>CM056814.1:52202438-53477021 GCA_029852735.1 Persea americana | reverse complement strand
AGATGATCAATCTTCTATAATAGAGTAGAAGCAGCAAAACCTTCTAGAGCAACCATTCAGAACGATCTCTTAATGACCCTAGAGAAACAATGAAATCTCTCTTAGGGTATTCTAACATCAGATCAAGAGAGAAAATTAACTTCTTGTGTGTGTTTTTGCGTTGAAAAAAACACCCAATATATAGCCCCAAATCCATGCATGCGTATTTTAATTAAACTCTAATCAGAACAGCACTCATCATCAAACTCTTTCATAGAGTACGGATCGGACTAGTCTTTCTCGTCCACGCTCGCTATTGCAAGCATGAGTCTCGCTATAGCAAGACACCATTCTGCCATCCGGTTTGATTTGGCTCTGACGGCCTCGCAACTTTGACTTTTGGCCTAACAAATATGTAAAATGCAGTTGACTATATAATATGAGGTAAGTGCCAATTTACAAGTTACTGGGTGTGAGAGCTTGGATCGATTATAGATGGGTACTCTTAAGACAAGACTGCTTTTAGAAGAAATCAGGTTTAGCCTAGTACAATGAAACTTGTAAGGGATTGAAATTTAAAACCCAATCAAACCCTTACTTTCCATTGTCAATGATATCATACAAAAGAACCAGAGCGAGGCTTCCTATCTAGAAAATGGAATTAGAAACAAACATTTAGAACATATCATGTGATCTAATTTAACATTGACATTCTTCTTTGCACACACGAGTACACCATGTTGTGTCTTCTTGTCGCTCAACTTCTTGTTTGGGAAAAGAACATGAGGCAAGGAATTAGGCTTTACAATTATTGAGTTTGAGGGCCATCTTCATTGATGTTGGAAATGGAGAGTGTGAAATAGAGTAGGATCAATGTACCCATGCTTGACCTGCAAAAAGCAAATCACATCATATAATAGAAAATAAGGAAATACGATGGGTTTTAGTTGTAATAATATGGGCCTACTGAAGTCAAGATTAGGTCTATAATCAACTTTGAGTGTTTACCCAAAAATAAGATAGAACGGAAAAATCCCAACCCTAGGCTTAATTTGCACATAAAATGAAATAGGAAACCATTGATATGGTATCAACATAATCTCAATCAGATCTACATAAACTAGGATAGATTTGAACACTACTGAAAGGGAAAATGTACTTGAGTCCATCATAAATTCAACCCCGACGAATCCCTCAATCGATAAGCAACCATCTATTAGGGATTTATTACACTCCTCTTCTTCAGGAGGCGTGATAATCAAACAATAGGGTAGTACCAATTTTGAAGTGAGGAGTTGCAACCCCCAAAACCCTTTATGTAGATTTTCATAAGCAACTCTCCACATCTTGAAAGAGTTTTAGAAACGACCTTACTACGTGGCTAGTTTAAAATATATATATACACCCATCTTTAATGCTTCAACTTACCATGACTCATGCAAAAAATTCTGTTACACCTTTCAACAAACTATTATATTGAGGCCTTCAAAGCTTCACCTCTGTGCAATAATGCCATTTTATACTAGGAATCTAGCTAGTGGGAATAGATTACAACTCATTTAATATTAATATCTACTTATAGTAATCACCACCTCTATCTAAAGTTACAACCTTAATCTTTCTATTTAATTGATTTTTCACTTCTGTCTCAAATACTTTAAAGGTATATCTAGAGCATTTGATCTTTCAACTAGTATAAAAATGTGTTCAGACATGAAAAACCATCAAAAGGTAATGAAATGCTCTACAACTGAGAGACAATGAATATGAAATTTGCTACATACATCCATGTGGATTAGTTCTGAGTCCACTCCTTGGGGTTGTTTTCTTATTAGTTCTAGGTTGGCTTTTCTTTTATGCAGTCAATACATATGCAAAAGTTAAGGTGAAGTAACGATCTCGTAGAATACTATCTTTCACCAACCTATCAGTTCTCTAGTTTGAGATGTGTTATAATCTTTTATGCTACAATATAGGTGAGTTATTTATTTATTTATTTATCAATGATGGCTCCTTTAACACCAGTGGTCAAACTAATATTTGTATTAAGGATTGCAAGAAATTCTATAAAGACTGGATGTAATTTTAACTAATTATATAAACCATCACATGTATAACGACTCTCAAATAGAGCATTATTATTATAAATGCTCAAAATTTCTTTTTCTCAAATAGAGCATTACTATTATAAATGCTCAAAATTTCTTTTTCGAAATAAAAAACTAAACCATCCTTATCAAACTTTGTCAAAGATTAACTAAATTTCTATTGATGGAAGGAAAGTAAAAAGTATCAGTAAGGTTCAATTATAATCCAATGGTGATCAAAGCAAGCTGATATGTTACTTAGGCTTCCACTTAAATTCTCAGTGAATCCAACATCTATCTGTCAAGAGTAGGAAGAAACATCTCTTAAATCAATTATGACATAGAAAAGATGGATTCTGAATATTATCTCTCCTTTAAACCAATTCTCCATGATGTGATCTCACATATTTCTTAGATCTATCATATTTCCTCATGGAAAACAAACTCCAGGGACTTCTAATTAGGGGTGTACATTGATCAGATTGGTGTGGATTGGGCCAAATCCGTCACCAATCTGTGATTGCTAAAATTTGATTTGATCCGATCCATGAAGGAGCAGATTGGATCAGATTAATCCATTCAATCCATTCCTGGACATTACATGGGAAAAAAGAAGAAGAAAAAAGCCATGAATTCAGAAGCCACTGAATTAAATGGGCATGAGTTGAGAGCTGTATGCCTATCCTATCCTCTTCTATCCATAAGGTTACATATTGACACCTTACATTTTTTTTCTTATTATATATATTTATATTTAATGACAACGGATCGGATCGAATCCGCGGATTAAGGGTGAAATCTGCCACCTTCGGATCGGATCAAAATCCGCGGATTGGATTGGATCGGATCGATTGATTTTTTGTACACACCCTACTTCTAGTTTTTTTTTTTTTTTTTTGTCAACTCAAATTGTTTCTGTATTGCTCCAAACAGGTCATGTATATAATTTGGAGGCTCTTAAATAGATGGTAATAACCATCCTAATTTGCGAATCTTATGCCAACCCTAATCCATGCGAAGCCGCTTGGTTCCACACTACCCCACAAATATAATTAATACTAGCTCAATAACCTGTGCGCGGCACGATATCTCCCTACAAAATAAATAATCACATATTAAAAAAAATTACTTCTTCCCCTATGACAAGTTAGACAAAATAGAAATTGAGAAATTGGAGAAAAAATGGTATAGTTACATAGGAACAACTGAAACATGAGTTGTTTAATGGAAAAAATAAGTGGGTAGTTGCATGAGTAGTTACATAACCGTCGATCAAAATTATAATCGGCAGTCAAAATTGAAGTTCAAAACCTCCTAACTTAATATATTCTAATGGCTTAAGGCAAGGCTCAATAATGGTGTGTAGGTTCCGAATATAATCTAGGGCCCATTATAGCTGAACTTTCCTCAAAATAAAAATATTACTAATAAAATGTGGATAAAATATTTTTCGCATCAACTTAAGGTTGGGGTTGAAGCATGTGTGACCCATAGTTTGGTGTTCAGGACCTTGACCTAATGAATTAGGCCTTATTGTAACAATAAAGTACCTCAAGTCTGGATCCTGTACTAATTTTACAAAGCCTACGACTTGGTCAAATTATTCCTTTTAGGGAAAAATTTCAAAAACACCATAAAAAACTCGGTTATTTTTCAAAAAAGGATCTTATGCTTTGCCTACTTAAAAAAAGTTGAAAAGTTTTCCAGACTTTTTTTCAAACAAGCCTGCTATAGTGAGACAACTAAACTACCATCTGTTTTGAGAGCTTCTACGGGCACCACTGGGTATTTTACTCTCCCCACCTCACTATAAGATAAATTTTCTTTTCCTAAACTATCCCTCCTCCCTCCTCTCTCATCCTCTCTCCACCCTCTTCCCTCATCCTCTAGAAAAATTGTTAACTTCTTTGAAATACTGGAGATGTAAGACCCTTTTTTTGGGGAGCTGAAGAAAAGTACAGGATGTTTTTGAAATTTCCCCTTCGTTTTAACGCTCTAATTAAAGTAGTATCCCAATGTATCAACTCCCCGTGGCATAATACTTTTTGGTAACCCAATTAAGAGGCTAGGACCCTAAGACACAACTCACACATCTGAGGTAAAAGTAACTCACATATGCAAGAAAGGGGGAGGCTGGGAGGCCATGTATGAACCCTGGACCTACCAATGAGAATTACCGCTCCTTACTCTAGGAGCCCTAGGAGCCGTTCTTAGGATTTGAACTTTGTAAAAGGAAGAAAAAACTTGATGAGTTGGTAAGTGCACAATCAACCATGCACTAGTAGGGTCATCCTGAGATGTTCAAAGCCTATTATCGCCCAATTAACACAAAGTTTCCTTGAGCAAACGGCCCATTCCATGGGAACAAGGTTCTATGTGCGATCTCAAAGAAACATAAAGAGCTAATTAAGAAATGAGAAAGAGAGAGAGCATTGATGAAGGCTTACAAGGTAGCAAAAAACAAAAGCACTTTCCGAGGATCGATCCAAGAAGAGCGCCTGCTGACATTGCTGTTGCATCTGCTGTATCTCCTCAATCTGATTTCTTCTGTGGCATTATTGCTCACTGTCGATGGGGCCCACTCTGGTGGAACGTCAATGGCTGCTTTCTCAGCAGTCACACCACCTGCATTCACAAATTTCATTTAAAATAGAACATTTTATCCACAGTATAAAATAACTGTCGAAATCTGTGGACCCCATTGTGTGTAGATTTTGACCCAAGTATTGTTTTGGCCATCAATCAAATCAACAATCCATTTGCAGTGTCAAATGGTCTGGGATCATCCGAATTTGTAGAAAAGCTCATATGAAAGACAAGAATTTTGCACCTACAAGTAGATTTTAATCATACTGCAAGTAGTAGTCCAGTTGAAGGGAATGGTCCATAGTGTACCTGACTCAAACCTGGAATTTAATACAAGGCTCGACCAAGAATCTATGTCCCAGTACATAAGTACATTGCTGGGAGAGGGTCTTTAAATCAATTGAGACCCAATTATCCCACATATTCATACCATATATGTACCAAACAATCTCACTCTTGGGGCCCGCTTGAGGCCATTACAATCATATGATGTGTTTAAAAAGATCTCAATGAGTCCACCTTTGCGAGAACGGCAGGTAGGTGGAGGTTTCGAACCTAGGTAGTCACCTTTCCCATTTATGTGGACTTTCTTCCCGTCTGTATATAGTAGTCTTTTGGTGATACAAAATAACAATCCAATATCAATCATAAATAAGTCAGGTGGCTTCTATGGAACTGATCCTTGGACGTGTAACTGTATTTCAGCCCACATCCTCTATGGATTCCGGTTCCAGGAGAAACATTTTCCACCCTTCATTGGATCATCAACCTTATCTTTGATGAAGCTCATATAGAAATAATTGGCAACAAACATCCACCTTTCATATGAGAGCCAACTAAACTTCCCCCGCATTAATTGACTTTTGGGTCAAAGACGCCATAGATACCCATTTCATGAGAAAAAAAAAGAAAAGAAAAAAACCTGGCCCAGTTGTTAACCTCTTCCATCTCCCAACACAGTAAACCAATTTCTTTCTAACTGTCGACTCAACGCCCAACTGGTTAGATGGTCTTTGGCCTTCTGGATGGAAATTGGGTTGGGTTAACCCAATCCCGCCTGACCCAACCTGACTAAAACTGAAATCCAGGTTGGCCCATTTGACTTGGGTTGAGTTGGGCCTGAATTTTGAAATCCAGGCTAGTTTGACACTTTACTAGCATAGTCAAAGTCAAGTAAAACCTCTAATTTTTCAGACAAGATGTCACATCAAAATCACTTTAATTCAAAACTCCTTCTATCTTTTTTAAAAAAAAGTAAAAAAGCAACCACTTTTATCCACTAAAATATAAAAAAAACTTTACTTTCCCATATAAAAAGTCAAAAAGATTTCATAACAAACAACTAAAAACAAAATACCATCATAACCCACCTATATTTCATTCTTTCTTTAAAATCAATTTTACTTTACTTGACTCTATTAATAGTTAGTGTGGAATACAAGCTGGGGGTTTAGGTTGGGTCAAGTTAATTCTGTTGAGGTATTATTTGGATCAGGTTTGTGTTTCGGGGGGTCAAGTTAATTCTGTTGAGGTATTATTTGGATCAGGTTTGTGTTTCGGGTTGACGAGCATTGGGTAGACTTGGATCAGCCCATAAGCGACCCATCCCGCAAGAGGTCTTCCCATAATTGGCCGAACTCTATCCACAGTACGTCGTATGTGACACAGTGAACGGTAGTCACACACTTTCCCAAATCTCTTCAAAATCCAGGATTCTTAAGTTTTTAGCTAACAATCGTACCTTGGGATGATGCATCTGTTGTTTCTCTTTCTGAAGACTTCATTTCTCCTCCTCTTTGATATCCTTTTCGGGAAAGGCTTCTCTGCAACTTCAATGCAAAAGAAGAAAAAGAACAGCGTAATCAGTACTCAAAAGACCCAAAGAAGATCATTTGAGTCCTAATCAACCTCAGAAGCAAGAAACAGAAAAACTAAAGCAATAAAGATGTTCACTTTTATTTACATGTTCTTCACAGACAATACTTAAGAGAGTGAGAGAGATGAAATTGAGGTACTGGGTTTGTGAGAGAATAAGAGACAATTGAATTGAAGTGTACAGAAACTCTTTATTTAGACACAAGTAACTTGGAAATTAACTTGGTCTTTCCTTTTGAGACTCTGACTGAACTGGATTCTGGGATTTCTCAAAGGAAGAGACCAAAAATGGTTATGGGTTGTCTAATAATTCAACATGAAAGAGATTTATAACTACATGTCTTCATGGTATTATTCTAGAAGAATGATAGATCAAATTCTATACGAGTTTCAAAGAATAAGAAGAAGAAGAAGATGCTTACAGCTCTATTTGTATTGGAAGTTACATCTACGTCAGCAACATGCAACAAAGTCTCCATATCCAAAGCAAAACTATCAGACATCTCGCTTCTCTTCAAACTTTCTTCATCCAAATCACCCATTATTCCTTCCAATCCAGTATCTCACAGCAGCTCGCACAAGGATCACACTCCTAAAGATAACCCAAGAGGACGAAAAAGAAAGAAAAAAACCCCACCTCCACCCAACAAAAACAAAACCAGAACGGTTGAGAATTCTGTGAACAACCTTCCAGAGAGAAGGGATTAGAAACTTCTCATATTTATTTCATATTTTGGGTATTTCCACCGTTTGGAAGAAGGCACTTGACGCGTTCCCCACAAAGACTTCACACACAACAAAACAAAAGAAAGGTAGTTTTCTTGGGTGTCGTGTTTTCTTGCGTCTTGCTGGGGGCAGGGTCACTCGTGAAAACAAAAATTTTGAGAGTCAAAGCAGCTTTCGAAAAGATCTTTAGAATAAAAGAGATGGCTGGAAAAGCACGAAATAGGCGATAGGAACCAACACTTCAACAACTCCACCATGATCTTTGAGATTGTTGAAGCAAAAGCAAAGAGCAAAGAGATGGTTTTATCATTAAGAGGGGTAGTGCTTTTCGTAATTTTGTGGGATTGTGGTGCATTTGAAAGTAAGTGGTTTCATGTTTTGTCCTGGTGGAGATGGAATTTTGTTTTGTTGGGAGGAGAGTTGCCAAAAAGAGAATGGAAAGTACAGATGAAGCGGTGGAATACGGTGGATAGTAGTTTGGATAGATTGTTTATGATAAAGTTATGTACTAAAGGGGGGTCAGGATGATGAAAAAAGAATTTGGTGGCCGTGATTTTCGCACGTTGCTTTGTGGAAGAACATTCACAGCTCATTCTTTTGAAGTTTTTTAAATATTCTGATTGATGGTAAAGGGCCATCCTTTTGAATCCACCATTCTTTGAAATCTAACTGTTGTTTGTGGGGAAGAAAACAGGACTTCATCACTTTAGAAGAAACTTAAATCTCTGTTATTAGTCTATAATCATTGGATTTCTATATGATTTTTTTATAAGAATCCATAAAAATATATGATATATTACAATGAATTAAAACAAGGGATGCATTAGAACTAGAATTTGATTTATTTGAATTTAATTTAGCTTTCCTGATTTGATTATGTTTTCATTGCTTATTTTTACACTATATAAGTTAGGGAAATAATCAGGTGAGAATTGTTCTCATGTTCAAACTGTGAAAACTATGAGTAGGGCCCACTTGTCATCCAATCCAAATCTTGCAATGGACAGGACCCCATTGATAGTCGCACGTTACAGGGTTTGGCACCAATGCGAGAGCTAAATTGTTGGATCGACTATATACCCATACAAATGGATTGGGCTTGTCAGCTTTTGATGAAGGGGTTAGAAGCATGTGATTGTGGCCAAACTTGATATTCTGGGTGGTCCCATATAGATTTTTCAATTCCCACAGGTCACATTCTAAAATGGAGCCCCCCTGTAGGCCCCACAAAAAAGTTCTCACAGTGACTACATGAGAATAGCTCTCGCTAGATCATATCCCTATAAATTAATATAATCTTCTTAGATCGATGGGTTTATTTATTGGTCAGTCTTTGCTCGAGTGAAGTGGAAGAGTGAAACTGACGCCAATTGTAGGAAATTCTATTTCTTAATGTGTTTCAATGACCCTATGAGCAACTATTCAAAGTTACTATCACAATACATAATCAAGTGCTTACTTTAATTTACTTTCTTTACTTTACACGAATCATCCAAATACATGCAAAATAGCCCACTATACATTTTAATTCAACCCACTCTTTTCTTTTTACTCCACTTTTATTCTTATGCATAACGTAACACTAACTCCACTTTTACATACTCCACTTTTATTCTATCCCTCTGGCAGACAAACAAGCTGACACGAGATTGTGAAATCATAGAATTTCCGATAGGCTGCATGGTGAACCCTTTTAACTTTACTGGCCCTCTTTCCTCCGTTCTTCATTACGCTTGAGTCCACTTGCACTAAAAGAAAACTTTAACTTCATCGTTTTACAGTCATTAGATGAGTATCTCACCTTTTCCCCCCCCTTCGTTTTTCACCTTTTATCTCTTATTTTTTAACTTTTGATGCTAGAGCACCTAATTCTACCCTTTGGTATGATGTCAAACGACGACAAAATTGTCTTCTGATTACAACATTGCTTTACAGCAAGGCAGTGTGGTACTGCAAGATGCTGAATATATAAGAAAACCACAATATTCTTCCATGGCAAACTTTTGACCTACTGTGGTACCATTTAATACAAAAAAGAAAAAAGAGAGTCCATTATCATGCCCTTCAATGCTAGAAAATGTCATCCCCAAGATCTCGAACTCAACCACATGGATTTTTGGAAGGTAGTTAAATATCCATTTCTGCTACACATTTGTCTGCTATCGAACATGCCTTCAAAACTCACTTTCTTCAAAGTGAGATGATTTTGCATTTTTTTGAAGTTTTACACCCATCAACAAGGGGATGAATGATTGATGAAGTTGAAAACTTATTTTCTTCAAAGGAGATGATTTTGCATTCTTTTTAAAGTTTTACACCCGTCAACAGGTGCTTATTACTATTTAGCAAAGGTCGTATATATGGATGTCTTATTCAATTGATTTTGGGACTGTTTTCCTCTCTTTGCAAAAACTCACAAAAGGGTAGTCGATCCTTTCAAATAGGCATAAAAGTCTAAAGCAATAAGACATGTTTTGCTCTTTTTTATTTTATTTTATAAGTTCGCCATATTACTTCTATGATATGATGAGATTATCTATATATATATATATATATATATTGGTAATCCAGCGAAGGGGCTGGATCCTGAGACTTATGACACAATTCATACATATGAGGCGATGGGAACTCACATATAAGGGGACTCACACATACAAGGAGGATATAAACCCACATACACAAGGAAAATAAACATAACAAACACAACTCACACATGTGAGGTAATAAAACTCACATATGCAAAGAGGGAGGATGCACGGTTTAAACCCAAGACCTCCCTATGAAAACTAGGACTCCTTACTACTAAGGTAAGGAGCCATTCTCAAGATTATTATATTACTTATTTTTTTTATGAAAAATCTGTTGGCAAGTCCCACATCTAAAATCGCCTAAGTTCTGAGTTAGACATAACTTTATATACTTGTTTTGATGGTTGTTTCGTCGCAGCAAATAAGCATTTGGAGTTGCTGCTTTTTATATACATATTTGAGCCTCCTACTTATTAGCATAAGCTTTTAGTTTGGTACATGACTTTCCCACAAATGTTCTTTTGGTTGCTTAATTTTCGGGTGTACCAAATATATGATAAGTTCGTCATTTTAGAATATACTTTTCTTTATAATAAATAGATTTTTTTTTAAATGAAATTTGGCTTATTCGTCTGTACATATTTTTATACTTTCCCCCCTTAATTGCATTCAATTAAGGGTGGCAAAACTCATCCAGCTAACTCAACTTGTGCCCAACCCGGATTTGACTAGCTCAACCCAACCCACGATATATACAGATTGGTGATAGATCCAGAAAACCCAACAAGCATTTAAATGGGTTGGATCAGGGTGTCCAGCATCATAAGTTTTCTGACCTGCATTTGCTCCATTTTAGAATACTAAGATTGAGAGTTCACTAGGATTTTTTTTTTTGGGTAAAAGAGTTAACTTAGAACTCACTGAGATAGCGTTGGACATGTTTTGGCCTGGAATCAATCCAAATATATAGCCTTGACACTCAAAACAGACTCCTCAGCTCTACTCATTGTTGGTTGATTTGGAGAATCTGTAACAGATTATTATTGAAGTGAAGGGGGTCAAAACTCTTATCTGTTCCAATTCGCTCTACTATATGTATTCTAATCAGACAACGTTCCACCTATCTCAGGCAGTACACTTTATCATTTCTATTACATAATTTTCATCTCTTTGTGTGTGCGTGCGTGCATGTTTTTAAAAGCAAGGGAGGCCATCCCTGCACATGCCTTTCCACTTTCTTAAAACATTTTCCTTTCATTCTTCTTGTTGAAAGCATTATTTTTGAAGAGATTACAAAAAGCAACTCCAAATTGGCTTTTGGGTCTGTCTTTCTCTGCATCTCTTCATCTCTTGTAAATCGTTCCTTTCTATTATTATACTAATTAGGTAGTGGGTTATGATGATTCTGAAAAGCAAGATAGATATACTATGATTGTGCTGCCCCCACTAGTGGGTGGGAGCTTCCAGCTTAGGTGTCTTAAGTTCTAGTAAAAAAGAAGAAAGCTCCGAAAACTGCTTCCAGACCCAGTTGCTTTTGCTCATGGCCCTTTTACCTTTTACATATTGGAGGGGCTAAAAATGGAGGAGTAGAGAAAAAGTCCCATGTATAACCATTAAATGAACTCTCTTTTGTTGATAATAAGGGGGTTCCTCTGGTGGTTCTACCCAGGAATCGAACATTGGATATGGTTCTCTTTCCTCTTGTGTGGGCCATCCTTCCAACTTTAAGAGCTTCCTCTTTCTATTTGTGTCCGCTCTGTTATGTCCCAGCCCGCTAGGCTGGGGTACAAAAGAAGAATGGACTCTCTATTGTTGAAAATCTTTACCTACCCGTCACTCTAGTAATTAAGATTTAAAAGCAAGTTCGGTAACAAGTGAGGATTTTAGGAGGAATCAGTAGATATAAGCATTCATTACTACCCTTGAAATTGAGACTTTTAAAGCAGCTAGATATAAAGTTGAGGATTTCACATCGAAATTGATGCATATCAATACATATATATAACTAAGACAAATTGGTTTTAGTATGCGAATCTGTAAATGGTAAGGATTCTCAAATCATATGGGACGAAGCTGAACCTACAATCCTCCAAAAGATTTTCATTAGTTCAAATCTTGGGGATTTATAAGTACCAAATGTGGGTTTTCAATGACATTCTAGAAAGCAAAAATCTTTTTCCCAGGAACTTATTTTAGTATGAACTTCAAGGAATTCAAAACTATCAAACAAATGGAAGAGATGCTAGGGGCTTTAATAAATACTTGGTTCATTAGGGTTCCATGTATTTAGAAATAACTATGGGATTTTCTAATATTGAGTGCTTAACTCATTAGGGGGTTAGTTACAAAGAGGGAAAAGAAAAAGGGTTATAGCTGAAGCCATTTTATGAAGCTTATAAAGAGTATATTGGATTTGTTTTTTAAATAGGAAGCAAGATTTTTGGTTGGAAAGAGCTTTCCTCTCGATCAAGGGGCTACTTGAGAAAAATATAAAAAAAGAACGATTGACATAAATATCAATTTATAAGAGGGTTTTTTTTTTTTCACACAAACTAATGGGGTACAAGCAAAAACCCGTTTGTTGCTGTCAAGATTTGTTTCATAATATCCTAAAACAGTTTTTAAAAATTGAGGATTTTCTAATACTATAATGAGCTGGTACATTTTAAGATCAAGATATATTGAATGGAACCTATCAGATCCAATGGTTTTGGACTTGGATCTAGAGGTTTTCTTAAGATTTCCCATGGGTCTGGGATAACATAAAGTGCAAAAGATTAATGAAGCAGATTATCATCCTCAGCTTAATAACAAAATCTTGAATCACAAGGAAGTACTATGGAAAACGCCAAAGAAAAGACTAAAATATCATATTATTTCAATCAGCAGCATAACATTATGATTTATATAGCAACCCAAAATCCTAACTTTCTTCGGATAGTAAATGTTACTAAAATAGTAGAAAAACCCTCAAACCAAACTCTAAATTACTTTTTGTGGCCTTTGATGAAAACTCATATTACAAATGGATTCAAAACCCCTAAAGCAAGCATAATAGAAATTAGAGGATTTAACCGAAAAAATCCCCTTAGATTTGTCAAAAGCCAAAAAGGCCATCAATATCTTATATAGGCCATAGTAGTCCCAAACGGCTTGTTTGATATATATATTTTTTACTTTTTCTCTGAGCAGAGATATCCATGCTCCTTTTACCTTAAAAGGTCCCAAAACCCTTTTCCCCATTTTCGTTCTTTCCCTCATCTTCTCTGAGTAGGGACTCATCTTCTTTAAACAGGGAATCAATGAAGAAGAGAAGTAGCAGGACTTTGCAGATCCCCTGAGCAGCAGGACTCATCGAAGAAGCAGCAAGGCAAAATTGGATCATTTCAAAAAATGCTTCTTTACATGCCTAAAGGGGATTATCCTCACTCCTGATCTTACATCTTATTGTATTGATATTGGTATCGTATAAACCCATCCCTGAATGGAGAAAACGAGCACTAGTATCAATTTCTATGGAGCCTCCAATAAACTTGGAGCAAAGCATCCTAAAGTGCAAGGTTTGTAGTCATCACAATTAATATGAAAGGTGGATTTGTTGAGAGGAGGAGGATTTCAACATCTCATATTTGTTGCAGATATAGTAGTAGTAGATGCAGGTCTTTTACCATGTAATTGTATTCATATTTTTTACCATTGTGCCAGCTATCTGCTTCGCGAAAAAGAAAACACATACCTCTTACCTTTATGTGAAAAAGAAGACGTCCTTGTTGAACAAGTTACGTGCCTTGGCTTGAAAATGGATGGATATCACCACAAATGACAGTGTTGTGGACTTGATATCTCAGCCCATGATAGTGTTGTGGGCAGGGATATCCCCGCCTCTTTGAGTGCTGTCTCTCAGAGTTGTATTAATTGAGTGGGAATGTCCCCGTCCAAATTAGTGTTGTGAACTAGGATATCTCTGCCCGTGTTAGTGCTGTGAGCAGAGATATCCTTGCCCATCTGAGTACTGTGGGTGGGGATATGAGTGCTGTGGGCGGGGACATCTAGCAGTCTACTGACCTATCAACTATTTACACATTCACATTCACATTCGTCAACAAGAAAGCTATCTACACATGACATGATTATCCCTGTTCGGTTTAGAAGAAAAATGAATTTCTATAACTCAGGAAGATATGTGGAGCTTGCAAAAAAACAGAATCTTCTCATGCAAACAAACTCATTTCACAAATCTCATGAGAGACTCACCCACTACTAATCTCTGGGGGGTGGGGGGGTGATTTTGAAAAACATTTCTCGACCTGTTTCCTTCCCAATTCACAAGCAGAAACTCCACAAATCTTATTAACTATTTCCCTCCAACAATCAAAACAATCCATAAAGATGAAAAATGTTTTGAATCCGCCCTTGCACGAAAAGGGGGAAAGAGCAAAACAGTCAACTGCAAAGCAAAACCTCTGCAACCTTCTTCGAGTCCGATTTGCAACTGCAAATCTGATCTATGATGGCTTGCGATGGCTTACCATAGATCAGGCCAATCTGTAACAAAGAACCACATGCGACTTTGAAATCAAGAACGAATCCCTCTGTTATTCTCCGATCAGCCTTCTGCAAAGTCCTGCTACTTCTTCCCTTCTTCGATGAGTCCATTGCACTAGATTCAAAATTCGACTTTCAGAAACAGAGCTCGGGACCTTGTGTTCTCGTGGAAGGGAGAAGAAGATAGGAGAAGAACGAAAAGAGAGAAACGGGTTCTGGGATGTTTTAAGTTAAAAGGAGCAAGGATATCCTAGCTCAGAGAAAAAGAAAAAGAAAATCTAAGCAGGAACCTCGGGACCACTATGGTCTTTGTAAGACGTTGATGACGTTTTTGGCTAGTGGCGAGTCTAAGGGGATTTTTTCGGTAAAATTCTCTAGAAATTATGGTCAATAATAAGCTTTGAACAAAACCTATTTTTTGGCCTTCAAAATGGCCTCATTTTACCTTGAAATGGCACTGCCACCTAGTTTGTGTTGTAGAGCATGTCAATAACTTCAAAATGAGTACTTGAAAAGTCCTTAGATGATATCTAGATAAAATAAACTTTTAGTCATTTGAAGTTCACACTATTTAGGGGTCCACCTGGGCGGTTTGAATCGGTTTAGAGGAAAAACCATCAACCAAACTGAGCCAATCGATTTTCTATTTTCTCAAACTAAACGGAATTGCCCATGTGCTCAAACCAAACCAAACCAAACCGAACTAAAAGGACTAGGTTCCGTTCCGGTTCAGTTACGGTTTTTTTGTTTTTATTTTTTGTTTTATTTTCACAAAAAAAATGATGGTTCAATTGGTGAGAGACGTTGGACTTCAAGCAATAGAGTGAGGGTTTGAGTCTTCTTCAAGTAATTTTTTATATTCCATTATATATTTTATAAAAAATATATATTAATATAATTGTTCGGTTCTATTCGATTTGAGCGGTTTAACTGCACCTTTAAATCGAAAACCGAGTGAAACAATTTGAAGGAAATCCGAACCGTGACCGAACCGATCTACTACAAAATGGTTCGGATCAGTCCAGATCGGTTTAGCGGTTTTTTTTTTTTTTTTTGCACCTCTAACATTATTATTTCAGATTGATTTCTTATTATCTTCTAATTTTAGAAAAATGTTCTGTCACTAATTCAACATCAGTGTCTTAGTCCAATCCAACCTACCTGCATGAATGCGAACCCCATGTTACAGGGTATTTGTTAGGTTCCTTTTACAACCCTCGTGTGAACTCATGGAGTGATGCTCAAATGTCTTCCTAGCACAACCAACATATCATAAAATTATTGTTGTGCCATTTCCATTACCAATTGATTTTGGGATAAATGGTAGCCCAATGAGATCTAAGATCCTATAATATTTTTATATAGAACCTTTTTATTAGAAAGGTGGGGAGGGAGGCCGCAAACGTGGGAAGAGGCGGCGTAAGATTCAATTGAGAACCCCACTCCTTACAGTCGGTTAAATTTTAAAGCAATTTAGGCACTTTTCATGAAAGTTGATTTGACACTCAAGTGAAACACATTCACTGCAGATTATGTTTTGTCGCATCGAATGACAGTGCGTGAAACATGAGAAATTCTAAAGTTTTCATATTAAGAATTGAAATCATTGTAAAAGTAAAATTCTCGAAAAATGTCCCTCCTTTAATCAGCTTGTTAGCCGCACCACACTCCTTGGGCAGAGCAGGAGTGCATTAAATTGAGTCTAGGCCTCTTTTTTTTTTTTTTTTTTTTTTTTAACTTTTTGACAGGAATTTACCATGTTTAAAATTTTTTGGACATGTGACTTCTTGTTCTTCTCTAGAATCTCCAAATACCATATTTCTTTATTAGCTTTTTTGAATTCCAGCCACAAAAGGTTCCAAATGACCTTTGGAATTCATAAATTCCACCCTCTATGCATTTTGATGGAATTTCCATATGAGCATTCAAGAGTTTCACTATATCTGAGAATTTAGAAATTCCGCATACAAGAATTCTTGAAATTCCAGAAAAGAAACTGGCCCAGGTCTACAATTCATTCGTAGGAAGGGCAATGGGCCAGGTTTTAATAGGAAATTACCCCGATCTACTCCTAGTAATATGTTGGTCAGGTTGGGGACTTCGGATTGGATAGGATTTTCCACACTGACCCGATTTGGGTCATTCAGTTTTAGGTCTTTTGTATACGGAACTTCATTAGCAAAGGTGATATTAAGCAGTGACAATTTTCACATGTTGTAGCTTTAAAATCCTACCCCACACAAACAATTTTCTTATATTTTTAAAATTAGAAAATAACCACTAACAATTCTGACCTCGATCCATGCCTATCATGGGGCAGGTTTGATATCATAGATTGTGAAACCTGTCACAGGTCGGGTCAAGTATGGGGCCGTGGACGCGCCAACCAGGTCGAGTTCTGTGAGCGTAAACCCAAACCCAAGGCCATTAACATCCCTATCTATTGGAGACCAAAGAAAGTAATTTCTTAGAAAATTGTAACACAATAACTACTCAGGGAGAACAAGGGGTTGCCTAGTTGGTCGAGAATCCTATTTCTCGACTTAGTATCCATGGTTTGAATCTTGGGTATGCAGCTGCGGGTGTTACATCTCCAAATATCTTACCATAGGAGATCTTACTGGATGGATCGGTAATGGCTCCCTGCGCCGTTGGCTACTCTTAAAGAGCTCCCATCATGAAATTCAAAATTGCTTAAATCACAATCTCAAATTGAACCAACTTACAAGGTTTTAACTTCTTCAAAAATATATAAAATTTACTCCAATTGGAGTGATTAAAGTTAATAGACATGGGTTGACCTTTTTTATTCTATTCACGTGCATTTCATGGGGATCAATTTTATGGTGGACATAACTCTGGTTAGAGATTTATCATGGGTATTTGTGAAATTTTGATCAGCTGAAATATCCAAGCCTCAACT
This sequence comes from Persea americana, assembly GCA_029852735.1. Classification (NCBI taxonomy): domain Eukaryota; kingdom Viridiplantae; phylum Streptophyta; class Magnoliopsida; order Laurales; family Lauraceae; genus Persea; species Persea americana. The sequence continues at coordinate 53,459,772 of CM056814.1, read as the reverse complement.
TGAACCATCAACTCAATTAACTCAAGCTTTGACTTTCCTGATTTAAATTATGGTTTTCATGTGATCATCTCATCACAGGGAACTACTCTTACTTGAGTAGAATTTTTAAGATGATTATTCAGTGTGAGACTGGTTCATAGCCATTTGAATTTCAAGCGTGATCCCAACAAATTTTGTAATGATCAAACTTCCAGAAACATACTTCAACTGTAGTCACATAAATTTTTGGGTACCAACAGCCCCCAAAAAGGGCCTCTACAGACTACATCCACCTTTTAAGAGCCCCACTTCACCTTTAACTCAGTAATCAGAATCTCAGCCTTTTCCGTTTATACTTTATTTTTTATGTGGTTAGTGGGAGCTTCCATCTTCGTGGTTATGTAGTGATCTTCTCAGCCAGTATAAGGAGGACACATGGCCACTTTTCTTGCAACAGAAGTGACATTAAATAAAGGGCAGAAGCAATGGATGAAACCAGTATCATTGGCCTGAGAACCCCACTCATGTCTACTACTTTGACGATGACATGGAATATCATAAAGTATAGATTAATTTAGTCATCGGATTAGAGTGGGCAGCAAAAAATGTTAGAGCACAAGGAAGGCAAAAGAATGACCAGCACTATTGAAAATGATGCTGTTGTATTTGTCGGGCAGTGGCATGATATGGACACTCAATGATGCCAATTTTCTAATGCATCTTGATTGTTTACATGGGATGATGTTTTTGAGGGTTAAGTTGATGTGTTCTAACTTCTAGTGATAGTGCTCTTTAATTTTTAGGAGTGCAGCAGTCGGCTTGTACCACCCCGCGCCAACTAAGCACAAAAAAGAACAAAAAATATAAAAAGAGAGAGAGAGAGAGAGAGAGGAGGAAGAAGAGTGAAAGAAAGAAAACAATATTTCCAAGGATTGACCATGCTTCACAACCAGTTGGGAAAATGTCTACCTGCTCTACACCTTTAACACTTGAATGGCATAATTTAGCTAAAAGGTGGGTAGGGTAGCTTCACTAAAAACTCTAGTTCAAGGTTTCAATAAAAACTCTGTAAAATTCATGGTTTCATGCCATAATCAACAAGCCAAGGCCTTTTGGCCTGGACTTGTAAGGCACATAATCTCATACCAAAAACCCCAAGCATAGAGCCTTCATGTCTAAAGCTTTAAGACTTCATGGTTTTCATACCCAAAAAAATCCAAGTTTCATGCCTTTAGGCCTATAAATTTGAAAAGGTCATGGTTTTTGTACCAAAAATACAAAGCTCATGGTCTCTAATTCTAAGTTTGCAAAATTCTTGTTTTCACACCAAAAATACAAAGCCTATTGTGTTTAAGTCTAAACTTGTAAATTCATAGTTATTGTACCAAAAACCCAAAGCTTGTGGCCTTTAAGCCTAAGCTTGCAAACTCAATGACCATCATGCCAAAATCCCTAAAATTTATGGCATTTAGCCTGAACCTCTCAAAATTCACGTTCTCCATACCAAATTAAAAGGTTCATGACCTTTTGAGCTTAATCTTTCAAAATCCATGGTCCATGCCAGGCAAAATTCATAGATTTTTAGCCTAAACTTGCAAATTCCATGATTCTCATACCACCAAGTTCATGGTCCTTTTAGCCTAAATTTCCCAAAAGAAATTTGTCCTCATATACAAATAAGTTACTGGCTTTTAGGCTTAAGCTTGCAACACCCATGGTTACATAACCAAAATCAACAATCATGGTCCTCATGCCTAAACTTCTAAAATCCCGAAATGCATGTTCCTTGTCATTAAACTCCAAAATTTATGCTTTGTCATACCCAAACCCCACAAACTTGTTTTCATGCAACAAATTAGCTTTCGTGCCATAAACCAACTTTTGTGCCAAAAACTCAGCTTTCATGCCGTCTATTGACTAAGGAAAACAAAACAGTTACTCTATCAACTTACATTTGAACTTCTGACTAAAAGTTTTCTTTTTTATGTGTAAGTAGATAACATTTGTTTACTCATAAACCATGTAGCTCAGATCTTTTAGAAATCTAATTCTTTCTTCCTTTCTATATCTGTTGTCACCTTGATATACATTGTTACACTATTCTCTATCAGCTTAAGCTTTTAGAGTAAAGTGGTTGTCAACAATACCTACATTGCTGCAGAAAGGAATAAAGCCAGAAACAAGACCAGAATACCTCTGTGGAATGGTTGTGGGTGCTTGAGTTTAAATCTTGTGTAGAGCAATAAAAAATAAAATAAAATAAAAATAGGTAAAGGTAATTGAAGCAATTAGTTAAAGCACAATGGTCGTTTCATCTAGGAGCAAAACAAATAGGCATCTTCATAACCGAAACATTCAGCTAGAAAACATGCATGCAACATAAACCATTCAATAATAGTGCATTCTTCACTAGTAGAACCTGGTATTTATCCTAGCCAATTTTAAAGGCTCTACAAGGACTTAAATAGAAGGATGAAACATTAGTTCTTTAAAAAAAAAAAAATCTATTAAGGCCTGTTTGTTTGCATAGTATTGAATGAAGATTCAAGAAATATAGATCGCATCTTTGGGTTTTTTTTTTTTTTTTTTCTTTGGCTAAAAGGCAAGTATACATTATAAGGGACTGAATTGTGTTAGATTATATGGTCTCAATCCAGTAGATGATATAATAAATTGATTTATTTCAATATAATCATGCTTTCCTTTCATGAGATGAATGGTGTTTTATTAATTAATTGTACATAACCAATGCGAATGGCATGATGGTTCATGATATGAACCGGAGTCCACAAGTATATTAGATGTAACATATGTGTGTGGATGAGATCTATCTACAGGAGACATGTGTCACAAATCTTGTACTTAAATTGATTCACAACTGGTGATGAGATTGGGCATCTCATCTGACAAGGTTGCAGTATTATGATCACTATGAGATAGTATGATCTATCTCGATCATTGGAGTGTAAGACTCTGGATCAATATACTGGTGCATTGGATGTATTGAAGGATCATGATAAGCACCTTATGAAACACCGTCTTTACTTTAAGGTTTGCTCTCATAATTCCCTAGCAATAGGCTCTCAATCCTGAGACATTGATGAACTCAAGTTTCTATCTATTCATTTGCTTTGAGTCACCAATGAGTGAGGCCAACAGTAGGTCAACACTTCAGTGTCTTGGGTACGTGGTAGTGGGACTGTTGGAACATTTAATGGTCAAGATGGAATCTATCTTTGTTATCCCCCCGTGCCAATTAATGGATTTATCATTGGTAAGTGTACTCCCTTCTCAATTAAGAGCTAATTGGATAGTACTAATGATCACTGTGATTATTTGGGTCTCAAGGATCATAGGATGTGTATCTAAATTGGTGGGCCAATTTATCCAATTGATCCATAGATATTCATGGAGGTATTTGTAGTGATAGGGAAGTTTAGGGTCTTCATGTAATTTATTCCTAAGACTGGAGTTCAATTGCATTTATTTAGTGGAGTTATTTGCAATTAATTGTGGGCCCGGATTGCACATGAGATGTGGGGTTGCTGTGTCCCAGTTGGAGTCAACTTTTTATGGAATCCCTAGTGGTCCCCACGCTAGCCCAAGTTTAGATCATTACTAATTCTATTTGAACTCAAAAGTAAAGGAATTAGAAACTTACTATTTCTATTTAAAGTGAGACTTCTAATAGTGGTAATAGTAGGAAAAGATAGTTACTAATTATTATGGAAGTTGGACTTCTAATAATAAATAAAAAGGAAATGCTTTAGGTTATAAATAAGAGAGGAAAGAAGGCTGGATGTCAATGCATGAATCCCTTTGGAGTCCACGCCCAGCCCCCTTGTGTGCAAGTGTTGCGCTTCTTTCCTCTCTTTTCTCTTCTAGTTCCTCCTTCGAGTTTTTCCCTAGAAGTTCTAGTTGGTTTTTCTCTTGGAGATCCCACCATCTTCCTTAAGGAAAGAGATCTTATTCGGGTCATAGCGTGGAAGGCTAAGAGGTCTTGGAGATCCTGATTCACTTTGAGAAAGAAATCAAATTCTCCATTAGAGCACAACCAAGCTCCGAAGGTATAATCTACTTTCTTGTTTGTTGTGGATTTCGTGGCTGCTTGTTTGCTGCTGTTTCTATCTTTTAGATAGAGGTTACTGCTGATCATGGTTGATGGGATTGAGTTTTGGATCCTGGATTTGGTTTCATGGCCTTATGAATACTTGATCCCTAAGTCAAGTGGGTCAAAAGTTTTGAAATCCTATCCACGAGGCTCACTCACTTCCAACAAATTGCTATCTTCAAAAAACAAACATTGGAATTACAATCAGCAGATATACAACAAGCTGTACAAGAGACCAAATGAGCCAAAAACTAAGAGCAGAAGAGAGTAAACACAAAACAGAGATTATAGATCACATTTGGGATAAGTTCTTTGTGATTTTTCATCTAATTGGCCATTTATAGAGTACAATCAAGATCATCTAATCTGAAGATAACTCTAATCACATCATAAATAGGAAAATCTGATAACTTGATCTATCATAAATCTACTCTAACCTAATCCTAATTACATTATAAATCAACTCTATCTAATCCCAATGAATGATAAACCCATCCTTATTATAAGACTTCCAACCTTCTTAATATAAGATATTCTCTATTATTGAAATCCTAGGAACTCATAGTAAAATGGTTCCTACAAAGGAATATTGGAGAGGTGAAGGAGGTCAATGGAGATGTAGGTGGGCCGTTATCCTAGGATTTGATTTACTAGGGTCATGGCTAGGTATGTACTTATCAAATAGTTAATTTCAAACTAGCCCCAAACTCACCATTGACAATACAAATCATAGGTTCAAAACAAAACTTGCATAAAGTTTTAATGGAAATACATAAACTCCTCTTTCCTCAAAAATCATACAGGTGATGAGTAACTGAAGCAAGTGTCCCTTCTTTGATAAATTTTAATTTTGATGGTTCAATGATCCCAGATTGGATAACATCAGGTATTGGAGGTATCATCCAAAATCATACAGGTGTTATGGTAGGCACCTTCACTGTAGCAATTTCCACAACTAATGCTTTGGAGGCAGGATTTATGGCTTTGTTCAGGGGAATACAACTCTGCATCTCCTTCAGACTACCTATCATCATACTTGAAGGAGACTCATACATAATTAGGCAGGCACTTCAAAATTCAGATACAATTCCTTGGCAACTGATGTATTCTTGTAAGAAGCAGAACAATCATCAGAGAAAGAAGGAAAAATGAGAGACTGCTTTGTGCTGAGGCACAACAAAAGTGTGTGGTAGACCAATTGGCCAAACTTGCACCACCAGAGAAAACATCAATGTCCAATGGTAGCCTTGATATTAAGGTTCATAAATCGCCATCCCCCACTGCTCGTTTAGATATCGCTATATAATAAATCAATTAAAGAGCTATAAAAAAATCTACTTAAATTTCAATAGAGAATTTTCGAAGAAATGTGCGAGAAATGAGGCACAGACAAGAGGGACTGTGGTCTCTCACTTAAATGATTAGTTCTGGCTGCCAAAAGTGAAAGCAAACAAAAACAGGTGAGGGCCCTTTGATCACAAGTTGTTGAGACCTCTAGTTTACATCTTACAGGTAGCATTAAGTGTTTTTACAATTCGACAACTAATCATTGTTCACCGATTGATCTCCTATTTGTAATATTCCCCAATCCCACTGGAGACTCCTTTGAAACTAGTGCTAATGCAACAAAGTTGAGGAGGTTGCCTTCGGAGGGTACTAAAGTTCACATCGGGGTGTTAAGAGAATGGTCCACATACATGTTTGGTAACTTGAATTGTCGAAGTTGAAAGTCCAAGATGGGAAAAAAATTTGAGACCTGCAACATTGCGCGACCCAATCGGTCATGATCAAGGTGATCACTTTTTAACTCACTGGATCAATAGACCTGACGCTCGATCTCCTATTTATAGAGATTATAGGAGTTTCCTTGATTCCAATGACACCAACATATACTCCTCATCTCTAACTAGGAATGAAACAACTCGTTCCAAAAACAGTAAGTTGGATCTCATCGAAGTGAGATTCCGCATGGGCCCACACATGGCATGATAGGCCACACGGAAAATCTTAACAAAATCTAGGCATTACAATGATAGTTTGAGACAATTCAAGTTGAGAAAAGCAACATTCATTTGAAACAATTCAAGTTGAGAAAAGCAGCATTCTGGTAATCAGATGACAGAGAATGCAGGCTGATACCTAAGAAACATGAAAAATTAAATCGGCAAGCAAAGATGCTCAGTACAAGTTAGATGGCTGAGAGTGATTTACATAGAGAATAAAAAAACCAATCGTATACCAGATGATTTTTCAATTTAGTTGAAAAGCTTGAGCTACACTGTTTAGAATACTCAAGTGACTGTTACGAGTTGTGGCTGCCGAATTGAGTTCTACAATTTGGTTTAACTCACTCAGTCAGGTTTCTATATATGAACAATTCTTCTTCTTCTTCTTCTCTCTCTCTCTCTCTCTCTCTCTCTCTCTAAATGTGGTTAAGTTCTTTCAAGTTAGTTCTTCCTCCAAGATTCTTCTTGACCCAACAGGGCATCTGCAAGCTTAGTCCTGATCAATGTCATGGCAGAGCTTGGGACAGAATTAGAAGACCTCAACCATTTAAATGGTTGTTAACAAATAGATATTTAAGATCAAAATGCAGCATTTACCTACTTCCAATTAAGAAATGGCTGTTTATTGAAAACTTGAAATGTTCTAATATGTTTTTGCTGCATTCCTTATCCTTGATAGTAGCCCATTAGTGCATCAGTTAGAATAACAAACCACGGAAAATGCACCAACTTGGGAACTTACAGCATAAGTTGCACCACAAGGACCCTGTAGCTCAAAAAAATCAGAAATTAAGGGAGAATGTCTCGGGTTGCCAACCAATACACCCAAGATGCCTAGGCGTTAAAGGTGCGACAAACTAACTACTTAACCAAACCACACCCCCCCACCCCACCCCCCACAAACCTCCTTGGGCAGGATGCCGCCTGGACTCGAAGCACACACCCGCAGAAGATGTGGCATGGGGTGTTCTTGCCTTGCACACATGCGCCTGCACACAAAACGCGACACATGGGGCCATTTTTTGCCCCGTGAAGACTCAAACCCGAGACGTGTTGGCTCTGATACCATCTCACGTTGTTAACCAATACCCAAAATGCTATAGTGTTAAAGGTGCCACAAACTAACTACTTAACAACGTGTAGCATGTAATCCAACGGAAATAACTACTCGATCCCAGGGCTTTCACCTTTTTAGAGAGATTCATGGAGTTCCCTTGATTTCGGTGATGCCAGCGGATATCTAGGAATGAAATACGTCGGTCTTCACGCCTTAAAAACACCAAATTGTATCTTATCGAAACTTTGTGTAATTGAATACATAGGGATTGTAGTACTTTTTTCTTTCTAAACAAGGTTAAAATTTATGAAACAAATGTGAATTACCAAAAATGACCATCAATTTATCTCCCTTCTAATGGAAATTAAATAAAGGGGAAGTGCCAAATACATACAAGCCACCATCCTTAGTAATTAAAACCCTAGGAAAGTGATGATTGCATCTACAATAGTACCTTAGATCCATCACCCCTCATCTCATTTCCTTTACCCTGCACCTCTTTAATAATCTTCCTGTGGAGCTCATTTCACCATGAACTCCAATGTATTTTTTGGAGAGGAAAAAAGAACAACCCACCCCAAATAAAAAGACCAAAAAAGTTATAAAAAGTGACCTCAAATATTGTAGGAAACTTTATTCCTTTTTCACCTTTGGCCCCCAATAAATTATTTTCCTTTCACATAGTTTCCCCTCAAGACAAATTTCCTAGTTCCAACCCTGCATACGTGGCATGATGACCACACTGAAACTCTAACATAATCCAGGCATTACGAACACAGATTTAGACAATTCAAGTTGAGAAAAGCAACATGCAGGTAATCAGATAGATGACACAAAATGAGGGCTACAGCCTCAACAACATGAAAAACTGAATTGGAAAGAAAAGATGCACAATACAAGTTGGATGACTAAGAGTGATATGCATAAAAATCAATAAATCAATGGTATACCAGATGATGTTTTCTTTCAGCTGAAAGTCTTGATGTAAGGCACTCTATGTATTGAATACTTAACTGACCGTTGTAACTAATCGATTCTGCTACTGGATTTAACTCACACTCAATTAGGTTCTTTATATGAACAAATGATTTTTTTTTTTTTTTTTTTTTTACATTTTTCTTCTTTTAAAACATGGTTAAGCTCTTTCAAGAAGTAACATCTTCCTTCCAAGAACTTTCTTGACAGCAGTCTCGACGAACACAAAGACTAGATTGAATTCTAAACTTAGAATGGAACCAATACGAAAATAAAATACTGATAACAATTGCTACTATGCTCTTTTTATATTTTGTTCTTGTGTGTTTTTCTTCTTTTCTTTTTACTAACACCAAGGACGATAAACATAATGAAAACTGAAAAAGAAAACACAAGAATGAACAAGAAGAGATCCCAATCCCATCCTGTAGATGAGGGAACCCGTCCCAATGCAAGACCCGTAGAGTCATATCAATTACAAGCTGTAATTACGTTCTCTAGAGCAATGGATTTAAATGTGGGTCTTGAATTTTGCATGATGAGCTTTAGCAAAATTTTGTTCGCATAAAACTTCTCAAAATAAAGGAAAAAAATGGCAGTCTCATAGAATTGAAACGAAAAGGGAAGATCTTAACCCCTAACAACTTGCATTATACCAGCAAAATGAAAATGGGAAAAAAGAAACTACTTGACTTTCAAGTCCAATATAATCACATATCATTGATACTTTTCATAGTAACATGGTACTGTCCGCATCAGTGCCAATCTTATTCTTTTTACCATCTATGAGAACACTTGAAATCACTATATATGGACACTAATGAAAACCTTTCTCATAGTTGTGCTCACCCCAAAACCAAAGTTCCATATTGAGTTTTCCTTGGCTGGGTAACATGCTTCCTTTTTGTTGGAAAAGCCTGAGGTAACCAAAGTGTTGTTTTGTTCTTTGCAACCTGGGTGCAAAGCATCCAAGTTCAAAGGGGCCCAACTGTGCATTTATGAGTCTAATCCTGAATATAAATGTCATGGCTGAACTTGGGCCAGAATCACGCATGCTGGTGGCTTAATCTTGTTTCTGATTTAAAAATAGATGCGCGTAACTGAAGGGGTGCTCCAGTATATACAAATTTTGAATGCCCGACCATTTAAATGGTTGTTAACAAATAGGCATTTAGAATCAAAATGCAGCATCTACATACTTCCAATTGAGAAAAGACTGTAGATTGAAAATTTGAAATGTCATCAACCTTAAAGCACAAAGAAAACACAAACAAAGAAATCCTAAATGGAAGGAAAGAAAGAAAGTATATCTGATCCAATTCAACAGTATAAAGAGTATACATAATTGCCTCTATACATGTATCAAGTAAATCCATCCATGAAATTTACGTACAAAAAGAAAGGAAAAAGAAATTATTGTCGACCATCATGAACCTAACAAATACACCGAGTCATGTCAAAATTACAAAGATTACATAAAGAAAAAAAGAATTAAGCAGCCTCTTCTTGAACCTTAAATCGACACACGGGGCAACAGTTGCTCTGTCTCAGCCATTGTATGATACAATCTCTGTGAAACAAATGGAGACAGGGCAATTGGTTGAGTTGGGTCTCCTCAACCAGCTCTTCCAAACAAACCGTACAGCTCTCCTTGGATTGTTGGACGTCTTTCTTGAATATCTTGGCTGATAATGTGGTTGCGATCGCAGCCTCTGTCGCAGGAACCGCCGAAAAGCCGACATTATAATTTGAATTTTGTGATTCTCTCAATTCCCGGTTGATCACCCATGATTCATCAAACCAATAATCAGTTGAAATCTCAATTGTGACCCGAATGGATAGATTCTTGGAGCATCTTCCCTTAGCATTAACTTTCATGGCTGCCTCATTTACAAAAGACGACAACTTCATCCTCATCTGATCAGCAGCCTGCCAATTTGAAATACCCATGTCAGAAATTGCAGAGGCAAGAGACCAATCCAAACTCTCTGGAAACCACAGATTGGAAATGCATGTCGTGAAATGATTCCATGGACTGGAAGTCTCTCTTCGATCCACTTCAAAGAACGCAGCTCCATCTGGTGAACGGGCCAGCCAGGTTTCTATTTCTTTCAGCCGAAGTGACAATGTTGCCTCTCTTTCTTCCCCTTCTCCTGGCTTTCCCATGGATCCATCAGTTGTAATGTCGAGTGTATAGTTCTGAATGAGGTGCCAGTGCTGATTGGAGGCCATGGATGGATTTTCCTTTTCTTGAAGACGAACGTGAAAGAAGTGAAATACAAAGAGAACGAAGGTGATGTTAAATAAGGAAGCAGAGAACGGAAGTATTGAGAGAAGCTGGGAAGCTTTCCATTTTTCAAACGTTCCCATTCAGTTGGGAATGGATTGTCATTTCTCAACGTTCGGACTGTGTGAGAGAGTAGCTGTCAGTTGAGTCCGTTAAAAGAGTACCCGGCCTGGCCCATCCGATTCCAAGTCCGAAATTACAGTGCTTTTTAAAAAAATTTGATCCGGGCGGGCTGGGCTTGGACATGAGATGCTATATGAGACATCCGCGAAAGAGCACTGCCCACATTAAACTCTCATATATTTCAAATAGATATATATATAAATATATATATATATATTTATCATGTGGACATCCGTAAGGTTTTTGACCCAACGGGACTAATCTCTTGGTGGGGCCTGCTAAACCCACATAAACACAAAGGGCATATCTAGGAAAGGTTTCGAATGGAAGGCATTGGAACCAAATCCATGTCTTATACCACTCGACGAATTCCCTGGCAGGTATATATTTCAAATAAACAGTTGAAGCTCATAGTTTTCATTTTTAAAGTGGGCTAAACCGTGTGGATCCACACAGATTAATGCCATTGGCTTTAGTTATGAAAGATTTTCAAGAATGATATTATCTGATCATTCAAATTAATGGTCTGGATCATTGACTCAAATCGTCTATTGAACATATTCAAGATCTAGGCATATAATGCCTAGGGCTCAACTTGGGCTCGGGCCCAACAATTGTAAAGATTAAAACACACCAAAAACCAACTTGGGTAGGAACCTCTTGGTTTGGGCCAGGTTCAGTGTGGATGAGTGAGTGTCTATTTCCATTGGGGTCAGGTTGACACTGTGTCCATTTTGAAAAGGGGCAAAATGTAATATATAAAAAGAAGGTTGTAAAATGTGTCAAGTCAGATTTGAGTTGACCCTTTTGGAGATCGTCTCGGACTATAATTGTGTGGATGTTAGGAGTGGATCGGGGTTGGCCCATATGGAATTTGATTGATGTTTAGGGTAGGGTAGGCCTAAATCCTGAATTGACCTACATAAGCTAGATGTTATCCCCTAAAATGCTGATATTGCGTTGGGTCGGTTGGGTGCTCTTAGGCCTAACCGAGGAACACAGAGTATATTAGTTCATGTGGACTATGTTATGGTGCTTCAAATGGATTGTATAGCTATTCTCAGTTTAATTGTATAGCCAGTAAAATTTGATAAATTTAATATTTTAATTAATAACTAATCTATAAAATCCTCTTCTTTTCTTTGTGATGGCCCGCTGAGATACACATCCATGTTTGTCCTTATGGTAATAAGAGTGGTCATGTACATGGTTCAAATTATCATACCGGTTCGTATGGGCTAATAGGTACTAGTGTCCGCCCATACTGGTCCGATATTGGCCTGAGAATCGGTTGCAGTCTCATATCGGTAAAATATGTCCAAATTATTGAAATTTATCGGCTCATATTTAAAAGTATTGATCATCACCGATATATTTGCTGATATTTTCAAAATCTAGCCGACAATGTTTAAAGCTCCTTTTTTTCATTTTTCCTTTTGTACTCATTTCTTCTCTTCTTAAATATATTAGATGCTACCATTGTTCATCCTCAATACCTATTTCGCTTTCAAGACTGATGAGTTTTTTTTTTATTTTATTTTATACAGATTTCATTCAGAAAAATTATATACAACTCTATCAAGGTGAGTATTATGATTTTTCTTTCTATTGACCTATTTAGGAATTGCTTAGAAATGAGGATTGCAATGCTCGTTTTGTTGTGAATACATTTCATTCTCTTTTATTTTACACAGTTTGGGGATAGATTTACTAATTGAGATTTTGAAAATTGAGACTTTTGTTGAAATCTTAAAAATATTTGTAAAATAGTTATTGAAATTTGTTTGGAGTGTGTTGATAATGCTTCTGGCTTCTTAGGTTGGCACATAACTATTACATACTGAGTAAAAGCTTTAGTTTCTTGAATTTAATGCTAATAGATAGCTCATATATAAGTCAAGATTACGATTGTATTCCATAGAATTTATGATATTTCAATTTATTTTAGTATATACATGTAAATATATTTAAGTATAAGTAAAATTTATAAAATTTCAGATAAGGCAACAATATCGGATGTTATTACTTAGGGGGGCCGATTTTTTGATTTATAGTTGTCACACATGGTAGAAATATTGTTTTCCAGCATTTTACAATATTTTAGATTTTTTTGGAAAAATCTTCAAATGTTTTTGGGGTAAAAAAATCCACGCCGTGATGACCACAACATATTGCGAACCGTGACCAATACTGATATTGTATCAGATTTTTTGGGTTGGCCAATACCACGACCAATACTGTGATTTTAAGCCAACACTACTCGGATCGACTAATATTATCTTTTCATTTTAATGGGAATTCTGATTATTCATTAAGTGTTGAGAGCATTTTTTATTTGAAAATCTCCTTGTGAATTTTTGATAAAAATGCAGTGATTGTCCCTGAGAATTCTTAATTTCTCGTCCACTTGGCTTAGCAGTTTTTTAGTTCTATAAGCATTTGGAATTCTTTGCTTTAGACAAGATATCCCCAAATGCCAACCAAACTTGTACTCGTCATGCCAAATGTTGTTGAAAGTGGTATGCTGCAAGGTACCAAACAAAATGCCACCCTACCAAATAATCCGCGCCAATGATTTTTAATCTTTCACCAAACCCAACCCACTTGGATCTAATGGGTTTTGGGCCTAAGCTACTGAGTCTCAAAATTAAGAAGACTACTTAAGATTTAGACCAGACTTAAATCCAATGTTATCATTGCATGTTTATCAGGTCTGATGTGGCTAGCTAGACTAAAAATAATGCATTGTCGTTTGTAATTGCTGATGGGTCTTGGATCGATTGGAAGGTTGGGTGCAGGGCCACCCTAGTATTAAGTTGTTTCTAGAGGAGGTTCCGGAAGGCCCATGTGGATAAGGATAAGAATTATGGATAGCTGTAGAATTAGGTATATTCATGCGGAAGTTTCCACTAGTTCTAGAGGATAATTGTCCCTTAAATTCATGCGGAAGTTTCCACTAGTTCAAGAGGATAATTGTACCTTACACTATTAACATGTGTTTGCGGTGGGAGTATAAAAAAGGAATCAGCATCTATTTCTAAAGGGATAATAGCAAAATACCTACTTGTACTTTGGTCAAAAGTCAGAGTACCCCCTTGTAGTTTGGTATTGTGTACTAAATATACTTGTACTTTAAATCACAATGCAATTTGAGACGGCCGTAACGGAAAAGATGGAATGACAAATTTACCCCTCCATATATAAGTCGTGTTTTGCCCTTTTCGATCATTTTTCCCATTTTTCGCTTGCGGTTAGGGTTCAAAAAGGCGATCTTCATTGTGAGGGACTTTGGGAGAAACCTCCCCTCAATCAAATAGCCAATCTTCATTGTGGTTAGGGCTCTGCCATCCATCAAGAAGCATCAGCGAGAATCCATTTTGCCCATTTCTCGCTTGCGGTTAGAGTTCAATAAGGCGATCTTCATTGCGAGGTGACTTTGGAAGAAACCGCCCCTCCTTAAAAAATGTGATCTTCATTGCAGTTAGGGCTCTGCCATACATCAAGAAGCATCAGCGATAATCGATTTTGAGGAAGCATCAGCGATTTCAAAGGTACGTATATTCCTCAAACCCTAATAATGCCATATATATTCTGATGCCGAGGCTTTTGGGTTTAGGGTGTTAAACTTTTTTTCTTAGATTGATATCTCTACGTGCATGGATTTTAAAGTTGTTGATGAGTTTTTACGATCTCTATGTGAAATTTGAATTAGAAAATTGTCCCTTTCTTTGTCTGATTTAGTGAATGGGGATGTAGGACCTTTCTTTGTCTCATTTAGTGAATGTTGTCTGAAAATTGTCCCCTCTTGTGCTATCTATTTCATTTGTTTTTTTTTCTTTTTTTTTTTTTTAGGATAATGGTGGAGTAGAATCCCCACCTATCTGCACTGTGTCGGCTTCTTTTAGTTGTCACACATGGAGGGGACCACAGTGACACAAAAAAAGTTATGGATTTGTCAAAAATGGAACTTTTCGTTGTTATTCTACATGAATTTGCCTTAAAGAAATGTAGTTTACATGCAGTTGTCGTTTGATGAAGTTACAGTTTGATTCCACCATGGTGGTTATTTTACAAACCCACCGAACAGTCTATACATTGGAGGTGTGGTAGATGAAATCATTGAATTTGATATTGATAGACCATCATTTTTTGAGTTCAGAGATTATGTGATGGAATTAGGCTACGCAGCGAACAGTTCAATGTTTTTTAAGGTGCTAGGATTGGATTTTGATGGTGGTCTGAGATGGATTGAATCAGATAAGGATGTAGGTGTTCTATTAGAACATTATAAGGACAGTGAGGTGTTGGCTATTTATGTAGAGAGGGGACATGAACCTTTGATGGTAGTGTCACCTAAGGGGAAGATCTTGATGCAAAATATTCACACCAAAGGTCCCTTGAATCAATTACCTGCAGCAGAAGTTGCATTAGCTAGCAGGAAACTTCACAGTGAGGAGGACTATGCTGCTGATGTTGAGGATGAAACTGCTGATGAAGGCAGTGATGATGACCAAAATCAACACCATGGTCATCATGATGACTCTAATGATGATGATAGTGAGGCTGAGCAAGATTATATCAGATTAGATCCTGATGCGCTTCCAGAGTTATATGAGGATGTTGAGAAGGCTGATGATGAGGATATCTTTAGAGGATCTTGTGAGAAGGAATCACAACCTTATGAACCTGAAAGTATGGAAGAAGAACAGACCCACAACCAACAAATACTAGTTGATGAGAACTGGATTACAGATGATGAGGATGTGGATGAGCTTCGGTCTTTGTGCAGCTCATCTGATGAGAAGAACAGTAAATGGCCTCGATTTAATGAGCTGACTGCTATGGAGAATCCTCAACTGAAGCTGGGTATGATATTCTCAAGTCCACAAGTATTTAGATAAGCGCTTGTTGAATGGACTGTAAGGCAAGGCTATGACATTAAATATTTGAAAAATGAGAACAAGAAAATCACGGCTGTTTCTAAATTTGATTGTGGATTTAGAATTCATGCATCACCCATGCAGTGTGAGAGGACCTTACAAATTTAAGACATTCAAGCCCAAGCATACATGTGGTATGAAGTTTAAAAGCCACTTAGTCATTTCCAGCTATATAGCTAATGAATACCAGCAAAGGATGCGTGACAATCCAAAATGGCCAATCCCTGCAATGCAGAAAGAGCTGAGGAGAGGACTGAAGGTGGATTTGTTGAATGATAAGTTATATAGAGCCAAGAGGAAGGCAGCAGATAACATCTCTAGAGATATTAGAGTGCAGTATATTAGATTGAGGGACTACAGTGTCACTGTCCAGAAGTACAATCCCAACACAAGCATATTTGTGGTGACACAAAGACTTCACATGGATAGAATTCCATATTTCCAAAGATCGTATGTCTGTTACGAGGCACAAAAGGTAGGGTTCGTGAGTGGATGTAAACCCATAATTGGTCTAGATGGGTGCTTCCTCAAAGGTATTTATGGTGGACAGGTGCTGGCTACAATGGGTAGAGATGGAAATGAGAATATGTTCCCAATAGCAATGGCTGTTATAGAGGTTGAAAACATGGACTCATGGACTTGGTTTTTGAAATCATTAATTAATGACATTGGAGATGGGGGTGACATGGGCGGGATTTTTATGTGTGATAGACAGAAAGGGCTTGATGCTGCATTTGAGATAGTTATTCCTACTGTTGAGGTTAGACACTGTCTAAAGCATATGTATGATAACTTCAAGAAAGTTTTCAGAGGAAAATTGTTGAAAGATGCTATGTGGGCAGCAGCATCATGTGTATCACCAAGAGAGTATGATAGGAACATGCAGAGGATCAAAGAATTGGACCAAGCTGCATATAATTGGCTGATAGCTGCTAATCCAAACAGGTGGGCCAGATCTCATTTTTCCACAAGGGCTAAATGTGATGCATTAACAAACAACCTATGTGAATATTTCAACAGTTACATACTTAAAGCAAGGGAGAAACCAATAGTTGGCATGCTTTAATGTGTGAGGAGGAAGCTTATGAATAGAACTCAAGTGAAGTTGAAAGGAATGACCAAGTATGATGGGACAGTCTGTCTAGGGATATTGGCGAAGTTAGAAAAGAACAAGAATGACAATAGCATTGTTTTCCTAACTGGTCAGGCAGATGTGAGTTTGAGGTTGACTGTTTTGCCAAAACTTTTGTTGTTAACATCGAGAGTAGAACATGTTTATGCAGAACGTGGGATTTGACTGGGATACCTTGTCAGCATGCCATAGCATGTATATACGTGAATAAAAAAAAGCCTGAAGATTACATTCATGCATGCTACAACAAAGAAATGTATTTGAGGGCATATAGTGGCATGATACACCCAGTACCTGGCATGCATGATTGGGTAGAAAGTGGAATGGAAGCAGTTGCTCCTCCATTGTATAGAAGACCTGTAGGTAGGCCAAGGAAATTGAGGAGGAGAGATGCAGATGAATTACCTAATTCCAGTAGAACTTTTAGAAGGAGTAGAACAATGACTTGTGCTAGATGCTTGAAAACAGGCCATAATGCTAGGTCTTGCAAGAGACCAGTACATCCCAATTCAAGAATTTTTAGTTCTGAGTCTCAACCTGCTTCTCAGCCCATTCCATCTTCTCAGGCAGCTTCTCGGCCCCAGCCAGCTTCTCAAGCAGCTTCTCAGCCCATTCCACCTTCTCACCAACCAGCTTCTATGCCAGCTTCTCAGCCACCATGTAGGGTATTGTTTTTTCAACCCTTTTTTTTTTTCACTTCTAACTAGACTATATGCATTTACTCACTTGGGTCTTGAAATTTTGATTCGTCAGGGGAGAGTCAGACGAGCTTCTTCTTAGCCAAATCCATCAGCACCTAGTACCAGTGGTAGAGGGAAGTCACAAGCAAGTAGAGAGAGAATTGGAGTAGGAAATCGCAGCGCAACTAGTTGATGACAGCAGATGTTGTATGACTGTCTATGGAGCAGCATAGAATTTCTTGGACGTTGTATAATTGTTTATGGGTGTTTTATAACTTTTTCTGGATGACTGTTTAGATAAACTTTTTTATTGTTTTGGATGATGATGTTCCCAATTTCTTTCTTTACTGTTGGAGCATGACTTCTATTGTACTATATTATTATGTTGAGAGGAGATTTCCAAATCAGTTAACAATTGAAAGTTCATTGAGATGCTGTCAAATTATGGTTTTCTTATTACAGGTTAATTAAAGTTCATAAAAAAAGTAGAGTGAACCAAAGCATGCATTGACAAACAAACAACACCAACCCATTTTCATAATATCATTTTCAATTGATACATATGCTCATGGTAATTTCAACTCATTTACAGGAGTCCAAGCTATCAATAGGTAACACATGAACAATACAAACACAATTCTTGCTCGGGACCCCAAGTCCCGAGCAGCACACATAGGTAATAGCTTTCCCTTCGACAAGCTGACTTCAGTTCCCTCTCCAACACATCAATCTTATCCAATAGCTTCAGCACAAGCTCTATTTCTCCATCAACCCATTCAAAAAATCCACATGATGGCTGGTTTTGAGAAAAAATTGAAAAAAAAAAAACATTAATACTACCATGGTTGCCCAGACACCAAGAAGATCAATTAGATGGATCAAAGCATAACCCCATATAGTGCATAACCAAGAAACCTCCTCCCCATGTTCCGCTATGTTCGAGAAGTCCTCAAAGCAGCCCTATGCCTGCAGTGACAGTAACGAATTTCAAGATCAAATTGAGAGTTTTGACCACGAGAAAACTAGGTATAGGAGTTTTGAGAGGAAGCCATTTGATATGGCTGAAAAAAATAAAGAGCAGCTCAAAAACAAAAGCTGCCCACAAACTCAAGTTGCCTACCTTTTTATAAGACAAGTTCAGGGGCAAATAAGTCTCCTCCGTACCTATTTGGGCAAGAAAGTTGCTGCCACTACGCACAAGACACCATTTATACATATACGCCGTTACTACTAACAGAATCCGTTTATGTTGCATGTTAATTAGAACTTCAGGTTGGTTTAGTACAAAATATCAAACTATAGGGGGGTAGTCTGACTTTCGACCAAAGTACAGGTAGGTATTCTGTTGTTTTCCCATTTCTAAATGAGTCAATTTTTGTAAGGGTGTTTTCATTTATATTTTTCAAGAAACGAGATGTATTGGGTGTTTTGTTAGTGCTACACGGGTTGGAATCAATTATTATATAATGAAGCAAACTGGATTCTAATTAAGAAATCATATTTTTCCATTGACCCCATCTTAATACCCTCTTCCCCCACGGCCCCTCTTTCTTTTTTTTCCGAGGACGAGGCAGAGGAAGAAACAAGTACAATGCAAATGAAAGAAATCCCAACAGTGGTAATCATGAACTTCCTCAATGTTATAATTGCAAAAAAAGAGGGCACATTGAAAAAGACTGTTGGTACAAAAATAAGGACTCAAGTGTACCACAATGTTCAATTTGTAAAAAATTTGGACATGATGAGAAGGATTGTTGGTACAAAAACAAGAATCGAGCAAATTTTCATGAAGAAAAGGAAATTGATGAAGCTAGTGAAAATGTGTTTCTCTCATGCTTATCTAGTTCTATTGAAAATGTCTGGTATCTAGATAGTAGTTGCAGCAATCATATGACAGGTGAAAAACATTTGTTCGTGGAAATGAATGAATCAGTGAGGTCTCAGGTCAAGATGGGAGATAACAATCAAGTTCAAGTGAAAGGCAGAGAAGTTGTTTCAGTAAGCACCAAATCAGGTAACAAACTCATCCACAATGTCATGTATGTTCCAAGCTTAGGCCAGAATTTAATTAGCTTGGGACAACTGATGGAGATGGGGTATTATGCCATTTTTGATGAAGATCAGTGCATGGTTTTTAACAAGAAGAATATGGAGATGTTAATGACTGTGAAAATGACATCAAACAAAATGTTTCCAATCAAATTTTCTGAGCATAGCATTAATGCATTTAATGTTGAAACATGTGATATTGCATGGCTGTGGCATAAGAGATATGGGCATCTCAACTTTGGTGGCCTAGATTTGCTACATAAACAAAATTTAGTTGTTGGTTTACCTATGGTGCAGAAGATTGAGGACATATGTAAATCATGTGTCTATGGAAAACAACATAGAGTACCTTTTCAAGTGGGTAAATCCTGGAGGGCAAATGAGACATTAATGCTTGTGCATGGTGACATTTGTGGACCCATACAAACATCCTCACTCGGTGAAAGTAGATATTTTCTACTATTTGTGGATGATCTTACTAGGATGTGCTGGGTTTACTTTCTTAAACAAAAATCTGAAGCCTTTTCATCCTTTGTTCAATTTTGAGCTTATGTTGAAAAACAAAGTGGATATGCAATAAAAATATTGCGCACTGATAGGGGTGGTGAATTTACTTCCAAAGAATTTTTCAAGTATTGTAAGGATGCAGGTATTCGCCGGGAATTAACAGCAAGTTTTACGCCACAACAAAATGGTGTAGCAGAGAGGAAAAATAGGAGTATTTTTGAAACTGCTAGAAGTATGCTGAAAGAAAAGGGACTTCCAAAGAGTTTTTGGGCTGAAGCTGTGTCTACTTCGATTTACTTGCTTAATCGTTCCCCCACAAAAGCAGTTACTGAGAAAACTCCTTATGAAGCTTGGTTTGGCAGAAAACCCAATGTAAGTCATTTGAAGGTATTTGGGTCTATAGCTTATGCTCATATTCCTTTTGAAAAAAGACAAAAGCTAGACGAAAAAAGCATCAAATGCATTTTCGTTGGCTATAGTGATGAGACAAAAGGCTATAGGCTTTATAATCCTGAAAATAAGGAGTTAATTATCAGTCGTGATGTCATATTTAATGAAAATGATGCTTGGAAGTGGGAAGTTAATGTGGAAAAGTCCCCTCTTATTATTGAAGAAGAAGAGACATCCTCCTTTGAATTGCCACCTGAAACTCCACCAAGCCCAATGGGATCTCCAAGGTCAGAAACACTTCCTAGAAAGGTAAGAAGCCTTCATGACATTTATCAAAATTGTGATTTTGCATTGTTTGCTTCAGAACCTACTTGCTTTGAAGATGCAGTTCAAAAGAAAGAGTGGAATGATGCAATGAAAGCAGAAATTAATGCAATAGAGAAAAACAAGACATGGAGACTGGTGGACTTACCTCCGGGAAAGGAAGCCATTGGACTAAAATGGGTTTACAAGTCCAAGTTCAATTCAGATGGGTCTTTACAAAAATATAAAGCCCGTTTGGTTGCGAAAGGTTATGCTCAAGTGCCAGGTATTGATTTCTTTGAAACATTTTCTCCTGTTGCTAGAATTGACACCATTAGAACTGTCATAGCTATTGCTGCACAAAGAGGATGGAAAGTTTTTCAGTTTGATGTCAAGTCAGCTTTTCTAAATGGGGAACTACAGGAGGAAGTGTATGTGGAGCAACCACATGGTTTTGAAATTAAAGGGTTGGAAAACAAAGCGTATAAATTGGAAAAAGCATTGTATGGATTGAAACAAGCTCCACGAGCTTGGTATGGAAAAATTGATAAATATTTTCTTGACAATGGGTTCCAAAGAAGTGAAAGTGAACCAACCCTTTATGTGAAATCCAAAGATAAAGATGAAATTCTGATTGTGTGCCTTTATGTGGATGACATGATTTTTACCGGTAATTCTCTTCCATTGATAAATGATTTCAAAGAAAAAATGATGTCAAAGTTTGAAATGACTAATTTGGGCCTCCTGCACTATTTTTTGGGAATGGAAATCATTCAAGACCAATATGGTATTTTTTTGTGCCAAGAGAAATATGCAAAAGATCGGTTAAAGCGGTTTCACATGTCAAATTGCAATCCTGCAAGTACACCAATGAATACAAATGAAAGGCTTGTGTTAGATGATGGTGTTGAGAAAGCAGATGAAAAAGAATTTCGAAGCATTGTAGGTGGGCTAATTTATCTCACTCATTCAAGGCCTGACATAATGTTTGCAGTAAGCTTGATTTCAAGATTCATGCACAAACCAAGTAGACAGCATATGGGGGCAGCAAAAAGAGTTCTGCGCTACATCCGTGGAACCTTGAGTTTTGGACTAAGGTATCAAAAAGTAAGAAATTGTAAGCTTATTTCCTATACTGACAGTGATTGGGCTGGTTGTGCAGATGACAGGAAAAGTACATCAGGTTATGCACATAGCTTTGGATCCGGAGTTATATCATGGGCATCGAAAAAGCAACAAACTATTGCACTTTCTTCCTCGGAAGCAGAATACATGGCTGCTACAAGTGCTGCGTGCCAAACAGTTTGGCTTCGAAGAATCTTAGCTGATTTGAAGGAAAAGTAAGATGAAGCTACCATCATGTTCTGTGACAACAAGTCTACAATTGCGATGACAAAGAATCCAGTTTTTCATGGAAGGACCAAGCATATAGAGATTCGTCATCATTTTATTCGCGAGCTTGTGGCCAAGAAAGAGATAAAGCTAGAGTACCGCAGTACGGAAGAACAAGTTGCTGATATTTTCACAAAGGCTCTCTCAAGAGAAAAGTTTTTCAAGTTCCGAAAAATGCTTGGTGTTGAAGGCATTTGAATTAAGGGGGAGTGTTGAAATAATAACTCAAATGCTACATGTGTCTTATGTTGAATAAATCAGTAGTTTGAAAAAGTCAGTAATGTTTATGTGTCAGTTCATGAACGTGTCTGTGTTAGTTCATGAACATGTTGATGTTAGAGCATGGGACACCTGTCCATGTTAGTTCTAGAGATCAGTGGTCATGGAACACCTATCCATGTTAGTTCTAAGGATCAGGTGTTCATGGGACACCTATCCATTTCTTGTTAGTCAATTGTATCTATATAAGTGGCTGATGTAAATGAAATGGTATGTTGAATGCAAGTCACTCATTCCTAGTCATTTCTGTTACTCCGCTGCTCTCTGTTTGCTTTATGTGTGTAAAAATCACTCTGCCCATCTCCAACATACAGGCCCCGAGAGCTTGGTTTGCCCGTCTCAGTTCCTTCCTAATTGAGCATGCCTTCATTGGATCCAAAACTGACAGCTCTCTCTGTATTTTCAATCACCATGGGATCATCATCTACATCCTCATCTATGTGGACGACATCATTGTCACTGGTAATAGTCCAAAAGCAATTACAACCTTCTTTGCAAAAATTCCTAAAACCTTTGCCATTAAAGATCTTGGAGATTTACATTTCTTTCTTGGCATTGAAGTCATTCCAATTTCAAATGGTCTACTGCTTTCCCAACGGCGCCATATTTTGGACTTGTTAACCCGAACAAAAATGGGGGACTGCAAGCCGATCTCCACCCCCATGGTGTCCACCATCAAATTATCCAGGTCCACAGGTGAACTTTTTGAAGATGCAGCCTTATATCCGAGTATTGTCGGTGCTCTTTAGTATCTTACAATTACTCGTCCGGATTGCCTTCGCTATCAACAATGTCTGCCAATTTATGCACAAGCCTACACTTCTTCATTGGATTGCAGTCAAACGCATTCTTCGTTATCTGAAAAGCACTATCAATCATGGACTATCTTTTGGCCGATCTAGTCAACGATCTCTGTCCGCCTAATCTGATGCTGATTGGGCGGGGTGTCCGGATGATCGTAAGTCTACAGGAGGCTATGCTATCTACTTTGGGCCAAATCTCGTCTCCTGGAGTTTACGCAAACAGCCTACTGTTGCTCGATCTAGCACCGAGGCTGAATATAGATCACTAGCCAATGCTGCCGCTGAACTCACTTGGCTCCAATCTCTCCTCAAGGAACTTGGTCTCTTCTTACCTCAACCACCCAACTTATGGTGTGATAACATTGGCGCAACTTATTTGATAGCAAATCCAGTGTTTTATGCTCGTGTGAAACATGTAGAGATTGATTTCCATTTTTTCCGAGACAAAGTTGCCAAGAGAGATCTTGTGGTCCGTTTCATTTCTACAAAAGATCAATTAGCTGATGGTCTCACTAAAGCTCTATCATCCCAACGCTTTCTCTCTTTGTGGGACAAACTCAACGTCCGATCTACCGTTGAATTTGAGGGGGCGTGTAAAGATATCACTCCTGATAAGGCTAAAACTCATCCTCCATGATTCACTCCGACCCTCTCCTTGTAAATAGGATCCCAATCTGATCATCTCCTTGTAAATAGGATCTCACTTATATGAGTTTCCTATATTGTAATGTAACACTGTTTTCTATTTATACTCAATGAAATCAAGGGAGAACCCATCGTGGAAATTCATTATTTTTCACAGAGTGTCTAAGCTCAAGCCTTTCAACTGAAATACAATATCATCTAGCATACAATTGATTTATTGAATTTTATGTAAACCACTGTCAGTCATCCAAATTGTATGGTGCACCTTATCCAACCAATTCAGTTTTTCAAATAAATTCTCATCTGGGACACCCTGCATTTGCTGTCATTTAACAAATTACCTGCATGAGTGTTTTCTCAACTTAAATTGTCTCAAGTTGTCTTTGTAATTAATGCCTAGAATTTTTTTTCAGACTTTCCTTGTGGCCATCATGCCACATGTGGGGTGACAACGTGAAAAAGGCATGAAATTTCTTATAATGGGGTTTTTAGAATTTCTTTGAATAGAATTTATAAGACCTTATGGTCAAATGAGCTCCACTGAAGGATTATTAAAGAGCTTATGACAACTGATAAAACCCTATGTGAAGGTTAATGGTCAAGTGAAAAAGCGTTCTTTGAAATATGGAAACTCTGTTTGTAATGTTATATTGTGTTTGAATAGAGATGTATAATTAAGTGGTGGAAGAAAACCATAAGAAAATCCAGTGGGATTTGATTTCATGGCTTATAAATATGGAGAAATTTCTTAAATCAGTTGAAAAGCACTATAATAGAAAAAAAAGGGAGAAATTTCATGGTTATTTATATCTGAAAGAGTTCAATTAAGATTGCAAAATGGTTTTGGATTTCAAGGTTCTGCTTTTTAATAAGGAAACCCAGTTCTTCAGAAGGAAGGAAAAGCTCAAAATAAATAAATAAGTAGTAAGAAAGAAACAGGAAGGATATTCGTAGGGCACGTAGAAAACTACTATTTAGTCTATGTAAGTTCTCTAATCAAGAAACCGACTTTCTAAATTAGAAAAGAAGTTAGTGGTCCAGATTTGTTGCGATCTAAATCTTGAAGACTGGTTTGAAGTCCTTGACATTGTTTTAAAATTTGTATTTTCCGAGAAGTCATCTAGTTTCTAAAATAGAAAGAAAACCTTGGAGCGCTGGTGCTGTTCTTTTGCAAGGGCAGACGGTTGATGTGAAATTCAGTTATAATTTTTTTGATGAGCAAGAAACAAGACCTGCTTTCTATTGGTCAGTTTCATATTTTGAAGTTTGAATTTGGGACATATAAACTCAGTACGTTGAAAAAGAAGTATATATAATCTTGCAATTTTGTCCAAAATTCTATCTAGTGAACTTGTTGGTCAGGACTCTGTGATGGAGAATGCTGGAAGAACTAATTTCTTAAAAAAAGAAAAAAAAGAAAAAGAAAAAAAAAAAAACCTATTACTGAATAGACCCAAGCTTAGAAATCACCTGAAGACTTCACTAAAAACTCAAAATGTTGATAATTGATATTCTAGAGTTAGTGGAGACAAGATCAAAGAACCCTTAGAATTCTTTTTATTAGGTTTCCTAACCATCTTACCATTCTAGGCACAGGCTATATGGTAAGGGAATCTGGATCTTATGGAATCATTCCCAGTTTAATGGCACTGTCCTTTGCAAATCATATCAACATATAGCAGTGAAATTGGTGACTTTCCTTCACCCTTTTAGCTGTTTATGCCTCAACATATTGGGTCCTTAGGAGAGATTTATGGAAGAATCTATAGAGCCTTAGGTTTTTTTTTTTTTTTTTTTTTTTGTTGTGTCGCCAACTGATCCTTGGTTGGTGATAGGAGACTTATAACATCAAGGAACCCTATAGAAAAACTAGGAGGAAGATCTAACCTTCAATGGCTTCAACTAGAGATTTTGTCAATTTTATACAGTCTAGTCAACTTTCAGACTCGAGATGAAACCCAACCCCCCCCCCCCCCCCCCCCCCCCACACGCACACAAATATACTTGGACTGACAATAGGAAGGTTTTTTTTTTTTTTTGGTGACAATAGGAAGGTAATGCTCGCATATCAGAAACATTAGACAGAGATCTTGGTAATAAACATTGGTTTCTGTTCTAATAGCAATTTATCAATTACTCATCCTCCATAAATCGGTTCACATCATAATCCCCTGCTTTTGTCTGATCCTCCCCAGAAACACTAAAACTAAGAAACATTTCCGTTTTGAATCTATGTGGTTGTCACACCCGAATTCAGCCAAATGGTTGAAAGAAACTTTGCTCAATATAGGTGAGGATGAATGTCTTAGTCTTCCAGCTAAACTGATCAAATTAACTCCTAAAATCATCTCATGGAATAAGGAAAATGTTGGAATCATTAATTATGAAACAGAAAAGTGAAAACACAGAATCCAGGGTATACAAGATTCCACAAAATATCAACACTCTTTTCCTACAAAATTTGGGATGCAGCCTCATTGAGGAATATTATCTAAAGATTCTCACTTGGAACTTTTGGGCCAAGAAATCTTGAATCAACTAGCTAACTGTAGAAGATCAAAACACAAAATTCTTTCAAACAGCTGCTAAGATATACTATTGGAAATCTCATTACTCAAATAATGTCTAATGAAGGAAAATGGATTATGGATCCAGACGAGATTAGATAATACTGTAGGGACCATTTTGAAAAAATGTTCTCAGTACTAGAAGACCAACCACCGGCAGAAAAATCTATTTCTCCCCTCCTGCATTCCAGCCCTGCTCTCAGAAGAAGACAGAGATTTCTAATAAAATTTCAACAAAAGCAGAAGTTAAAAAGCTGTGTTCACAATGCATCTGAGCAAAATCACCAGGACCAGATGACTATAATGCAAATTAGTTTTTCCCAAGAGTCTTGGGCTTTTATTAAAGAAGATGTAATGAAATTATGTGTTACACTACTTTAATACCAACAAGCTTCCAGAGAATATCAACAAAACAAACACAATCTTAATCTCGAACACATCAAATACTAGAAGATTTCAGGTCAATAAGTTTATGTAATATGATATACGTGATAATAACAAAAATTATAGTTCTCCGGCTGCAATCTATATTAAAAAGAACTATATCTGAATGCCAAGGTGCTTTCATCAAAGATAGAAGAGCCTCGGACCACATTATAATAGAAAAAAGAAATTATCCATATTGTGGCAAATAAGCGAAGCAAAATACCATTGAGGGTGATTAAACTGGACCGAGAAAAGCCTTTGACACGATATCATGGTCATTTCTTAAAGAATGCATGCTGAGCATTGGTATTCAGCAGAGTATTTTAACAACATAATAATAATAATAATGGAGGTAATATCCACCGGAAAGTATAAAATTTCAATTAATGGGTCTTTATCTAAAGAACAGTATACCAGCTCGAGGCCTCAAACAGGGAGACCCCCTATCTCCTTGTCTCTGTATTGTATGTGGAGAAGCTCTATCTAGAGCTATTTTCCTTTGAGACAGTCAATGGAAAATTCCTTTTCCAAAAATAATACTAAAAGAAGACATATCCCATTGCTCCAATTTGCGGATAACATTATTCTTTTCACCCACGTCGCATCTAAAACTATTAAATTTATTAACATAATTCTAGCCTTGTTTAAGAAATAAGCAGGAAAAAATGAACCTTTTGAAGAGTCGGACATAGTTTGTAAAGCTTCTAAAGCTGTTCATATAAGTGAAGATGTGCACAATCTGAATATAAATAACAAGGTAGACAGTATACGTTACTTAGGATCAAGTCTCTCTATATGCCGCCATTAAGGAAATTTATGGAACAAAGTTATTCAGAAAATTAGAAATAAAGTAGCTAATTGGAGGGGCTGAACTCTTAGTCCACTTGGTAGACCCTTCTTAATTAAATAAGTTTGCTAATCGATCCTGAACTACTAGCTCCCTTATCAGACAATGGTAAATAAAATAAAAGATAACATTAATTCAACGATGATGAGATCTTTTCCCGATACAGGACGGATTGAATGTGGAAAGAAAACATATTACGCCAATTTCTCGGAAGAAAATAACCTATCCTCAAAATATGGAAGCTCAAGGAATTAGAAACATAGAAATTCACTCCAAAGCTTCTGACAGCCATCTAATTTGGAGACTAATCTCTCTAATCAAAACTCATAGTGGGTCTGTTTTATCACAAAAAAGGTATCTTGAAAATGAGTTGGAAAAATATCATTAAACATAGAGAGATAATTTTGGACAAACCTCATCGGGTTGTTGGTAGGGGATATAGAATAACTACTCTTCAGGATTGTTAGGTCTCGAGTCTTTTAGCTCTCATAAATTATCCCAAGAGATGCTTCCAACCTCAATCAAGTCCCAAAACTTTTCGAAGACAGAGACAATAGATCGTTCATATGAAACAAAGACAAAACTTAGAAAGTATGTGGGGGGCAGAAATTGCACCTATATTAGGTCTATTCCAATAGGAGGCCAGGATGTTCCTTGCAGGGATAAAGAAAATGCAGGATCTGGCACAGTCAAATCCATTTACTCTTCTCTAATTCCCTCCTATGGGACCTCACCTACCTTGGAAAAGACTATGGGCAATGAAAACACCATAAAGAATTAAATATTTGTATGGAAGGTTTTACAAAGGCGCCTAATGACAAGTGGCCATCTTGTAAATTTGTTCCCTTCATTAGCAGGATGCATTTCTTTCACCACCATAGTTACTGAAGATCACCTTTTCTCATCAACACACTCATGGTAGGGTGTTCTTGACACCCCAGTACCATGCACATGCCCAAGGATCGATCCCTGGGTCTTCAAATTGATAGTACCACTCCTGGTCACTAGGCCAACCTAGAAGGAAGAAAAAAGATCACCTTTTCTCAAGCAGCTCATTCTCGAGCAAGGTTTCATAACTTAATAAAATCTTAACCCCATAAACTTTGTGTCCTTTAGCCCGTGGTTCTGTAGAGGGAACAATAGAGATGGTCCGATAGGATCTATAATATCTCAGTGCACGCGGAAAAGCAAAATTGAATGCCTCTTTGAAAGGAATCCCTTAAATCCACTCAAGATCCTCCCAAATCCTCAAGCTCATTGTTCACTATTTCTGTATTTCAACTTTAAACATACCGACCTCTTTGCCTACTACTCCAAGCCGATGGGTCCCTGCCCCTGCCCCAGGTGATTGGCTCAAGCGAAACTTCAATGGCTCTTTTGAGCGTCATCAAATAAAAAACGCAGGAATAGGGGGAGAGATCAGGAATAGCCATGGATTGTCACACATTGCTTTCTCTTCACAAATAAGAGCTGATAATCCTGTTGAAGCAGAACTCCAGGAATTGGTCCATGGCTCGAACTTTGTATAGAATTCAAACTTTAATATCTGATTATAGAACGGGATTCTTTAATCATTTCAGATGCTTTCAACAAAGGAAAGAATTTGCCTTGGAACTTGATGGCACTATGGAAACAAATTCAAAATGCTGTAAAACATATTCCCTATTGGGAAGTCTCCTTTGGTAGGAGAGGACATAAATTGGTAGATGCCCTCTAAATTTAAACCTCCTTCTATATACTTATTCAAGAATGTTTTTCCAGATCATATGAATCAGGTTTATATCTAGGAGATGCAAGGCATGTCTGATGTTCAGGGAATTATAGGTCACTTTGAAAGGCTTCAGATCTTGGAGGGTGGTGAGGAGGAGCTCCAGTCTAATGAGTAATTATCTGTGTAGGCCTCTGAACATGTTAATAGTATGGGTTTTGTTTAAGACTATGTTTTAAATCTATATTTAGTGCTGGTCTGCTAGTTTGGATAGTTGTAAGTCTTTTATCCGTGGGTTTGCTTAGGCTTCATAAGTCTAGCCGGTGTTGTCTGGTCCTTATGTTGTATGTCCTCCTTTTTGTTAATGGCACATGTCACTTCTAGAAGGAAAAAAAAAAGAAGAAGAGGTTATTGTAACAGCATCTTTACCACCGCTAAGGAACATCATCAACATATAGAAGGCGAATGGTCATTTTAAAGTTGATACCAATTGCTGGTCCTAGATAGGCATTATTACCGAACTAGCCGATATCCTTGTCTGTTCATTCAGCCTTTACCTACAGAACTTTCAAAGTCTGGGTTATGTATATGGGGACTGAAGAATGTTTGATGTACATGCCATAAAAACACTCATCCAAGTGGGAGAATGTAAGAAATCATGTGGCCCGCCTTCCATGGTACCCACGTCGGATTGAGCAATTGGCTAAGACCAAGGTGAATCACCCAATTAAGTCTTAATCTGAGGCCCTAGAAGAGTTTGGATTGAGATCAGACTCTGGTAATGAGTCTTGGATCAGCATCTAAGTTTTCCAAATAAATAAGAAAGCATATTGGCTATGTCGAAATCCTATCTGAAGTATGATTAAAAACTGATCAAAGAGCTTATTTAAGCCTATATCATGGAAAATCGTAAAATAACCGATTAGCTTGATGAATTGTGTACCCTTGTCGACATTTATACTTGTCCTCATAACTTTTCAAGAAAGAACAAAGATCACGTTCTCTTACTGCTCTAGAATACCAAGAGTATATTTAAAACCTCTTAAAGCCACTATTGTAGCTGAGAAAATACATGAAGTGAAACACCTAAATAAAAAACAATGCTTTCATGTAAAGAGTTTGGACATTATTTTGACTAGTGCAAGAGAAAAACTGCAATTATTGTAAGGGTTCTGGGCATAATGAGTGCAAGCCTTGACACATAATTGTTCACCCCAGATATAGTCTTGTTCCTAGTGAGACTACTAAAAAAAGACATACCTTTATGTCTTCCAACAACTAACATAGACGACAAGGTTCTAAACAACATTGACTAAAAATCCATATGACCTAAAAGTTCAAAAAGTATAAATTTACAAAACACAAAAAAATAACAGCTATCTTGGTTCACCAATTTCATGAAAATGATTCCTTCCCCTAACATTTCCAAGAAACTAACTAAACAGCCGCCTGGACAGCAGCAAAAGTAGGAACACATGAGCACCAAGAGAAGACTCTAGGGTTCTATTTGTATGAAAATAGTATCTCAGCATGAGAAGATGCACGAGGGAAAGCTAGCAATTTTTGAGCTACTCTCAACACTACCTTTGTCCATTCTTCCACTCTCACGAATTTGGGTCTATCCGAGACATGAATAGTCATTTTCTGTAATACCATTGAATTCTTTATCAAAAATTTTACTAGCTTTAGTTGCTCATCTTTCTCATGAAAGCTTCTGACCTTCAAGCTAGAACGTAACCTGCCTTCACCCATAAAGCCAGTGATCGTGATAGTCTTGAGGTGATGCACTAGACATGGAAATGTGGCCGTTAGTGACTCCCAATATTTTCTTTTATCAAAATCACATATCACCATACATTTTTTAAACTGGTAAGAATGAACATAAAATTAACATTTTCACTTTGCAAGTCTAAATTCAAAATAAGGAGCTGGAAAGTGTGATACTTTCTAAAAATAAGGAGATTAAATGTTTGAGTTGAAAGAAGAAGAGAGAAGAATAATAACAATAAGAAGAAATTTATTGAACAATTTTGTGGCACTTACATATATACAATTGGAGGGTCTCAAATTTATTATGAGATCTCAAGATCAGGTGAACTCCATAACAAATTAGCTATCCCCGGAATTTCATATTTTTGAATTCCTGTTTTTATTATAAGAGACTTGGTCTTGAAGAAGGAAGGAGGCAGATCCTGGAAGGTTGGAATGGGCATTACCTTCATACAAACAGGTTGTGAAATGAGTAAACAAGAAGTATGACAGAAGCATGAAGTTTATTTTGTACTCCATAACATAAGAAAAAATGGAAAACGTCTTCATGATAAATTAAAGAAATTGGGCCTTTTTACAATCCATGCACAAAGAAGTAGCTATGTACTATTATAATTGCTTATGCTCAGCGAGCAAGGTTGAAGTAAATACGATGCCAACACTAGTACTGGGAGTCACAAAATATTTATAATATGTGATTTAATCAAAATCCCATCCTCTTAAGTTTGCTATATTTTATTTCACAACTATTTGATTATGCTTTTGTCATTCAAAGGATATGAAAGGAATGTGTTACAAGATCTTGATAGAGATAATGCACAAGACCGATGATGGATATATTTATATTAGGACCTTTATTCGATCAACTAAAGGATCCATAGTAAATATACAGTCAAACAGTCAACTCAACCAAATCTTCCCAAAATCATGGGTTGTTACATGCATCAAATAGAATAATTCATTCTACAAGATTGAGATAGGATTCAGTAGTATGGATTACGTGCTTGTTTATTTCATATTTTTAACTGATTCTCATCATCATCATCAGAGCCTTGTCCCTACTATGTTTAAGTCGGCTACATAAGTTTTGTTTCTCGATTCTACACTATCCTAAGCCAATCCTTGGATAGCACTTCTTTAGCTCTAAACTTATTACTTCCATACATGTCCTCCTCTACCCCTTTTCCTTGGTGGGCCATCAACTTGCATCAAAAGACTTTTCCTCATTGGCGCCATTGCTGGCCTGCATTGAACATGTCCAAACCATTTCAAACACGTCTCTTTAAATTCATCACCTATCAATGCTACCTCTAAATGCTCCCATATGTGCTCATTTATAATTCTATATTTCCTAGTTTTAACACACATCCATTTCAACATTCCCATATCTGTTATATTGATTTTATGGATGTGTTGCTTCTTGACTAACCAGCATTTTGCTCCCTAAGCAAGAGTTGGTTTAATCGTTTATCATCATCATCATCATCAAAGCCTTATCCCAACTATGTTAGGGCCGCCTACATGAATATTGTTTCTCCATTCCGATCTATGTTATCTTCTCAAAATTCATGCTTGACTTGTGACAAGTGTTCAAAGCAGCCGGGGCCTATCTAATGCAACCCCCCTCTCTTTACTCGCGCTTGGGATCGGTAGTAAAACTGGCAAAGTTTAAACTGGCGGAGTTAGTTGGTCTAATTGCTATCCTCTAAAATTTTCCCTTCAATCTTGCTGGTATACATTGGTCACAAAGCACTCTAAGAGGAAGTCTCCACATCAATCATATTGAATATAGGGAAACCTTACCTACAAATGCAGCCTCTATGTATACTTGAAATGGATTCTCTCTAAACTCACCTTCGGATGGAGATGATCAAGCATTTTTATGGTATAAGAGCCAATAAAGTGAGTTAAAAGAGAAAACCATCCAACCTTTTTCAACCCCTCTATGGTGTATTCATTCTCATACAACCTTTGCTCATACCCCTCATCCTAAACCATTAGGAACTTTGTTTCTTTGAAACTCATGCATACCGACATTTTGGCATGGAGGATATAGATGCTAGCTCTGATTGAAAGTCGGGATTCACAAGGTTTTATTAGTGGCGAGATCCCTATACCTTAACCACTTATCAGTCATGCCAGCCAGTTGATGAACCTGGCAATGATGGCTTCATCTATATCCTTGGACATGCCTTAGTTCAAATGGGTAAAAATGAAATTTAAAAACTTATTAAAAATGGCATGTACTTCTTCCAAGTGGTTTGTTCTTGCAGAAAAATGAAGGAACAAAAAGAAGAGGATTCCAACTCCTCTCAAAATAAAAACAGGCATTAGGCTTCGATCCGTGTCTACTAGTGGAGTGCAGCCAACTCCTGATGCTTGCCCCTTTCTCTTGGGTTTTTTATTTATATTTTATTTTTCTGTTTTTGTTGTGAGGCGACTCAAACCTTGGCTCTGATAAGAATTGATGGTTAGAACAAGTTTTGCAATGAACGTAAACCGGCAACAGTGTGTAATCCAAACAGCAATGATTAAGGTGATCTCTCCTAAACTCATTATTATAATAACATACTAGCACAACAGCTCGTGCTAAGTACGGGCATGTTCATCAATAACTGAAAAGTATATTTACTGATTTATTAAGAAAAACTCAGATTATGCAAAATCAATCCTGAAATACTCATGACATGATTTGGTGATTATGATGGGGAGTGGTTACATATTGGAAGTGGGGAGTTGTAACGCCCAGTCAAAATCATTAGTCATGGTCAAAATCACCTCAAAAACCCTTCAGCTTAGTATAATATAATGGTTTTACACCCTTTTGTAGAGATTAGAGACTTGAGAATATTCTAATCCAATTTTATCACCCCAACGGATTCTCCACATCCTATATAAAGAATGAGATTCCTAAAGAGATGACAAGCAGGACTTATGCATGGCATGATGATAGACACTCATGCACAACAATTATAATGTTAGAACTCTAATGTATATGAAGGTCTTATGTCCTGCTCAAATCCTAAAATCAGCCCCTGTCTAATCCATCGTTATCTAACAAGAGAATTTTATTGTTTTTTAGCCTCTCACTGACTGATCTATCTTCAACCAATCCAAGTATAAACACAATGAAACATAATTAAATGTAATTGCATATACGAATAACTGAAAGCATACCTGAAGACAAGCACTAGATAACACGAGGAATCCGGCATGGGGGAGACTATGAAGTGACGAATTCAGCGAAGAATGAATTTTGCTTGGGTTGGTTGGGGCACAAGAAGCATTAAAGAAAGCATCTCTTAGAAAGAGCATCTCTTTAAAAGAACAACGACCAAAATCTGCAACATCAATCTTCATGAGTTGGAGATTAGGCGCTTCAACATCAATTGCAACATAATGATCAACTTTAATCGTCAAGCGCTTAAGTTTCAAACTCGAAGAGCCGATCTTGAGACTAGAACAACACATGAAGTATTCCATAACTAAATCTTCAAGCAGCGGACACCCTTTTAACAGGCCTTCAAGCACCAGATTGCTGAGCGTCAAGCACGATAGATACAATGCAGTGAGCTTGGTAAAGCTGGCGATACGACGAGCACCAAACACGCAGTTTTTGAGCTTCAGCGAGATCAATGTCTCGGATTTCAGTAGCGAAGAAGGCAACTTGTATGAGCCGTTCCCAGTGAAGGTAAGATCCAGCTCCTGAATGGCCTTTTGCATCACGAAGCTGATGCATGCATCTAGATGAGAAACACACTTCTCGTTGTAGGGGAAGCAGAGGGTGAATTTTTTGATAGTTGGGGTTGGATTGAGGAGAAGAGTTCGGCCTATGAATCTAACAAAATTGTCCAGGTTTTCACCGGTTTTGGGTCTGAATTTATGATCGGAGTATATGAAGTGGAGTATGGGAAAGGAAGTAGTGAGAGCCCTCCATCTTTTTGATAAAATGCCTGTAAGAAGTAATGTTTTGGTGTCTAAGAAGGAGAGGTTGTGGTGAAGAAGACAGTCAGGTAGTGAACTGAGATGATCATACTCGACTTGGAGCTTTTCTTCTTCTCTTCTCCTCTTCTTCTTTTTAGCCTCTCTCTCCATCTCTCTCTCTCTCTCTCTCTCTCTCTCTCTCTCTCTCTCCTGTGTCTTGAAATTCTCTCTCTCACACTCTCTCTCTCCCCCCCTGTGTCTTGACACTCTCTCTCTCTCTCCCCCCCCCCCCCCCCCCCCCCCGTGTCTTGAAAGTCTCTCTCTCTCTCTCTCTCTCTCTCTCTCTCTCTCTCCTGTGTCTTGAAATTCTCTCTTATACTCTCTCTCTCCCCTTTATGGAGAAACCCTCTCTCTCTACTCTTAAAAAACGGAAACCCTTATAGAAACCCTCTCTCTCGACACTCTTTAAAAACGGAGAGAATCTTTGTCCCTATATGTTCTCGCTCCGTGAAGTTTTCTGGAAACAGCGCACGAGCTGTGGGGATGCAAACGGTATCCGCTTCTCCGTTTATTGGGAGGCCGGTGGACCGAGGACCTTCCAATGTTGTAAATTGTAGTCAAAATTAATTTTGGTTGGACTTTTTATATTTAGTTCCGAAGACAGTGGACTGTTACAGCTAGGATTGCGAGTCGGGCTGTTCCTATCCGGACCCGTTTCTAAAAGAGGGTTTCCGTTTCGGACCGGATTTTGACTCGAAACCTATTTCGTCGATTTTATACTCATTCCAATAGGAAAACTCGGATCCGGTTTTAGGAACGGATCCACCTAAAGGACTGAATTCTAAAATCAATTATAATTTCTCTTTATTCTTCATTTTTTTAAAAATAAGCATATCATTCAACTTATAATAGTGCATCAAGTATATTACCTCTAATATTATACATAAAAATGTCCAAAAAAAAGTTGACTTTGAGGTGCAATTTGTCATATCAAAGACTCATATACCAGGTCTCGGGTCCACATGATCGGAACCGGATTCTTTTATGATTTGGAACCTAAATTGGGTTTTTGACCCGAACTCGTTTATGACTCGGAACCTAAAATAGGTTCCACACTCGATTTTTTACGGGTTGGAACTTCTGAGTAATAGGAGAATTGGATATCCGTTTACAACCCTAGTTAGAGCTGAATGATATCATTATTTTAAGTAACGGCATTTTAAAAATAAAAAATTGAAAAAGAAGCTGAAACTGGTTTTGAAACTAGATCCTGACTCTCTAAGTTGGAAATAATTCCCAAAAAAGATTCGGACCCTTTTATTAAATCAAGTTTGGAACCAACCAAAAAGATCTTGAGTTTGCACCGAATCTGACATTTATAAATGATTTTAGTTCCGGGTCCAATATGGTTCCAGCCCGAAACAAATCCATTTTGCATATCGATCTTTGGATGAATTATTGAAATCATCGCGTGTTCCCTTCTTGCATGAGTCTTCAAACTCCAAACAAATAAAAGGACCTTAGCTAAGAAATCTGGATGTGGATTATGATGGAATTCGGCCAAGTCGGGTCCATTTCAGAATATGTGCAACTGAGTTGTATAAGATAGACTCCTGGTGGATACCCCAATGCTTGAACCCTGGTGTATGTTGATAGGAAATTTATTAGTTACATATTTTCACAACCGTTTTTTAGAATTTTTAGGGATAGACCAATTTAAGGGCTTGTTTGGTATCTTTACTTTTTTTTTGTTTTTTGATAGATCCATCAAAATACGCCATTAAAAAAAGAGTCATAAAAAAAAGAGGACACTACACTAGATGGGGATGAGAGGTGGTGATGCTCTATTTCGAAGTTATGGACAAACCCAATGTCGAAGGTATCCATATGGCAACGGAATCTTACTAAACTATGAAACTCTCTAATGAGAGAGGATAATCATTGATTTTGATGTTTAAAATAAACCTAATTTAGAGGACAATACAAATTGAATATGAATTTGTAAGAATTTGAATTGCTGTCGCGTGGGATATATGGTTGTAGGTTTCATTGTCCAAAACAAACCCAATTCATGAGGCATCTAAATTGGATCTGAATGTATTAGAATTAAAATTGTCTCATGGGAGATGATGGTGTTTGGTTTCTTTTTCTGGAAAACAAACCCAATTCGTAGCCACCCGAATGGTAGCTGAATTTATAAGAATTGTAATTCTTCCTCCCAAACTCAACACAAGCCTTTTTCTTCATTGTAGAGTACAGGAAAACCCCCCACTACCCATATGACCTTAATTGGTAGAATCAATGTTTTTTATTTTGAGGATCATGACTCATGACAACACCAATTCAAAAGCTTTTGGTTTTTATCTTGGGCATCGCTGCTTTAATTGAAGTAACACGACCTATGAAAGATGGGTACTCAAAACCAGACGTTGGCATTCAATCCTCTCATTGATCTCCCAAATCTAACAAGAGCTGGGAGGCGACACTGATACATAAATAAATGTTCAAATATGAAAATGGTGGTGTTCTCATATTGTACCTTGTTTCGAAGCTAGATTTTGCTTGTTTAATTGAAATAACACAACTTCCTAAAGATAGGTACTTGGACTTCACACCAGAAGTTGACATTCAATCCTCTACCACAAGATCTCATAAGACATTGCAGGTGGCACCGATGCATAGAGGAATACCCAAATTAATATGATGGCGATGGGACCTAAGGGAGTTTGGCAATATGTTACTTCCCTAGTTAGTTTTCAATATGATTAAGCCTTCTATTTTATTTAATGAGTTGTAATTAGGATACTTTCTAATCTTCTTAAATTTTCTAGTTTGGATAGGAGTCTTAGCACTTAAGGTTGTTTTTTCTTCTTATTTGTATTTGCATGGTAGAGATTGGATCTTCGAGCCGAAGTTTAATTATATTTTCCGTGGTTTTTGTTCCTTTTGAGGTGCATCCTCATGTGGAGTCTCTGTGGAAACCTTTACTGTGCTTTTGCATAAAATAGCCAAACTTGCGCTGTAGGTTAGAGATTCTACTTAGATAACAGAACAGCCAAAAGTGTATCGATGTCGACCCTGGGCTATAGAAACGAATGTCGATATTGACCTTGGAAAAAGTTGGTAAAAAAAAAAAAGATTTTCTTGGCGGGAAGACCGGTTTAGTAGGAGGGAAACTATAATGACTGTTTTGGTCTAGGGTGCATCTAAAGTGTTTTGTTGGTAAAACCCTCTTGAATCTAATTACAATGAATTTACATTACATGGTATACAATACAACCATTGAACATTGTGGACTTAGAAGACTTAAGGCTAAGATCATTCATTATGCATGATATTTCATATTTCCCCTATCTACGTCCAAATATTTTCCCTGTTATTTCTCCTTTACTTTGACATGCATCCAGGGAACGCCCACTAAAAGTGGAAAATTTAAAAGCAAAAGCACCAATAGATTTAGAGCATTACTCATATCCACATAAAAATAATAGAGGATTTTACCGGAAAATTCCCGGTACACGGACGTTGCATGAATATAATAAAGGATTTTACTCATATCCACCCACCTGCATTGCACTCCACCCTCACTCACCTCCATCACACACACAACTGTGCAACTGAGCCTTCTTCCCCTCCTTTCTTTTTCTTTCTTTCCCTTCTTCTTCCTCCCCTGTCTCCCTCCACAGCACCTGCACACACCTTCCATTGCCCACGCCCACATCACTGCCCATCTCACTTGCACACACCACCTGTACGCCCCCCACCTTCTTCCTTCTTTTCTTTTTCTTTCTTTCTTTCTTCTTCCCCTCCCTCTCATAGCCCCTGCCTTCACCAACTGCATGCCCCCCACATTCTTCTTCCCCTCTTTTCTTTTTCTTTCTTTCTCTTCTTCCTCCTCCTCTTTCTCTTCCTCCCCACCTGCATCACCCTGCATCACTGCCCATCTCACCTGTGCACACCACATGCACGCCCCCCACCTTCTTCTTCCCCTCTTTTCCTTTTCTTTCTTTCTCTTCCTCCCCCCTGCCACTGCACTCTACACCCTCTCTGTTCTCTTCCACCTCCCTCTCTTTTCTTTTTCTTTTTCTTCTTCTTTCTTCCTCTTTGCATTCAAGCATCAGCCATTACCTCGATCGCCTTCTGAAAGATTTGCTCGCTTCTACCTTGGTCCCGAAACCTCTCATAAAAAAGGAGGAGCGACACTAGCGTCACCTCAGTCAGAGACGAGTGACGCTAGCATCACCCCAATCAAAGTAAGAAAGAAAAAAATGAAAATGGGATGAAGGAACCCTTTCGTAAGGCCCCAACTACGGGGAACCTTTTTGTGCAACGTCCGTGTACTAGGAATTTTCCGGTAAAATCCTCCTATACAAGGTTGACCAAAATAAAGTCAAATGAGGTCAAATCAAATTACTATATGTGGAATCAACTTGTAAGATCCAAGCTAACCATAAGCAATTGGGATCTCTAAGGGGCTTTACCCACGTTGACAATGAGTAGACCAATCACGGTCTGCCACGTCTGCTACGTCACCGTGGGCAGCCCTTGAATTGGACATGGGTAGGCTGCCCTTGCTGGCGTGGTGGATCGTGATAGGTCCACTCTGGTCATCATGGGGAAAAGCCTCGCTATATCCGGACTCAACCATAAGATGCATCCATGTGTTTAGCCGCACTGGTTTTATATCTTACCTGCAACCAGCATAAATGGTTTGGCAAATAGGTTTAAAAAAAAAAACCACATTTAAATCCCATGCTTATCAATAAAATCAGGCTTTCATATAAATAGGTATAGATAACATAGGCCTTTTATTTTATTTTTTTCTCTAAGTGGCAAAAGGATATTAGAAAGGGAGAGATAAAGAGAGTATTGTAGCTATAGTCCCCAAAAATTACTAGGGATTTTGACATATTAGTCCTCTTTGAACTTAATTCTCCCAATTTCATGATTGAAATTTAGATAACATCACCATAGTCATTTGACTCTAGTCAATGCATTTTTTAATTTTTTTTTTTTTTTACTATATCCTATGGTATCATGGGACATGATATTTATCAATTTTTGTATCATATACTATTTTCCACTAGAAAGAGAATTAATTCTTTACATAACATGAAAAATGACATTTTGTGAAAAGTAAATAGAAAATATCGGACCACCCATTCTCACGTTTAATCATTTGGGAAAATCTTTCCCTGGCATGTTGCATAAAAGCCATGACATCATAGGACAGTCCTATGATATCATGGGATTTATCATTTTCTATAACATGCATTGTTCCCATGATATCATGGGATTTGAAGCAAAAAAGAAAAGGTTAACAAAAATGTTGAATAATGTCTAGTGACTTTGGTGACATTATCTGAATTTCGATTGTGAAATTGGTAAAACTAGGTTTAAGGAGGGTTTAATATGCCAAAACCCCAAAATACTTACATAGATCATTTATTTAGACCAGCAAAGACCCAAAAAAAATTGCTAAATAGATAAGCTAAACAGACAGATACCCA
This sequence comes from Persea americana, assembly GCA_029852735.1. Classification (NCBI taxonomy): domain Eukaryota; kingdom Viridiplantae; phylum Streptophyta; class Magnoliopsida; order Laurales; family Lauraceae; genus Persea; species Persea americana. The sequence continues at coordinate 53,419,362 of CM056814.1, read as the reverse complement.
GGAAGAATATAACAAGAAACTATACATCAAGCATGGTGGAGAGAAGGAGCTCCCAAAAAAATTCTTTGGCCTAGGAAAACCTGCAATATAAAGCAACCAGTCCCAGTCCCAAAGCTGCACTAAGAAAGGGCAATCAACAAACAAGTAGTGGTAAAACTCTTCTTAGTATTGGCAATGAGAGCACCTGGAGGCCATTAGGTATTGATAGAATTTACCCAAACATTACATTGGAGTTTTCCCATCCAGAAGGCGCCAAGAAAAGCAAGAAAGGCAAGGACGTATGATAGAATTTAAGACAAAAGGCTACAAAGCTTTGGTAGAAGCTCTAAATCTAACCTGCTTGTAAGCTTCGTTGACAGGGAGATTACCATCATTCTAATGCCTCCAAAATAAGGAGTCTTGGTGACAGAATATAGGGAGTTGAATATCCATAGCAAAATTTAGAGTGTCTTTAATTTCCGGAGGCAAGTGGGATGGAGTTTTCTTGAAAACCAGAGAAACTGAATTAAGGAAACCTTAAGGCAATTGGACACTGACAAAGCCAGACACCATGCCATATATCAATAAGATTTTTTTTTTTGAATGGTTATTTTTATTAAAAAAAAAAAAAAGAAGCAAGAAAATCATGACATCATGCCATATATCAATAAGATTCCCATCTCCAACTATCCACTTACTACATTTTTTTTTTATATTTATAATTTTGAGTATCTCCCTCCCAGCCCAGCCTAGGAGCCTTTTGCCCTGAGTTTGAGGGACACTCAATTCTGGATACATGCAAACCCTCCTACCCACATGCAAAGGGTAAAACTATGGGAGGTGGCCAACGGAGGTAGGTGTCGAACAGAAGATATCTCTGCTTCTTGAGGTGCAGAGTCCTTGGCCAATTGCGCTACCAATCGTTGGTTTATCCACTTGCTACGCCTACATTGTCTTATGAAAAAGGAGAAGATGGCTCTTTCCCCATTTGCACGAACCACTTGAGGGGTTAGACTAATGCCAAACGATTTCAAGGGGAAATAGTTGGAAAAAAAAAAAAGGGTCAAACCTTTCTTCCTGATCCACATTAGCATATGGGTCCCACCTCTTTATGGTAACCCATTTCATCCTAAAAATAAAGGATTCGTATGGGTAACCCTTCTTTGTCAACTACTACCATCGGTAAAACTCCTCATCCCTTCCAAGGTGCCCTTTCTCAAAGGGCCCTTTGTGAAACGATTTCCTATTCCTATCTTCTTAAAGAAATTCCCCTTTAAAACATCCTTCCTATTCCAGCACGAATTGATTAGCAATTACTCTGATATCAAAACATGTTAAAATAGTGACATGTGCTTCTACGTTAGAAGAATTGGGAGTAGTTATTTATTCTTACCGTTATATGTTAGAAGAATTGGAAGTAACTACTTATTATTACCATTATTTATCAATGTTTTGGTCATTGTAAATGATTTGGAATCCTTATTTAAGAGCGAAAGTTGGTTAAATATTTTATTGAGTTGAGAGAACTGGGTGAAAGCATATTTGTTTTGAACATTAAGATAACTCAGAGATAAAACAAATCGGTTGTCTACAATCATCACAAGAATCTTTTCTAGAGAATGTATTAAAACAATATGGTGTGCTGTCCAATCTAATTGATACTTTCCTTTTGTTGAAGTATAATCGTCTAGCACTATCCAATGAGTTAAGAGGACAAGTTCTGATGAGATTTGCTCTTGTGGGAAGAATCATGTACCTCATGTTACTCGTAAATCAAGGTTCATGCATTTGGATAACCTCAGTTACTAGTGAGAGTTATATTCTTATGAGTCTTTTTTTTACAAAAGGCCCCTATATTTTCATGATACCTAAAAAATAGCCCTCTACTTTGTGTTTTTCCTTCCCTTGACTGACAGTAACGTTGGGGGAAGAAAACTGCCATGCCACTCTCCCATTTTCTTTCCTACTTTACCATTTTATCCGTTGTATTTATCGAAAAACCAAAACGATACCTTTCTCATATGTTTATCTCAATTCATCACTTCGAACCTTTGAAAGCACAAATCAATTCTAATATATGAAGCAATATATGTGGGAGACATGTAAGAGGCGTCTGATATTTTTTTCTTAAAAATCTTAACTTGATCATATAAGGACCCCTCTTTATTATTTGATACAGAACTATATGAACGTGTAACAATGAATGTGAATGTGTACAAATGGTTGTGTTAAGGTATTGAGTTTAAACATGTCACAAGATATGACAAGCAATTTGTGATGACACTGCTTGCTCAAAAAGTGAGATGAGTAAACTGGTACCTTGATACTTTAATTCAGTAGAATGGGTATTGAACAATGTGTCATTCAACAAGAGTAAATAGTGACTCACAAAAGTTCAATTTAGTTCGCACTAAACCCATGATGATGAAGAACGACAATGGATATTTGAGCAGAATACATGAGAGCTGGTACTTCTATGAAAACAACTATGCAATATGGGCCACGAAGACTGGATCTGGTGTTAGCAGCCCCGCCACAAATAGGAATAATTGTTGGATTGCCTATTAGTAAAAAACAAGAATGATCAAAGAACATTAGCAATCAAATTGAAGGAAACAAAAAATGAATGGTTGAAAATTGTGGCCATTGATTGAGTAGCCAAGAATATCCATTGAGACCTACCTATTGTATATGCAGTCTAGCTATGTAAGATCCACTTGGGTCCACCTTTGGGGAAATTCTATATGCACCCATCGATAGTAATGAACACACCCACCGAAAGTGATGAGCCCTGGCACCAGTGTATAGCAAGTGGGTGTGTTCAACACTTCCAGTGGTGTATATAGAATTTGCCCCACCTTTGATCAGTCAGGCCTTTCCACACTTTACCCCATGATTTGGCACTCGCCCAAATTTCACCCCCATCAAACCTTTATCCACTGTTGGATTGGATCTCCTAAAAATTCATTGTTAAAAGACCATTAAACCCGATTGGAATTAAATCAAGGGCTAGGATGATTTTATGGGGCTGAATTTTTTTTTTATGAAAGCTTTCAATGTACCCCTCCCAGCTTATAAATTGATATGAAAGTGGGCCCAACAGCTAGACTACAAATGAGAGAACGTTGCCCCAAAAGTGCCATTTCCATTTTTTTATTTAGTCGATAAAAGATACAAAATGATTATGATAAAAACGGAAAGAAATGTAAGAAGTGGGAATGGGATAGAATATGGCGAGGTTCATAGGTTAAGTGTCATTCCCACCATCCAATAAATGCAAAGGGCATAATGGGAATAAGAAAAGGAGAAGGAGAGTGGGAACGGTCGTTGGTTTTTGTTAGGCTTGACTTTCAATCATGAAATCATTAAGTAAAAATACAAAATATAGGGGTGACATCCCAATTGAGGCTTGGAAATGCTTTGGAGAAGTTGGGGAGATTTAGTTAACTAGTAACTAGACTCTTTAATAAAATGTTAATAATAAAGAAAGTGTCGTTTGAATGGCGAAGAAGTGTATAATAATACCTATATATAAGAAAAAGGAAGATATACAAAACTGTACCAACTATCGTGGGATTGAACTTATGAATCATATTATGAAGTTATGCGCAAGAGTAATGGAGCAAAGACTTAGACAAAAGACCAAGATATTTGAAATTCATTTTTTTTTTTTTTCTGTTAGGGAGGTCAACGAGACACCATCTTCTCACTTAAGCAATTAATGAAAAAATATTGAGCGAAGAGGAAAAACCTAGATACGATCTTCATTGATCTAAAAAGAAAAGCCTATGATAGGGTACCTGGAGATTTATTTGGTGGATTTTAAATAAAAGGAATATTCTAAGAGGTTATATTGAAATTATTAAAGACATGTATGAATGAGCAATAACGATTGTGAGAACTACTTGTGGACAGATAGGAGAGTTCCCAATGACTATAACTTTGCATTATGGGTCGGCCCTATGTCCTTATCCCTTTCCACTGATTATGGATGAGCTAACTACTTATATTCAAGAAGTGGTACTTAGGTGCATGTTATTTACCGATGATATTGTATTGGTAAATGAATTAAGATGATGTGAATCGAGAGATGGCGGGAGGCTTTAGAATTCAAAGGCTTTGAAATAAGCCATACAAAGACGGAATATATAGATTGTAATTATAGTGGACATATATAATGAAGACCATGAGATACCACAAAGTAATTATTTTTGCTACATTGGCTCTATAATTACTAAGGATGGGGAGATTGATGAAGATGTTGAACATAGGATAAAAGGGGATGGTTAAAGTAGAGACTTACTTTTGGAACACTTTGTGACTTACGATTGCCAACAAGATATTAAAGGAGAGACTTTACAGGACAACGATTAGACCAGTTATGGCCGATAAAGCAGAATGTTGGCCACTCAAGAAGCAATATATGTATAAAATGGATGTAGCAAAGATGAGAATGTTAAGGTGGGTATGTGGTAAAAGTAGAAAGGATAAAATTAGAAATGAGTGCTTTTGAGAGCATTTATGGATAGCAATAATAGGGGATAAAATTAAAGAAACCTGCTTGAGATGGTAAAGAATAGTTTGGCAATGAAGGTTGATGGCTCATCAAGGGGACACAGTGGGCAGAAGAGGACATGGATGGAGGTAGTAAAAATATATATGAAAAAGTGTAACTTATTTGAGGTGTTGGCTTAAGATAGATCCGAATGGAGAAACAAAATTATTGTAGTAGATCCTAACGTAGTTGAGACAAGGCCTTGATGATGATGATGACGATGACAAAATATCAGGGAGTGTTTGAGGTTTAATAAAAATATAGGGGCATTTTTGTAAAAATATTGTTCTATTTTGAATAGAAAATGATAGATTAAGAGAGTTACATGCAATTACAGCTATAATAAGTGAGAACCCAAACACGGCCCAAGAAAGCATCACACTTAGACTCATATATACTCAAATAAGCACATGCATGAATTCTAACGACAGAAATACCAAAATGTTGACAATTATCCAAGCACAAAGTACAGACTAAATAGTTGAACAAGTTTAGAATGTTGAAGATCCAAAAAAACCTAACAGAAATAAAATTTAGTCTAATCTCACACTAAACTGTGATATGGTGCACGACGTTACTATTATCTCTATACATAAAGATGTTAATTTAAAAAAAATGCCATAAAACTAATCTTGTTAGTGGTAATAAACCCACTAGCCACGACATGTGAACATCATAAAGTGTATCAATCTGACACGAAAACTGACACCTCCATGCAAGAAGAGGCTCTAGGGAAAGCACGGATGATTTGAGCAATCCCATGTAATGCCTTCGGGTTCCTTAGAGTCACCCTGAAATTTATTTCTTTAGTAATGTAAAGAGTCAACTTCTCCAAGTACATCGCACTCTTAAGCAAATTTTTTAGAAACCTAATTTCATTTCCTTGTTTCTCCAAAGAGGCCTCGGAGGTGCTACTCTCAAGCAATGATAGACACAATTCTTCATCATAGTCCCATACCTTGATAGTCTTGAGGTGATTCATCAGACAAGAGAATGGAGAAAGAAACGATTCCCAATATACCATTTCATCGAAATTGTGTTTCTTTGCCAATTCTACGTTGAGATTGTACTGCAAAATTAAAGTGGTCAATTTTTTAGGGCCTAGGAAAAAAACTAGAAAAGATTTATGGTGAAGATGCATGAACAACCAAGAAACTATAGCATTACTCACACGACTATAATGCTTTGAAATTATCTTTATAATGAGAGTCTCAAGGTTACACGAATTCTTCAACAAGTAGGCTATCCCTGGAAGTTCCCATTTTATAAGTGCAGTCTCAAGTATCAAACACTTGTGCTTAAAGATTGAAGCTGGTAGATCTTGTAACTCTTGAAGAGACAATGCCTTAAAAAAAAGTTATCTCTATCAATATAACATAATCAACAAAGCTTAACCTACATGTCTAAACCCAACAATGTCATGTAATAAACAAATCATAAATGTGCAAGTGTGTTCATTGCCAACTCATTGTCATCAAGCCTATGTGTATGTTTTTAAGCATTTTGATATATGTACATGCAAGTGCTTTAAGCACAGGTGGTCAAGCTAATTGATATTTAAAAGAGATAAATAAATGTAAACATTATAATAAATGGTTCATATTAAATGGAAAATTAACATGTGATTAGACAGATGGAAAGAGGGCCCCACAAGTGGCATGACTCATGTAAAATCTTTCAAATAAAGGGAGATGTGATAAGAGACATTGCAAATGGGCCCCATCAGTGGCGCCGTGGGAGGTAACCCTTTTAGCAGCAACCATTGTAAGAAAGAATATAGATATCATCTCAAGCAGATCAGTAAAACCACCCATTTATGATGCCTAAGATTCCAAACTAGTGTAAAAGTATAGTGAGTCAATTCATGAGGGGCTAATAAGTATGTAATGGGTTTGATTGTGGGGGGTCCCACATGATGCTAGAAAGAGAAGAGAAAGATGTGGAAAATGCACCATGTATCAGATATATTGTGAGTTGATCGAATTAAAAAACTGGAGTGGAAACTTTTATCTGATTCTTCAACCCATCCCTAACCCGAGTGGATTATTAATTATACGACCTCATGGGTTGACCATTTTATAGAAGATAAACCTCTGGTCATTCTATCTATTGAGAGAGATAAGAGGATTTGAATCCTACTATGATTGTGTTAACACACCACTGGTTAAACCAGCATCAATCCCATTTCATGGAGCTTAAGTCTTAGGCAAATTGAATAATAAATCAAAATTAATATCCAAATTAAGTATTACTAAATAAGAAATACATTGATTGATTGAATTGTGATCCAATTTGTTTAATCATCACATTATAAATTCCTATTATAGATAAATCCAATCCAGATCCTATTTCCATTGTTTCGGTCCTATATCCAATTTTCTCCCGGATAAAAAATTAGTTCTAAACCTACTTTATTTGGACCAAGAGACTTTAGATATCCATTTGCAACCCATAAAAGAAAGCAAGCCCTTTCTCTCATTAACTACATTTTTACCAAAAAAACAAATAGTATAAGAATACATTATACATACATGTAACTATAAATGTAAAGTACCGAATCCTAATAGTGTAATTAGAGTTATTTAATTAAGTTTTAGTCCATTAAGCTTTATTAGATGCTAAGAAAGTCTGGTTTACTATTAGATTCATGAGTGCAAAATTTAATTGAGATCCAATTTGTTTGGGTACAGTAAGGGGTAGTTCGCAATTTTAGGAAGTTAGGAGGGCGTTTTCATAATTCCCATTTTCTAAGATTTTGGACCCATTAGGAAGATGACCTAACTTCGCGATCTTTACCTTTCTACCACTTTTCGATCCAACAAGTCGAAGACCATCAAATTCCCATCCCAAAAACTTAGGGACTGCACTGAAATTTCATTAAACCCTATCCCAAATAAAAAAACCGATCCCAACTCATTCATTTTCTTCATTTTCTCACTACTCTCTCTATTTCTCTTTTTTCTCCCTCCCTCACACTCTCCTTGTTACCAGCAAAAACCCAAGGACCCCCCTTCTCCAAGCCCCTTGCCATTTCCACAGCTGTAGGTGAGCTTCCATCCTCATAGCTTTTAGGGTTTTCTTTTTCCTCTTATAGAAGTAGTTTAGATTGACTCATTAGGTTCTCCTCATTTGAGTTGTGTAGGATTTTGGGTTTGGTTAGGTTTTGTCCGAGAGTTGACCTTGGAGTGGGGACTGGAGCTAGAGTTTGCTTTGTTTTAGGTTCTTTCCAAGGCAAGTGGATAAACATAATTTATAGTGTGATAAGCATGTTTATTTTTGATGTGCTTGGCCCTATTTGTATTGTGTACATCGGGTGTTGGAATGGAGGGGCTTGAATGCCCAGAAAACTGCACTGAAACGAAGCTTCAGTTTGAGGTTTTTTGGAGCTCACGACTAGCCACGAGGAAACCCTAAGATCCCATGTAACGCTCCACTCTTCACGCATGCATGATATTGTCCGCTTTGGCCCACGAGCCTCACGGTTTTGTTTCTGGTGGGCCTCAACCCACCAAAAGGTCTTATGCATGGTAAGGGTGTAAGCTCACATATAATTTCATTCACTTTCGTCTCTATAGTCGATGTGAGACTCCGAAGCGACACAATCCACCCCCCTTAAGGCTGCATGTCCCTGTGCAGTAGCCTGCCAATCCTTGTAGCCTGCCATCTCTTTTGGCCCACCCACATGGAAACACGCCCACTTGCATCAAACCACGACAGAGGAAAGTGAATGGGATTATATGTAGAGCTTATACCCTTACCTTGCATAAGGCCTTTTGGTGGGTTGAGGCCCACCAGAAACAAAACCGTAAGGCCCGTGGGCCAAAGCGGACAATATTATGCATGTGTATAGAGTGAGGCGTTACAAATGGTATCAGAGCCAACTATGAACTAGTTCAAGTGTGGGTCCTTGCCGTGGTCTAGTGCAAGTGGGACGGGTTTCCATGTGGGCGGGCCAAGAGGGTTGGCAGAATAAAGGGACTTATAGGCTACTGCACAGGGACGTGCAGTCCTAAGAGGGGTGGATTGTGACACATGGAGTCAACATTGACTATAGAGAGGAAAGTGAATGGGATTATATGTAAAGTTTATACCCTTACCTTGCATGAGGCCTTTTGGTGGGTTAAGGCCCATAAAAAACAAAACCGTGAGGTCCGTGGGCTAAAGTGGACAATATCATGCATACGTGTAGGGTGGGGCATTACAATTGGTACCAGGGCGACCATTGACTAGTTCGAGTGTGGGTCCCTGCCGTGGTTGGGTGCAAGTGGGCGGGTTTCCATGTAGGCGGCCAAGAGGGCTGACAGGCTATAGGGACTGGTAGGCCACTGCACAGGGACGTGCAACCCTAAGGGGGGTGGATTGTGACCATGGTTTAAAATATTGGCCAATACCGGTTTGTATCGGCCGATACGAATCGGTATCGGCCTGGACCGAGACGATTTCTTACAGGGATATCGGTATCGGTATTGTATCACTCTATATCACCAAAATATCGGTGAAATATCGGTAGTATCGGCCGATATTTTTAAAATATCGGTTGCAACGGCCGGTACAACTGATACAGATAAATCCTTAAGGAAAAAAAAGAAGAACAAGATGATGAGGAAGAGAAAGAAAACTATGGATAGTGAGCCTGGAATCATTTGTAAGAAAAAAGAGAGAAAGAAAACCCACAGATTTAACATGAAGTTGGAAGAAAAAAATGGAAACTGAGGGGAAGATGTGGTAACTAGTAAGTACCAGTTGGCGAAGCTTCAACCACCAGCTGCCGTGGTCGACGTCTCCTCCATGGCTCCACCTCTTCTCTCTCCTCCTCTTCATCCCTTTTCCTCTTCTTCTTCTCTCTTTCCCTATTCATTTTTCTTTTCCCTCTGTTTCTGGTTCTATTGAAGTCCGGAATTGGGAAAGTCAAAATCTAGTTGTCTTTTTAACTCTTCATTTGGTTGTGAGTCTTGCACCATTGTAGAAGTCATGTGGGCTCTATTATGGCCCACATCTTTAAACCGTTTAATGCAAGTTTTATTTCAATTAGGGTCGAATTTTAATTGAGTAGAAGATGGGCCCATGTCAAGTGGAGATCAATTTAACAATGGGCAGTAATTTGCATAAAGGACCATATTTAGTGATCTTTGATTAGAAAGAAATTTTGTGAGGCCTCTAAGTAGATTTTTTTTCCTTTTTCTTTTTGGGAAATTTAAGTTTTCTAATCATCAATCTAACAAACCTATTTCTTTTAGAGCAAAATTTAACCAAGAACCCTAAAAAAATGAGGCATTTATTTCTAAATATTTGCATTCTATTATAAATGAGCCCACTGTGGAGCCTACAATATTCCCAAAAAGACTTGAACTTATTTTCTTTCATTTTAAAATACAAATAGGGCCTACTTATGAAAAGAATCTAAACCACTCAAGACAAATGACTCCTATTAAATGGGCTCTCATTGAATTTTAATCAAATAAGAGTTGGGTGTAATGTTATATTAATCATTTATAAATATATAAATAATATATTAAATGGACACACTTGTTCTAATTGTTGTTTTTACCAAAAAAAAAAAAAGAAAAGAAAAAGAAGAAGTGTTCTACACTTTACAGTAATATGAATCTAACAATGGATATACGTCTTAGTGGTTTCTTTTTACAAAGCTTATATAAGGGTGATGGTTATTGTAAGAAATTTAGATGTGTTATATTGATTAAATTATAAATTATAGTGATGGTATCATAAATTACATATTAAAACTTTATATTTTAACAACTAAAGATTTAAGCAGCGATACAGGATGTCATGACTTAGAGGGACCGATTTTTGATTTATTGTTGTTACTAATGAAAAATAACATTGTTTTCTAGTATTTTCTAATATTCTTGATTTTTTGGATATTTTTTCATTTTTTTTATTAAAAAAAATTCACACCGCGACGGACCGATATCGGCAACCGATACCAATACCGTATCGGTTTTTTGGCCGGACCAATACCGCGACCGATACCGCAATTTTGAACCATGATTGTGATGCCCCGGAGTCCCACATCGACTATAGAGAGGAAAGTGAATGAGATTATATGTAGAGCTTACACATTTACCTTGCATGATGCTTTTTGGTTTGTTGAGGCCTATCTCAAAACAAAAATGTGAGGCTCGTGGACCAGAGCGGACAATATCATATATGCGTGTAGGGTGGGGCATTACATCTCAGGTCTAGTTTTTGGTAGCAGTCACCTAGGCCCTCCATGTTCTACTGTGACCTTACGACAAGCCTATGGCTAGTCGTGAGATTCGACTTCGATTTCTATTAGCGGGGTTTGGACGACCTTAGCCTCCACAGATTCTATTATTGACTTACGGTGAGCTCATGGCGAGCCGTGAGCTAATTGTAGAGGAGCCACAGCTAACCGTGGATGTCCCATGACTAATTGTGAAACTCCATGTTCCTCTTTTAAGGGCCTTCACCTTCGGAATTTTGAGGCATAGTTTGAGAACCCTTGGCATTCTATATTGTGGACTAATTGGTAGACTACTAGCGAGGGATGTCCTAAGCAAACATACCCTTACAAATTCTCAGACAATGTACGGTGTACAATCTACATCGGACCGGAGCGAAGTGAGGCCAAGGAGTTACCATAATGAATGATGCACCAACGTGAATTGGCAGGGTATCAATAACATCATTTCCTCCTTGGATAGAGTATTAACGTAGCGTACGGGGAAGGCGATGATTAACATAGGATTAGGTTTTTGTTTTCCTTGACTATTGATAATCGAATTGAATTGTATTTGTTGTTTGTGTTCCTTGACTATTGATAATTGAATTGAATTGTACTTTCTCAATATTGATGTTTCTATAGATTTATGTTATTTTTTATTGTCAGGATCACATTGAGAACTTAGATTGATTGAACATAGGATCCCCCATTGATTTTCATTGTTATTGATCAACATGTTGAGGTTAAATGACCTTCATTGTAAAGTATAGTTATTCATTTCGTACCATTTTAGCCCAAATTTTTCGTTTCGGTCAAGTGACCAAAACGAACTTTCGCATCAAACTTTTTGGTTTAAATTTCAGCCAAAATCCATTTCAACGAAATTAAGGATTTCAGCCAATTTCGGTCAAATTTTGGCCGAAAAGAAAGATTACAAAATTAATTATTTTTTTAATTTTAAAATTTTGTACATATATTTTCTTTGTATTTCTTATATTTTCCCAAAATTTAATTCTAACAAGTTTTACTAAAATGGATTAAATCCATATTTCTTGTTTTGTTTCTTATTTTTATTTTTCTACATATAAATAAATATATTATTTTTATATTTACCAGAAACGTAATTCCGAAAAATTTCGCTGAAATTCCGAATCAGACGAAACTTTTCATTTTGGAGGCCTTAACGAAATGGGGTCCGAAACGATATTCACAACTATGTTGCAAAGGTTAAGGGAGAGCAATTAGTGTTGGCATTGGAAGTGATTGAAAAAGATTGAAGAGATGATATTGATTGAAAGATTGATGGAAGACAATACTTTACATGTGTAATGGATACTATTCACGCATGATAAGTCAAGCCCTCATTGATTGTCTTAAGATTCTTATGTCATGTCATACACCACTTAACTATTGATGTCTGACACAAAGGGGTACCTCTGTGAGAGGACTGTAGATTGATTGGTTACGATTGCAGATCAATATTGGATGATGATTGTCCGGAGCTAGACCCTGATATCTTATCCCGGACTAACCACTCGATGTATTGTCTTGGGCTAAACTACGGTGTATATATTGTTTTGGGTTGATGTATTATTCTGGGTTAACCACCCGATGTAGTAATTGGACTGGTTATTCTCCCATTGCTTATTCTCTACCACACTCGGTTCAAGAACGGGAAGATAATAAGAATATCCAATGGTGTATTGGCCTATATGGATCGCCTATATTGTTAGAGTATTGTGATAGGACATTGTCTTTCATTGGTCATTATATATTGATATTCAGCCTTGTGCTTAGACTCCTATCATTGTACTTCACATAATCACATTGTTTTAACACCGCTTTGATATTGCATATCTATTGTCAATATGTATATCTACTTGCCTACTTTTCGTAACTTGATGATGATATGTTTGGTTCATTGGTACTGAGCCTCTTTACTGTGGAGGAGGAGACAAACAAGGCATTTTAGGCAAATCAGCTTGATGACCATGAGTGGTGTGCAAATGACATTGTTCTGAGTCGTATTGACCAGCACATGAGTTCCTCACATACTTTAAATAGTATTTTGTAATTAAACAACTATTGATCTATTTTGTAAACTTTAACTATAGTAATAAATGACGTGCTCAGTCTGAAATGTTTAATTATACCATCTATTTATTATGAAGCGTCCGTTATGTTTTATAGTTAACCGAAGAAATATTCATACCTCACCGAAGACTTGGACCTTGTGGGACCATGATTGGGGGACACAGTGTGATTTATTAAAGAAAATTCTAATTGGCCTTTAATCTCACGCATAATCCCTAGGCTCATCAAGGGGGCGTGACAATAAAGTTAGTCGTTTATAATTTCTTCTCTAACCTTAAGAGCCCGTTTGTATGTTTACGGAATAAAATATTTACAGATTTAAATATTACAAGAATAAAATAGTATAGAATAGAATAATGTAATATTATAATATTTTTGCTATTGGACAATTTTTGAAAAATATTACAGATTTTAAATTGAGCTGTTTGGAAGGTGCTATGATTAAAGTAAATTACATTATTAAGATATTTTTTATTAAATATTTTAATTTCTATATAATTCACAACGTCTGTTTAAAAAAGTAGTGTGGTAAAGTAAAGTTCAACCGCCATGTTTTTTTACCTTAAGTTACTTTCCTTTTTTCAGTAAAGTAAAGCCAATACAAATAACAACTACTTTACAACGCTCTCTCCCACTTTTCTTTACCATGTACTTCATTTCACCTTACTTTACCTCACCTTTTACCATGATATGACATAATATTTATTTTACTTTACCACACCTGTAAATAAGTCACTTTTTATTTATCATATAAAATTACGATAAAATGTGATAAAGTAAAGTAAAGAGAAAAAATACTTTACCATTCCTTCTCACTTTACTTCACCATATGCTTTATCCCACCTTTACTTTACCTTACCTTTACCGTGCTGTGACATTTACTTTTATGTTATTTTACCATATATGTAAACAAACACATCATGATTGATTTAATAAACTAAAGTCTTTACTTTACTCTACCACGTTGGAATTGTCATTTTGAAAGATTCTTATCTTGTAGAAAGTTTTCTACATGGGGGGCATGGGAGAAAATATTGAACTTTTTGAAATAAAAGAATCTTTTCTTCAAACTTTTATTTGATTACCAAATGCACAAGGTTTTCTTTTTTAGAAAATGAAAGATTATATTCTATAAAATATTATTTTTTTTGTATTTTCTTGTGCATCCAAACAGGCCCTAATAAATACTTTATTTGAGAAAAGAATAATAATGTTCTCCAGCATCTAGTTTCCAAGTAGTATTATTACCCAATCAAAGTATAAAAAAAGCTTAACCTGAGCTATAGCCTAATTGGGTTCGAGTTTCTGAAGAAGAAGAAAAAAAGGAACCATAGAGATTACCTTAATACAAGTACTGGATAGCTGGAGTACTCTGGCATGGCAAAGATTCTGGATTGACGTTGTCAAAGAAGAAACTTGTTCTACTCTTTTAAAAAGCCCACTTCTCTTAGAAAACTCGAGGCAGGCTTCTCTTAGAAAGAGCATATCTTTGAAAGAATACTTGCCTAGTTTTTCACCGCAAATCTTCATCTTAAAAAATTCGAGGTTAGGGGCTTCAACATCAACCCCGACAATCTCACCTTCCATTGTAAAGCGCCTAAGTCCTAAATTTGAAGGAGAAGAAGAAGAACAGATTTTGACTTCAGATGTGCAGAAAACGTTCGCTCTAATAACCAATTCTTCTAGCCGAGGGCACCCTTTTAATATGTGCTCAATCGAGCCATCTCTTACACCTTCCAACTGTAGGGACAATGTAGTGAGATTAGGAAAGCTCCCAAAATTAGAAACTCCCAAACAGTGAGTCGTGAGCTTCAGGGAATTCAATGTTCTGCAATTCATGAATAGGCAAGAAGGCAACACGTATGAGTCATAAACACGATTTGAAAAGTCCAGATCAAGTTCTTGAACGCCTCTTCGCATCGCAAAATGGATCCATGCATCCACTTGAGAAACATACTTCTCAGGGTGATTAGAGTCAAAGCAGAGTTGAAACTTATGGATCTTTTGGGTGGTGTTAACCAGAAGAGCACGATATACAAATCTAACAAAAGCTTCTTCAGAATAAAAGCTAACTTCATACCGGAAGTGGAAGTTGAGATGGGAAACTGAAGCAGAAAGATCCCTCCACCGTCTTGACAGAAGTACTGTCCGAACAACATCAGTCATGTCTAAGAAGGAAAGTATGTGGTGTAGAAGAGAGTCCGGTAAAGAGCTTAAACGATCATCCTCGGTATTTGCTGCTGCTCTCTTCTTAGCCATTCCTTCCATCTCTCTCTTCTCTCTTTCTTGAAATTCTCTCTTCATCTCTCTTTCCTTCTCCTTGAAAGAACACACGCTGATTATGATGAGAGTAGAAGGCAAGTGACGAATGCCTACGTAAAGAAGGATGGCACAGCAACTGCTAATCCGACGGCTTGCAAAAGATGGATATTGAGAGAGATGTGTCAGAAGAAGCATAGCAAAATAGCAATAACAATAGCAAAGAGGGATTTTTTAGGGTTTTGAGGGAGAGAGAGGACCAGTGTTTGGATTCCCCACTCACCCTTATCTTATATGCCCATGTGCACCTGAATGTTGGGCCCACCCACCTTGGGCCTCATCAATCAAGACGAAGGTGGGGTTCGAAAGATCTTGAAAGTTCGCATCTCTGTGTAAAATTTCAGGCCGATCAGATCATCCTAACCATTTGATTTGTGGCCCAAATAGTTAACACTTTTGTATTGAAAAAAAGGGCAATCATTCCAACAAGCAAACCCATTTGGATCGGAGTAAAAGAAGAAGAAGATCCTGACATTCACGAGAGTGATTGTTTGTGTCCCATTTGGATTGATGATCAGATGAGGCCCATTAGGTGTTATGCACCTTAAAATAAGTGCACACCTTGTGCACTACATCATGTGGGGCCTACTGATCATCGATCCAAATGGACCATTTAAAATTCCTTATATACACAAATCCTATGAGTTGTAACAATGTATTGGGACAGGACCATTGGATTGACTGCCAACAAAAATTTTGAAATAGATCATCATTAACTTTGTAGGCCACATATCATGGGGTTAGGATTGCCGGATTGGCTTGAGATTTGATATCTGAAGTACTCGCACCTAAATCTTTTAATTCCACCACCAAATGGACCCTGAGGTTAACAATTTTGCACCCACCAAAAGGATTAGACTGTTTCGTTAAACTCGTGGGTCATAGATCAAAGGGTTAGGAGCATATGATTGTGGTCCTATGTGCGTGGTCCATTTGGATGGGTATCAAGTGAGCCCCACTATGAGGTGTGCTTGGTGTGCACAAAAAGGTGTGCATCGTGGTGGTGGTGTTGGTGGAGGAGGAGGATGCGGGGTTGTGATTATGTTAGCGCCGCGCACGGACAATCCATGTGCACCATGCTGGGGGGCCACATGGTGTCCACCTCAGGATGGGGCTTGGTGGGGATTTGAAGATCTGTGTGGGCCCCTCCTATGTAAAAAGAAATCAGCGACATCCGATCATTCTAGCCCTATCATTTATGGCTTACATGGTTAATCCATTCGGATGGGATGTGCAGTTGATCCATTGATCTAGTCCATTTGGATCCATCAAAAACCGGCGGGACTTGTGTAAATAGGAGGGGATTTAAATGGTCCACTCAGATGGACCATTAGGTGGGCCCTACTCAGGGTGTACAAATGTACTCCCGGGGCATGGGATAATTTCCCTCGAGTGAGTGCAAGGGCATAGCTGTGTGCGTTATCCTATGGGAAGTTATCCTATGCACTAGATAGTGATTGGGGGGTGTGTAGAAGTTTTCTTATGCACTCCTTTTTTTTCCTTCACACGATACTCACTTGAAGTGACCCATCCTAACCATTTCACACACACGGGACCACCCATGATGGTCACTGAACTATGGGGTTTTCACCCACCAAATGCACTGAACCATTGAATCAAGGATCAATCGTTCAATCTAACTCTAAAATGGGCAAACCTACAAAAATTGGCGAGCCGAGTATTGTCCATGCATGACCCGGCCGGGCCTAGCATTGTCCAAGCCAGTCCTTAGGGTTTTTAAGAAAAACAGAGGCCCTTATTTTTCAATCATTTTGAGGGCCAAAGGGCGTAGGATATCACATGAGAGCCTTGAATAATAGTGGTGCAAGATTATTAATCCCTGCCATCCACAAACTGAACTAACACAATAAAAAGGCAGGCATTGAAAACCCATGTGTGACTCCTTAAGCACTCTACCAATGTTGCAAAGCCCAGGGCGTTTGTTGAAAATTGAGTTCATTTAAATGTCCAGGCTTTCATGTATAATGGACCACCTGCTAAATTATGATGGCCTATTTAGCACTTGTGAAATAAGGCTGAAGATTTTATTCACAAGCATATGAAGTGCTGGAAGTTTATCTTCAGAGATATTTTGAATAATTTGTGTTGGGCATTAATGTAAGGTGATTAACCAATATATGGGCTTTTAAATATTGTAAGCTGTGCGTTTGACTTCAAGATCAATGCACTGATTTGAATTGTAGACCTTGTGAACTATTTCATGATTTGAAATACCTCTTATGTTCTTCATTCAAAGTACATGTGAGCACATATTAATGTAGAGAAGGTGCGCAAGACTTTAGGTCATTCACCCTGTGGGGTGCACCAACTACATAGCCGAGCTTTTAATCACCTGTGAGGTGGCTCCATTTGACCACTAACTATTGACTATTGGTCATCTTCACTTCTTCAGATTGACCATTCATCTCTTACTATATGATTAGAAACTATGCCGTAGGACTCTTTAATGTACATTGTCTTTTGTCATTCAGCAACAGCTTAAGCTTTTGGTGTTTCTAGTTATTAGCATTCAATACCCAATGAACGAACAAGTCCCAGCAACATTTACCAACCACTTTGTTAGCTGTACATTGTGTTTCATTTTTATTTTTCATGAAAATCTTTTCATTGTTTCGCAAGAAAAAAGAGGCATAAAGACGAAAAAGCCTCCAAAGAGGAAGGGAAGAACTGTAGCTCTAATTGGGCCTCGGCACTTGGAAACCATGTAAATAGTAATTCATGGTGCCAGCCTGAGTTTGAAAATGAGTATAATAAGTCCGGGCCCAGCCTGAGTTTATTTTATAATAATAAAACAGGGGTTCTTCATAAAAGTTCAAATGGTAGCTCTAGTGATGCTGACATACGATGTACAAGTGAGATGGAGTGCGTTCCTGTACCATATCCAACACTCTCCAATAATGGTTTTTATATTTTGGCCAGGCTGGGCTTTCTACCACTGAATCCAGGCCCGGCCTAAGTAGGAAACGGGGCTAAATAAAATGCCCTAGCCCGGCCCGTGTGGGAAAACCTTTAGCCCAAGCCCTGCCCAAGGCAGGCTAGGCCAGGGCCAGGCTCAGACTAGCCCGATCTATGAACAACCCTAATAAACGGCTTGTTGGGAGTTTGATATATCTTACCGGAGGCGGACCGAAGTACATCTATGTGGGGGCGGTTGCACCCGTTAGACCTCGATCCGCTTCTAAAACCATGATGAAAATTCTGGCTCTACTTCTAAAATTCACATAAGAATCTTGCATCCGCACCCAAAACTCACATGAAGATCCTTGTTTGTTCCCAAAACCCAATTGCTTGTTTGGATCCACACCCCTCAACGAAAGTCCTGGGTCCACCACTGGTGTTACCATGACTAGGCCTAATATTTCCCATGCACTACAGGCTGCCAGTCAATTTGTGGGCAATCCTTGTAAACCGCATCTCACAATGGTACATAGGATACTTAGATGTATTTGTGAAACTCTTGACTATGGATAGTTCAACTCTTCTACCTTCTCTAGGGATCTTTATGCTTATGTCGAAGCCGATTGGGCTGGATACCTCAGTACTTGACAATCAACTATTGGTGGTGTATGTTTCTTGGCTCGCAGCCTCCTCTATTGAAGCTGAATATAGATTTATGTCCTTTGCTAGTAGTGAAGTCATTTGGCTTCGCCGTCTTCTCTGTGAGATTGGTGCTTGCTCTGGTCATTGGCCTTCCTCCTCTCAATGCCGACAATACCAATTTGATACAAATTGCTAACAATCCACCAAGTACATTGAAGTAGACTATAATTTTATTGGACGGCACGTTCTCTAAAGCTCTACCTCATTCACGACATGATTTCCTTATTTCGAAATTGATGTTAAAGTGAGTTAAGGTGAACATTTATAGCAAATATTTACATGGGTGAATATGGATGATCTGTATTACGAATGTATCATACCTTATTAGGAGATTCTAGATGTGCCATAGATGGTGGATTATTTCATTGACTGTATTCCATTGTAATTAGAAGTTTTTGCATATACCCCCTAAGGTTTTTAGGATTTGTAAATAAACCCCTGTGGTTTCAATATTTATATATACCTCCCTGTTTTTTCATTTTAATACCTTCCATATCCCAAAATTAATAGCCTTTCAACTACCATAAGTTTTAGAGTAAAACGACATTTTTGCCCATCTCTTTAACCATATATGCACAGGTTTAAAAGCTTGGATTTTACTACTATGGATTGCAGCGGGGCAGGTTGCGGTAAACCCAAACCCACCCCGTCTCAAATTTGTTTCATCCAAACCTGACTCGCCCCATGACGGGTTAGTGGCATGTGATACTAAACCCGTCCCGTTTGCGTAGGGTTTAGGTCAAATTTAAAGCTTAAAGTTTTCAAAATATATAAATGCATGGGAAATAGTATGCTAGAATTCAAACACACAATCTCATTTTAAAAAATGCTTTAAGTTAATGCCCGAACACCAATTGTACCATATGAATTTTATTTATTGGATTGATCCCAAAGGGACAACATAATTTTCACAGAAACTCTCTTCTTCCTCATTCCTTATATACTCTGCTTGATACGGCCCCAGGATCCCTAATCCATAACAGAGAATACCAGTCATAATCAGAATGAAGAATGCTAGCTTTAACTCTCTGTTTGGAAAACACTAATTCTAAACCAAGTGATGTTCCCTGAAGTACAAAGCCTACCATATGAGACCCAATGGTGTTCCAAGATCCAAGGGTGTTCTGGTACCACATCTAGGGTTCATGTGAGGGAAATAATCCACCTGGAACATTCCTTAGTGGCCTCACATGCCCAATCCACCTTTTTTAAGTTAGTTTCCATCTATTTTGTGTAGTCATGCTTTAGAGTAAAAAAAGGTCATCACCCAATGCAGTCCCACCGAAGCAGGGTCTTGGGAGGGTCCAGAGTGGAGATAGACCTAACCTTTAGCAATTTTGCACAAAGTGGCTGTTCGGAAGTCTCAAACCTGTGTAGTCATGCTTTAGCTTGTTTACAGGAAGTCTTTTTTCAAAGATGAACAAAATTGTGAATACAACTGGAAACTGAGAGGATGCCATATGTGTAACTCTTTCAGCCATACAGATAATAGCTGCCTAAAGCAGCAATCAGAACCTAAGAAGCCTAAAAACCAGCATATGATTTGGGTCCAGAAGAAGATTGTGATAGCATAGCAATTCAAAATGAAGATTGGAGCACAAAGAAAGGCAAAAATGTCAAGACAAATGCTAATTCAAGCCGAAAGAGGAACTCTGGAAAGTACTAAGAAAAACAGGTTTCATATTTTAAGTGACCTTAATGGAGAATCATAAGTCCCTGAAGCAGCATTCCAGGCTGCCAATGATTTTGTTCTTCAGCAGATTGTGGATGCAAATGACAACCAGTAAGGGAGTTTGTGAAAAGGGTTGAGGCCCAACCTTTGCACCTTTTTACTTGGAATGTGAGGGGCGTTACTACCCTCACATTGCAGAAATAAGAAGCAAGATCGACCAGCTTCATCTTTGTTTTGTTGTCTTAATTGAAACAAAGGTTAAGATAAATAATATATCTTCTGTTAGTAAGGCCTTGCTTCCTACAAACTGGAAAGACAACATCAATATTTGTCACATCAACTTCATAAGGATTTGTTAACAGTCCCAGCATCTCTGTCACTGTTCTTGCAGAATCAGCCCAAATGATCCATTGTATGCCTTCTTTCCGTGAAGAATCTTATTTCATAACCATCTGTAATTGTGACAATTTTGTGCACAACAAGCAGGAGCTCTGGGATCAGCTCGCCATGTACTCCAAATCCATCTCCTGTGCATGGCTTGTGATTGGTGACTCTAATGCAGTTAGGTGGACTTCAGAGAAGAGGGGGGGCTGAACCGAACCTAGCTTCCATGCTGACCTTTAATAATTGTACTCACTGCAGGCCTTGAAGAAATGCAACTGCAAGGACCAAGATTTTCATGGTCAAATTCTTCAACAGGAGCTAGCCTCATTGATTGTAGACTGGACAGAGTACTTGTAAATGCTCAATTCCTCCAAAATGCTCACAAATTTCAAGGTTCTCTCCTCAATCCTGGATTGTTTGACCATTGCCCGTTATTTATATCCAACACAAATGCTCCAATTGTGAAAATCCGCTTTAGGTACTTTAATGCATGGGCCAAGAAGGATGACTTTTTCAAGACTGCTAAAACTGCATGGGACATAAATGTGAATGGAACGACTATGTTTAAAGTCATCAAGAAGCTGGCCAATGTGAAAAAATGTCTCAAAGAGTGCAACAGATCTCAGATTCCAGTCTCACTTGAAATCATTGAAGCTACAGCCAAGCTTGAAAGCATCCAAACTCAAATGGGAAATTCTTAGCCTTGCACCACCACAGAAACTGCTGAAACAGAAGCTATAGAGGTGGCGGCCAGGCTCCTTCCTATAGAAGAAAGCATGCTAAAGCAGAAGTCCAGGGACAACTGCCTCAACCTGGGAAGCCAGGCTCCTTCCTATAGAAGAAAGCATGCTAAAGCAGAAGTCCATAGACAACTGCCTCAACCTGGGAAGCAGCAACTCAAAGCACTTTTCCTCTATGGTCTGAATCAACAAAAAGAGTTGACAACCTTCTCCATCAAGGACTGTGAGGGTACAAACTACACGGCTCCTGTTCATATTGAAAATGTGTTTGTTGATTATTTTCAAAGCATTCCTGCTCGAAAAGGATACAGCCAAAATGCAGCAACTGACCTATCCCATGTAAACATAACTGGCAAACTAAATGCTGATGATGCCAAAACTTTTTGTAGACCGGTTGGAATTTCAGAGATAGAAAGCGTGATTAATTCATCAAAACCCAAAAGTCTCTAGGTCTTGATGGCTTCAAGGAACATTTTTTATAAGGCGTGCTAGCCTATTGTTGGCGAGGAAGTCTCAAAGGCGATCATAGAATTTTTCTGCAATGGGAACCTCTCAAGCAAGTGAAAAGTGTATTCATTGCAATTGTCCCCAAATGTGAAACACCAAGCATTCCTACTGATTTCAGACCCATATCTTTGACAATTGAATTATACAAAATTATCTTAAGGATCATAGCTGTTAGAATGAAAACTTTCATGGGTAAGATCATCAATCCCAATGATCAAAATAGTGGTTGCGGCAGGTGTAGCGGCATCCTATATAGCGGTTGCAGTGATAAGCAACAGCGGAGCGGTGTGAATTTTTTAAGTAATAAAAAAAGTCAAATCTCGTGCAGCAGTTAATCTCAGATTGTTTTAGTGACTAAGAACCATATATGGGTAGAGACAACTTTAGGAAAGCCTACGCAGAGGGGTATTATGCACTGTTGCATTTATGGGCCTTCTGTCACCAATCAAATAGGGGAGTGCTAGAACATATAAAAGAAGAGGAAATATGCCCTTATTTTGAGGTCTGTGACCATATCATAAGGCCACCTTTCCTACTCTCATAACGAGAACAGTGATATGAACAATCGTACTGAAACACTCCCTGAGGAACTACTCAGACTAGTGTTCACATATTCAACTCAATTGGATAAGTAGAGCCATACTCCATTCCCTCCTAATGTCGGGAATGGCGACTCGGGAAAAAAACACCCTTGGATAGCATAGCGGCCTCAATTACTAGGGCCGATAATACAGCCGCTACGACCGTAGCACCGTTATTTTCAAACAACATAGTGGCCTCAAGCTCTCAACCACTATGGCTAAATATGTAGCGGCCGCTATTTTGAACCATGTCAATCGTTATTCATTCCTGGAAGATCAATCACTGATAACATTCTTCTCTCAAATGATCTTGTTAGAGGCTTCCACAAGGATGCTGGTTCTGCAAGGATGTGCCTTAGGCTTGATATCCAGAAGGCGTTTGATAGCATTAGATGAGACTTCTTAGAAGCTTCTCTAAGAATGTTGGATTTTCATAAATTGCTGTTGCTAGGATTAAAGAGTGTATGGTCCTTTTTTTTTTTTTTTTTTTATAGAAACTGTATGAAGTATGAACTAAACCATTGTTAATGGCAAATCTGGCAGATATTTCCAGAGTCCACGGGGTTTAAGACAGGGCTGCCCCATGTCACCTTACCTGTTTTGTATGTCTATAGAGTAATTCTCAGAAAAGTTGGTTGAATGTGCTTCCAACGGTTTAGTTCCTCCACTTTTTATCAAAGGAAAATATGGCATCTCCCAATTACTTTTTTCCGATGATGTTTTGGTTTTTTCTGTGGCTAACACTCATGTGGGAGGAAACTTAAAGAGGCTTTTTTAGGTTTATCTACTAGCTGTGAAAAAAGCGCAATCATTTTCTCTTGCTGAAGTGAAGATTCAAGAGAATTAATCGCATCAATCCTTGGATACCAGCAGAAAGATTTGCCTATGAAATATCTCGGAACCCCACTGTTCTCCTCTAGATTAAAGCTTGAGAGCAGCCTTCCTATAATTGGAAAAATCAGGAAACATCTGAGCGGATGGAAATCATCGAACCTTTTGTATGCTGGAAGAGTTGAGCTAATAAATTATAGTCTCTTCTCCCTCCATATTTTTTGGTCTTCACGCTTTACGCTTCCTAAATCTTGTATAGTTCTGCTAGTAAAGCACATAAGGAACTTCTTATGGGGTGATTTTGACGGCAAAAATCATCTAAAGACCATTTCTTGGAAAACTATCAGCAGTCCTCTAGAGCTTGGTGGGCAGGGTATTAACTCCATAAGCAATTGCAGATGCTACTCTCTGTAGACAGACTTGGGCCATTGCTAGTAGAAAAGATACCATATTGGTGAAATGGATTCGTGACAAATATACTAAGGAGAGGAATTTCAGGGACATCAATCTTGCAGGAAATTGCTCTTGAGGCTGGTCAGTGTGGTGTCCTTCAAACGAAAGCCTCAATTATGAAGCATATTCCCAATTTAGTTAGCAATGTGAATCGACTTCTTTTTGGCTTGATCCCTGGCAGCTTTGTGGAAAGCCGTTGATTTTTTGGGGCATAGACCTATCTACAACCTTGGGATTGGGAGAGATATTATTAAGGTCAAGCATTTCATCTCCAATGGCAAATGAATGAAATGATTGATCCCAGTGCCAACTTCTGCTCAATTATTTGACATCTTTCAGATGATTTCAAAAAACAAGCAACCAAATGTTGAGTTTGATGATGAGATAGTGTGGAAAGCCTTTGAGGATGGAAACTTAAGTATCAGATCTACTCTAACTAGTGCGCTTTCTAACAGCAATGCCTCCTCCTGGTCTGATATGATTTGGTTCACAGGCAGAATCAAGAAGCGCTCAATATGTTCTTGGATGGCTCCTATTAATGGGCTGAAAACAAGATCTCTTCTGGCATTAGAAAAAACATTATTGCTGATAATTCCTTTTTTTCTTTTGCAGAAATAGTTGCGAGACTTGCAGCCACCTCTTCATTAACAGCCCTTTCAGCCATCAAATATGGAGCTCCATCACCTCTTTATTTGAAGTGGGCTCCAAGTCAGAGTTTCAATTCTCTTGAAGACCAACTCCAAGCTTTAACCGGTTGCTGTGATCCAAGCAGAATAGACAACCAAACTCTGGCAAAGCTCTCATTCAGCACCTTGTTTGGACGACCTGGATAGAAAGACATGAAAGAGACTTTGGCAATTCAAAAGGTGCGGTCCAGAGGTTTGTTGTTGCATCTCCAGGTTTCTCTAAGCTACGATGCACGGATACTTCAAAATGAGCAACGCATCGTGTTGTATCCGATACTTCACTTTTTATGTGTAGGATTTGTGTCCCTGACGTGTCTATTGTGTGTCCTTGCCGTATCCATGCTGTATCTGGGCGTAATAGTCTCTAAGGCTCGCAACTGCTTGGAACATTCCTATGCATCCAATGCTATTCAAGAAAAATTTTATTACCATTCTGAAACTCAATGGAATCTGATAATTTCCTACCAAGAAGGATTCACTGTTGGAATCCTCAGGAATAGCTCAAATTCTGTTATCTGGTCTACAGCAGTCCATGACAGTGATGCTGCCCATATCATTATCAGCGCTGCTGCTTGGAGTCCCTTGTTCTTGCCATAGCTACTGATAGGAAGGGTGTTCGCGTCTCAATCCAAAACCCAAGCCTATCCCCTTAGAATGAAAGGTTCTCTGCTAGAAAGATCACTCAGTTCGTGAAGCGACAGGGGTTCCCTGTTTGCAATCATTTAGAAAATGCTGCTTCATATTGGTCCCATGTTGCTGCTCGGCTACATAGTACTCATATAGATCATTTAGCAATTTTCTGCTCCTTTTTTGCTGGTGGTTTTGCAAGGTTCTGTGGTGGTGAGCCTTTCTTCTGGATTGTCCAGTTTTTCACTTTGAGTTGGCCTGGTCTGTGGGCTCTTCTCCTTGTTTCCTTTGTTAAGCTGGCCTGGCTTGTGGGCTCCTTTTTCTGGTTGGCCCTCTGAGGCCTCTTTTGCAGGTTCGCTCTCTCCCGTTTTCCCCTCCATATGTGGATCAGCAAGTGTTGGGGAGCTTCCCCATTTGTTTGATTCATTCTTTGTATTTTTTCTTTATTTGGAATATGTTTTATTTATCTTCCACAAAACAAAAAAAGATGAGCAAAATTCATGTCTTAAACAATGCTTGAATTACATTTAATTAGATGCACTTGGAAAAACGCCCAAGATTCTAAGATTCTAACGTGGACTAAAGTTACACGCGTTCATTGAAAAGGTAGTGTCTAGTTCTAATTGTTCCAGTGCATTTGATACTATTTATACTTTCAAGTTCTGTTTGTCCAGATTTGCTAATGGCTTCTAGATACATTAGTTGGAGTTTTACTTTAGTGATTTAATTTTAAATGGAAGGAATATGTCCTAAAATAGGACACTAGAAGTGGATATCTCATCTCCTCTCCACAGTCCACATAAAGAATGTACTCCACATTATTTTACAGGCTACAATCCATAAAATTCACTTTGTCTTGTCCTTAGTTTGGTGATGAATCCATCCCCTCCTGTTTTTGGGAGGGTTTCGCTAGGTTATGAATACTTTGAGTATTGAAAACGAAAATGTGCCCTACGCACTTTCACATTGCTTTGTTTATAAGCAACTGTAGCCTACAAATCTCCCTATAAAGCTCAGATTTGAGATTGCAATTATATATAATGAAAGAGACTGATCTGGGATTTCAGTTTTGACTGACTTCAATTATTTTTGGCCAGATGGCAGCCATCGGCTTGTACAGATCTGGTTAGGTTTCCTAATCAATAATTATCTATTGATTTTAAAACTAAAAGAATACTAATGTTGTGGATGGGAATTCGACCCATGATCTAAAAAATTGTATACATCACCTATTACCACCTGTGTTACTATAATCTTACATTAAAAGATTTACCAAGTAAAATACAAGTTAGAGGTAAATGATACAATAAAATTCATAC
Organism: Persea americana; assembly: GCA_029852735.1. NCBI lineage: Eukaryota > Viridiplantae > Streptophyta > Magnoliopsida > Laurales > Lauraceae > Persea > Persea americana. Next base: position 53,392,786 of record CM056814.1, on the reverse strand, counting down.
AGATAAACATATTTTAAATTCCTTATTAATTTTTTAGATTTGCATATTTTTTATATTAAGAATTATATTGCCCGTGCTAAGCACAAGCATGTTTTGCTAGATACATCTTGAAACTAATCTATGACATCTTTCCTTACCGGCTGTTTGTTTGTAGGGTGGAGTAAAATGAAATAAAATTGAGTGTCAAATCAAGAGGAAAAATAAAGTGGAGGGAGTTCGTTGCAATAGATAGAATGAAAAAAGCTACTTTCAGTTGAACAAAATGGCAAAAAACTACTTTTAAAAGGCACAAATGACAAAAAGGTACTCTTAAAAAGCACAAAATGGCAAAAAAGGTACCCGTAAAAAGCACAAAACGACCAAAACGGTGCTTTTTCCCCCAACTCCCTCCACTTTCTTTTTCTCATGGTTTGACATTCAATTTTATTTCATTTAACTCCACCCTACAAACAAAAAGGCCCTTATGGAATAACGTACAATAATTGTCTTGTATTACACCCTGCAAGGGCATAAAAAAAGGTACCTGTTATAGTTTCATTGGTCTACTAGACTATAATTCACCCAACCCCTCAAATTGACGAAGATATATCAAGTGACATCAACTTTCAAGTCAGGAATTAGTGACACTAGTCTGTTTAAGCCAAGGTGAAGATATCAGCAAGATACAAATTCGAGGTTATGTCATTTGCAAGTTGCTCAGGATTGCACTTTTTTTCCAGGTTAAAAGAGGATGGACAACTAAGTACTCCTGAAAGATCTTGTATCTTAAAAAGCAAGCAGAAGACATCTTAATATTCAGCTTTTGCAGAAGATCTCGAATTGTAACCATGCTCGTTATACTACCAAGAGATTAGAGAATTCCAAAGAAAATGGACCATTCAATAGTAAAGTGCTCAGTGACGGGATATTCAACTCAACCAGAATCCACACAGGCAATCAAATGTTGAACTATTGGTGGGAAAACACAATCCCCAGTATGGAGTTGCTTCTAGATAACGACTAACGAGGAATGCAATACAATGCAGCCTAGGTGTAAATGCCTTGGATTTGTCACATATTTGTTGACGATTGGTTTCGCATCAATTAGACAATTGAAAAATACGTGAGCCATTTATAGTTATGTTGATTAAAAAATATTCCCCTCGTCCTAAGTGTACTTCTCAAGTCCTTAAACATAGCTGATGATGAGACCCAATGTCTTTCACCTGGAAGACTTTGAGACTATTACAAATAAGCTATTGAACAGCTTCGGTACCACTGGAAGGATATTGTCAAAGTATAAAAGGATAATGGTAATATTAAAAAAGGCTTTCCAAATAAATAAGGAGTGATCATATTGGCCTATCGAAATCCCATAATAAGTGATTCAAAAATTGATCAAAGAGCTCGTTTATACCATATAACGAAAACCGTGGACAAAGGCATGAACTTTTTTCGAAGGCATAACTTAACTGGCTAGCTTATTGAGTTGTGTAACCCTGAGGAGGACATTTAATACTTTTCCTCAAAACTTTCAAGGGAAGAACAAAATCTTGTTCTCTTACTGCTTTAAGACATATTGAGAACCCCATAAAATTACTTTCGTAGTTGAGGATAAGCCAAAAGTGAAGGACACAAGTGAAAAACAATGCTTTTCATGAAGGAGTTCGGACATTATTCTGACCAGTGCAAGAAAAAAATTGCAATAATTATGAGGGTTCTGCCCATGCTATCACTTGAGTGCATACCTCAACCTCAGAATTGTTCACCTCGGACATAGTGTGCATCTCTTGTAGATTCTACTAAAAATGGATATAACCTTAGTGTCTCTTAATAGCTAACGATAACATAGATAACAAGGTTCTTAACAACAGTGCTTATAAAATTCAAAAGAACTAGAAGTCCCAACGAGAATAGATAAATAAAATAAAACCACAAACGATAACAGCTCTCTTCACCATTTCCTGGAACTGATTCCTACTCCTACATTTCCATGAAACTAACAGAACAACCACCTGGAAATTAGCAAAAGTAGGAACACAAAAACACCAAGAGAAAAGACTCCAAGGCTATTTGTATGAAAATATCACCTCAGCACGAGAAGACGCACGAGGGAAAGCTACCAATTTTTTAGTTACTCCCAGCAATATTTCCAGCCATTGCCCCCCTTCCACAAACTTGGGTCTATTGGAAACATGAATGATCATTTTCTCTAATACCATTGCATTTTTTAGGAAAAATTTCACTAGCTTTATCTGCTCATCTTTCTCTTGAAAGCTTGTGACCTCCATACTAGAATCTAAACTGCCTCCACCCATAAAACCAGTAATCTTGATAGTCTTAAGGTGATGGAGCAAACATGGAAATGTGGCTGTCAATGACTCCCAATATTCTCTTTCATCAAAATCATATTTCAGCTCACAATCTTTATCCACCTAAGAGTTAAGGTAAACATGAACATTTTAACTTCATATCTCTAACTCCAAAATAAGTAGCTTAAAAGTGCAAAACATTTAAAAAATGAGGAAATTAACTGTAGACAGGGAAATAATAACAATAAGAGGAAATTTATGACAAATTTTGTGGTACTTACATAAATACATTTGGAGGGAACCAAATCAATTATGAGATTCTCGAGATAAGGTGAGCTCCATAACAAATTAGCTATCCCCAGCATTTCATATTTTTGCACTCCTGTCCTTAGTATAAGCAGTTTAGTCTTGAAGTTAAAATGCAGATCCTTGAATGTTGGAATAGGCATTACCTTCAAACACAGGTTGTGAAAATACAAAACAAGGATAGAGTTTATTTTATGACTCCAAAGATAATAGAACATGGAAACTAAAAATGCTCATCTTAATGATTTTTTTTTTTTTTTTTTTGAGCTTTTTAACCGTATAAGCACAACAAGAGATATGTACTATCATAACCATTTATAGGCTAAACATGTAATGTGGAAGTAAATATGATACATTAGTAGTTGGAGCTCGCAGAATATTAGTAGTATATGCTTTAATCAAAATTTCATCCTCCTAACTTTGATATATTCTAGTTTAGAATGATTTGCTATGCTTTTGTTAGAAGAAGGATATACACGAAAGGAATGCTTTACAAGGTCTTGATAGGGACAAGAGAGAAGATGGACATACTAGGGTTCCTAGTCGATCAACTAATCCATCATCAATCTACAGCCAACTGCCAACTCATCCAATTCATCCCAAATTCATGGGTTGTTACATGCTTGAAAATCCAAAAATAGCAACAAGATAATTCAATCTACAAGATTGAGATAGGATTTGATTGTAAAATGAATTAGGTGTATATTTGACTTATTCTTTTGCATGTTGAATTCATTCTTTTTGGGAGGTCATCCCATGAATAGAAGGAAACCATACAAATGCAACCTGCCTAAAATGCATTCACTCTAACTCATCTTAAGATAGAGATTCTAACACGCTTTTTATTGTATTAGAGCCAGTAATGTGAGTTAACAGAGAAAACCATTGTATCTTCTTCAACCTCTCTAATGGTATCTGTAAGCGTTTTTCCATTGGATTGGATTCTAGACCCTTTTTCTTTCTTGGCATGCCCAAGGAAAGGCCTGCTTGGATACCAAATGTTAGGTTCAGGAGCTTGGTTTTCCTACTGATAAGAGGGAAAGGGTATCTTCCTGCTCACAAGGAGTCTGGAGAGAAAAAAAAAAACGGTTGATTCCCTTTATTAATTACCTATACATATAGGAACCCATTACACCCATGTAACAGGCCCTTTCCTTTCTCCCAAATATCTCTCCCCATGACCGATTAACAAAGGATAAAAGAAATTGAAAATTACAACTGATTGCCTGACAAAAGAAATTGAAAATAGAAAATGAAAATAACTGCATGACTGCACACAAATGGAATGAGGTCTGCACAGTGGCCTGAGTCCCAACACCTGGTCAGACCAAACAAAAATCCTAGTATAGAGTTGGATGAGAAGGAAAGTAGTATTTGGAAGCCTAATCACTCAGTTCATTGTTCATTTCATTGGACCAGTATCTCATGGGCATCTTCACATAGCCATTGTCCCTAGCTCACGTTTTCATATTGAGGGTCAAACTAGGCCTTTGGCCTAATCCCCAACCTAGTTTCAAGGGGATCTATACAGATATACACAAGACCTAAGATGGATATACTAAGACTATTAGTCAATCAGATTAGTCCTCCGTGAATCTACTGACAACTAGTAACTTATCCATCTCATCCAACTTCGACATGCATTCAAATCTCAAAGTAGTAAGAAGAAAATTGGATCTACAAGATTGAGATGGGATTTAGTTGTATGGATTAGGTGTATATTTGAATTGTTCTTCTACAATTTGAATTTATTATTTTAGGAAGTCTCTATATATACTTGTAACCTCTACAGATTCCTAAGGTCATGAAACTCATGAGCAGGATCTAATCCAGACTCTATGCGACAAGGGAGCTCACAAGTGGGCACAATGTGTAGCATGATGGGCCAAACTCACGGCCAACAAATACAATTTTGAAACTCTAAACTCCATTGAGGGTTTTGATTTCCTGTGCTCAAATCCTGAATTCACCCAACCCATTGAATCTCATCCAAACACTAAGTGATGAGGAAGATCACAAGTGGGTCTCATAAGTAGCATGAATAGGAGAAACACAGCCTGACAAATATAATTTTGTAACTCTAATCTACATTAAGGCGATTCTTTTCCTGATGTTCAACTCCTGAATTCACCCATAGTCTAATCCATCTTTATCAAACAAAAGAATATTTCATGCTAACCTCTATTACCTAATCAAAGTATGTACACAATTGAAAGACAATTAGGCCTAGTTGCATATGAATTACTGAAAATGTTTAAAAAAGTTGAATACATTGAGCATACCTGAATACAAGCACTGGATAACCTAAGCACTCTGGCATCACAGAGACCTTGAAATGGCAAATCCAGACAAGAAGGAGGTCCCATTCGGAAGGTAATTGGGGCTAGGCTGTAATAAGAAAGATCAAGGTAGGCTTCTTTTAGGAAGGGCATATCTTTGAAAGAAGACTTATAAAGACTTCCACAAGAAATCTTCAGAATTTGGAGATTAGGGGCTTCAATGACAATACTCGAATAACGAGTCGCTTTCATGGTCAAACGCTTAAGTTGCAAACTTGGCAAACTGTTCATAGAACCCAAGATAACCCGGGCTCCCACTAGAACCAAATCTTCAAGTAGAGGACACCCTTGTAATAGGTCATCAAGGTAGAATGTGGTGAAAGGAATGCATGATAGAGACAACGCAGTGAGCTTGGTAAACCTAGCAATATCAGGAGCAGTGAATCTGCAGGATCTCAGTTTCAGCGAAGTCAATGTTTCGCAATTCAATAACAAACAAGGCAACTTGTAGCCAATGCTTCTATCATCGACTGTGGGGAAGTCCAAATCCAGTTCTCGAACGGTGAAATCCAAATCCAGTTCTCGAACGCCTTTGTTCATCACAAAACGGATGCATGCATCGAGATGAGAATCATGCTTTTCATCATACCGCGAAAAGCAGAGACGAAACTTGTGGATCTTGGAGGCGGAGTTAGCAAAAAGAGCTCGCTCTACAAACCTAAGAAAACCGACTTCACTAGGATTGCGTTGTTCAGCACTACATATATTGAAGTCGAGATTAGGTACCGAAGTAGAACATTTATTGAAGTTGAGATTAGGTACCGAAGTAGAAAGATCTCTCCACCTCTTTGACAGAATGCTCGTGCGAATGACATCTTTCATATCTAAGAAAGAGAGGATGCGATGTAGAAGACAGTCAGGTAAAGAGCTGAGTTGAACATCCTCGATCTTTTCTTCTGATCTCTCCCTCTTACCCTTTCCCGCCATATCTCTCTGTCTCTCTCCCCGCGCTTAGAAATTCCCTAGAGAAGACCGTCTCTCCCTATATATTTATGGGCCGGCTTTGGTAATATTCTACAGCAAGTCCCTCCTCCGTTTAAATTTCAAAAATGTAAGTCACACGTTTTGAAAAGTGTAAAACAATTTATGTCTTCATATTTTTTCCAAAACATAAATACCTCTTTATCAGTGTATTTTTTCTTCGGCGCCGACTTCGGTAACATGCTACAGCAACTCCCCAGGCATGTCAAATGGCCCCGGCATGGCAAGGCCCAGCCCGCCAGTCAACGGCCCACCAAAATCCTGCTAACAAGATAATGTTATGTAAGGGGTTCATTTCTTTAAATCACTTGGGAGCTAAGTTGGCAATAGAAGTTGCACTTATCAATTGAACTACACAATGGGCCTTGGTACTAGTCAATGTTTTAAAGATCGAATTTGATCGGCTGTTGTGAATTGCTACGATTGAACTGGAACTGTTGTATGTTGTGTTTTGGTTCAACAAATTTGGCTGATTTATTAAGCATTTGCCAACAGTAACGTTGGAAAAAAAGAATGAAAGTAAAACTCACATTTTAAATTTGTATTAATTTCATTTCTGAAAGCCTTAAAATATAACTTTTCTTCATTCTTATTTTTTTTTTTGTAATAAAAAAATGGTTATCATTTTATAAAGAGAGAGACTTTGGGTGAGTCCAGATCCTTTGTGTAGGCGCAATTATTGAAAGTGGGAAAGATTTAATCTCCTTGGAAGGCGGAGAAGTGTGATAAAGTTTTGTAAAAATTTCTCAAAATATATAATAAGCTCCATTGTCAAGCTAAATTTCAAGCCGATTTATAATTTTAATACTGAAAATGAGAAAAAAAATTAATCGAAAAAAAAATTAAAGGAGGCACACCGAGCACGGCAAGCACGAAGGGCCGGCATGGCCCAGCCCGCTCCATCTGGCGGGTTGGGCAGGCACCGGCCGTTTCATCTGGTGGGCTGGGCTAGCATGGCCCGTTTCATCTGGCGAGCTGTCACGGCCCTGCCCGTGGCACGGGTGGGCTGGGGTTGGGGTGGGCCATGCCGGGCATTTGCCATGCCTACTCCCCCTATACATACAATAGGAGATTGACATGTCCTTTAAATTTCAAAATGTAAGTCACACGTTTTGAAAAGTGTAAAACAATTAATGTCTTCGTATTTTTTCCATCTTTACCCTTTTTAAAACATAAATACCTCTTGCCAGTGTATTTTTTCTTCTCACCCTTCTCTCCTCAACGTCTTTGCCACAAAAATATATAGATAGCCAATCGTGTCTCTAATGCAATCCATTCAAATTAAAGTTCTTCTACTCTAGCTCTAGAATATTGAATTGAAGTAGGACTCACTTTTAAATTGATTATATATAAATATGATTAAAATTAAAAAAATAAAATAAGAAAGTGCATTACATCAAATACTGGCATTGACAACATGGAACCAAGATTATTTTTGTTAGGGGGCACCTAAGGACCCACTGATCATGAGACTTGTGAGGGATGGAAATAGACATATTAGATGAGAACTAGTGTAACCCCTTCAAATTTGGGGTCAAATTTTGGGGCACCTAAGGACCCACTGTTTTTCGTTTTGGTGCTGGGGATTATTGCTCGTTGCACGTAACCCCTCTGAGATATTCCCAAAATACTCACGTCTCCTCTCCTTTCCAAGAAATCTTGATATGGATTAATATTTTAGTGAGATTTATGATAGTATTTACGACCTACCCAATTGTTTGGCTCAACTCGAAACCGTTTCAGACAATGGGTCAGAAGGAACATAAGGCACTCCAAAGAAATCCTTACTAACATGATAGATGCTCTTAAGACTCATCCCGTTTAGATTATGTATGCTTTTGTTTGGTTAGGGGCATTTAGCTTGCTAGTGGTTTATGATATAATGTGACATCTTATTTTTTTAGGATATCAAATGCTATATATATATATATATATATATTAAAAAAAGTAAATGTCTTAGACTTTTGCTTATTATTATATATGTTAAAGCAGCAGTCTTTTCGTGATAGTGTGAGAGAGTGACATGTGCCATTCCATTCGCATTTTTACAGTGACATGTGGTACACTCAATCTTAAATCTTTTTTAGAATACCTATATTAGATTGTGTAAATCTGAACATCCTTATCTCACACCTCCCATTTTGAGAATCGGTCTTTGTTTCATATGCCAACTTTATTTCCTTTTTATATACCATTTAAATATAGTTTGCTTATAAAAACAGGTTTGCATGCCAACTAATGTTATCCAATATATTATGTTTCTAATTCTTTCATGCTTTTTAGTGAAAATCTTTACTTCTACATATAATCTTCATATAAATCCTTTCACACCTTGAATCTCACATACCTAATCCCTATTTTTACACCAATACGAGATTTGGTATATGTATTTATGCTATATGTTGATTTCTTATCAGGGTCAACTTCAGTTAACTAAGGCGTAAGTTGAAACCTAGCGAAACTCTATTTCGAGTTTAATTTTTAGGCCCAAGTTGGAGCCTATGCCTAGAAAGCCCAATTCGAGATATATTTTCATGTAAATCAGGGCATGCAAGTTTCTTGGGCTTTGGCGCAGAACTAGAATTAAAGATTGGGTGTGGCCAAATTTAAATTTGTATGGCCTAAACTGACCAAGGGGTGAAAATTGTGATCGTCTTGCTCGGGTTTAGGTTGAGCTCAGGTCAAGACTTGAAACTAGTATAGAACTCGGTTTGGGTTTGTTGTTGTTGTTGTTGTTGTTGTTATAGAATATATGAAGGTTTGGTTAGAGCACTATATCATTATGGCCCACCAAATCAATCTAAATCTTTATCTTTCCTTTACTCCTTCCCTCATCTTCCTTTTTCTACAAATCTTTCTCATTCAAATTTTAATATTTTTTATTTATATTTTATTTGATATGCACGGATATTACTTTTTTTATTAGAATGTAGTTTTCTATTTACACGGGGCCTCTCACACTAGTATATATTAAAGTTGCAGCCTCTTAAGGTTTGAATCAACCTACTAATTTAAGCCTTAACTCAGGATAAGGTCATTTTTCAAATAATTATATGCAATTATAATAAAGAAAAAAACAATCAAACACAAAGAGAAGAGGCACAAGATTTTTACGTGGAAAGCCCTACTCGGAAAAAAACCACGGGTGGCACACGCCACAGAAAGCAATGCACTATGTAAACGAAGATTACAAAGAACTCACAAGACCTTTGACCCAATTAAAACTCAAACTAAAGGACTGTGAAGTATTCGTCGACGACCTACCGTTTATCTTCCACATGCTTGCTTGAAACCTACCTTGAATGCCCCTTCAAGGTGCTTGAAAGAAGGAGGAGAAGAAATAAGACTTCTGCGCAATCTCTCTTGCAAGATTAACCCACAAAACTCTATTGAATGAATACTCAAAGTTTGAGAAATTTAGATTGCTCACTCATCATCAACTGTGGCGGGTCTTTAAATAGCCCAAGGTTCATGCACAAAGCCCTTGAAGTGTAACAAGACTCTTAGTTGAAGTAGAAACGCAACAGCTAAACAGAGTTCTAAAACGGACATAATTGCACAGCTCGCTATAGCGAGATCAGTTTCTATAATAGTTTTGATCGCATTACTGTAGCTCGCTATAGCGAGATCCTGTCTCGCTAGTTTCTGTAGATGGATAACAGGATGCGATGAACAACTCCGGGAGGGCTCTTCTAGTGTCTTCAAACTGGACTAGAAGTCTTCAAAACTATTCTGAGGTGTCCATGGAGGTCTTCTGCTGTCACAAAAAAAAAAAACCTCACAGTCCTTTTCTAAAATAAAAGAAAATACAACTCAATAAAGACACAAGTTTTGTTCAAACTAGGAGAATTAGCCAATTTAAAAAACTAACAGCCTCTTCATGGGAGAGGCACGTGGCGCTCTGGGTTCCCTCTTGGGATTTTACGGTGGCATGTGGTATACTCTCTTGATAGATAACTCATAAGCCATTCCGTTTTTTTTCAAAAACTATCCTTAATTCTCGCCATCTTACCTCTATCAAATATTGAACTTTACTAGATCACCAACCAATATGATCCCTATTATCTCTCATAATCAAATCCCTATTATCTCTCCCTTTATCTTAGGATATCTTTATATCAATATTCTCTACTTACCATCCCTAATATGTTTATATTTTTTCCCTTTTGCTTAATCCGGGGCTTTATATTTTGGTATCGGTGTGGGGTTGGGCCTATGTATAATTCACTCAGGTATGGGTGTGGTCATGTAACGTGCACTGAGTTAGGTACAAGTCCCCTATTCGTAATCTTGGTTCAGGTCCAATACGCCATCTGAACCCGTATTTTCATTCCTAAGCATCTACATGATGGGTCCTTAAGATGGCCGGAATTTGCATGCCCATGGCCTTTTTGGCATGTATTATGATAAATCAATATAGATCCTCTTAGGACGGGAATTAGAGAAATCATCTAACAAGGCCATATGCATTTTAATAAAGTTCACTTTAAGAACTAGAACAGAACATCTAAGAATAGATATATCCATTTGGTTGTCGTTTCCGTTCAAGTTTCAATGTAATAGGAGTTGGGTCCACCTTCAAATTAATCATATATAAAACGCATCAATAAAATATCCAAAAAAGTAAAATGAAGGGGAATCACTCCTATTGATTCTTTCCCTAAATTTTCACCTCTTATATCCTTTTATTTCTTCATTTAATATTTTAAGATAAGAAATGTTGCCATGGGTGTAGTAGGATTGTGACTTACCCAAAAAACCTCCTTGCTCAAAAGGGTAGTTCTTTATTTTAAAATATAATTATTTTTTATCATGACAAGCGTTGTGCGCTGGTCTTTTGCACTATATAGATAAGTTATGTGGTTAGAGTTCCTTTTAATTAGGAGACGCTTTTCTCGAGAGATAATGACAAAGTACACTTCTTTCTAAACACGGGGTAGAGAGATTTAAGGGCCCAATGGAGGCCAATTAATACACTCCATTTTTAGAATGTTAGCACCTTAGTGCCAAATATATATATGTTTTGTGGGGCCCATGAGTGGGTGCCTTTGTTTGACAAACGTTGAATGTTTGTCACATGAATCAATGATCTAAATCTATTAAGGCGAAATAAAGATAAACCAACGATTTTTCGAGTCTGGATCCTCAAATTACATATGAAGGACTAATGTTCAAGTTTGGTATCAATGTGGAGTGTCTTTTAAAATATGAGTGTATTTGTGAAGGTAAGGATCGATCATAGGTAGGCCCCTTTCCTCAAAATCAAAGTGGGGTGTATTAAAAAAATATGTAATCAAAGTGGGGTGTATTAAAAAAATCTGTCAACCTAGGATGATCATTGTTTTTATATTTACATACTAGTGGAGCCCATGCACGTGCAAGGAACATACTCTTTCAGTATGATAATCTGGAAAAATAAAGTCATTGAAAAACTCAATATTAACGATCCCAATGGAGAATGACTAATTTACATATAGCTCATTTTTTTGGCAAATTAAGCAATTTATAGTCACTCATTGTTCGTATAAAATTCGGTAAAAGCTTCAATAAACAAAAGTAAGAAGAAGATGGAATAACAAGATATATGGAAGAAAACTAAATGAAAAAAAAAAAAGTTGAAAACCAACATTAAAAAGAGGCCCAATATTAAAAAAAGATTTTCTATTGTCACAAAGTTCTTTTTGTCAAATGTTGTTGGAGCACTAAATGTTTTAAATGTCACAATTCTATTTCACATATTTCATTTACAGCATTGCAAATTCAATGAAACAAAATACCAACCAACCAAAAGACTACCTAACTCATAGCTTTAAACGAACCAACAACAAATTACATAGATTTCAAGCAATCTTTGGCATTCTCATCTCTTCCTTTGATAAGCAAATCGTGTCTTTACGGGGCACTGGGATCGAAGTTGAAATTTTCTACTCATGAAAATTTCAATTGAAATTTCTCATTTGAGTTCTTGTAGCGAATTTACAAATTCTTCAAACACAACCATTTTTATGAATATTTGAGCTAAGCATTTTATCGAAATATAATAATACTAAGTGGAGCCCATAGATGTATAATTCTCTTTGATTATATATATAATATAATATAATAATACTAAGTGGGGCCCACAGATGTGTAGAGAAAAAGCATGACAAGTTCTTCTACTAAGTGGGGCCCACAAACGTGTAGTTCTCTTTTATTTTATATATATATAAGATATAATAATACTAAGTGGGGCCTACAGATGTGTAGATGTAGAGAAAAAGCATGACAAGTTCTTCTACTAAGTGGGGCCCATAGATGTGTAGTTCTAGTTTTATTATATATATAATATAATAATACTAAGTGGGGCCTACAGAAGTTATAATAATACTAAGCGGGGCCCACAAATGTATAGAGAAAAAGCCTGACGAGTTCTTCAACTAAGTAGTATAATATAATAATACTAAATGGGCCCCACAAATGTTTAGATGTAGAGAAAAAGCTTGACAAATTGTTCTATTAAGCGGGGCCCACAGATGTGTAGTTCTCTTTTATTTTATACATATATAATATAATAATACTAAGTGGGGCCCACGGATGTCTAGATGTAGAGAAAAAGCATGCTGAGTTCTTCTACTAAGTGGGGCCCACATATGTGTATTTCTCTTTTATTATATTTATATAATATAATAATACTAAGTGAGGCCCACATACGCATAGAAAAAAAGCATGACAAGTTCTCTCTTTTATTGGGGCCCACATATGTGTAGTTTTCTTTTATTATATATATATATATATAATATCATAGTACTAAGTGGGGCCCACAGATGTGTAGAGAAAAAGCATGACACTTTCTTCTCTTTTATAATAAGGGTATAGATATTATATAATTATTATTATAATGTAATAAGAACATATTAATATATTATATTATATTATATTATAATATTTGTGAGGGGGCCCACAAAAGTGTAGTGAAAATATATGCAACTTCTCTTCTCTTTTATAATAAGGGTATATATTTTATATTATTATTATTATTACAAAGGCGTAGTGAAAAAGTATACAATTTCTCATCTTTTATAATAGTAGATAAAATTGTAGATAAATTATAATATTTGGGGGTGGGCCCCACAAAAGCCCCACAGTGGTGTAGTGAAAAATATTTGCAAATTTCCCTCTTTTATAATAATAGTAGATAGTAGAAGTATAGATAGAAATATTTGGGGGTGGGCCCCACAATGGTGTAGTGGAAAAGTTTGCATCATAATATTTGAGGTGGGCCCCACAAAGGTGTAGTGAAAAAGTTTGCAATTTCTCATATTAATATATTTATTAATATATTATTATATTATATTATACTATTTAGGAGTGGGCCCCACAACGGTGTAGTGAAAAAGTTTGCATTATAATATTTGGGGGTGGGCCCTATAATAGTGTAGTGAAAAAGTTTACAATATCTCATCTTTTATAAAAGTAGATAGATAGTAGATTATAATAGTATATAGTAGATAGTACATAGTAAATATTATTATAATATAATAATATATTATTATTATTATATTCTATTGTAATAGTTGGAGGTGGGCCCCACATGGTGTAGTGAAAACACTTTGCAACATTGCCTCTTTTATACTAGTAGTAGAAAATAGTAAAGTATAGATAGAAATATTTGGGGGTGGGCCCCACAAAGGTGTAGTAAAAAAGTTTGAAATTTCTCATACTAATATATTATTATATTATATTATACTATTTAGGGGTGGGCCCCATAATGGTGTAGTGAAAAAGTTTGCATTATAATATTTGGGATAGGCCCCACAACGGTGTAGTGAAAAAGTTTACAATATCTCCTCTTTTATAATAATAGCTAGATAGTATATTATAATAGTATATAGTAGATAGTAGATAGTAGATATTATTATAATATAATAATAATATATCATTATATTCTATTATAATAATTGGAGGTGGGCCCCACATGGTGCAGTGAAAAAGCTTTACAACATTGCCTCCTTTATAATAGTAGTAGAAGTAGATATAAATATATATATATAGAGAGAGAGAGACTTTGATGATGATGGTCACGATGATGATGATAGCCTGCCAAATAACTTGCTTCCATTTTCAAAGCTAGAGTATGCTCCACTGATCATAGTCTTAATATTCTCATGTTGATGATGGTCCAAATAACTTGCTTTCATTTTTAAAGGTAGAGTACATTTAAATTTTGTACATCTGGTAATTGTTTAACCACAGTTAGGTTAGCATGTTGCTGGATCAACTTTTGTCACTCCTAAATTTTAGATCAATTCACTAAATAGCATGGTCCAATCAAGTGTCCATGTTACATTTCTGGCACATTCCTTATTTATGATCCGGCACGTAATCAAGTGATGATTCATGGCCGCTTAGCATGAATCAAGCAATATACACTTGCTCACTATAAGCCCACTCCCTTATTTATAATCCGGCATGCGATTGACTGATGATCCTTAGCCGTAGAGAATGAAATAAACATGATATAAGATGTAAGGTAAATTATCGTTGATATTAAGATATTAATACTTTAACTTAATTTTTAGTGAACATTACTATTAATATTAAAATTTAAATTTAAATAATATTAGATTTTGTAGTTAAATATACTAATTTATTTTTATGTTATAGTTTTAATATTATTATCTTAGATTTTTAAATGCATTAGATTTGGTAACGATTGGTATGTTCTCCATCATTAATTCGACTTTAATATCTTAACCTAAATTTATATAGCTTAGTGGTTTTATTTCTTTTTTATTCTGGGCCACTAAGCCACCACTATATCACTATGGGCCAACCTATTCAGTCCAAATATTTATCTTTCCCTTACACCTTCCCTCATCTTGCTTCTTGTATAATTTTTTTCATATTTCAATATTTTTTGTTTATGTTTTCTTTGATATGCACAAATATTTCTTTTATATTGAAATATATGGTTTTTCTTTTCATTTTTTTGGGCCCATGTTGGACATGGACCTCTCACACTATATATATATTATATATATATTATATATATATATATTATATAGTAAAGTAGTAGGTGAACTCGTGGGGGAGCAACACGTGGCGCGTCTTCAGGCTTTTTACACCCCTACGTTCAGGAATTGCCCTTCTCATCTAATCTCAGCAAACCACTATTCTCTAATTTTACTAGATAATAGGATCTCCAAATAATGCTGCACGCTAGATAATATGATCAATTCTCTAATTTTTCCTACATAATAGGATCTCCAAATAATGCTGCATTCTTTTCTCTCACACGGTCTTCTCAACTGGAATCTCACCAAACTAATTTTCCTACATAATAGGATCACCAAACTATTCTCCCCCTCTTCATTCTCAAAACAAGATTGATCATATTCGGCAGGCAGCCTTATTGTTTAAAGCCCACTGAGACAGTTGCTGTGCAGGATCCGCCCACAACATGGAGGAGGTCTGATCACTTTAGGCGGGGATCTGATTCCAATTAGTGAAAGTTTCGGTGCTCTTGGGGCCCATTAGGTTAAGGAACTGGTGGAATGGAATGGAATGGAATTAACATGGAGGAGGTCTTGTCACTTTAGGCAGGGCCCTGATTCCAATTGGTGAAAAGTGCGGTGCTCTTAGGGCCCATTAGGTTAAGGAACTGGTGGAATGGAATGGAATTATCCCGTGTTGCAAGAAATTGGGAATTTCTTGTGGAATCCACTCAGTCACAATCATCAAACTAATTCCAGAAATAAAACAAAAAAAAAAAAAAAAGAAAGAAAGTGAAAGGCAGTTTTTTAGAATATACAAAAATCTGAGACTAAGAGTTCCATTATGTGACCAAACACAGAATTATGAGATGAAAAGAAAGCCCCAATATATCACCACTTAAGAAAATTCCATTTTAAGAATTTATATACTGCATAAACCAAAAGGAAAAAAAAAAAAAAGACCCTAAGTAAGTATTCTGTTAGACAAGGAAAATGAAACTGTAACCCACTCACTATCTAGACCAAAAAACTTGATACCCAGAAGCATGTCAACTCCGCTTTGATCATTCACCTACAATGCATAAGGTACTAATATCTAACCATGTCCTTTCAAATTCCATCTTCCATCACCAAAACCCAAAATTCACCCGGAACTAAAAGAAAGAACTTTCTAACTTTGCAGTGTTTATTTTTATTTCTTCATTTAAAAGAAGACTATAATGTAAGTTGCTATGATTTTTTATTTTTTATTTTTTAACGTCATGTCCCTTGAATCAAATTTCTAGACACTTTCTAACTTGAATAATTGGGGACCAGGTTTCTCACGTCAACACTAATAGTCATGCACGATATATGGAAATTAAGTTTATATATGCAAATGGATTCAAGGGGAAATGATTTGATTTTTTTTATTAATATTATAATGAAAGTCTACAGGTGGATCATCTCAAAAAAACAAGAGGTCAACCATTGCTGTCCCAGTGTCCTATCCCCTCATTCCACTTGCAGTTGTAAGGTGATTTGGAAGCATCATTTTTTGGTGGCCCATCATCCCGGTATGAATTGAATGGTTTTTTTAATGAACTCATATGAATATGAATTTTTTACTAAACTCATATGAACATGAATGGTTTGGATCACACATATGCCACGCAGAATCACATCCATTGCAACCTTTTTTTCCTTTTTAGTAGATCTTGATATGGATCATTTTTAAAGGTTAAATAATATATTTATATATTCTGGACTTATTTTTTTGTAATACTTTTTCCAAAACCATTAAGACCCATTAGTTAATGTTTTGATATTTGACATTTTACACTTTATTTACATGGTTAATATTTAAATATTGATGTAATTTTTCTTTTTCTTTCTTCCTTTTATTTTCCCATTTTAAATTTGTAGCAATCACATATTACTCCTTTTTGTTTTGCATGAGTTTTGTTTCCATATACTAAGGTATAGGAATAATTCATGTGAAAATTAAACATGTAGTATCAAACAAGCAAGAAATTGGGACAAGTGAAGATGTTGGAGCAAATACTTTGGAAGCAATACCAAATAGAAATAAGTCAAATAATATTGGTGAGACAAGCACATGTGCTGAGACAAGTGCAGGTGCTGATAAAATATTAGGTGCTGCGACAAGTCAATGTGCTGAGACACGTGCAAGAGATGAGACAAGTGACATAAATGACACAAATGAATAGGGTGAAACAACTGCACAAACCGAATGAGTTGATGGAGAGAAGAAATATCATAAATTGAATGATGGAGACTTATAAACACTATTCCTATTTTATTTTAATACACTGGCCCTTCAAATCGTAGTTCTGTTATATGCTTTTTTATTTACTAATTCTATTTACTAAATCTTTAAAATATTTCCTTTTAAATAATTATATTTCTTATTTCAGCTTATCATTTTGCTGACTCTTTTTCATTCTTACAAGGTTCATATAACATTCATGCATGGTATATGGAAGTAGAAATTTTAGTTATTCAATTGCAGGATGGAGCGTCAACATCAGCCTCCTCTCCGACTGCATCTCATGATATATTACATAGCAAAGACAGCTCTAGCATCGTTGCCACTGATACCATAAACAACACGGTAAGTTTGACTCAGACATGATTCAATGTTTTCCTTTTGACGATGGATTTAGATTTATATATAAGATTCTTTTAAAATACTTGCCTTTATAAAAAAAAATTAAAGAAAAAGAAAAAAAAAAACATTCCTTTCATATGCATTTGACCAACAATTACTTCCTATTTATATAAATTTACTTTCAACTAACCTCTCTCTCTATCAAATATCCATGCCCCATGAATGAGAAAGCATAAACGTATATGGGGTTCTCCAAAAGATGGTGACCAATTTTGAATTTCCTATATAATTGTATTAAATGTAGTTTGTTTATTTACTATGTATCTACTTTCAATTTAAATTGGGTTTTCCTTCGATGAATTAAAGGCTCGCGATGGACGCGGGCCCTGAAGCGCTAGTTATATATATTAAAGCAACAACCCTCTTCATGAGGGAGCGACACGTGGCCCCACATGAGCTATCTGCTTTTAAATGAAACCACCTCTAAGCACCACATGTCGATCATTGATAGGTCCATGTCAACTCTTAAAATTAAACGAAGATTCATGATTTCAAATCTCCAATAAACCCCCAAAATCTTCCACCAAAGATCTTTAGAAACTAAAGTTATCTCTCAAAAACCTCATAATATAAAGACTTTTTGAAAAGGACCTGCAGAATGGTGCGCCCCACTTCATCTCATAACTAAATCTACATTATTTATTTGGTTCATCACCTACAACTATCTCTGTACCCATTAAAGAACTCCATCTTAACACCTTCACAAGGCCCCATCGGTTGCACCTCCATCTTAACACCTTCACCAGGCCCCATCAGTTACACCTGGATGGCATGAGCCTTTGTTTTTGGTCAGGCATCTATATTATTCACTAGGCTTTTGACATCCAATTCTAAAACTACTTGATGTCATTTTTAGCATATCGAACTCATCTCCACTACAACTCTCTACCAATCAACTATCTGTCTGCCCATCTACATCGTTGTGTCCAAGCCTACCGAACATCAATTAAAGATGCTGAAAAATATTGTTCTATAAATCCAACACAAAGCATTATGATAATATTTCTTCACTCATAGAACTGATTGAAATAATGTTTAGACTTCACTGATTTCATCATAATGCAACTTCGCTAATAAATAAATATATTTATAACATGAGGACCTAAGCGAAAAACATTGCTTTCCATGAAGGAGCTTGGACATTTTTCTGGCCAGTGCAAGAAAAAAAGTGCAATAATTATGAGGGTTCAATTCAGCCTATACTATCACTAGAGTGCATGCCCCAACCTCATAATTGTCCACCTCTCAATAGCTAAGATAGATGACAAGGTTCTTAACAACATCAATTATAAAATCCAAAAAACCTTGAAGTCCCATAAGTATAGTTTAATAATATACAATACACAAGATAACAGCTATCTGGTTCACCATTTCATGAAAATGATTCCTACTACATTTCCAAGAAACTAACTAAACAGCCACCTGGAGATTAGAAAGAGTAGGAACGCATGAATGCCAAGAGAAAAGACTCCAAGATCATTTGTATGAAAAAATCACCTCGGCATGAGCAGATGCACGAGGGAAAGCTACCAGTTTCTGAGTTACTCCGAGCAATATCTTTGGCCATTCCTCCACCTTCACAAATTCGGGTCTATCGGAGACATGAATCACCATTTTCTCTAATACCATTGCATTTTTTAGCAAAAATCTCACTAGCTTTATCTGCTCATCTTTCTCGTGAAAGCTTGTAACCTTGATACTAGAATCTAAACTGCCTCTGCCCATAAAGCCAATAATCTTGATAGTCTTGAGGTGATGTACCAAACATGGAAATATGGCTGTCAAAGACTCCCAATATTCTCTTTCATCAAAATCAGCTTTCAGCAAACAATTTTCATCCTCCTACGAGATAGGGTAAACATGAACATTTTGACTTTGCATGTCTAACTTCAAGATAAGGAGCTTTGCAAAACATTTTAAAATCGAGGAGAATAGATGTGGAGATAGAAATAATGGCAACAAGAATTTTATGACCAATTTTGTGGTACTTACATAAATACATTTGGAGGGAACCAAATCTATTATAAGATTCTCGAGATGAGGTGAACTCCATAACAAATTAGCTATCCCTGGCATTTCATATTTTTTCACTCCTGTCCTCAGTGTAAGCACCTTAGTCTTGAAGTAAAACTGCAGATCCTTGAATGTTGGAATGGGCATTACCTTCATGCATACAGGTTGTGAAACAGGTAAAGAAACAAGTATAGAGTTATGTGAAATTACTGAAGAAAATATAAATTACACAAGCACAAAGAGAGCTATGTAATATCATAACCATTTATATGCTCAACGTGTAATGTGGATGTGAAAATGATACATTAGTAATTGGAGCTCACAGAATATTTGTAGTATATGCTTTAATCAAAACCCCATCCTCTTAATTTATATATATATATATATATATATATATTAATTCAGAATGATTTAGTTATGCTTTTTGTTAGAAGATGGATATACATGAAAGAAATGCTTTACAAGATATTGACAAAGACGAGACAGAAGATGGATATACTAGGATTCTTAGTTGATCAACTAATACTTCATCGATCTGCAGCCAACTGCCAATGCATCCAATTCATCCCAAACTCATGGGTTGTTACATGCATGCACTTCCCAAAGAGGAATAGAGGATAACTCACTCTAAGATTGAGGTAGGATTCGATTGTAAAAAGAATTAGGTGACATTTGAATAGTTCATTTGCATGTTGAATTCATTACTTTTGGGAGGTTATTCCATGAATAGAAGCAGACCTTACAAATGCAACCTCTATATATGGTTTGAAATGGATTCTCTCTAACTCACCTTGAGAAGGAGATTCTAAGATGTTTTATGGTATTTAGAGCCAACAAGGTGAGTTCAGAGAGAATCATCGTACCTTCTTCAACCTCTCTAATGGTTTCTTCATCCTCATCCATCCTCTACCCATACCCCTTATACCAAAATTTTTGAGACTTTGTTTCTTACAAACTCAATGGACCGACTTGTTTATATGGACGATACAAATGCTAACCTTGATCAAAAGTCTAGACTAACATGGTTGTATCAATGACAAGATTTCTATACCTGAACCACTTATTGTTATAAGTCGGAGGGACTTATTTGTAATTTTGGAGTTAGTTAGGGACCTTGATGTAAATATCAGAAACTTTAGGGTTTTTTTTTTTAATTTTAGAAATTAATAAAATAATGATATAGAAGGGGTCGCCCGACCTAGTGGGGTAAATCAATCTTTTACTATTTCATTTAATTCTTCCTCTTTCTCTATTTTTTCTCTCTACTTCCTTTATTGAGTTCTCAAGATACGTTTATGGAAAACCCTAGATCCAATCAAATCTAGGGTTTCAACTAGGTTAAAAAAATCTATGTGAATCACAAACAACACACGACTATGCTTAGTGGGCTCTTCAATACAACCATTGATCACTGTAGCTTGCAATACTACAAAATTACAAATAGGTCCCTTTGACTTACAATACTTATCCACTGTGAAAGCATTGCTTCCGAAGGAGAAAAGTAGGTTCAGAACCGGAAATACATCACATGGAAGAGATCTATCACAACCCAGAACCCGGGGTCCTTCAAATTCTGTGTTGCAACTATGACGTATATATATTTCGACATGCATAAGTCAAATGAATAATTAAGATACAAGGGGCATAAATTAATAAATCTCGAAATTAATCAAGAAAACAAATGCAATAAAGGATAAAACTTAGTTGTTCACAATTAATGAAAACTAAATATTATGCCGCTAGATCTCTAATTGTCCTATTGACTTTCACCCTCTCAACACGCATGCCAAAAGCCTAAAGCATTCTGATCATCCCCATCTTCAATCACTAAGTTATTTGGTAAGGGCAACCCAAAAGTCTCTGGGGATTGAGTGATAAGGATTCGAATCTATTTGCAGAAATAACACTACATAACAATTCAGAATACCAAAAATACATTAACATGGTCATATGAGGAAATTAATGCATCATTTCAAACAATTATCTCGACAATAACACTGTCCACTGGTCATTATCACATCAAAATTTAGAACCACCTAATTAACCACCAGGCAGCACTGGCCAGCACGGGATCAAGTACCATATAAGTAGGAGACCACACACGGGTACCTCAAATACTTAGGTGCATATATCACGGTGGCCCGTTAGCCCATAACATCATGGCGTGGCACTAGAGGATCAAGTCTCCACCCACAACTGACCCATAATCAGGCAACCCAGCAACCGACTAACATAAAGCTCAGGCAACTATCCATGGTTGACATGAAGTCGGGTAATTAACCACACCTAACACGAAGTCAGACAATTATCCATTCCTGACGTAAACTCAGACAACACATCCACAACTGACAAGAAGTCGGGCAACACAAAAATACAGGAGCCGTTTGTACAAAGGACGTCATCTCCGTACAGTGCTATTGGTCTAGGAGTGTTCACTGGTAATTCCAGACTGACTCACTCTCTATCCCTGGACATTACACAACTTCCCACGGTCTTTTAATCACATCTCGAGTTCAGATCTGATTTCTTATCGAATTCCAACCTCTATGACTGAGTTGGTTATGCAGCGAGCCCCTACATTATTCCAGATTTAAATTTGCCCCTATCCAATTCAATACTGGTGTCCGATGTGCATAGGATAGTTACATAATCGTCCCTTTGTAGATGTGAAAAAATTCCTTAGTTAGCAAAACATGACACATAATGAATATAGAAATCGGTTACAAGAATATCATAAAATCACATCATTGAGACAGTGATACACACTATTACCATCCATTTCATGACAAGTATATATAACATCTAGAGATCACCGTCCATATGTATAAACTCATACACCAATTCTTTGGTGTCAAAACAGAGAAGGAATCATCATTATCTATTCAACACAATGCATATTCTTGAATAAAGTTCATTGTTTGGAACCCATTCCATTTCTAACCTTAATTCTAGGATTCTGTTCACCAGTTCACTAATTTCAAGGTTCAGCTCGTACCAAAACCCTAATTGCATCTTAACACCAAATTCCAAGTCTAGGGATTCAGCCAAGTCATGACTCTACCATTCATCCCTTTAACAGACGAAGGAATACATTCATGATACATACGAAACTCATAATTAAATCCTTGAATCAGCCATCATAGTTACATTATCAGTAACATGTTAGGCAAGGACAATCAGCTATCATTGATTACCTAAAGATTCATGCACCAAATCTGCGTTATCATAAGAAGTGAACTTGCATGGATTCATCACAATATGTACACGTTCAAGATCAAAATCTCAAAAGTTGGACATGACCATTATCAAAACCCAATTTCCTAGATTCAACTATTCCTCTACTAAAATACATGGTAGTGTTGAATCCAAAATCACAATCTAGGGTTCGGCTGGTAGGGGTGTTCGTGGTCCGGGCTGTCAAATCCAGGCCCGGCCCGACTTTAGAAACACTGGCCCAAGCACAAAATAGGCTGTAAAAGTCAGGCCCGACCCGCCCCTTTAATCAATCGGGCCGGGCCAAACCAGGCCTTTTATTTTGTGGGCATTCGAGCAAATGTTTGGACTAGTTAAATTAAATTACATGTATTACTTACATGGGCTAGGCCAGGCTTTGGGCTTCCTATCACTTAATCCAAGCCCGGCCCAATTATTAAACAAGCCCTAATTACATATCCAAGCCTGGCACAAAGCAGACTGGCCCCGGATTGGGCTCGGGCTGGCCTAGCGCATGAGCACCCCTATCAGCTGGTCCTCAATTTTATCATGATGTATGCGACTAGCACCCATAATACATAATTAAGTTTCGGCAATTAGTTAACCCCTAGTATTGATTTAATAATAAAAGTCCCCCAATGGTACTTATGTGAAATTCATCAATCACATATGAATTTATAAAATACATTCAGCATAAATCATCAACAGATTCAACACCCCTAAATTGCAATGCACCATACGAAATTATTCAAGGGATTACGTAGTCATTCGATCAATCATCATCATCAAAGCCTGGTCCCAACTATGTTAGGGTCGGCTACATGAATTCTGTTTCTCCATTGCGATCTATCATGAGCCAAATCTTCAGATAAGTTGCACTGCTTCAGATCCATTTTTACTACATCCATCCACGTCCACTTCAGTCTACCCCTTCCCCTTGCGCATGATATGTAGTCATTCGGTCAATACAAACCCTAAAATAAAGTTCAGCCAAAGAGAAGTACGCATCCACTAGGGACTTGGTTCAATACTAACAATAGATCCGGTTCAATAATCCCATCATCATTACTAACTAACCTTCCAATCGGAATCTCACCATAAAATATCAATTAGATGAATGAGAACTATTCGGCCAAGTACCCGAAACCCTAATAGGCTTCAGCCATGACCCCAAAACACAACCGGTAGGGTTCAATGGAACCCTAAGCCCTAAGTTTGGTGTGGCTGATCCCTAAACCCTAGGTTTGGGGTTCGGCTCTAGCCAAATGCCCTAGTATGGGGTTCAGCCAAGACTAGTAACCCTATAGTGAAGATCAAATCATGAGATAGCCTAAATAATTCAAATCCACCATTGATTTGGGTTTCCTAAGAACCATTAGCACAATAATTCAATATGCAATCTCATCACACAACCATAGATCCACTAGTTAGGGCTCATACAAATTCTTATTAGAGAAACCAACATGATATAACAACTAGATTCGAATGCTTACTCCCCTCAACTACTAAAGTTGCCTTGTTGATTTGTGGAGAACTACATGTAAGTCAAGAAAATCCTTGTTGGTCCTCCCTTTTCTCCTTGATTCCTCTCTAGATCTTGATATCCTCTAGGTCTAAGAATTAGGATTAGGGTTAAAGAGTGGTGAGGAGCAATTGGGAAGAGAGAGAGTGGGATTTAAGAGGGGTCTAGGACTGTCAACACTATGAAATAAATCTCTAAGAGCCAACACACATAAATAGGTCAAAGAAGTTGTGTGCACAACCCAAGGATACCTTGGGTAATGTGCACAAGCCACAAATCCATTGGGATTTGTGTGCAAGCTCTCCTATCTTCTCTTTGTTACAAATTGTGGGCCCCTTGATGCTTAAAACTATTATAATATATTAAAGCGGAGGGTTTTGGATTCAATTTTGAGTGGATTCCTTTCAATTTTGACCTTTTTTATTGAGCTTTGGTAAAAAGCTAAAAATGTGTAGGTTATAAGATTTGAACTCATGACCTTACACTTTTTAAAAAAACTGACCTCCACTACACCACATAATCCAAATGTCACTGTTTAACAAAAAAAAAAATCTCAAAATTAGTTAGATGGAGTAGGGACGCAAGCCACGTGAGTCATGCCAGTGCTTATCACGGGTTATTGTGCTAGTTCTCCCCTTAACACTAGTTATGGGTCCCCAACACTTAACATAAAACTACTACTTAAACTCAATGCATATGGGTCCTACTAGTTTAAAGAACTCCTCTTATTAACTTACTACCAATGGGCCCCACATTCTTTTACCCCTCCCTTAATAAGTTATGACCCATATATGGTACCGCTAATGCTAAAACAACAATAACCTCACCAAACAATTATTGCTCCCACATAATTACACACATATATAGATAAGAAATCCATCATTCAAAATCCAAATAAAATATTCTTTATATTCATAATCTAGTATTTCTATATAAATATCCATGAAAAGACATAAATCAAGGAAATTAAATATAGAAATATTAGATAATATCCTATAACAGGGTCTGGGGAATAACAAGAGTGGGGACATGTTTAGCCTGGCCATTGGATTCAACAATACGGCCAAAGTCTCATTGTGCTTGGAAGACTTTCACATTGGACTCTCAAGAGAGGAATTCCGCACTAACCCAACTACCCAAGTAATGTCTCTTCTCTAATCAGGAGAGAGGAATTCCGTACTTTCAATGGTTCAAAGCCATATCATCATCATCCAAGCCATCTCGGGGTCGGCTACATGAGTACTATTTCTCCATTCCATAACCGAAGCCAAATCAGGTTGCAGTTCTTCAAATCTAACCTCACTACTTCTATCAATGTCCTCTTCAGCCCATTTTCCTTGGAGGGCCATCAACTTGCATAGAAAGATCTAACCTTACTTGTTTAAAGTCATATTTGACAACTTAATTGTTATTCACAAGCCCATCACTAACCAACACAATGTGTTTTGGCTTCTTCAAAGACTAGACAAGGTTATAAGCCTTTGTTTTAATTTTTTTTATTTTTTATATCGGTAACAAAGATTTTATTGAAAAGAGGGATAACAAGAGGCAGCTCAACCCAATACAAAAGATTTGAGACCAATGGAATAAAAGAATTATACTATCAAAGAAAACGAAAAGCAAACAAGATTACAAAGAAACTACACATCAAAAGAGAGAAGAAACCACCCCCAGTTTGGTCAAAGTGTAAGCATCCGCCATACCGTTGGCTAACTGCAAACATGCTTAAAATCCACAACCATAGAAACCAACCATTTGATTTCGCTTAAGTAGAACGAAACTTCTGAGGCCCCATAGCAGAAAGAGAAGCCAAAGAAATAGCATTAGATGAGTCGCTCTCTAAAATAGCCAGCACATCCGCTTCATACGAATCTTTAGCACCAAGATTTAAAATAGGGGTTGCGATGGGCATAGCCAGTGGCTAAAACGCAACGTAGCGGGTAATACACAACAGTTGTGGCGATAAGTAACAATGTAGTACTGTAAAGTTTTTAGTTGGTCAAAAAAATTCGAATCATGTGTAGCAGTCAATCTTGTGTTTTTTTTAGTGATTTGAATGATATAAGGGTAGAGACAACTTTAGGAAATGCAATAGAGGAGAAAACATTGGAAAAATAGTGTTTTAAATTAAAACTACATGGCTCTACTAGGTTTTAGATTGTAACGGCGTTACTTTCAAAATAGCATAGCGGCCTCAATCTCTACAACCAGTAATGCAGCAGTTACATAGCTATTTTGAACCATGTTTAGCACCTTTATGCTCAGACGCCAACAACAAGGCTTCCCCTTTACTATTACAAAGTGCACCCAAAATACTAGAGGGCCCTTGGCTTTCCCCTAGATGTTCCATCAACATTAAACTTCAAGACTCCCTCAAGGAAAAAACTACGCCTCATTGATTTCCTCATCCTACAAGGAGCAGTGGAGCACAACATAAAGTAGCCTCCCAATTATGGATAACATCATCTAATGTTAGTTTATCCAATTCAAACCTATTAGAAGCCTATTTAGTAATCCACGATAACATACTAGGAAAGATATCCTCAATGGGCATCATCCATCCCCTAAAAAGCATGTCATCTCTCTCCTTCCAAACTGACCAAATAATGGAAAAATGAACCATCCGCAAAAAACAAGCCCACATCTAAAGAACGGAACCTGCCAGTCACCACCAAGCCTTAACCATGCCTCCTAATGTCTTAGCAAAGCACTATGATATACAAAGTTTGGAAAGAGAGCACCACCACAATTCTATAGAAAGGGTCGTCAGGTTTTTCTGGATATTTTTGCTATTTTGTCAAAAGTTTTGAGCTGCCACAGGGCAGTGTTCTACTTCTATCTTTTCTAATAGTTGTAATACCCTGAGTCCCACTGTAGGGGCTGGAGTATTTGATTTTTGTATTTATGTTTTGTTTGGGTGATTTTATCTATAATATTTGTCCTTTTTATATATTAATTAGTGCAGATAAGATGATTAAGTTATCAGTGGGGCCCTTTTTATTATGTAGAGACCCATTGTTGTAAGATACTTATCTAAATATATATGTATGGGACCCAAACTCCTTATTCCTAGTAGGAGGTCGACACCAACTTAGGAATCTTATGCTAGGACTTCAACTTCTGATATGAATCATACACGGCAGAAGTCTTGTGAACTTTAGTAGTAGTAGACTATTTAAAAGCCTTCCCTCTCTCCCTTACTGCACATACCAATAGCCAGCCCTCCAGGAAACCCAAGTGTAGGTCTAGAGGACAGGAAGAATTAGAGTTTTGGAGAGGAAGGAAGGAGGACTAGTGGATTCAGGCCACCAGGTGAGTAGGATTTCCTCATATGCAAGTTATGATGTTGTGCCTAAGTGAGAATTGTGAACTGAATGTTGTAAAAATTGATATGGTTTCTATGAATCTGCACTGTTCGATGATTCCAGCATGATAAAATGCATTAAAACATTGATGAGTAAAACTTTCTGTAATGAATTACATGTCCCAGAGTCTTGTATATCATACTGTCGACAAACCCAGGCCTTGATAGATGTTAAAGAATAATCAAATCTCTTAGATATACATGATGATAGGGTTCTTATAACTAATATTGTCCCTAGATAATAGTTCATGCAGAAAGAATTGGATTCGATGAAGATTCGATGCAGATGTTGAAAATTTCACTTTCTTCCTGACACGAACAGTTTCTATCGACAGGGGTTGTTGGACCCCATGGTCCACTTGATGAATAATCGGGACCATGGGTTTGAAAGGGGACCCATGGTCAACCACTAGGATGTTAGACACACCTGGAGTGGGCCCTGTTTGACTCACGATCTAAAGCTCTAAAGACTTTCCATGATTGAGGTGTGAATAGTAAAGGAATATGGATGTTTGGTCAACAGCCTTTGTGGGGACCACATGGCCACCTGATCAATGATCGGGACCCTACACCAGGTAGAGGACCTAGGGGTGACCTTAGTGGTGGTGGACCCACGTGGAGTCCATGCTACAATGCCTTACGAGTTTTTGGATGTCCTTGCTATGTTCACTTAGCACCCCATGAACAAACCAAGCTTTCTATTCATGCGGCCAAGAGCATGATCTTAGGATAAGTGATCATCAAAAGGGGTATGTGTGTTATAACCTTGGTGCCAATAGAACCCTCCTCTGTAGACATGTAATCTTTCTTAAGGATGTGACATTTTATATTGCCTCTTCCTTACTCGCTATTTCTCAAATCTCATTTCTCCCTCACTTTTCATCATTTACATCCTCTAGCCTATCCTTCATATCTATTCACGTTGTCCTACTCCTCTGCGCATGACCCTCTTGGTTTCATCCCAACCATTTGGTCCAGTGGATGATGTGATCCATAGTCCATACTCAACCATTAAGAAGATTACTCGGATTTCGAAACCTCCAAATAAATATACTCTCTCAGCAATGGAATCAATTGCCACTCTGAACTCCTACAAAGAAGCAAGTGCAGATCATAAGCAGCAAGATGCAATAACGGGGGAAATTCTTGCAATGGAAACAAATCAAACATGAGATGTTATGGCTCCTCCACTTGAAGGTTATAATGGGGCTTGGTACCATGATCTCTCTTGGGCAGAAATCATACAAGCACCTCCTTGAGGTGTGAGGGGCTGTGAAAATGGCCTCATTTACACACCAATTTCAGACGAAAACTTTAAGCATGTGATGTGTAAATGAGTGCAAATGAACATGTTAATGCGTAAATGCTACATACATAAATGAGAGCAAACAAACAACCCCTAAGGTTTTATCATAAAAACAAACAAACCATAAGGTAGTAGGTCAGAACCACCACAAAAAGAATTGAGACTAGGTTAAATACCACCCAAGTAACAACTCTATTTAATCATTCACTAATGTTCTGACATACACGCTATCCACGAATATTTGCACAAGTCCATTGGTTCTCACCAACTTCAACTAACTAATGAAGCCAATTAACCAGATAGGATTTTGGACAGTAGCACTGTAAACTATGTATTCTGCTTCCACAGAAGAAAAAGAACAAAGGTCTACTTTGTGCTACTCCATGTCATGCAACTCCACTTAGGTTAACATGTAGCTGGATATGGATTTTCTTTTGTCTAGGTTACCACCTCAATCAACATCTGAATAGCCTGGCAGTTCCAAGTCATTACCATAATAATACAAGCAACAGTGCTCTGTCTATCAAAGAATCATCTTTACCACTCGCCAATGAGGCATCTCAGGGTTACTTCAGGATCCGCACAGGGGACCTCCAGTGAAAGTCAAATCCTGAATTGTAAATAAAATAACATATATGACGCTGCCTGCATCTTGAGTATAGAGCTTCTCTCACAACAAGAGCTTGTCGTCTTAGCTTGTGAGACAAATATTGCAGAACAACTCCATACTTTTTAAAACAGAAGTATAAAGTGGCTTGCAAATCTATTTAGTGAACCATTTTAACAGTCTCCAAAAAAGGCTCTGCTAAGACATAACAAATGCAACCCATCTTCGGTGATTTTAATTCCCAACAAATATGTGGCTTACCTAGATTACTCCCATATCATTTTCAGTTGTCAAATATCATCCACATGTAATGCTAGGAATAGATAACTGCTCTCACTGTTCCTAACATTAAAGCATATGTCATTATTGTTCAAAATAAAACCAATCTCTCCAACGGCCTCATGAAACATCTTATACCACTATCTTGAGAACCGCTTCAGTCCATTTCACAAGTCCATTGGCCTTTTTTTTATGACTACTAACAACAAACCACTTCGGTTGTTTCATATAGATATCCTATTTAGTTAACCATTTAGAAAGACTATTTTCATATCCATAAGGTGCAACTGTAGGTTATGATAAGCAACTCTTGCTAAAAGGATTCTTACAGATTGGGATTTTATAACGAGAAAGAATGCCGCCCTGTGATCTATTTCTTCCAACTTGCTTACCTTCAATCCCTAACCGGGCTATATACCTTTCAATTGATCTGTCAACAATGATGTTTTTCTTCATAACTCATTTGCAGCCAACAGCCATACAATTCTTAAGAGGATCAACCAGTTTCCAATTGTGCTTTTTGTTAATTGAATCAATCTCTTCACTCATGTCATTCAATCATTTCTCAATTTTTTTCATCAGTAGATTGCCTATGAATAAGATTGGGGGCTGGGGGTGTTCTCTAAATCATTTGCGGTTTTAACAAAACTGCAATAATCATCTACATGTCAGATATCGCCAATTTCTTATGCTTCTCCTAGGTTCTTATGCGTTTAGTGGGTCATGATCAAGAACATTTATTTCAAAGTTTCCATTGTTGAGGTTCCACTTCCCTCATATAGATCTCAAAAAATTCCACTTGTCTCCTGACTTGTTTCTAGGGTTTCCCCATAGGATCTTTCAGAAAGTATACATCATGACATTCTCTTCATCGTGATCATAGACGTGATGTCCTTTTGAATGTTCTGGATATCCTTCAAATGAGAACTACTTGTTAGTCTTGGATTGAAGTTGAGCTCTTCTAGCAGTAATACTAGTCAGAAGCTACTCTCAAATCACCCAACTTCGACTTGATCATGTCCAAAGCTCATAATGTGTCCTGGATCTAGACTTCAACAGTAAACAGTACATAGTGTATTGTGTTGTAAGCAATGCTTCAACTTAGCAAAAGATTCCCATGGGTGTTCATGGGCCATTACCCTATCCACCAGTGTTTCTCAGCCACACCATATTGCTCTGTTTTATATAAATTTGTAAATTCATGTATTAAGTCTTCATAAGCATAATAATCTCTGAACAGTTTCAAGGTCCATTCACTCCCTCTTTTCTTGTCCTAATTCTGTACTTCAGTAACAAATGTTGCACACATTTTGACGACTTAATAGGTATGCTATGTCATATGCGCATAACTGTATCTACTGAAACAATCAATAAAGGTGATAAAAACTTTAAGCCCTTTCAAGTTCAGACATTCAAAGGTCTACAAACATCGTAGTGGGCAATTTCCAGCAACTCTTGCTTCTAGACGTTTTCGAAAAAGTTACTTGGCCATTTTCACTATAACATGGTTTACACACGGGGTAGTAAAAAAAAAATTTTGATGGGTAACATTAAAGTTTAATTTAAGAAAGAACAACTACAACTCTACTAAGAACATACAAAAACACCTCTCACGGGTGTGCCGGTACAAGTCACTACAATAGAACTGTACCCACCATCTGTTTACGCACGGGGTAGTAAATTTTAACAATGTCCACATAAGAGTTTATCCCCTACTAATCTAATTACTTTTTCCTTATTAATGTGTCCTAACCTTAGATGCCAAAAATGAAATAACCAGCACGACATATTCACGTGATCAATATA
Organism: Persea americana; assembly: GCA_029852735.1. Taxonomy (NCBI): domain Eukaryota; kingdom Viridiplantae; phylum Streptophyta; class Magnoliopsida; order Laurales; family Lauraceae; genus Persea; species Persea americana. The sequence goes on along the minus strand of CM056814.1, from coordinate 53,361,116 downwards.
AGCAGGATAAGAACTAGAAGCCACAATGATGACATTAGGTTTGTCAAGTAAATACAAATTATCATGATAGTTCCAGATGTCATAATTCTCCTATGCATCACTTTGGTTTGCCTTCTTGTGGAATTCTAATCTGCTCTTGGCGAGTTGGCTCACTAGATGACACTTCTCATAGCTGGAGCATAGTAGGAATCTGCCAAATATACTGACTTTCCGGATGTTTTCCCTATTCCTAAACATCACAAAAAGATGTCATTCCCCACAAATGCACTGAGATCTCTAGCTTTGATTTTTAGAAATTCTACAGCACTTTTTCACCTCGGAAATGTGTCAGGAAATGCAAAGTGAATCCACCAATTCTATTTATCTGTATTGACTAATATGGAAGCGGTGCACATGCAGATACAATCCTTTCCAATCTATCTTTGAGGTTTTTGTTGTCCTGTTGTCTCTTGTTACGCTGATTGTTATCTGAACAGTTCGCATGGAACTGACTACGCTTTCCACAAGAAGTAGTTACAGTTTTTATTTTTCCACTACCTCTTGCATTTAAATTTACATTTCCTTTCAAAGACATTTTCCATTAATTATCCTTATTGCTAGATGCATTACCAGTAGGTTTAACATGAGAAACAAAGACATCAGTGTTTGTCCCATGGGGCAACTTATCTCTGCCCTTTTAGAATTAATTCAGCAGCCATTTTCTTTACTGTTACATGTATTTGAAGTCTCGTGATTTGAGGGATGTACTTAATCCATGATGGTGGACGACTCCTTCAAAGGTAAACAAACTGAAATCTATTTCTATTGGTTTTTCTACAGCAGCGAGCACTAGTGCTTTCATAGCCATTCAATCAACATGATTGTTGTCAGGATCCTTCAGGCATCTTATGATTGACCTAATCAGCAAACAGTTAAAAAGTTTAAGATTTGGCAGTTTGTTCATACTCATTTTTTTTATGTTCTTTTCTTTTCTTTTCTTTTAATGGCGCCTTGATCATACTATTCCACAGGTATTTTTTATAGCTCTTTCTATGTCAGACAATTTTCAAATTTTTTAATCAAATCCCTCCACCATCACTCCTGATCATCAACCTCCACTGTTCAAAATTAGACTGATCTTCATCAGATGATTGAGAAGCAGATAGTAAGGGTTGGTCAACCGTAATCACATATTTCTGTCTGCATGCAATAGAGATTTATTTGCCTTCTCTGCAAGGTAATTTCTTTTTACTTAGGATGTTGCTTTAAGCAAGATCCAATAGCACAAGAAGACGTATCGAGATATATGAATAAAATAAAGAAAGGGCTAAGTATGCTAGGTATCACACGGACAATATACATTTGATATCCATTTTCCAAATCTTAGGATAAAATACATAAACTCCAACACCTTACAAGCTCTCTTGGTTCAAGCATGGTAATGAGGTACCAGATACAGTTAGAGATTTAGTCTCCTTTTTTATTGGGGTCACTACCATATAATATATTGTATGATGTTGTTCCTATAGACGTCTGCCACATCTTATCGGGTAGACCATGCAATATGATCATTGCACACTTCACGGTGGTTATAAGCTATGATGCACAGATAAGGCATGGATACGGCACGGACATGCCACAGACATGGCAGAGACACGGATTTTATACATAAAAAGTGAAGTATCAGATACAATACGACATGATACGTTGCCCATTTTGAAGTATCCGTGCATCATAGGTTATAAGAATACATTCACATTTTATAATGATAATGTAAAGATTGTTCCAGTTCCTACATGGGTGAAAGTTCTAATGAAACTACTTTGTTAGGAGATGTAAATATTCACTCAGATATTATGGGTGACAACGAAACTTTAAAAGGTGGATACATAAGAGCCATGAGAATTACTAGATGCACTACCCATATTTGATGAATATGTGAAAGATGTGTGCCATGAAATAAGTTCAGAAAATCAGACTTGTGCCTAAGCCGAAGATGAAAAGCCCCACTAAGTGTGGCCCAGAATCAAAGCAAGCCATAACTTGTGCCAAATCCACAATACAAGCCATCCATAATGACGTTTGAAGCCACTCCTCTCATGTCCAATTATGTTGATCCATTTCGGGAAGTGGTACAACGGCAAGATGTACAGTCAGAACAAGTCCACATAGTTTCAAGACAGATCGGGATTTCACCTTCAGCAACCGCAACATTGGATACACGTTGCCAGGAGGGCAACTTAAAGAAAAGTTGATAAATTCAAGCTACACAACAGAAATTTCACAGCAAAGAAAGTAACCACACAAACAGTGATAGATGACAACACAAACTCAAGGTCTAGTTCTTTCCAAACAAGGGAGAATGGCAAAGAATTGATTACAGATCAAAAAATCGAGTCGTGCAATTTGAGCATCATATGAAGGCCGAATTTCTCACGCTAACCACTTGTTTCCTAACCATATTACATAATCATACACAATTGAAAGACAATTAGCCCCCCCTAGTTGCATATATATTAGGGGAAATGTTTAAGAGAGAGAGAGAGAGAGCGCATACCTGAATACAAGTACTGGATAAGCAAAGCACTCTGGCGTTACCAAGATTTTGAAATGACAAATCCTCACAAGGATCATTGGCTGTTGGGATTGAAAAACAATAAATATCAAGGTGGGCTTCTTCTAGTAACGGCATATCTTCGAAAGAACACTTATCTACAAATCTAGCAGAAATCTTCAACATCTGGAGATTGGGGACCACAATGTCAATCCTTGAATAAAGAGCTGCTTTGATGGTCAAACGCTTAAGCTGCAAACTTGACAAACAAGGGCGCTTGTAAAGTAAAAAACCACGGCAAAACTGGATTGCAACCAAAACCAAATCTTTAAGCAGAGGACACCCTTTTAACAGGTCTTGAAGGACGTCAATGTAAACATCATCACAATCGTGTGATATAGACAACGAAGTGAGCCTCGTAAAGTTCACATAGTTCTCAATATTGTAAACACCGAATCCGCAACCTCTCAGCTTCAGCCGAGTCAATGTTTGGCAATTCAATACCCAAGAACGCAATTTGTAGCCAATTCTTCCATAAGCTGTAGTGAAGTCCAGATCGAGTTCTTGAATGCCTTTGCTCATCAAGAAACGGACCCATGCATCGACGTGAGAAACATAATTCTTGTGGTAATTAATGGAAAGTTGGAACTTGTTGATATTTGGGGCAGAGTTAAAAAGAAGAGCTCGGTCTACAATTCTGATAAAATCGAAATCACAATCTTCAATATCAGAGTTTGCAGGGCTCTGGAAGTGGAGATTGGGAACCGAAGCAGAAAGTGCCCTCCACCTCCTTGACAAAATGGCTGTGAGAACAACATGTTTTATGTCCAAGAAGGAGAGGATGTGGTGTATGAGATGGTCTGGCAAAGAGGTGAGACGATCAACCTTTGATCTCCTTTCGGCTAGTATCATATCCATCTGTGTCTCCTCTTGAAATGCTCTCCGTTGAACTCTCTCTCTCCCACTCTGTTTTCTTGAAATGGTTTTTTTATCTATGCCTCATGTGTGATGTGTCAGCTTCAGGGGTAAGAAATGAGAGACAGTATTATTACATTGGCTGCTTCCCCCATGTACTATGTTTTATTCTTAAAGATTTTGTTATATTAGCCCCTGCTGCGCATTAAAAAAATTAAATGTTTGGAAAATTTAGAAAGTTTTTTTTTACCGTATATCACTTTCTTATAAAAATTTTTATATTATAATATTCATGTATATGCCGTATAAAATAGTGTTTTATTAAAGCAACTGACATGCAACTAACCAAAATGAGAGTCTGGCCCGCTACATTTTTTTAATATTGATGGTATATGTTTATATAGGCTTCCTACTATGACTCGATATTAGATGGGCTCTTTAGTGTGTATATATATATATATATATATATATGGATCCCATGGCCCTATCATAATTTCATAATTTTTTGAGAATTTTACTTGAAAAAGCACCTTAGAGGTCCACTAACTAAAAGAGATACCCATAGTATATATGCAACATAATCTGTATTCCTACCATAACTTTTATTTTTTTGGTCTTCTTTCAACAAGCGACAACATCGTCACTTAATATCGAGTGTGAGTATCTACGTCGTCGCTAATTCTAAATATATATATATATATATATATACCCTCACAGCTGCCTTTTCTCCGACCGTTTTCATCTGCAATTGAATATTGAATGAACCAGAGCAGAACTCTCCCCCAACATTGAAGGTTCGTTGTGGAGGTTGTTGATCTCCATTAAGAGGTAGGCATAGCACAGTTTGACCTTCTTTCATGCGTTATCTACTATAGAGCATGAGTGTCATGTTTATTTTTTGAGAAAAGTTCTTTAGGGTTTTGATATACAGTTTCTTCTTTTCATTATCATTTTTTAAAATTATTTTTGGGTGGCTAAATCATCAAGGTAACAACTTTGGCTGTTTTAAGGTTGTTTATTGTCACAACCCCTAATTGAGAGCATATGAAGATGGTGAATACACGTATTTGAATGTTAAGGCTTATCCCTTTTAAGTAATATAAAGATGGGTACTCAAATACGTGCACAAAAGGATGGTGAATACACTTATTTACATAGTAGGGTTGCTATATAAAGGTTGGAGCAAACACGCAATAAATGATTTCATTTTCACTCCTCCTTTGTTAGTAACCCTAGATGAAAAACACTGTCAAGGGAGTTAAATTCTCTTGTGATTTTTTTCCTTTTAAATAGAAATAGAAATGGGTAGTAGAACGCATACAGCCATGTAAAACACATATTTACCTTTACATTAGTTTGCTATTGTGAATTTCTTAGAGGGGATGGGTGGGGCACAAGAAGGGAACAAAATTGCTACAGGGAAACATAGCCAATTACGAAAGGAAGATATCAAAATATATATGCCTTTGATGGCAACTGAATGGTGAAGATAATTACAATGTGAATTGATATATTGAGAGGAAGAAGTATAAAAGTTCAAATGATCAACATCACACGACTCTCAGGGATCGAAAAGATGGCCACTCTTGTGAGAGACCAGAAGTTACAAAAGCATCTCAAGTATGGTCCACATTTTGCATGAAATCTCTGCATGTCCACTAGGGTTGACTACCTAGTCAAGAATGGGGAAAATGGATGGATTGTGTAATGGGTTGATTCAATGCAAAAATCATGTATAGTGCATGAATATTAACCATTTTAGGATGTGAAGGAAATGAAAATAAGATAAAGAAACCCCAGTAAATCTTCAATTTTTAATAAGAAAAAGAAGAGCAACAAGAAGAATACCTCCGCCTGATAAACTACTCGAATCTTGATGCTACAGTCCAATAGGTTGGAAAACGACCTTTGGGACCACCTTTACGACCTTTTAAAAGGAGGAAAGGAAACTGCTAAGGGAAAAGGGGAAAACAATAGATGGGAAGAAGGGGAAAATGGGGAAATAGGGTTTCGGGGGACTTTTACGGGGTTCAATGCGACAACAATCTCATCACACATTTCAATCTTTAATAAAAATAAACAAGGGACCACATCCGTGCCATATTTACTAGTAGCCTATTTTTCGGTTAGTGGCCATCTAGGGTCCTTTTTTTGGTAGTTTCCTCTAATTTCTATATTCATTACTAACATTAGGTGGGTCCTGCAAATATCACATTAGGTAATTTCTACTATGATTACTAACATTAAGTAGGTCCCTTACTACAAACATTAGATAAGTCTCTTACTAATTTCCAATACTAGATTGTGAGACTAATTATTGGTCTGCATCATTAATTGAGTTATATTATTTAATGGCCCCCTAGTGGTTAATGTAATTAGCTTTGTTAATATAATCATTAACATCAGATGGGTCTCACATTTATTTCTCAAAGATGATTCCTCGATAATGTTTAACGCTAGGTGGGGCTCTTCGTTGTAATCATCATTGGATGTATTACATTGTGATTATTAATATTTGATGGACCCACATTGATTAAACAACATTGTTTGTGGTTTTTGACATTTAGTCTAATGGTTTCCAATTAGGTGGGCCCTACCATGGTTGCCAATATTAAATCACTTTAGTGTAACTATTAGTTAGTGGGTTCCCATTGGTTCAATCAGGTTTTTTTTTTTTCCCTATTCATTTATTGTTTTGGAGCATCATCTAGTAAAAATGTTATAAATTGCCAAACACTTGAAAGATATATAAAAATTTGTAGAAATTGCATAACACCATAAATGATATAATATTATAATATACACTATTTTATTATGTGATAATGAAATCTTACAATATTTAAATTTTTTCAGAGGATTATATCCTTCACCCACTTCAGAAAAGTAGAGGCAAATTCTTTTAAAATGAGAACCATAGTTATCAATATCGTTCCTAACCCAATTTGATATGGCCTCCAAATTGAGGAGGTTCAGTGAAACTTTCACAATTAAATTTCAAGGAGATTTAAAATAATATATATATATATATAGAAGAATTGAAAAATAAAAAGAATTAACTATGGGTTTAATCCATTCTAATAATTTCTTTGCAACTACGTTTTGGGGAAATATAAGAAATACAAAGTATATATGTGCATAAAAAGTAAAAAAAATAAAAAATTATGTCACCAAAATCAGCAGGAATCTTGGATTTTGGCCGGAATTGACCGAAATTGAAAATGAAATGTTTTAAGTGAAATTTTGTTTCGGCCACCTGACTGAAACGAGAAATTTTGGCTATTTCAACTGAAATGGTATAAAAATAATAACTATGATGAGAAGTCCAAATTATAGGCTAGTTAAAAAAGTAGAAGAAATTTATTTATTTATTTTTATGATATAATAGGTTTTTGAATTTAACCTCCTTTTCCTGTGCCTCTTTTTGATGATGGTTCTTTTCTGGGGCTCCTTGCCACATTTGGGCCGCATGGAAAAATTAAACCGGTAATCTTAAAAAGAAAAAATAAGGGAAGTTTTAAACAGTTAATCTCTTCATGAAATATTTTCAAAGAGAAGGGTGCATTTATCGAGCCGTTTAGATTTTCAATAAATGAAAATCCATCAAAAAATGCTGCTAACTAGTCAACGTGCAATAGAAAATTGGCTTTTGAGAACACTTGTTTTAAATAAAATAAAATAAAATAAAGCCTTTGCTGAAGTGTAATTAGGACAAACCCAAAATGAGAAGGATATTAGTTTTCTAGGATAGTTTTCTCTTGGGAATGTTTCTGCATGCAGAGGGATAATTGGTTTGAATTCATGAAATTAGGTTTTCATAGCTGTCTCACTACTCAAAAAACGGGAATTTAGAACAGTTTGGGAACGGTTTAACGGATTAGGAACGGTAATCCGTTCCAATTTCCTGTTTTTCGTTCCTAATCCGTTAATCCGTTCCAAAAATAGAAAATTGGAATGGTTTGGGAACGGTTTAACAGATTAGGAACGGGCGGATTAGGAACGGTAATCCGTTCCAATTTCTCAGTTTTGGTGTAGTGTCTTTTGTTTGTTTGGTATTGAATTTATAGGAATTTTGAACAAAGGGTCTACTACTTCCTTATGAAGGACTGTAGCCAAGAAATCTGGATATAGAACCATGGATGATAGGATGTTGCTTAGTATTGAATTCATAAAGTTAGGTTTTATGGCTTGTTTGTTTGCATTAGAATATATAAGATCAGTGGTTAAAATTGGAGATTGAAGGTGGATTTCCAAGAATGAATATCAAATAAAACTATCTTTTCAGAAAATAAAATAAAATAAAAAATGTTATTTGATGCTGAATTTTGGGATTCATGTTTGATCTTCTTTTTAACCACCCTATGTATTTTAATACAAACAAATAGTGTTAATAATCGTTAGTTATAAGTACCTTCACTTACTCAAATTCACACAAATTGTAGCGAGGATGATACCAATTCAAGATATCTAAGTGCCCTTGTTTTTTTATGCATAATTTTCTACATGACCCTTGTAGAAATTAAACCACCACTATGCAAAAAATTAAAAAAAAAAAGGGTTTGAAAAATAATAGACAACAATTTGAAATGACTAACTAAGCCATTGAAACATCCCTAATAATTTGACCTTCCACCATGAAATATGATAAATCCATGACAGTGAGACAGCACATGATCGAGATGACAAATTTCGTGAGTCATGAACTAAAAGATATTGATACAACCATGATAGAAGGTTATCATATTCAAATTCCCTCAACTCACTTTCCTTTGCTTCTTAGGCCATTTAAGATTTTGAATGATTATAATCCAAAAATATGAACCATTAATGAGTTGATTGATTGCCATATGTCATCATGAGGAGAGAGGATTAAAACGAGACAGCTTATTGGAAATGAACTCTTTCTTTCTCAAAGAAATTTAACAGCAAGAGATTTAAAGTAGACTAGTATGTATAATGTGTTGGAAAAAATGTCAGAGAATCCATTATTTTAGTCATCTTTAAGCCAAAATAAAAGTAGGACCACTTATTCTTTTAGGTGAGAAATATGGGAATGTAATGTAATCTACTCCATGAGTATATTAAGAACATGTATTGGGTTGCTTTAATCCATTAAAGAGTGAATGAGAAATTGCCTTCTAAACACCACTAACTATTGTTGGCCCTAGGCCTAAGATTGGGTTTCATACGTGAGTTGGGCTTGGGTCGGCCCTCTTAGGCCCACCTTTGGTTTTGAGGTGTGTCCTTTCACATGTGAAAAAGTGTGTCGAACCCAAGAGGTGTGTCCAAAGAAAAACATCTGTTCACTGAACAATCACTTCTGAATAGATGCAACCCCATGAAAGAGTCCTGAAGCAGGTTATATATATATATATGCATCTTGTTCATGCCTTTTTGCTCATCCCATTCACTGCTGCTGCATTGCATCTTAGTCATCATTTAGAGTCAAGAAGAGAGAGTTCTGTTGCATTTTTGGTTCGACTGTCACACAATTTGTAGTATTGATGCTATGTGTATAATCATTGTATCCTGCGAGACAGACGCCATTGAAGCTCGTTAGCACCGTTGCGGAGGCGAAATTTGTATTAAGGACATAGTGTTAAACACTAGCCGTGATCAACTTTTTTCTACGAATTTCTGAAATTCATAACTTCAACAACAAAGTACTGTTTTCTGCCTTCAAATAGTAAATGGATTTACTTTTCTAGATTACATTATGTAATTCTATTTTACTATTGCTCTGCTTCTCTATTGTGCAAATCTGTTTCCTAAATACTGAATTATTTCTGCATGTACTCGGAACAACATAATGCAAGATAAGAAGGCTTCTTCAGAAGGGACAATCGAAACTAGACGCTCTAAACAAAATATTATATTTGTAATTCGTCTCTTGTTTGCTATGAAACCAATAAATGCATCTTTTGATACCAGATATACACATTGTAAAGTCGTTGTTAATGTGTGTAATTGTATGAATGACCTGCTTTTCTAGCAAGAATCCAAGTGATGAACAACGATCTAATTATGATGAAACTTCGGAAGGAATCCAAGATCCACATTGTCTAAGAAGGAGAGGATGTGGTGAAGAGGACAATCTGATAAAAAGCTGAGACTATCATCTTCGAGCTTTTCTTCTATTCTCCTTTTTTCTTAGCCTTTCCTTCCGGCTCTCTCTTTCTTGAAATTTCCTTTTGTCTTTCCCTCATCTTTTTTCCGTGGCTCTTTTCTAAATTGCATCTTATATGAATATCTATGATTTGCTCTAACTCGGTTCCCTAGTGTCGTCATCGTCATCAAAGCCTTGTCTCAACTATATTGGGGTCGGCTACATGAATTCTATTTCTCCACTCTGATCTATCTTGAGCCAAACTCTTAAATAAATTACACGACTTCATCATATCCATTTTTATCACCTCTATCCACATCCTCTTTGACCTACCCCTTCCCCTTGGTGGACCATCAACCTTCACGGCCAAACTTATATGAAGTGATGAATTAAAAATACAATTTTGTGGAATTATCAGGCCGACATTGATCCACTCCTAACAACCGCACAACTATAGTCTAAGATGATTTCCAAAGGGGTCAACTCAAATCTGACTTCACCGATTTTACGACCTTGTTTTTTATGTTACATTTCGTCCTTTTTTTCAAAAACGGACACAATAACGTAACCCTTGACAATTTACTATTAAAGTAAAAGTTTTGTAAATAATTAAATCAATAGAGAATAAAATATAAGGGGCCTGTGATGGTATTTTTTTTCTTTAGTGGATTGGTAGGAAACATTTTTTACTTTTTGGGTAAAAAGTGAGTGTTTTTTGTCATTTAGTAGAGAAATGAGGTTTGTTTTTACCTTTTTTTTTAAATAAGGAGGGGATTTTGAAGATTTGTATTTTTTATTTGACCCCTCTAAAAAATGAACGCTTAACATTACTTTTACTAACATAGTAAATTGCCAAACAGGCCCTAAAGGAAAGTGGCCCTTATTTACAGTGAGCGTGCTTTCATTTTTGTAGTTGTTGGGATGAACCCAAGTCCAATACATAACATGCTTGGATCTTGAATATGTGCAAGGAAAAATTTTCAAATAAGGCCTTAAACTTTTGCCTTATTTCAAAAAGGACACAAGTTTCAACAGTATCAAATTAGACACTAAGTTTTCCAGGAAATTCTTAATTAAGGACATTCGTCCGGTTAAAGCTTGGCATTCATCAGTTGAGGATATATGGAAATGATTTATTTTAAGGGATGTCTTTTTTTTTAATTTAAATGTTGGGTTTCTCAGGTGTTCTTTTGATTCCTGGGTTATGTTCACATTAAAACTGTTGTTGGACTACCTAAATGCAGAAAGTTCTATGCATAGATTATGTATGCCATGAAAATCAAAGCGATTGGATTATTATTGATTTGGATTTTGAGGCCCCAAAGAACAAGGGAAAGAAAAGAAAAAGAAAAGAAAAAAACGGGTGTTTCAGCTTTCAATTCAGCTTTGAATAACAGTCAGATGAACATCAAATATTGGTCAATGCCAACCCATTTTGTGGCGAGTGGTGAGTGTAAGGGGTTTATGAATGCCCCATAAAAGCTTTTGAATCATGTTAGATATGGATTTTGAGGCCCCAAAGAACAATGGTATTTTTTTAAAGGAGTACCTATCTATTGAGTGAGGAGAGGTGAGTACGAGTGAAATGTAAATGCAGGTGGGTTGAGCCGGACTTGGATGGGCTGGGCCTATTTTGCCCATTCTCAGTCTCATTTTGGCCGCGGTTTAAAACCATTGTTTAACCTCGGCTCGTCCGGATCCATTTTTTCAAAGCCTTTTATTTTCGGGCTTGAAATGGGATGGGCCGGGCCGGTACTCATTTAACGGGTTCAATTGAAATGCTAGTCTCTCACTCATCCGCGAAAGAGAAAATGGGAACGTTGAGAATCCCAACTGAATCCGAATTGCATTTCAAAAATGGAAAGTATATTTATTCCCAACATCTCCTACTGTCTTATCGTTATTTAACAGCTTCTTTGTTCTCGTTCTTCTTTCATTTCTTTAGCTTCTTTCACCTTCGTCTTTCTTCAAGAATACTGAATACCCATGGTCTGCATCATCATATTTATTTTATTTGAATGTTATTTTCAGTTCAATTTTTGGATCTATCTGGTGTTTGTGTTTCAATAGATGACTAGCAAAAAAGGCCCGCGCCCAAACATAAAAATATATTAAAATTTAAATACGAGGCTTCAGCATTGTGAGTCTTATCATTAAATCTCCCTGCAGGCCAAGAAGAGAAAATAGATTATCGAAAATTATCTTGAAAAAAAGTAGTGCGGAAGTTCCTTTCCTCATCGGAAGAGCTAGGAATAAGAAAAATTGAAAGAAATATCACTCAATTGGGAATTACATGATGTGTAGCTGTAAAGTATACTTGGGCCCACTTATGATCAATTTGCCCCTTCACACCACTAATCCTCCAAGTAATTGACATTCCCAATATTTTTACCACTCCTCTAAACTAGAACCACTGTTGAATTCTCAGCCAAAAAAAACAAAAACAAAATAAATAAATAAATAAAATTAAGCACTTGATCGAAGGGTTAAAAATCGTCAACTCTTAAGCCACCAAACTAAAGTTTCCAGAATTATCAAATGAGCTTTCAATCCCAGTTTTACCATGATTGACATGTAATCAAGTGGGCCATTAACCTTGGGATTTTGGAAGTTTCAATATGTGAAAATAAAGCACATGCAGCACAAATTAAGTCCAGTCCAAATTGAATAATAAATTAATATCAAAATTAAATATTAATTAAAAAAAACATAGATTGAGTGAATGAATAAGCCCCCTTTTTTTTTAAGTGAGGATTAAAAGCATGCTCTTACCTTATTTTATTTTTTTTACATTAGTTAAAAAATATCATTATAAAAACGTGCATAATAAATCAAAAGTAATTGCAAAATGAGATAGATCTATCTTCACAAGGCAGCACAATCAAACCACATGTCAATGGACATCTTGGAAGCTGTCAATATATAGGGGATTAAAGCTTCTATCAAAATGGCTCCTAATATACAATCCACATATCTACCATCAAATTCATCAAAGCTGAGGAAGAAAAGGCTTTAAGAAACAATAAGCTTGGTTATAAAAAAAAGAATGAAACAATAAGCCTAGCCTCATTTGTCAGTAAATACAAAGGACGCTTCCTTTGGAGATTCATTATACACGCAGAGAAGAGATCTTGATTGGAAGAAAAGATGACATCACGCAAATGATTTGATAGATAGTTAATAAAATTCAATTGAGATAACTGTACATACCATTCGGAAGAACTCTTATCAACATGGATAGAGGATTTCCTTGCAATCTTTCTGATTCAAAGATCATAAATCTTCAACCAGCAGCCCACATATGAACATATGAGACTAGAGAGGAACATAGATCAACCTAATCAAGAATTTTCTGCATCCTTTATATACTCTCTGGTCCATTATCTAAATAGTCCGGTTCAGTCAACCATGAGTCTAACATGATGGAGATGGGGAGGTACAGAAAAATGTACACTTGCAGCAGAGCAAGATAATGTAAATCCTCTTAAAACCACTTCATAGTAGATACATATATAAATTTAAAGCATTTAAATATAATTTATTTATTAATATATATGTTCATATCATACTTCAAACTACCTTATATGTACATACAATTATAAGTTTTTGGTTCAGGAAAAAATACCAACTTTTGCTACATTATTAAACTTAGACAATTTCACAAACACATTATATGCACATACAATTATAATTTCTTTCGCTTAGACAATTTAGTAAGAACGTTACATGCACAATTACAATTATGAATTTTTAACTTTAAGAATTTCGCAAACACGTAGCTCTAAAATTGATGCCCATAATCAATATACTCATGGCTATTTGTAGGAAATAAAAATCTTGTCACCCTTCCGCAAACCACCTTGCTCATGAGAGATAAGATAGTAGAAGAAATAAACCAATCAAAGCGATTAGTTAAAGAATTTTGAGTAAATGTTTAGTTGAGAAGAAAAAGAGCAGAGCAACTTGCAGCTTCTACTTTTTTCCTTTGACAGATGGTCTTTGTCATGATTAAGGAGAAGGGGCAGAAACATTTACATTTTTGTAAGGAAACGATTTTGAGAGCCATTGGAAGAAAAGGAGGAGGTGAGGTGTGAGTTCGAAAGAAGAGGAAAGAGATACTCAGAAGAACAGTAATGAGATGAGCAGGGCATTCCTAAGGAAAAGTAACGTTATTAAATTTTGTGAAAATGTTTCGACGTTTTGAGAGGTAAGGAGAGGAGTTAATTCCATGGTGGAAACGGTAGATTTTCAATGATTTTCCGGAAGAGAAGTAAGACGTCTGAAGCGTAAATGAATGAGGAGTTTAAGAATGGAAGAGACGAAAGGAGTTACAGTGTGAAATAATAAAAACAAATGGTCAAAAAATCTTGTGAAAGTTAAAATCGAAAGGCTGATTTCTTAATTGAATTCAATTGAAAACGGTCTCTTTTAACCGTACCTTTCTCATATATAATATTGATTTTAACCCGTGTAGCACTTACAAAACACCCAACTCCCGGCACTCACAACGACAAAACAGCACTCACAAAACACCCTTCATATACAAAATGATTCTAACCCGTGTAGCACTTACAACACACCCAATACATCTCATTTCTTGAGAAATATAAATGAAAACACTCTTACAAAAGTTGGCTGTTTAGAAATAGATGCTGATTCCTTTTTATAGTCCCCCTTCATACACATGTCAATCATGTGAGGGACAATTATCCTCTATAACTACGGAAAACTTCCGCATGAATATACCTAATTCTACATCTATCCATAATTCTTATCCTTATCCACATGAATCATCTAAGCATGAGGAGCCTTCCGGAACCTACTCTAGAAACAAACTAATACTAGGTTGGCCCTGCACCCAACCTTCCAATCGATCCAAGACCCATCAGCAATTAGGAACGACGATGCATTATTTTAAGTCTAGCTAGCCACATCAGACCTGATAAATATGCAATGATAACGTTGGATTTAAGTCTGGTCTAAATCTAAGTAGTCTTCTTAATTTTGAGACTTAGTAGCTTAGACCCAAGACCCATTAGATCCAAGCGGGTTGGGTTTGGTGAAAGATAAAAAATCATTAGCGCAGATTATTTGGTAGGGTGACATTTTGTTTGGTACCTTGTAGCATCCCACTTTCGACAACATTTGGCATGACGAGTACGAGTTTGGTTGGCATTTGGGGACTTCTTGTCTAAAGCAGAGAATTTCAAATTCTTATAGAACTAAAAAAATTGCTAAGACGAGTGGATGAGAAATTAAGAATTCTCAGGGACAATCACTGCATTTTTATCAAAAAATCACAAGAAGGATAGTTTCAAATAAATAAAAAATGCTCGCAACACTTGATGAATAATCGGAATTCCCATTAAAATGAAAAGATAATATCAGTCGGTCCAAGTAGTGTTGGCTTAAAAATCGCTGTATCAGTCAAGGTATTGGCCAACCGAAAAAAACCGATACAATATCGGTATTGGTCGCGGTTCGCAATTTGTCGTGGTCATCACGGTGTGAATTTTTTTACCCCAAAAGCATTTGAAGATTTTTTCAAAAAATATAAAATATTATAAAATGCTGGAAAATAATGTTTTTTCCATGAGAAGCAACTATAAATAAAAAAAATCAGTTCCCCTAAGTCATAACATCCGATATAGCTGCCTTATCTGAAATAATATAAGTTTTATTTATAATTAAATATATTTACATGTATAGACTAAAATAAATTGAATTATCATAAATTCTATGAAATGCAATCATAATCTTGGCTTATGAGCTATCTATTAGCATTAAATTCAAGAAACTAAAGCTTTTACTCATGATGTAATAGATATGTGCCAACCTAAGAAGCCAGAAACATTTTCAACACACATCAGACAAATTTCAATAATTATTTTACAAATATCTTTAAGAATTCAAGAAAAGTCCCAATTTTCAAAATCTCAATTAGTAGATCTATCCTCAAAATGTGTAAATAAAAGAGAATGAAATGTATTCACAACAAAACGAGCATGCAATACTCATTTGTAAGCTATTTTTAAATAGATCTTTAAAAAAAAAACTATAGAAAAAAAATCATAATACTCGCCTTGGTAGAGCTGTATATAATTTTTCCGAATGAAATCTGTAAAAAAAATAAAGCTCTTTGATGGCTTGAAAGTGAACTAGGTATTGGGGATGAACAAGGGTAACATCGAATATATTTAGAAAGAGAAAGAAATGAGTATAAAAGGAAAAACGAAAAAAAGGGGCTTTAAACATTGTCGGCTGAGATTTTGAAAATATTGGCAAATATATCGGTCAAGAACGATACTTTTAACTATCGGCCGATAAATTTCAATAATTTGGGCATGTTTTTTCGATATAAGATCGCGACCAATAGGCAAGCTCATATCGGACCGGTACGGGCTAATACTGGTATGTATGAGCCGACACAAACTATTATCAACCGATAATTTGAACCGTGTACACGACCACTCTTATTATCATCAGGACAAACATGGATGTGTGTCTCAGCGGACCATCATAAAGAAAAGAAGAGGGTTTTATAGATTAGTTATTGATAACAACATTAGATTTATCAAATTTAACTAGCTATACAATTAAACTAGAGGATTTTACCATAAAAAACACTTAATGCGCACGTAAGACCCAATCAAGCACTTCATATGTTTTTGCACCAATTAGAGCAATTGGGCCGAAAAATCCTTCTTTTTTACCAATTTGGCACGTGGTCGGTGCCGACCTTAATTTACACTACCTAAGGTCGGTGCCAACCCTATTGTCATAAAAAGTTACAACTTTTTGTGAAAAAATAGAAAACCTGCGTTGGCACCAACCTTATTTTTAACTAGTAAAAGATACCATGTAGTACCCATTTCAAACGATTTTCCAAGCAAGTTTTTTAGTTGTTCACATTTGTATAATCTAATGTTTACTATGATGTGTAATTGATTCATTTGTTGAATATAATTTGGAAATTTTCAAGCAATTACATTGTCATAGAGGTAGGGACCTTATGTACTAAATATACCAATTAGAAGATATACTTGGAGAGGGATAATTAAATTTGTATGGAATTGTGTGGCTGTGGTGTACATAAAAAAAATGGTAGAAGCCTACTTCATGGGTTAGAAGTCGATCCCATCCTATTCATCAGTTGGGCAATACAAGCATCAAAAGTTGTAAAATGAAAATAGTTAGGAGAAACAGCAATCCACTGGTCATAAGTCAATCTCATTTATTCATTAGAAGGCCACACAAGCAAGAGAATGTAAGGGAACTTATTTTCAAAGTGAAATTTTTGGTGAACAAAGATGATAAGGCAATTTTGATTTTACTGATAGTCTGCTTTTTTCACAGTTCAATTGCAAATGTGATACAAATGTGAAAGATACTACATGTGAACAAAGCCTGAGTCACAAGGCACTACATTGTATTTGGAGGTTTTAATTGAGATTTGGCCTTTTTATGAACATGTTCAACTACTTTATAGAGGAAATTCTAAAATCCAATTTGCAGAAATAGGGTCAAATTAATTAGCTTTAGAAATGTCCCCAGAGGATAGCAAAACTTGTTTGGAAGTAGGAACATATGTGTGAATCTGAGTCTGCTATGTGGTACAAAAAAAAAAAAAAAAAAAAAAAGATTTGGAAATAGTTTAACTATGAGAATTTCAAATGCCTCTCAAAACCTGAGATTGAGACCTTTAACTAATAAAATAAGGTATACAAAGTCTTAGTCACAAGTGATTTTTTGTAAACATTAGATTATACAAATGTGAACAACTAAAAAACTGCCTTGGAAAATCGTTTAACATGGGTACTACATGGTATGTCCTACATGATGGAAATAGTTCCACCATACACTAATAAAAGACACTGACAACAAATCTATAACTAATAGCAAAGATACACCTGTAATTAGCACATTACCTATCTCTGCATGTATCTAGATATACTTTGTTATCGGTAAATTTTACTTTACTGCAATTTTTTACCTATATTTTGAATTATGGCTTCATGCATAGCCTTGATAAATTGCTTTGTACCACATGAAAAACTTTTAACCTACTTAAACTCTAGAAAGACTTCAGTTTTTTATGATTGTATATTGCAGGTATTTGAAATATGGCAAAGAAATGAATGCTTTATGTCAAAATGAGCAAAACCCTGTTCAAGACTTGGCATAACTGCTCTTAAAGAGTGCATTTTTACTAGTAAGTTGGATCCATAATTCATTAAACAATACCAAATTGAATCTTAGGTTTATCTATAGAATGAAAATAAATTTTACCGTCCATAGAGGTTGTCATCATTGACTAATAAAAAGGAACATGATATTTGGTTTGGACATTTTTTTTAATAATGAATCATTGGATTATCATCTCTTGATGTGGATTCTCGGTTTTCCTTTGGTTTTGATGTTTTGTATAAACATTAGTTTATGAAAACTAGATTTGACATTGACAATCATTAACTTATTGGTAAATATATGCATTTAAATAAGTATTATTATATATTTGATACAGGGTCAGTACCGACCTTACTAGTTAAAAATAAGGCCGGTTCCGATGCAACTTTTCTATTTTTTTTACATAGAGTTCTAACTTTTCATGACAATAGAGTTGGCACCGACCTTAAGTAGTGTAAATTAAAATCGGCATCGACTACGTGCCAAATTAGTAAAAAAGAAAGGTTTTTCGGCTCAATTGCTCTAATATGTGCAACGACATCTAAAGTGCTTGATTTGGTCCCACATGCACATTAAGTGTCTTTTCCGATAAAATCTTCATTAAACTTAGAATAACTATACAATCTATTTGAGGCACCATAACACAGTCCACATAAACTAATGTATTGTCTGTTCATCGGTTAGACCTAAGAACACCCAACCGACCGCACACACTGCGCACCAACGCAAGATCAACATTTTAGGGGTTAACATCTAGCTTATGTAGGTCAATTCAGGATTTAGGCCAACCCTACCCTAAACATCACTCAAATTCCATATGGGACCCGACGCACTCCTAACATCCACACAACTATAGTCCGAGACGATCTCCAAAAGGGTCAACTCAATTCTGACTTGACCCATTTTACAACCTTCTTTTTCTATATTACATTTTGTCCCGTTTCAAAATCGACACAATGTCAACCTAACCCCTATGGAAATATGCCCTTATTCACACTGATCGTGGCCCAAACCAAAAGGTTCCTATCCAAGTATGGGTTTTGGTGTGCTTTCATCTTTACAATTGTTGGGCCCGAACCCAAGTTGAGCCATAGGCATTATATGCCTGGATCTTGAGTATGTTCAAGAGATGATTTGAGTCAATGATCCAGACTATTAATTTGAATGATCAGATAATATCATTCTTGAAAATCTTTTGTAACTAAAATCAATGGCTTTAATCTGTGTGGACCCACACGGATCAGCCCACTTTAAAAATGAAAACTATGAGGTTCAACTGTTTATTTGAAATATATACCCGCGGGGGAATTCGTGGAGTGGCATAAGACATGGATTTGCTTCCAATGCCTTCCATTCCAAACCTGCCCTAGATTTGTCTCCTTTGTGTTTATGTGGGTTTAGCAGGCCTCACCAAGAGATTAGTCCCACTGGATCAAAGACCTTACGAATGCCCACATCATCAAAAAAATATATATATTATTTGAAATATACGAGAGTTTAATGTGGGCAGTCCTCTTTCTCGGATGTCTCATATAGGAGAAAGTACGAAAAAACAAGTAGAGGCCCCACCTTGACCATCACCAGCCATGTCCAAGGTAGGGTATCGAAAGATAAAAGCTGAAGCACCCTATTTATAAAATTCTAAATCAATTCCATCATCCGAACTCCTTATCCCCTTGATCTACAGGCCCACTTGGATAGATGCAAACCACGCAGGAGATGGTTTGGATGATGGGCTCCTGTGGGGTCTCCAAATGGGCCCCACAATTGGTCTCTCTTATAGGTTTGTCAATAGGATGGGCATGGACTGGGCTTGGGCCGTCCAATCCCATCCCTGCCCTTAATTGAACGAGCCTACGCCAAATCATGTCCCGTGTGAACCCAAGCCGGGTCAGGCCTTAGCACGATATTTTTTCATGAAAACTTGGTAAAAAGGACTGATATCTGAAAACCAACAGTGTGTAATAAAATTAAAACCATACAAAAAAAAGGCCGCCACTACAGGGATTTTCATTCCATCAACTAAGAGAGGGCCCAGATTCCAAACGTGCAAACCCTGTAATTTCTATTTTCCCTCTTTTTTTTTTTGGGTTTCTCAAATCAATCCCCAGTTTTTAATGGCACCCATCTCTTTTTATTGATGATTAACTCCTACACATCTCAATGTCTAAGCCCAGCCCGCCCAGATCAATTTTTTTTCAAAAAGCACTGTATTTTTGGACTTGGAATGGGATGGGCCGGGCCGGGTACTCTTTTAACGGACTCAACTGACAGCTACTACTCTCTTCACACAGTCCGAACGTTGAGAAATGAGAATCCATTCCCAACTGAATGGGAACGTTTGAAAAATGGAAAGCTTCCCAACTTCTTTCAATACTTCCATTCTCTGCTTCCTTATTTAACATCACCTTCGTTCTCTTTGTCTTTCACTTCTTTCAAGTTCGTCTTCAAGAAAAAGAAAATCCATCCATGGCCTCCAATCAGCACTGGCACCTCATTCAGAACTATACACTCGACATTACAGCTGATGGATACATGGGAAAGCCAGGAGAAGGGGAAGAAAAAGAGGCAACATTGTCACTTCGGCTGCAAGAAATAGAAACCTGGCTGGCCCGTTCACCAGATGGAGCTGCGTTCTTTGGGGTGGATCGAAGAGAGACTTCCGGCCCGTGGAATCATTTCACGACATGCATTTCAGATCTCTGGTTTCCAGAGAGTTTGGATTGGTTTCTTGCCTCTGCAATTTCTGAAATGGGTATTTCAAATTGGCAGGCTGCTGATCAGATGAGGATGAAGTTGTCATCTTTTGTAAACGAGGCAGCCATGACAGTTAATGCTAAGGGAAGATGCTCCAAGAATCTATCCATTCGGGTCACAATTGAGATTTCAACTGATTATTGGTTTGATGAATCATGGGTGATCAACCGGGCATTGAGAGAATCACAAAATTCAAATTATAATGTCGGCTTTGAGGCGGTTCCTGCGACAGAGGCTGCGATCGCAACCGCATTATCAGCCAAGATATTCAAGAAAGACATCCAACAATCCAAGGAGAGCTGTACGGTTTGTTTGGAAGAGCTGGTTGAGGAGACCCAACTCAACCAATTGCCCTGTCTCCATTTATTTCACATTATTTCATAGAGATTGTATCATACAATGGCTGAGACAGAGCAACTGTTGCCCCATGTGTCGATTTAAGGTTCAAGAAGAGGCCGAAGAGGCCGCTTAATTCTTTCTTTCTTTATGTTATCTTTGTAATTTTGACATGACTCGGTGTATTTGGTACGTTCATAATGGTACACTATATAGTTTTAATTTCTTTTTTTTTCTTTTTCTTGTAAATTTCATGGATCGATTTACCTGATACATGGATAGAGGCAATTATGTATACTCTTTATACTGTTGAATTGGATCAGATATACTTTCTTTCTTTCCTTCCATTTAGGATTTCTTTGTTTGTGTTTTCTTTGTGCTTTAAGGTTGATGACATTTCAAATTTTCAATCTACAGTCTTTTCTCAATTGGAAGTAGGTAGATGCTGCATTTTGATCCTAAATGCCTATTTGTTAACAACCGTTTAAATGGTCGGGCATTCAAAATTTGTATATACTGGAGCACCCCTTCAGTTACGCGCATCTATTTTTAAATCAGAAACAAGATTAAGCCACCAGCATGCGTGATTGTGGCCCAAGTTCAGCCATGACATTTATATTCAGGATTAGATTTATAAATGCACAGTTGGGCCCTTTGAACTTGGATGCTCTGTACCCAGGTTTCAAATAACAAAACAACACTTTGGTTGTCTCAAGCTTTTCCAACCGGAAGGAAACATGTTACCCAACCAAGGAAAGTTCAATATGGAACTTTGGTTTGGGGGTGAGCACAACTATCAGAGAGGTTTTCATTAGTGTCTATATATAGTGATTTGAAGTGTTCTCATAGCTGGTAAAAAGAATAACATGGTTTGGCGGTGCGGACAGTACCATGTTACTATGAAAAGTGTCAATGATATGTGATTATATTGGACTTGAAAATCAAGTTGTTTCTTTTTTTTTTTTCTTTTCTTTTTTTTTTTTTTTTGGGGCAAAATTTGAGTAAGTTGTTAGTAGTTAAGACTTAAGATGGTGTCTTATCTTTTCATTTCAAATGTATGAGTTTGCCATTTTTTTATCTTTAATTTTGAATAGTTTTATGGCAACAAAACTTTGCTGAAGCTCATCGTGCAGAAGTCAGAACCCCCAATTAAATCCATTGCTCTAGAAAAACTAATTGCAGCTTGTAGTTGATATGACTAGAACTTACAAGAAGGACAGCAATCTCTACCCCATGTAGTTTGGTCTTGCATTGGGATGGGTGCTGTAGTCATAATCCCTCATCTACAGGATGTGATCTCCTCTTGTTCATATTATTGTTTTCTTTTTCAGTTTCCATCATGTTTATTATCCTTTGAGTTAGTGAAAAGAAAAGAACTTACAAGGATAAAATATAAAAAGAGCAGGAGTATCAATTTTTATCAGTATTTTAGTTTGCTATTGGCTCCATT
Organism: Persea americana; assembly: GCA_029852735.1. Classification (NCBI taxonomy): domain Eukaryota; kingdom Viridiplantae; phylum Streptophyta; class Magnoliopsida; order Laurales; family Lauraceae; genus Persea; species Persea americana. The sequence continues at coordinate 53,338,835 of CM056814.1, read as the reverse complement.
CTATGTTTAGAATTCAATCTAGTTTGCATGTTCGTCGAGACTGCAGGCAAGAAAGGTCTTGGAAGGAAGAAGTCACTTCTTGAAAGAACTTAACCTCATTTAAAAAGTAGAAGAAGAAGAAAAAATATTTGTTCATATAAAGGACCTGATTGAGTGAAAGTTAAATCACATAGCAGAACTGAAGAAACTCAATTCAGCAGTTACAACATTCAGTTGAGTATTCAATACATAGAGCGCCTTAGCTCAAGCCTTTCAACTGAAAGAAAATGTCATATGGTATACCATTGATTTTATTGATTTTCATGTATTTCACTCTCAATCATCCAACTTGTATCACGTATCTTTTCTTGCCAACTCAGTTTTTCATGCTGCTGAGGCAGTAGCCTTCATTCTCTGTCATCTTACTGATTACCTGAATGTAGCTTTTCTCAGGTTGAATTGCGTCAATCTGTTTTTGAAATGTCTTGATTTTATTAGCCTTTCATTCAGCGTGGCCACGCCCAGCTTGAGCGACCCGTGGTCAGGCATGGCCACCCGCTGAATTTAAAGCATATCATGCCACGTGTGCAGGGTCAGAACTAGGAATTTGTCTTGGGGGGACTCAATGTAAAAGTAAAAAGAATTTCTTGGGGGTACAAGGTGAAAAAAGCATAAAATTACCATTATAATTGGGGAATTATTAAAATTTCGTTGGGGTTTTGGGTGGGTGGGTGGGGTTTTGGAGACCCCTTTTTTTGGCAAAGAATGCATAGGAATTCATGGTCAAATGAGCTCCACTGAAGGATCATTGAGGGGTGAAGGGTCTAGGTGTAGCAATGTAGGTACGATTGTTACTTTCCTACGATTTGAATTACTAGGGTGGTGGCAGGGATGCGGGGTATTTTGTCACTTCCCCTTGATTAAGTTCCCATTAGAAGGGAAATAATTTGACGGTCATTTTTGGAAATCTGCATTTGTTTCTTCAATTTGAACCATTTTTAGAAATTAAAGTGTTTTAATTCATATGTATTCAATCATACAGAGTTTTAATAAGATCCAACTTGGTGTTTTTTGCCACTAGGAGTGTCATTCCTAGTTAGAGATGAGGAGTATCCACTGGCGTCACCAGAATGAAGGAAACTTATTGAATCTCTATAAATAGGAGATTGAGCCCTAGATCAAGTAATCCAATGAGTTAATGAGAGATCACCGTAAGTGATTTCTGTTGGATTACATGTTACATGTTCTGCCTTGAGTTCTGATAGTTGAAGCTATAGGGTCCTTGAGGCTCAACAGGTGCTGAAGTTCCCAACTTTGTACATTTTCCATGGTTGTTTACTCTTAACTAATGTTCTAATGGGCTCCTATCATGGATAGGGGGAGTCCAGCAAAACATGTTAGAACATTTCATTTTTAAATCTACAGCCATTTCTTAATTGGGAGTAGGTAAATGCAGTTTTTTTATCTTTAAATTTTATTTGTTAATAACCATTTAAATGGTTATGGCCTTCTAATTCTGCCCCAAGCTCAGCCCATGATCAGGACAGAACTAGAACTGATGTGTCCCTTGGAACTTGGTTGCCTTGCACTCAGGTGGAAAAAGAACAAAACAATAATGACTTTTGGTTGTCTCAGGCTTATCCAACCAAGAGAAGACCCGTTAGAGAGAAGACTAGTTACCAGACCAAGAGGAAAACTCAAGATGGAAATTTGGTTTAGGGTGAGCAAATAATTCTTATTAGTTTCTATATATATCTGTGATGTACTAATTTTTCCTTCATGAGTATGTATAAAAACTTGAATTTGCTCGATTTTTATGTGTTCTTGTAGATGGTAGCAAGAACAAAATTGGCACTGGTGCAAGCTGTATGAAAAGTGTCGATAATAGCTGCATATATTGGACTTGCAATCGAGTTTATTGATGTACTAATTTTTCCTTCATGAGTATGTATAAAAACTTGAATTTGCTCGATTTTTATGTGTTCTTGTAGATGGTAGCAAGAACAAAATTGGCACTGGTGCAAGCTGTATGAAAAGTGTCGATAATAGCTGCATATATTGGACTTGCAATCGAGTTTATAGTAGTCACTCTAGATTATCTCTTCTTTTTTTTCGTATCGACTGTATAAAGCTGTCATTTCGTTTTTCCTTTATATAAGAAGTTTGCTGGTAACAAAACTTTTCAACTATATGCATTCTGCTGAAGCCCATCATTAGAAAGTCCAAACTCCCGGTTAAATCCCATTGCTATAGAAAGCCTAGTTGCAGCTTGTAATTGATATGGCTATTAACATAGTTAGGATAAAACTGGTGGACTCTTACCACATTTGGACTTTGGTCTTGTTAGTCATAATCCCTCATCTACATGGAGGGATCTCTTCGTTATACTTGTGCTTTCTTTTTCAGTTTTCATTATGTTATTATCCTTTATGTTAGTGAAAAGAAAAGAAGAAGAAATCACAAGAAAAAAAATAAGAAAAGAGTACAATTGTTTCATTCGATTTCTAAAATTCAATCTTTGTCAGAGTGTTTGTCTAGACTGAAGTCAAGAAGAGTCCTGGAAGGAAGAACTCACTTGAAAGAATTTAACCACGTTTAAAAATAAAAAAAGAAAATTTTCATATAAAGAACCTGATTGAGGGAAAGCTAAATAACTCAAGAAACTCAATTCAATAGTCAGACAGTCAGTTGATTATTCAAAACACAGTGTAGCTCAAGCCTTTCAACTGAATGAAAAATCATCTGATATACGATTGACTTATTGATTTTTTTAATGCAAATCACTCTCAGCCACATAAATTTTATTGTGCATCTTTATTGCATGCCAATGTAGTTTTCATGTTGCTTAGGTAGCAGCCCGCATCCTCTGTTATCCAACTACTTAACAGCATGTTGCTTTTCACAACAAGAATTCTCTCAAACTGTCTATATTGTTAAGAATTTTGGTCTGGCCTATCACACCATTTGTGGCCCACATAGAATCTCACATTGATAAAATCTCAAGTTGGTGTTTTTTGCATGAGGAGTCTCATTCCTAGTCAAACATGTGGGGCATATCTGTTGGCATCACTGGAATCAAGGAAACTCCAAGAATCTCTTAAAAACAGGAGATTGAACCCTCATGTCCAGTGCCTACTTAAAATGTGATCACCTCGATGATGACCGATTGAATTGCACAAAGTCACAGGTCTAGATTGTGAACCCATCTCAAACTTGTAAGCTTGACAGTTCAAATTACCGAACCTGTATGTGGACCATTCTCTTAAACCACCCCCACCCACCCCCAAACATGAACTATAATACCCTTGAAAAGCAACCTCCTCTGCTTCTTTCTATTAGCACTAGCATCAAAGGAATCTCCGGTGGGATTGGGAAATTGTTACAAATACGAGATAGACCGGTGAGCAGCGGCTACAATTGTAGGAAAATAAGGGTGTATATGGTACTTTATGTCACTCTTAGGGCGATTTTATAATTTCATTAATATGAAGGATCCTATTTTTAATGTTAAGAAAGTACTTTTGAATAACATAAAGAGGATTTAATCGACCTAACCTAGATATGAGAGTATCCATCTCTTTCAATTCCATTCTCTAGTTTTCTGTTCTTCGCTGCTTCTTCTTCTTCTTCTTCTTCTTCTTCTTCTTCTTCTTTGTTAGATCCAAATCCCCTCAATCAATAACTCTTAGAGAAACTTATTAGGTTTTTCATTTGTTGCAATCTGATTGGATGCATTCATTTTAATCATAGCTTGATCTTTCATGCACTCATACTTTTTAATCTTAGAATCTTCATGCATATATATTTAAGTTTTCATGATTGGTATCATGTAAGTTAAGACTTGATATTTATGCATGATATAATCTATTCAATTTAGTTTCAAAAGTTTTATAAAATGAATTTTTGAAATTCATGCATAAAAATGTTTTGTATCACATTTTGAAACTCTATTTTAAACATGTTGGTATCTATTCAAGTCAAGTTTTTTCATGGCCAAAATTCCCACTTAGAAAATCATTTTCAAACCTAAAATAGCCCCAGAAGTCGGCTAACCGCCATGGAGGCTCGGTCATCTCGTAGTCACATTTCTAGATTACACAAAAAACTAAAACTGTGCATGGCGGTCACCAGTCGTCTAGCCGCCTGCTGATTGACTGTCAAAAACTTTAAAAATTATGACCGTTCAAAATATAACAATTGGAGGTCGGCTAGTGGACCTGTGAGGTCAACTTGCTGCCCAAAGAGTCGTTGGACCACTTTTCTGCTATATATTTGAGCTCTTCCTTGGGATTTGAAAAACCTTTGATGCATTCTTTGAGGTATTTTTGAAGCCTAAGGATGGAGTTTGAGCTAGGAAAGGCTAGTTGATCCATGGAAAGCTAAAAACTTGATTTCATTAAGCTAAATCATTTCAAGTAAGCTTTTCTTTCTTTATCATATGTTTTCATGCTTTGTTTAAATGATTGGTAATTCAATTTTAGCATGCTAGCTATGATTTATTGAATCCATTACATGCATTTAATCTTTGAATTACTTTGTTTTGGATTCTTCACTTTGATTCAAGCCAAGTTTGTTTTCTATTTTATAAATCATGCTTTGCCAACATCTTTGAATACACTTGTTGCATGATCTTAACACTTGGTTGAATCTGTAACTTGTTGTTTTCTATTCTTTGAAACATATAGTTAAATTAGGTTGCTTTGGAAACAACAAGTTTACAAATCACATGCTTTAGTTGTTTTTAAATTTCATACAACTTGTATAACTTGATAAGTCATATCTTTACAAGTTGTTCATTTGAGTTACATGTGATTTGTATTTTCACTTCAATCAAAACATTTGTGTTTTAAACTTTCAAAAGCTTTAAGTTTAGATTTATTGAACTTTCATTTTTGAACTTGATTGAAGTTTTCATATATAGACATAAAGCATTCATCTTTGCATTCATATAGTGTATGTGTTGAATTATATTTACACTTTCATATTCGCCTAGTCAAGAGGCATTGTATTTGAGCTTTAATTCTAATCTCTTCTAGTGTTTTGTAGACATTTCTTGGAGAAAACCAACTTAGGGTTATAGGTTAGTGCTTAGCCTTAAAAAAGCATAAGTGTAAAGGTTAGGGTGAACCATAAAACCAAATAGATTATTGCTTAGTCTTGGAATGCATATTGTAAAGTTATTGCTTAACCTTGAAAATTATTTTGTAAAGGTTATTGCTTAGCTTATTAAAAAGCATAAATAGTTGAAATCGGAGGGGGTTGTACAAGCCAGTAGTAGATGTAGGCATTGAGGCAGATCCACTATAAATCTTTGTGTAATGATGTTTGATTTGTGGTGATTCTTTATGTTAGCTTCCGCACTTAGTTGCATAATCATCACTAGTGACTAATTAATTTAAAAAAGTTCAAAAATTGGCACAATTGGTCATTAAGTCAAGCTCACCATATTCAACCCCACTCTAGGGTTTGGATCCCAGACGTTCAAAACTACTTGGTATTAGAGCAGGAATCATCACAAGATCATCAAACAAAAATTGCAGCTAGGATCCAAGACAGGATTTGATTTTGAAGATCATTTACCCTAGACGAACCTGTGTATAGGTTCGGCCGGGCCTTGCAGTGGTCACACCAAGGTTGTCTTGGCCTCACAATGAGGAAGCAGATTAGGCTAAGCCTCCCAAGTGTTGTAACAATCTCGGATGCCTTCATTGATGTTCAATTGCCAAGTATGAGTGAAGACAGGACCTCATTTTCCACTGTTGGTATTCAGCAATAGTGTTGGTGTTCGGCAGTGGTGGTGGCCACCTAATATGAGTGTAGACGGGGCCTTATTTTCCATTATTGGTGTTTAGAAGATGTGCTGGTATTCTGGTTCTTTTCTTGTTTTTTGTTCAGTGTTAGTGTTCAACAGTAGTGTTGGTTGCCGTCTTTGCACTTGTGGTGTTCAAAGTGGTTTATGATCAATTGTGATGTTTGCACTTAAGGTGCTCCACATAATGTGTGGATGATATTCCAGATTTGTGATCAATTGTATAGCATGTTGAGGTAAATATAGTACTTTTGAATTAATTACAAGTTGCTTCCATAGAGTTTGTTTGATTCGATTTGTTAGATAAATGTGAACGGAGGGAAGTATCTATCCCAACTCAAGAAGGAAAAGCTCTAGTTGAACACAAAATGAGCTCAAACCTGTTGGACTTGGAAGCATTGATCATAATGCTAGGATTACCGTGGATTTGCTCAACGGGAAGAACTATAAAGAATGGTCGTACTCAGGGAGAATGGCCATTGGTGGTAAAGATCGTGGTGGTGGTAGTTCTGAGGATGGTGATGGTAGTCCATCAGGCATATATGACTGCAGTGTACTCATTGTGGGAGAGCTTATCATACCAGAGAAATATGTTGGGATCTGATTGGTCGACCTCCTAGGTTCAACACAACATTTGTACCAGAATCTTCAGGTGGAAAGTTTGGTTTTGGAGAGAATGTGGAAAGAAATGGGAAGTTAGATGTCAATAGTGAAATTGAAGCACTAAAAAATGAGCTTCAAGCATTGAGGCAACGCCAGCAAGCATTAGAAGACATGGGCTCCTCACATGTGGCCGGTGTGACTTCTTATTCTGCTATGGGTACATCATGTACGGCTTCTGCATCATCATCTTTTACTAATTAGTGGGTTATTGACTTAGGTGCCACTAATCACGTCACAGGTATACATTATGGGTTCACCTCATACACATTATCACTTGCTCTTGGGGCAGTCAAAGTTGCCAATGGTAACAACAATAAAGTGCTAGGTGGGGGGACGTTTGATGTGCACAACAGATTATCCCTCAATTCTGTTTTACATGTCCCTCAGTTTTCACATAACCTACTTTCCGTGAGCTCCATTGCCCAATCACATAATTCTAGTGTTACATTTTATCCTTCTTATTGCGTCTTTCATGATCTTGAGACGGGGAAGACTATTGGTTGTGGCCGTGAGCATGGTGGCTTATATTTTCTACAAGTCCCTCAAAGAAATCGAGCAGCATTAGGGTATGTGAGTATTGATGAGGCTAGTTTGAAATGGCATCGTCGTTTGGGTCATGCACTAGTTAATTAGGAGTCATGAGTGTGTCTTTCCTTATTTGAATGTCAATGGTGATGTAGTATAAATAAATTGCGAAACATGTCGCTAAGCCAATTTTTTATAGGATCTCGGTCATAGACCACCGTTTGGCACATGTATTTGGCTCAGATAGGTTTCATTTTCAGGACATGTGCACCCAACTGTGATTTGCTCTAAGTCGATTCCCCAATGTTTGTGCCCTAGTGCATATTATTTTATTTCATACTATATTAAATATGGATAATATATTTCAATGTATCCGGACCACGCACGCGAGGGGCCAGGGCCCACTTGGGGCCCCTCAAATCATGGGAGTTCGGGGGATGGAAATATCCGCATTGGCTCAAATATAAAAAATGGGGCTAATTTCATGCCTCTAACCCCTTGATCCGTAGAATACAAGTTTAATGACTTTATATTAAAGAAAAAGATGACCTCAATCCAACAGTCCAGATTGACTTAAAATTTTGTATATCTGATTATTGACTTGTACCCTTCAAGTTTAAAAGTTTTAGAATGAATAAAAAAATAATTTGTTCCAGTCGTAGAGCCTTGTCCGTTCAGATCTATGTACAACCCATGGGGCCCATGGCATAGGGAAGTGGGATGTGATCATATTGATAAGGTAAGGCCTTAGGTGGGCCCCACAAGATGTCTTGCGCGGGGCAGAGATCCGATGAGGCCCACCTGGGGCCACCTCAATCCAATCCCATCACACACTATCACCCCCTCCAATGTCATAAATCGCATGAGATTTATACCCATCCTAATGGGACAGACTATTCGGTTGAAATATAGAGAAAAAAGAGGTGCATTCTTAAACTATTAAACTTGAGAATAGATCAAAGGGTTAGAATGATTGGATGGACTGGAAATTTTGCAGAAAAGTGGGTCACATTGAAAATTCTCAATCCCTTTCATCCCCCATGATTGGTGGGCCCAGTTGAGCCCCACAGGCAAGTCCTACCTAGTATTAAGATGGAGATAGAGATAAGATGCTAGCTTTTCTAGAATTTGGTTTACCAGGCTGATGGTTGGGCAATCATTTACCAATAAAGAGAACTTTGCCTTTGATTCTTTGGATTTATAGCCACTTTGATAGAAGGAGATTTTTAAGAATTCAATTTCATGTAAATATATTGGCGCATCATCATCATCATCGCATGGCCTCGTAATCGACTGATCCTTTTGTTGTACATTTCTTTTACTAATACAAACTTCAAAAATGAGAACAAAAGACAAGAAAGAAAGAACAATCTTGATGACGACTTTTGTGCAATATTTTGAATGTCCATTTTAAAACTGCACCACTACACTGAGACCACATGGGATTTACCTGACTCCCCCCGGACCCGTAGGGATTATTATGGGACACCTCCGTTTTAAACAAAAAAAATACAAGTGTGGCATATTGCCATAGTCCACTAGTCCCACCACATATAAAAAAAGGACGTGTGGGGAAATCATCAGAAAAAATCCCAGCAATCATTTATTGCCATCCAACCAATGGCTGTGAGAGTGTTTGTAAGTTGTTATTTGACTTTTATTTCAGTCCATTTCATCATATTGAATGGTTTACAATGACCAAATAGGATTGAATTCAGCCGAACCAACCACCATGAAAGTCCCATTTGAATGGCATTAAGTTGTATGCAAAAGCATCATCATGCTAGCAGAATTCTATCAAAAAATATGAATTATCAACTATTGGAGACCACTGCAAATGATTTGAGATTGGCTGAAGAATGACTAAGATGGGAGTTGATTACAAGATGGGAGTTGATTACATAAGGCCCTCTCAGAATTCTTTTACATAAAATGGCCAATCAACAAAACTCCCAATGTCTGCTAGTGTACATGCATATCATCAATTCCCGAGTATAATCTGAATTCACCATCTTTTGTGCATGAGATTGAAATATGCAAATATTACACATTTGAAACACAGTGCCAATACACTAGTAGCTCAATTGGTTAGGCACCTTCCTTCCATAGCAACCACCAGGGATCAAATATGGTTTTTACATCCAACAGTTCTAGATGTGTTTGAATGTTTTGGTCGTTTTTCACAAATTTGTCAAAATCCATAAAGAGTTATGATAGAAAACTACCTCCTGACACATGACGAGACCTTTTCACAAAATACTCAAAAACTAAGAAAATTTAAGGCAATAGTTTTAACGTCTTAGGGTACATTAGTCGAATAAATAAATTGAATGGTTTGCATTAAAAAAAAGTTAAGGCTGCAGGAATGAAAAAAAAAAATAAGTGTTTTAACTTCAAACAGCAGAGTGGGATGGAACTTGGAATACACATGCTGAGGAGAGTTAAAGTCGGTTTTGCTTAAAGATGTCACATTTTTCAAAAAAACACTATGGGACTTTTGTCATTACTGCAGCGATGGCTAACATACAAGATATGGCATAAGGTGGATCATTACAAACCATACTGGATCATTCCTGCAACAGCAATATATACCTTCTAGATACCAAACAATGTAATACACTGGCTTGATGTAAATGGCTTGGATTTGTCATATTGATTTGAGTATCGACATTTCTCTTGACCAGTACAATAGAAAAAAAATGCAATTAATTGCAAGGGTTCTGTGAATACTAAGATGAGAAACAGCCTGAACCTTATAAATTGACCACCCCAGACATATAATGTAGATCCAAGAGAGACTACTTAAAATTTACATACTACTATGTCTCTTAATGGTCAATTCAGATGATAAGGTTCTCAACAAGATTGACCACAAAATTCAAACGACCTAAAAGTTCCACAGGCATCAGTTAATAAATACAAAACACAAAAGATATAACTATGTCAGTTAATTGTCTGTTTCATGAAAATGATTCCTTTCGCTGGCATTTCCAAGAAACTAACTAGATAACTGCCTAGATATTAGCAAGAGTGCACATTGACAAAAGAGAGAAGACTCAAGAGGTTCTATTCATTTTGAAATAGCACCTCCGCATGAGAAGACGCGCGTGGGAACGCTAACAATGTTTGAGTTACTCTCAACATCTTCTCCAGCCATTGTATCTCCCTCACAAATTTGGGTCTGGAGACATGAACAGTCATTTTCTTTAGTACCATTGCATTTTTTAGTAAAAATTTCACTAGCTTTATTTGCTCATCTTTCACATGGAAGCTCGTCCCCTTGATACCAGGATCTAAACTGTCTCCACCCATAAAGCCAGTAATCTTAATAGTCTTGAGTTGATGTACCAAACATCGAAATGTGGCCCGCAGTGACTCCCAATATTCTCTTTCATCAAAATCATATTTGTTGTTGCATTCTTTATCCTGTAAACACTAACAGTGTCACTTTGTATGTCTTACTTCAAAAAATGGAGTTTGAAAGTGCAAAACATTTTAAAACCGGGATGATTAAATAATGAGATGACGGAAGAAGAGAGAGCAATAAAAACAAGAGGAAATTTATGGCTTGATTTTCTGGTGCTTACACAAATACAATCGGAGGGCACCAAATCTATCACGAGATTCTCGAGATCAGGTGAACTCCATAACACATTAGCTATCCCCGGAATTTCATATTTTTGCACTCTAGTCCTCAGTATAAGATGCTTGGTCTTGAAGAAGTAAGAATGCAGATCCTCAAATGTTGGAATAGGCATTACCTTCATACACAGGTTGCGAGATAAGTAAACAAGAAATATACATCAGTACAGAGTTTATTTTATTACTCCAAACATAATAGAAATGGCGTCAAAAAATTCTCATCTTTATGAAAAATTAAAACATTAGGCCATTTTACCATCCATGGACAAAGAAGCTAGCTATGTACTATTCTACCCATTTATATGCTCAATGTGTAATGTCAAAGTAAATGTGATGCTGACACTAGTACTGGGAGAATATTTGTATTAAATGTTTTAATCAAAATCCCATTCTCTTAAGTTTCCTATATCTGAATTCACAATGAGTTACGCTTTTCTCATAAGAAAGGTATACATGAAACGAATGTTTTACAGGATCTTAACCACTAGAAGTGATGAAAATTTAAGGGTCCTGCTTCATCTAGTTTGGGATAGGTCTGGAGTTTCTTCAGTGCAGCTTGGGCCCGAAATGCTTAACCCAACATATGCACATATTGGGCATGGTTTGAGTCCTCAAGCAGGCAACCCAAACGTACATATGTACACAAATTCATACCTTTGCACAAACCACTGTTCACTTGCACATCATCCGTACATTGCTAAATCTATAGAGCTTTATTAGACTCTGGACGGTCTGCTCAAAACGCGTGTCTTGTTGGCCCCACCCAGATGCATCCCAATCGATAGGCATGGGGATGGAAAACATTTTTATGATTGTGTCTGCTGCAATGTAATTCTAGCCATCAGTGCTTGTAACATCCTATTGGAGAGACCATGGCACTTTGATGGAGGGGTGATATGTGATGGCCAGAGTAACACCACCATTCAAAGTGATAATCTGATCATATATTTATTGCAGAAGTCACCAAATCTTTAGCAAGAGCAGTGTCAAAAAATTTATCACAAAATAACACAGAACCGAAATTTCAATAAAGGGAATGATAATGGGATTGGATGTTTAGATTCGAGTGTTTCAGATCTGCAACCCAGGTACAAGAAGTAAACAGAGGAAGGAGAAAATTAATTACAGATGACCAGATAGATAACATCTTGCACATTTTAGTGGCTTCTACAAGAGTAGGTGGAAATTTCTAGTTGAATAAAGGCACAAAGTTTCAACTAACTTGGGAGGTGAGCCAAACTTGCATAGGGTGGGTCACTTAGCTTATCATGACTACATGTTACCGAATATATTTATCCTTTTTGGGAATGCATGGTTGCATACTACAGCATGTGACACCAGTGGTAAAGGTTCAACAGCAGTGGGAGGCGTTTGTGGGGAGTGCTACTCAATTAAAAGCTGTGGTTTTGTCACTCATTACAAGCCCACAACATGGAACTATGAACAAGAACAGCAATACTTGAGTTTCCAGAAGAATAACAAAAAGAAGAAAGGAACAGACATAGGTAGCAGCAGCTGTGCCCAAATGATGTGGGGAAAGCAGAAAATGCAGATGTTGCAAATGAAGCAGTCAAATCAAGCCAAGGGCATAGAGAAATAATTAATTAAATTAGGGAAATCTAGCTGCCAACCATGTCTGCTAAAAAGGCCGAACACTCACGCCCAGTCCACACAACGGGATAGAGTGGGTGAATACACCTTGGAACTGTTTAGAGATTATTGTGTTTGTGAAGAACTAATACATGAATTTACAACTTTGCATAACATCAAGATTGCATAGGTAAAATAAGGAAATGAACAGTGCTGTGCATGGTAAGGTCCATGATCAGCCATGCAAAGCTTTCGCTGAGTTTGGGGTGAAGCATTACTTAGAACACAACAAATGTTGAACCGTGCACTGTCAAAGTCTGGGTTCAGGACCCTTATGTGCTTTGGAAAATTAAGAAGCATAGATTGGATACCTTGAGAGTAGGATTACTTACGCACTCTTACTGCCACAATAGCATATTAGACAAAATCCAAGAGCAAGAGGAATTACTCGTTTTCTGGATCTCCACAACATTCAAAAGGGGATTATGTCTATGATCACAATGATAGCATGATTATAAAATGTCATTTTGTATATTCTTTGAAGATCCTAAAAGAAATCCTAGAGATGAGCAAGGTCAAGTGAGATTTTATGAGATCTGTAAGGCTATGGGTGTTGAGGAAAATGTGAGCTACAATATTGACTACATGAACAAATGTTGAACCGTGCACTGTCAAAGTCTGGGTTCAAGACCCTTATGTGCTTTGGAAAATTAAGAAGCATAGATTAGATGCCTTGAGAGTAGGATTACTTACGCACTCTTACTGCCACAATAGCATATTAGACAAAATCCAAGAGCAAGAGGAATTACTCATTTTCTGGATCTCCACAACATTCAAAAGGGTATTATGTCTATGATCACAATGATAGGATGATTATAAAATGTCATTTTGTATAGTTTTTGAAGATCCTAAAAGAAATCCTAGAGATGAGCAAGGTCAAGTGAGATTTTATGAGATCTCTAAGGATATGGGTGTTGAGGAAAATGTGAGCTACAATATTGACTACACGAAAAAATGTTCGTCATCATAACCCATTTAATACATAACAACCTAGGAGAAGCATGAGAAACAGGAGACATTCAACATGCTTAGTTATTATTGAAGTTGGGCCACAAAGGTCAATAATCCAGAACCCTCATCTTACTCATAGGCATTCCACTAAGAAGAGTTCGAGAAATGGTCGGAAATTATGAGTAAAGAGATTGATTCGATAAAGAAAGCCTAAGTTTGGAAACTGGCCAATAGTCTTTAGTACTGCAAGTCCATTGATTGTAAATGAGTTTGGAAGAAAAAGTTATATGTTGACCAGTCATTGGATAAGTGTGCAGTCCGGTTAGTGGCTAAAGTTTTCACGCTAGTGGAAGAAGTATATTATATAAAGATTTTCTCTCCTGTCATAAAATTTCAATTTCTTATCACGACTAGAATAGCTCCAAATGGATGTAAAAGTTGTCTTCCTAATGGTGTACTAGATGAGGAAAATAAATCAATATGAAACAACTTCTCATGGATTCATCGTGTAAGGCTCATGTAATCCCTGTTCAACCAAAGCAGTCTGAGTGAACACTGTATAAGAAGTTCCATGAAGCCTTTATAGAGATCGATTATTCTGAGCAATAATGACATGCATTTGTATTAGGAACAGAGGGAGTTGTTATCTGTTCTTATCTATGTATTTCAATGATGTTTGGTAGCTGAAAATGATATGGAAGCAATCTCTGAGGCGAAAGTTCGTTGAGGTTTAAGATAAAAGATTTGGTGAAGCCACATCGCTGCTGGAAATTAAACTTACTCTAGATAGCTGAATCAGTTGACTTAAACCAAACCACATGTTCCCAAAGAGCCGAAATAATCCAAACAATTGAAATATAGTGTTTCTAAATGGAAATAAATGTTGCAAAAGAAGCAAACTTGAGGCCCTTTTGTGCTTATGCTTGCACAACTGAAGCAGTGGGCCCCTTTGGATTTGGTTGCAAACTTGATTCTTTTAATTGTCTTGCCCTTTTGCCTCTGTACTTCAGAAGTAAATGTTTCAACATTTTAAGGGGCTTTAGCTTATGTTGTATCAGATATACACAACTGCATTTTTTGAAATAATTAAAAAGTATGATGAAATTTACTCACCTTTGTAAGTTCAGATGTTCAAAGGGCTACAAGTATCAAAGTAGTAGATAATTTCTAACTCCTTGCTTCTAGATTCCTTGTGAAAAGATTTATTAATCATTTTCCCACTAAGATGGTTTGCATAGAGGGTATTCGCTTTTACATATGGTCTTGTATGATTGAGTATACCCTTACCAATCTACTTATTCTGCCCTTACTAACTTGTCCTAACTTTAGATGCCACAAATAGGTAAATTTAGCAAGATGCACATGGACATTATCAATACAAGAAGAATAAGAACAAGAAACCACTATATTAACATTTGCTCTGTCAAGTAAATAGAAATTATCATTAAGAGTTCCAGATGCCATTAATCTCGCATGACTCCCAATTGCCACTTTTCTTGCCTTAGGCAGACTTCGGATCCATTCTTGGCAAATTAGCTCAAGAAGATGACACTACCCATAGCTGGAGCGAAGTAGGCCCTCTACCCAATATAATGACTTTCCAGAGTGCAAGTGATCTGACATTTTCCTGTCCCCAAAACATCACATAAACGTGTCATTCCCCGCATACACACACAAGACTTTGGCTCTGATTTCCTAAATTTCTATGACCACGGTTTTCTTCATAAAGTTGTGTTGGGAAGTCTCAGAGTCAATCCACTAGTCTTTTTCATCCACGTCAACTATTATGAATTCAGTGCACATGCAAATACAATATATTTGACCCAATTCAAGAGGTTGTCTGTTGTCCTATTGTTTCCTGTTACCCTTCTTTTTCTTCGAAAAGTTTGGATGGGAATGACCAGAGTTTTCGCGTATGAAGCAATTTTCATTATTCTTCTTTCGCTTCTTTCTGCGTTTGGATTTATCATTGCTTTTCAAAGACCCATCAGTGAATTATCCTTGCTGCTAGATGTGTCACTCGTAGGATAAACATGAGAAATAAAAGCATTACTATGTATCCCACAGGCAATCGCAGACCTCAGCTCAAGGTTTGAGAGACACTCTTCCATAGCAGAAAACTACTCTGAAGATAAATGATTTGGAAATCTATATCTATTGTAGGATCCGCCATGCATATAGGTTAGTACAGTGGGCCTCGCTCAGCCTTAATTGTGAAACTCAATCTCAAATCAACAAACTAAAAATAAAGTAAAAGAAAAATACATAAAATTATTTTTGAACCTAAACTATCTAGGTAGAAGCAATATTATAAAACTATTGTCTTTCATTAAATAAAAAAAAACATAGCACTATTTTCTTTCATTCTTTCTTTTTAAATGGCATTATATTTGTATTTTTAGTTATGTTTTCAATCAATGTTATTGCTGATTTTTTTTTTCACTGATAATGTTGTTTGACTACAGTTTACTTTAGGCACGCCGCAAGAAAACTTCTTTAGTTCTAACCCTGGATGGAAGATGATGTCACTTTCAGAAGTAGGCACCAAGGTAGTTGTCAAGTCATAGTTAATCGGTCACATCAGCCAATTGACTTACTTGACAATGATGCCGTGGTCAATAGACCGAGCCATGCCTTTGTCCGGTGGGTAAAAATTAGGGGTGGAAAACGAGTCAAGTCGAGTTAAAATGGGCTGGATTTACAAGGGTCATCAATTGGTTAATGCACAACCTATATCGAACCCATTTTTTAAATGGGTCAGTTAACCCCAACCCACACCCAGCGGGATTCAACCCAACGTGACCTGCAGAACTCACAATCCAACTAGGGATGCAAACGGGTATCCAATTCTCCGATTATCCAGAGGTTCTGACCCATATAAAAAACTGGATTTGGAAATTGTTTTAGGTTCTGATTCATAAATGGGTCCGGGTCCACAACCCAATTTAGGTCCCGATTGATAAACAGGTCCGGTTCTGGGTCCATATAGCTCCTGACCTGGGACTTGGCATACAAGTCATTAATGTTGCAAACTATAGTTCAAAATCAATTTTTCTTGGACATTTTTATGTTTAATCCTGGAGGTAGCGGACTTGATGCATTGTTATAAGTTAAATGTTATCCTCATTTTAAGAAAAAAATTAAAAAAAAAAAAAAGAAGAAAAGTTAGAATTGGTTTTGGAACTAGTTCCCGGTCCTCTAGTTGGATTCGATTCCGAAATCATATATGGGTCCTCCTATCAGAACTGGTCTCGAACCAACAAAACAGGTTTCAATCCAAAACTATCATTTAGAAAGGGGTTCGGGTCCAGTATGGTTCCGACCTGGAACCATCACGTTTGTAACCCTAAACCCAACCCTCAATAAGAGTTACGATGAGACACAGAAAAATTGGTCATTCCCCTTTTTGGGTTGACCTTTCCATTAATAATACATTAAGTGCCAAGTTTTGTTTACAAAGGAGGATCCTCATACTACTAACCAATATATCACAATCTCCTAAGAATAGAAAGTTACATCTAATTACATAGCTGACAGAATCTGCTTATGAATATAATGTTGACTAACTAAATCCCACGTGGGGATGTGGCTAATATACAACTGGATGATTGGCGTGGGCCTGCTGGACTAGATCATCCTTCTACACTTCCATCCATGTCCTCTTCAGCCTTCCCCTTTCCTTGGTGGGCCATCAATCTACATAAAAAAAAATCTCCTCCCAGCCGCCATTATTGGCTTGCATTAGACATGTCTAAACCATCTCTCATTAAACACCCCCACCCTCGGTTTACAACCATAAATCTCATGAAAACGATCAGTTTTTTTTTTTTTTTACCTGAGTTTTTGTCTTAAATCACCAGCCTCGTACAATGTTGATCTGAAAAATCAGTTTTAGCCCTTTTATTTGGTCCATTGAGTATTCTAATTAGAATGTAGATCCACATCCATAAATCTAATTAAAAATGAGGCTGAAAATCTAATTAAATACACTAAAATTATGTCCATTTTACATTTCTTTTACATGGCGACTGAATGTCCATTTTACATTTTCACCATATGTTCCTTCCAACTTTCTATTATGATGCAAACATAGCCACCATAGCCCATAATTCAGTCAGGGAGGTGGTTATTGAGGAGTAGACATGACTCGATCAAGGAGCAGAAATCGGTTTAGTGGTAGGGTTGCGACTCCGATATGGTGTAATGGAGCAATGATTAGAACGTAAAGGTACAGAGACGATATGATTAAGACAGGGATCAGAGAGAGAACATGGGTTGTGAAGAATTAATTATACCTTATTTATTTTCATCATTTCTCTCATTTACCTTTCTCGTCATCGTCATCATCAAAGTCTTGTACCAAGTATATGTTGAGGTCGGCTATATAAATTCGGATTTTCCATTCTAATGTATCCTGAGCCAAATCCTCAAATAGGTTGCACTCACAGAATATTGTTTTCTCAAAATTCATGTTTGACTTGTGACTAAAATTCTACGCCAGCTGTCAACCTACTTATAGCAACCCTCCTCATTTATTCAGGCTTGGGTTCGATTGTAAAGACTAGCGAGGCTTAAACCACTTGGTAACTTCCATAAAAGTGGATCTTTTTTCATTTTTTTTTTTAATGGTCACAAAAGTGGATCTTTATTTCAACCATCAACACAACCTTCTAGCAACTATGCCTACGGATGAAATGAAAATGAAGTCTCAATGATGGTGCTCAATTTTAACCCCATCTAAATGATCAATATCCATTGATGCTCAACTTCCACCTGGAGTTCATTGGAGTGCACAAGTTGATAGTGACTCCAACCAAATACCACATAATCTAGCATCGTGATCTCATAGAGACTTGTTTCCTTGTCTAAAAGCAGCTATCTATCCCCCATGTCATTAACAAGTTCGATCAACATTCTTTTTCTCTAAGTAATCAAAACCCAAATTTTCTTTAGTTTTTACATTATTTAAAAATGCCCCTTTGGTCTCCTATGTCATTGAGTGTAAATGTGTAATAGCCATGAAATGAAAATCAGACTAATTTTTTCCCGATCAAGGATCAAAATAGTGGTTGCAGCAGGCATCACGGCCAGTGGCCGAAACACTATGTAGCGGGCAATATGTAGCAACGCAATGGTGTGAGTTTTTCAAGTGGTGAAAAGAATTCAAATCTTGTGTTGCATCCAATCTTGTTTTTTTATTTAGTGATTTGAAACCATATAAGAATAGTTACAACTTTAGGAAAGGCTATTGAGGTGATGAAATAGCAAAACGGTGTTTTAAAGTAAAATTGATTGACTTTCCTAGGTTTTAGATCATAGCGCCACTATGTTCAAAATAGTATAGCAGCCTCAACCATTACGGTCGATAATGTGGCCGCTACATAGCTATTTTGAACCATGCTCCCAATCTACGTACATAGCATCATCTTCAGCAACCTGATTCACCTTTCCATTCAAATATCCCAGTAATCTTCTCCCTACTATTTCTAGCGGTTAGCAACCATGCTAGATATTTGTAGATATCAAACTTTAAAGGTATCATCTATGACTGAAAGCACTCCACAACACCTAGAGACTATACCACCTCTCTCCCAAGACACTACTGGAGGAATGACTTCAATATGAGTTAGGGGATGGGACTGTTCTCCAAAACTCACCAAATTCTAGGGGGTGTTTGGAAAGAGGATATTCTTATAGATTTTAAGATATTTTTTGATATGTTAGATTATACTATTCAGTTTTTATTTGGTAGTGTTTGGAAAGAGTATATTATACGTTACATTATTAGGTTTTCTCTAGAAAAGTTGGATATTGCTTTCTTTAGGGGAGAGGTGAATATTGGAGATTCTAGATAACACAATCACTCAAAACACGGGAGGGAATATTGTTTTGGTTTTCGATATCTCAAAACCGCAGAGGGAAACTTTCCTGGGCAACTGTTTTCGGGAGACATCTATAGCCTGCTAAGAAGAAATTCTCTCTTCTTCATTCCCATACCCTTTCTCTGCAAGGTTTTTCTCTCCTATTTTCAGGTATGTGCTCCTTTTTCCTTCTCATTTTTTGGCTTTCTCTTCCTTCTTTTTCTTGAGATTTCCTATTAAAAAAGCCTTCATCTTCTTGAGATAAGTGCATTTTTCAGATGGGTTAGGTATCTTAATGAATTGATTGTTATGCCAAATCTGTAGAACATATGCAATTCTTAATGAATTAATGTGGGAAGACCGTTGCCATCATATGAACAATCTTCGAGAATAATTGTAACTTAAGTATTAGTGATTTTATATTGAACAAAATAAATAATATTTATAAACTTTCTTCTCAAATTATTTATTCATTTTGTTTTTTTATCATTTTTTAAATATTTATAAATATCCAAACACATAAACTTAGAATATCTTGAAAGATTATGCAATTTCCAAACACTAAAAGTAATAATAGGTTAAAATCTGCAAAAATTACCAAACAATAAAAGTAGCAAAGCATTATAATATATCAATATTGTAATCTATGAAAAAAGAATCCGTCAATATTTAAATCTACTTATATTTTATTCCGCCTGTACCCAAACACCACCCTAGCAAAATTACCCGCAGGATAGACAAACTTGGACAGGTAAAGATCAGGCTATGAAATATCAATCAATCAACACCGTTGTTGACTTTACATGGCAAGTACAACTGTGAACAACTAAACCTCTTCAGGCTAGTCACCAGATAGTACCATCATCGACAGCCTCACCACAATAAACACCAACCAGCACTACCGCTATTCATATGTATCCAAGAAGAAGATAGAGAGAGAGAAAAAAAAAAAAGAAGATAGAGAAAAAAAAAGATATCTCAATTAACACAACCACTTAACAGAAATATTACTGTTTATTACAGTCGATCAGCATAAAACAAACCAAAAAATATTCTGAATAATCCCAATGATTCCAGTAATATCATAAATAACATCCACTCCATGGCGTTATATCCCACTAGAAAACTGTGCAAAGAAAAATCAATTAAGAAAACTAATAAAACTTTTTGATTTACTCCAAACAAGGATTCGAAAGGATGACTACAAAGATCCCCTGCCATCCACTGCACTCATATACATAACTTGAAAATGTAATATATCATATTTTCATTTAACGCAATAGGTAGGTACTTTCAGTTTCATCTTCCTTTCTGTTGACCGACCATTGTATTTCTCCTTCATGAATATAACATTTGATACAAATAACTACAACATTGTACCAATGTCATCGTAGACCCAAAGATCGTCGTATACCCAAAAATTCAACTTTTTTATTAAAAGAATTGTATGGTCAGTGCTATTCAAAAGCTAGGCCACTATCTGATCCCTATATCTTTCGTCGTGGCAATACATAAAGAGGTTTGTTCAATGGATTTTCATACTAAACATGTCCCAATGAAGAATAATCAAAATAAATTTAAGACCAACACAATTTGTGCATCTCTCCCACACAAGCAATTTATCATAAATGCCATAAAAGTTTTTGACAAGAAATGACAAGAAATATGTTTCTTAGGGCCTCCATAACTCAGTCCCAAAGCCAGCTCCCCCCCATCAGGAGGTGCCTAAGTTGCAAGCAAATAGCACTCTGGGTCTTTCACTGCTACTTCAGCCACTGTCCAATTTATCTCTAACTACCGAAATAACTATAAAATTTTCTATCTTCTCATATCCTAATAGCATTACCCAATCAGAAAGTACAAAGATAACACCATTAGGCCTAATTGCATATGAATGACTGGAACTAAAATTATCAATCATACCCGAAGCCAAATTGCATATGAATTACTGGAACTAAAATTACCAATCATACCTGAAGACAAGTACTAGATAACTTTAGCACGCTGGCATGGCGAAGATTCTGGAGCGAGGATTCCAGGATGGAAATGAATTCACTTGTGCTCCCTGGGGGATAAGAAACATCAATGTAGGCTTCTCTTAGAAACACCATATCTCCAAAAGAACACCTGCCTACGTTTCCAGACCTAATCTTCAAGAATTGGAGATTGGGGGCTTCAATCTCAATCGACTCATTATGACCTCCATCTATCGTCAATCTCTTGAGCCGCAAGCTCGAAGATGGAGAAGACAAAGACGAGCGGCGGATCTTCATAGGAGGACACAAGAAGTAGCCTTCAATAGATAAATCTTCAAGCAAAGGGCATTTTTTCAATAAGTCCTCAACCAATCCTTCTCTTATATCTTTGGATGACAAACGGAAGGAAGTGAGCTTTCTAAACCTCGAGAAATTACAAACCTTAAACACGCAATTCTTCAGATTGAGGGAAACCAATGTTTGGCATTTCAAAAAAGAAGAAGGCAGCTCGTATGGATCATTCCCATGTTTTATCAAGAAGAAGAGATCGAGTTCTCGAACGCCTTTCTCAATTGCGAAATGGATCCAGGCATCTATGTGAGGAATGTAATCGGAATTGCAGGGAGATCTGAGCTGAAACTTATGGATCTTTGGAGCGGAGCTGAGGACGAGAGTCTGATAGACGAAACTAACAAAATCTTCCTCGCAATCGCTTTTGCAGATATCGAAGTGGAGATTGGGAACAGAAGTGGAGATTTCTCGCAAACGCCAGGACGAAAGGCCAGCGCGAATCACATCTTTCATGTCTAAAAAGGAGAGGATGTGGTGGAGAAGGGATTCAGGTAAGGAGCTGAGACGATCAACCTCGGACTTTTTTGCTGCTCTCTTCTTAGACTTTCTATCCATCTCTCTCCCTCTCTCTCTCTGCTGAAGTATCTCTGTGTTTCTATATGGAGTCTGTGACTTGGGAGGGAAGAAAGAAAAAGAGGACGAGCGTCTGAAGCGGACCGCTCTCCGAGGAATCTGGATGCTTTTGGGAGTTAAAAAGGCACGTAACGTAACCATTCATTGACCCCACGTGTTAAAACCTGAACCGTCCAAAAAGATTAAAATAGGATCAAATTTTACATCAATTTGAGTTTACTCTACCGTTTGATTAAAAATCTACTCTGTTGTTGCTAGTTGGGATTAAAATCCAAGGGTAGGGGCTTTCCTAGGGTTTCTTTTAAAGGATGGTGGGCCTCATCAGTGGATGTTGGCTACGTCAGTTTTCTGGTTGAAGGGCCGCGATCAAGATATCTAGCCAGGGAATGGTGTTGCAACCCCACCAACACCGGGGACGTGGTAGAAATATGACCCATTGTTGCATTTATGGGCTACAAACCAGTAAGCAGTTTTGCTCATCTAGGTGGGCCCATCTGTTCCGTTTTCTTTTTTTTTTTTTTTCGCTTTCTGATGACTAATGCTAAATAAATAGGTCAGGTCAAAATTCTAAAGAATTTTACAAAAAAAATTCCGTAATTTGAACATTTCTCGCGAAGGGTGTCCACAAATTATACAAGACTGACGGACTTGCCAGGGCCTTATTTCGTTTAATTTTTTCAACTTTGATAGGAGTGACGCTGGCGTCGCTCGCCTCTAATGGAGAAGACACTAGCATCGCTCATCAGAGCATCTCCTAATGTCTTCTTCTTTCTCTCCTCCTATTTCGCCATCTCCCCAACTCCATCTTTAATGGCTAGTATTGGCCACAGCAAAAAATCAATGTAAACCCCTCTCTCTTTCTCTATCATTTCACAACAATATGGAAAGGTAACAAAAAAATATTTATTTTTGAAAATATGGGAAGAGAAAGAAAAGGTTGATTATCCATTTTACCTGCTTAGAGTTTCCAAACTTTCTTGCTTGCCAAAAAGAAATCTCTCCCTTCAACATGAAATCCCCTCTCACCACCATCCAAACCCACTTCCTCAAAACCCAAATCTATGTTCATCTTCGGTATCTAATAGTAGACGGCCTTTTCCTCACCTTTCCAAGCACCTTAGGGTATGTTTGGCATCGTTCTAGGTGGATATTCCTATATTCCCATGAGATACATCCAATGTTCCCATGAGATAAGGTTGTAAAAAATATGTTTGGTATGTGTAATCATTGTTCTGGATTTTGGTCTCACGGGAAGGAATCTCAAAATCTTAACTCGCTAACATAAGAAAGTGGGGACGAAAAACTTTATTTTTTTTAAGAAACAACTTGCTGGCACAGTTAATTCTTACTTGTCTCTTGCGTTTCAAAGAATTTCATTTAAATACTCTAAATCCTCTGCTTATTTTAAATGTAGACCTTATGTTCACAATCTCAGAGAAGGTAGTCATACTTTATAATTCTTAAAAGTAGGTCACGTGGTCAAAATCACAAAAGGTGGGCACATATTATAATTCTATGAATGCACGACCACATTGTAAATCCTATAAATGCGGACCCTATTTTTTAATTTGTAAAGGTGGGCATCATGTTATAATTTTTAAAGGTGGTCCCATGTCTACAATCATAAAAAGGTGGCCCCACTCTATAATTCTTTAAGATGGGTCATATGGTCACAATCACAAAAGGCGGAACCACATTATAAATCCTATGAATGTGGGCCTACATTGTGAATCCTATGCATGTAGCCCCATCATTAGATTTATAAAGGTGGGTACTACATTGTATTTTTTTAAAGGTGGGTCATATGTTTACGATTAATCAAAAGATGGCCCCACATTATAATTCCTATAAAGCTGGGCCCACATTATAAATCCTATAAATGTGGGGTCCACCTTTTAATTTCTAAATGTGGTACTATGTTGTAATTTTTAAAGGTGGGTCACATATTTATATTTACAAAAAGTGGCCCCGGTCCACATTATAATATCTATAAAGGTGGGCTCACATTGTAAATCCTATGAATATAGGTTCCATGTTCTAATTTTTAAAAGTGGGCACCATATTGTAAATACCACATGTAGGTCCCATGTACAATAATATTAAAGTGACACAAACAATAAAAGGTGGGTCCCAAATTGTAAATCATATATCCACTCCTTGATCAAGACTTCTATAATGTTACCAAACAAGTTCCGTACGACATACTCTCAAAAGAGTAATTTGATGAAATGATGCCAAACAAGTTCTGCAGAGTATAGTCTCAGCACAAATTGATCTCAGCACAATTTGATCCGAACACAAAATTGGGAACAACACAATAATGATGCCAAACGGGCCCTTCTCCACCCTTACATATCACCATAGAACTCAATCCATATGCCTTTAGAGTCATTAAAATCTTCTACGAGCGCTCACTTCGCATCAAAATTACATCATTTTGAACCGAATTCTGAAGTCCAACTCTAGGAGTCTCTACTGGGGTTTAATTAAATAGGAAATTCTCTTCTGGGCATTTCTTGGATCAGGAATTCAAAAGTGGGGGACATCCATTTACTGGTGTTCGGACTCTCTAATCCGAAGCGAATCCTCTATTGGGTATATTTCGTTATATGGAATCTCTTGTGGGCGATTTGCAGAAGAGAAAGACACGCCTCCCAAAGCAAGAACATGCGATATGGGATCCATCCATGAACCGGAAAAGATAGCCATACAATGCGTATGGCCTTTCTAAGCAGTTTAAGGGAGCATAATAAGAGAGAAATGAAATAGAAGTTCTAGAAAAATTCATTTACATCTATCATTATCGCATTCCTTTTTCACTCTTCCTTGCTTCAACCTTGGCTTGAATTTCAGAAGTTGATCAATGTTAGGAGACAAAGATGAAGACATTAGAAGATGCTGGTGTCGCCCCCATCAGAGACTAACGACAAGCGACGCTAGATGCACTGACAAGCGACACTAGCGTCGCCCCCATCAGAGACGAGTGACGCCTATTAAAGTTGAAAAAAAAAAAAAAGAAACAAGGCTTGAAGGAGCCCATTTGTGTTATACAATTTGCGGGGACCCTTCATGAAAAATGGCCAAATCTCAAGATTTTTCCCATGAAATCCTCAAAATTCTATTGCGGCTTAGATCTTGAAAAACTCCACCCAATCAGATCATCACAACCGTTGGCATACAAACACACACACAATATGCAATTCTATTTCATGTTCCGAGTCCAATTCTACAAGTCTGGAAGCACATGGAACTGTACATATGGGTTTAAAGCGGACTAGGACATGTCGGTAAGAGAAATATTGTGCCGGGAATGCTTGGCCCGTTGACCATGCCTTGCCGGTACAGCATGGAGAATGGGATGGGCCATGCTGACCAGAGGACTCTGGGCCGCGGCACAACGCGGTCCAATGGTCAGATTTTAAAATGCCCTGCCCCGGTCCCCGCCCCCGCCCCCGCCCCCGCCCACCCCCGTTCCATAGCTAAAAAGGGTCAAATATGGGGGGTTTGTGTCATCCCCCCACACACTACCAAAACACGGTCATATGAGGGGGTATTTTGTGTCATTTCAACGCTTTGAAAGTTTATAAATACATCTTGTACTCTCATTTCTCAACACTCATCTACACTATACTCTCCCTAACCCTATGTTTGGGAAGGGGGTAAAATGAGGGGAAGGAAAAAAAGGAGGGGAAAATGGAGAGAAAGTGGAAATGGGGGCTGTTTGGGAAGGGGGGAGGGAAAATCGGGGAGGGGAATTAGGGGGTAAATTTTTTAAAATTTTACCCCTAAATTTTCCCTTCAAAATTGGGGGGAAAAAATGAGGGAAATAGGGGATTTCCCTCCCCTCCCCTACTTCCTAAACAAGCCAAGGGAAAAATAATTTTCCCTCCCCTCCCCTTCATTTTCCTTTTCCCTCATATTTTCCCTCCCCTCCCCCCTTCCCAAACATAGGAGAAGTTTTCAAAGGCACTAAGAAGTTCTCTCTCGCTACTGAATGAGCTCTCTCTCACTCTCTCAACAGAACTTCTATATGAGATTTGCATGAGAAAATTTCTCATTTTGTGCATGAGTTTGGATTATTTACATTCAGATCTAGTTAGGTCCGTGGGAGTTGGGGTTGCTCTAATACCTATGACTATTGTTGGGTTGGGGTCTAGGTCTACCATAGGGCTGTTAAAATGTCATACGACCCGTTAACACGACACAAACCCACACGATATTAATGGGTTCGGGTGCACTCTTTAATCGGTTTAGGTCGTTAACAGGTCAAACCCGTTAACACGTTAAGTTAACGGGTCATATACGAATTAAATCAATAACTCGTTAACAACCCGCTTAACCCGTTTATTTTTCTTAGTCCCTAAGTATAGCTAGAATTCATTTATATTCATAAAGAAGAAATTGAAATGTATTATTTTATTGTGGGATTTTAGGTGAGATCCACTCGAGATCCTCACTTACAGTTTCGTCTGGCTTAAGTATTTTTCTCCTTATATATTTTTGTATGATTGTTTTTTCTCCTTAAATGATTGGGTCGTGTAACCTGTTAAATTAACGGGCCACAACACGATTGACAGCCCTAGTCTAGCATATCCATCTTAACCGGTCCCAAATTCTTAAGAAAAAAAAAAAAACAAAACAAAGTATCCCTTCCCAAATTACATACGCCTATTTGAACGCATGCACCTATTCACTTCTATGCTTTATTTAGTACATTAGCTCTGTAGAATGTATCCCTCAGGTACAGGAAGAAAAGCTGCTTCTGTCATGAGACCCTAGCCACACCATCCTATGTGATGACAATGGGATACAACACATAATGTTGAACCACTATATATAGATTTTTCTTAATTAAATATGTTATAAAACAAATCCATATTCTAATGATTACACAAATTGGTTTATCATTCATCTATTTCTTGAATTTCTAAAATAAATTTTTATAAGCATTTTGTTTAGTTAATTAAATAAAGAGAGAAAATGGCATGCTCTATATCATATTTTTATATGTTATATTTACTTTGTAATTAATTATTACGTACTTCCAAATCATACAAGTCTTTTTTTTTGTTTTTCCTTTTTTTTTTTTTTTTTTTTTTTTGTGAGCCTGATCGAGCATTGCCTTGGCTTCTATATTGATAAAATCAATAACGACAACAACTACTACAATTACCATGACCACAATCCAAAAGACAAACGACTACCATAATAACCACCACAATAATAATAAATAATAATAATATCTATGTCCATTTTTAGATCCACTATAGAGACCTTTTAAACGGACCCTACCCACACCGGCCCCTAATCCCCCATATACGCCTATCCAAATGACTTTATTTAGCACATTGGCTTCACCAGATCTCTAATGTACTAGTAGAAAGAAAAAGCGATTCTAGCATCATGACCAACACCATCCTATGTGACGTTCCCACCGTATGAGTTTCTCACTTATGCTTACCATGAGAGGAAGGCCTACAAAATCTGAATCGTTCAAAATGAGCGCTCTATTTTAAAGTACTTCATCCATTTTTCTTCAATAAAAGTTGATCCCAACATAAGATGTGAGCACATAATTTTCTGTTTATTAGAACAACAACAAAAACAACAATAATAACAATATTCTTGGTTTTTTAGTATTTTAGTAGGGTCCACTCTGTTGGACCCAAGTATAATACATTTGACACCTATCCGTTTCGGTCCAGGTTCATGTCCAGTGTAGATCCCCATCATTTCCATTTGTACATACACCTATATATTCATTGTTATGGATATGCTTCCATTTATTACATTGCCTTCGTACATTATATCCTTTCAGGTAGTGGCAAGAAATAAAGCATAAAGCAAACATAAATTGACCAACAACCCTATATGCTCCAACAACAGCCAGTTACACAACTCACATTACCTGTGTGGGCCCATGCTTCTATGATCCAACTCACTTATACCATATTCATACCAACTGACAACCATTATCCTTAATCTCACTCAAATCAAAATAATTTTTAGGGTTGGATTAATACAAGTGAAATAATATTATTATTTTTCTACGCATGACCGATTCAATGGTACAGACTACTCAGATTGAAACGAAACTTGGACCTGTATTTAAATAGATAATTGTTAGTGATATGAAAAGGTTTCGATTAATTTGATGTCGTCCAGACATTAGTTAGATGGTATATACCAGCTGTCCACTATACTTAGGCATTGTAAGATCTTCTCTCACTATATCAGGAAGGGTATAATCGTATTTTTCGCAAAACGCACGACCTGCAGTTTTTCATATGTGACTCTTTGGAACTGTTATAAAAGGTTACCAGCTCCTTCCTGCTATGTACTCTTGTCTCCACCATTACTAACTGAAGAAGATTTTAGAAAATGACGGCTCTCTGACGGTATCTCTCTCTCTCTCTCTCTTGTCTCTCTCGTTTTGTTTATTTCTGCATGTGTAAGAAGCTGCTGCTTTTCCTTGGTACTTGCAGTCATCAACACATGCTTTTTGTTTCCTTAATACACTTGCATATATGCTATTCTTTATTCTTTATTTTTTTTCATGTTTATAATAGAAATGATTTGTGGGTTTTGTTTGAAAAAAATCATCATGCATGTAAAAGGTTATGCCTGATTCCATTTTTCCATTGAAAATGAGATAAGAGGTGGAGAGGGGAAGAAGATGGAGATGAGGAGGATCATGAGAACAGTTTGAAGGCATCGAAAGGGTCAGTTCTCATGGGTTCTGATTTTGAAATAGAGAAAGAAAAAAAAAAAAAAAAAAAAGAAAAAGGAAGGTTGGGTTTGTAAAATGAGATGGGTGAAAATGGATTGGGTTTGTTTTTGCCAGGGGGATTTATCATCCATCGGTTTTTGTTGAAAGTTGGTTTGTGAGTAATCCGCTTTTCAATGAAAATCGATCTTCCAAAACATGTCTTCAAGAGTGGTTAGGATAATTGTTTAGTGGTGGTCTACTTAGTTTCTGGTTTTGTATTTTGTTTTTCTCTCTTTAATCAAACTCACTCTTTAGCAAAAAAAAAAAAAAAAAACCAACCCTCTTAACCAATGGGCGATTTTAAAGTAGTTTCTGTAACGCTCTTGGGCTGCTTGAGCAGGGACCCACCTTCCCTCCACCACATACAAACACGTCCTTTTTCCGAATTGCCACCCATTCAACTTTATTTATAGGCTAGAATTTAGTCAACTTGGGGCCCTTAAACCGTTAACCTCCCAGTTCAAGGTGGCCCCGCGGCCTGGAACAGCATGGCCTTTTCTGAGAATGATCCCCCATTAGGGTTGGTTTTGGTACTGGTTTTGTCGGGTTGGCCGTTATCAATTTATAGATTTCAATCCGAGTAGGGTGCACAGCGGATTGGGGATTTGGCTTCTTAAGCCTGTCTTGAACTAGCTTATAACTGATTTACACATTTACTAATTAAGTCTAATATATTAAACTTAATTTTTTTTTCTAAGATTTATATTTTTAGAGGACAAAAATTTTAACTCAACCTGACCTCTACCTATCATGGGGCAGCATGTTTGGCGTTTGGGGGATGCTGGGGTGGCCATGGGCTCATAGTAGTCAATCTCATTTTGTTTTGGTCGTAATGGCTGGAATCTTTCGTTCTAGTTCTTCGGCAGAAACGAAATGGGGTTAACAAAAAACTTTTGATTTGAATACCCTTGTATGTTAATGGGGAAAGGAAATCCCAAATCTGGTTTGGGTTTTCTTCTTTGTTTCATACCTCAATCATTACTGAGAAAAATCATATAATAATCACACGTAAAGAATGTATTAATCCCGACTGTGTGTCTTCTCTCCAAGCGAGTCTCGGGTTTGGTTTTCAATGTATCAGAGCCCTACCAAACCCAGAATTCCCCCAGACAGTTGGGTTTGCAGTTTTTATCCAATACATAGATCCTCATACTGATCAATTCCATCTTGGAGTCTAAACCAAAATGACGACCAAAACGGAATTGACAACTATGCATGCCCCCACGCCCGCCCCCAAAAAAAAAAAAAAAAAACAGCCAAAATGATTACATCCAGGTTCTACCCTTGCGTATGAGGCAGGGCATGTGTGGGTCGGATGGGTATGGATTTGCCTCAACCATAATTGACTTAACCTATTACCATTACTAAAGGGTTAGGAGCAGCAATTATGGTCAAGGTACACCTAAATCCATCCTACTCACAAATCAGTTATATTGAAGTCCTTCAGAATGACTCCTTGACTTAGTAGTTAGGAGCAGCAGTTCTTATTAGGAGGTTCAGGTTCGAACCTGGTCGTGTGAGTTGTGTGCAAGTCCCCATTACCTCGTATGCGTTAGTTATGTCTCCTTGCATGTGCGAGTTACCATCACCTCCCATGTGCAAGTTTCTCTGGATTCTTACCCCTCAACTGTGTTACCAATAAAAGAAAAAAAAAAAAAAGAAAAGAAAAATTGAAGGACTCGCTACCAGTTGCAAATATCAATATCCCGGAGCTCTCCATCGTTAACTATAAAAGAGCTTAAAAATATCAAAATGGTTCCTACAATTTTTTTAATGACCTGCACTGTCATCCATTTTGTTAGCTTACCTAATGGGTCAACACCTATTGATCTTCTTGGACCCTACGCATATTTTAATTCACGCATTTTTTGCTTAGGAATTGACGGATCCCTTTATCTCCTCATTTCCTCTTCTTTTCCTTTCTTTTCTTTTTTCTTATTCTCCTTTCATGGATGATCAGGAGTAAGAGCTATGTAGAACGAAAGTAGTTTGAGCTGAATTTGATGATATTTTGGGGCTCAAATTGGTAGAAATGGCCAATTCATACGGTTTGATTTTCTTGAGTTGCGATAAAGATTACGACATGGTGGGGCTAATTTTAATTAAAGATGAATGAATGAAGGTGGTGTCTACCCTATATATGGGTCCATTTTACTGTTTAAGCATTGGCTCTATCCGGAGTGTAGAAGGGACAAATTTCTAAAAAATCTAAGCCTTAGTTTGAAGGAGTCTTAAATTCTTTTTAAAGAAGTGGGGTGGATTTGGTTGAGTAAAGGTGGATTGGACGCTGATAGTCAGGGCAATGCTAAAGGACCTATTTGATGGATAATGAATGATCAGATTAGGGGGACCCAAGGTTGACTTTGTGAAAACTGAAAACCTTATTTTCTTGGTACATTAAATCGTAAATTTGAAAGCATCGTTTGAAAAATGGCCGTTACCATTTCATAACAGCCATTATGAAATGAAAACGGCCTATGCCATTAAGTTATTTACCATATAACGGTCACAATATCCAAAAAATAATGAAAAAAAATGGTTCATAACGGTCATAACAACCAATATAACAGTTATTAGGTTGATAATTTTTTTCCCAAATCATTTGTAGAGCTTTCTAAGGTTGTGCTAGAGCTTCACATGCTTCTTTTTTGGCCACCAAAACTCAAATGATTTACATGAATTTTTAGATTCTCATATGATGGTTTCTTCCTTCTTCAACCATAATATTCCTATGTTCATGCTCCGCTACTTTCATTAATTAATAATTAATCAATCTTGACGTAGTAGTAAATGTTACTTGAAAGTTGAAATTCACCCTCAATTTACTTGGTGATTGAGTAACTGAGTGCTTTATGTCTGCACTACTAATACTAGTTTCTTGACTTGAAGTGTCTAATATTAATGGTTAGTTCAAAATTATGGTAGTAAATCATACTGTAAAATTTGTGAAATTTAAACTTATTTTAATATATACATGTAAATCTATTTAATTTAGAGCAAACTTTATAAGTTTCAGATAAAATAGTGATACGGGATGTTATGACTTAGTGGGACTAATATTCTGCTTTAAAGTGTTTTCTAATGGAAAGAAATATTTTTGTTTATCATTTTATAAGACTTTGGATTTTGGGGATACTTTTTCAGATTTTTTTTGGGGTAATATAAAAATTCCCATTGCGATGGACCGTGACAATCTAGAACCGCAAAGCGATGATTGGGAACCGCAATGTAACATGACAACTGCGATGGTGACCGCTACCCCGATTTTAAACCACAAGGGTAAGGCATATTGGTTATTTTGCCTCTTCGTTTACAATATTCATTTACCATGAAGTTAGGTTAAGTGGGTCACATATGGTGGATCTCAGTTAGGTTAAGATATCCAAGACCAGATTGTGAATAATAACTCTTACTATTGACGTGGATTGAGGAGAAGATAGAGTCCCATTGGTGAAAGATGTGAACAATAGGTACTATAGAAGGGTGGATGGTTTGGCTGTGATGGTCCCATGTATATGGAGATAAAGGATGGATTGGGTAAGTGGTCCGCTTATAGTGGATCTCATTTAGGTTAAGGTAAGATGTGTAGGATGTTCATTTAGTGGGTCATAGAAATTTAGAGATTGTGAACAACAGCTGTTATTGCTGATGTGGCTTAAAGAGGAGAGAGTTGGCCTTTTTTTTTTCTCCAACATGTATATCTTTAAGGTATAAAAATGGAATCTTGAGTTGACAAGAAATTGATAATCAGGGGTTAATAAAAAATGATCTCCAAAAGTAAAATAAAAAAGGAGACAAAGCTCAATTGAAGATATCTAGACATCGTAACATAGAGTGATATGGAAAACTTCACATCGGCATAGATTCTTATATTATGCGGAGTAAGACTCATTTGTTTCAAGCAATTTGTATCAATTTTCAAAGAAATAGATCCTTGGACTGAAAGAGGTGTGCTTCAAAGAGTTCAAATACTTGAAGGAAAAGACTGTTAAAACTTCATTCTATGATCAACATGATACTATGCTACCATCATTAATTCTCCATACTTTGAATAACCCAATGCTATATATATATATATATATCAATATACTGTTTATAAACACATATCTTAAGGTAGGCCCACCCAAATAACATAATCATTGTGGGATCACATCATGGTTTTAAAAAATGAACGTTATGTTATTTTCAATATAACGGTCATAACAGTCAATATATAAAAAATAAGTGAAACAAATGGGTCCATGATGGTACATAATGGCCATTATTTTGAATATAATGATTATAATGGCCATTATTTTAAAAATAATACTCAAAATATCGACCGACGATGAATTTTTTTTAACTTTCTTTCCTCAATTATCTATAGAGCTTCCGAAAACTATGCTAGAGCTTCCCAAGCCTCTTTTTCACCAAAAACTCAAGTTATTTGCAAGATTATGGTGGATTAACATATAAAGGTTATTCCCTTTTCAACCACAATACCCATTCTACAATGCTTTCAGTCATTAATTAATTCATCTTGATGTAGTAGTAAATGTTCCTTGAAAGTTGAAATTCCCTTTCAACCACAATACCCATTCTACAATGCTTTCAGTCATTAATTAATTCATCTTGATGTAGTAGTAAATGTTCCTTGAAAGTTGAAATTCCCTCTAACTTACTTCGTAATTGAGTAATTTAGTACTTCACTCTGCTGTTAGTTTTTTCACATTTAGTGTTTAACATGAATGGTTAATTAACAATTAGTGTTTCAATGCATACTATAAAATTAGTTATATTCTAACTTATTTTAACATATATGTACATATACATATACACATGTACATGTGTATATGTATGTAAATCTATTTAATTTAGAACAGACTTTATGGGCATGTTTGGTAACGGGTGAGGAATCCATAGATCTTATTATTCTTTACTACTACTAGAACAAGGATTTCTCGCGAGGGATTTATATAGTTAAGAATTTCACATTGATATAGTTGAGAAAAATAGGGTTCAGTGTGCAGATTCACTTAAGTGAGGATTTTCAAATCTTATGTGGGGTGGGTGGTCGGATTTGAAAATCCTATAAAATGAAGATTTTTATTTGTCCAAATCTTCAGAAATTTACAATTCCCAAACATGAATTTATTACAACTTTAGGGAAATCGAAATTCTTTTCTCTAAAAATTTTGTCGCCAAACGTGACCTATAAGTTTTATAAGACAACGATATAGGATGTTATGATTTAGAGGTACTGATATAAAATATTTTATAAGGTAAAAAATATTATTTTCTAGCATTTATAATATTTTAGATTTTTTGGATATTTACTCATATTTTTTTTTTAAATAACAATTTGCACCACGATGGATTACCATGACTATAAACCACGACGCAATGCCTTGTAATAAGGGTTTCAGGGTTAACCACGATGACGACTACAATGACTATGTTAAACACAAATCACATGCATAATGTACTGATATCAAATCAGAATAGACATGATTTTATTTTTTATTTTTAGTTTTTTTTTTTTTTTTTTGCTAGACTCCAGCCCACAAAGATGTTGTTTCATCCCTTCTGTTTTTTATGATTGTCATGTGTGCAGGTGGGCCCCATAGACATCATTTAATTCAACATCACATGGGGACATGCCCTTTAACTTATTCAAAATAATGGAACAAATCTAAAGATTTTTATCATAATTTAGAATGATGGAAATTGTTTTTTCAACAAGCAACCAAATCATACTTTTCAAAAAAAAAAAAAAAACTCTTCAAAAATCACTCTTTTTTGTATATGGTATGTGTTTGTTCATTGTTCTTTTATCTGTGATTGTTTTTTCAGTAACAAATCCAGATCCTCACTCTCACTCTCACTCTCACTTCCGTAGTAGGGTCACCTTTTGAAAAATATGAGTCACTCTAAAAGAATGTTGTCCCCTTGTATGATGTCCAAAAGGTGAACCAATACGATTTGTTCCAACTGTAAGATTGAGAACATGATTTATCCTCACATTATTAATCATATGGTTAATTTTATGAAGGGACCAACTTTTATTGGGGTAAGATTTGGGGACATCCCATTACCCATTCAAGGGAAGGCCGTTTATTTTGAAGGATTTAGATTTTAAATTGACAGGCTTCATTACGGAATTACACACCATTCTCGGGAAGTGGACTGAGCTCCAACTTTTTTCAGTGAGTTGGCTCCAGATTTTTTCTAACTTGTAGTCTTAGTCATACTATGTTTCCAAGTTTTCTCCTGAATATAACCTTGTAGTATATACTTTCTAAAGCTCCATTTTTCTAATGAAGGGTTAGGATTTTGTTTTCTTTCTACCTTGAGGTTGTGGGTTGAAGTCGTGCTACCAAAAATAATAATAATAATAATTTTTTTCTTCTTGAGATTCTCTACACATGGGACATTTATTGCACTTTCACAAACTAGAAACATAGACATCAAAACCTGTTTTGTATTTTTTTAAAGGACCAAGAGCTAAGATAAGGGTTCGCTTGCCTTTTACACATGTGATAGGAAAATGAGTTTTACGTGTGCAAATTTTACATATGTTAATGCAACATATGTGAAATACATTACCATGTTTGTCAAATTCACCATTTTCAAATGAGTAAATGAGTACATCCAACAATTTTAGATGTATTTGGATTTTTTTGGACTTTTTCACAAATTTTTCGAGATACATGAAAAATTAAGACATGAAACTAGACGTTCTAGTATGTACTGTTAATGCAAGAATGTTAAATGAGCCCACATAAGTGCAAAAAATTAAATCTATAGCTTGGGACTTTTTCTCAAATTACTCAGAATATATGATGATTTAAGATAATCATCTTCAAGGTCTAGGGTTTATAATTAGTTCAATAAGTAGATTGAACGGTGTGGGTTATAGATATGGGACCCAAGTGAATAAAAAATTAAAGGTGGTTGATGGTGCCCACAAGAATGCAATCATCATGCAAGAGATTGTACTAGAGCCTTTTGCGGGAGAGGTGTGAAAGCAATTTCCACACCTGATTTGTTGTGAGAATTTTCGTGTGTAAACTAAATGGCCTTACTCAGGCACCAGTTAGTTAGTTACACACCTCATTTACACATCACATCACATGTAAATGACCATAAACAAATGTGATAATGCATAACCATTATGCATGTGAATCATTTACATATGTACATGACTGCAAGCAAATGAATCCTAAAGAGAAGTCATAGACTCTAGATTTTGCTAAGACATAGGATTTGTATATGAAACTTGCTCATATATTCGAACCTTGATTTTCTTATGGGGACATTTTTGTAAGGTCATGTCAGGCTGTCAGAGCCAGAAAATGCAAAACGGTAGAATGTAGTCTCGCTATAGCGAGAATGGCGGACAAGCCCAGTCTAATCCGGACTCTACGTTAAAGTTTATGGCTTGATACTCTGAGTTTATTATTATTAATAGTCTTAAGCATGAATTTGGGGCTATAAATTAGGTGTTTCTCACAACCTAAAGGGACATAGATCATCTTTCAAGCTCTGAATTAGTGATCTAATTAAGAGAAATTTTATCTAGAGATTTTTTAAGAGTTGTGCTGCTAAGTACTCTAGCGAGCCATCTTCTTCTGGATCCCTTGTAGAATATCATCTTCTTGCGTAGAAGATTTGAGGAGTCAAGCGCTGGATTGAGTCTATTGCAATCAACGGTGTGAAGTCGTTAGAGCATGAAACGACACAAGGTATCTTCAGTCCTTAGTTAGGGGATATCTGGGGAGGAAATCTGAGTTTTTTGTCATTACGAGACTCATTGTGTTTGATTTGATCCAATTTGGATCCGTAGTTTTTCACCCGGTTAGGGTTTTCCATACAAAATCTGGTGTCCTTGTGGTGTGTGCTTGTTGAGTTTATTTTCCGCTGTTTAGTTATTTGTTTTTGCACACTATTAGACTGATTTATTGAGTGGACAAATCAAGAGATCTCGTACCATAAACTTTCAATTGGTATCAAAGCAGGGTTGCATTAAGTTGTTGTATTTGATCCTAAGAGATTTCTAAAATGGTACTTAATTGAGAAGGGACATCAACTATTAATCCCCATTTGCGCGATGGTTCTAATTCTGTATATTGGAAGCAAAGGATGATTGGCTTACTTAAGTCCATCAATGATGATATTTGGGATATTGTTGAGGAGGGCTACTCCAGACCAACAATTGTGGCTAATGGACAAACTGTTCCTGAACCTAAAGCCCAATGGACTAAGGATGAGAAGCATGCCTCTAATTGTAATAACAAGGCGACGAATGGTATATACAATGGAGTGTCTGCTGAAGAGTTCCGTAGGATTTCCACTTGCAAAACTGCAAAAAAGCATGGAAAGTCTTACAGACAATGTATAAGGGTTCAGACACAGTGAAGCAATCTAAATTGCAAAGGCATACTAAAGAATTTGAAACCTTTGAGATGAAAGAAGATGAGACATTCGATCAATTTTATGCAAAGCTGAATGACATTGTCAATTCTGTTTTCAATCTGGGTGAATAAATTCCAGAAAACAAGATTGTCAAGAAAATTCTGAGGTCTCTACCTTCGAGGTTCGATTCTAAAGTTGATGCTATTGAAGAAAATAAGAATACGGATACCCTCAAGGTAAACCAGATGGTTGGAAATCTTCAGACTTTTGAAGCAAACTGTCTGGATAAAAAGAGAAAGCTATTACTTTGAAAGCCAACTCAGAATCAAGAAAGAAATCTGAAAAGAAAATTGAGTCTGATTCTGAATCTGAGGGTAAAGATGATATGGCTGAATTGTTTAATTGCTTCAAGAAGTACATGAATTCAAAACAAGCAAAGTGGAAGAGTTCTAAATCTGAGAAGAAATATTATGCGAAAGGAACTAAGTGTTTTGAGTGCCAAGGCTATAGATACTATGCTAATGAGTATGCCTACAAAGAAAAAGCCTTTCAACACAACTTGGGATGAAGAGTGATCAGAAGAAGAAAAAGAACTTTCGGTTGATATTTCTGAAACTATGAATGACAAGTTTGTGGATTTCATGGTTAAGTCTCTGTCTGACAATGATACTAATGAAGATCATAATAATGAGATGTCAGATCAAATGAAAGATTATGAAGAGTTATACCATACTACATATGCTGATTGCGTCAGGATGACCAAGTTTGGCAACAAGATTACTATCAAGTTCAAGGCCGCTCAAGAAGAAAATTCTACATTTGAGATTGTATTAGAGTAAGTGCTTAAATAGATTCATCTCTTGGAAAGTCAGAAGAACTGCATAGCTTAAAATTTGACTATTGAATACTAGAAATTCAAAAAGGCTGAACAAGAGATTGAGACTTTGAGAATAGAGTTACAGAAGGTGAATTCTGAAAATAAAGATTTGCAAGGAAGACTGAAGATCACTCCGTCTGAACTAGAAGTGAAACAATATTCACTAAACAAGATGAACACTGGTTCGAGGACTCTTACAAATATCTTGTGCAATCAGAAGTCTCCTTTTGACAAAAGCGGTCTCTGTTATGATCATGGTGCATCCACTTCAAGCTCCCACCCCTAGTGCTGATACGAAGATACATTTAGGGGGAGTTGAGATTAAGGGGGAGCTACTGCATCCAGATAGACAGAAGCTGCATGATGATATTTGTTTGTCAATTTTGGACAAATACAGGGGGAGAAGAATGAAGCCAGGGGAAGTTCTACACACTCCAAAATTTCAAGATCTACCGTGTTTTTTTTTCTTAATTTAATCTATTTTGGGTTTTTCTTTTGGGTAGATCATATTATATTGTTATAGGGAATTTTGTCCACAAATTGCTAAAAGGAAGAGATTGTAAGGCCATGTCAGGCTGTCAGAGCTAGAAAATGCAAAACGGTAAAATGTAGTCTCGCTATAGCTAGACTCTTTCTCGCTATAGCGAGAATGGTGGACAAGCCCAGTCTGATCCAGACTCTATGTTAAAGTCTGAGATGGTTTGATATTCTGAGTGTATTATTATTATGAGTCTTAAACGCGAATTTGGAGCTATAAATTGGGTGTTTCTCACAACCCAAAGGGACATACATCTCTCAAGTTTTGAATTAGTGATCTAATTGAGAGAAATTTTCTCTATAGATTTTCGAAGAGCTGTGCTGCCAAGTACTCTAGAGAGCCAGTTTCTTCTGCATCACTTGTAGAAGATCATCTTCTTGCGTAGAAAAATTGAGGAGTCAAGTACTGGATTGAGTCTGTTGCAATCAATGGTGTGAGTCGTTGAAGCATGAAGCGACACAAGGTAACTTCAGTCCTTAGGTAGGGGATATATGGGGAGGAAATTAGAGTTTCTTGTAATTACGAGATTCATCGTGTTTGATTCGATCCAGTTCGGATCCGTGGTTTTTCACCGGATTAGGGTTTTTCACGCAAAACGTGGTGTCCTTGTGGTGTGTGCTTGTTGAGTTTATTTTCCGCTGCTTAGTTATTTGCTTTTGCACACTATTGGACTGATTTATTAAGTGGATTAATCTAAAGATCTCGTACCATAAACTTGCAGTTTTATATCATACGGGGACCCATCTGGTCGATGTCTTATATCATCAAATAGTTTCGTCCACATCTATAAAAGGAGTCTAATTATATTGTCCTTAACAATATATTTTCAATGGAAATTTTAGCAATGACCTTTCCATATGTAGGGCCCTAGTTGTTAGAACCATTGCTCTTATGGATCACCATGGACAAACAATGACCCAAAGGCTACCAATGTTCGAAGATCATAGCCATTTAATTTTTCTTCCAATTTTTTCAGTTTTGAACCATTGTTATAGGTTTGGCAGAGTGTAGGGCTTGCAATAGATTGGGTTAAAAACCCATATTTCCTCTAACTCATGCCTGTGCTTCATCTTAATGATATGAGCCTCATTGGATTTGGTACTGGTTATCTTGTAGTCCATTTAAACTATAAAAATTGAAATTTTAGAAATTAGTTAAACATAAGTTTATCAATAAATTTGCAAATTAGATTTTTTGTAGTTTTTTTTTTTTAAAACACTTAACTTTTTTATTTAAATTAAAAAAAATAGAAGAGTTAACATTTTTAATTTTTACGTTCCATCTTTTCTTCAATTTTACATTTGATAGCTCAACAGTTGAACTGCATGGTTTACACAATTTGTACTGTAGTTTTGAATGAATTGAACCTCATGATGTAAGGTTTTGGTTAAATGGGTCCAACCAATTAGTTCAATTTGATTTTGAAGTATTCATATTAGGGTTTAAATTAGTGGGTCGGGAAAATGAATTAGATTTTCTTTTCTTTCATCATTGTTAATGGGAAAAGAAGTGTGCCAAAGTAGTTACTTTCATCATCGGTTGAAACATAATATGTCCTTGAATTCAGGATCCACATTGACGAATGATGATGGACGAGAGTAAATTTTTTTAGTTCTTGTTAAATACTTCTTCTTTGGAGACTTTAGCTGAATAGTATACTTGCAGAATCTTCACAGTGTCCATCCAATCCACGCAATAAAGTGTCATCCAATGATTCAATCATCAAATCGTGGATGAGTTAAAGAGAATTGTTGTAGATGGCTCTGGTCATGTGGATTATCAAAGTTGTGGATCTCGTCATGCCAATCTTTAGTCAATCACCATTATTTTAACAAAAAAAAACATCACCATTGAGATGTACTCTAGAAAGGTTTCTTTCAGTACAGTATGGTTGTACATGTAGAGGAGAAATGTAGAGAACCAATCCTCATTATATTTTTCCCACGAAAAATAGGATACAAACTGGAAAATGGAAAGGGTCGTATTAATGGTTAGAAAATAGGGATTTTGACCATACAGGATATGAAAGACTATGAATTTCTCAAAATAGTGTTGACCAAAACAATATCCCAAATGTGGTTATTGTACATGGGGCTCCAATTTTTTTTCTCAATTCTACCTATATTGTGCGATATTGCACAATCTATGCAATACATTTTCTTATATTTAAGTAGTTGGTCAAAAGCTGTTGTATTTAAGTGGATAAGCTTGTTACTATTATTGTACATGAGACTTTATTTTAAATAGGGTGGTTGGGAGCATTAACCCAACATTAACCCAACAAAACAAATTCAAAATTCTCTTCTCCATTTGAGATGTTTCTGGTTACAATTTACATCAATATTTATAACATGTTTCTTTCTTAAGCCACAAGAAAGCTCGCTACGAAGACCAGAATATCCCTGAACCTTGGGTCCTGGCTAATCCATAAGAGCTATCCTGTTAACCGGGATACAACATTAACCCAACAAGATAAACATGATTGGTGTAATGGAAGTGTTAATTGATGTGGGAAGGAGTTCCTTTGAGCTCTTTTGCTTTCCTTAGCTACTATGTCATAAAAATTCATAGTAATTCATTCACTTCAAAATATGCTTGCGCCTACTGTATTATTTTACTATCATTCCAAGTTGGTTCTTCTTGAAAAGGTATTTTTATTGTCTTCGTTAGAGGTTAGATATGGAGGAAGGACAGCAAAACGATTTACCCACAATATAGTGCTTATCAATTTCCACATTGTACTGATACAATATTTTTGATTTCTTGTTTTGAAGTGAAATGTTGGTTTCGACTGCAGCACAATTGAAACATGCATTTCCACATCTCTTATTTGTGCTAAGCTCTCTAATAAGTTTCTCCCTGTTAACTTAATCCTCTGTTAACTTGCAGCGCCAACAACATATATGGATGCAAGCAACATGGACCGTTTGTTTGAGGCTGCAGAGTTTGGAATGCCATTGTCATCAAGACCTCCTCCTAAGTCAGCCAACAGGAAGGTGGTTATGGACGTTCAACAATTCCTCTTGCTTTTCATCATGGGTACATACTTTGGGCCAGATCTAAAGGATAAGTAGCCCACAAAGTCTGTTTCTCAGAGAATAACTGAGGGCCTGCCGCCATACACAGCGAGCTATTAGCAAGTTCTCATATAAAAACTGTAGAAGTGGAGCGAGTCTACTATTTTTATCAATCTTAATCATTCCACATATATATATATAAAAAAGCATGAATCCAACCTACTCTCATCCTTCTTCACGCCTGGCATTGATACACGGAAATAATATGCATCGTTGCATGTACCGATATCAACCGAACCTACTAGCGGCTCAGGTTGGCTCCCAGCTATGCTTCCAGTCAATTCAATCCCATTCTTTGCAGCACTCACCATGTTATTCCACTCTTCAGTTGTAAGGCGCATAAGAAGATAAAGCAATGCAGGCCCAACTGTCTCTTTAGTTGGCAATGGCTCTAAGGTAACATGCGGTTCACTACTCTTCAGTTGTCATCGGTACATGCAACGATGCATATTATTTCTGTGCATCTGTGCCAGGCGTGAAGAAGGATGAGAGTAAGTTGGATTCATGTTTTTTTTATATATTTGTGGAATGATTAAGATTGATGGATTACTCAAAAGTTTCTAAACCTACTAGTAGTTTTCATCAATTCATTAAATGTTCCTCTAGTTTGTGTTTTTGAACATACCAAATAAGATATCATATTGCATCCTACAAACGCACTGGGGTTTTAGCTTTTCATATTTGGTTTTTGCGTTTTTGATTGGGGTAGCCGGCCTGAAACTGATTATGAGGCAAGAATGAGGGATTTTGTCTTTTTTAATTGATGAGGCTTTACTGAAACTAATAGATGTTCCTTAATTCACACTTGTTTCACTCTTGGGGTGTCCCATGAATTAAGCTAATGACCAATGAGTTGACACAATTGAATGAAGTGGGTCCACATGAGATCCACCATAAAAACTAAGAAAGATAAAACCCCCTTAAGGATTTTTGCACCAAACCTAGCTTGTGCAAATCTCTGTTTTTTATATCTTTTAAATTAGTGCTTTGAATTTGGAATCCATTACAAATGCCCGGAGTGCTCTTGCCCTTAACCAGTTCATGCCATATTCGATTAGAGTTCTCCTTGTCTGAAATCACAGCCATATTATGTACTATTCTTGGGTCAACTAACTGACAATTAGGACAGATTGAAAGCCCATGAAGTGCTTAATTATCTCAAGATAAAACCTTCTGTTCTTGATTGGATTGCACACACTACAAATATATGTGTGTGTGTGTGTATTGCTGTCATTGAATTTGATAATAAGTGGTATTGAAGTCACTGATCCTCAATGTGATTTTGTGGACTG
Organism: Persea americana; assembly: GCA_029852735.1. Taxonomy (NCBI): domain Eukaryota; kingdom Viridiplantae; phylum Streptophyta; class Magnoliopsida; order Laurales; family Lauraceae; genus Persea; species Persea americana. Next base: position 53,295,908 of record CM056814.1, on the reverse strand, counting down.
CTTCTATTTGAGGAACTATTATTATATACCAAGCGAGCTGATTTCAATTGAGAAATCAGATAGTTGAAAGCCAATTGATTTTGACCACAGGAATTAGTTTTGACCATCACTTTAACTTCTCACAACCCTCTTTTCTCTTCCTCCCATCTATCAATTACTTTAAAGCTGAATGATCTTTGGTTGCACATCATCGTCATTTGCCAAATCCACAGTTGGGTCCAATCCATTAAGTGACCATATCTCTTTGATTACGACCATTACTCTAATGCCTTAAAAAAAAACTATTAATCTCATTTTTTAAAATCTTCATAAAATTGTCAAACTGTTTCTCAAAAACAATAAAAGCAGCCATTAATCTCATTTAAAAGTTTTTAAAAGTCTTCAGTCCGTTTCTCAAACATTAACATAATCGTCATAGATGAGGAAATATTTCCATATGTTTGATGAGATCCTTATCCTTGACGATAAGGCCATTGGCAAATCCAAAATATCAAGTATGATGGCTTAATTTAATGTATGTGCATTTTTGCACTTTCACTTGTCAATTTAATTTCTACGACATTCTATGGATTATGCAACTTTATATAGATTTCTGTGTTCTTTTCATGATGATTATAGAAATTTTATTTGTATCTCTTCTTTTGTTAATTTTTTTATTTTTATTTATGACACAATTCCTCTAATGTGGTGCTGATTTGGAGATAATTCATTCTCAACTTCTTCTAATTTTGTTATCTCTGTAAAATTATGCCAATAGCATCTTCCACCCATACTATTCGAATAACAATATATGCAGCATTGTGCTCTTGTTATGGGTATGCTCGCTCCAACTAATAGTATTTAAAGAATGTTAACTATACAAATATAAAGTTCTAAATAATAGCATAATCGAATTGCCCTAACGTAAGATATTTTATCTTTCTACCTTGACATGCACTACAGTGGCTAATGACAAAATAGACTAAACCAAAGGCTTCTTATTTTTCATGCGCATTGAAAATATCAATTAATTTAGTGTTTCTTTTCTTAGTTTTTTCTTTTAATATTATTTTAAAAGTTCGTTTTGTTTGAGATTTAGTGTGAGATATTCTTAAAGAATTAAAGAGTATATTCTTTCTTATTGGGCATTGAAATTATCAATGTGTATTAAGATATGTTTACCTATATAAAAGAAATTTTCTTTTCTATATAGCATATAGTAGAGTTGATTAAACTATAAAATATCATCAATTAAACTTACTAATTGTATAATTGTAGAATTGATCGCACTAAATCTCCCATATTCTCTCTCTTTACAAACTTCTTTGCTGCAAATAGTGTTTGCTGGTTGCCCATTATTAATACGGGCATCCTTTGCTAGCTATTATTGATAATAAGTAGTATTGAAGTCATTGAATTTGGGGGGTTAGTACTTACTATTTAATAATACACTAAGATTGAGAGAAGGTACCCTTTTGGAATAAAAGATAAGGGACATTTGGTCAAAGGTCCCTTAACTTTGGTTTTTATTGCAAACGGTCTACGTTTTTCTTTCCGTAGAGCCAAAGGTCCCTTTTCAAGTTTTAAACGGTTAAAAAGTCGAGAGTGCCCCCTCTTAATACACTTTGTACGGTATACAAAAAAGGAAAACTAGTTTCGTTAATATTTTCATTTGAAGAAAAGAAAAAGGGAGAAAATCTGTTAGTTGTGTGAAGATGACTCGACTGCACCAATCAAAGATTAAGACAGATAAGAGAAAGAAAAAGGGAGAAAACCGATTCAAAGAAAGAGAAATCATCCAGAAAATCTGCACGTGGGACTGGGAAAAACTTAGATAAATCTTTTTCAAACTCAGGTAAATTTGTTCCAAACTCAAATAAATTTGGTCCAAACTTAGATAAATTTGTCTGAGTTTTGCTAGAATTTCAGAAAAATTTATCTGAGTTTGAAACAGAATCTTTTGAAAAAAACTAAGATAAACTTATATATCTTTTCGAAGAAACTCACAATAAAAAAAAGGAAGGATATATAATAGCCACGTGAGGAAGAAAGCTACAGAAGATCACAGGAACAAACCTATTAAAAATGAGTCAATACTGATCTTGTGTGGGGCAAAGATCAATTCAATACTTCTGGTATGTCTTAGTGCAATTCTTCTCTTATGTCATGTGGGGCAACGATTACAGAAACTCCCGCACACATAAACTCCCCAACAATGAGGTGGGGCAAAGATCAGTTAGAAAAAAATACGCTGATGATCAGATCTTGGGCCTCTCCACCAAGATGGGTATGATATGAATGGCATGGTTATCTGATGATTGAAAAGAAAACCTATGAAAGCTTCTGCAAGTAGTGTCTCTGCAGCAAATCGTACATTGGTGTAAGAGGATTGGAATTGTTCCCTCCCATTTGAATTTCGAAATTTGATCTATTTCCTCTTATTTGAATTTTAAAACTTAATCTAAAACTGGAAAATAAAATTCAATAAACAAGTTGATGAGTTTAAAGGGGCAAATCAGTCATTAAATATCATGTTAAGGAGCTTACAACCAGGGATTAAATGCATGACATAACTTCAAACGGTTAGAAAGGCAAATTAGTCATGCAACTGTATGATTTGGCATACTTATGGACCTCCGCCTACAATAAGTCTAGGCGCATGGACCAGAGGCTTTAACCGAAAATCCTGTGGGTTAGAGGCCTGGCTAATTTACTCAAAAGATAATTGGTCTATGTTGGTACTTGTGCATTGTCTTGGATAGAAATCAAAGCAACTTTATTCCAGGATTTGTAATTAAAAAAAGTTATTATGCCTCTAGTTGTAAATCAAGAGAATACCTATGATCTTAAGAATAATTAATATGGGTTGAGATGAGACATATGACTCGTATGATACGAGCGGAGCCCACTCTATTCAGGAACTCTCACCAAAATGGTCAACTAGATAGTTGGATAGGCAAATGGATGAAATTGAAACTTTGATTATAGAGGAATCTTGACCTAAGTCACCATGGTAGTGTATGTGATATTGGGTACAATTGGTAAACATCTAGACAGTGTCCATTGTGATTGAAACTTAGCATTGTTGTTAGAAAAATACAGAGGAAGCTAACAAGTTCATCCAAGAAGTTCTTTCCAAAGAAATAATAATAATAATTTATCTAAGAAGTAGGAAGGAAGAAGTTGTACTTGACAACAAGTTCTTCTAAGAAGTTCTTCCCAAAATAATAATAATAATAATAATAATTTATCTAAGAAGTAGGAAGGAAGAAGTTGTTGACAAAGTTTTAGCGGTAGAAAGTCTAATGATCTACTTTCCTTTTTGTATTTAATCTTGGGGTCTTGTAATGTGACTTGAACCCAAAACCTCAAGGTTTGAACTTTACAAAGATCATGCAAAATCCATAGTGGATGCTGACCTAGAATACCCAGTGATTATAGAGCATGGTTCAAACGATTTGAACAAGATCAATCAGTCAATCAACCAATTCCAATAATCGATAACAGACCAATATTTTCTAGATCAGTTACAGCTAGCCAATATTGATTTCATAACCAGGGAGTACATGTCGCAGTCTAATATATATTCATTGGTCATATGAAAGTAATTTCTAGATCCAATGGTTCGATAGTTTGACAGCAAGATCCGACCATTCACTATCAATTAAAACGTAATGTGAAGGAAGATCCTATTACTACCTATGTTTGCTTTGGGTGGATCATTACAAATTTGTGGTCGAGCTTCTAACAACCTGGGGGAACAATGAAGTTGCATGGAGTAGCCAACAAAAAACGTAAGAAAGATAAAACCTTGAAGGGATTTATGCAACAAGCCCAACTTGTATAATCCCTTTCCATGCAACAACTTTCTTCTATTAGGAACTAAAGTGGTTTTTGGGTTACCTTTTATTGGACAGTTAAAGACTCCTTTGTTTAGTTATATCAACATAGGGTAGTGGAAATTATGGGGTCAGTGCCTGATGCATGTATTTATGGGTTGCGTTTTAACTTAGAAGTGTGAGATTAGGGTGAGGAAAATAACTAGGTTTCACTTGCAATGAAATCCATTGTATTTCTATATATTTATTTTTGTAATGTGGACAGGGTCGGCGCCAAGGGGGCAGCAATTACGCCACTCAATTTTGAGTTTCTCCTTTTACCAAAAAAAACTTTGACCGAGACATTCACACTAAAATGCGAGGAGTGGAGCTCCATATTAGGGTACACATCTTTACAATTTGATATTTGAAAATGAAGTCCCACTCTTCATTTGGCTATCTCCAAATTTTAATCAAATAGGAATTGGTCCTCCCGTGCCAGATTCCTGTAATCTCACGATGCTACATTAGGTGCTTAGGTACCGATGCTTCAATTGAGCATGAGGGTGAGACAGTCGTGGAGGTTCCGCCAGATGGTGGAAATTATGAGTTGAGCACCAACAACATTGTATGAGGACGCCATGGTGTGCACTGGAGAGCCATTTACTACCCTCTAGGCTAACTTTTATCTTGTCTATATGGATGTGTATTTTGGGTCATGGACCTACCATTGGCCGTAAACCTAACTTTAAACTATTTGTAATCATATTGAACATGATGCACTTCTCTCACTTGCTTTCGCTCTATTATTATAGATTGTGTTCATTTTACTAACTTCGCAGATTGTATGAGTTGATGTTTTTGCGATTTTATTACGGTGATCGATCATCATTTATAACATCACCGCATACTACAATGCACCTGGAATTGGAGCTAAAAATGTAATTAGAGGAAGAAATTTAATTGGCCTCGATTATCACGCCCTAGGGTACGTGTTAGGATCCAGCCTAATCTCAGGGGCATGACACTTATCCATTGTTCTTCCAAAGTGTTTAAATGACACAAAATACCCCCCATTTGAGGTTTTCTTTTTGTGTTTTTTTTTTTTTAATTTTTTTTTATTTGGGGGGTGTTTAAAGTGTTAAAACCCAATTTAACCGTCTTTTTAAAACTCAATTTAACCGTCTATTGAAGCGGGGAGGGTTTTGGGGTTTGAAATCTACCAAGGGCACATGTGAGGCCCCGTCACGACGTAGCTTAGGACCCCCCGGCCTAGCATGACCCGTGCCATTGGCCATACTGGGCACAACAGTAGTTTTTTCGGGCCGCCCCGACCCAGTTTACACCTCTATGTGTATCCCAACCAAAGGAAATGCACAAAATGAAGGCCCGGCTTAGGCAGATCAGGTCGGGATTAGGGCCAACCTGACCTTAAACCACAAAAGAATTCCATAAAAGGGCCAACCCGACCCAAACCCAATCCTAACATCCACAAAACAGTTATATGAGATGACCCATTTGCAGCCTTCTTTTTTTTTTAATATAATTATTTTAAAAAGCAGACAACATTGATCTAATCCCAATTGAAAATGGTTCTAATTTAGGTTTGGGTTTTGGTGCAGTCGGACATTTGGGAAAATATGGTGCCAAAAGTGACGACCATGACACAATGATCCGGACCGTTAATCTTAAGTACAATCACATATAAGGTCATCCTTGAAAATTTTCACCATCTAAAATCAACGGTTAGCATCCACCATCTAAAATCCATGCGGACCCACACACAGATGCCGACTTCCATTTATCAGTAACCAAAAGTACCGTTTATTTGAAATACATAACCGTTAGTAGTTTGGCGGTGCCTGCAGTCACAGCTGTTGCCTGTTATCGTTCTAACACCTCTCTCTCTCTGCGAAACCTATTTAAATCTCTCTCTTCTCCTGTGATCTTCATTACAAAGCGTTCTCTTCTCCTGTTATTATTTTCCTTCTGTGTGATTGTTCCTACAGATTCTTCTGCTTCTTTCTTCCTTGTTCTTTCTCGTTCTTGTTCAAGAAAACAGTCATGGGTTCCAATCAGATTTGGCACCCCACTCAGGACTGCACACTCCATGCTGTATCGATGGGATTAATCGGAAAGCGGGGAGAAGATGAAGATTTAAATCAGGCCAAATTATCACTGAAGTTGAATGAGACTGTGACTTGGCTGGCCCGTTCTACCGATGGAGCCTCCATATTTGGGGTCGAACGAAGAGAACTTTCGAACCCATGGAAGGATTTCACGACATGCATTTCTGATCTGTTGTTGCAAGAGAGGTTGGATGGGTTTCTTCGCCACACGGTTTCTCAAATGGGACTTTCAAATCGGATTGCTGATGAGGTGAGGATCCTGTTATCACCCTATGTTAAAAACAAAGCCATGAAAGCTGATGCTCTAGGAAGATGCTTCAAGATTCTTTCAATTTCAGTCAGAATTGAGCTCCACACTAACTACTGGTTTGATGAGACGATTGATCGGGCATTGAGAGAATCCCAGAATTTGAATTATAATATGGGCTTTGGGGCAGTTCCTGCAACAGAGACTGCGATTGCATCCGCATTGTTAACGAAGACATTTGATAAAGGCACGCAAGATTCAATTGAGACATGTATGGTATGTTTGGAAGAGTTCGTTGATAAGACCGAAGTTAAACAACTGAGTTGCCTTCATTTTTTTCATGGAGAATGCATTGTGGAATGGTTGATGCAGAGCAACTGTTGCCCTGTCTGTAGATTTAGGGTGGAATAGAAGGCCTGATTTTGTTTTTTCTATTTTTTTGTACATTTTTTTCTTTTTTGTATTTTTCACGCGACTCCATTTATCTGTTTGGTTATTGGATGGATAGAATTAAATGTATAGCGGAAATTATCCTTACCTTTTCTACTGTCAATTTGATTCAATTTTTTTTCCCATTTAAAGAATTTCTTTGCCCGGGCTTTCTTTGTGGTTTGAGTTTGATACAACAGATTTACAGATTCCTCATGTGAAAATTGAGACTAGGACAGTAATTTGTTGTAATAAAGAAAGTCCTAAAACAATTGCAGCATTAGTACTGTTCTAGTGCAAGTATTACTTCGCCATGAGCTCAGTCTAGTATTAATTGCAGGAAAGAAGATCTGCTTTCTATTGGATTCTTTCACATTTTGGAGTTTGATTTTCTAACATTTAAACTCATTACTTAAACGAAATATGCATGTTGGTAGAAAATTCAATTCAGTCAACTCGCTGGCCAGGACTATTCTGAATGAAAATAACAGTGGTCCCCTCTGTAATTGACATACAAGATCAGATTGAATGGATCCATCAACCTGTTCGCTAGAGAGTGTTCGTAGTGAAAAAATCGTAAAGATATTCGTTACAGGATCTTTACTTTGGAAAGCAAGTTACAGTTGGTGAGAAGGGAAAACTTCATTGAGTACTCTTTGCTAACACAAAATCAATTCTAGATACTAAGTAATTCAAATCAGGCTTCTGGATACCTTACGTGAGCAGTCAAAGTATGCGAAACAGTGAAAAATATGATTACGGATAATAAATAGTTTAAAGTTGAACGCAATAGGACCCTAATTGAATTTGACTGCTCTAAACATTTTCCTTTACTCAATCCACATACCCCTGTTTCTGCATGTTCTACATTAAGTTACTATGTTTAGAACTATAGGGTCTTGTGGTGCAACAGATGCTGAAGTTCTCAACTTTATACATTTTGGGATGTTACTCTTAATTGATGTTCTATTGGTTTCTCATGACATAAAGAGAATGCCAGAAATGTATTGGAACATTTCAGTTTTTCAATCTACAGCCCTTTCTCAATTGGAAGTAGGTAACTGCTGCACTTTGATCTTTAGTATCTATTTATTAATAACCATTTAAATGGTTAATGCCTTCTAATTCTGTAAAAGTTGGAGCACCCCATCAGTCGAGCTTATATTTTTTAAGTCCAAACCAATACTAGGCCAGCAGCATCCCTAATTCTGGCCCAAGTTCGGCCCATGACATTTATATCAGGGCTGGATTTATAAATGCCCTCTTGGGCCCCTTGGAACTTGGATGCCCTGCACTCAGGTGATAAAGAATAAAACAACTGCTTGTTATCTTGGGCTAATCCAACCAAGAGAAGACATTCTAGAGAGGACATGTTACCAATAAAGAGGAAAATTCAATATGGAACTTTGGTTCGGGGTGAGCAAAATTATAGGCAGGATTCTTTTAACTGTATCCATCCAATCTTCTTTTTACTAATAGTTCCTTCATGAGCAAGGATAAAAAAACCCAAATTTTCTTGATTTTAAACTGTTCTTGTAGATACTAACAAGAATAAAACCGGCAATGGTGCAAGCAGTAGCATGTTACTGTGAAAAGTGTTAAATATTTGCATATATAGGACTTGCTAGTAAATTGTTACTTGTTGGGAGTTAAGATGGTCTCCTCTCTTTTTGTTTCAATTGTATCATTGTATGAGACTTCCATTTTTCTCCCCTTCAATTAAGAAGTTTTATGGAAACAAAACCTGCCTACGTACTATTCATATGCTGGTGAAGCCCACCATTCAAAAGTCAAAACCCCAGTTAAATCCATTGCTCTAGAAAACCTAATTACAGCTTGTAGTTTGTATGGCTATGAACATATTAGGAGAAAACTGTAATCTCTACCACATATAGCTTGGCCCTTTGTTGTTAGTAGAAAGAAGAGAAGAAAAACTCACATGAACAATATATTAAAAGAGCATTAATGTCTGATTGTTGTCACTTGTCGGCATTAGTCTTCTACTGGTTTCATCTGTTGTTTAAATTTCAAACTAGCATCAAGTTCGTCGAAACTGAAGTCAAGAAAAGTCTTGGAAGGAAGAATTCACTTATTGAAAGAACTTAACCATGTTGAAAAATGAAACAAAAAAGAATTTTTCATATAAAGAACCTTATTGAGTTAAAGTTAAATCAAGTAGCAGAAGTCAAGAAACTCAATTCAGCAGTGTCACAACAGTTAGTTGGATATTCAAAACATAGAGGAAAATTCAAGCCTTTCTAATTAAAGGAAAAATCATATGGTACATTTATTGATTTTTATGCAAATCTCTAAAGTCATAAACTTGTTGATTTCGGCTTCGAGCCATAAGCTTAAAAGATTTTGTCTCAAAAACCACAAGGCTTGTTGCTTTATGCATGAGTTTTGAGGGTTTGTCCAAGAGGTCACAAATTTGGAAATTGTGGGTAAGGAAGCCATAAACATGATGGTTTCAAGCGTAAGAGCCTTCAACCTTTGAATTTTACCTAAAAGGCCATAAGCATGGAGATTTTGAGTTAAGAACCTCAAGCTATGAAATTTTGAAGCATAAGAGCCACAAACATGATGGTTTTAGGCATAAGAGCCTTGAATTTTGGTTATTTAGCATAAAAGTCGTAAGCTTGGCATTTTGGGTATGTAGAATCATGAGTCTAGTGTTCATAGGGATAAAGCTTTCAACTTTTGGATTTTGTATTAAAGGCCCTAATGTTGGGATTTTGGAGTTACGAAACCATGAGCATAGTGGTTTTACGCCTAGAGCTTCAAGGTATAAATAAAAGAACAAGAAATCTCATTCTATGGAGTTTTGGATGAACACTACTATAAATCATGATGTCTTTAGCTTCAAAGCCTCAAAACCATGCCATCTTGGGCCAAGAGAACATGAGTCTGGCGATTTTGGCCTAAAAACATACATCATGTATTTTGGGTGGAAAGGGCCTTGAACATGAGAGTTTTAGTCTGAAAGTTTGAAGCAAATAAGCCTTACGCTAAAAGTCTTGATTTTGACTTATGAACACGAGAGTTTTACTCTAATAGCCTTAAGTTAAGGAACCCTGGGCCAAAAGACCTTGAATTTTGACTTTTGGATCATTAACATGAGAGTTTCAGTCAAGAAGCCTCAAGTTGAACCAACCTTGGGCAAACAGAGGAAGAATTTTGAGATTTGGATCATGACTGAGAGAGTTTAATGTTCTAGCTTCAAGTCAAGTAACCCTGGGCTAAAGTCCTAAAATTTCAAGATTTTGGCCTAAAGAACGCCTAACATGGATTTTTTAGGTGAAAAGGCCATATACATAAATACTTTTGTCTAAAGCTTCAAGTTATTAAATCTTGGTCTAAAAGAAAAGTTTTGGGATCTTTGCCTAAAAATCACATAACATGGATTTTTAAAGTGAGAAGGTCATAAGCATGCATATTTTAGTCTAAATCTTCAAGTTATACAACCTTTAGCTAAAAGACTATGATTTGGGGGATTTTGACCGAGAAAATACATAACGCGGAATTCTTGAGATGAAAAATCCATAAGCATGCATATTTAGTCTAAATCCTCAAGTTATGCAAGCTTAGACTAGAAGACTATTAAGTTTAGGAATCTTGGCTTGAAAACCACATAACATGGAGTTTTATGTTGAAAAGGCCATCACATGCTTAGTTTTGTGTAAAGCATCATGTTATGGGAGCTTGAGCTAAAAGACTATGAGTTTGAATCTTTTGGTCCTAATGCCTCAAGTTGAGAATTCTTTAGGCACAATAATCATGAACAAACATAATTGGCCTAAAAGCACAACCTATGGGATTTACGTCTAAAAGCCCATAAAAAATGAAACTTTGGGGAGAAAATCTATAAAATTAAAAAATTTAGGCACGAAAACTGTAAATGAGTCCAAATTTTCACATCAATCCATATAGTTTGGCAACCATAGAATCTTGGTATAAAACCACTGAGTATCAAGTGTGAGAATTATATTATCATTGATTGAGAAATCCAATAATTAGAAAAATAGAACCCCAATAATACTCTTTGAAAATATTTACAAAGATCCTCTCAAATTAGCCACTTCCTCATATATATGAGAAATTATTCTGGATTTAATAATTTTTCTAATTATTGCAGCACACCTTATAGATGTTTTTCCAAACAAGAATTTCATGCTATCATTTCATGATTCATGAATGTATGGTGTAGGACATGTCAAATGGATCCACTCATTTTTATTTCTACTCTCTTACATGCAAATACCAAATATTATTATTTTTTAAGCAAAAGAAGGTAACAAAAAGTTCTCTGATTTCACCCTAAATTTATTTCCATCTCTTTCTCTGTTTTAACAATCTTTAATATCGTATCTATATGAATACTAGAATATTGGAGAAAATCTGATTGAGATATTGAAGCTGAAAGTCTAATTCATTAAGGTGAATGAGACGAAATAATGGGCCGCTTTTTCTAATGATTGGAGACCTCCATCAAAGAGAACATTTCAATTTTCACACTGAATTTCTCGACAGATTATTTTAAGAAAGATACGGGAATCATCAGTTGAGAAACCTCTTTACTGAAATAGAAAGAAAAATCTAAAAATCTTAAAGAGTTAGTTGTGTTGTGTTGCAAGTACTAGTTTATTGATGAGCTGAGTACTAATTTGAGGAAAGAAGACCTCTTTACTATTATTTTTCTTCTTATTTTGGTGTTTGGGTTTTGGTACATGTAGCCTCAATACTAAAGGAAATAACTATTTCTCTAGTTTCATTAAAAATCCAATCTAGTAAAATCACTTGTAGGCCAGGACTCCAATAATAAAAATCTTATTAGAAGAACAAATTTCCTCAAAACATTTATTGCTTATGTTGGATTCACCTCCAAAATAGTGTATAGAAACTTTAACTTAGATGGATAGATCAACTTGCTCACTAGAGAGGCTCTTGGGAAACCAAGGTACAGTTGGATAGAAGGGAGAATTTTGATTTAGTATTATATTGTTAACTCAAAATCAATTCAGGATATTAAATACTTCGCTTAGGATTTGGATAACTTGAAACAATGAAAAAAATGATTACTCAAAAACAGTTTATACTTGAACACAATTGGGTTTTGAGTTTACTAGTATAGGTCCCTAAGTGAGTCTGACTACTCAAGACGCGTTTCTTTATTCAATCCACATACCCCTGCTTTTGTGAGTGTGTCCACGTAAATAAATCAATTTGTATGTTCTTTCCTCCATATTTCATCCTGAAAGTTCTACCTAAAGTTCAAACTTTTGCGCTCTAGGCTCCTTGTGGTTCAACAGATGCTGAAGTTCTCAACTTGTGAATTTTCAATGGCTTGAAACTCTGAACCACTATTATAAACGGCTCCCTCCCATGGACAGAGAATGCCCAAAATATATTGGAACATTTCACGTTTTCAATCCACAACCCTTTCTCAATTGGAAGTAGGTAAATGCTGCAGGTTGACCTTAAATATCCCTCTCTATACAACCATTTAATGGTTAAGATCTTCCAATTTTTTAAAAATTGGAGCACCATATTAGTTTGCCATGAGCTCAGTCTAGTACTAATTGCATGAAAGAAGATCTGTTTTCTATTGTGTTCTTTCACATTTTGGAGTCTAAATTTGGAACATGTAAGCTCATTATTGGAAACATAGTACAAATTTTGGAAGTTTTATTAAAACTTCAATCTAGCCGACTTATTGGCCAACAAGTCTCTTCTGAACAAAAGTCCTAGAAGAATTAACTTCCTAAAGAACTTATCATTTCTGTTCTACCCATTTCCGAGACAGTGGGCCTCTCTCTAATCGACATACCAGATTAGATTGGATGGATCCATCAACTCGTTCACTAGAGAGCATTGGTAGTGTGAAAATTGTTAAGAGGTTCATTACAGGATCTTTACCTCGGAAATCAAGTTACAGCCAGCTAGAAGGGAAATTCCATTTTGTACATGATTGCTAACACAAAATGAATTCAGGATACTAAATAATTCAAATCAGGTTTCCAGATACCTTATGTGAGCAGTCAAAGGAAGTGAAACAATGAGAAATATGGTTAAAGAAGTTAGTTTACAGCTGAACACAATACGCTCCCCTAATTCAGTGTGACTGCTCTAAAACTGTTCGTTTACTCAATTGATCCATTTATATGTTATTTCCGTTGGATTACAGTATACATGTTCTACCTTTAGTTCTGATTTTTGGAACTAAAGGATCTTGTGGTGGAACGGATGTTGAAGTTCTCAACTTGGTACATATTCCATGGGTTGTTGCTCTGAAATGATGTTCTAATGGTCTCTTATGATGGATAGGGAATGCCAAAAATGAATAGGAGCATTTCAATTTTTCAATCTAGTGCCCTTTCTCAATTGGAAGTAACTGCTGCACTTTGATCTTCATTATCTATATATTAACAACCATTTAAATGGCTAATGTCTTGAAATTCTGTAAAAGTTGTAGCATCCCATCAGTTGGACCCATATTTCTTTAAGCCCAAAGCAAGATTTGACCAGCAGCATGCCCAATTCTGGCCCAAGTTCTGCCCATGACAATTATATCAGGGCTGGACTTATAAATGTCCTTTGGGCCCTTGGAACTTGGATACCCTGTGCTCAGGCAGCAAAGAACAAAACAAGTATTGCTTATCTTGGGCTTATCCAACCAAGAGAAGACATTTAAGAGAGGCATCTTCCCAACCAAGAGTAAAATTCACTATGGAACTTTGGCTTGTGGTGAGCAAATTATAGGCAAGGTTCTTTTACATGTCTCCATTCGGTGTTCATTTTACTAATAGTGCCTTCATGAGCATGTACAGAGAAACCCAAATTTTCGTGATTTTTAAGTGCTCTTGTAGATGGTTACAAGAATAAAAATTGGCACTGGTGCAAGCAGTAGCATGTTACAATGGAAAGTGTTAATGATATGTGCATATATTAGACTGTAAGAGACTTCCATTTTTTCCACTTCATTTAATAAGTTCAATGGCTACAAAACTTGAGTAAATACTATACATATTCTGCTGAGGCCCATCATGAGTCAAACCCCCAGTTAAATCCCATTGCTCTAGGATAACTAAATGCAGCTTGTAGTTGATATGGCTATGAGCATAGTTAGAACAAACTCCAATCTCTACCACATGTAGTCTGGCCTTATATTGATATGGGGTAGTCGTAGTCCTTGTCTACACGACGGATCTCCTGTTCTATTTGTGTTTTCATTCCTTTATTGTTAGTCACAAGAGCAAAATATGAAAAGATCGAGCATTAATGTCGATTGTTGTTCTTATCAGTTTGCTACAGGTTTCAATCATTATTTAAAATTCAATCTGGTCAGTATGTTTGTTGGGACTGCAGTGAAATAAAAGTCTAGGAAGGAAGAACACACTTCTTGACGGAACTTGACCATATTAAAAAAGGAAAAAAAGAATTGTTCTTATAACGAACCTAAATGAATGATGGTTAAATCAAGTAGTAGAACTCAAGAAATTCAATTGAGCAGTCACAACATTCAGTTGAGTATTCAAAACATATAGCATTGCTTAGGTAGCAGCCTGCATTCTCTCCATCATGTAACTGATTACCTGCATGTTGCTTTCCTCAACTTCAATCGCATCAATCTGTCTGTGTAATGCATGGGTTTTGTTAGACATTCAGTGTAGCCCCTCATGCCAAGTTGGTGTGTTTTGGGATGATTGATCACGTGATTAGTATAATATTATGCATTATTAATCGTATGCAATGATTACATAATCAATCATCTGTTGAATCCTACGGTGGGACCAAAACTTAAGAAAGTTAAATTTGAAGATATGCTACTGGAGATGATGACATTTAATTCTAATGGTTCGAATCATCAGTAGGTGGATCCTATGAGTACATGCATCCTACTCATGGGAAGTGGGTAATAGACCACTCCTTTATTCATGGTATAGCATGGTGGCCCCCATATATAAAAGAAAAAAAAAAAAAAAGCTCTCCTACCTCTTGTTGAAGTCATCCTTTACGGCCAGTTTGGTAACTCTACTAATAGAGTCAAGTGAAGTAACGTTGATTTTGAAGAAATAATAAAATATAAGTGAGTTATGATGGTATTTTGTTTTTAGTTGTTTATTATGGAATCTTTTTGACTCTTTGTTTGGAAAAGTGGAGCTTTTTTGGATTTTAGTGGATAAAGGTAGTTGCTTTTTGACTTTTTTTTTAAAAAGATATGGGGAGTTTTGAATAAAGTACATTTGATGTGACATTTTGTCTAGAAAAAAGGAGGCTTTACTTGACTTTGATCGTATCATCGAGACTTGAAGAGGCGGTATTGTATAGCTACTATTTTCAAGAGTTGGAACATCGATATGCACGTCCACCAGATTGCCGTATTTAGCTCATAAAAATCAGATGCAATACATTGATTAGAGTCCGTGCCACACTATTGGGGTTCCTTATTGGTAGGAGGAAAGTCATGTCACCTATTAGATGTCCCTATTCAGTTGAATAATACAATGTTAGCCTAATGTGAAAGTATATTATATATAGGTTAAAGTTATAAAAGTAAAATGATAATAACTAACTTGTATTTGTGGTATTCTGCTGCATATTTAAAGAATCATTAATCGTAAATCAGTTTCAATAGATCCCTCCTCAACTTGCACACTTATTAAGTTGTGATGGGTTATTGTATCACCAATACTTGATCTGCCCAAACTATTGTAGTCTCTATTTCCTTGCATTGCAACGTCAATATGCACATCTACCAAATTGCCTATATTCTCCTCAATATTAGTCATAATACATCAAAATGCAAATTGATAATATTTTTATTGCTATTGATAATTATAAGAGAAAGAAATTATATAGTGTAGGAAGATCATGCCACTTCTCTCATTCTGCACACTAGTGTCCGGACATGGTTCAAGTTGTCACTATGCATTATTCCTCATTTTATAGAATTTTAAGACAGATGAAATTGGATATAAGCAAGTTGAAAGTTCCCCAGGTTACCAGAACGGATGCTAATCTAATTAATCAAACCAACGCACAGCGGAAGTAACCAACTAAACAAGATAGAACTAGCAATCTACCAATCACACACCACAAAAAGCCAAACACAATATTTAGCGTGGAAACTCTATCCAGGGAGAAAAACCACGAACCAAAAATCTAGAACTCACGAATAGTTACAAGATATACTCAAAGCTCATTTACCTTAATCAGTACCTCGACCTAAGGGCTGTAGGATTTCTTGCACAACTTCCCACTGCCATGACTTCCCCCGTGCATCGTTCTCCTTACTTGATATCCTCGCACCTTGTCAGCCAAGATGAACTATATTCTACAAGAGAGTAGAAGTAACAATAACCTTCTAGAGATGCCCTTCAGAACAATCTCTCAATGGCTCTAGAGAATCAAAGAATTTGTCTTAGGGTATTCTCACCTCAGATTAATGAGAGAACTAATTGATGTGTACTTTAGAGTTGACAAAAATACCCTATTTATATCCCCAAATTCATGCCTTGTAGTTAGAACACAAATACGACTCAAAGTGGGAAACGAAGTCTCAAAAGGAAACAACTTCGTAGCAGATCTAGACTCTTTCCCGAAATTCCTGTACCATCCGATCGATCGCACATTCCATCCAATCGATCGGACCACCCAAAATAACTAGGACGCTTCAGCCATCTGATCGATTGGACAGAGGTTCCAATCTATCAGTCCTCGGTGGTTTCGCCTAGTCTTCCATTTTTTATTCTTTTCTTCGCTTCAGCTCTTCTGGCAAAACAACCGCGGTCCATTTTAAAATAAAATAGAAAATACAACTCAATAGATCTAGAGTTTTGTCCAACCGATGAATTAGCCAACATAAAACTACTTGCAGGAGCGGATTCCTAAGATTAGAAATTCACACATTCCGACAAAGTTTATAGTTTTTTCTATAGAAAATTAACGAAAAAATCACGTTAGATGTCCCGTGCACCAAAAAGGCCCCCATTGTTTTTTTGAAGTAAAACCAGCCTTCCCACCAAAAAAAATATCATTTCATGCCTTTTTTAAACGAGCAATCATATCATCGCTCAATTTCAACTTTCAACAGTAATTTCATTTCTGTTGGGCGACGATATTGTCTCCCAATAGAATTCCCTTTGAAGATATTTAGTTCTATTGGGAAAAGATTCCTTCGCCCATTCAAAACCATATCTAAATGTTCATTACCATTGAGCGATGATATCGTCACTGTGAGGCCCCACCCCTTGTGGGCCCTCAATTTGATTTAAATACTTATTAATATGATATTACCTACTTTAATATGCTAATTAATAGGAATTAGTAGAATAGTTGCTAATATTCCTAAGTCTTAGTATTTAGCTTGTATAGAATTCTTTATAGATATTAGGTGATTATTGTAAATTTAATAGGTTTTGATTTGATTAGGATTTAGCTAATATTAGAATTAATAGGAGGGACATTAAGAGTTAGGAACCTTCTAGAATTCCCACCTAAAGACCTATTTACCCATGGCCCTATCTCTTCCCCATTTACAACTAAGCTACCCTTTTGGTAATTGTCCTAAACCCTAATCTATATAACCCAACTATTGCAAACTTAGCCTAAAAAACCCTAATTCACTCTCATCTTCCCTACCTCTCCCTAAGGAACCCTAATTCCCCAAATTCTAGCACAAGGAGAAGCTAGAGACCACCCCAATTGCACTATCAACACTATTAGGAGCATGGATTCTCATCTCTTTCTCAACTCTAATTCCAATTTCGAATTGAGGCAAGTACCCTATGCTAATTTCACATGATGCATGCTTTTCCTCTCTTGATTCTGCAATTTCAATTCAATTAGGTAGATGTGCATGTTTAGATCTTTCTTTTGAGCTTTCTTTATGGATGATGGCCATTTGATGGATGGGTTCTCCCATTTGGAAGATCAATGGCCCGGTTGGATGATGGTTGGAGGTTTCAGAAGTGTTTTTGTTGTTTATCTATGTTTATGGGATGAATGGAGGGGATTGGAGATGAATTGGAGGAAAAATGGGTTGGAGAAGGAAAAGTCCAAAAATCTGGAAATCCACATCAGTGCGTGTACCCGGTTGACCGGCCTACAGCCCGGTCGATCGGGCACACTAAAGATGGAGAAACTCCAGTCCTAGTTAAGTTTCTGTAAAATTTACAGGATAGTGTACTCGGTCGACCGAACCCAGTACCCGGTTGACCGGACACACATGTGTCTGCAGGAAATAGCTGAGACTTGATTTTCTCAGTCAGCCCAGATTCATGTCGACCCGGTCGACATCATGGCCATGATGTCGACCGAGGACACTGCGAAATCTGAGGACAGAAAGACAACCCCCAGCTGTTTGGCTCCAGGTCTCTGTGGACCCGGTCGACATCACGGCCATGATGTCGACCGGGGACATTGCAAGATGTTAACCTGGGGTTCAACATTCAGTGCACCCGGTCGACATCCCTGGTGATGATGTCGACCGGGCACACTGTGAACAGTGAGTTTCTAGATCTTATCTCTTTTGATGTTTAATCAATTGTGAGGTCTATTGACCATCTAAATAGGCTTCCATCAAGTGTGCCAAGCACGAATCAATGGCGTGGCTCAGTCTTAACTCGTGGGGTTCACCAAATGGGTTTTTGGGATTTCAATCATCAATGATTCGGTCCTTAAATGTAGTCAAAGATGTCCATAACTTCAGGAGCACCAGATTTTTGATCTTTTTTACATCAGAGGCTATAGTTAGGGATCCAATTACGTGACGAGGCCCTGAACCAAGAGTGGACCATTACCTAGGATTGAAGCTTTGTCTATTCCACTTGATTCTATGATTTAGAAGATTATGTGTAATGTTCTTCACTCCTATCTTTATTGTTGATATGAACCTGTTAATTAATGGGAATTGGAGGACCTCAACCTAGGATTACTTAGTGGTGACCCAAGGATGTAATTGGAGATGATTAACCTGTGTCTGTGGCTAGGCGGGCCCTCATACGGCCTAAGGTTGGGTATGTGGAACCCTAGAATGGAGATGCTAGTTTTAATAAATTAATGGCTCATTATGTATGAGCATGGGATGATCACTTGTGGAATGAACATGGTATTGTATTTGTATTGCTTTAGGCCATGGTTGTGGGCCTCGGTATGGATCCAATGATGATTGGACTTGGATTTGGATATTGGACTGTGTTCCATGTTGTTATACCTTAACCTCTTAGAGACTTGGTTAGGACCTTGCTCACGCAAGACAAGCCTAGACAGACACAGGCCTGTACTTGTTCCCTGGGTCGGCAATAAACATTCTCTCAGTTAATCTAAGCTCAGCCAGTTGACTGATCATCGCTGGTAGGAGCTATATTGGTTACGATTAGAGCTATCATGATGAGCTGTGATTAGACGGACGGTGTGATACCGGGTCCAGGCTAATCTGATAAAGGGGTGTGATCGGTGCGATAAAGGGGTGTGATCGGTGTTATATTTATGTATGTTATTATTAGCAGAGCTGTTATCCCTTGCATGGTTATCTTATCCTTTCCCAACCGCAGCTGTTTACAGTATAGGATGTTTATAGTATGGGAGGGTCGCGGCATAATATCCCACGGTATATCCAGCTTGTGTGAATGTGCCATTTGTTATCTGATTAGATTTGAATACTTTACATATCTGATTCTAAACTGTTAATTACTGCTCAATTGCCTAGGTCATGTACCTTTGTTACTCTTATAATTACATGTACGTCTCTACTCTCTTTTGTTGTATACATCCTATGTTATCTGCATATGGTGCCTTGCCAGATCCTTGGATCCGACCCATCTTTGGTGCTTAGGTCCCGACCATGATCCCACGGACGACGCGTACTATGAGGCGCCTGTAGTAGGTGACTATGGGTGGGGGCCTGCTGACTAGGTGGTCGAGCCGGATGATGGAGCGCTACACAGGGGGATTGAGTGCATTTTGTTTTGGATTTGAGAGGATTTATGTAGTGAGTGGGTAGACAGGCAGTTTGTATAAACTTTGATAACTATACTTTGAGATTTTATTCGACTTCCGCACTGTTATATTTGACTCAGTTATATGATACTATTGCTTCCGCTATCTTTACTTATTCTTTCGCAATATAACTGTTGATTATATTATTGTCCAAAAAGTTCTAAAATTTGACCACACTGCGAACTACGATCTTGGAAGTTCTCGGATTTTCCGGGAGTAGCACGCCAAATTTGGGTACCTTAGCGGTAACTTCGGTATTCGGAATTGGGGCGTTACAGTCGCACAATTCTTTTGGGTTGCAATACATTTTTCCAACATCACTAGTTCGTGCACTTGCACTATATGATCACAAGAAATGAGCGTTTACATTGAAAAATCAGACATCTCAATTTTGCAAAAGAACTTTAAACAAACAGTTATCTCCAATCCTTAAAACTTTGATAACACTATCAAACCATTAAACCATTCATCCATTAAACCATGCAAATTGCAATAAAAGCTCTCCACCATTAGTGCAAGCTCCCCTTCATGTCTTTCCTGAATTACAAAACATTTTCTAATGCTGAATACAAAATAATCAACATGCATCTAGAGGGAATAAACAACTTGAGAGTTTACAAAGAGAATTTGGAAAGTTTGACTGTTAAAGTGCATTTGCACTATATACAAAACATAATTACATCCCCATTTAAATTAGAAAGTAAACCAATAGGCCAAAAAAACATGCATTTGAAGCATTCATCTACAATGTATTCCATGCGAATTTATAGATTGTCAAGATCAAATCGTTAGGCGTTTAACTCTCAACTTTATTATTTTCTCGACAATAATTTTCCTTCGATAGCATGTCGTATCTACTTGTTTCAAATTTATCGGGCAACGAAATATATAGTGTTCTGCAAATGCTGCCACGAATTCACCGCAAACATTGCCATTTTCTCGTTATGGGATGTGAAAGTTCAGGATCCAAACCCGAGGAGAAGAGCGGGGGGTGGGGGGGTTTGGGAATAGTGTGAGCTCAGTTATATACCAGTTAATCTAAAGTCTAAAACTTCTTTAAAACAAGTTGGCTCAAGTGATGATTTACAGTAAGATGCAGAAGCTATCAATATTAAACAGTCGCCACAAGCATTCACCATGACACAACAATATATAGTGGTTCAGCCTCAATGCCTACATCCACTTCCAGCTTGTTTTCGTACACCCCACCGAGTTTTCCACTATCCTAATCTTATGATTTTCAATAGGCTAAGTAAAAACCTTTACAATATGCTCTTCTAGGCTAAGCAATAACCTTTACAATGTACTTTTCTACGCTAAGCAATAACATTTACAATATGTTTTTCTAGGCTAAGTAATAATTTTTACAACCATAAAGATTTTCTCTCTCAATTGTGCCTAGAATACACTCAAAGAGATATAATTTTAGCTTTACGATGCCTCTAAGATTGGCTAATGTAAAAGTGAAAATACAACTCAACATATACACTTAATAATGCAAAGATGAATGCTCAATGTGTATATATGATGACTTCAATCAAGTCTTAAAATGTAGCTAAAAAATATAAGCCTAAAGCTTTTGAAAGTGTAAACCACAACAAGATTCGATTGAAGTGAAAATGCTAATCACATGTCTGTCAAAATAAACTTGCTAATGATATGACTAATCAAATGCTCACAAGTTTTATGGCATTTTAAGGCTAAAACATGTGATACATAAACATAGTTGTTTTCAAAATAAATTAGTATAGCTATGAGTTCAAGGTATGAAAACAACTTAGCTAAAGATTCAACCAAGTGAGAGAATCATGCTACAAGTAAATTCAAAGATGTTTGCGAAGCATGAATCAAATACATGTAAGTTTTAGTTCAACTTGGTATGAATCCAAATGAAGAATCCAAACAATAAGTCAATTCAAAATAAAATTCATTTGATGGATCCAGTAAATCGTAGTTATCACGCTAAAAAGAATTTACCAAAGATTTAAACAAAACATGTAACATATGATGTGGAAAACAAGGCTTACTGAGGAGAGAATTAACTAATGAATCCAAGCTTTAGCTTTCCAACAACTAGTTGTCGGTTGACTTGTCACCTAATAGAAGTCTAGTTCGGTTGTGGTTAAGTCATAAAACTGTTAGGACATAAATAAAAAAGAAGACAAGAAAGAATGTACTCGCTATAGCGAGACTCCTTCTCGCTATAGCAAGAATGGCGGACAAAGCCTAGTATGATCCGGACTCTAAGTGAAAGTTGAAATGGACTTTCTATTCTAAGTTGGTTATTATTAGAAGTCTCTTGTACGGATTTGGGGCTATATATTGGGTGTTTCTCACAACCAAAAGAGACAAAGATCATCTCTCAAGTTCTGAATTAGTGATCTAATTGAGAGAAATTTTCTCTAGAGATTTTTTAAGAGTTGTGCTACCAAGTACTCTTGAGAGCCAAGTTCTTCTGCATCCTTTGTAAAAGATTATCTTCCTGCGTAGAAAATTTGAGGAGTCAAGCGCTGGATTGAGTCTGTTGCAATCAACGGTGTGAAGTCGTTGAAGTGTAAAGTGACACAAGGTAGCTTCAGTCCTTAGTTTAGGGATATCTGGGGAGGAAACCTGAGTTTCCAGTAATTGCGAGATTCATAGTATTTGATTTGATCCAGTTTGGATCTGTGGTTTTTCACCCGGTCAGGGTTTTCCACGTAAAAATTTGTTGTCCTTGTGGTGTGTGCTTGTGATTTTATTTCCGCTGCATATTTATTATTTTTGCACACCTTTTGGGCTAATTTATTGAGTGGACCAATCAAGAGATCTTGCAAACCCTAAACTTTCAGTTGTCAGTAAAAGTATCTGCATGATTTTGCGCTACCAAAGATGCAAGAAGGGTTTTTATGTCTCCCACTCAATATTGTTACTTCTTAGGGATACCAACTACTCTATTATTTGAATCACAACTTCTATTGTATTTAGATATACAGTCTTAGTCAGTATGCAGTTGTTTGCTCGAAGCATGTTGTGGACATTTGACAACTACTAAATGTTGTAGACATTTGACATTTTTACTTTTAAGGTTTGCATAGAAATCAAGCTTTCTTAACTGCAACAAAATCGAAACTTTTTCTCTTTTTTATTCAAAAAGGAGCCCAATTCAAGTACCCCGACCACCTGAGCTCCATCCACGGCCAAAACCAATACTTTTTCTTACTCAATGGTCTGGCCCATACCCTTGTGGAATGCTCTGTCCAAATGAACCGTGGAACCTACCAAACCAAAATGTTTTGAATGTAGGTCTTGTTAGGATCTTCATCTGTCGCAATTTTATTAGATGCATTCACAATTTTATGATAGCTTGATCTTTCATTTTTCTCATAAGTTTTAATCCTTGTATCTTGGAAATCTTGATGCCTTTTTCTTAAAATTTTCATATATGGCATCATGTTTTTAAGACTTGACTCTTATGCATCTTTTGAACTTTACAAGTTAGCTTCAAAAGTTTTCTCAATTGGGATTTTGAAATTCATACAAAAACGCGTTTGAATTACTTATTGAAACTCAATTTTAAACATGTTAGTCTCATTTCAAGTCTAGTTTTCCATGGCCAAATTTCCATTTTAGAAGATCTTTTTCAAATAAAAAAAACTCAGGAAAAATTCGGTTAACCGACCCTCAGTTCGGTCACTCCTAGGTCTGAGTATCAGAATAGCAAAAAGTGTAGGTTTTGCACTTCAGTGACCTGTCGGTTGATCGACATGTGGAAGGTCGGCTAACAGACATGTGGAAGTTCGGTTAACCGACTGTGGGAATATGACCGTTGGAGTTCAGTTAACTGAACTGTAAGTGGGTTAACTAACCAGAGAGTCGTTGGAGGCCTTTTTGCTATATATTTGAGCCGCTTCCTTGGGATTGGTGCCAATAGTTTTGAGTCTATTGAGGGCCAAGTAAGGAGGAACAACTAGGCTAGGCTAGAGGAAGGCTAGAGGGCTAATCCCTGGTTTCCAACCTTTGATTCTTTAAATTTTAATTGGTCTCGATTAGCACGCCCTAGGGATCGGGTTAGGATCCATCCTAATCTCGACGGCATGACACTTATCCACTGTTCTTCTAATGGGACCATTAATTTGGATTATTTCAAAATATTGCCAAACTCTAGAAGTCATTCTTTTTTTCTTTGTGCCTAAAGAACATGGGCGATCGGATTCGAGATGACTTTCTACGTCAACCTCCGGGTTTTGACACAAATTTTACAGGATCTTCCTCATTTAGAGCGAAGTTAAGGTTGAACAGTTGTGATGGTCCAACCATTTTTTCAAAAATAAATTTTACAAAAAAAAACTATATAAATAACTTTACTGAATAAATTTTAAATTTTGAACTAATAAATACCTTGAAGAGAGAGAGAGAGGGCTAATAGCCTAATAGAAGTTCTGAAAGAATGAGAGAGGGAGAGAGAGCTCCCTCGGTAGTCTTTGTCACCCACAAACTTCTTAGCCTTGGAATGGTTGAAAAGAGTTCTTGGTGCCTTTGAAAACTTAGGAAGAGTGAGGGAGCTTAGAGAGTGTGTGGATGAGTATTGAGAAATAAGAGGAGATGAGGTATTTAAAAACTTCCAAAGTGTTTAAATGACACAAAATACCCCATTCGACCTTTTTTTTTGGGGGGGGGGCGGGGGGGGGGCGGTGTGGGGGGTAACACCCAATTTAACTGTCTTTTTTAAGGGCGGGGAGTTTGAAATCTACCCATTGGGAGCGTGCGAGGCCGTGTCACGACGTGGCTTAGGACCCCCCGGCCTAGCATGACCCGTGCCATTGGCCATACTGGGCACAACAGTAGTTTTTTCGGGCCGCCCCGACCCAGTTTACACCTCTATGTGTATCCCAACCAAAAGAAATGCACAAAATGAAGGCCCGGCTTAGGCAGATCAGGTCGGGATTAGGGCCAACCCGACCTTAAACCACAAAAGAATTCCATAAAAGGGCCAACCCAACCCAAACCCAATCCTAACATCCACAAAACAGTTATATGAGATGACCCATTTGCAACCTCCTTTTTTTTTTTTTTTTAATATAATTATTTTAAAAAGCAGACAACATTGATCTAATCCCAATTGAAAATGGTTCTAATTTAGGTTTGGGTTTTGGTGCAGTCGAACATTTGGGAAAATATGGTGCCAAGTGACGACCATGACACAATGATCCGGACCGTTAATCTTAAGTACAATCACATATAAGGTCATCCTTGAAAATTTTCACCATCTAAAATCAACGGTTAGCATCCACCATCTAAAATCCATGCGGACCCACACACAGATGCCGACTTCCATTTATCAGTAACCAAAAGTACCGTTTATTTGAAATACATAACCGTTAGTAGTTTGGCGGTGCCTGCAGTCACAGCTGTTGCCTGTTATCGTTCTAACACCTCTCTCTCTCTGCGAAACCTATTTAAATCTCTCTCTTCTCCTGTGATCTTCATTACAAAGCGTTCTCTTCTCCTGTTATTATTTTCCTTCTGTGTGATTGTTCCTACAGATTCTTCTGCTTCTTTCTTCCTTGTTCTTTCTCGTTCTTGTTCAAGAAAACAGTCATGGGTTCCAATCAGATTTGGCACCCCACTCAGGACTGCACACTCCATGCTGTATCGATGGGATTAATCGGAAAGCGGGGAGAAGATGAAGATTTAAATCAGGCCAAATTATCACTGAAGTTGAATGAGACTGTGACTTGGCTGGCCCGTTCTACCGATGGAGCCTCCATATTTGGGGTCGAACGAAGAGAACTTTCGAACCCATGGAAGGATTTCACGACATGCATTTCTGATCTGTTGTTGCAAGAGAGGTTGGATGGGTTTCTTCGCCACACGGTTTCTCAAATGGGACTTTCAAATCGGATTGCTGATGAGGTGAGGATCCTGTTATCACCCTATGTTAAAAACAAAGCCATGAAAGCTGATGCTCTAGGAAGATGCTTCAAGATTCTTTCAATTTCAGTCAGAATTGAGCTCCACACTAACTACTGGTTTGATGAGACGATTGATCGGGCATTGAGAGAATCCCAGAATTTGAATTATAATATGGGCTTTGGGGCAGTTCCTGCAACAAGGACTGCGATCGCATCCGCATTGTTAACGAAGACATTTGATAAAGGCACGCAAGATTCAATTGAGACATGTATGGTATGTTTGGAAGAGTTCGTTGATAAGACCGAAGTTAAACAACTGAGTTGCCTTCATTTTTTTCATGGAGAATGCATTGTGGAATGGTTGATGCAGAGCAACTGTTGCCCTGTCTGTAGATTTAGGGTGGAATAGAAGGCCTGATTTTATTTTTTCTATTTTTTTGTACATTTTTTTCTTTTTTGTATTTTTCACGCGACTCTATTTATCTGTTTGGTTATTGGATGGATAGAATTAAATGTATAGCGGAAATTATCCTTACCTTTTCTACTGTCAATTTGATTCAATTTTTTTTCCCATTTAAAGAATTTCTTTGCCCGGGCTTTCTTTGTGGTTTGAGTTTGATACAACAGATTTACAGACTCCGCATGTGAAAATTGAGACTAGGACAGTAATTTGTTGTAATAAAGAAAGTCCTAAAACAATTGCAGCATTAGTACTGTTCTAGTGCAAGTATTAGTTCGCCATGAGCTCAGTCTAGTATTAATTGCAAGAAAGAAGATCTGTTTTCTGTTGGATTCTTTCACATCTTGAAGTTTGATTTTCTAACATTTAAACTCATTACTTAAACGAGAAATGTATTTTGGTAGAAAATTCGAGTCAGTCAACTCGCTGGCCAGGACTATTCTGAATGAAAATAACAGTGGTCCCCTCTTTAATCGACATACAAAATCAGATTGAATGGATCCATCAACCTGTTCGCTAGAGAGTGTTCATAGTGAAAAAATCGTAAAGATATTCATTACAGGATCTTTACTTTGGAAAGCAAGTTACAGTTGGCGAGCAGGGAAAACTTCATTGAGTACTCTATTGCTAACACAAAATCAATTCTAGATACTAAATAATTAAAATCAGGTTTCTGGATACCTTACGTGAGCAGTCAAAGTATGCGAAACAATGAAAAATATGATTATGGATAATAAATAGTTTAAAGTTGAACGCAATAGGACCCTAATTGAATTTGACTGCTCTAAACATTTTCCTTTACTGAATCCACATACCCCTGGTTCTGCATGTTCTACATTAAGTTACTATGTTTGGAACTATAGGGTCTTGTGGTGCAACAGATGCTGAAGTTCTCAACTTTATACATTTTGGGATGTTACTCTTAATTGATGTTCTATTGGTCTCTTATGACATAAAGAGAATGCCAGAAATGTATTGGAACATTTCAGTTTTTCAATCTACAGCCCTTTCTCAATTGGAAGTAGGTAACTGCTGCACTTTGATCTTTAGTAACTATTTATTAATAACCATTTAAATGGTTAATGCCTTCTAATTCTGTAAAAGTTGGAGCACCCCATCAGTCGAGCTTATATTTTTTAAGTCCAAACCAATACTAGGCCAGCAGCATCCCTAATTTTGGCCAAGTTCGGCCCATGACATTTATATCAGGGCTGGACTTATAAATGCCCTCTTGGACCCCTTGGAACTTGGATGCCCTGCACTCAGGTGACAAAGAACAAAACAACTTTTTGTTTTCTTGGGCTAATCCAACCAAGAGAAGACATTCTAGAGAGGACTTGTTCCCAAAAAAGAGGAAAATTCAATAGGGAACTTTGGTTCGGGGTGAGCAAAATTATAAGCAGGATTATTTTAAGTGTCTCCATCCAGTGTTCTTTTTACTAATAGTAACTTCTTGAGCAAGTATAAAAACCCAAATTTTCTTTATTGTAAAGTGTTCTTGTAGATACTAACAAGAATAAAACCGGCATTGGTGCAAGCAGTAGCATGCTACTATGAAAAGTGTTGGTAATATGTGCATATATAGGACTTGCTTGTAAATTGTTACTAGTTGGTAGTTAAGATGATCTCCTATCTTTTTTATTCAACTGTATGAGACTTCTATTTTTCCCCTTCATTTAAGAAGTTTTATGGCAACAAAACCAACTACATACTATTCATATTCTGGTGAAGCCCACCATTCAAAAGTCAAAACCCCAGTTAAATCCATTGCTCTAGAAAACCTAATTACAGCATGTAGTTGATATGGCTACAAGCATATTAGGACAAAACTGTAATCTCTACCACATATAGCTCTTGGCCCTGTGTTGGAATGGGGGCTGTACTCATAATCCCTCATCAACATGACAGGATCTCTTCTTGTTCATACTTGTGTTCTCTTTTTCAGTTTTCATTATGTTTATTATCTTCTGTTGTTAGTAGAAAGAAGTGACCAAAAACTCACAAGAATAATACATTAAAAGAGCATTAGTGTCTGATTGTTGTCACTTGTCGGTATTAGTTTTCTACTGGTTTCATCTGTTGTTTAAAATTCAAACTAGCATCAAGTTCGTCGAAACTGCAGTCAAGAAAAGTCTTGGAAGGAAGAATTCACTTATTGAAAGAACTTAACCATGTTGAAAAATGAAATAAAAAAGAATTTTTCATATAAAGAACCTTATTGAGTTAAAGTCAAATCAAGTAGCAGAAGTCAAGAAACTCAATTCAGCAGTGTCACAACAGTCAGTTGGATATTCAAAACATAGAGGAAAATTCAAGCCTTTCTAATTAAAGGAAAAATCATATGGTATACGATACATTTATTGATTTTTATGCAAATCTCTAAAGTCATAAACTTGTTGATTTCGGCTTTGAGCCACAAGCTTAAAAGATTTTGTCTCAAAAACCACAAGGCTTGTTGCTTTATGCATGAATTTTGAGGGTTTGTCCAAGAGGTCACAAATTTGGAAATTGTGGGTAAGGAAGCCATAAACATGATGGTTTCAAGCGTAAGAGCCTTCAACCTTTGAATTTTACCTAAAAGGCCATAAGCATGGAGATTTTGAGTTAAGAATCTCAAGCTATGAAATTTTTAAGCATAAGAGCCACAAACATGATGGTTTTAGGCATAAGAGCCTTGCATTTTGGTTATTTAGCATAAAAGCCGTAAGCTTGGCATTTTGGGTATGTAGAACCATGAGTCCAGTGTTCATAGGGATAAAGCTTTCAACTTTTGGATTTTGTATTAAAGGCCCTAATGTTGGGATTTTGGAGTTACGAAACCATGAGCATAGTGGTTTTACGCCTAGAGCTTCAAGGTATAAATAAAAGAACAAGCAATCTCATTCAATGGAGTTTTGGATGAACACTACTATAAATCATGATGTCTTTAGCTTCAAAGCCTCAAAACCATGCCATCTTGGGCCAAGAGAACTTGAGTCTGGCAATTTTGGCCTAAAAACATACATCATGTATTTTGGGTGGAAAGGGCCTTGAACATGAGAGTTTTAGTCTGAAAGTTTGAAGCAAATAAGCCTTCCGCTAAAAGTCTTGATTTTGACTTATGAACACGAGAGTTTTACTCTAATAGCCTTAAGTTAAGGAACCCTGGGCCAAAAGACCTTGAATTTTGACTTTTGGATCATTAACATGAGAGTTTCAGTCAAGAAGTCTCAAGTTGAACCAACCTTGGGCAAACAGAGGAAGAATTTTGAGATTTGGATCATGACTGAGAGAGTTTAATCTTCTAGCTACAAGTCAAGTAACCCTGGGCTAAAGTCCTAAAATTTCAAGATTTTGGCCTAAAGAACGCCTAACATGGGTTTTTTAGGTGAAAAGGCCATATACATAAATACTTTTGTCTAAAGCTTCAAGTTATTAAATCTTGGTCTAAAAGAAAAGTTTTGGGATCTTTGCCTAAAAATCACATAACATGGATTTTTAAAGTGAGAAGGTCATAAGCATGCATATTTTAGTCTAAATCTTCAAGTTATACAACCTTTAGCTAAAAGACTATGATTTTGGGGATTTTGACCGAGAAAATACATAACACGGAATTCTTGAGATGAAAAATCCATGAGCATGCATATTTAGTCTAAATCCTCAAGTTATGCAAGCTTAGACTAGAAGACTATTAAGTTTAGGAATCTTGGCTTGAAAACCACATAACATGGAGTTTTATGTTGAAAAGGCCATCACATGCTTAGTTTTGTGTAAAGCATCATGTAATGGGAGCTTGAGCTAAAAGACTATGAGTTTGAATCTTTTGGTCCTAATGCCTCAAGTTGAGAATTCTTTAGGCACAATAATCATGAACAAACATAATTGGCCTAAAAGCACAACCTACGGGATTTACGTCTAAAAGCCCATAAAAAATGAAACTTTGGGGAGAAAATCTATAAAATTAAAAAAATTTAGGCACGAAAACTGTAAATGAGTCCAAATTTTCACATCAATCCATATAGTTTGGTAACCATAGAATCTTGGTATAAAACCACTGAGTATCAAGTGTGAGAATTATATTATCATTGATTGAGAAATCCAATCATTAGAAAAATAGAACCCCAATAATACTCTTTGTAAATATTTACAAAGATCCTCTCAAATTAGCCACTTCCTCATATATATGAGAAATTATTCTGGAT
The DNA here is from genome assembly GCA_029852735.1 of Persea americana. Lineage (NCBI taxonomy): Eukaryota > Viridiplantae > Streptophyta > Magnoliopsida > Laurales > Lauraceae > Persea > Persea americana. The sequence continues at coordinate 53,265,775 of CM056814.1, read as the reverse complement.
TTAATAATTTTTCTAATTATTGCAGCACACCTTATAGATGTTTTTCCAAACAAGAATTTCATGCTATCATTTCATGATTCATGAATGTGTGGTGTAGGACATGTCAAATGGATCCACTCATATTTATTTCTTCTCTCTTACATGCAAATACCAAATATTATAATTTTTTAAGCAAAAGAAGGTAACAAAAAGTGTTCTCTGATTTCACCCTAAATTTATTTCCATCGCTTTCTCTGTTTTAACAATCTTTAATATCATATCTATATGAATACTAGAATATTGGAGAAAATCTGATTGAGATATTGAAGCTCAAAGTCGTATTCATTAAGGTGAATGAGACGAAATAATGGGCCACTTTTTCTAATGATTGGAGACCTCCATCAAAGAGAACATTTCAATTTTCACACTTAATTTCTCGACAGATTATTTTAAGAAAGATACGGGAATCATCAGTTGAGAAACCTCTTTACTGAAATAGAAAGAAAAATCTAAAAATCTTAAAGAGTTAGTTGTGTTGTGTTGCAGGTACTAGTTTATTGATGAGCTGAGTACTAATTTGAGGAAAGAAGACCTCTTTACTATTATTTTCCTTCTTATTTTGGTGTTTGGGTTTTGGTACATGTAGCCTCAATACTAAAGGAAATAACTATTTCTCTAGTTTCATTAAAAATCCAATCTAGTAAAATCACTTGTAGGCCAGGACTCCAATAATAAAAATCTTATTAGAAGAACAAATTTCCTCAAAACATTTATTGCTTATGTTGGATTCAACTCCAAAATAGTGTATAGAAACTTTAACTTAGATGGATAGATCAACTTGCTCACTAGAGAGGCTCTTGGGAAACCAAGGTACAGTTGGATAGAAGGGAGAATTTTGATTTAGTATTATATTGTTAACTCAAAATCAATTCAGGATATTAAATACTTCGCTTAGGATTTGGATAACTTGAAACAATGAAAAAAATGATTACTCAAAACAGTTTATACTTGAACACAATTGGGTTTTGAGTTTACTAGTATAGGTCCCTAAGTGAGTCTGACTACTCAAGACCCTTTTCTTTATTCAATCCACATACCCCTGCTTTGTGAGTGTGTCCACGTAAATAAATCAATTTGTATGTTCTTTCCTCCATATTTTATCCTGAAAGTTCTACCTAAAGTTCAGACTTTTGCGCTCTAGGGTCCTTGTGGTTCAACAGATGCTGAAGTTCTCAACTTGTGAATTTTCAATGGCTTGAAACTCTGAACCACTATTCTAAACGGCTCCCTCCCATGGACAGAGAATGCCCAAAATATATTGGAACATTTCACGTTTTCAATCCACAACCCTTCCTCAATTGGAATTTGGAAGAAGGAAAATGCTGCAGGTTGACCTTAAATATCCCTCTCTATACAACCATTTAACGGTTAAGATCTTCTAATTTTTTAAAAATTGGAGCACCATATTAGTTTGCCACGAGCTCAGTCCAGTACTAATTGCATGAAGGAAGATCTGTTTTCTATTGTGTTCTTTCACATTTTGGAGTCTAAATTTGGAACATGTAAGCTCATTATTGGAAACATAGTATGAATTTTGGAAGTTTTATTAAAACTTCAATCTAGCCGACTTATTGGCCAACAAGTCTCTTCTGAACAAAAGTCCTAGAAGAATTAACTTCCTAAAGAACTTATCATTTCTGTTCTACCCATTCCCGAGACAGTGGGCCTCTCTCTAATCGACATACCAGATTAGATTGGATGGATCCATCAACTCGTTCACTAGAGAGCATTGGTAGTGTGAAAATTGTTAAGAGGTTCATTACAGGATCTTTACCTCGGAAATCAAGTTACAGCCAGCTAGAAGGGAAAGTCCATTTTGTACATGATTGCTAACACAAAATGAATTCAGGATACTAAATAATTCAAATCAGGTTTCCAGATACCTTATGTGAGCAGTCAAAGGAAGTGAAACAATGAGAAATATGGTTAAAGAAGTTAGTTTACAGCTGAACACAATACGCGCCCCTAATTCAGTGTGACTGCTCTAAAACTGTTCGTTTACTCAATTGATCCATTTATATGTTATTTCCGTTGGATTACAGTATACATGTTCTACCTTTAGTTCTGATTTTTGGAACTAAAGGATCTTGTGGTGGAACGGATGTTGAAGTTCTCAACTTGGTACATTTTCCATGGGTTGTTGCTCTGAAATGATGTTCTAATGGTCTCTTATGATGGATAGGGAATGCCAAAAATGAATAGGAGCATTTCAATTTTTCAATCTAGTGCCCTTTCTCAATTGGAAGTAACTGCTGCACTTTGATCTTCAGTATCTATATATTAACAACCATTTAAATGGCTAATGTCTTGAAATTCTGTAAAAGTTGTAGCATCCCATCAGTTGGACCCATATTTCTTTAAGCCCAAAGCAAGATTTGACCAGCAGCATGCCTAATTCTGGCCCAAGTTCTGCCCATGACAATTATATCAGGGCTGGACTTATAAATGTCCTTTGGGCCCTTGGAACTTGGATACCCTGTGCTCAGGCAGCAAAGAACAAAACAAGTATTGCTTATCTCGGGCTTATCCAACCAAGAGAAGACATTTTAGAGAGGCATCTTCCCAACCAAGAGTAAAATTCATTATGGAACTTTGGCTTGTGGTGAGCAAATTATAGGCAAGGTTCTTTTACGTGTCTCCATTCGGTGTTCATTTTACTAATAGTGCCTTCATGAGCATGTACAGAGAAACCCAAATTTTCCTGATTTTTAAGTGCTCTTGTAGATGGTTACAAGAATAAAAATTGGCACTGGTGCAAGCAGTAGCATGTTACAATGGAAAGTGTTAAAGATATGTGCATATATTAGACTGTAAGAGACTTCCATTTTTTCCGCTTCATTTAATAAGTTCAATGGCTACAAAACTTGAGTAAATACTATAGATATTCTGCTGAGGCCCATCATGAGTCAAACCCGCAGTTAAATCCCATTGCTCTAGGATAACTAAATGCAGCTTGTAGTTGATATGGCTATGAACATAGTTAGAACAAACTCCAATCTCTACCACATGTAGTCTGGCCTTATATTGATATGGGGTAGTCGTAGTCCTTGTCTACACGACGGATCTCCTGTTCTATTTATGTTTTCATTCCTTTGTTGTTAGTCACAAGAGCAAAATATGAAAAGATCGAGCATTAATGTCGATTGTTGTTCTTATCAGTTTGCTACAGGTTTCAATCATTATTTAAAATTCAATCTGGTCAGTATGTTTGTTGGGACTGCAGTGAATACAAGTCTAGGAAGGAAGAACTCACTTCTTGACGGAACTTGACCATATTAAAAAAGGAAAAAAAGAATTGTTCTTATAACGAACCTAAATGAATGCTGGTTAAATCAAGTAGTAGAACTCAAGAAATTCAATTGAGCAGTCACAACATTCAGTTGAGTATTCAAAACATATAGCATTGCTTAGGTAGCAGCCTGCATTCCCTCCATCATGTAACTGATTACCTGCATGTTGCTTTCCTCAACTTCAATCGCATCAATCTGTCTGTGTAATGCATGGGTTTTGTTAGACATTCAGTGTAGCCCCTCATGCCAAGTTGGTGTGTTTTGGGATGATTGATCACGTGATTAGTATAATATTATGCATTATTAATCGTATGCAATGATTACATAATCAATCATCTGTTGAATCCTACGGTGGGACCAAAACTTAAGAAAGTTAAATTTGAAGATATGCTACTGGAGATGATGACATTTAATTATAATGGTTCGGATCATCAGTAGGTGGATCCTATGAGTACAGGCATCCTATTCATGGGAAGTGGGTAATAGACCACTCCTTTATTCATGGTTGTATAGCATGGTGGCCCCCATATTAAAAAAAAAAAAAAAGCTCTCCTACCTCTTGTCGAAGTCATCCTTTACGGCCAGTTTGGTAACTCTACTAATAGAGTCAAGTGAAGTAACGTTGATTTTGAAGAAATAATAAAATATAAGTGAATTATGATGGTATTTTGTTTTTAATTGTTTATTATGGAATCTTTTTTACTCTTTGTTTGGAAAAGTGGAGCTTTTTTGGATTTTAGTGGATAAAGGTAGTTGCTTTTTGACCTTTTTTTGAAAAAGATATGGGAAGTTTTGATTAAAGTGCATTTGATGTGACATTTTGTCTAGAAAAAAGGAGGCTTTACATGACTTTGATTGTATCATCGAGACTTGAAGAGGCGGTATTGTATAGCTACTATTTTCAAGAGTTGGAACATCGATATGCACGTCCACCGGATTGCCGTATTTAGCTCATCAAAATTAGATGCAATACATTGATTGGAGTCTGTGCCACACTATTGGGGTTCCTTATTGGCAGGAGGAAAGTCATGTCACCTATTAGATGTCCCTATTCAGTTGAATAATACAATGTTAGCGTAATGTGAAAGTATATTATATATAGGTTAAAGTTATAAAAGTAAAATGACAATAACTAACTTGTATTTGTGGTATTCTGCTACATATTTAAAGAATCATTCATCGTAAATCAGTTTCAATGGATCCCTCCTCAACTTGCACACTTATTAAGTTGTGATGGGTTATTGTATTACCAATACTCGATCTGCTCAAACTATTGTAGTCTATATTTCCTTGCATTGCAACGTCAACGTGCACATCTACCAAATTGCCTATATTCTCCTCAATATTAGTCATAATACATCAAAATGAAAATTGATAATATTTTTATTGCTATTGATAATTATAAGAGAAAGAAATTATATAGTGTAGGAAGATCATGCCACTTCTCTCATTCTGCACACTAGTGTCCGGACATGGTTCAAGTTGTCACTATGCATTATTCCTCATTTTATAGAATTTTAAGACAGATGAAATTGGATATAAGCAAGTTGAAAGTTCCCCAGGTTACCAGAACGGATGCTAATCTAATTAATCAAACCAACGCACAGCGGAAGTAACCAACTAAACAAGATAGAACTAGCAATCTACCAATCACACACCACAAAAGGCCAAACACAATATTTAGCGTGGAAACTCTATCCAGGGAGAAGAACCACGAACCAAAAATCTAGAACTCATGAACAGTTACAAGATATACTCAAAGCTCATTTACCTCAGTCAGTACCTCGACCTAAGGGCTATAGGATTTCTTGCACAACTTCCCGCTGCCATGACTTCCCCCGTGCATCGTTCTCCTTACTTGATATCCTCGCACCTTGTCAGCCAAGATGAACTATATTCTACAAGAGAGTAGAAGTAACAATAACCTTCTAGAGATGCCCTTCAGAACAATCTCTCAATGGCTCTAGAGAATCAAAGAATTTGTCTTAGGGTATTCTCACCTCAGATTAATGAGAGAACTAATTGATGTGTACTTTAGAGTTGACAAAAATACCCTATTTATATCCCCAAATTCATGCCTTGTAGTTAGAACACAAATAGAACTCAAAGTGGGAAACGAAGTCTCAAAAGGAAACAACTTCGTAGCAGATCTGTACTTTTTCCCGAAATTCCTGTACCATCCGATCGATCGCACAATCCATCCAATCGATCGGACCACCCAAAATAACTAGGACGCTTCAGCCATCTAATCAATTGGACAGATGCTCCAATCTATCAGTCCTCGGTGGTTTCGCCCAGTCTTCCATTTTTTATTCTTTTCTTCGCTTCAGCTCTTCTGGCAAAACAACCACTGTCCATTTTAAAATAAAATAGAAAATACAACTCAATAGACCTAGAGTTTTGTCCAACCGATGAATTAGCCAACATAAAACTACTTGCAGGAGTGGATTCCTAAGATTAGAAATTCACACATTCCGACAAAGTTTATAGTTTTTTCTATAGAAAATTAACGAAAAAATCACGTTTGATGTCCCGTGCACCAAAAAGGCCCCCATTGTTTTTTTGAAGTAAAACCAGCCTTCCCACCAAAAAAAATATCATTTCATGCCTTTTTTAAATGAGCAATCATATCATCGCTCAATTTCAACTTTCAACAGTAATTTCATTTCTGTTGGGCGACGATATTGTCTCCCAATAGAATTCCCTTTGAAGATATTTAGTTCTATTGGGAAAAGATTCCTTCGCCCATTCAAAACCATATCTAAATGTTCATTACCATTGAGCGACGCTATCGTCACTGTGAGGCCCCACCCCTTGTGGCCCTCAATTTGATTTAAATAATTATTAATATGATATTACCTACTTTAATATGCTAATTAATAGGAATTAGTAGAATAGTTGCTAATATTCCTAAGTCTTAGTATTTAGCTTGTATAGAATTCTTTATAGATATTAGGTGATTATTGTAAATTTAATAGGTTTTGATTTGATTAGGACTTGGCTAATATTAGAATTAATAGGAGGGACATTAAGAGTTAAGAACCTTCTAGAATTCCCACCTAAAGACCTATTTACCCATGGCCCTATCTCTTCCCCATTTACAACTAAGCTACCCTTTTGGTAATTGTCCTAAACCCAAATCTATATAACCCAACTATTGCAAACTTAGCCTAAAAAACCCTAATTCACTCTCATCTTCCCTACCTCTCCCTAAGAAACCCTAATTCTCCAAATTCCAGCACAAGGAGAAGCTAGAGACCACCCCAATTGCACTATCAACACTATTAGGAGCGTGGATTCTCATCTCTTTCTCAACTCTAATTCCAATTTCGAATTGAGGCGAGTACCTTATGCTAATTTCACATGATGCATGCTTTTCCTCTCTTGATTCTGCAATTTCAATTCAATTAGGTAGATGTGCATGTTTAGATCTTTCTTTTGAGCTTTCTTTATGGATGATGGCCATTTGATGGATGAGTTCTCCCATTTGGAAGATCAATGGCCCGGTTGGATGATGGTTGGAGGTTTCAGAAGTGTTTTTGTTGTTTATCTATGTTTATGGGATGAATGGAGGAGATTGGAGATGAATTGGAGGAAAAATGGGTTGGAGAAGGAAAAGTCCAAAAATCTGGAAATCCACATCAGTGCGTGTACCCGGTTGACCGGCCTACAGCTCGGTCGATCGGGCACACTAAAGATGGAGAAACTCCAGTCCCAGTTAAGTTTCTGTAAAATTTACAGGATAGTGTACCCGGTCGACCGGACACACGTGTCTGCAGGAAATAGCTGAGACTTGATTTTCTCAGTTAACCCAGATTCATGTGGACCCGGTCGACATCATGGCCATGATGTCGACCGAGGACACTGTGAAATCTGAGGACAGAGAGACAACCCCCAGCTGTTTGGCTCCAGGTCTTTGTGGACCCGGTCGACATCACGGCCATGATGTCGACCGGGGACATTGCAGGATGTTGACCTGGGGGTCAACATTCAGTGCACCAGGTCGACATCCCTGGTGATGATGTCGACCGGGCACACTGTGAACAGTGAGTTTCTAGATTTTATCTCTTTTGATGTTTGATCAATTGTGGGGTCCATTGACCATCTAAATAGGCTTCCATCAAGTATGCCAAGCACGAATCAATGGCGTGGCTCAGTCTTAACTCGTAGGGTTCACCAAATGGGTTTTTGGGATTTGAATCATCAATGATTCGGTCCTTAAATGTAGTCAAAGATGTCCATAACTTCAGGAGCACCAGATTTATGATCTTTTTTACATCAGAGGCTATAGTTAGGGATCCAATTACGCGACGAGGCCCTGAACCAAGAGTGGACCATTACCTAGGATTGGAGCTTTGTCTATTCCACTTGATTCAATGATTTAGAAGATTATGTGTAATGTTCTTCACTCCTATCTTTATTGTTGATATGAACCTGTTAATTAATGGGAATTGGAGGACCTCAACCTAGGATTACTTAGTGGTGACCCAAGGATGTAATTGGAGATGATTAACCTATGTCTGTGGCTAGGCGGGCCCTCATACGGCTTAAGGTTGGGTATGTGGAATCCTAGAATGGAGATGCTAGTTTTAATAAATTAATGGCTCATTATGTATGAGCATGGGATGATCACTTGTGGAATGAACATGGTATTGTATTTGTATTGCTTTAGGCCATGGTTGTGGGCCTCGGTATGGATCCAATGATGATTGGACTTGGATTTGGATATTGGACTGTGTTCCATGTTGTTATACCTTAACCTCTTATAGACTTGGTTAGGACCTTGCTCAAGCAAGACAAGCCTAGACAGACACAGGCCTGTACTTGTTCCCTGGGTCGGCAATAAACATTCACTCAGTTGATCTAAGCTCAGCCAGTTGACTGATCATCGCTGGTAGGAGCTATATTGGTTACAATTAGAGCCATCGTGATGAGTTGTGATTAGACGGACGGTGTGATACCGGGTCCTGGCTAATCTGATAAAGGGGCGTGATCGGTGCGATAAAGGGGTGTGATCGGTGTTATATTTATGTATGTTATTATTAGCAGAGCTATTATCCCTTGCATGGTTATCTTATCCTTTCCCAACCGCAGCTGTTTACAGTATAGGATGTTTATAGTATGGGAGGGCCGCGGCATAATATCCCACGGTATATCCAGCTTGTGTGAATGTGCCATTTGTTATCTGATTAGATTTGAATACTTTACATTTTTTATTCTAAATTGTTAATTACTGCTCAATTGCCTAGATCATGTACCTTTGTTACACTTATAATTACATGTACGTCTCTACTCTCTTTTGTTGTATACATCCTTTGTTATCTGCATATGGTGCCTTGCCAGATCCTTGGATCCGACCTATCTTTGGTGCTTAGGTCCCGACCATGATCCCACGGACGACGCGTACTATGAGGCGCCTGTAGTAGGTGACTATGGGTGGGGGCCTGCTGACTAGGTGGTCGAGCCGGATGATGGAGCGCCTACACAGGGGGATTGAGTGCATTTTGTTTTGGATTTGGGAGGATTTATGTAGTGAGTGGGTAGACAGGCAGTTTGTATAAACTTCGATAACTGTACTTTGAGATTTTATTCGACTTCCGCACTTTTTTATTGACTCAGTTATATGATACTATTGCTTCCGCTATCTTTACTTATGCTTTCGCAATATAACTGTTGATCATATTATTGTTCAAAAAGCTTTAAAATTTGACCTCACTGCGAACTACAATCTTGGAAGTTCTCGGATTTTTCGGGAAGTAGCACGCCAAATTTGGGTACCTTAGCGGTAACTTCGGTATTCAGAATTGAGGCGTTACAGTCGCACAATTCTTTTGGGTTGCAAAACATTTTTCCAACATCACCAATTCGTGCACCTGCACTATATGATCACAACAAATGAGTGTTTACATTGAAAAATCAGACATCTCAATTTGCAAAAGAACTTTAAACAAACAGTTATCTCCAATCCTTAAAACTTGGATAACACTATCAAACTATTAAACCATTCGTGAACACTCATCCATTAAACCATGCAAATTGCAATAAAAGCTCTCCACCATCAGTGCAAGCTCCCCTTCATGTCTTTCCTGAATTACAAAACATTTTCTAATGCTGAATACAAAATAATCAACATGCATCTAGAGGGAATAAACAACTTGAGAGTTTACAAAGAGAATTTGGAAAGTTTGACTGTTAAAGTGCATTTGCACTATTTACAAAACATAATTACATCCCCATTTAAATTAGGAAGTAAACCAATAGGCCGAAAAAACATGCATTTGAACCATTCATCTACAATGTATTCCATGCGAATTTATAGATTGTCAAGATCAAATCGTTAGGCGTTTAACTCTCAACTTTATTATTTTCTCGACAATAATTTTCCTTCGATAGCATGTCGTATCTACTTGTTTCAAATTTATCGGGCAACGAAATATATAGTGTTCTGCAAATGCTGCCACGAATTCACTGCAAACATTGCCATTTTCACGTTATGGGATGTGAAAGTTCAGGATCCAAACCCGAGGAGGGGGGGGGGGGGGGGGGGTTTGGGAATAGTGTGAGCTCAGTTATATACCAATTAATCTAAAGTCTAAAACTTCTTTAAAACAAGTTGGCTCAAGTGATGATTTACAGTAAGATGTAGAAGCTATCAATATTAAACAGTCGCCACAAGCATTCACCATGACACAACGATATATAGTGGTTCAGCCTCAATGCCTACATCCACTTCCAGCTTGTTTTCGTACACCCCACCGAGTTTTCCACTATCCTAATCTTATGATTTTCAATAGGCTAAATAATAACCTTTACAATATGCTCTTCTAGGCTAAGCAATAACCTTTACAAAGTACTTTTCTACGCTAAGCAATAACATTTACAATATGCTTTTCTAGGCTAAGTAATAATTTTTACAACCATAAAGATTTTCTCTCTCAATTGTGCCTAGAATACACTCAAAGAGATATAATTTTAGCTTTACGATGCCTCTAAGATTGGCTAATGTAAAAGTGAAAATACAACTCAACATATACACTTAATAATGCAAAGATGAATGCTCAATGTGTATATATGATGACTTCAATCAAGTCTTAAAATGTAGCTAAAAAACATAAGCCTAAAGCTTTTGAAAGTGTAAACCACAACAAGATTCAATTGAAGTGAAAATGCTAATCACATGTCTGTCAAAATTAACTTGCTAATGATATGACTAATCAAATGCTCACAAGTTTTATGGCATTTTAAGGCTAAAACATGTGATGCATAAACATAGTTGTTTTCAAAATAAATTAGTATAGCTATGAGTTCAAGGTATGAATACAACTTAGCTAAAGATTCAACCAAGTGAGAGAATCATGCTACAAGTAAATTCAAAGATGTTTGCAAAGCATGAATCAAAGACATGTAAGTTTTAGTTCAACTTGGTATGAATCCAAATGAAGAATCCAAACAATAAGTCAATTCAAAATAAAATTCATTTGATGGATCCAGTAAATCGTAGTTATCATGCTAAAAAGAATTTACCAAAGATTTAAACAAAACATGTAACATATGATGTGGAAAACAAGGCTTACTGAGGAGAGAATTAACTAATGAATCCAAGCTTTAGCTTTCCAACAACTAGTTGTCGGTTGACTTGTCACCTAACAGAAGTCTAGTTCGGTTGTTGTTAAGTCATAAAGCTGTTAGGACATAAATAAAAAAGAAGACAAGAAAGAATGTAGTCTTGCTATAGCGAGACTCCTTCTCGCTATAGCAAGAATGGCGGACAAAGCCTAGTATGATCCGGACTCTGAGTGAAAGTTGAGATGGACTTTCTATTCTAAGTTGGTTATTATTAGAAGTCTCTTGTACGGATTTGGGGCTATATATTGGGTGTTTCTCACAACCAAAAGAGACAAAGATCATCTCTCAAGTTCTGAATTAGTGATCTAATTGAGAGAAATTTTCTCTAGAGATCTTTTAAGAGTTGTGCTACCAAGTACTCTAGAGAGCCAAGTTCTTCTGCATCCTTTGTAGAAGATTATCTTCTTGCGTAGAAAATTTGAGGAGTCAAGCACTGGATTGAGTCTGTTGCAATCAACGGTGTGAAGTCGTTGAAGAGTAAAGCGACACAAGGTATCTTCAGTCCCTAGTTTGGGGACATCTGGGGAGGAAACCTAAGTTTTCAGTAATTGCGAGATTCATAGTGTTTGATTTGATTCAGTTTGGATCTGTGGTTTTTCACCCGATTAGGGTTTTCCACGTAAAAATCTGTTGTCCTTGTGGTGTGTGCTTGTGATTTTATTTCCACTGCATATTTATTATTTTTGCACACCTTTTGGGCTGATTTATTGAGTGGACCAATCTAGAGATCTTGCAAACCCTAAACTTTCAGTTGTCAGTAAAAGTATCTGCATGATTTTGCGCTACCAAAGATGCAAGAAGGGTTTTTACGTCTCCCACTCAATATTGTTACTTCTTAGGGATACCAACTACTCTATTATTTGAATCACAACTTCTATTGTATTTAGATATACAATCTTAGTCAATATGCAGTTGTTTGCTCGAAGCATGTTGTAGACATTTGACAACTACTGAATGTTGTAGACATTTGACATTTTTACTTTTAAGGTTTGCATAGAAATCAAGCTTTCTTAACTGCAACAAAATCGAAACTTTTTCTCTTTTTTATTCACAAAGGAGCCCAATTCAACTACCCCGACCACCTGAGCTCCATCCACGGCCAAAACCAATACTTTTTCTTACTCAATGGTCTGGCTCATACCCTTGTGGAATGCTCTGTCCAAATGAACCGTGGAACCTACCAAACCAAAATGTTTTGAATGTATGTCTTGTTAGGATCTTCATCTGTCGCAATTTTATTAGATGCATTCACAATTTTATGATAGCTTGATCTTTCATTTTTCTCATAAGTTTTAATCCTTGTATCTTGGAAATCTTGATGAGTTTTTCTTAAAATTTTCATATATGGCATCATGTTTTTAAGACTTGACTCTTATGCATCTTTTGAACTTTACAAGTTAGCTTCAAAAGTCTTCTCAATTGGGACTTTGAAATTCAGGCAGAAACACGTTTGAATCACTTATTGAAACTCAATTTTAAACATGTTAGTCTCATTTCAAGTCTAGTTTTCCATGGCCAAATTTCCATTTTAGAAGATCTTTTTCAAATAAAAAAAACTCAGGAAAAATTCGGTTAACCGACCCTCAGTTCGGTCACTCCTAGGTCTGAGTATCAGAATAGCAAAAAGTGTAGGTTTTGCACTTCAGTGACCTGTCGGTTGATCGACATGTGGAAGGTCGGCTAACAGACATGTGGAAGTTCGGTTAACCGACTGTGGGAATATGACCGTTGGAGTTCAGTTAACTGAACTGTAAGTGGGTTAACTAACCAGAGAGTCGTTGGAGCCCTTTTTGCTATATATTTGAGCCTCTTCCTTGGGATTGGTGCCAATAGTTTTGAGTCTATTGAGGGCCAAGTAAGGAGGAACAACTAGGCTAGGCTAGAGGAAGGCTGGAGGGCTAATCCCTAGTTTCCAACCTTTGATTCTTTAAATTTTAATTGGTCTCGATTATCACGCCCTAGGGATTGGGTTAGGATCCATCCTAATCTTGGCGGCATGACACTTATCCACTGTTCTTCTAATGGGACCATTGACTTGAATTATTTCATAATATTGCCAAACTCTAGAAGTCATTCTTTTTTTCTTTGTGCCTAAAGAACATGGGCGATCGGAGCTTGAATTATTTCATAATATTGCCAAACTCTAGAAGTCATTCTTTTTTTCTTTGTGCCTAAAGAACATGGGCGATCGGATTCGAGATGACTTTCTACGTCAACCTCCGGGTTTTGACACAAATTTTACAGGATCTTCCTCATTTAGAGAAAAGTTAAGGTTGAACAGTTGTGACGGTCCAACCATTTTTTCAAAAATAAATTTTACAAAAAAAAAAAACTATATGAATAACTTTACTGAATAAATTTTAAATTTTAAACTAATAATTACCTTGAAGAGAGAGAGAGAGAGGGCTAATAGCCTAATAGAAGTTTTGAAAGAATGAGAGAGAGAGAGAGAGAGAGAGCTCCCTCGGTAGTCTTTGTCACCCACAAACTTCTTAGCCTTTGAATGGTTGGAAAGAGTTCTTGGTGCCTTTGAAAACTTAGGAAGAGTGAGGGAGCTTAGAGAGTGTGTGGATGAGTATTGAGAAATAAGAGGAGATGAGGTATTTAAAAACTTCCAAAGTGTTTAAATGACACAAAATACCCCATTTGACTTTTTTTTGTGGGGGGGGGGGGGGGGGGGGGGGGGCGGGGGCGGTGTGGGGGTAACACCCAATTTAACCGTCTTTTTTAAGGGCGGGGAGTTTGAAATCTACCCATTGGGCACATGTGAGGCCGTGTCACGACGTGGCCTAGGACCCCCCGGCCTAGCATGACCCGTGCCATTGGCCATGCTGGGCACAATAGTAGTTTTTTCGGGCCGCCCCGACCCAGTTTACACCTCTATGTGTATCCCAACCAAAGGAAATGCACAAAATGAAGGCCCGGCTTAGGCAGATCAGGTCGGGATTAGGGCCAACCCAACCTTAAACCACAAAAGAATTCCATAAAAGGGCCAACCCGACCCAAACCCAATCCTAACATCCACAAAACAGTTATATGAGATGACCCATTTGCAACCTTCTTTTTTTTTTAATATAATTATTTTAAAAAGCAGACAACATTGACCTAATCCCAATTGAAAATGGTTCTAATTTAGGTTTGGGTTTTGGTGCAGTCGAACATTTGGGAAAATATGGTGCCAAGTGACGACCATGACACAATGATCCGGACCGTTAATCTTAAGTACAATCACATATAAGGTCATCCTTGAAAATTTTCACCATCTAAAATCAACGGTTAGGATCCACCATCTAAAATCCATGCGGACCCACACACAGATGCCGACTTCCATTTATCAGTAACCAAAAGTGCCGTTTATTTGAAATACATAACCGTTAGTAGTTTGGCGGTGCTTACAGTCACAGCTGTTGCCTGTTATCGTTCTAACAGCTTTCTCTCTCTGCGAAACCTATTTAAATCTCTCTCTTCTCCTTTGATCTTCATTACAAAGCGTTCTCTTCTCCTGTTATTATTTTCCTTCTGTGTGATTGTTCCTACAGATTCTTCTGCTTCTTTCTTCCTTGTTCTTTCTCGTTCTTGTTCAAGAAAACAGTCATGGGTTCCAATCAGATTTGGCACCCCACTCAGGACTGCACACTCCATGCTGTATCGATGGGATTGATCGGAAAGCGGGGAGAAGATGAAGATTTAAATCAGGCCAAATTATCACTGAAGTTGAATGAGACTGTGACTTGGCTGGCCCGTTCTACCGATGGAGCCTCCATATTTGGGGTCGAACGAAGAGAGCTTTCGAACCCATGGAAGGATTTCACGACATGCATTTCTGATCTGTTGTTGCAAGAGAGGTTGGATGGGTTTCTTCGCCACACGGTTTCTCAAATGGGACTTTCAAATCGGATTGCTGATGAGGTGAGGATCCTGTTATCACCCTATGTTAAAAACAAAGCCATGAAAGCTGATGCTCTAGGAAGATGCTTCAAGATTCTTTCAATTTCAGTCAGAATTGAGCACTACACTAACTACTGGTTTGATGAGACGATTGATCGGGCATTGAGAGAATCCCAGAATTTGAATTATAATATGGGCTTTGGGGCAGTTCCTGCAACAGAGACTGCGATCGCATCCGCATTGTTAACGAAGACATTCGATAAAGGCATGCAAGATTCAATTGAGACATGTATGGTATGTTTGGAAGAGTTCGTTGATAAGACCGAAGTTAAACAACTGAGGTGCCTTCATTTTTTTCATGGAGATTGCATTGTGGAATGGTTGATGCAGAGCAACTGTTGCCCTGTCTGTAGATTTAGGGTGGAATAGAAGGCCTGATTTTATTTTTTCTATTTTTTTGTACATTTTTTTCTTTTTTGTATTTTTCACGCGACTCCATTTATCTGTTTGGTTATTGGATGGATAGAATTAAATGTATAGCGGAAATTATCCTTACCTTTTCTACTGTCAATTTGATTCAATTTTTTTTCCCATTTAAAGAATTTCTTTACCCGGGCTTTCTTTGTGGTTTGAGTTTGATACAACAGATTTACAGATTCCTCATGTGAAAATTGAGACTAGGACAGTAATTTGTTGTAATAAAGAAAGTCCTAAAACAATTACAGCATTAGTACTGTTCTAGTGCAAGTATTAGTTCGCCATGAGCTCAGTCTAGTATTAATTGCAGGAAAGAAGATCTGCTTTCTATTGGATTCTTTCACATTTTGGAGTTTGATTTTCTAACATTTAAACTCATTACTTAAACGAAATATGCATTTTGGTAGAAAATTCAATTCGGTCAACTCGCTGGCCAGGACTATTCTGAATGAAAATAACAGTGGTCCCCTCTTTAATCGACATACAAGATCAGATTGAATGGATCCATCAACCTGTTCGCTAGAGAGTGTTCGTAGTGAAAAAATCGTAAAGATATTCGTTACAGGATCTTTACTTTGGAAAGCAAGTTACAGTTGGTGAGAAGGGAAAACTTCATTGAGTACTCTTTGCTAACACAAAATCAATTCTAGATACTAAGTAATTCAAATCAGGCTTCTGGATACCTTACGTGAGCAGTCAAAGTATGCGAAACAGTGAAAAATATGATTACGGATAATAGTTTAAAGCTGAATGCAATAGGCCCCTAATTGAGTTTGACTGCTCTAAACATTTTCCTTTACTCAATCCACATACCCCTGGTTCTGCATGTTCTACATTAAGTTACTATGCTTAGAACTATAGGGTCTTGTGGTGCAACGGATGCTGAAGTTCTCAACTTTATATATTTTGGGTTGTTACTCTTAATTGATGCTCTATTGGTCTCTTATGACATAAAGAGAATGCCAGAAATGTATTGGAACATTTCAATTTTTCAATCTACAGCCCTTTCTCAATTGGAAGTAGGTAACTGCTGCACTTTGATCTTTAGTAACTATTTATTAATAACCATTTAAATGTTAATGCCTTCTAATTCTGTAAAAGTTGGAGCACCCCATCAGTCGAGCTTATATTTTTTAAGTCCAAACCAATACTAGGCCAGCAGCATCCCTAATTTTGGCCAAGTTCGGCCCATGACATTTATATCAGGGCTGGATTTATAAATGCCCCTCTTGGACCCCTTGGAACTTGGATGCCCTGCACTCAGGTGACAAAGAACAAAACAACTTTTTGTTTTCTTGGGCTAATCCAACCAAGAGAAGACATTCTAGAGAGGACTTGTTCCCAAAAAAGAGGAAAATTCAATAGGGAACTTTGGTTCGGGGTGAGCAAAATTATAGGCAGGATTATTTTAAGTGTCTCCATCCAGTGTTCTTTTTACTAATAGTTCCTTCATGAGCAAGGATAAAAAAACCCAAATTTTCTTGATTTTAAACTGTTCTTGTAGATACTAACAAGAATAAAACCGGCAATGGTGCAAGCAGTAGCATGTTACTGTGAAAAGTGTTAAATATTTGCATATATAGGACTTGCTAGTAAATTGTTACTTGTTGGGAGTTAAGATGGTCTCCTCTCTTTTTGTTTCAATTGTATCATTGTATGAGACTTCCATTTTTCTCCCCTTCAGTTAAGAAGTTCTATGGAAACAAAACCTGCCTACGTACTATTCATATGCTGGTGAAGCCCACCATTCAAAAGTCAAAACCCCAGTTAAATCCATTGCTCTAGAAAACCTAATTACAGCTTGTAGTTTGTATGGCTATGAACATATTAGGAGAAAACTGTAATCTCTACCACATATAGCTTGGCCCTTTGTTGTTAGTAGAAAGAAGAGAAGAAAAACTCACATGAACAATATATTAAAAGAGCATTAATGTCTGATTGTTGTCACTTGTCGGCATTAGTCTTCTACTGGTTTCACCTGTTGTTTAAATTTCAAACTAGCATCAAGTTCGTCGAAACTGCAGTCAAGAATAGTCTTGGAAGGAAGAATTCACTTATTGAAAGAACTTAACCATGTTGAAAAATGAAACAAAAAAGAATTTTTCATATAAAGAACCTTATTGAGTTAAAGTTAAATCAAGTAGCAGAAGTCAAGAAACTCAATTCAGCAGTGTCACAACAGTTAGTTGGATATTCAAAACATAGAGGAAAATTCAAGCCTTTCTAATTAAAGGAAAAATCATATGGTACATTTATTGATTTTTATGCAAATCTCTAAAGTCATAAACTTGTTAATTTTGGCTTCGAGCCATAGGCTTAAAAGATTTTGTCTCAAAAACCACAAGGCTTGTTGCTTTATGCATGAATTTTGAGGGTTTGTCCAAGAGGTCACAAATTTGGAAATTGTGGGTAAGGAAGCCATAAACATGATGGTTTCAAGCGTAAGAGCCTTCAACCTTTGAATTTTACCTAAAAGGCCATAAGCATGGAGATTTTGAGTTAAGAAACTCAAGCTATGAAATTTTGAAGCATAAGAGCCACAAACATGATGGTTTTAGGCATAAGAGCCTTGAATTTTGGTTATTTAGCATAAAAGTCGTAAGCTTGGCATTTTGGGTATGTAGAATCATGAGTCTAGTGTTCATAGGGATAAAGCTTTCAACTTTTGGATTTTGTATTAAAGGCCCTAATGTTGGGATTTTGGAGTTACGAAACCATGAGCATAGTGGTTTTACGCCTAGAGCTTCAAGGTATAAATAAAAGAACAAGAAATCTCATTCTATGGAGTTTTGGATGAACACTACTATAAATCATGATGTCTTTAGCTTCAAAGCCTCAAAACAATGCCATCTTGGGCCAAGAGAACATGAGTCTGGCGATTTTGGCCTAAAAACATACATCATGTATTTTGGGTGGAAAGGGCCTTGAACATGAGAGTTTTAGTCTGAAAGTTTGAAGCAAATAAGCCTTACGCTAAAAGTCTTGATTTTGACTTATGAACACGAGAGTTTTACTCTAATAGCCTTAAGTTAAGGAACCCTGGGCCAAAAGACCTTGAATTTTGACTTTTGGATCATTAACATGAGAGTTTCAGTCAAGAAGCCTCAAGTTGAACCAACCTTGGGCAAACAGAGGAAGAATTTTGAGATTTGGATCATGACTGAGAGAGTTTAATCTTCTAGCTTCAAGTCAAGTAACCCTGGACTAAAGTCCTAAAATTTCAAGATTTTGGCCTAAAGAACACCTAACATGGATTTTTTAGGTGAAAAGGCCATATACATAAATACTTTTGTCTAAAGCTTCAAGTTATTAAATCTTGGTCTAAAAGAAAAGTTTTGGGATCTTTGCCTAAAAATCACATAACATGGATTTTTAAAGTGAGAAGGTCATAAGCATGCATATTTTAGTCTAAATCTTCAAGTTATACAACCTTTAGCTAAAAGACTATGATTTGGGGGATTTTGACCGAGAAAATACATAACGCGGAATTCTTGAGATGAAAAATCCATAAGCATGCATATTTAGTCTAAATCCTCAAGTTATGCAAGCTTAGACTAGAAGACTACTAAGTTTAGGAATCTTGGCTTGAAAACCACATAACATGGAGTTTTATGTTGAAAAGGCCATCACATGCTTAGTTTTGTGTAAAGCATCATGTTATGGGAGCTTGAGCTAAAAGACTATGAGTTTGAATCTTTTGGTCCTAATGCCTCAAGTTGAGAATTCTTTAGGCACAATAATCATGAACAAACATAATTGGCCTAAAAGCACAACCTATGGGATTTACGTCTAAAAGCCCATAAAAAATGAAACTTTGGGGAGAAAATCTATAAAATTAAAAAAATTTAGGCACGAAAACTGTAAATGAGTCCAAATTTTCACATCAATCCATATAGTTTGGTAACCATAGAATCTTGGTATAAAACCACTGAGTATCAAGTGTGAGAATTATATTATCATTGATTGAGAAATCCAATAATTAGAAAAATAGAACCCCAATAATACTCTTTGAAAATATTTACAAAGATCCTCTCAAATTAGCCACTTCCTCATATATATGAGAAATTATTCTGGATTTAATAATTTTTCTAATTATTGCAGCACACCTTATAGATGTTTTTCCAAACAAGAATTTCATGCTATCATTTCATGATTCATGAATGTATGGTGTAGGACATGTCAAATGGATCCACTCATTTTTATTTCTACTCTCTTACATGCAAATACCAAATATTATTATTTTTTAAGCAAAAGAAGGTAACAAAAAGTTCTCTGATTTCACCCTAAATTTATTTCCATCTCTTTCTCTGTTTTAACAATCTTTAATATCGTATCTATATGAATACTAGAATATTGGAGAAAATCTGATTGAGATATTGAAGCTGAAAGTCTAATTCATTAAGGTGAATGAGACGAAATAATGGGCCGCTTTTTCTAATGATTGGAGACCTCCATCAAAGAGAATATTTCAATTTTCACACTTAATTTCTCGACAGATTATTTTAAGAAAGATACGGGAATCATCAGTTGAGAAACCTCTTTACTGAAATAGAAAGAAAAATCTAAAAATCTTAAAGAGTTAGTTGTGTTGTGTTGCAAGTACTAGTTTATTGATGAGCTGAGTACTAATTTGAGGAAAGAAGACCTCTTTACTATTATTTTCCTTCTTATTTTGGTGTTTGGGTTTTGGTACATGTAGCCTCAATACTAAAGGAAATAACTATTTCTCCAGTTTCATTAAAAATCCAATCTAGTAAAATCACTTGTAGGCCAGGACTCCAATAATAAAAATCTTATTAGAAGAACAAATTTCCTCAAAACATTTATTGCTTATGTTGGATTCACCTCCAAAATAGTGTATAGAAACTTTAACTTAGATGGATAGATCAACTTGCTCACTAGAGAGGCTCTTGGGAAACCAAGGTACAGTTGGATAGAAGGGAGAATTTTGATTTAGTATTATATTGTTAACTCAAAATCAATTCAGGATATTAAATACTTCGCTTAGGATTTGGATAACTTGAAACAATGAAAAAAATGATTACTCAAAACAGTTTATACTTGAACACAATTGGGTTTTGAGTTTACTAGTATAGGTCCCTAAGTGAGTCTGACTACTCAAGACGCGTTTCTTTATTCAATCCACATACCCCTGCTTTTGTGAGTGTGTCCACGTAAATAAATCAATTTGTATGTTCTTTCCTCCATATTTCATCCTGAAAGTTCTACCTAAAGTTCAGACTTTTGCGCTCTAGGGTCCTTGTGGTTCAACAGATGCTGAAGTTCTCAACTTGTGAATTTTCAATGGCTTGAAACTCTGAACCACTATTCTAAACGGCTCCCTCCCATGGACAGAGAATGCCCAAAATATATTGGAACATTTCACGTTTTCAATCCACAACCCTTCCTCAATTGGAAGTAGGTAAATGCTGCAGGTTGACCTTAAATATCCCTCTCTATACAACCATTTAACGGTTAAGATCTTCTAATTTTTTAAAAATTGGAGCACCATATTAGTTTGCCACGAGCTCAGTCCAGTACTAATTGCATGAAGGAAGATCTGTTTTCTATTGTGTTCTTTCACATTTTGGAGTCTAAATTTGGAACATGTAAGCTCATTATTGGAAACATAGTACGAATTTTGGAAGTTTTATTAAAACTTCAATCTAGCCGACTTATTGGCCAACAAGTCTCTTCTGAACAAAAGTCCTAGAAGAATTAACTTCCTAAAGAACTTATCATTTCTGTTCTACCCATTTCCGAGACAGTGGGCCTCTCTCTAATCGACATACCAGATTAGATTGGATGGATCCATCAACTCGTTCACTAGAGAGCATTGGTAGTGTGAAAATTGTTAAGAGGTTCATTACAGGATCTTTACCTCGGAAATCAAGTTACAGCCAGCTAGAAGGGAAAGTCCATTTTGTACATGATTGCTAACACAAAATGAATTCAGGATACTAAATAATTCAAATCAGGTTTCCAGATACCTTATGTGAGCAGTCAAAGGAAGTGAAACAATGAGAAATATGGTTAAAGAAGTTAGTTTACAGCTGAACACAATACGTGCCCCTAATTCAGTGTGACTGCTCTAAAACTGTTCGTTTACTCAATTGATCCATTTATATGTTATTTCCGTTGGATTACAGTATACATGTTCTACCTTTAGTTCTGATTTTTGGAACTAAAGGATCTTGTGGTGGAACCGATGTTGAAGTTCTCAACTTGGTACATTTTCCATGGGTTGTTGCTCTGAAATAATGTTCTAATGGTCTCTTATGATGGATAGGGAATGCCAAAAATGAATAGGAGCATTTCAATTTTTCAATCTAGTGCCCTTTCTCAATTGGAAGTAACTGCTGCACTTTGATCTTAAGTATCTATATATTAACAACCATTTAAATGGCTAATGTCTTGAAATTCTGTAAAAGTTGTAGCATCCCATCAGTTGGACCCATATTTCTTTAAGCCCAAAGCAAGATTTGACCAGCAGCATGCCTAATTCTGGCCCAAGTTCTGCCCATGACAATTATATCAGGGCTGGACTTATAAATGTCCTTTGGGCCCTTGGAACTTGGATACCCTGTGCTCAGGCAGCAAAGAACAAAACAAGTATTGCTTATCTTGGGCTTATCCAACCAAGAGAAGACATTTTAGAGAGGCATCTTTCCAACCAAGAGTAAAATTCATTATGGAACTTTGGTTTGTGGAGAGCAAATTATAGGCAAGGTTCTTTTATGTGTCTCCATTCGGTGTTCATTTTACTAATAGTGCCTTCATGAGCATGTACAGAGAAACCCAAATTTTCGTGATTTTTAAGTGCTCTTGTAGATGGTTACAAGAATAAAAATCGGCACTGGTGCAAGCAGTAGCATGTTACAATGGAAAGTGTTAATGATATGTGCATATATTAGACTGTAAGAGACTTCCATTTTTTCCACTTCATTTAATAAGTTCAATGGCTACGAAACTTGAGTAAATACTATACATATTCTGCTGAGGCCCATCATGAGTCAAACCCGCAGTTAAATCCCATTGCTCTAGGATAACTAAATGCAGCTTGTAGTTGATATGGCTATGAACATAGTTAGAACAAACTCCAATCTCTACCACATGTAGTCTGGCCTTATATTGATATGGGGTAGTCGTAGTCCTTGTCTACACGACGGATCTCCTGTTCTATTTGTGTTTTCATTCCTTTATTGTTAGTCACAAGAGCAAAATATGAAAAGATCGAGCATTAATGTCGATTGTTGTTCTTATCAGTTTGCTACAGGTTTCAATCATTATTTAAAATTCAATCTGGTCAGTATGTTTGTTGGGACTGCAGTGAAATAAAAGTCTGGGAAGGAAGAACACACTTCTTGACGGAACTTGACCATATTAAAAAAGGAAAAAAAGAATTGTTCTTATAACGAACCTAAATGAATGATGGTTAAATCAAGTAGTAGAACTCAAGAAATTCAATTGAGCAGTCACAACATTCAGTTGAGTATTCAAAACATATAGCATTGCTTAGGTAGCAGCCTGCATTCTCTCCATCATGTAACTGATTACCTGCATGTTGCTTTCCTCAACTTCAATCGCATCAATCTGTCTGTGTAATGCATGGGTTTTGTTAGACATTCAGTGTAGCCCCTCATGCCAAGTTGGAGTGTTTTGGGATGATTGATCACGTGATTAGTATAATATTATGCATTATTAATCGTATGCAATGATTACATAATCAATCATCTGTTGAATCCTACGGTGGGACCAAAACTTAAGAAAGTTAAATTTGAAGATATGCTACTGGAGATGATGACATTTAATTCTAATGGTTCGAATTATCAGTAGGTGGATCCTATGAGTACATGCATCCTACTCATGGGAAGTGGGTAATAGACCACTCCTTTATTCATGGTTGTATAGCATGGTGGCCCCCATATATAAAAGAAAAAAAAAAAAAAGCTCTCCTACCTCTTGTTGAAGTCATCCTTTACGGCCAGTTTGGTAACTCTACTAATAGAGTCAAGTGAAGTAACGTTGATTTTGAAGAAATAATAAAATATAAGTGAGTTATGATGGTATTTTGTTTTTAGTTGTTTATTATGGAATCTTTTTGACTCTTTGTTTGGAAAAGTGGAGCTTTTTTGGATTTTAGTGGATAAAGGTAGTTGTTTTTTGACTTTTTTTTTAAAAAGATATGGGGAGTTTTGAATAAAGTACATTTGATGTGACATTTTGTCTAGAAAAAAAGAGGCTTTACTTGACTTTGATTGTATCATCGAGACTTGAAGAGGCGGTATTGTATAGCTACTATTTTCAAGAGTTGGAACATCGATATGCACGTCCACCAGATTGCCGTATTTAGCTCATAAAAATTAGATGCAATACATTGATTGGAGTCCGTGCCACACTATTGGGGTTCCTTATTGGTAGGAGGAAAGTCATGTCACCTATTAGATGTCCCTATTCAGTTGAATAATACAATGTTAGCCTAATGTGAAAGTATATTATATATAGGTTAAAGTTATAAGAGTAAAATGATAATAACTAACTTGTATTTGTGGTATTCTGCTGCATATTTAAAGAATCATTAATCGTAAATCAGTTTCAATAGATCCCTCCTCAACTTGCACACTTATTAAGTTGTGATGGGTTATTGTATCACCAATACTTGATCTGCCCAAACTATTGTAGTCTCTATTTCCTTGCATTGCAACGTCAACGTGCACATCTACCAAATTGCCTATATTCTCCTCAATATTAGTCATAATACATCAAAATGCAAATTGATAATATTTTTATTGCTATTGATAATTATAAGAGAAAGAAATTATATAGTGTAGGAAGATCATGCCACTTCTCTCATTCTGCACACTAGTGTCCGGACATGGTTCAAGTTGTCACTATGCATTATTCCTCATTTTATAGAATTTTAAGACAGATGAAATTGGATATAAGCAAGTTGAAAGTTCCCCAGGTTACCAGAACGGATGCTAGTCTAATTAATCAAACCAACGCACAGCGGAAGTAACCAACTAAACAAGATAGAACTAGCAATCTACCAATCACACACCACAAAAGGCCAAACACAATATTTAGCGTGGAAACTCTATCCAGGGAGAAAAACCACGAACCAAAAATCTAGAACTCACGAACAGTTACAAGATATACTCAAAGCTCATTTACCTCAATCAGTACCTCGACCTAAGGGCTGTAGGATTTCTTGCACAACTTCCCGCTGCCATGACTTCCCCCGTGCATCGTTCTCCTTACTTGATATCCTCGCACCTTGTCAGCCAAGATGAACTATATTCTACAAGAGAGTAGAAGTAACAATAACCTTCTAGAGCTGCCCTTCAGAACAATCTCTCAATGGCTCTAGAGAATCAAAGAATTTGTCTTAGGGTATTCTCACCTCAGATTAATGAGAGAACTAATTGATGTGTACTTTAGAGTTGACAAAAATACCCTATTTATATCCCCAAATTCATGCCTTGTAGTTAGAACACAAATACGACTCAAAGTGGGAAACGAAGTCTCAAAAGGAAACAACTTCGTAGCAGATCTAGACTCTTTCCCGAAATTCCTGTACCATCCGATCGATCGCACATTCCATCCAATCGATCGGACCACCCAAAATAACTAGGACGCTTCAGCCATCTGATCGATTGGACAGAGGCTCCAATCTATCAGTCCTCGGTGGTTTCGCCCAGTCTTCCATTTTTTATTCTTTTCTTCGCTTCAGTTCTTCTGGCAAAACAACCACGGTCCATTTTAAAATAACATAGAAAATACAACTCAATAGATCTAGAGTTTTGTCCAACCGATGAATTAGCCAACATAAAACTACTTGCAGGAGTGGATTCCTAAGATTAGAAATTCACACATTCCGACAAAGTCTATAGTTTTTTCTATAGAAAATTAACGAAAAAATCACGTTAGATGTCCCGTGCACCAAAAAGGCCCCCATTGTTTTTTTGAAGTAAAACCAGCCTTCCCACCAAAAAAAACTATCATTTCATGCCTTTTTTAAACGAGCAATCATATCATCGCTCAATTTCAACTTTCAACAGTAATTTCATTTCTGTTGGGCGACGATATTGTCTCCCAATAGAATTCCCTTTGAAGATATTTAGTTCTATTGGGAAAAGATTCCTTCGCCCATTCAAAACCATATCTAAATGTTCATTACCATTGAGCGATGATATCGTCACTATGAGGCCCCACCCCTTGTGGGCCCTCAATTTGATTTAAATACTTATTAATATGATATTACCTACTTTAATATGCTAATTAATAGGAATTAGTAGAATAGTTGCTAATATTCCTAAGTCTTAGTATTTAGCTTGTATAGAATTCTTTATAGATATTAGGTGATTATTGTAAATTTAATAGGTTTTGATTTGATTAGGATTTCGCTAATATTAGAACTAATAGGAGGGACATTAAGAGTTAGGAACCTTCTAGAATTCCCACCTAAAGACCTATTTACCAATGGCCCTATCTCTTCCCCATTTACAACTAAGCTACCCTTTTGGTAATTGTCCTAAACCCTAATCTATATAACCCAACTATTGCAAACTTAGCCTAAAAAACCCTAATTCACTCTCATCTTCCCTACCTCTCCCTAAGAAACCCTAATTCCCCAAATTCCAGCACAAGGAGAAGGTAGAGACCACCCCAATTGCACTATCAACACTATTAGGAGCATGGATTCTCATCTCTTTCTCAACTCTAATTCCAATTTCGAATTGAGGCAAGTACCCTATGCTAATTTCACATGATGCATGCTTTTCCTCTCTTGATTCTGCAATTTCAATTCAATTAGGTAGATGTGCATGTTTAGATCTTTCTTTTGAGCTTTCTTTATGGATGATGGCCATTTGATGGATGGGTTCTCCCATTTGGAAGATCAATGGCCCGGTTGGATGATGGTTGGAGGTTTCAGAAGTGTTTTTGTTGTTTATCTATGTTTATGGGATGAATGGAGGGGATTGGAGATGAAGTGGAGGAAAAATGGGTTGGAGAAGGAAAAGTCCAAAAATCTGGAAATCCACATCAGTGAGTGTACCCGGTTGACCGGCCTACAGCCCGGTCGATCGGGCACACTAAAGATGGAGAAACTCCAGTCCTCGTTAAGTTTCTGTAAAATTTACAGGATAGTGTACTCGGTCAACCGGACCCAGTACCCGGTCGACCGGACACACATGTGTCTGCAGGAAATAGCTGAGACTTGATTTTCTCAGTCAGCCCAGATTCATGTCGACCCGATCGACATCATGGCCATGATGTCGACCGAGGACACTGTGAAATCTGAGGACAGAAAGACAACCCCCAGCTGTTTGGCTCCAGGTCTCTGTGGACCCGGTCGACATCACGGCCATGATGTCGACCGGGGACATTGCAGGATGTTAACCTGGGGTTCAACATTCAGTGCACCCGGTCGACATCCCTGGTGATGATGTCGACCGGGCACACTGTGAACAGTGAGTTTCTAGATTTTATCTCTTTTGATTATTGATCAATTGTAAGGTCTATTGACCATCTAAATAGGCTTCCATCAAGTGTGCCAAGCACGAACCAATGGCGTGGCTCAATCTTAACTCGTGGGGCTCACCAAATGGGTTTTTGGGATTTGAATCATCAATGATTCGGTCCTTAAATGTAGTCAAAGATGTCCATAACTTCAGGAGCACCAGATTTATGATCTTTTTTACATCAGAGGCTATAGTTAGGGATCCAATTACGTGACGAGGCCCTGAACCAAGAGTGGACCATTACCTAGGATTGAAGCTTTTGTCTATTCCACTTGATTCTATGATTTAGAAGATTATGTGTAATGTTCTTCACTCCTATCTTTATTGTTGATATGAACCTGTTAATTAATGGGAATTGGAGGACCTGAACCTAGGATTACTTAGTGGTGACCCAAGGATGTAATTGGAGATGATTAACCTGTGTCTGTGGCTAGGCGGGCCCTCATACGGCCTAAGGTTGGGTATGTGGAACCCTAGAATGGAGATGCTAGTTTTAATAAATTAATGGCTCATTATGTATGAGCATGGGATGATCACTTGTGGAATGAACATGGTATTGTATTTGTATTGCTTTAGGCCATGGTTGTGGGCCTCGGTATGGATCCAATGATGATTGGACTTGGATTTGGATATTGGACTGTGTTCCATGTTGTTATACCTTAACCTCTTAGAGACTTGGTTAGGACCTTGCTCACGCAAGACAAGCCTAGACAGACACAGGCCTGTACTTGTTCCCTGGGTCGGCAATAAACATTCTCTCAGTTAATCTAAGCTCAGCCAGTTGACTGATCATCGCTGGTAGGAGCTATATTGGTTACAATTAGAGCAATCATGATGAGCTGTGATTAGACGGACGGTGTGATACCGGGTCCGGGCTAATCTGATAAAGGGGTGTGATCGGTACGATAAAGGGGTGTGATCGGTGTTATATTTATGTATGTTATTATTAGCAGAGCTGTTATCCCTTGCATGGTTATCTTATCCTTTCCCAACCGCAGCTGTTTACAGTATAGGATGTTTATAGTATGGGAGGGCCGCGGCATAATATCCCACGGTATATCCAGCTTGTGTGAATGTGCCATTTGTTATCTGATTAGATTTGAATACTTTACATTTCTAATTCTAAACTGTTAATTACTGCTCAATTGCCTAGGTCATGTACCTTTGTTACTCTTATAATTACATGTACATCTCTACTCTCTTTTGTTGTATACATCCTATGTTATCTGCATATGGTGCCTTGCCAGATCCTTGGATCCGACCCATCTTTGGTGCTTAGGTCCCGACCATGATCCCACGGACGACGCTTACTATGAGGCGCCTGTAGCAGGTGACTATGGGTGGGGGCCTGCTGACTAGGTGGTCGAGCCGGATGATGGAGCGCCTACATAGGGGGATTGAGTGCATTTTGTTTTGGATTTGAGAGGATTTATGTAGTGAGTGGGTAGACAGGCAGTTTGTATAAACTTTGATAACTATACTTTGAGATTTTATTCGACTTCGGCACTGTTATATTTGACTCAGTTATATGATACTATTGCTTCCGCTATCTTTACTTATTCTTTCGCAATATAATTGTTGATTATATTATTGTCCAAAAAGTTTTAAAATTTGACCTCACTGCGAACTACGATCTTGGAAGTTCTCGGATTTTCCGGGAGTAGCACGCCAAATTTGGGTACCTTAGCGGTAACTTCGGTATTCGGAATTGGGGCGTTACAGTCGCACAATTCTTTTGGGTTGCAATACATTTTTCCAACATCACCAGTTCGTGCACCTGCACTATATGATCACAAGAAATGAGCGTTTACATTGAAAAATCAGACATCTCAATTTTCAAAAGAACTTTAAACAAATAGTTATCTCCAATCCTTAAAACTTTGATAACACTATCAAACCATTAAACCATTCATGAACACTCATCCATTAAACCATGCAAATTGCAATAAAAGCTCTCCACCATCAGTGCAAGCTCCCCTTCATGTCTTTCCTGAATTACAAAACATTTTCTAATGCTGAATACAAAATAATCAACATGCATCTAGAGGGAATAAACAACTTGAGAGTTTACAAAGAGAATTTGGAAAGTTTGACTGTTAAAGTGCATTTGCACTATATACAAAACATAATTACATCCCCATTAAAATTAGAAAGTAAACCAATAGGCCGAAAAAACATGCATTTGAAGCATTCATCTACAATGTATTCCATGCGAATTTATAGATTGTCAAGATCAAATCGTTAGACGTTTAACTCTCAACTTTATTATTTTCTCGACAATAATTTTCCTTCGATAGCATGTCGTATCTACTTGTTTCAAATTTATCGGGCAACGAAATATATAGTGTTCTGCAAATGCTGCCACGAATTCACCGCAAACATTGCCATTTTCTCATTATGGGGTGTGAAAGTTCAAGATCCAAACCCGAGGAGAAGAGCGGGGGGGTGGGGGGGTTTGGGAATAGTGTGAGCTCAGTTATATACCAGTTAATCTTAAGTCTAAAACTTCTTTAAAACAAGTTGGCTCAAGTGATGATTTACAGTAAGATGCAGAAGCTATCAATATTAAACAGTCGCCACAAGCATTCACCATGACACAACAATATATAGTGGTTCAGCCTCAATGCCTACATCCACTTCCAGCTTGTTTTCGTACACCCCACCGAGTTTTCCACTATCCTAATCTTATGATTTTCAATAGGCTAAGTAAAAACCTTTACAATATGCTCTTCTAGGCTAAGCAATAACCTTTACAATGTACTTTTCTACGGTAAGCAATAACATTTACAATATGCTTTTCTAGGCTAAGTAATAATTTTTACAACCATAAAGATTTTCTCTCTCAATTGTGCCTAGAATACACTCAAAGAGAGATGATTTTAGCTTTACGATGCCTCTAAGATTGGCTAATGTAAAAGTGAAAATACAACTCAACATATACACTTAAAAATACAAAGATGAATGCTCAATGTGTATATATGATGACTTCAATCAAGTCTTAAAATGTAGCTAAAAAATATAAGCCTAAAGCTTTTGAAAGTGTAAACCACAACAAGATTCGATTGAAGTGAAAATGCTAATCACATGTCTGTCAAAATTAACTTGCTAATGATATGACTAATCAAATGCTCACAAGTTTTATGGCATTTTAAGGCTAAAACATGTGATACATAAACATAGTTGTTTTCAAAATAAATTAGTATAGCTATGAGTTCAAGGCATGAAAACAACTTAGCTAAAGATTCAACCAAGTGAGAGAATCATGCTACAAGTAAATTCAAAGATGTTTGCAAAGCATGAATCAAAGACATGTAAGTTTTAGTTCAACTTGGTATGAATCCAAATGAAGAATCCAAACAATAAGTCAATTCAAAATAAAATTCATTTGATGGATCCAGTAAATCGTAGTTATCATGCTAAAAAGAATTTACCAAAGATTTAAACAAAACATGTAACATATGATGTGGAAAACAAGGCTTACTGAGGAGAGAATTAACTAATGAATCCAAGCTTTAGCTTTCCAACAACTAGTTGTCGGTTGACTTGTCACCTAATAGAAGTCTAGTTCGGTTGTTGTTAAGTCATAAAACTGTTAGGACATAAATAAAAAAGAAGACAAGAAAGAATGTAGTCTCGCTATAGCGAGACTCCTTCTCGCTATAGCAAGAATGGCGGACAAAGCCCAGTATGATCCGAACTCTGAGTGAAAGTTGAAATGGACTTTCTATTCTAAGTTGGTTATTATTAGAAGTCTCTTGTACGGATTTGGGGCTATATATTGGGTGTTTCTCACAACCAAAAGAGACAAAGATCATTTCTCAAGTTATGAATTAGTGATCTAATTGAGAGAAATTCTCTAGAGATTTTTTAAGAGTTGTGCTACCAAGTACTCTAGAGAGCCAAGTTCTTCTGCATCCTTTGTAGAAGATTATCTTCCTGCGTAGAAAATTTGAGGAGTCAAGCGCTGGATTGAGTCTGTTGCAATCAACGGTGTGAAGTCGTTGAAGTGTAAAGTGACACAAGGTAGCTTCAGTCCTTAGTTTGGGGATAGCTGGGGAGGAAACCTGAGTTTCCAGTAATTGCGAGATTCATAGTATTTGATTTGATCCAGTTTGGATCTGTGGTTTTTCACCCGGTCAGGGTTTTCCACGTAAAAATCTGTTGTCCATGTGGTATGTGCTTGTGATTTTATTTCCGCTGCATATTTATTATTTTTGCACACCTTTTGGGCTGATTTATTGAGGGGACCAATCTAGAGATCTTGCAAACCCTAAACTTTCAGTTGTCAGTAAAAGTATCTGCATGATTTTGCGCTACCAAAGATGCAAGAAGGGTTTTTATGTCTCCCACTCAATATTGTTACTTCTTAGGGATACCAACTACTCTATTATTTGAATCACAACTTCTATTGTATTTAGATATACAGTCTTAGTCAGTATGCAGTTGTTTGCTCGAAGCATGTTGTGGACATTTGACAACTACTAAATGTTGTAGACATTTGACATTTTTACTTTTAAGGTTTGCATAGAAATCAAGCTTTCTTAACTGCAACAAAATCGAAACTTTTTCTCTTTTTTATTCACAAAGGAGCCCAATTCAAGTACCCCGACCACTTGAGCTCCATCCACGGCCAAAACCAATACTTTTTCTTACTCAATGGTCTGGCCCATACCCTTGTGGAATGCTCTGTCCAAATGAACCGTGGAACCTACCAAACCAAAATGTTTTGAATGTAGGTCTTGTTAGGATCTTCATCTGTCGCAATTTTATTAGATGCATTCACAATTTTATGATAGCTTGATCTTTCATTTTTCTCATAAGTTTTAATCCTTGTATCTTGGAAATCTTGATGCGTTTTTCTTAAAATTTTCATATATGGCATCATGTTTTTAAGACTTGACTCTTATGCATCTTTTGAACTTTACAAGTTAGCTTCAAAAGTTTTCTTAATTGGGATTTTGAAATTCATGCAAAAACGCGTTTGAATCACTTATTGAAACTCAATTTTAAACATGTTAGTCTCATTTCAAGTCTAGTTTTCCATGGCCAAATTTCCATTTTAGAAGATCTTTTTCAAATAAAAAAAAACTCAGGAAAAATTCGGTTAACCGACCCTCAGTTCGGTTACTCCTAGGTCTGAGTATCAGAATAGCAAAAAGTGTAGGTTTTGCACTTCAGTGACCTGTCGATTGACCGACATGTGGAAGGTCGGCTAACAGACATGTGGAAGTTCGGTTAACCGACCGTGGGAATATGACCGTTGGAGTTCAGTTAACTGAACTGTAAGTGGGTTAACTAACCAGAGAGTCGTTGGAGGCCTTTTTGCTATATATTTGAGCCGCTTCCTTGGGATTGGTGCCAATAGTTTTGAGTCTATTGAGGGCCAAGTAAGGAGGAACAACTAGGCTAGGCTAGAGGAAGGCTAGAGGGCTAATCCCTGGTTTCCAACCTTTGATTCTTTAAATTTTAATTGGTCTCGATTATCACGCCCTAGGGATCAGGTTAGGATCCATCCTAATCTCGACGGCATGACACTTATCCACTGTTCTTCTAATGGGATCATTAATTTGAATTATTTCAAAATATTGCCAAACTCTAGAAGTCATTCTTTTTTTCTTTGTGCCTAAAGAACATGGGCGATCGGATTCGAGATGACTTTCTACGTCAACCTCCGGGTTTTGACACAAATTTTACAGGATCTTCCTCATTTAGAGCGAAGTTAAGGTTGAACAGTTGTGATGGTCCAACCATTTTTTCAAAAATAAATTTTACAAAAAAAAACTATGTAAATAACTTTATTGAATAAATTTTAAATTTTAAACTAATAAATACCTTGAAGAGAGAGAGAGAGAGAGAGGGCTAATAGCCTAATAGAAGTTCTGAAAGAATGAGAGAGAGAGAGAGAGAGAGCTCCCTCGGTAGTCTTTGTCACCCACAAACTTCTTAGCCTTGGAATGGTTCAAAAGAGTTATTGGTGCCTTTGAAAACTTAGGAAGAGTGACGGAGCTTAGAGAGTGTGTGGATAAGTATTGAGAAATAAGAGGAGATGAGGTATTTAAAAACTTCCAAAGTGTTTAAATGACACAAAATACCCCATTCGACCTTTTTTTTGGGGGGGGGGGGGCAGGGGGGGGCGGTGTGGGGGTAACACCCAATTTAACCGTCTTTTTTAAGGGCGGGGAGTTTGAAATCTACCCATTGGGCGTGTGCAAGGCCGTGTCACGACGTGGCCTAGGACCCCCCGGCCTAGCATGACCCGTGCCATTGGCCATACTGGGCACAACAGTAGTTTTTTCGGGCCGCCCCGACCCAGTTTACACCTCTATGTGTATCCCAACCAAAGGAAATGCACAAAATGAAGGCCCGGCTTAGGCAGATCAGGTCGGGATTAGGGCCAACCCAACCTTAAACCACAAAAGAATTCCATAAAAGGGCCAACCCGACCCAAACCCAATCCTAACATCCACAAAACAGTTATATGAGATGACCCATTTGCAACCTTCTTTTTTTTTTAATATAATTATTTTAAAAAGCAGACAACATTGACCTAATCCCAATTGAAAATGGTTCTAATTTAGGTTTGGGTTTTGGTGCAGTCGAACATTTGGGAAAATATGGTGCCAAGTGACGACCATGACACAATGATCCGGACCGTTAATCTTAAGTACAATCACATATAAGGTCATCCTTGAAAATTTTCACCATCTAAAATCAACGGTTAGGATCCACCATCTAAAATCCATGCGGACCCACACACAGATGCCGACTTCCATTTATCAGTAACCAAAAGTGCCGTTTATTTGAAATACATAACCGTTAGTAGTTTGGCGGTGCTTACAGTCACAGCTGTTGCCTGTTATCGTTCTAACAGCTTTCTCTCTCTGCGAAACCTATTTAAATCTCTCTCTTCTCCTTTGATCTTCATTACAAAGCGTTCTCTTCTCCTGTTATTATTTTCCTTCTGTGTGATTGTTCCTACAGATTCTTCTGCTTCTTTCTTCCTTGTTCTTTCTCGTTCTTGTTCAAGAAAACAGTCATGGGTTCCAATCAGATTTGGCACCCCACTCAGGACTGCACACTCCATGCTGTATCGATGGGATTGATCGGAAAGCGGGGAGAAGATGAAGATTTAAATCAGGCCAAATTATCACTGAAGTTGAATGAGACTGTGACTTGGCTGGCCCGTTCTACCGATGGAGCCTCCATATTTGGGGTCGAACGAAGAGAGCTTTCGAACCCATGGAAGGATTTCACGACATGCATTTCTGATCTGTTGTTGCAAGAGAGGTTGGATGGGTTTCTTCGCCACACGGTTTCTCAAATGGGACTTTCAAATCGGATTGCTGATGAGGTGAGGATCCTGTTATCACCCTATGTTAAAAACAAAGCCATGAAAGCTGATGCTCTAGGAAGATGCTTCAAGATTCTTTCAATTTCAGTCAGAATTGAGCTCTACACTAACTACTGGTTTGATGAGACGATTGATCGGGCATTGAGAGAATCCCAAAATTTGAATTATAATATGGGCTTTGGGGCAGTTCCTGCAACAGAGACTGCGATCGCATCCGCATTGTTAACGAAGACATTCGATAAAGGCATGCAAGATTCAATTGAGACATGTATGGTATGTTTGGAAGAGTTCGTTGATAAGACCGAAGTTAAACAACTGAGGTGCCTTCATTTTTTTCATGGAGATTGCATTGTGGAATGGTTGATGCAGAGCAACTGTTGCCCTGTCTGTAGATTTAGGGTGGAATAGAAGGCCTGATTTTATTTTTTCTATTTTTTTGTACATTTTTTTCTTTTTTGTATTTTTCACGCGACTCCATTTATCTGTTTGGTTATTGGATGGATAGAATTAAATGTATAGCAGAAATTATCCTTACCTTTTCTACTGTCAATTTGATTCAATTTTTTTTCCCATTTAAAGAATTTCTTTACCCGGGCTTTCTTTGTGGTTTGAGTTTGATACAACAGATTTACAGATTCCTCATGTGAAAATTGAGACTAGGACAGTAATTTGTTGTAATAAAGAAAGTCCTAAAACAATTACAGCATTAGTACTGTTCTAGTGCAAGTATTAGTTCGCCATGAGCTCAGTCTAGTATTAATTGCAGGAAAGAAGATCTGCTTTCTATTGGATTCTTTCACATTTTGGAGTTTGATTTTCTAACATTTAAACTCATTACTTAAACGAAATATGCATTTTGGTAGAAAATTCAATTCGGTCAACTCGCTGGCCAGGACTATTCTGAATGAAAATAACAGTGGTCCCCTCTTTAATCGACATACAAGATCAGATTGAATGGATCCATCAACCTGTTCGCTAGAGAGTGTTCGTAGTGAAAAAATCGTAAAGATATTCGTTACAGGATCTTTACTTTGGAAAGCAAGTTACAGTTGGTGAGAAGGGAAAACTTCATTGAGTACTCTTTGCTAACACAAAATCAATTCTAGATACTAAGTAATTCAAATCAGGCTTCTGGATACCTTACGTGAGCAGTCAAAGTATGCGAAACAGTGAAAAATATGATTACGGATAATAGTTTAAAGCTGAATGCAATAGGCCCCTAATTGAGTTTGACTGCTCTAAACATTTTCCTTTACTCAATCCACATACCCCTGGTTCTGCATGTTCTACATTAAGTTACTATGCTTAGAACTATAGGGTCTTGTGGTGCAACGGATGCTGAAGTTCTCAACTTTATATATTTTGGGTTGTTACTCTTAATTGATGCTCTATTGGTCTCTTATGACATAAAGAGAATGCCAGAAATGTATTGGAACATTTCAATTTTTCAATCTGGAGCCCTTTCTCAATTGAAAGTAGGTAACTGCTGCACTTTGATCTTTAGTATCTATTTTTTAATAACCATTTAAATGGTTAATGTCTTCTAATTCTGTAAAAGTTGGAGCACCCCAACAGTCAAGCTTATATATTTTTAAGCCCAAACCAATATTAGGCCTGCAGCATCCCTAATTCTTGCCCAAGTTCAGCCCATGACATTTATATCAGGGCTGGATTTATAAATGCCCCTCTTGGACCCCTTGGAACTTGGATGCCCTGCACTCAGGTGACAAAGAACAAAACAACTTTTTGTTTTCTTGGGCTAATCCAACCAAGAGAAGACATTCTAGAGAGGACTTGTTCCCAAAAAAGAGGAAAATTCAATAGGGAACTTTGGTTCGGGGTGAGCAAAATTATAGGCAGGATTATTTTAAGTGTCTCCATCCAGTGTTCTTTTTACTAATAGTAACTTCATGAGCAAGTATGAAAACCCAAATTTTCTTGATTTTAACGTGTTCTTGTAGATACTAACAAGAATAAAACCGGCACTGGTGCAAGCAGTAGCATGTTACTATGAAAAGTGTTGGTAATATGTGCATATATAGGACTTGCTAGTAAATTGTTACTAGTTGGTAGTTAAGATGATCTCTTATCTTTTTTATTCAACTGTATGAGACTTCCATTTTTCCCCTTCATTTAAGAAGTTTTATGGCAACAAAACCAACTACATACTATTCATATTCTGGTGAAGCCCACCAATCAAAAGTCAAAACCCCAGTTAAATCCATTGCTCTAGAAAACCTAATTACAGCATGTAGTTGATATGGCTACGAGCATATTAGGACAAAACTGTAATCTCTACCACATATAGCTTGGCCCTGTGTTGGAATGGGGGCTGTAGTCATAATCCCTCATCACCATGACAGGATCTCTTCTTGTTCATACTTGTGTTCTCTTTTTCAGTTTTCATTATGTTTATTATCTTCTGTTGTTAGTAGAAAGAAATGACCAAAAACTCACAAGAACAATACATTAAAAGAGCATTAGTGTCTGATTGTTGTCACTTGTCAGTATTAGTTTTCTACTGGTTTCATCTGTTGTTTAAAATTCAACCTAGCAGCTAGTTCTTCGAAACTGCAGTCAAGAAAAGTTTTGAAGGAAGAATTCACATCTTGAAAGTACTTGAAAAAAGAAATAAAAAAGAATTTTTCATATAAAGAACCTTATTGAGTTGAAGTTAAATCAAGTAGCAGTAGTCAAGAAACTCAATTCAGCAGAGTCACAACAGTCAGTTGAATATTCAAAACATAGAGCATAACTCAGACTTTTAAATGAAATGAAAAATCATCTGGTATACTATTCATTTATTTATTTTTATGCACTAAGTCATAAACTTGTTGATTTGGGCTTCGAGCGTTAATCTTTAAAGACTTGGTCTCAAAAACCACAAGGCTTGTGGCTTTATGCATATATTTTGAGGGTTTGGCCAAGAGGTCACAAATTTGGAAATTGTGGGTATGGAAGCCATAAACATGATGATTTCAGGCATA
Source organism: Persea americana (assembly GCA_029852735.1). Taxonomy (NCBI): domain Eukaryota; kingdom Viridiplantae; phylum Streptophyta; class Magnoliopsida; order Laurales; family Lauraceae; genus Persea; species Persea americana. Next base: position 53,228,592 of record CM056814.1, on the reverse strand, counting down.
AGAGCCTTCAACCTTTGAATTTTAGCTAAAAGATGAGCGTGGATATTTTGAGTTAAGAACCTCAAGATATGAAAATTTGAAGCATAAGAGCCACAAACATGATGGCTTCAGGCATAAGAGCCTTGAATTTTGGTTATTTAGCATAAAAGCTGTAAGCGTGGCATTTTGGGTATGCAGAATCATGAGTATAGTGTTCATAGGAATAAAGCTTTCAACTTTGGGATTCTGGATTAAAGGCCCTAATTTTGGGATTTTGGAGTTATGAAACCATGAGCTTAGTGGTTGTAGGCCCGGAGGTTCAAGGTATAAATAATAGAACAAAAAATCTCATTCTATGGAGTTTTGGATGAACACTAGTATAAATCATGAAATCTTTAGCTTCAAAGCCTCAATCCATGCCATCTTGGGCCAAGAGAACATGAGTAACATGAGTTTGGCTATTTTGGCATAAAAACATACATCATGTATTTTGGGTGGAAAGGGCCTTGAACATGGGAGGTTTAGCCTAAAAGCAACAAACGAATCGATCTTTGGCTAAGAGACCTTGGATTTTGGGCCTCATGAACATGAGAGGTTAAGTCTAAAAGTTTTAAGATAAGCAGCCCCAGGCTAAAAGTCTTGATTTTGACCTATGAACACAAGAGTTTTACTCTAATAGCCTCAAGTTAAGGAACCCTAGGCCAAAAGACCTTGAATTTTGACTTTTGCATCACGAACATGAGAGTTTTAGTCAAGAAGCCTCAAGTTAACCAACCTTGGGCAAACAGAGGATGAATTTTGAGATTTGGATCATGAACGAGAGAGTTTAATCTTTTAGCTTCAAGTCAAGTAACCTTGGGCTAAAAGACCTAAAATTTCAAGATTTTGGCCCAAAGAACACCTAACATGGATTTTTTAGGTGAAAAGCCATAAACATAAATATTTTTGTCTAATGCTTCAAGTTATTCAAGCTTGGTCTGAAAGACAAGTTTTGGGATCTTGGCCTAAAAATCACGTAACATGGATTTTAAAGTGAGAAGGTCATAAGCATGCATATTTTAGTCTAAATCTTCAAGTTATGCAAGCTTTAGCTAAAAGACTATGATTTTGGGGAATTTGACCCAAAAATACATAACACGGATTTCTTGAGATGAAAAATCCATAAGCATGCATATTTAGTCTAAATCCTGAAGTTATGCAAGCTTAGACTAGAAGACTATTAAGTTTAGGAATCTTGACTTAAAAACCACATAACATGGATTTTTAAGTTCAAAAGGCCTTCACATGCCTAATTTTGTGTAAAGCATCATGTTATGCAAGTTGAGAATTCTTAGGTGCAATGATCATGAACGTACATAATTGGCCTTAAAGCACAACCTATGGGATTTTACGCCTAAAAGGCCATAAAAATGAAACTTTGGGGAGAGAATCTATAAAATTAAAAAATTTAGGCACGTAAACTATAAACGAGTCGGGATTTTCGCATCAAGCCATATAGTTTGGTATTTTGACCAGGAAGGCAATGAACAATAGAATCTTGGTATAAATCACCGAGTATCAAGTGTGAGAATTACATTATCCTTGATTGAGAAATCCAATAATTAGAAAAATAGAACCCCAATTATGCTTTTCGAAAATCTTTACTAAAGTCCTCTCAAATTAGCCACTTCCTCATTTATGTGAGAAACTATTCTGGATTTAATAATTATTCTACTAATTGCAGCACACCTTATAGATGGTTTTCCAAACAAGAATTTCATTCTATCATTTCATGATTCATAAATGTGTGGTGAAGGACATGTCAAATGGATCCACTCATATTTTATTGCTTATGTTGGACTCACCTCCAAAATAGTGTATAGAAACTTTAACTTACATGGATCGAACAACATGTTCACTAGAGAGCATCTTGGGAAACCAAGGTACAGTTGGGTAGAAGGGAGAATTTTTATTTAGCATTTAAATTGTTAACACAAAATCAATTCGGGATATTAAATACCTCGTTTAGGATTTTGATAACTTGAAACAATGAAAAAAATAATTACTCAAAACAGTTTATACTTAAACACAATTGGGTTTTGAGTTTACTCCTATAGGCCCTAAGTGAGTTTGACTACTCAAGACCTGTTTCTTTATTCAATCCACATACCCCTGCTTTTGTGATTGTGTCCACGTCAATATATCAATTTATATGTTCTTTCCTCTTGATTTCATCCTGCAAGTTCTACCTAAAGTTCGGACTTTTGAGCCATAGGGTCCTTGTGGTTCAACAGATGCTGAAGTTCTCAACTTTTGAATTTTCAATGGTTTGAAACTCTGAACCACTATTCTAATCGGTTCCCTCCCATGGACTGAGAACGCCCAAAATATTTTGGAACATTTCAAGTTTTCAATCCACGACCCTTTCTCAATTGGAAGTAGGTAAATGCTGCATGTTGACCTTAAATATCCATCTCTTTACAACCACTTAATGGTTAAGATCTTCTAATTTTGTAAAAATTGGAGCACCCAATTAGTTTGCCATGAGCTCAGTCCAGTACTAATTGCAGGAAAGAAGATCTGTTTTCTATTGTGTTCTTTCACATTTTGGAGTTTGAATTTGGAACATGTAAACTAATTATTGGAAAGATAGTACGTATTTTGTCAGTTTTATTAAAATTTCAATCTAGCCAACTTATTGGCCAACAACACTCTTCTGAACAAAAATCCTGGAAGAATTAACTTCCTAAAGAACTTATCATTTCTGTTCTACCCATTTCCAGGGACAGTGGACCGCTCTCTAATTGAAATACAAGATTAGATTGGATGGATCCATCAACTCGTTCGCTAGAGAGCGTTGGTAGTGCGAAAATCGTAAAGAGGTTCATTACAAGATCTTTACTTCGGAAATCAAGTTACAGCCAGCTAGCAGGGAAAAGTCCATTTTGTACATTATTGCTAACACAAAATGAATTCAGGATACTAAATAATGCAAATCAGGTTTCCAGATACCTTATGTGAGCAGTCAATGGAAGTGAAACAATGAGAAATATGACTACAGTTAACAGTTTAAAGTTGAACACAACACGCCCCTAATTCAGTATGACTGCTCTAAAACTGTTTGTTTACTCAATCGATCCATTTATACGTTATTTCCGTTGAATTACAGTATACACGTTCTTCCTTTAGTTCTGATTTTTAGAACTAAAGGATCTTGTGGTGGAACAGATGCTGAAGTTCTCAACTTAGTACATTTTCCATGGGTTGTTGCTCTTAATGATGTTCTAATGGTCTCTTATGATTGATAAGGAATGCCAAAAATGTATAGGATAATTTCAAATTTTCAATCTAGAGCCCTTTCTCAATTGGAAGGAGGTAACTGCTGCACTTTGATGTTAAGTATCTATTTATTATTAACACTTATGTCCTGAAATTCTGTAAAAGTTGGAGCATCCCATTATTTGAACCCATATTTCTTTAAGCCCAAAGCAAGATTTGACCATCAGCATGCCTAATTCTGGCCCAAGTTCACAGCCCATGACATTTATATCAGGGCTGGACTTATAAATGTCCTCTTGGGCCCTTGGAACTTGGATACCCTGTGCTCAGGCAGCAAAGAACAAAACAAGTATTGCTTATCTCAGCCTTATCCAACCAAGAGAAGACATTTTGGAGAGGACATCTTCCCAACCAAGAGGAAAATTCATTATGGAACTTTGGTTTGTGGTGAGCAAGTTATAGGCAAGGTTCTTTTAAGTGTCTCCATTCAGTGTTCTTTTTACTAATAGTGCCTTTATGAGCATGTACAGAGAAACCTGAATATGTAGATGGTAACAAAAATAAAACTTGCGCTGGTGCAAGCAGTAGCATGTTGCAATGGATAGTGTTAATAATATGTGCATACATTGGACTGCAAGAGACTGCCATTTTTCCCCTTTAATAAGTTCAATGGCTACAAAACTTACTAAATACTATACATATTCTGCTAAGGCCCATCGCGAGTCAAAACCCCCAGTTAAATCCCACTGCCCTTGGATAACTAAATTCAGCTTGTAGTTGATATGGCCATGAACATAGTTAGAACAAACTCAAATCTCTACCACATGTAGTCTGGGATTAGGTTGAGATGGGGTGCTGTAGTCATAGTCCTTGTCTACATGACGGATCTCTTGTTCTATTTATGTTATCATGCCTTTGTAGTTAGAAAAAAGTGGGGAAAAAGAAGAAAAAAAAAAAAAAAAAAAAAACTCACAAGAACAAAATATGAAAAGTGCATTAATGTCGATTGTTGTCCTTATTAGTTTGCTAAAAGTTTCAGTCATTATTTAAAATTCAATCTAGTCAGCATGTCCGTTGGGACTGCAGTCAATAAAAGTCTAGGAAGGAAGAACTCACTTCTTGACAGAACTTGACCATATTAAAAAAGAAAGAAGATTTTTTCTTATGACAAACCTGAATGAATGAAGGTTAAATCAAGTAGTAGAACTCAGGAAACTCAATTGAGCAGTCATGACATTCAGTTGAGTATTCAAAACATAGAATGTTGCTCAAGCATTTTTGGAAGCCTCTGATTTAAGCCTAAATATAGGCTAATTAGGTCCCTTGAATCAATATCTCTACTAGATTTCAATTCCTATTATAAACCTAGTCAATTAAACCAAGTCCAATTAGAAAGCAATCAACCACAAAAGAAGGATACGCAAGATTTATACATGGAAAACTCTACTTGGGAAAAAACCACGGGCCTTACCGTATGAGCCAACAAACAACCAAGCACTACAAAAATTGAAAGTTAAAAAATTCACAGTACCCTTCCTAGTTGCAACTCTACCCAAGGACTGCTAAATTTGTTGATGGCTTGCTATGAACCTTCACTAACCTTGAACACCTTGAATTCGTTTTCAAGGCGTATCTACCGAGAGGGAGTAGACGGGCAGAAATCCAAAGCTTTGATCTTCAGCGCTGCAGAATAATGGCTCTGGAGTGGATGATGGATTTCTCAAGGTTTTCTCTAGAGTTTAGAGTTGGATAGATGTTTGTTTACGGTTGCAAGAAGTGTATTATAGGCCAAAGTCGGGGAAAATAGTATCAATTTGGATGGGACTAAGAATAGAAGATTGGCTCAAATTCGGAAATTGGAATTTTAATTCACACAGAACAGCGCCACGTTTGCTCGAGTGAGCAGACATTATGTCCAATGGTTTGGCCGTGCTCGCTCAAGCGGGAGTCTGGTTCGCTCAAGCGAGCAAGTCTTTTGTCCCTGACTCGTTTCAACTCAAATTTGCTTGTCTTCTAGTTGTCTTCAGTCCGCTTCTATTCATTCTTCAATCATGAAGTCCAGTTGCAGTCCATATCTAAAAATAGAAAATCACCACTCAATATGGACTACAGTTTTGTACAAAACCTAATGAATTAGCCAACTATGACTTTACAATCTCCCCTTTTGGCAATTCATGAACAAAACTGTCTAGGACGGTTGATTTTAATTGAACCTAGTACAGACATAACCAGAATTTAAAATTCCGAATCTTGAGATCTTTGTTCTTCAATTCTCAGTCCCTGTGGAAAACCTACCCAACAAACTTTGGCAAAAGATCGTGCATAAATCATAGAATTAGATCAAGAACACACATGAGAACAAGAATAAGTAATATAGCATGATAATGACTCCACCTTTTTGTTTAGGAATTGACAAAGCATAAGAAATATCCTAGAGACTGTCATTAACAATCAATTGATGTTAGTAACAAGAGAGTTTCAAACAACATTTTAGCAGTTCTAAACATCAACTAACATCATAAAATAAGATATCATCAGCATAGTCTGATCCCAATTATAGGATCTTATCCACCCACTGAGCTACCATTTCTTCCAAAACCAAATAGTGATGGAAGAGGCACAACTCAATGTTTTATACGGCATTCGACATCACGCCCGCAGGCTTGTTTTTAGAGAGGTCGCAGGGAGCGGCCTCTGCCCAACAATCAATTTCAATTAAAATGACATAGCATTTGTATTGTGTGCGCGCTTATGGAATCACAAAACCTATGATCGATCAACATGCCACACAAGAGAGAGAGAGAGAGAGAGAGAGAGAGAGAGAGAGAGGATTTTATGTGGTTCAGCAAAACCGCCTACGTCCACAGCAAGAGAGCAACGGCTCAAATCTTCACTCTCTTCAGAGTCTAGGGTTACAGATTACATATATATAATCTCCGCTTTCTTGGCCCCAAAGAAAGCCCCGATACATTAACCAATGTTACGCACGAGCATGCATAAGCGTGAAACTTGCGATCGATCAACATGCCACACAAGATAGAGACGAGGATTTTACATGGTTCGGCAAAACCACCTACGTCCACAGCAAGAGAGCAACGGCTCACAACTTCACTCTCTTTAGAGTTTAGGGTAACATATAACATCATATATATATAATCTCTGCTTTCTTGGCTTCCAAGAAAGCCTCGGTCATTGACCAAAATACCCTTGAGTCATTGACCCTAAACCTCCCAATGGACCAATCCAGTAAACCTTGAATACAAGACATAAACCTAACAATCTCCACCTTGGCTTGAATTTGGTACAACTCGAGCCACCAGAAAATAACCGGCAATGTCTTCCCGTACATTGCTGACTGGTACGCAATATCTTCCAACACATTGACATGTTGAACCAGCAATACAAGACATAACCCAACAATCTAGCAACTGATTTATTTATTTTCTGTGTAAATTAATCTTAGTCACCCAACTTGTATTCTACAGCTTTTCTTACCAATTCAAATTTTCATGTTGCTTAGGTAGCAGCCTGCATTCTCTCCATCATCTAACTGGTTACATGCATGTTATTTTCTGCAACTTCAATCACATTAATTTGTATGTGTAATGCCTGGATTTTGTTAGACATTCAATGTAGCCCCTCATGCCAAGTTGGTGCACTTTGGGATGATTTATAACGTGATTAGTATAATATTATGCATTGTTAATCTATGCAATAATTACATTATCAATCATATGTTGAACCTGACAGTGAGACCAAAACTTAAAGAAAGTTAAATTTGAGGATATGCTTTTGGAGATGATGACATTTAATTCTAGTGGTTCGGATCATCAAAAGGTGGACCCTATGGTGAGTACACGCATCCCACTCATGGGAAGTTTGTAATAGACCACTCAAGGGATCTGCATTCATGTTTGTATAGCAAGGTGGCCCCCATAAAAAAAGGCTCTCCTACTTGTAGAAGTTATCCTTTATTGTATCATTGAGACTTGATGTGTCGGTATTGTATAGCTACTATTTTCAAGAGTTGTAACATCGATATTCACATCCACCAGATTGTCCATATTTAGCACATCAATATTAGATGCAATACATTGATTTGAGTCTATGCCACACTATTGGAATTCATTATCGGTAAGGGAAAGTCATGTCGCCCATTGGATGTCCCTATTCAGCTCAATAATATAATGTTAGCCTAATGTGAAAGTATATTATAAATAGGTCAAAGTAATAAAAGTATAATGATAATAACTAACTTGTATTTGTGGCGTTCTGCTGCATATTTAAAGAACCATTCATCGTATATCAGTTTCAATAGATCCCTCCTTAAGTTGCACACTCATTAAGTTGCGATGGGTTGTTGTATCACCGATACTCGATGTGCTCAAACTATTGTAGTCCCTATTTCCTTGCATTGCAACATCAACGCGCACCTCTACCAGATTGTCTATTTTCTCTTCAATATTAGTGTCATGACCCGGGCCCGAGATTAGGGTTACCACGGCCAAACCCCGAGTCGCGAACACCATACTTACTCCCGTAAACCTCGCATCACTGAAGCCAATACGAGATTCACAAGGGATCTTACATATACCTGTCCAATGTACATTTTTGCGGAAATATATACATACATTGACATCCAACTTTAATATGTACAAGTCCTTTACATACAGTAAAGTTTACTTACACATCTCATTTCCTATTTAAATCAACCATGCATATTCAAATACAATGCATGTGATCACTATTTACAACGAAATGAATCTATTCAAAATGTTCCCAAAACTCGCTAAACCGGTCGCCTCCGATTTACATCCACTCATTCAATCCTCCTGGAGGAACCGGATTGGTCTCCTCCGTTGGCGGCGCGGTCTCTGAACCACTGGAACGTGCAACTTGGCCTGTAATGTCATCAATAACACTGTGAACACGACGGTTCAACAATGTATACACAATTCTATGATAATCATATGTTTAGCATTGTGGTTCCAATGTATAACAATTCAATTCAATTCAATGCATATAGTTCTTCCCTGAAGGAAGCATTCAATTCATGTAGTTCTCCCCTGAATGAAGCATTCAATTCATGTAGTTCTCCCCTGAAGGAAGCATTCAATTCATTATATACACTTTACCAAGTGTCATTTCGTTGTCCTCTGGCATAGGCGGAAGGCGCACCATTCACAACCCAGCCTTCCAAGGACTCATTTCATTTCAATATTACTCACTTTATTAGGTGGCTTTTCAAATGTGTGGGATTTACCAGTGTCTTGATCAGAGATCACCGGCATCACCACGGAGCTCCGGAACGCTCCATTTACTGCAGCAGACTTAATCTTTCATACATTACAGTGTTTGTTCATTCCAGTTCTTTTCTTTTCATTTCATTACATTTCATTTCATAATTCAACACATTATTCAATGATAGCTCAACAAGGAGCATAAATGTAATAGACGAGAGAGGACAAGCCAACTCAAGTCAGAAACAAGTAAATTTCCTAAAACAACATTCGGGTGAAACGTTCATTATGCAATGTAGGTGCTATTTTAGATGACATCACTTTTTAGTGAAATTTACATTCACATAAGTTTAGCTAACACCCATGAAGATTTAGGAAATTATCAGAAATCAATTCTGATATTCCCTTTAATTCGGTCACCTCGTCGGTTACCTAGCGGTTAGCCGCATTATGGATTTCGGCTGACCGAACCATATTCGGTCAGTTTTCCAGAATTTGCTCATTTCGGTCACCTGTTCGGTCACCTACTCGGCTGACCGAAATTCAAATTTCGGTTAGCCGAATTTCTCGCGGTCAGCTTACGGTTCGTTTTCCAGAGGCTAAACTTCTGATGGAAAAACCCTGACAAGATTTTCGGTTACCTTGCGGTCAACCCTCGACTAGCCGAACTCACAATTTGTCGGCTAGCTCTCGGTCAGGTGTCGGTCAGCCTGCTCAGAAGTTCAGAAAATTCTGAACCGAATTTTCTGTAACTGAACTCCTTGAGTTCTAACAAGTCACTTAACATTTGAAATCAATATAATTGAGTATACTTGCCTTGTTTGGAAACTAATTAGCAAGAATTCTCTTGTCTAGCTTGAATCCAAGATGAAATCCTCAAGCCAAACCTTCTTTTGAGCCTAAGACCCAAAATCAATCCACAAAATAGAATTCTTGTGAATTCTTTGGGCCATAACCATTCTATCTCAATACTGAAAACATGGAAGTGCTGAATTCAACTCAAACACTTACTTGTAGCCTCTTTGGTGGAAATCTTGAGATCTTCTCAAGCTTAAACTCCAAAAAAGTAAGAAAAGAGATGAAGAAGATGATGGTGAAGATGGAGTCCCTCTTCACACACTTGTCAATTCTCTAAATCACCACTCAATGAAGAGAACTTGGAAGAAAGAAGAAGAAGAGAAAGAAAGAGAAGAAGAGAGATCGGCTGGGATGAAGAATGAACTCAAATGAGTTCATCATTATCTTATAATCCCAATTTTTGCATTTTACCCCCCTCCTATTCCTCTAATTACAATTTAAGTCAAATGAATGGTCATTTGAACCAATTCACGTTGAATGGAATCGTCACATTTATGAAAGTTAACGTACTCCTCGAGATATACGTGTGAGTATCAAGAGTTTCCGTATTTGACGAAATACGTATAATTTCGTATTTACGAAAAAGTCCTTGCATTACATGATTTAGCCTAAAACCATGCCAATTCATTCATAACATTCACTATTCTTTTTACTAAGTTCAATTTGACCATTTGAGCCAAATTCTATATCAATTTAGCCACTAATCAACATTAATTCAATAAAACATATTGAATTAGCATTAATCCCAATTAATTAGAGTTAATCTTAATTAACTCGGGATAGGGTGTTACAATTAGTCATAATACTTTGATATGCAAATTAATTATGTTTTTATTCTTCTTGATAATTATAAGAGAAAGAAAGTTTATAGTGTAGGAAGACCAGGCTAACTTCTCTCATTCTGCACACTGATGGAAGAAAATTAGGAAAACAATTTTGGGTGATCACAAAATTCTAAGACAAAAAATAGGAGAAAATTAATATTCATTCCTCCAATTTATATTACATGGGTTCGTATCTCAAACCTCGTGGATGCGATTTATTTGCAAGTCAATTTCTACAACCCCTAGATTTGGCCTCATATGGCTTCAAATTGAACGAGAAGAACAAAAATACAAAAATCACACATGATACATGACAAAAAACTGCAAAATGAGATTCTAGGAACCCAAGTTCGGGAGCATTTTGTTTGCTCATACATGCCTCTCTGCCTACGTGATTTCTTCTTCTCTTCCCATGTCTTCTTCTCCTGATTTCTACAATGCCTCTGTCATGGTTTTATGATGGCCTTACTAAGTGTATGGATCAGTGAGAAACCAATTTTTACTGACACTAATATGTAAAAATCGTGACGCCCTTCGACTATAGAGAGGAAAGTGACTAGGATTATGTGTAAAGCTTACACATTTCCGCCTTTTGGTGGGTTGAAGCCTACTAGAAACAAAATCGTGAGGCCCATGGGCCAAAGCGGACAATATCATGCCTGGGTGTGGGGTAGGGCATTACACATGGTATCAGAGCGGACTCTCAACTAGTTTGAGTGTGGGTCCCAGCCGTAGTCTGGTGTAAGTGGGTAGGTTTCCATTTAGGTAGGCCAAGAGGGCTGGCAAGCTACTACACAGGGACGTGCATCCCTAAGGGGGGTGGATTGTGAAGCCCTGGAGTCCCACATCGACTATAGAAAGGAAAGTGAATAGATTATATGTAGAGCTTGCACCCTTACCTTACATGAGGCCTTTTGCTGGGTTAGGGCTTACCAGAAACAAAATCATGAGGCCCGTGGGCCAAAGCGAACAATATCATGCATGCGTATAGGGTGGGGCGTTACAAAATCATCACTAGTTCATCAAGGATTGCGTTTGTTCAATCAAAGGGAGTTATTGGTTTATGTGCCACTAGGTGTTTCAAAGTTGTGTCATTCTGGGCCATACCAGAACAAAGAATCAGAATGAACCCACAAAAAGGGCTTGCCCAAGTAAGTTCTTGTTTGGGTTGATAGTGTTGATAAGGCCATGGATATTCGGTCTTTCCCTTTACAGGGGCATCTCCAAAGGTTGAAGACTGAATTTGTGAGGCTAAGGTTATGTCTTGTAGAGGTTCGAAACAAAGTCTCCCCCCTTCTTGAACAGAAATCTAAAGAAAGGGAGCAGAACTTCCATGAAAATTCTAAGTCTACAGAATTAGAGAGAGAGAGGGAGGCCTTTGGAGAGTGTCGAGAGGGTTGGAGAGGAGTAGTGTCCATGAAAGGTCATCCAAGGGCCCTATTTATAGAGTGGGAGGGTAGTTGCAAGGCGCCGACAGTTTACCAGGGGTTCATATCCCAGAGGGGTCTAAAAGTCCAAGATAGGCCAATATATGTCCTAGAGGGGAGGTGAATAGGACTAATTAAAATTTCTTGCTAAATTAACCAAATTAATCCAATTAAACACAATCACTAATAAACTTGATAAACAAGAAATGTATGACTAAGGAGGATACTATCAAGTGAAGTGAAGTGCAAAACAAGATGTGTGTGCTAAACACTCTTTATGTTATACCTATAAGATCAATGTGAATTAGCACACGTGTGTGCGTCTGTGTGTTAGTCTTATGTAAGGAATAACTATCTAACACAAATATCTCTAAAACATAATTAAGTCATAATGATGAATAGAGATACAGAGATAAATTGACACAGGTGGTTTATAGTGGTCCGGTCCCTAGACCTACATCCACTTCTCAAGAGTTTCCACCCTTAGTTCCATTATAATTAGTTAAACCACAAAGGTAAACCTCCAATCACATATACACCTATTCTTTTATACGGTGGTTCAACCACAAAGATCTTATCCACCAACCCTATTTTTTTACAGTGGTTTGACCACGAAGATCTAATCCACTTCACAATGATGCTTTACAAATTTTAACAAGAACACTTGCCTCTTCACTTGGTCTTGAGAGTGTTCCTCAATTCTTGAATGGTGCTCCAAGCTTTGACTCCTTCCTTTCCTCCTTGATGTAGATGATGCTCCAAAATGTGCTCAACCAAGAGAGCTATAAGAGTTCTAATTTTAGGGAAAATATGTTTAACTTGAGGGCTCAAGGTTCCCTAGAGGTGATTCCACAAAAGACACTCTAATAAAGCTTTGAATGCTGTTAAGTATGCCTAATTAAAGCTTAAGGGTGTGTGGGATTGTATTATGGGAGCTCTTAGGTGGTTTTACTATAGGGGCTCGAGTGTGGTCAAAGAGGTCCTAAAAATCCAAGTCATATGGCCATTGAAATGGGCTCTAATATATATATATATATATATAAAACCCTCCAACGGCATTTGGCGGTTAACCCCCTTCAAATTCACGGTTAACCGCCACCCCCAATGGCCATAAAACGGCTAGTTTGATTTTCTAGTCAAAAGAGATTTCTGCACTGCGGTGAACTCACAGTTAACCGTGAGGTGTTTACGGTAACCATGAGGTCTTGGGGTTAACCATGAAGGCTCTTTACTGTTAACCGTGAGGTCTTGTGGTTAACCATGAAGGTTATTTTCTGCACACCTTTTCATCCAGTTAGTCTGACCGTGACGTGACCACGGGGACCTGCAATTAGCCGACCCCTGAAGCCTGAAATTAGCAACTTTCACTTCTCAAAGTTACAAATAAAACCCTATTGAATCTTCCAATAAAATTAGGGTTCTAGGGTTCATTTCTTGTTGGTTTGGGGTCCCATTTACTTGAATAGGTTGGCATACATAAAGAGTTCTTCTTTATTGATTCCGGGCCTTCGAAGACTATGGTCTTTGCCTTCAGACTTGATCTTCCTTGAGAGACACAAAGAGGCAAGGTCTTGGACTCATTTGACATGGAATTGACAATACAAGGGTGGGCATATATGACTATGGCCCTAAGAATCTCCCCCTTTGTCAATTTCATGGCAAAACACCTATTCCAAATACAACTACAACATATGTTAAAAACAAATTATACCTCTTGATGAGCATAGGACAATTGCGCATGTTATGTGCAACGTCACACCTACCACATCCACGGCAAAGCCGGGGTTTTCTCATTGCTTTTTCCTTAGAAGACTTCAATCTCTTTGGACGACCCTTTGTCTTCGCATTCTTTGGCGCAAGATAGCTCTCTTCATGGCAAGTCCCATTGTCTCTTCTCTTACTATCATCTTTTGCCGTTACTTCCTTTTCATTTATCTCAAGAATACTCTTTTTTAACTCTTGCAAGACCTTCTTTGCATGTTGGTATGTTGTTTTACACATGGATGCCTCATCAACGACTACTGCAGTATCATATGATAAATCTCCATGCCGTTCAAGCAATGAACCATCACTTGAAAAGCGTGCTTTGCTGTCAGATTCATCGTCTATTCTTTCGAACCTTGTCCATCTTTTTAAAATATACTGCTGAGGCAATTCATAAATTTTCTCTTGTTTGAAAATACAAATGATATGTCCACATGGAATTCCTTGAATCTCAAATAATTGACATAAACATTTAGCTTTTTGTCGTCCTTTTTGAAAAGGACTTTTCGTTCAATTTCTTGATTATTTTTTAATGAAGAAACATTATAAACATGTTGCTCAATGTCATCATATATGAGCTCAACAATGCCACATGTTATGTAACAGAATTGTTCTTGAAACTTGTAAAACATATTTTTCGTATATATTTTGGACATCCTCTTCTCCATTGGCAAATCTGTCGTCAATTTTGGTCTTCCATTTATAGTGTTATGATCAACCTTCAACTGACGATACTTTTGAGTTGCGATGCCTCACTCATATCGCAACATAAAATCATACAAGCCATCCTTCTGTGTCACTCATTGCTTAAGGAAGGCATTAATACTCTCACTTCTTGAAGTTGTAGACATCCCTCCAAAAAATATGTCTCTCAAGTACGTTGGCACCCACATCTCACGAATACCGTACATCGAATGCAGCCATTCATTGTCTACAATATCAAAATCTATCAACATATCCTTCCAAGCCATCTCAAAATGTTCTCTTGTGATAGAATTGAATGCAATCTTCTTAAATGTTTTGATGAAGTTCGGATTATGAATCGCAATTCCGCCCAAATTCTTTTGTAAATTCTGCATAATGTGCCACAAGCAATAACGGTGGCATGTGATGGGAAAAATGAACTCGATTGCTTTTGTCATTGCAGAATCTTAGTCCGTTAAGATCGCCTTTGGTGGGTCCCCTCGCATTGCTTCAATCCATTTGTTAAATACCCACACGAATGTATCAAAAGTTTCATTTGATATTAGACAATATCCAAATAATATTGATTAATCATGGTGATTAATTCCGGTGAACGTGCAAAAAACAAGATCATATCTATTTGTATTGTATGTTGTATCAAATGAAACAACATCTCCAAATTCTGAATATGACTTCTAAAAATAGTAATCAGCCCAACACACATATTTAATGTGATCATCATCATCTTTCTCAATAGCAAAATAACATCTTGGGTCTCTCTCTTTCATTTGTTTAAAGTATTCAAAGAACATTTCACCATCTTTATCTTTTGTTTCTTCCCTTTTGTTTTTAATTTGATTTCGAAAATCTGTCTCAGTAAAACCAACTTTATCCCTCCCACCCACCTGTAGCTCTAGAAGTGCCATTTGATCCCTTGGCCGTAAATTAGCAGCCCCATAAGTATAAATCAACTTTTTTCTTGGAAGCACTAACTAAACGGTGTGATCATAGCATATGAGTCTTTCTTGCGGTACTTAATAAATGAGTATGTTCCAAAAAATTTTAAACACCACCCATTGCCCACCCCCCCCCCCCTTTTTTTTTTATTTTGAAGGTGTGGCCCACAATTTTCCCGTGTATATGAGTTTCGTCTTTGCTGTATAGAGTCAACACCTAATTTTTCTTTCCTAGAACTTTCTTTGGAGCAAACAAATTTTTTCCTCACAACGCTATTGTTCACCCTTGTCTCAGAGCTTCGTCTGATACTAAAACCCGCCAATTTCGCATAAATGTTATAAGCATCGTATGCCTCCTCTATGTTATTAAAAATAAATCCATCTTTGGGTATTTTCTCTTCCTCAACTTGTGGTATAAATGTATTAATTGGTAAAGATGGACCTGCTTTGTTCTTTTGGACCATTTAAGGACACCAATAAAACCACGCCACGAAAATACATGTAAAACAAAATAAAACAAAAGTAATAAGAACGATGCTTTGGCCGCTTTTTAAATCACCAATTATGTTACAATCATTGCGAACAACAGTGTCCTCTAATCTAATCGGGTGTTGGGATCATGGTGGAACCAGCCTGGTAGGGGTGGCCACTTCATATGGTTGGGGAAAAAAACTACGAAGTGGCCCTGTACTCAAGTCTTTTCATAACCCAAAAAAGGAGTTTTACAAAGCATTTCCAGTTCAGTCATTTTATTTGAGGAAAAGCAACTAGAGTGAAAAGATATAATTTCAAGGAATTCAGTCGTTGAACAAAAGCAACTAGAGTGAAAAGTAAAGTTACAATTTTAACGGTTGGTGGAATCTCTTTATTTGTGGGAATTGGGCCCGGTTAGAAGAAGCTTATCTGATTTGACCCGGTCGAGTCAGTAGAGAGCATTGATTGCTAATCTGATTAGGGACTTAGGTTCCAGCTGAGTTGACTCGGTCAAGCTTAAATTCTTTTAGGTGATTTTCATACATGGATTTATGGGTAGGTGAAGGGTAGTGGTTTAATAAAAACTGCCTCTTAAATCTTGAGTAAATGAAATGATAGAACAACTGCCTCTTTAATATGAAGTGCGCTAGCCATGTACGAGTAGCCAAGCTTTTTGCATTTTGGACCTCTTCTTTTCATTTTTTAAAGGCCATTTAATTAACCACTAGTTTCTCCTCAAAGGGAAAACAAATAAAGATAACTGATTAACCAATATCATCGCTTCACCGAGTTGAAATCACCTTCGACCATAAGCCAAGCAGCGCATCATAGGAAAAAATCACATGACATGAAAAAAAAAAGTACTTAATCAAATGGACGGGGAGAGAGGGAAAATCGGCAAAAGCTCGCTTGGGATGGACGCCTCACATGGGAATGGTTGTTGCGAGAGGGTTTTGACATCGACCGGGATGGACATCCCTGACTGCCATGTGCCATGAAACTAAGATGGGGATGGCTGCTGCGAGGGAGTTCAGACCTGGAGGCGTAGTTGGAGAGCTGGGTCTTCTGCGTCCATTTGGGAACAGAATGGTTGGACACCTGGGAGGATCCTTAAACACTGGGTTCAAGCTGGGTTTTCTTCTGCGTCCAAATGATTTCCCTTTTCTGCGTCTACTTGAGAAGATCTAAGGTGGGGAGGATCGAGGCTACAGCGGAGCAGATGGAGGGGAAGAGATGATGGAACGGATTTGAGGCGGGGCAAATTCTGAAGTGTCGAGCACGATCGAAGGAGAGGGGGGAGAAGAAGAAGAAGAAGAAGAAGAAGAAAAGATAGATGAGATACTCCAATCCGTTTTTCGTCGAAGAATATTTGCGCAGAGGAGTTGAAGTCGGGCGTCGAGGTTGAAAAAAAGTTCTCTCCTCAGCGAAACGAAGCCCTAGTGGGGAGATGTGTCTGTTTGTTATTTGCGCTAGGACTCCCTAGATAGCATTGTCTCAGTCCGTTGGATGGCTTTTAAAAACGAAGGGCCCAGATGGGACTTCACACAGATCAGTTCTCACCTGATCATTTCCCTATATATCCTTTCATGTGGTGACAAAAGATAAAGCAGAAGGAAACAAAATTGACCAACAAACCCTACATGCTCACACAATAGTCATCTACACATCTCACATTACCTATGTGGGCCCACGCTTCGATGATCTTACTCACTCATACCATATTCATACCAACTAACTACCATTATCCTCAATCTCACTCAAATCAAATTGATTTTCACCGTTAGATTGATAAAAGTGAAATAATAATGTCATTTTTCTACACATAATAGATCATAACGGTTCATACTAGTTAGATTGAAACGAAAATTGGACCTGTATTTAAATGCATAATAATATTACTTTCGAAGGGAGATTTTGTTCTATAGATATGCTTGCATGCCGATGTCTGCATTGTCATAATCGATGTTCTAAAATGTAGGGTGTTCCAAGTGTTTGATGAGAACTCTCTCTCTCTCTCTCTCTCTCTCTCTCTCTCTCTCTCTCTCTCTCTCTCTGAGACATTTGAATGAAAATACTTCCCATTTTGTGCATCTAGCTTCAAGTTATTTACTTTTCAGATCTAGTTAGGTCCGTGGAAGCTAGGGCCCCTCCAGTACATATGACCATTGTTGGGTTAGGGTCGAGGTTCAGTTCTACGTCCACCATAGACATCTTAACCCAACCCAAATTCTTAAGGAAAAATAAAATAAAGTGTGCCTTCCCAACTTACATACACTTATTTGAATGCTTGCACCTATTCACTTCTATGATTTATTTAGTATATCGGCTTTGTAGATTGCATCTCTCAAGTATGGAAAGAAAGAAAGGGCACTTTTATCATTAGACCCCGACGAAGCATCCTATGTGATGACAATGGGATACAATACATAATATTGAACCAATATATAGAATTTTATTAATTAAATAAGTTATAACATAAATTCATATTCTGATGATTACACAAATCGGCTTATCATTTATATATTTTGTGGGTTTTTGAAAATATTTTTATAAACACTTTGTTCAGCTAATTAAGTTAAGAGAAAATGTTTTATTCTATATCTTATTTTGACATGTTAAAAGAAATAAATATTTCCTACAATTTTATTTGTGAGCCCGATCGAGCATTGGCTTGGCTTCCATACTGGAAAGATCAATAATGATAACAACTACTACTTCCACAACTGCAATCCAAAAGGCAAACAACTACAACTACCACAAATAATAATAATAATAATAATTCTAGAGGATCGATTTTGTTCTATTAGGCGTGCTTGTACACCAATGTGTGCATTATTGTAGTCACATGTGTCCATGAAATTGGAGGCCACTCCAATATGTTAGACTCTAGTTGGGTTCTTCTTCGTCCTATTTCAAGTCCACTATAGACACACCACTTAAACCCACCCCACCCATACCCCTAACCCCCAAATACACCTATCAGAATGACTTTATTTAGTACATAGGGTTTCTTCACCGTATCTCGGAGGTACAATTAGAAAGAAAAGGCGGTTCCAGCGTCATGACCAACACTATCCTATATGATGTCCCCACCACATGAGTTTATCAATTATGCTTGCATTGAGAGGAAGGAGACGAACTCCTCTAAGGCATACAAAATCTGAATGGTTGAAAAGGAACGCACTATCCTAAAGTGCCGCATCTTTTAAATTTTTTTTCAATAGAAGTTGATCCCCACATAAAATGTGGGCGCATAATTTTTTATTTATTAGAACACCAACAAAAGCGACAATAATAGCAATATTTATACTTGGTTTTTGAGCATTTTAGTGGGGTCCATTCTGTCGGAGCAAGCTATAATAAATTTGCATCTATCATGTCAGGTTTCAGTCCACACTCATGTCCACTGTTGATCCTTTTCATTTCCATTTCTACGTACTACATACACCTATTCATGGTTACGGATACGCTTCCATTTATTATTGCTTCATATGTTATATCCTTTCATGTGGTGACAAAAAGAAAAGCATAAGGAAACAAAATTGACCAACAAACCCTACATGCTCCAACAATAGCCAGCTACACGTCTCACATTACCTGTGTGGGTCCACGCTTCTATGATCCTACTCACTCATACCATATTCATACCAACTGACAACCATTGTCCTCAATCTCACACAAATCCAAATGTTTCTTACCGTTGGATTAATATAAGTGAAATAATATTATCATTTTTCTATACACATGATCGATCTAACGGTTCGTTCTGCTCAGATTGAAACGAAACTTGGACCTGTATTTAAATAGATAATTGTTAGTGATTTGAAAAGGTTTCGATTAATTTGATGTACGTCCACACAGTAGGTTTTTTTTTTTTTTTTCTTTTGTAAAAACGTCCACACATTAGCGAGATCGTATACCAGCTGTCTACTATACTTAGGCATTGTAAGATCTTTTCTCACTGCATCAGGAAGGGTATAATCGTATTTTTCCCAAAACGTATGACCTGCAGTTCTTCATATGTGACTCTTTGGAACTGTTATAAAATGTTACCTCCTTCCTGCTATGTACTCTTGTCTCCACCATTAGTAACTGAAGAAGATTTTAGAAAATGACGTCTCTTTGACGGTATATATCTCTGTCTCTGTCTCTTGTCTCTCTTGTTTTGTTTATTTCTGCATGTGTAAGAAGCTGCTGCTTTTCTTTGGTACTCGCAGTCATTAACACATGCTTTTTGTTTCCTTGATACACTTGCATATATGCTAATCTTTTTTCTTTATTTTTTCATGTTAATAGTAGAAATGATTTGTGGGTTTTGTTTGAAAAATCATCATGCATGTAAAAGGTTATGCCTGATTCCATTTTTCCATTGAAAATGAGATGTTATATTGTTGGATGGAGGAGATAAGATGTAGAGAGGGGAGAAGATGGAGATGGGGAGGATGATGGGAACAGTTTGAAGACATCCAAAGGGTCAGTTCTCATGGGTTCTGATTTTAAAATAGAGAAAGGAAAAAAAAAGGAAGGTTGGGTTTGTAAAATGAGATGGGTGAAAATGGATTGGGTATGTTTTTTTCCAAGGGGGATTTATCATCAGTTTTTGTTGAAAGTTGGTTTGTGAGTTATCCGTTTTTCAGTGAAAATCGATCTTCCAAAACATGTCTTCAAGTGGTTAGGATAATTGTTTAGCGGTGCCCTTCTCTGTTTCTGGTGTTGTTTTCTGTTCTTCTCTCTTTAATGAAACTCGCCCTTTACCAAAAGAAACCGGAAAACCAATCTTCTTAACCAATGGGCGATTTCAAAGTAGTTTCTGGAACTCTCTAAAAACACGTGGAGCTGGGATGCCAGGAAGGGCATGACAGGTGGAGCCCACTTCCCCCACCACATACAAACACGTCCTTCTTCCGAATTGCCACCCATTCCACTTTATTTAAGGGAAAATTTCAAAGAAGTACTTAAATTTCAAAATAGGACAAAAGTTTCAAAATTTTTTAAATTAGGCCCTAGGTTTTTCAGGAAGTTTTCAATTAAGGACATTCGTCCATTTAAAGTTATTTTCTGACAACTTCTTTTCCAAATCTTCTTTAAATACCCAAATTGCCCTTCATTTTCACTTCCTTTATATTCTTCTCATTTTCTTTACTGGCGTTCTCGTGGTGTCAAGGATGACAGGTATTCCCAAAGCATTCGGCTGCATGTAATGGCTACTGAAACCATGTCATGGCTTTAAATGAATGGCAAGTTGGGTATTTTAAAATGATTTAGGAAAACAGTTATCAAAAAATAGCTTTAAACGGACGGATGTCCTTAATTAAAAACTTGCTAAGAAACTTAGGGGCTAATTTGAAAAGTTTTAAAAATATTTTCTTTTTTTTTAAATAAGACAGAAACGTAAATACTTTTTTTTAAATTCTCCCTTTATTTAAAGTCTAGAACTTAGTCAACTTGGGGCCCTTAAGCCGTTAACCTCCTAGTTCTAGGTGGCCCCGCAGCCTGGACCACTCCTTGCTTAAGAACAACATGGCCTTTTGAGAGAATGATCCCCTATTACAATTGCTTTTGGTACTTGTTTTTTCGGGCTGGCAGTTATCGGTTTATAGATGTAAATACGAGTAGGTTTCATGGTGGATCGGGGATTTGGCTTCTTAAACTGCCTTGAACTAATTTATGGCTAACTTACAGATTTATTAATTAATCCTAATATATAAAACTTAAGTTTTTTCTCTAAGATTTAGTAATTTTAGAGGAGAAAAATAGAAACTCAATCTAACCTCTACCTATTATGGGGCAGTAGGTTTGGCGTTTCAGTCATAGGTTCTGGGGACACCCCCACCCCCACCCCCACCCACAAAAAAAAACCCAACCAACCAAAATGACTACGTATGAGGCTGGGCATGTGTCGGTCGGATGGGTTTGGATTTACCTCAGCCATAATTGACTCGACCTATTGCCATTACTAAAGGGTTAGGAGCAGCAATTATGGTCAAGGTAAACCTAAATCCATCATACTAACAAATTAGTTACCTTGAAGTCCTTTAAAATGGCTCCTTGCCCTAGTGGTTAGGAGCGGCAGTTCTCATTGGAAGGTCTAAGGTTTGAGCCTGGCCGTGTGAGTTGTGTCTCCTCACATCTGCAAATCCCCATTAACTTACATGTGTGAGTTGTGACTCCTTGCATGTGTGAGTTACCATCACCTCCCATGTGCAAGTCTCTTTGGATTCTAGCCCCTTAGTTGCATTACCAAAAAAAAAAAAGGCAAAAGGAATATTAAAGGACTCTGTCAGTTGCAAATATCAATATCCAGGAGCTTTCCATCGTTAACTATAAAAGAATGGTTCCTACAACTTTTTTAATGACTTGCACAATCATCCATTTTTTTCAGATTACCATAATGGGTTAACACCTATTGATCTTCTCGGACCCGGCCCATATTTTAATTCATGCATTTTTGGCTTGGGCATTGACGGATCCTTTTATCTTCTCATCTCATATTCTTTTCCTTTCCTTTCTTTTTTCTTTTTCTCCTTTCATGGATGATGAGTAAGAGCGTTGTGTAGAACGAAAGTAGTTTGAGCTGAATTTGATGACATTTTGGGGCTCAAATTGGTAGAAATAGCCGAATCATACGGTATAATTTTCTTGAGTTGTGATAAAGATTACGACATGGTGGGGCTGATTTTAATTAGATATGATGTATGAAGGTGGTGTCTACCCTTTGGGTCCATTTTACTGTTTAGAGGCATTTGGTCGGAGGTCCCTCAACTTTGGATTTTATTACAAACGGTCCACGAATTAAATTCGTAAAGGCAAAGGTCCCTTCTACCGTTTCATAAACTTGAAAGGACAATAATGCCCTCATAATCTCTTATCGCTTTATTAAAAAACGCTATGCCTAAAATCCCGGTGACTTGCCAAAGAAGGAACGAAAGCAAGAAATTAAGGATTTTGAACATCAAGTGCAAGGAGAAGGAGGGAAAGTGAATTAGGGAAGGAGACTCCCTTACAAAGCTGCAAGCATTCATAATATCTTCGAAGAAACAGTTTCATTGCCCATTTAGTGGTTGCGGAAGTGGTTCGTTTGATTTTGAACCCTAGAAGATATAGAGTCTAGACCAGTCCGGGCATATCCTCATACAAACTATTAACATTCGCAAACTCCAAGACAAGTAAGTTGAATATTCTCTTATCTGCGAACATTCATCGTGTTTGAACCCTATTTATCTGCCTATCCCAAACTCAGATAAGCTGTTCCAAAACTCGGATAAATTTCTTCTAGAACTTAGATTAATTTGTCCAAAACTCAAATATATTTGTTTCAGAACGCAGACAAATTTGCCCAAGAACTCAAATAAATTTTTGCAAAACTCAGATAAATTTTATTCCAAAACTTACATAAATTTGTCCATAACTCAGATAAATTTGTTCTGAAACTTAGATAAATTTGTTTCAAAACTCAAATAAATTTATCCAACGCTGCATTGTAAGAAGCTCTTCGTTCATTGAAATATAAGAAGCCTCAACATAACTTCTCCTCATGCATCTAGATTGAAAAAATCAGAAGAAAGAAGATTGTGGGATATAGATCAAAATCTAAATCATCTGAACCCTATTTCTTTGATTCGGATTGATCTGAACTCTATTTCTATTATTCGGATTGCAGATGCTATATTAAACTAGAAAGGTCGCAAAAGCTGCCCCTCACAGAAGTCTACTTTGAAAATTGGAAGCTCGCAGAATCTGTCCCTTGTGCCTAGAACAAGTGCATATGAATTTCTTTTAGAAAGGAGATTTTCTACACATATCACTATCGATTGTCATTACCATTTGAGATTCAAAACTTGATCTTCAAATGAAGTTATAGGGGCAAATCAGTCATAAAGGATCCTACTTATGCGGATAAAATAAGGACTACAAATGCGTGACTTGTTCAAACGGTTGTGCGTGACGTGTTGTCGCAGTTACAAAGGGAAAATCAGTCAAGCCAATATGTGATCTGGTGTATTTAGGGACCTCTAGCTGAAATATGTCCAGCTGCGTGGACTACACGCCTTAAAAGAAACTCTTGTGGACTAAAGCCTTAAAATGACAACGTTAAGGGACCATTCGCTAATTTATCCTATTGTTTAAGCATTGGCTCTATCTCGAGTGTAGACGGGACAAGTTTGTAAAAAATCAAAGCCTTAATTTGAAGGAGTCTTAAATTCTTTTTGAAGAAGTGGGGTGAATATGGTTGCGTAAAGGTCAACCCTCAAGGGACCTATTTGATGGATAATAGATGATCAGATTTGGGGGACAAAGGGTTGACTTAGTGAAAACTGGAAATCCTATTTTCTTGGTACATTAAATTGTAAATTTAAAAGGAGGTAAGCATGGCTTAAAAAACGGTTGTTACGGTTTCATAACAGCTGTTATGAAATGGTAACGGCCTATGTTGTCAAGTTATTTACCATATAACGGTCATAACGGTCACTATATAAAAAAAAAGGAAAAAATGGTTCATAATGGTCATGACGACCAATATAACGGTTGACATTTTGAAAATAACGGCCAAAATATAGGCTTACAGTGATTTTTTTAAAAACTTTTTTTCCCTTTTTTTTTCATTTCTTTCTTTCCGAAATCATTTGTGGGGCTTTTTAAGGTTGTGGTAGATTTTTCCAAGCTTCTTTTTTCACCAAAACTCAAGTGATTTACCAGATTTTTTAGATTCTCATATGATGGCTTCTTCCCTCTTCAACCACATTACCCCTATGTTTATACTCCGCTGCTTTAATTAATTAATTAATCTTGAAGTAGTAGTAAATTTTACTTGAAAGTTGAAATTCACTCTCAATTCACTTGGGGATTAAGTAATTGAGTATTGTACGTCTGCACAGCTAGTACTAGTTTCTTCCCTTGAAGTGTTTAATTCTAATGGTTAATTCAAAATTATGGTTGCAATGCATACTGTAAGATTTGTTAAATTTAAACTTATTTTAATATATACATGAAAATTTATTTAATTCAGAAAACTTTACAAGTTTTGGAAAAGAAAGTGATACAGGAAGTTATGACTTAGGGGGACCAATATTTTTCTTTAAAGTGTTTATTAATGGTATTGTTTTCTCGCATTTTATAATATTTTGGATTTTGTGCATAATTTTTTCAGGTTCTTTTGTGGTAATATAAAAATTCACATGGCGATGGACCATGACGTCCTGAAACTGCAATGCGATGACTAGGAACCGCAATGCAACGTGACAACCGCGATGGTGACCACTTCCCCAATTTTAAACCATGAGGGTAAGAGCTTATTAGTTATTGTGCATCTTCGTTTACAATATATTGCTCATTTCCATGGATTTATAGTCCCACACCTATAATCATGATTCAGAGAATTCTTTTTGAAAATTTACCCAGCATTATGAAACTTTTTCTTTACCAATTTCATTTGAGAGGATTCATGTAGCTTTTAAAGCTTATCTCAAGAATTCTAGTTTTAGATTTTTCCCAACATTGCAATAAAAAGTCACGATGGTATGTATGTTATGTATCTCCTTGTTTGCCCATCTTTGGTAATAAAGACTAGCATAAAGCCTGTATGATGCATGGGTTGAGTCTCATGAAAATTGAATAATAAGTTAAAATTAATATTCAAATTAAGAATTAATTGAAAAAATAAATGAATTAATTGAATGATAAACCCATTTTTGTAATCAGGTTCAGAACGAGGGGTTGGCAAGGGCCATGGCCGCCCCCCCTCTAAATTACAAAAAGGCCCCTTTAGATAATTTAAAACTTAATTAAGGTGTAAAAATGGACTATGAGGAATTAATAAAAAGTGATCGCCAAAAAAAAAAAAAAAGAAATAAAAACAAGAAAAAACTCAATAAAAGATATATAGACCTTGTAATTCGTAACATAGAGTGATATGGAAAATTTACATCAGCAAATATTCTTATATTATGCCGAGTAAGACTCATTTGATTCAAGCAATTTGTATAAATTTTTGAAGAAATAGCTCCTTAGAATGAAGGAGGCGTGCTTCAAAGAGTTCAAGTACTTAAAGGGAAAGACTACGTTAAAACTTCATATTACGATCAACACAATACTATGCTACCATCATTAATTATTCATACTTTGATTAACCCAATGCTATATATATAAGTTGTTAGCATTGGATATAGATATGAGAGCCCCCATACAATCTCTCATTTAAGGTGATATCTATAATAGGAGCATCTCCCTATATATATTTATATATTTATATTTATATATATATATATGGAGAATTACTACTGTATCGTGAGAATTACTATCACAAGAGTATCTCCCTATATATATATATATATATGTAGATGCTCCTATGAGAGTTACTCTCTCGATACTATGAGAATAGGGGGGCACGGTAAATGCTCATAGGAGCATTTCAGCTTTAATCAACTTACAATTATAACCATATATTTATTTTTTTTATTGGTAAGAGAATAGATTGAAAGTCACAAAAGGCATATTTCATGATCCAACATGCTGTTATAATCTGATCGGTTCATATGCAAACATTTGTACAAACAGACAATTTGTTTATGGTTTTTTGTACTACTACTATTTGTGGAACTACATAATCATTGATGGGATAATGATGACAAAAGGCCGATAATTTTGTGGGGGTTAGTAGAATCTGAGAGATATAGGTATTTGTTTGGTCTAGAAGATTGTTGGTCTAAGATCATTCTTGTATGTTTTATGTGATTATGTTGCTGGTTTACTATCATTAAATTGTCATTAGACATCGTTCACATCTTGTTAAGTCGTTTCATCTATGATGGCAGGCGAGCTTAGCTGTAAAGTCACCTCTGAAAGGGGGCAGGTGACCATTGAGGGAGCAACTACAACAGGTGAGAGTTTCATGTTCAAGAAATCACTGGTATTTGAGATGGGAACAAAGTACCTTTGCCCATCAGGACATTTCTGAGTTACATTTCAGCTGCCAGGACCTATCCAATCTGAAGAATTTTTTGGTGATTTCGGCGACAATGGGATTCTTGAAGAAGTTGTGATGAAGAAGAGAAATTGAACTGATCATATTAAATGTTATGGTCGAATGGAGTCGAATAACAATAAAGAAGATGCAGGGAAATAATATAATAAAAGATTAATTTCAACTTGGATCCTTCGGAACTTAAATTTTATTTTCTCAGTTACATTTTAGCTGCCAGAACCTATCCAATCTACAGCAATTTTGGGTGATTTCGGCGACAATGGGATTCTTAAAGGAGTTGTGATGAAGAAGAGAGATTGAATTGATCATATTAAATGTTCTGGTCAAATGGAGTCGAATAACAATACAGAAGATGCAGGGAAATAATGTAATAAAAGATTAATTTCAACTTGGATCCTCCGGAACTTATATTTTATTCTCAGTTATTGCTTTCATTTTGAATAAGTGTATGACCAAACTTCCATTTTGTGTTCTCAAAATGTCTCATGGGGTGTGGATCGGAACTAAATTATGATTGATGATTTATTCTGCAAAATGTGGTTGGTTCTTTAAAATTGCACTTGCATTAGTTTATAGATGACCGGCCATTTGATACCATTTGATGACCTTTAGATTATCCAGCTACGAACATCCAATAGAACTGATTAGCGGGCCACTCTACGACGAACATGGAAGCTCTGGGCCACAAACCAGCAAGCAATTTTGCTCATGACTCTTTTTATTCTTCTGCTCTAACTCATGCTAAATAAATAGGTCAGATCCATTTTGGAGTTTGAATTTGGAATATGTAAACTCATTGGTTTGTACCCCAACGAGGACGGACACCCTGAGCTGCAGGAGGGATCCATGATATGCAGATGTTTGATTTTGTTTGAAACACTGGACGTAGCTGCGTTGGTTTCTCACCGTTGGTGTATCAATAGTTAACCATTTTGTCAATACAGTTAGGTTGGCCTAACCCCATTCGTGTATCGATCAATAGGGAGCAATCCTCCATATAAGGAATTGTGTGAAATGTTTCTTTTTAAATTAATGAAACTTGTTCAATAGGGTGACCCTGTACGAAGAAGAACTAAAATGCAAAAACAACAATCATTATTATAACAACAGTTCTTGAAACATGGACAATACTCTAATGACAATACACATTGTTTACCTGGACAAAGTGATTCCCATTAACAAAA
Organism: Persea americana; assembly: GCA_029852735.1. NCBI lineage: Eukaryota > Viridiplantae > Streptophyta > Magnoliopsida > Laurales > Lauraceae > Persea > Persea americana. The sequence goes on along the minus strand of CM056814.1, from coordinate 53,200,963 downwards.
CAAATAGCAGTCTCCCTCCGAGCCTGCGTAAGAACCAGTAATGATCTGAGAGGTAGGAAGGTTGGCACTGCTTATTGGACAAGTAGTATAAGACAACATTATATCGTGAAGATATCAAATGTCCCATATCCGGCATCGTCATCCACTTATCATAAGATGGTAGTCCTCCATATATGACAGGATGTCGCGAAGCTCCTTAATCCTCTATCACCCCCATATAACTGATTGTAGTGATCAACATTGACTTGCAGTTCGCTCAAAAGGTCTTTTTGGACCTGCTACCATGCATCCTTTCGAAATCCCATAAGTCCAGTAATAGCTCTAAAGCCACAATTGCCATCAGCTACAGCATCTGTTAAATGAGTGATAAAAGGCCGTAGGGCACTAGGAAATGCGTCAATAAACGTGGATGCCTTCAATGATCTGGTGCAAATAACTCTCAGCTTGTTTATCCTCTCCGCCTTGGGCTTCTTCAGCGATTTTCCACTGCAAACGAACATAGCAACAGGCGCTATAGGGGAGTAGCTCTCCTAAGATGATTCTACCAGCTCAAATGCACTAGGATCACGTCGAGTAGAAGTGTGTCAACCTTCAAAGACGGACGACCTCTAGTTCTTGTATTAATTCCAGGTTCTATCAGTGATGTACTTTCAGGATGTGCAATCTCCCCCAGCTTCCTTTGAAGGTACTTCTGAATGCCCGAATCAGACTCATTGAATCGCTTGACTATCAACCTTGTCTCTAGTATGCAATCCAAGGATCTGGTACTGCTCTTTGTAGTAGCTGTCTCTGTTGCCAACATATCAAGTTTGCACCAATGTGCATGTACGCAATCCAATGGAATCGGTCGACTAGCAGCAATGTTTTCTGCAATCTCATGAGCAAATGGGAATCCATGTGTGCTTCGAATGATGCAGCCACATACATCTATGTCAATACCAATTGAATTGGCTCAATTTGTCTCTACCAATATCATTTCCAATGCGATAACGGAGATGTTACCATGGAGCTCCTTGAATTCCAGTGCCTTGAATTGATGTTGCACCACCATTTTACTCTTCTCGAAAGATACTTTTATGTTTGTATGTTGCAACTCAACCAAGTTGTGTATCTTTGCCCATGAATCTTCAAAAGTGCCCAGGGATGATTCAAGCTGTTTCTTCAATTGTGCATGTGAACTCTCCGCCCTGTTGCACCATAGAATGTTAATAACAAGTCAAGCTATTCAAAATGTAAATTTACATTAGTTGGGTTGCTCTGAGATAAAATTAAACAAGTAAAGCATATACAAAATTAAACAAGTAAAGCATATGTTTTGTTTGTAGTAATTTTTCCAAAATGCATAAACCCGTCAGTCCAGGTAGCAACAAATCTGTCTTTGTATGGATTCAACCAACTATTTTGAACATAATTTGCAGCTTCTAGGTAGCTGCTAAACTTGTTCAGAAAAAGATTGAACTGAAGATTGTAATGGTCCACCATAGATGAAGACATTAACATGTTCTAGAATGCATTAAACCTGTCCCAGTTTCTTTCATCTAAAACAAATTCTTGCATTTCGCAAGGATATTTCTATTAATATGCCACCTACATAAAAGATGAGCAACACTAGGAAATACATAGGCGTAATGAACATTGGACTGTTCGGCCATACTCATCTGAACATTTTTTGTATTTGACCACTCATGGCCAAATATTTTGCTTAGTTTTTGGCCTGCATGGCCGAATAGATCGAGATGATAGACTCACAGCACATCCTCTAAGCTTGAAAAAATACAAAAGATGAAGTGATTGCATACCTTGGCATTGCTATAGCAACCTGAAACGATGATTTGCTTGTCCATTGATAAAGAGTGATGAATGAGAACCTCTTGAAGAGTGTATGTATAAAGATAAAGAGAGAATGAGATGTCGACAGAGACGATAATGGAAATGAGCTTCTCCTCTGTGCTGCCTACTTGATGCTTGGGCTGAATGTGTGTTGTGTGCCCAAGGTCTAATGGAGGAGGACAAGGAGATTTGAGGAAGAACGTGAGGCAAGGAAGAAGACGACTTGGTGAAATGGGAGGGAAATGGCTTGAGCAAGTCCAAGAGCCTTGAAAGTAGTGCTGGTGTCCATTTTCATCATTCACGTATGGGTATGTTGATATTCAAAAATTTGGATGTGCAATGAGCGACTTTGGATGTGCAAATAGCAACTTCCTTATTGAAAGAGTCTTTTAACAAAAAGGCCCCTATATTTTCACAAAACCTCAAAAATACCCCTATACTTTGTATTTTTAGTTAAAGAACCCTTAACTAATAGTCAACTTTAAGCAAAAGCAACGGTTGTTTCCACTCTCACCCTTATCATTCTATTTTACCATTTTATCCTTGGCTTTTATTGAAAACTTGAAATAACAACTTTTAATCTTTTATATGTATTTTGGTAGTTTGATTAAAATTTCAATCTAGACAACTAGTTAGCCAGGACTCTTCTGAACAAAAATCCTGGCAGAACTAATTCCAGGACAATGGACAGTGGACCTCTCTATAATCGACTTACGAGATTAGACTGGATGGATCCATCAACCCGTTCGCTAGAGAACTTTGGTAGTTCAAAAATTGTAAAGAGGTTCATTACAAGATCTTTCTTACGGAAAGAAATTTATAGTTAGCTAGAAGGGAAAACTCCGTTAAGTACTCCATTGCTATCACAAAATCAATTCAGGATATAAATCATTCAAATCAAGTTTCCATACCCCTTATGTGAGCAATCAATGGAAGTGAAACAATGAGAAATATAATTGCAGATAACAATTTAAAGTTGAACACAATACGGCCCTAATTCAGTGTGGCTGCTCTAAAATTGTCCGTGTACTCAATCGATCCATTTATATGTTATTTCCGTTGGATTACATTATACATGTTCTACCTTTAGTTCTGATTTTTAGAACTAAAGGATCTTGTGATGGAACAAATGCTGAAGTTCTCAACTTGGTACATTTTCCATGGGTTGTTGCTCTTAAATGATGTTCTAATGGTCTCTTATGATGGATAGGGAATGCCAAAAATGTATTGGAACATTTAGACTTTGCAATCTAGAGCCCTTACTCAATTGGAAGTAGGTAATTGCTGCACTTTGATCTCAAGTATCTATTTATTAACAACCAATTTTTATAATAAAAAAACCATTTAAATGGCTAATGTCTTCTAATTCTGTAAATTGGATCACCCCATGAGTTGAGCCCATATTTTTTAAGCCCAAAGCAAGATTATGCCAGTAGCATGCCTAATTCTGGCCTAAGTTCAGCCCATGGCATTTATATCGGGGCTGGGCTTATAAATCCCCTTCGCTCAGAATAACAAAAGAAGTATTGGTTATCTCGGGCTTTCCAACCAAGATAAGATATTTTAGAGAGGAAATGTTTACAATCACAACTAAGAGGAAAACTCAATATGGAACTTTGGTTTGTGGTGAGCAAACTATAGGCAAGGTTCTTTTAAGTGTCTCCATGTGGTGTTCTTTTTACTAATAGTGACTTCATGAACATGTATAGAAACCCAAATTTTCTTGATTTTTAAGTTTTCTTGAAGATGGCCGGTAATAAGGATAAAACTGGCCCTGGTGCAAGCAGTTGCATGTTACAATGGGAAATGTTAATAATATGTGCATATATTGGACTCGCTAGGAAGTTGTTAAGAGTTAAGATGGTCTCTTCATTATTTATTTATTATTATTATTATTTTTTTGTTTCAACTGCAAGAAACTGCCATTTAAGAAGTTCAATGGCAACAAAACTTGAATAGATACTATACATATTCTGCTAAGGCACGTCATGAGTCAAAACCCCCAGTTAAATCCAATTGCTTTAGGAAAACTAAATACAACTTGTAGTTGATATGGTTATGAACATAGTTAGAACAAAATTCCAATCTCTACCATATATAGTTTGGCCTTGTATTAGGATGGGATGCTATAGTCATAATCCCTCATCTACATGACAGAACTGTTCTTGTTCTATTTGTGTTTTCATTCCTTTGTTGTTAGTAACAAGAGAGGAAGAAAAACTCAAAAGAACAAAATATGAAAAGAGAATTAATGTCGATTGTTGTTGATAAATAGTTGTTTGTGCAGTTTCCCATCACCAATCGGTTTTAGAGTTACTAGCTAGCAACTCTGTCATGGTATCGAAGCCAACACGTCTCGGGTACGAAACCATGCTCACAACAGTCAAAGCCTTGCTTAAGGGTTTCAATTATAATGAAAAATCATCTGGTATATGATTTATTATTTTTTGTGTAAATTACTCTGAGCCATCTAACTTGTGTTCAACATCTTTTCTTGCCAAGTCAAATTTTCATGTTGCTTGGGCAGCAACCTACATTCTAAAACCTAATTTGGGTCCTTATTTAGATCCCGATAAGTAAATGGGTCCAGTTCCAGATCCTTCTTTTGGATCTAGGACCTAAATGGGTCCGGTTCCTGATCCACATCATTCAAACCCAAAACCCGACCCATAAGATAATATAAATACTTTATATTTTTCGTTAATCCCTCCCACCTTCCATTCTCCATCCGCTAGAGTTTTATTCCCAAACTTACCACTTCGTCTCCTATAGTCTAGAGAAGACTGTTGCCGGCCCATTTCGTTTGAATAGACTATCTCCTCTCCCTCTTCTAGTTTCATTTTTTAGGGTTTAAGTTTTAGTAAGGGTGTTCTTATTTTTCCCCCTTTAGGATAACAAGCTCTATAAATAGTAGCAGGTCTTCAGAGAAGTAGGGTTTTCATCTCACCTCTTGAAAGATTCTGTTTTTCCCTATTTTCAAGAAAGCGCAGGGAAGTGGGTTACTTAGTCTCGAGGCCCTTAATACTAGTTTTGATGCTTTTCTAAATGGAAATTTCAGCAGAAGCATTTCAAGATCCATTTCTCATATGGGTTTATACATAGGGTGTTTCTTGTTGGTTTTCAACTTCTTTCTTCTATTCTAGTCAAACCCAGAAGAGGTTTTTGTATTCAATGCTCCCAAAATAAGAAGATTCTATTTTTATAAAGATTGTAGTTGGGGTTCTGCTTATTTGGCTATTCATCATGATTTGTTGTTAAGCTAATAAATGGGTTCGTTCTTAGTGTCTCTGTAATTGCATTTCTTCAAACTATACCTAAGAGCGGACCCAGACTCGCCCCACATATGGTTCCAGTTTTGGAGCTAGTTTCCTAGTTCCGAACCGGGTCCCGGTCCTGGTCTGGGTCTGGGAAAACCACCTCAGCAACGGTTTCAGATTCGGGTCCATCATGGACCCGCACTAGAACCGACCTGTTTACAACCCTAACAGTCAGTGTGGCCCCTCATGCCAAATAGGTGTGTTTTGGCATGATTTATAACGTGATTATTATAATATTATGTATAATCATATGCAATAATTACATTATTAATCACATGTTGAATCCTAATGTGGGACCAAAAGTTATCAAAGTTAAACCTGAGGATATGCTACTTGAGATGATGCCATTTAATTCTAATGGTTCGGATCATCAATAGGTGGAACCCATAGTGAGTACATGCATCCCACTATGGGTAGTGAGCAATAGACCACTCGGAATTTGCACTCATATTTCTATAGCAAGGCAGCCCCCATAAAAAAAGATCTCCTACCTCCACCATTGTTTCTAAAGATAATTTAAATTATATGTAAAAGAAAATCTTCGTATGTGCACGGTGCACACCGCCTTTCAATGAGAGTTGCATAGTGGGGCCCATTTTATGACCCATCCAAGTGGACAACACATCCATCTAATAAAAATCTCATATAGCCCCCTAGTTTTTTGAAAATCTCGTGCAATTTTTATATATCCACCCCCACCACCGCGCCCCCCCCCCCCCCCCCCCCCCCCCCAAAGAAGAATTATCGTATATATGCTGAGAGATAGATACACACCACCTTTCGGTGAGGGTTGCGTGGTGGGTCCCATTTTATGACCCATCTAAATGGACAACACATCCAAATGGGCTCATCTTATAAAGAAATTTATATATTTTTTAAATAAGCCCTTCCATATTTTCAAAAAGCTCCCTAATTTTTTGAGAATCTCATGCAGTTTTGACATATTGAACCACCCCCAAAAAAGCTCCCTAATTTTTTGAGAATCTCATGCAGTTTTGACATATTGAACCACCCCCCCCCCCCCCCCCCCCCCCCCCCCAAAACAAAAAATAAATAAATAAATAAAAAGAATTCTCATATATATTAGGGATAGATGCGCATGAATATTTCCCCACTGTAATATGGTGAGGGATGGATGCACAAGAATATTTCCTTATGTATATATTATTACGGTGAGGGACAATATAGTGGGGCTGACTTTCTAATACATCTAAACTATCTACATACATAGGACCCCCTAAATTACACTGCATTCATCGAGTTTTCACCTATCCAAGTGGATTGGACCGTTGGATTGAAAGTCAGACTTTTTTTTATTTAATATAAAGTCGTTAATGTATATATATATATAGGGAAATACTCGTATGAGAGTAACTCTCACACTGCTATGAGAATAAATAGGGGACCCATTGGATCCAAATCCAATACAAACAACCTAAATATGAGAGGCCCTCCCTTTACTCTCATAATAGTGTGAGAGTTACTCTCATAGGAGCATTTTCCTATATATAGACAGATAGATACGGTGCCCCCACTCCCCCAAGGAAGATTTCCTGGGCCCGCCCTGTAAGTCACTGTTTTCATGCTAAAACTCACTTGCTAATGGCTTTGGAGATGCATGGTTTTATATCAAATCCATGGCTTTCATGCCGATCATACCAAAAATTACAACTCTGATATTTTAGGGTAAACTTGTCAATGCAGGGTTTTGCACCAAACTCAAGGAATCTATGCCAATTGATGGTCTATAAATAGAAAAACCACAAGTCCATGGCCTTTTGGCCTAGACTTGTCAAAATCATGGTTTTACATCGAACCTTACATGGTCGTGATTTTTTAGCCTAATTTGTGAGATACCTAGTTTTGAACTAAACTCATGATTTTTATCATAAAACATGGTTTTCAACCAACAATATCAGTCTATCTTTCTAGCCTAAAGTTGTCAAATCCATAGATTTTAGACTAAAACTCACATGCTCATAGCTTTTTTAGCCTAAGATTGTGAGAAGCATTATTTTATACCAAACTCATCACTTTTGTCCCAATTCTTTTTTTGGTAGGTGACATGGGGTTAGATGGGAACCTGCCCTCCATTAAGCTCAAATCAAAAGAGAGTTACATTGTAAGAAAAAACTCCCTTTATCTCTCTCAATAAGGATTTTTAAGAGCTGAAGAAGTGTAAGACCCTAACCCGAGTTACCGCGATTAGCATACTAATTAAGTTGTGTGTTAGCTCTAAATGGGATTAGTGGATTTTATTTTAGGTTTGGGACTAGAATAACTTTTATATAGCTTTGGGGAGTTTTGAGAGTTTTTTTTATTAATGAGACTCTTTGAGGGTTCTTTTAGTGACTTTGCGTAAGTGTGGGGAGTTATCCGCGATTTTAAAAAATTCGTGTTTTAACTCCAATTGATTGATCTTGTTAGCCTCTACAACTTTGTGCTTACTCTGTCCCCGTTCGAGACCCCGAGACCCGACTTTTCCAACTTTAAAGGCGAAACAGTCTTTCTACACAAAATCTGGACATAATTTTCGATGTCTCTAAACCCAGCAAAATATGTACTTTTCAAAAACTAGATTTCATGTCAAGTATTTTTCTCTTCTTCATCGAACCCATCCGAGGCCCGGAGACCTGTGTTTTAAGCCCAACAAGTCTTGTTAGTTGTGGACCCACCTTCACTTTCCATATAAAAAGAACTCTTCTCCTTTCCTCTTTTCTTTCTCATGTTTGCTAAAGGAGAGTAGTTCCATGTCAAGCTAGGGTTTTCCCTTTCTTCTTCTTCTTCTTGCTTCTTCCCTTCCAATCCACACCAACTCTTGCCCAAATGGAGAATGAGCCCTCATCTCCTTCTTCCCCACCATGAGAGCTTCTCATTGATACTATTTGAGGAGAAATCCAGTCATTCTAAGCTTCCGTTTGAGCAAACTTTGGATATTTGAAGCTCTTCCAAATAAGTAATCATCCCCTTCTCTTAGATTTGTGTTTTTCTAGCCCTCGAGAGCCTTCACCTCCACTATTGTAAGCCCTGTCATTCTTGTTCATTGTGTTTGCCATTTAGGGTTCTAAATGGGTGTATTTTAGGGTTTTTGTGTAGCTCGTGGATTGTGGGCTTGGAAGTGTGTTTGAAGGCTAATTATCCCCATTGGAGACCAAGACAAGTGGATGAATTAACTTATTTTGAATGTTAGCATGTTTAGTAAGAAATTCTTGACTTTTTTCTTTTGGTTCATGATGATTTTATACTTGCATTCTTCTAAACTCTAGCTCTAGTTTCGTTTGACTTCATCAATGTAATTTAATGAGTTAGGTTGTTCTATGTTATTGAATGTTGTTCATGTCATATGTGGGTTTATGATTGATAGGTTTTCTTCTTATCAATGAGGGCGAAATGGAAGGATTCTTATGAAATGTTGTGAAGTGTTTGATGGAAGAGAAATGTGATTTTGAGAAGGTAAAAAGGCCCTCATTTATATAGAAGAGTTGAGGCTCAAAAGAGGCTTGAAAGAGAGGAAGAAAGAGCCCCAACTGCACAGAAATCTAGCTCCTGACACAGTTGGCTCTAACCAACATATGTTCGCTCGAGCTAACCCCTTCCAGAAAGGAATTGGCTCGAGCCAACATATGTTCGCTTGAGCCAACCCTCCCAGAAGCTAGTTCGCATGAGCGAACCCCATCCAGAGGGTTGTTTGCTCGAGCCAACTCAAGGTCGCTCGAGCCAATTGACCTTCAGTCCTGGGTCTATGTTGGAGCTTGAAAATGGTGTTTTAAATGTTTGGAAATGGGTTGTTTTGAACCCTAATGCTATGGTGGGACCTAGGAGGTGATGTATGGAGTGAAAATGGAAAGGAAACTCCATCACGGTGACATATTGAGGACTCTTTTACTTATCAAAGTGTATACGATACTTGGAATGTCCTTGATTTTCTGGAGTGCCAAGCCAAGAATAAAACTCGACATACGAGTGTCTTATACGCATTGAATCAAGTTTTGAAGCCTCAATGTATGGTCCGGTCTATATATAGAAATACCCATATTATTTATACTTTTACTCGAATTACATGATTTATCGTCATTCTTGGGCGTCATAATTAGTTTTATTTCAAAACTACTATATCACGTGGTTTGAATATTCAAATTGGCCTTGTGTGCTCATGACGAGACATTAGTGTGTTACATGCGTGTGAGCTTCCAACTTAATCTGTTTTGGTGTTATACACCTAATTATGCTTTGATTTCATAATGTGACATATTTGTCAGCACCACTAAGCTTAGGCAACCTTATTGGCTTGGTCCACCAACTTGGGGTCCTTCATGACCCTTAGCCAGCTATAGTGTGGGTTTATCTAGCGTGTTATATTATCCGGTTCCACGGCCGGTACTTAGCATGATAGCCAAGTTCCTTGGCATTATTATGTGCATCTAGTTTGCTCTCGTCACTTCGTGTGTCTGGGACCTATATTAGCATGCTCTCATCACATTAGTGATGGAGGATTTAGTTTTATGTGATTGTCATCTTCTCAATTGCCTGTTCATTGGTACTTATATTCATGTTTTGTATCGATCATGTGTTTTCGGATAAATTATGCATCGCATTTCATAACAATTGTGGTTTAAGCAAGTTTAAATGTTTTTCCAAGGTAACTTGTAAATTATTATATTTTTTATATCTCTTCACCCATCTACCAGACCGTCGTGTCTAACCCAGTAGTTTAGTACTCAGGTTCAGATTTTGTTGCCCTCGAGGAGGAGCCAGAGGAGGCAGTCGAAGAGCCTCAACGTGTAGAAGAATGGCAAACTGACGATGTCGTCTAGACATTGGGTCTGCTATGAGTTGCGAAACATCTTTTGGAGGGTGATAGTCACATTTTGGGACTTTGGTTGTACTGGCCTTTGTTAGCCTTTATTTTTAGGGAATACTTAATTAAACTCATCTTTTGTATAAATATTTAACTTTATGCTTTGGGAATGCTACATGAATATTGCTCACTCTAACATCATGTTGCATATAATTGCATTATCGATCTTATTATTATGGAATGACTTGCTAGATTTGGTTTGCTACACGCTTCTGCACCCCGATTGTGAATTGCTTGTGAGCATGACATCCTCACCGCAGAAACCTGTGGGAAATCACGTGCACGGATGTTATATTTCTTCATCATCCACATACGTATCAATAAAAAAGAAAAAAGAAAAATGCACACCGCATTAGATCCCAATCCCAGATTAGGAGCTACCCTCGGGCGCTAACCCAGTCCAAGGTCACAACACTATAAAGAAAAGAGTACGAGTGGCATTATTTCCCTTTTTTTCTAACCAGTCCATATATTGGTTTGCTTTTCTCTATTGGTGTTGAATCTTCAAATTTTCAATCTTTGGAGATAACATCTCGATCTCCCGAACCACTTGAGGATATCTCGAAGGAACTGGAGCATGCCTAATGTATTCAATCAGTAGCTATTCGGGAATCCAAATGTATGATGTAATCAATCCATTTGCCAGCTTGCCTTGTGCATTGAAGTTCCACAATATTTATCTCCTCTTCCAAGCTTGCCCCATAATGTCCAAACTCGGCATTGTGGTCATTAAGGGCCTATTTCTTTACTGGAACTTATGACAAGAATTTGAGATGTTGAAAATTTTTTTTGACACGATGTGACATCTTGTTCCCATGTGTCACATTTAAAACCATCTGTATTTATCCATATAGAATGCAATGGTTTTGTTGTCCATTCACATTGAATCATCTGCTCCAGCTTGACATTATAACAATGAAACTAGCTACTTGCAAAATGAGCATTTTGCATCCATTGAGCTTTTAGGCGGTTCGTTTAGGCTGGCCAAGACCGAGGTTCAAGGTTTTAGGGGTGTTTTGATAAATGTAACATAGCTTTCTTAGAGGCCAAGAAAGTGGAGATTATATGTGTGTGTATATACACAAATATATAGTAATGCTCCCATAGAAGCTTCCCTTACCATCTTACAGTAAAAGCCATCTCGTGGGGCCCACTTGGGACCCCATTAGATATGAAATGGAGGAATCGAAAGATCTAAGTGGGGCATACCTAAATATCAAATTTGAAGTCAATCTAATACCTTTAACCCATTCATCAGTGGTCCATAAGTTTAATGGCTTTATACAAAACAACAAAATTGACCCTCAATCCAATGGTCCACTCCATTCGGATCTAACAAAATCCAGTAGGAGTAGTGCGCTCGGATGGACTAGTAGGTGGCCCCACAAGATGACTTGTATAGTAAGATAATAAGGAAAGCATGTACCGAAGTATTACTCATATATATGAGTGTCCCCTCCTCCCCCTACTCTCATAGTGGTGTCACACTATTATGAGAGTAGGAGGGACCCATTGGATCTATATCCAATGCCAACAGCCTAAATTTGAGACTTCCTAGTCTCATAATAATAAGAGTTACTCTCATAGGAGCATTTTCATATATATATATATATATATATATATACATACATACAAACATACAAAACTCCCCAAGTGTTTTTAAAAAAAAAAAACACCTTACTTTTAGCCTATGAAAGTGTAACTCATACCATCAATGATACACATATCATATTCTAATAGTGTAACTCATGTCATCAATGATACACATGTCTTATTCTCTCTCCTATACATTCTCCTATAAAGATGGATCTCTTATTATTGATTCTCTTAAAATACTAAAGAAACATTGGCTATTAGATATGGCAGAAACTCCTCTTTAAAGATAAGGAAAGGTTTTTAGAATCTCTCTCTCTCTCTATATATATATATATATATGATGTATTAGTAATCCTGGACTCTATGAGAGAGGAGAGAGAATTGATGTAAGCAATATTGTCGAACCACGTAAAATTATTGTGTTTTTAGCGTCCAAGTTGAGATTGCTGGAGTTTGCTGCACAATTGCCAGAGATTAACTGACTGGATCTCAAGAAGGTTCTCGGGCTATTGTGAATTGGAGAGAGGCGACTAGGCCGCATATCTGAAACGAGAGATTTGCACATCTAGCCAATTCGTGTGTCCGCTAAGTTAGAGGATCAGGACTCGCTATTCATCGAGAAAGAAAGAATCTCACAGGGGAATTTATATGAAGCTACACTTTGCATGAGTCATACAAACATAGGACGTGGGTCATAGGATAACTGCTGCTGTGATGACTATTATGTATGCAAATAGGGCTTTGTTATTTTGAATAAGTCAATTAGACAAGAGTCGTATGTCGGCATTTGTCAAGTAGTTGTAGTTATTAGTGGAGATGTGCTTGAAGTAGTTCTGTAAATGTGTAGTCTTACATGTGCCCTGTATTTAGGTGCAATTTCTAATGAAAATGGTGTGGATCATCTAATCAAAATAACTCTTCGTTTGGGTGCAACCTCCCTTGAAGATTCCTATGACCTATCTATAATATTCCTTTGTGAGCAATGACTTCATCAACGTCACGGTTCCCCAAAGAGGGCTGATGTGTGAATGGATTGAATTACTTCATGATGGCCGAAGTATGAAAACTTGAAAAGGAGATCCTAGAAGAGCATACATTTTAGAGAATTCCACAAAGATAACAGATGCCTTTGCTATAGTTGGCCGGGATTAGTCCTCCCAAAGGTGGGGATACCCTAACATATCAAGAAATAATAATAATAATAATAACAGATGCCTTTGCTATAATGGTGGAGATGGGAAAAAAATACTTTATATGCACTGTTTTTATTGATGGTTTCATTTACAAAGAGACTATTGCAGTTTCTATAGCACCTCACTTCGTTATACTTCAGAAATTAAGCCTTTGATGTAGTCTACTATAAGATTTTGAGACAAATCTAAGCCCCATATTTGAAAATTCAAGACAATTAAATTGGTATCATATAACTAAGACAGCTGGTCACCATATCAATGGGATAAAGCTGAGACTATAATGATGATGGCGAGAGATTAACACATCTCGTATTCACAGTCGCAGCCCAATTGAAAGTAGTATTAGGGTAAAATTACACATCAATAACAAAAAGCGTATGAAAAAAACAATTGTCGCCCAAAGCACCAATATTAATATGGCCCAATAACTACCTAACCATTATCCAAAAACGCCAAAATAAATGTGGGCGTTATCCATCTTGCTATCATGTATAAGGACATTGGGGATTAAGCACTTTGGGGAGGGAAGGCTCCACAATGGCATGGAACTTGGAATCCACCTGCTGAAATGTAAGATCTTATAAGACAAAACGCCTTTCATATAACACAAAGGGACTTATGACTTCCCTGAAACAATGGATAAATACAAGACATGCAGAATAAGGTGGGGACAGGCAATCCGATCAATACTAGCCATATCTGATCATTTTTGCAACCGTAATGTGCATTTGAGACACAGAAGAATGCAATACAGTGCAGGCAGATATAAATGACTTGGAATTATCACATATGGGTTGAGCTTGGACATTGTTCTGACCCGTGCAAGCAAAAAAATGGAATTATTGTAAGGGTTCTCAATATACTTTCACTGAGTGCCATCCTCGAATTATAGCATGGTTCTGAGAGACTCTGCTTAAAATGGACAAATTACCGTCTCTTAATGGCAAAAACATATTATAATGTCCATAATAACAATGACTGGAAAATCTTTAAAAAAAAAAACTTCATGTTCCATAGCTATCGATTAATGAAAATGCAAATCACAAAACTAAATAGGTATCTTAGTTCACCTGTTTCATGAAAAATATTCCTACTACATTCCCAAGAATCTAAACAACCACCTGGAGATTAACGAGAGTAGGAACACATCCACTAAGAGAGAGAGTAGGAACACATACACTAAGAGAAAGGACTCCAGGGTTATTTGTATGAAAATGTCACCTCAGCACGAGAAGACGCACGAGGGAAAGCTAGCAATTTTTGAGCTACTCCCAGCAATATCTCTGGCCATTGCTCCACCTTCACGAATGTGGGTCTATCGCAGACATGAATGATCATTTTCTCTAATACCATTGCATTTTTTAGCAAAAATTTCACTAGCTTTATCTGCTCATCTTTCTCATGAAAGCTTGTGACCTTGATACTAGAACCTTCACCCACAAAACCGGTAATTTTGATAGTCTTGAGGTGATGTACCAAACATGGAAATGTAGCTGTCAATGACTCCCAATATTCTCTTTCATCAAAATCATATTTCAGCATACAACTTTTATCCTCCTAAGAGTTCAGGCAAACATGAACATTATAATTTTGCATGTCTAACTTCAAAATAAGGACCATGAAAGTGCAAGACATTTTACCAATAAAAAGAATGCAAAACATTTTAAAACTGAGCAGATAAAATGCAGAGAGAGAAATAATAACAATAAGAGTCAATTTATGACCAATTTTGTGATACTTACATAAATACAATCATAGCGACCCAAATCTATTATAAGATTCTCGAGATCAGGTGAACTCCATAACAAATTAGCTATTCCTGGCAGTTCATATTTTTGCACTCCTGTCCTTAGCACAAGCACCTTGGTCTTAAAGAAGCAAGAATGCAGATCCTCAAATGTTGGAATAGGCATCGCCTTCATACATGGGTTGTGAAATAAGTTAGCAAGAAATATAACAGAAGCGCAAAGGTAGAAAATGGAAACTAAAATTTATAATCATTATGATAAAATAAAAAATTGGGCCTTCTTACCATCCATGCACGAGAAGCTAGCTGTGTACTAACATAACCATTTATATACTCAACATGTAATAAATAAGTAAACTTGATATTGACACGAGTAAAATCCCATTATCTTAGCCCTGAATGTTGGAATAGGCATTTTGCCTTCATACACAGGTTGTGAAATAAGTTAACAAAATTTTTTTTAAAGGAAGTTAACAAGAAATATTCAGAAGTATGAAGTTCATTTTATAACTCCAAAAAGGTTAGAAAATGGAAACTAAAAATTCTAATCCTTACAGTAAAATAAAAAAACTGGGCATTCTTGCATGCACAAGAAGCTAGTTGTGTACTAATATAACCATTTATATACTGCTTATACTGACACTAGTACCAAGAGGTTTTAGAATACTCATATTATATGCTTTAATCAAAATCCCATTCACTTAGCCCTTAGGGGTCGTTTGCCTTACCACATGGGACAGGAAAATGATTTTTACAATTGTAAAATGTTATATATGAAGATATTACACATATAAAACACATTACCATGTTTGTCAAAATACCAATTTCATATGAGCATTAAAGAACATCCAACAGTTTTAGATGTACTTATGGACGTTTTTCACAAATCTCTCAAAATCCACGAAGAACTAAGTTATGAAACTTAACATCTTGGTGTTTACATTAGTACAAGAATATTGAAGTGTAGAAAATTATATCCATAGGTTAGGATTTTTTTAGATGACTTTCAAAAATCTCTTAAAATCCATGAACATTTAAGATATGAGAGTAAACGCCTAAAGCTTTCCTAGCAGTAGATAGAAGATGGATGACTCATTACTAGCTTAACCAATCAAACCTGGCCCCAAAACAATACTGGCAGGTTAACCATGCCTACTAAAAGAGGGGATACAGCCACGCCTAGTCCACACCAGGGCTGCACCTGAATCCAAAGGGGTCCACAATGACACTAACACAATGATAAATGATTTTGGACTGAATTGGACGATCCCACTGTGAGACTTCATCCTCTTTATAGATCTTTGTGTGTACAAGTACAGCAAGTTTGACCCAAGAATTGGGTGATTACAACCAATCAGTAATCCTCCAATTGGGAATAATTAAGAGAAGATTCTACACCTAAATATGGTACAGAAATTGTGACACACAATATTCACCCATCATCTAGGCCTAGTTTAATCTCATGTGGGTCATTCATGTAGACCCAATTTGACACCTCCCTCAAATTGATGCTAGAGAGTCAAAGAGCATCAATTTTGTAGCTAAGAATACATGACGAGGCCTTGGAAGTCCTTTAGTAAAGATATCAGTAAGTTGCAGGCTTGTAGAAATGTGAGGAAGGCCGATAACGTTATTCATCACAATTGAAGTTGCAATCAACTTCTATGTGTTTTGTCCGCTCATGAAAGACGGGATATTCCGCAATTTGAATTGCACTAGTATTGTCAGCATTGAATGGTGTTGGAGGATTTTGGGCAAAGCCAAGATCGGGCAAAGCACCACAGAGCCACAATATTTCAAAACAAGTGGAGGACATCACACGACACTCAGCCTTTGTGGAAGATTTAGATATACGTTCTAGTTTTTTGCACTTCCAAGAAATCAAGGCATTACCGAGAAACATGCACCAGCCAGTTGTAGAGTGGCGGGTATCAAGACACCCGGACAAATCATTATAGGAGTATGTTGTGATAGTGAGTGGGTTGTAGTTGGAAAATATAAACCAAGTGTGGGAGTGCCAAGAAGATATCGTATAATTCGACGTATGGCAGCTAAGCGTAGATGACGTGGAGCACTCATAAATTGACTCATCAAGTTTACAGCATAAGAGATATCTAGCCTGGTGATGGTTAGGTAGACTAAGCTTCCAACAAGTCATCAATACAAAGTAGGATCTAAAAGAAGGTTACAAACTAACAATCTTCTTTGTTTAACTTGACATTCACTTTAAGAGGTGTGTCTACCGGTGTGGGATTTTGGAGGTTTGCCATTTCAATGAGATCAATAGTATATTTGTGTTGATTAATGAACAAGCCTTCAACAGATTGATGAACCTCCAAGCCGAGGAAATGAGTGAGTGGACCCAAGTCCTTCATATGAAAGCATGAAGGGATGTTGGAAGATGCTATATCATACCGACATCCGTACCCATAATAATGATATCATCAACATAGACTAGCAAAACACTGATACCAATAGATGTATGTGTAAAGATACAGGTCAGCTTGACCTAACGGGTCAGCCCACGACCCATGAATTGGGTCAGCCCACAAATCAAGTTAGTGTATGAGTTGTCAAATAGATTCTAGTTACCTTATTATGATCTGTAATCATGCAATTAGATCTTCTAAGTTAGGCAATACAATAACTATAATCATGTAATTAGATCTTCTAAGATTAGGCAATACTGTATTATATAAGGATGTCCATCATCAATACATAAACACAATTCTCTCGCAACTGTCTCTCTCTCCTATATGGTTCTGTAATCTTTTGCATGGTTCTATTTTGGTTCAAGAATATTTCACATGGTATCAGAGCCCTAGAGCACTGATCGTCTGTCCATTCCAGCATAGGAGAAGACCTGCGACAGTTCTAATCATCTGTAAAAGCACTGTATCGGCTGTGATCAAAGGTGGCCAACCTGTTGATCACCCACCGCCCAGAGAAATCCTCCCATCCTGGTCGACCATCACTCCTGGGAATTATACACATTTTTTCCAGATTTTTTGATCATCTGAGGTAGGCCATTCTCTCTTATTTATACTTCTCCCGTTTGAGCACATAGTTTTCATCACGACCATCACACTTTCTGGTCTCTCAAGCTTTTATCAAAATTCCACTTGGAGGAGCTTCGGATTTTTTATACAGAGATCACTGTGTGATCTTATCATACCCTTGATCATCCAGTGGGGTCCATAGACACGATCTGTGCCCAGATTCAAGGTCACCTGGACCATTATTTTTGGAATTTTTTTTCTTCCAGCCTGCTCCCTGTAGGCTGAAATCTATCATCTGTTCATTCAGTAGGACCCATAGCACTCCTCTGTGCTCAGATCAAGTCATCTGTCCTCTGATCTTTCAGTAGACTTGGACAATTTTCTAGGATTTTTCAGATCTGGCCATTTTCTGGATTTTTTTTCCGCTCTGGTTGGTACTTGTGATTGGATTTCTCTTTTCTTCAGTTTGTAACCACATTATTTATTTTCATGACTTCTGATCGCACTACATCGGGCATTACTGTCATCCTTGATGGAACCAATTATTCCTATTGGTCCCATCTAATGCAAAATTTCCTTAAAGGACAAAAACTTTGGAAGTATATTGCTACGTAGGTCCCTCAACCAGACAGTAAGGATGCTAAGTTTGAGTAATGGGAAGCTTCAATCGAGAAGATCAATTCTTGGATTGCCAATTCGGTCACGCCATCTATTGGGAATCAACTAGCTAAATTCACTTATCCTAAGGATGCTTAGGATTATTTAGCCAAATTGTATACTCAGTCTAATGCTGCTCGCCGGTATCAATTAGAATGGGAAATAAAAAATGCAGACCAAGGCAATGACTCCATTCATGATTTCTTTATCAAAATGACTGCTTGATGGGATCAACTGGCTCTAATGGAACCTACTTTTGCAACAACTGATGATGCCCATAACTTTGAGGTACATAGGCAGCAGACTCGCCTGGTTCAGTTTCTTATGGCTCTCCGCCCTGATTTTGAACATGTTTGTGGTTTATTATTACATCGGTCCCCACTGCCTTTTGTTGACACGGCACTCTCAGAACTCTTGGCAGAAGAACAAACTCAGTTTTCTCTTACAAAGAAGAAACATGTGGAACCCACACATGTCCTGTCAGCAAATGTTAGTACCCCTCAGAATGATCGCTCTTTTCCACCTGGTAC
This sequence comes from Persea americana, assembly GCA_029852735.1. Classification (NCBI taxonomy): domain Eukaryota; kingdom Viridiplantae; phylum Streptophyta; class Magnoliopsida; order Laurales; family Lauraceae; genus Persea; species Persea americana. The sequence continues at coordinate 53,182,236 of CM056814.1, read as the reverse complement.
CAATGACTTTTGCAATTATTGTAAGAAGAAAGGACACTGGAAACGGGACTGCCCAACCAGACCTCAACGGCCAAACAACAAGAACAAACAATCTGGTCATCAGCCCAATCGTGGTCCCATGCAATCATATTCCCAGCGTTCCTATGCTGACAATGTCACAAAAAATGATAATTTTGTGCATCTGCAAATGGATCTTACCTCTCAGATCCAAGCTACGGTTGATGAGCGTATGCAACAGTTGTTTCTGGCTTCCTCCACTGGTTCTACTTCTCCGACGGCCCCCACCCCCTCAGCCTCTGGTTTTGCCACGACCATTTCAGGTCCTTCAGGTACACATGATATTACATGGATTTTTTTATTCTGGTGCTTCCTATCATATGACAAATGATGTTTCCAAACTTCATAATTGTCATACTCCTGCTAGCTCTATCACCATCCATACCGCAGATGCCACTCCTCTACCAGTCTCACTTATTGGCTCCGTTTCAAATAAGTTGCTCTCTTTCACTAATGTTTTGTGTGTTCCCCACCTCTCCATCAGTTTAATCTCTGTTAGTAAACTGACCTCTTCTGGATTTCTTATCTCATTTTCCTCCACTGGTTGTTCTGTGCAGGATCCGCGCACCGGGAGACAGATTGGGACCGGCCTTAGGTCAGGAGGACTTTACTATCTTCAATCGCTGCACCTTCCACCTTCAAGCTTCTCCCCTGTCGCCCATGTTTCCTCTGCATCTCCTTTTGCTCTTTGGCACTCTCGTTTAGGCCATTTATCTTTAAATAAAATGAAGCTTTTATTTAATAGTGGTGTTCTAGGAAACATTTATGTATCAAACATTTCTACTTGTTTTGGTTGCCACTTTGGTAAACAACATGCATTTCCTTATAATAAAAGCACCTCCTTTACTACTGCTCCTTTGCTTTGGTACATTCTGATGTTTGGGGACCCACCTCTCAGCCAATGAAAGGCGGTTCCATTTATTATGTGTTGTTTATTGATGATTTCACAAGATATACATGGTTGTATTTGATGAAAAATCGTTCTGAGTTATATGCCAACTACACTGCTTTCTCTACCATGGTTTCCAGTCAATTTGACACAAGAATTAAAATATTTAGGTCTAACTCTGGGGGAGAATACATGTCCCACAAATTTCGTTCTTACCTGACCAGTCAAGGAACTCTAGCTCAATTATCATGTCCTGCCACATCACAACATAATGGAGTGGCAGAACGGAAACACAAACATATCCTCGAGACTGCTAGATCCTTGATTCATTCCTCCCATGTTCCTCTGCAATTCTGGGGGGAAGCAGTCCTCACTACCACCTATCTGATTAACAGAACACCATCCACTGTCTTATCTGGCATATCTCCCTATGAAAAATTGTTCTCATGTCAACCTGATTTGTCCCATCTCAAAGTTTTTGGCTGCACCTCCTTTGTTCTGTTGCATGATAATGAAAGAACCAAACTTGCACCCAAATCCACTGTCTGTGTTTTTTTAGGGTATGGCATTGAACAAAAAGGATATCGGTGCTATGATCCTAAAACCAATAAGTTACGAGTCTCTCGTAATGTCACCTTCCTGGATCATATACCTTTCTATACATTACCCATTGCATCCTCTTCTCCTGAGCAACCTCCGATCTATCCCCTTGACCCCTTTCCAGATCTATTTCCCTCCGATACTCCTTCTCCTCCACCCCTGCAAGTATATCATTGTCGGCCCAAACCTCCGTCTGCTCACTCAGAATCTGCAGCCCCACATCCTACTTCTGACCATGGGCCTATCTCCTCTGCTCCAGATGTGCAGGATCCTCCTCAACCTCGAAGGTATCCCTTGCGCACCAGAATCGCTCCCTCCCGATTTGGCTTTGTTTGTACTGATCATTTTTCTCCATCGTATAAGTCCTTTCTTGCAGCAATTCATACCTTAGCAGAACCACAATCCTATAAGGAGGCCATTACTCACCCGCACTGGAGATCTGCCATAGCACAAGAACTTGCGGCTCTGCAGAAAATTCAAACATGGGATCTTGTTCCTCTTCCCTCAGGGAAACGGGCTATTGGCTGCAAATGGATATTCAAGATCAAGACCAAATCTGATGGAACTGTGGATCATTACAAGGCCGCTTGGTTGCCAAAGGCTACACACAAGAATATGGGGTAGACTATGAGGAGACTTTTGCACCAGTTGCTAAGATGACAACTGTCCGGACCTTTATCTCCGTTGTCGCTGTTAGACGTTAGCCACTCTACCAGCTTGATGTCAAGAATGCATTTTTGAATGGATATCTTCTGGAAGAAATCTATATGCATCCTCCTCCAAGTGTCACGAGACCTCCGCATTATGTCTGTCGTCTAAAACGTGCCTTGTATGGACTCAAACAAGCCCCTCGTGCTTGGTTTGAACAGTTTAGCACTAGCATTATCAGCATTGGCTTTTCTCAGAGTGCTCATGACTCCGCTCTCTTCACTCGCTATTCGCGATCTGGACGTGTTTTCTTGTTACTCTATGTCGATGATATGATTATCACTGGCAATGATGCTCCCGGTATTCTATCCTTGAAGCATTTTCTTCATCGACAGTTTGAGATGAAAGATTTGGGCCATCTTCGGTATTTTCTAGGCATTGAGGTTGCTACTCTCCTCACAGATATCTTTTATCGCAAACAAAATACTGCAATGAAGTGTTCCAACGAGCTGGACTCACAGATCGTAAACCTGTCTCTACTCCAATTGAACATAATCTAAAGCTTCGGACTACTGATGGAGAACTGCTTTCTGATCCAACTCGTTATCGTGAGGTGGTTGGCAGCTTGGTATATCTTACTATTACCAGACCAGATATTGCCTATGCAGTACATGTGGTAAGCCAATTTGTTGCACAACCCACTCATCTTCACCGGGGTGCTGTCCTGCACATATTGAGATACTTACAAGGGAGTTCAAACCACGCTCTCCTTCTTTCCTCCAGTCAGAATCTTACTCTCCATGGTTATTCTGATTCCGAGTAGGCAGGAGATGTCAATGATCGGCGATCTACAACCGGTTTTTCCATTTTTCTTGGCTTTTCTCTCATCTATTGGAAGAGCAAGAAACAGGAAGTTGTCTCACGATCATCCACTAAAGCTGAATATCGTGTTGTGTCTCACACTACTACTGAAATTATTTGGCTTCGCTGGTTACTTCAGGATTTAGGAGTTCTTGTTCCTAAATCTACCTCTCTTTACAAACAGTGAAAGTGCATGGAAACTAGCCACAAATGATGTCTTCCATGAACGATCCAAACATCTTGAAGTTAACTGTCACTTTATTCGTCAACATGTTTGGAGTGGTACTATTAAACTCATCCAGATTTCACTAGCTGCTCAAATTGCAGATTTTTTCACCAAAAGCCACTCCACTTCTCGGTTTTCGGAGCTAGTTTCCAAGCTTTCAATGGTCACATTCTCCCATCCAAAGCTTGAAAGGGGGTGTAAAGATACAGGTCAGCTTTACCTAACGGGTCAGCCCGACCTAACGGGTCAGCCCACGACCCATGAATTGGGTCAGCCCACAAATCAAGTTAATGTATGAGTTGTCAAATAGATTCTAGTTACCTTATTATGATCTGTAATCATGCAATTAGATCTTCTAAGTTAGGCAATACAATAACTATAATCATGTAATTAGATCTTCTAAGATTAGGCAATACTGTATTATATAAGGATGTCCATCATCAATACATAAACACAATTCTCTCGCAACTGTCTCTCTCTCCTATATGGTTCTGTAATCTTTTGCATGGTTTTGTTTTGGTTCAAGAATATTTCACAGTATGTTGAAGGAAGACAAATGGATCATAAGGGCTTTGATTAAAAGCAAGATGAAGAGCACTGTGGAACTTCTTGAACCAAGCACGAGGTGCCTTTTTTAGCCCATAAGGTGAGCGCCTTAGTCAACAAAAATCATTGCGCGAAGTTGAAGAAACTCCTTGTGGCAGCCGCATATATACCTCTTCCTTAAGATCCCCGCGAGGGAATGCATTTTTAACATCCATTTGGTACAACGGCCATGATTGTGAGGCAACAATGGTACGAACTGTAGTCATCTTTGCAACAAGCTCAAATGTCTACTCATAGTTTGTCCTATATTCCTGTTTGTTTCCACGTGCGACAAGTCAAGCCTTGTATTTATCTAGTGTCCTATCAGGCTTAGGTTTAAGAGAATAAATCCACTTGCAACCAATTGGTTTAAAATATCTAGGACATCAGGAGTTAGGTATTTGAGTAGAAGAAACTGTAGTCAGGAATGAAGTCTGATAGGGACCATAACGGGCTGGAGGCCTTGAGAAACAAGTAGACCGACGCAGGATGGGAGACTAGTTTGGACCAAATGCAAGAGAAGGATCTCGAAGGGTTGTCCTGTAGTAGAGTCTTTGTTCCGCCTGTGATATATAACATCAGGTTTAAACCTAGCAAATGTAGATGTGTCAAAAAAATGAGGCATAGTGGCAATGGAAGGAGAATCAAGAGGCTCGAGATATTGCTGAAAAATATTGGTCGTCTAAGAAAAGAACATTTCAAGAAATCCGAATCCGTCGAACCTATGGATCATAAAAAACAAACCCCTTTCGATGAGGTGCATATCCAAGGAATGCACACTTGGCGGACTAGGCAGTCGGTTTGGTGCATTCAAAAGGAGGTAAAAAGACAAAGCTCACACAACTGAATGCATGAAGATGTGCATAAGATGGTGTTTCTTTATAGAGATGGTAATATGGGGTCTAATTTAATATGGAGGATGATGGTAACCGATTTATAAGATGAACTGCAGTAGTAAGTGCTTCCGTCCAAAAACGTGGAGGAACAAATGATTGAATGAGAAGAGACCGAGTTACATCAACGAGATGTCGATTTTTCCTCTCAACTACTCCGTTCTATTGAGGAGTATCAAGGCATGTTTGTTGCAAGAAATAATCCCCACCCCAGTTACATCAACGAGATGTCGATTTTTCCTCTCAGCTACTCCGTTCTGTTGAGGAGTATCAAGGCATGTTTGTTGCAAGAAATAATCCCCACCCCCCCCCAAATCAGAGTTTAATATTTTAATGCACGTAGGAAATTGATTTTCAATATATTCCAACAGAAGTTTAAATGCATTAAAAACATCAGATATTAAATGAAAGAAGTAAACGCAAGTGAATCAACTATGATCATCAATAAAGGTGACAAAAAACTAATGTCATATTGGAAAACTATCTGCGGAAATTGTCAATAAACTAATTAAATAATAATAATAATTATTATTATTATAGAAAGGAAAGAATAAAGTATCCTGGCAGTAGCGCACTTACTTCCGGGTAAAGCACCCACTACCGAATACCGTACCCACTTCCGATTAGCATGCCCACTCCCACAAAAGTAACGTATCTCATAAACTCATAAATCAATGATGGTGGCGCACCATAACTTTCGCAGAAGCAGGAACACAATATCAAGAATGGTAATAACAAGTAATAAAGCCTGGAGACATGTTGAGAGCAGTTACAAAAGCACCTCAATGCTTACAATCAGAAATGGGTTGGGCCAGATAGGTGGAGGTGGGCCTAAACTTGTGAAGTCCAAAAACACAGGAAAGAGAGGGCTTTCCTACGCTTTAAAACATGAAACCACCAACAATCCCCCACACTTTAAAGTAAAGGAAAGACAAGTTGTTGCTGCAAGGTGGTCTGATGAAGTTGTGCATAGATGGATGTGAACGAGGTCTTGAACCTTCACTTAGTGTAATAAGTTTGAAAATACCAAAACTCTATGGTGAACTAGGATCTTGAACCAAGAGTTTATCTTATAAATTGTACTTATTACACAGTCTCAGGGTCACTTTGGTTCCTACAGCGGCCCACTTTGAGATTTGTTCAAGAAGGAAAATTGAGTACGGACCTCTCCCTGCATCGAAATCATAAACCCGAGAGGATGATCCTCTCCTTGTCTCAACACCGAAGCCAAGCAACACCAAAATCCAACTAATGAGACTCAGTCGATCACGTAACACAACCTAGGCTCTAATACCAAGTGTTGTGCCCGTCAAGGATGAAAATAGCGGTAGCGGTGGGCGTAGCGGCCCATCGCCAAAACCCTAAATAGCGTAGCGGCGCTATGTAGCGTCGTAGTTGTGCATTTTGAAAATTTCATCAAAAAAATCTGAAAAAATTCTAGAAAATCAAGACTATTGGAAAATGATTGAATTTTTTATTTTTTTATTTTTTTATTTTATTTTTTTTGCAAAAGGGGGCATAGCGGCCCTCTCATTATATGAAGTCCTATATCGCTGTGTGAATAGAAAATAATAGTAAAGATCATTTTTTTATATGTATTTTATGTTGCTTAGTTATGTTAACTTAAAAACTAATAATATGCTTATAATCAACAGTGTCATCATTATATTACCAGTACCGTTGCTTAAAATATCACATTTCACAGTTTTATTTATATGGCAAAAAATTTTATGTTAAAGTGAAATTTAATTAGGACTCTATTTCCTATTAGAGTGAAAAGGGCCCATTAGTTAAGGCCCTATTTCCTATTAGAGTTCACTTTGGTTAAGCATTATTTCCAACTAGAATAAAATTTTGCTAAAGCCCATCTTCAAGTAGAGTGAAATTTGACTGGGCTTTATTTTCAATTAGTGCAAAAATGGGCTATGATCTTATTTCTAATTCGAGTGAAATTTGATTGAGCTCTATTTTCAAGTAGAGTGAAATTTGGCTAAGGCCTTGATTTCAATTAAGTAATATTTGGCTAAGGCATGACTTTTTTAATTTCATATTTAGGCCCCATTGTGGAGCCCACCAATGGTTAAAAGGCATTAGGTGCCTCAGGTTTTATTTTTTCTTAGAGCGTTCATTTAGATTTTATGTATAACTTTCAAAGTGCCCATAAGTGGCCTCTAATGAAATAAAAGAGGGGGTCCATTTAATTTTTATTTATGCCTTTCAAACTGTCCATAAGTGCCCTCTAATGATTCAATAAAAGAGGAGGTTGACACACACAAATCGAGAAATAAAAGAGGGGCTCCATCTAATTTTTGTTTAGAACTTAAATAGGGCCCATTAAGTGCCCCTAATGAATTAAAACCAATTAAATAGGTTTAGGGGTTGACACACACAAACCGAGAAATAAAAAAGGGCTCCATTTAATCTTTGTTTAGAACTTAAATAGGGCCCATTAAATGCCCCCTAATGAATTAAAACTAGGGGCGAAATTAAATAGGTTAGGGGGTTGACAGTTGACACACACAAATCGAAAAATAAAAAGGGGCTCCATTTAATTTTTGTTTAGAACTTAAATAGGGCCCATTAAATGCCCCCTAATGAATTAAAACTAGGCCGAAATTAATTAGGTTTTGGTGCCATGCTGCCTTTCTCAACACAAGGGTCACAAAAAACGAGAAGGGGGAGAGGAAAAGAATAGAAAAGAAAAGAAAAGAAAGGAGGAGGAGAAGAAGAAGAAGAAGAGATGCTGCTGCCTGCCTTTGCAGCAGCCCGCTGCCTCTATTGCCGCTGCCTTCAAGACAGGTATGTTTCTTCATCTGTTCTCTGTATTTATTTATTTTTCACTTCTTCCCTTTTTTTATTCATCTTCTTCTTCCTCCAGTCAAACAGATGAAAAGGGAAAAGCCTGCTGGTTTTTTTTTTTTTTTTTTTTTTCATTTCATAGCTCTTTGCGTCCGATTGGCAACGCATTGGTGTGTATCAGCCGCTACGTAAATAGCGGCCGATACACACCAATACGGTTGTGAACGGCACTATTTCAAGTTTAGCGTAGTGGCCATGATTTATCAGCCGCTACGTAGATATTTTCATCCATGGTGTGCGTGCGTACGGAAAAGCAAATACCGACAATCCAGCCACACACAAAAAGAGAGAAAATCACACTAGAGATTCGCGTGGTTCGATAAAGTGCCTATGTCCATGGCTGAAAGAACCCACTCTCTTTACTATTCCATCACTTTAGGTCTAGAGTTACAAATTACATTGTATTTATAATCTCTACTATCTTAGCCCCCAAAAAAGCCCAGGTACAATGGCACAACCCCGGAACCTTGATCGTAACTGTAGACCAATCTCAAGGATGAGATTGAACGAATCCAAAGGATTCCAGCCCTAGGACACAAGACAAGCAATAACACTCACGAGAAATAACTCACAATAACTTTATTAATTGAAGAATGCATGAAGCATTACAATAAGCTCTTCTGTATAAATAGAGCAGTAGCGTCCTAAATAAGGAAATATCTAATCCTAATCAACTTATAATTTAGAAAGCAAGCCTTATTAAGTAATACTACTAATTCTAGACAATTAGAAAATCATGTGGACCCCATCAGAAGGGTCCATCAAGTTCCGCGGGTCCTGGTCTTGGATCGGCCTGCATCAACTCTCTCCGGCTTGAAAGAACTCGACTCCAGCAAGTTGACAGCTTGATAATGACAGAAAGAATTCGATCACAAGTTCTGAAAATTTCCTCCTGGGTCAAAAATCAAGCACACAAACTTTCGTCTTTTCTTTTTATCTGCATTCGCATGACATAGCTTGGAAGTTCAATCCAATCTTTTCCTCCATGTAGAAGTACGTTGGAGGTGTCTTTGCTGCCGATGTATGAAGTGAATTCAGATGTGTAATTTGACTATTAGATGCTTTAGGTGTTGCCTTTGTACCAATAGATCATGATCATTGAATATCAATCGTGGCTCCTTGAAAATGGAGTCAGTGTGAGGAACTTCAATAACTTAATCTACTTGTGAAACTATTGGGGCAATTGATTTGATTTCCGATGATGCAATTGGATTTCCTGGAAGTGGCATGACAGTGAGATCTACCGGATGTTCAATCTTTTTGCTAACCTGGTCACAGTCTTCAATATTTGTTTGATCTTGTACTTCCTCAACCCTTTGCAACTCTTGAGTGGCACTACCTTGATCTACATTGTTTGTACCCACGAAATTAGCTTTGCTCTGAAATTGCTCTTCGATGTTATCCTTGATGTCTTCTGTCTTCACTTGGGGGTCAACCATAATTTCTCTTTCAACGTTGTGCTCTTTCCGTGGTTCATCTGTCGAAGGTGATGATGTAGATGGAGACGGTGCTATTGACTTCATTCGAATGAGTCCAATCCCTTTTCCATTCCATGAAAGGGTATACGTATTCGCCTCTATATCATTGTGCACTTTTCGATCAAAAAGCCATGGACGCCAAAAAATAATATGAGTAATATTCATATGGATCACATCACACCAAATTTCGTCCTCATAATTGCCAATCTTGAATGATACCAAACATCTGAGTCACAGGGATGACATGACCATTAGACCATGTGACCTGGTAGGGCTTAGGAAGCTTCTCAGTTGGCAAATTAAGTTTGTCAATAACCTCTTGTGAGACAAAATTTATTGCACTACCAATGTCAATAATCACATTAACTGACATGTCTTTGATTCTTACTCGTTTGTGAAATTTCTAAGCCATCCTCAATTCTTCTTCTTCTTTTTTATTTGTATTGAGGAGTCAGCGAATGACAAGAGTGGGATTTTCTTCACCTACAAAAAGTCTCTCCACAACATGAGCTCTTGGTCGACATTGTTGCATGTGAGACCGTAGAAGCATACGCTCAACGCGAAAGGCATCCAAGTATGCTTCTTAACTGGTGTTACAAAAATTCATATTTTCCACGATGTCTGGTCTCAAGCCTCTGACATAACAAACTAAATCATGTGTCTCATCTTCGTCCAGTTCGCATGTATCTTGGAACTATCGAAGTTGGTGGTCATATTCATCATCCGTCAAATTTTCTTGCTTCAAATTGAGAAATTCCTCAAAATAGAATTCATTTTCAAAATACCAATTGCCATATTTGCGCACATATCGAATTCTTTGAATTTCATTTGAGGGTCCAAAAACTCTCATGATGACTTGGATGCAAGGAAATTAAAATTTAACTTCTCAACAAAATGGAATTTTTCTCTTTTTTTTTTGTTTTTTTTTTTAAGCTAGTGGGCTGGGTTGAGTCTTTGATCGAATAGACCAACCTCTCAGATGAGGTTGATCGAATCCAACAAAGGGATTCCACACAAAACAACAATCACAGCCATGAACTCATGGGAATAACTCACGTTACTTGAATTCATTGAATAATGCATGAAGCATTACAATAAGCTCTTCTGAATAAACAGAGTAGTAGAGTCCTAAATAAGGAATATCTAATCCTAATCAACTTATAATTTAGAAAGCAAGCCTTATTAAGTAATACTACTAATTCTAGACAATTAGAAAATCATGTGGACCCCATCAGGCAGGTCCTTCAAGTTCCGCGGGTCCTGGTCTTGGATCGGCCTGCATCATACAATGACAAAATACCCCTGGCCCAAAGCTCGGTCCCTGGCTAACCCACCAATCCGGTAAACCTAGAATACAAGACATAAACCCAACAATTCAGAACCATATAGGGAAAGAGACAACTTTAGGAAAGGCTATTGGGAAGAAGAAATAGGGAAAATAGTTTTGTAAGTAAAAACTAATTAGCTCGGTTAGGTTTTATATTGTAGCGGCAAAATCCCAATTTATTGTAGCAGCCATGTAACAGCCAATATTTTGTTCCATGGAGGAGACCTCTGGCAGAATAGCTCAAACCTCAGCCGTGGGACAAATTGATGGTCTGGATGCTTGCCGTAAATGTAAACTAGCAAAGATGTGTAAGCCAAAGGGAAACAATTGAGGAGATCTCTCCTAAACTAGTTTTTATATTTAATCTAGGCTTTTACACCCTTTTGTAGAAATTTAGAGAGTCTCCAAATTCAATTTGACTACACTGACAAATTCCCGACATTCTAGTAGGAATGAGATTCTGAAAAGTGAAAACCAAAGAACAATCTTCAAGCAGAGAGAGAAGAAAGCCCACAAAACTCATGAGCAAGATGTCATCAAACTCCATGTGGCAAGAGAGACCAAAAGTGGGCTTAAAGTTGGCGTTGTGAGCGCCAAACTCGCACATAATCTTACAGAGAGAAGGAACATACAATCCATGTTCCAAACTCCTTAGCAATTAAAAAGAGAAAACATAAGATGGAAACAGAGGAAAATAAAAATAATTAATAGAAATGAAATAAGATTGTTACTTTGATTTGGCAAGAAAGAAATTATGAGATCCTTCACTGCAAAAAGCAGAGAAAGATGGCTAATCTTCTCTCTCTCTCTCTCTCTCTCTCTCTCTCTCTCTCTCTCTCTCTCTCTCTCTCTCTCTCTCTACCTACACACAGAGATAAAAGTAGAGAATCAGAGACCAGAAGAGAAGATGGGGATGTGGCAACAGCACCCACATGAGCAGGTAGCATGGTATTTAACAGCTGGTGAGTTAACTGAATACAAAAACCGGAATGGCAAGCTCTGATCGATTCGTCAACCCAGCCTGAATCCGAGTGAGTAATTCATTATATGGCCATTTTGCATTTTTAATTGAATATGGGGTTTGGTTTCCTCAACTTCAAATCCTAATTTCAACCGTTATCCAACCCAAAAATAAAAAAGGATTTAATGTTTTCTAGCATCTTTTTTTATCTAACAGGATCACCCAAGAGAATAAACACAACTGAAATGTGATTAAGACTAATTACATATGATTACACCCAAAATGTTGAAAGAAGAAAAAAGAAAACAATCAAGCATACCTGAATGCATGTACTGCATAACTTAAGAACTCTGGCATAGCGAAGATTAAGAAGTGACGATCTCAGGGAAGAAATGCACTTTTTTTTCACATCCCCATGATAAAAAATGGAGACTTCAGCTGCTTTTAGGAACGGCATAGCTTTGAAAGAAAACTTGCCTAAAGTCCCAGAAGAAAACTTCAGAATTTGGAGATTAGGGGCTTCAATGTTAACCCTGAGATTATAAGCTCCTCGTATTTTCAAGCGCTTAAGTTGTAAACTAGAAGAAGTGCAGATCTTTACAGGGACAGAAATGCTACTGCGAATAGCTAATTCTTCGAGCAGAGGGCACCCTTTTAATAAGTCTTCAACGAATCCAACTCTCAACTTAGTGTAATCTAGATGCAATGCCGTGAGATTCGTAAAGTTCACAGGCTTAGAAACTCGAATCCAGCAATTTCTCAGCGTCAGGGAAATCAATGTCTCACAATTCAATATCCAAGAAGGCAACGCGTATGAATCGTTTATACAAGGGAACGAGAAATCAAGTTCTTGAATGCCTTTTCTCATCGCAAAACGAAGCCAGGCATCCACGTGAGAAACATACTCTCTGTTAAAGGGAAACCACGAGAGTCGAAACTTGTGGATGTTTGGGGAGGAGTTGACAAGAAGAGCTCGGTCTACAAATCTAACAAAATAGCCTTCATCATCAAAGTCTGCAGGGTAGTTGAAGTGGAGATTGGGAACCGAAGTGGAGAGATCTCTCCACCTGCTTGACAAAACTCCTAAAAGAAATACATGTTTAGTGTCTAGGAAGGAGAGGATGCGGTGTATGAGATGGTCTGGTAAAGAGCTAAGACGATCAACCTCCATCTTTTTTGCTGCTTGAAATAATCGGTTGGAAATCCCTTGTGCCCTCTTCTTCAAATTTTGAAATTCCCTCTTGAACTTTGTTTCTTCCAATTCTCTCTACAAATCTTCAACTCTCTCTCTCTCAATCTTGAAGTTCCCTGAACCCACTTACCCTTTCTTTCTTGGAGATGTCGCTGGAGCTCGAGCCCTCAAATCTTCAACACTCTCTCGCTCTCTTGTTTTGACCTATTGGTTCACCCTCAGGCCTCAACTTCCCTTTCCCAATTTTAGGAGTCAAATTTTCATACTGTAACCGGAATCATTTGACTCTCGTCAATGTTATTATTAATTTTTTTTTACTTTTTTCACACCATACATACAGAGAAATTCTAAATAAACCCACCTAACTTGGTGAGCCCACCCATATTATGAGCTCCCACACAAAAAATATAAAGCATCTGTTTTTACTGAGCCCACCTACAATAATTCCCAAAGTGCCCCTTCTCCTCTTGCTTTCTCCTTTTCTCCACTTTTCCTCTTCTTCTCAAAAAAAAAAAAAAAAAAAAAAAATGGAAGCCATTGTCCTCTTCTTCATCGGTCTTTCTTCTTTAGAAAAACGAAACTCGTCCAACATTTTTATTCTCCCCCAGAGGTAAACTCATTATCTTCAAGTTCTTCCAATGTGTTCTTCCTCTTTGTTAATTTTTTCCAAGTAAATAAATATTTTTCAAGGAAAGATTGTAATAGATGCAAATGGAATGGAGTGTGGGTTGCAATTGGGAGGGAAATACCATTTAATGGAAGGGATGGGGGAGAGCAGAAGAGAAATCACGAACGGAGTGAAACCAAAAAAAAATAGCGTTATGTACGAAAATATAGAGCCGTGCACATTAAAACATGCAGGGCGACTCTTAGACATGGAACAAATTTTTGCATGGCATATGAAAATCGTGCCAGTTGCATATGCACGTCATTTCACATCCGTACATGTGACATGCACTGCTAATGAAAATTGTGCAATTTCAAATATGCACGGCTAGTGAAAACCGTGTAATTGCAGGTATGAACTGCTAATAAAATCTGTGCAGTTTCGGATATGCACTTTCATGTTTCCGTGTAGTTATATGCACTATCATATGCAGATGGGCATAGTTAAATTTGTAATCGATAAGTTTGTTTACTTATTGTTAATCAGAATAATGTATATATTTCAGGCATTTAAACAAATTAGCAAAAGTGCCGCCAAGAAGAGTTTGTCCTAGTAGTTCTTCGATGTCAGGCTGCGGAGGCATTGTTAGTAGTCCATCGACCTCGTGGGGGTTGGAGAGCTGTTGCGAGCTCATTCACCTCAGATTGTCATCGGGCAACGACGTCAGAGCGGAGACACAAGGCACGACAAGATCTACTTCCAGATCCGATAGAGGAGTCATAGTAGGATGTAGCCTCTAGGAAGGCTATAGATGATGAGATGATTGATGAGAAGGCACAACCGGTCATTTCAGAGGAAAGAGTGGCTTAGGATCGTCGATGCTGGGGCAGCTGGATCAGTCGATTGGTTGCTATGAAGCTGGGCTCAAAATCGATATGGAGGATCTTAGCTAGACAGACCCTAGGGTCGCTAAGACTTGCAGGTAAGAATCTCTCTCTCTCGATCTCGATCCGCACACTTTAGCAAATGGACCTAAATGCGAGCACTTGACTTTTTTCGTGGCGCCTGGGCTTTCTGGTATGTGGGAGTGGGGATAGGATTTCCCCCTTGTCGAGTTCAATGCTATTGCACCTTGACGCACGTTAGCACGAAGAGCTATGATAGCAATCTACCATTTATGGGAGTTTCATTAGAGCCGAACTTCCGAGAAGCGTTGCCAACAAGAAACGACCATTGGTCGGACAAAATGCCATTTCAACGCACGATAGACGATTTGGTTAACATGCATTGGGGTTTATCTTAGTTTTTATCAAATTTATCTGAGCTTTTTTCAAATTTATTGGAGTTTTTTTTTTTTTAAATTTCTATTTTAGTTTTTGGCAAATTTATCTGAGTTTTTGATAAATTTAACTAAGTTTTTGAAAAAATTATTTGAGTTTTTGATAAATCTATATGAATTTTTTACAAGTTTATTTGAGTTTGTGGAAAATATATCTAAGTTTTTGACAAGTTTATCTCCATTTTGCAAATTTTAACCGAGATTTTGAACAAATTTGTTTGTGTTTTTGGCAAATTTATCTGAGTTTTTTTAAAAATTTATCTGAAGTTTTGGAAAATCTATCTAGGTTTTTTGGAAAATTTATTTGCGATTTTGAAATCTATTTGTGTTTTTTAATTTTATTTGTGTCTTTTGAAATTTATTTGCGTCTTTTCAAATTTATTTTCGTTTTATGAAATAAATTTAACTGAGCTTTGGCAAAAAAAATTGAGTTTTTGGCAAATTTTTCTAAAATTCGAAAAATTGGTTTATCTTAGTTTTGGAAAATATATTTGCATTTTTTGAAATTTATTTGCATTTTTTAGTTTTATTTACGACTTTTGAAATTTATTTGTGTATTTTAAAATTTATTTACATTTTTAAAATTTTATCTAAGTCTTTTGAAATTTATTTGCTTCTTTTTAAATTTATTCAGCGTTCTTTTGAAATTTATTTGCTTCTTTCAAATTTTATTTGCATTCTTTTGAAATTTATTTTCATTTTTTTATTTTTTTTATTTTTTAAATTTATTTGAAAATCTCATTAATGGAATTTTCATTAATCGTGGCTAATTAAATGGTAGTTGACCATTATTGATGGCATATCTTAGTAATCATGGGATATGATTTATCTTAAAATAAGTAAAATTTTTTAAAGAAATGGTAACTTTGACATTTTAAGTATTCAAAATTGAAAAAAGAACCTACCACATTATGAATAAAGATTGTGGATCTAAGGCCAAAAAGTGAAATGTTTAGAGATCTATACCAAATTTTCCTTTTAATTAATAGGCTAATATGGTAAATTGGATTCCTATCTCTCTCTATTTCAAGTAAAATTGACTTAAAATAAAAATAGTAATTGGATATTATTTGATTTGATGCAATCATATCTATTTGCCCAAAGTAGTATTGACTAGTACACCAAAACATCTTGCAAATTGTAGCATTTTCCATTTTTTCGAAATGTCCTGGACTGAAAGATCTTGAACAATCTTCATCTGTACCTAATGGGTGATTCCGAATGCACCGTAGGTTTTTCTGAAGACACCCACTTTTTTAAAAAAAACTTTTTCTGAAGACACCTACTTTTTAAAAAAAAACTTACACATGACTAAATTATCCATAAATTTCGTGCATATCTCATGTGCACAGGTGTGAAACTCCGTGCACATGTTTTCTAGCCATGCACCTCTTTATGTGCACGGCTCTTAAAGTCCGTGTATCTTGCCAGCAAGCGATACAAGCGAAGAAAGAAGAGAAGATGGTCACCAGTAATGGTGGGGTAGAGAGGGGAGCTCGCTGGTGATGGGACAGCCGTCGGGGTTTAATTGGAGTAGGTGAGAGGGGAAGAGAAGAGGAGAAGATAATAAGAGAATAGAAAGAAAAACCGCTTAGCTCATCGAAGGGAGAATAAAGGGGAGCTCACCGGTGATTGTGGGACAGAGAGGGGAGTTCGCTGGAGGGAGAGATGATCACCGGTGATGAGGCGGCCATCAGGGCTCCATCGCTGTAAGTGGGAGGGGAAGAGAAGAACAAAGGAGAGGAGAGAAGATGACACGAGAGGAGAGAAGTGAAGAGAAGATAAAGGTATTTTGGGTATTATTAAAAAAGTGAGTGTGATCAGCGAAACACGTAGGTGCAAATAGAGTTTTGCGTACCTTAAACCCCACACTCAAAATCTCTCCCCAGATCACATCAATCGCTTTGAACTCTATCCATACGGAACGGGCAGCCATTGATTAGCTTGTGAA
This sequence comes from Persea americana, assembly GCA_029852735.1. NCBI lineage: Eukaryota > Viridiplantae > Streptophyta > Magnoliopsida > Laurales > Lauraceae > Persea > Persea americana. Next base: position 53,165,763 of record CM056814.1, on the reverse strand, counting down.
GTAGGTTCTTCATTCAGTCATATGGCTGCGTTTGGATACCATGCTTGTCCTACTTTTGCTTCTGCTGGCCCCTTCAAGCATCCAAAGAAGCCAATCTATTCTCTAAGGTGTTTTTTTGCTGCCCCGAGTCTTCAAATAAAGAAATCAAACATAGAGATTCGAAAATGTGGTTTTCCCATTGCTCATGCCTCTTCAACGCCATCATCTGTCGTGTTCCAGAATGTATGTAAGAAGTCTGTTTTCTTCGCATTCACAGTGCTATACAGCAAGACCCAGTGTTTTATTATTGATGGGTTGTTATGATTTGTAGATAATTGAATCTCTTACCAACCGGGTGGATCTATCCGAAGAAGAGGCTGAATCAGCTCTTGATTTTTTACTGAATGAAGCAGATGAAGCCTTGATCAGCGCATTTCTTGTTCTTTTGCGAGCAAAGGGCGAAACATATGAAGAAGTAAGTGGCTTCAAAGAGCTCTGTATGACACCCCTCAAATATATTTAGAGTAGAGAACAAAACCCACAAATTGCTTGATTGTAACCTCCTATGTCTGTGTCTGTGGAGATTTATAGATTTTTTTAGTGTGCAGATTGTGGGTTTGGCAAGGGCAATGATCAAATGTTGTAGGAAGGTTGAAGGAGTGGATGGTGCAGTTGACATTGTTGGAACAGGTGGAGATGGGGCGAATACGGTCAACATTTCAACTGGGGCATCCATTCTTGCTGCAGCCTCTGGTGCCAAAGTTGCAAAGGTGATGGCTTTTAAAATTCTGAAGAAATGATGTTGGAACGTTTTCTAGATGACCTGCTATAGATTAGAAGTGAAATGAGAAGACTGATACTTTCTCTTTGCAGCAAGGGAACCGCTCTAGTTCTTCTGCGTGCGGGAGTGCTGATGTACTCGATGCTTTGGGAGTGGCCATTGACTTGGACCCTGAGGTTAGAATGACAAAATCTTGTATGCTTCATTTTGAGTTTTGGCTGTGAAGATGTTCTCTTTATTTGAATGTTAGTTTTCCTCCCCTTTTCTTCCTTTGTTATTGCATTGTTAGTTTTCTCTTTAATTGTTTTTAACTAGTAACATAGATGTAGAGCTTGTAGATTCTAGAATCCCCAAAGGTCTCAAATATATAGTTTGAACAGAACAAAAACTCTGACCACCAGATCTGATATTGATATGGTTTTAGATATCAACAGAAAAAAGGAAAACCCAAAATATGTGTCCAGCATCGAGACAATCAGGGGACTGCAACCTCAAAATTTCACTCCAAATAGTAATGAAACTCAGATGAATATAGTCAGGGGATGGGAATCATAATGTATATGGTAACACAAGAAAATTCCCAATATCAGCAAAGATCAATGGCTGAGATCAGACAAAACTCAGTTTTTGACCAAAGAGAGATAGGGCAGATGGCTGCAAAGACTTTTCTAAATCAAATTTAAACCGAAGATTTTGATTAAATAACTGAAATTTTGATCCTCTCGACTCCAAACTCCAATTACTCTTAAAAAAAACCCTCAATTGCTAATCAACCTGCAGATGGAAATGGCTTACCAAAATTTTCTTCTGCTTAACTTCTTTGGTTTCTATACTGCTACTGCCACTGGCTAGGTGTTTGAACTTTGAACTTGTCCTTGGATTTTATGCCCCCTTCTTCTTCTTCTTCTTCTTTTTTGGAGTTGTTTCTTTCGTTTGATTGTGCTGAATGGGGCGCCTGACCTTCTCTTTCTATTAATTGACTAACATTTATGCTTCCAAAGCCAAGTTAACATGTAGGAGATATTTTTTTCTCAATGACTTTACCTTGAGATAATTCATAGCACTTCCAAGTGCCGAGACTTGTTGTCACATGCAAATCATATTATATATATAGCGCAATTATCACTCGACAGTGTGCTACATCTAAAACTCACCATACTCCTCTACTTATGAGTTGTGTCTTGAGTTGTAGCTGTTGCAGTGCACTAAAAGCTACATTTGAGGTGGTTCATATTTTGATGGCTTTCTATGAGCTTTTATTTTGGTATACTTTGTCAAATAACGTGCTTCTTTATGAATGAGCTTGGTGAGAGTTCTTGCAAGTTTTCTTTCCTTTATTATATGCTCAATAGTTTGTGGTCATATGTACATTTTCATTTCATTTTATTTTATTTTATTTTTTTGTGGATCAGGATATAAAGAGATGTGTGGAACGAGTGGGCATTGGTTTTATGATGTCTCCTAAATACCACCCAGCAATGAAAGTCATGGGTCCCGTGAGAAAAAAACTCAAAATAAAGACAGTATTCAATATCTTGGGTCCTATGCTAAATCCAGCACGTGTGCCTTTTGCTGTTATTGGTGTCTACCATGAGGACTTGGTAAGCCTTAGGCACAACAATTAGCGTAATTCATTAATGCTAGTCTTTTTGTCAGTAACAATAATGATTAATACTTAAAAGATAATTTACAATATACATGTAAATGCGTTTAGTCCTGCCAAAGGTGGGGATACCCTGAGATATAAAAAAAAAAATAATTTCTTCCCCAATTCTGACTTTATCCACATGATATGAACAACTATATTTTTCTTGTCTATTCCTCTTAGCTGAATCATCAGCTCTCCCTTTTTTGCTTTATTGCACATGATGAATGGACCCTTCCATTGAAGCGAACAAGGACTTAATATTTGTCTCAATATATGCCGACCTTCCAAGGGCAAAAGAGGGATCTTTTGCTACTTCACGACAATAAAGGATTCCCCTTCAATGCACAATGAATGGCCCTGAGAAAGAGCCATTAAATATTCAGAGTTCCTCTATTATTGCTAGCAGTTCCACTTCATTGGGACTCGACCACTCCCTCTAAGCCTGAAAAACCCCTATAGCTCTCTCTCATGATTATTTAGTATACGATCATCCCTGCTCTGTTGGTTTTCCCACCATTGCAGACACCATCAACGTTCTTATGGGACCGATAACCCACAAAAGTGATTTTCGTGTCCTTGATCCTCATGATTTTGGGAAATATGCGAAAACATGCAAATATCGCTTATCTCCAATTTTCTGATTTTTTTTCTCTACTCTTACGGGTCCTTAAGTCATATTGGAACTGTTCACTATGTTTAGGACCCATAATTTCCTTTGTAGAAAAGTTATGGGAACTTAGAGCTTGCTAAAATGTACAGAAGTTGAAAGAGGCCCTCATTTCCTCTTCATCTTCCAGAACCTGTACATTAATATCTTAATTTCTGTATATTTACACATCGAGTTAAAACAATTATGCTAAAACGAATTGCGCATGAAAAGGTGTTTGCAATCAAATGTTGTAATATGTTCGACACATGTAAATTTTACATATGCAAAACTTGCATATATGGAAATTTGATTTACATTTCTCATGAAAAGCCCCATAATCATCAAAGTCTTGTACCAATTATGTGGTCTGCATGAATTATGTTTCTCGATTCCACTCTATCGTGAGCCATATCCTTGGATAGGTTGCACTTCTTGAGATCTGTCCTGATTACTTCCCATGATTACTTTCCATCGGTCTTGGTATCGACCGGTACAAAAAACTGATATGATATCGGTATCGGTCGCGATTATCGGTCCGTCACGGTGTGAGTTGTTTTTTAATCCAAAAAAATTCGCAAAAAAATCCAAAAAAATCCAGAATATTAGAAAATGCTGGAAAACAATATTTTTTTCCCATTAGTACACTTCGTAAAGGAAAATATCTGACCCCCTAAGGCAAAGCATCCTCTATCGTTGTTTTATCTGAAATTGTTGAATATGTCAAGTTTTAATGTTTTATCCTTAGTCCATACATATAGTTTAAAAATCAATCAAGTAGACCACAATTTATATTCCAAATCCAATCAATTAAAAGAATTCACTCTTTGTAGTTGATTTGTAAATATTTTTGCATTTTTATCTTCATGAGAAGGAAGTTTATTTTTAGTGGATTAGATTTTTTATTAGTATACCTTGTTAGAGGCTTGCTAATAAAATAAAGCATTTGGATACTTTTTTATTTTTTTAACATATTATTTGTATGTTTATAAGTGATCAATGTGACATTAGGCCTACACTAATTTAATTAATAATTTAATATTTGTTAAGGTTCCATATAAAAGGGGCATTTATTTTGGGTGGGGAAACTAAAGAGGGGCATTTAATAGTTTAGAGAATAAGGGAGGGCATTTAATGGTTTAGATTTTCAAATTCGAAAATTCATTGTGATTTGTGAGACCATTTAAGGGCTACATTTATGTAGTTTAGTTTTTAAAAATGTGGGCCACAATAAATGTGGAAGACTCACTCCCTAGGAAACAAATGGAGAGAGAAAGTCCCCTCTAAAGTCAGAGACACAATAACGAGTGGGGAGAGGGAAGGGAAAGAGGGAAGAGGAAAAGAGAGAGGAAGAAAAGGAATAAGAGGAGAAAGGCGCAGGGCCAACCACGTTTAACTTCTCAAAAGATCCAGGTATGAGGTTTCTTTTTTTGGAATGGTGATCCATATTTATGTTTTCTTTCTGTCTTTCTTCTTTCTTCTTTTTAAATTGCATGTTGTTGTGCGTGTCCCCTTTTTTCTGCAAATGCATATTTCTCTATTCCTCTTCCTCTTATATATATATACATATGGGAGATGCTCCTATGAGAGCATCTCTCACCTTACTATAACAGATAAAGGTGGGGGCCCTCATATTTAAGTTGTTGACATTGGATATGGATGTGCGGGCCCTCGCCTTATGTCTCATAGTAAGATGAGAGATGCTCTCATTGGAGCTCCTCCCTATATATATTTATATATATAAGTTTGGTAATGGCCGATACGACCGATACTTTTAAAATATCGGCCGTAACGGCTGATACGTAGCAAATATTTTAGCGATATGGACCGTTAAAATACCGATACCGATATCACAGCCCGATATCATAACAGTCCGGGCTGATACTGGTTTGTATCGGCCAATACGAACCAGTATCGGCCGATATTTTAAACCATGTTACTTCTATCCATGTTCTCTTTGGCCTATCCTTTCTCCTTGGCGGGCCATCAACTTGTCCAGATGGAATCTAAATTGTCCAGATAGATAGTGAAATACATTATATTCTATTTGAGCTTTACATTGCATCCATGTATCTATTCAAATGTTTTATAGGGGACTGAGTAACAAATATCTGAATGTAATGAATAGACGAGATAATTCTTTGATAATAAAGGTCTTTGAAAACAAGGATATGGCTATGAACAACCTATATCTCTACCATCTCCTTTGGATATTGATGCTCCTAAAGTATCTACTCTCAAGTTGATAACTAATACACCCAAAATACTTAGGTGTTAAAGGTTTGGTAAAGTAACTACTTGTACCTTCCGGACTGGAAGCACATACTCTCACAAACAAGTTGCGGCGTTGGGCCTTTTTGCCCTGTGCATGTGCGCCCGCACATAAGACATGGCATGGGGCCTTCTTTGCCCTGTGCGGATTTGAACCCAAGATTTGTTGGCACTAATACCATCTCAAGTTACTAACCACCAATAAACCCAAAATGCCTAGGCGTTAAAAGTGTGGCGAACTAACCACTCAACATCTGCTATCATGGGTTTTGTCTTTACCACTGATCCTATCTTGTTACAAGTTTAATGATACTTTGGAGTCATGAGTTCGTGGTTAGAAAGTCATGTTTGGAGTGCTGTGGTGCTAACTGTGAAACCTCTTTCATGGCTTGTCTCTGTTCATATTGATTAGAGAGGCTAGTAAAAACTTATTGATGCCTTAGCCTTTTTTATGAGCACTATTTTCCCATTGCATAATGCTGGCCTTTGGTTTTAAACAACTTATGTACTCGCCAAAAAAGGGAAAAAATTCCAGTCTGTATTAGAAAACTAGCTGTTCCTGTTTACTACTCTTCCTTTACATGCTTGATGCATGCAACTGCTTAGCATGTTCTTTTTTGTATACATTTTGGATATGTTGTTGGTACCTTATTAATTTTGTTGTGAACTGACTTCTTGTTTGCTCCTGCTGATTGATTTTTTGTTTTGGTACTTTATTTTAATGTTGTTCTGAATCTGCTTGCTTGGAAAGGTCAACAAGATGGCCAAAGCACTGCAGAGGTTTGGCATGAAAAGAGCCTTGGTCATTCACTCAGAGGGTTTGGATGAAATGAGCCCACTTGGTAAAATGTTCTTTTCTTTCCTTTTTTTTTTATCCTTTACAAAAAAATTACTTTTTCTCTATTTTTCTTCAATATACTAGAAAACTATTCATTTTGTGGCTTTTAGGTCTCTAAGTCGTAGTATATTATTGAAGTGGCACCAATTCTTTCAACATTTTTTCTTTTGTTATTGGATTTGCTTAGTAATGCTTACATTTCTGTTACTAATTAAAGGATATAACATTATTTGCAGGACCTGGAGTAGTTCTTGATGTTACTCCAGAAAATATTGTGAAGTTTTCCTTTGATCCATGTACTCTCTCTCTCTCTCTCGCTCTCTCTATTAAACTTGAGTATGATGCAATGAGAATTTAAAACAACTTACATTCTTCATAACTTAGGAGTTATGGGCTAATGTGTTGAAAATTGAAATTAGTAATTAAATGAAGTTGTTCTAGGAACTTGTAACATCTAAGATATACTATTTCCCATGTTATTTTTATTTATTTTTTACTTATTTATTGTAACTCGAGCTAACTTGGGACGTATGTGCTGTACAGTGGATTTCGGCATCCCACGCTGTACTATAGAGAGCTTGAGAGGAGGTGGCCCCAAATTCAATTCACAAGTTCTTAGGGATGTGCTATCAGGAGAGAAAGGATCTATCGCTGATGCTCTTGTAAGTCCCTTCCCGACTTAAAAACTGCTTGTCTTATCGATTTCTGATTCAATTAAATAAATAACGCCCAAGCATGGCGCTGTATTTTGATGTAACTACACATGGACCTCATATGCTCCAACCTGAACTGTCCCTTCAATCCAGCCAACTTTTCATGGCCTATTTTGTGACCATTTTCTCGGCGGTTGAACATGTGGAAATGATCATAACTTTTTTATCTTTTTTTTTTTTTTTTGCCAAAAGGATGATATATTAATGAAAACAAAAGGGATACAACCAAGAGCTACAAAGACAAACTACAAAACAGAGAACAGAAAAGGGAAATAGCACCATAAAACATGGGAAAATAACACCATAAAGCATGGAAAAATAACACCAAGTTTTTTGTCGTTTAAGGCCTACTTTTATGTTTTGTGGAGACAGCGCCAGCTGCCATTTAATGGAACTGACATTTTTCCATGTCTTTGTGGCATCACAAACTTTCCCTAAAGAATGTGCCTTGGTTTCTCAGCATCACCCCTCTTCCGCCTTGGTGTTGGTTTTGTCTCCAACACCTTTTGATTACATGTAATACTGGCCCCACATAAATGTGCATCCAAACGGGCTGTAACTCCATGGTGAGGTCTTCCATGCTGAAGATTCGGGTTGATAAATATAATTTTCCGTTTTCAACTTATGTCAAACATTCATATATGCAAGCCATTGATTGGTGGTTCAGAATGTCCGGTCAACATGATTTGGTACGTTTACCCACTTTGTTATGAATATTTTTTGAAATGACTAATTATCGTGTCAACACCTGTTATCTAGTTTCTGCAAATCAACAATGAATATTTATTTCGTTGAGAATGCCCAAACACGCCTTAGGCCTTAGGGTTCATTCAGCGTACAAGAATATGTTGATTGTAATGCACAAACATGGAACACGTCTCCTTTTTCTGCACCGTGAGCTGTCCAATTAAGTCTGATGTTAAAAAGTTGATTTTCTCATTACCTCTTAGACTGAGACTCCAGATAACGAGTGCCTAGTCTTAGATTTTGACCATTTCAAACATGGGATATGAGGGCCCATCTCTGGATAACTAGTGCCTACTCTGGATGACTCATTATCCTTCTCTGGATAACCAGTGCCTACTCTGGTTGGCTCGAGTTACTTGCACCCATGCTATGCGTAAGCCTAGAGTTATTGTGTTTGGATAATTTGAATTTGGCATGTCTATTGATTTTTGTAGTTAGCGTTACAGCAATCTGAACACGAGTTCCCTGGATTTAAAGAACCTGAAATCTGAAATTTGTTTTAAGCATACTGTTGAATCATAATTAATATATTGATCAGCTAATTTTTTCGGTTAATATATCAAGATTGTAGCCATTTAAAGAATCTGAATAATCTCGTTGTTGGATAAAAACTCAGATCCTGAATGCAGCAGCAGCTCTTTTAGTTAGTGGGCATGCGAGTGACCTTGCTGAAGGAGTAGCCCTTGCACGTGAAACACATTCATCAGGGAGAGCTCTCAAAACACTTGATTCATGGATTGACCTCTCCATTGTAAGTGAGATCTTCAAAATTTATTCCTCCTAAGAATTTTATATCCTCATGCTAGAAGTCCACTGATTCTCTACATTTTTCCCATTCATTTGACCATTGCAGAAGTTGAAAGAAGTTACTGTTTCAGTTGCTTGAGGCTGAATAAGAATGAAATGGGCGTCATTATACCCACAAAATAATGAGATCAGTGGTTTTTTTTTTTCCTATGTTATCCTCTTGAGTTCTTGAAGACTCTGGATTTCAAAAGTCAGTCCCTTCAAGAGAAGCAAAGATTGCAGAATATTTTCCTCAACCAAAGTTCTCAAGTCTTCATACTTTATGGAAATATGAGGGATAGATCCTGCCATGGTGGTACATCGCTGCATTCATGGAGAAGGTGTGATACAAATCAAGTTACTTTTACATTAATCCAACCTGTTCAGAATACATTGTGCAGCCTATGACCATTAGGCAACATCATGTTTTTCTTGATAATGTAATTTTCTATGTATTTGATCATTGTTTTGGTGATTATTGGATGGTCTTTGATGACTAGGTATCAACTTAAACACTAGCTTTGGTTTTATGTTGAGCTCTTGGGGTTGCCCAGTCAAAATTCTGCACATTATGGATGAGTAAACTGGGTCTGGGTTTTATCCATGGTTACAACTTAAGCAGGTGGGATCAGGTCCATTTGGCATCATACCTACGCTGATTTTGTTTCTAATTCTCTATTTTAAGTGACAGAATTTGGATTTATTGTGGGGCCTGCCTTTTAAAAAAAAAAATCTGAACCACTAAAATGGATGCCCTCTATATCCTCTTGTTTGAAATGTGCCAAAATTTTACTCTAAGAGGAGTTGGTCTCACCATAAAATTGTAAAAACATATAGTTTTTAATACATTATCCTTCTTACGTTCAATCTTACATTGTGCCCAACTGATAAAAAATAAAATTTTGCTACACCCAATGCTACTAGATGAAATCCATTTTGGACCTTTTAGATTTTCAGTAGGTCCTGATGGATCTGAAGCTCAGGAGAAGGCCAAAAAAGATGTGAAGGGAGACAAGAAGGGAGTCAATTTGAGATGCCAAGGGAGATAGGAAGAGTCAACAATCTTCTGAGTGAAACCAGTGTAACTCATATTGGTACCCATCTAATGAAAATCTGACTTAGTCATAAATGAATGCCCACTTAGTGAATGGGATGTCCCTAAATTTTCTCCAAGGAGAGTTGTTCCCACCGTATGATCAAAATATTGAGCAATTGTTAATAGAGAAAACTACCCAAAAAAGCACATTAGAGGTCCACTAACCAAAAGAAGGACCCATAGTATATATGTAATAGAACAAGTATTCCCTCCATAATAATTTTTTTTTTTTTTTTTGTTTTTTGCCTTTTTTCAACAAGCGACGACGTCGTCACTGAATATCGAGAGTGAGCAAAGACGTTGTCGCTAATTCTGTATGTGTATATATATATATATATACCGTCACAGCTCCTTTTCTTCTACCTTTTTCATCATCTGCAATTGAAAATTGAATGAACCAGAGCAGAACTCTCCCCCAGCATTGAAGGTTCGTTGTGGAGGTTGTTGATCTCCATTAAGAGGTAGGCATGGCACAGTTTGACCTTCTTGCATGCGTTATGTACTATAGGCCTGAGTTTCATGTTTATTTTTCGAGAAGAGTTCTTTAGGGTTTTGATATGGAGTTTATTCTTTTCATTATCTTTCTTTAAAATTATTTTTGGGTGGCTAAATCTTAAAGGTAACAACTTTGTCTGTTATAAGGTTGTTTATTGTCACAACTCCTAATTGAGAGCATATGAAGATGGAAAGACACGTATTTGCATGTTAGGGTTTATCCATTTTAAGTAATATGAAGATAGGTACTCAAATACGTGCACAAAAGGATGGTGAATACACTTATTTACTGTAAGACCTCGAACCCTAATTTTCGGGATTAGTGTGTTTTTAGCCGTGGTTTAGTTTTCTAAATAAGATTTGAGCCTAATTGAGTTAGATTGTGGTTTAGAATGGTTTTCCATAGCTTTGGGGAATTTTGAGAGCGGTTGGACCTGGTCTGACAGCCCGGGGATGCCTTGGGCTGTACGTGTCAGCGTGGGGGATTGTTCTTGATTTTGAAAAATTACAATTTTGGTTTCTTTTGATAGGTCAAATTAGATCCAACAACTTTTGTGTTTAGACCTACCCCATTCGAAACTCAGAAAATCAGTTTTTCAGCCCGAGGGGCAAAACAGTCTTTTCACATTTAAATCTGAGCCCAGATTTCGAAATTTCAGAACCATGCCAAAAATATACTTTTTGAAAACTAGATTTTATAAGGATCATTTTAGTCTTCTTCGTCGTTTTCATCCGAGGCCCAGAAAGCCCAGTTCTAAGTCCATGAAGAGTTTTAAGTTGTGGGCCCCATGATTATCACTTTATATAAGCCCCACCTTCCATCTCTTCTCTCCATTCTCTTCCCCAACGAGAGTGAGTTGCAGGGGCTCCCAGCTGAGCCTTATTCCTCTCCTTCCTTGCTTCTCCCTCTACCAAATCAACCATGATTCATCACCGTTTGAAAATCCGATTTCGCCATTGTGTTCCCCACCTTCCAAGCTCTCCCTAGACCCCATTTTCGTGTGAGGAGCAGCTGGACAGCCCTTTGTTTGAGCTGTTCCTTGCTGGTTGGAGATGCTACAGGTAAGACCTCCCTTTCATTTCTTTATATGAGGTAGGGCAGCCCCTAGGGAGCCTTGATTTCAACATGCAAGCTCTAACTCTAACTCTTTCCTAGATTCCAAGTTTTGAGCCACTTTTTGAGTATGTTTTGGGGGTCTTTGTTTCATAGGTGTGCTTGTGTCTAATTGGTGAGATTTCTAAGTAATCTTGGAGTGCTAGAGACAAAGGCAAGTGAATAATCAGTTTCTTTTGAATGCATGCAAATCTGAAACTGTTTTTATTGAAATTCTGATTTGAAATATGTTGTTTTCTTCACTGGTTTATTGCATTCAAATCTGCAATTTTTGTGTTCATTCGGTATGCAAATTTCTGCAGTTTTGTGTCCAATTCATGTGCAATTGTGTTCAGATTTTTGCAGGATTTTAATGTGCAATGGTGTTCAGATTTCTGCAGAATTTTAGTGTACATTTGTATTCAGATTAGGTGCAGATTTTTACAACTTTTAGTGTCCAAATTATGTGCAGATTTCTACTACTTTTAATGTTCAGATTTTGTGCAGATTTATACGACTTTTAGAGTTCAGTTCTTGTTCAGATTTCTGTAACTTTTAATGTTCAGATCTTGTTTAGATTTCTGCAACATGTAGTGTTCAGTTTTATGTTCAGATTTCTGCAGAATTTTAGTGTACATTTGTATTCAGATTAGGTGCAGATTTTTACAACTTTTAATGTTCAAATTATGTGCAGATTTCTACTACTTTTAATGTTCAGATTTTGTGTGGATTTATACGACTTTTAGAGTTCAGTTCTTGTTCAGATTTCCGTAACTTTTAATGTTCAGATCTTGTTTAGATTTCTGCAACATGTAGTGTTCAGTTTTATGTTCAGATTTCTGCAAATTATTTTAATGTTCAGCTAGGTTCAGATTTATGCAAATGTTTTAATGTTTCAGCTAGATTCAGAACTCTGCAATTGTTTTAATGTTTCAGCTAGACTCAGATTTCTGGAGTTGATTTAATGTTTCAGTTATGTGAAAAATTCTACACTGCTGAAATTCAGAATTCTGCACTGCTTAGATTCAGAATTCTGCACTGCTGAAATTAGTTGTTTCCTGCATTGATCTATTGGATTCAAATCTGAACTTGTTTTCAAAAAATTCTGGTTTCAAATATGTTGTTTCCTGCAATTGCATTCAAATCTGAAATTGTTTTCTTGAAATTCTGATTTGAGATATGTTGTTTCCAGCATTGTTTTATTTGGTTATGAAAGTATGAATTCGAATTATTTTTGAAATTCTGTGTTTTTCACTGGTGTTGAGTCTTAGATGTTATTTGTTAATGGATATTGGAGTGGAATTGGAGCAGTGGAGTTCACTGTTGGTACCAAGGAGGTTCTGTGACCAGTTCGCTCGAGCCAACTTTTGTTCGCTCGAGCTAACTGTTCCGGGCTCGGAATGACCATCTTCCGGAAGCCATAACTTTTGAATCGTTCGTCGGAATTTAGAGTTACAAGTATCAGCTTTGTTTCAAATTGTTTTAAGAACCCAAAAAGGGGACTACTTATTGTGCTTCGACATGCTTATAGCTTATGCTAACTTGTTTTGTCTTACGTGCACCGTCCACCCCGTGTGGTCGATGAGGGAAATGTGAGAACTTGGTCCGGGCGGCACCCTTAACCACGGGGCGTAGCGTGTCAACCACGGGCCTCAAACGGCGAGTCTCCATTAGTTTTGAGCATTCAAATATGAGAACTTGGTCCGGGCGGCACCCTTAACCACGGGGCGTAGCGTGTCAACCACGGGCCTCAAACGGCGAGTCTCCATTAGTTTTGTGCATTCATGAATTCCGTTGAATACCACTGAGCTTGGACTGCCCTCTCAGTCTGATCCACTAGTTAGGGGGTCCTTAAACATAAGGACTATCTGCAGATAAGTCGTGTATTTATACACATTTTTGTTTTGTTCCGGTTCCGCGGCCGGTTTTCCCGCCCACTTTGTGTGGCTCGGGCTTTCGTTTCGTTTCGCCTGTCTTGCTTTGTCTTTGCTTGCTCTTGTCATCATGTATGACGGAGAAAGGATGAGCTCAATGTGGATTTACTGTCGCGACCCCGGACCGAGGTTTCCCCAAGTCCGGGCCCCGCGACGGTTGTGTCCATCCAACTATGATTAACCCACAGGTTTCCGCGGTGAGGATTCCCAAAGACGAACATGTAACAATCTCACACGAACAATGGTTTGCGGAAGCGTGCAAGTAATCTCATCGCAATTTAATAACATAAACCTTATGGTTCCAAATTGCATAAGTTAAGTCATCATTAAGACAATAATCAGAGGAGGAAACGTAAGCATAGCATTACCAAATTCAGTTCAAGTTTCAAGATAACAAAAGTGTTAAGTTACATAACCCCAAAAATGTGAAAAGGCCAACAAAGGCCATACATTCCAAAATTACAAAATAATCCCATCTATGTGCATCGTACTCAAGACCCCGCCCGACGTCTAGAGGACGTCGTCGGGTTGCCACTCACGGGCTGGGGGTGGCTCAAAAGCCTCCTCCGGGCGCTCCTCCGCAATAGCAACGGCGCCTGCATCTAAACACCAAAACAAAGAGATCAGACACGACGGTCTGGCAGGTGAACAGCTTAGACATAATACAAGACAGTTAATATGAAAGTAATCAGCACTTAAAACATGGCATGCGTTCTAAACAAAACATGTTTAAGGTGTAATTCAAAACTAACATGCTTTTCAATAAAATAACATGATTCACGGATCCACATTGAGCTCATCCTTTCTCTGTCATACGTAATGACAAGAGCAAGCGAAACGAAAAAAAACGAGACGAAACAAAACGAAAGTCCGAGCCACACAAGGTGGGCGGAAAACCGGCCGCGGAACCGGACAAAACAAAGATGTGTATAAATACACGACTAATCTGCAGATAGTCCTTATGTTTAAGGACCGCCTAACTAGTGGATCAGACTGAGAGGGCAGTCCAAGCTCAGCGGTATTCTATGATATTCATGTATGCATAAAACGTATCAATACTGGTACAAAACTTAGCAAAAAAATGGGGAAAAACACTTATCAAAACAATGCAAGACGAGACTAAACAAGAATAGCATAAGCTATGACATCAAGGCTGGAAAAGTGTCCCCAATATGGTTCTTGAAACAAATCAAAAGCTAAACACCTGCTTGTAAATCAAAACAGGTACGAGACGGTATTCTTCATGTTAAAATTCAAGATTTCGAAACAATTATGTCAAGTATATGCTAAGGCTCTTTGTTTGATTCTCGTGAAGTTGAAACCCAAATGTTGGAGTTTAAAATGAATTGGTGTCCCCGAAGCTAGACAACATTTCATGTTTCAATTGCACAACATCAAGCTAAAGACCCCTTAACATAATCTAGTTTTTCTCTCCCATCGAAGCCCCTTCAAAATTCTTCTTCTGTGCACTCGGTCACCACGCGGCTACCTGGCGGTTAACCGCCGGTTGCTGGTCGGCTGACCGACCAACTGGCCGACCGCTGACCGACTGATCAGGAAAAATACTACTTTTCAGATTTCTTGCGCAGGTCGGTTAGCCGCCTACTGACCGCCCGCTGGCCGACCACGCCCTGTGCAGAAACTGAGTTACTGTTATTCTGACCAACACAGGGGCGGTTAGCCGTGGGTCAACAGTCGGCTAGCCGACTGCTGACCGACTGATCAGCGGCAGCTTCAATTTGATTCAGATTTCACACCTCTTTTCACCATTTCATTCCTTTGTCAAATCCCTGTATATCCCCTGAGCCCCCATGCTCTCCAAGGGGCAATTTCCATTCAAATTCTAACAATCCACACTTCCAATCACCTCACAACATTTCCTCCATTCTTGCCTCCATTTCTAAAACATTTTAGCAAGATAAAAGCAACTTCAATTGAATGAAAACCATTAATACCAACCATTAGCATATGCATTTCAATTAAAACAAGATTTCAGACTATAACACATCTTTGAAACAATACATTGTCCAAATTAGCATGGAAAAGAAATCAAATCATGAAAGCTAAAATAATCAAATATTGCATGCATCATGAAGCTAAGTTGATCACTTGCCTTTACCAAAATCCAAGCCCAACAATTTCAGAAAAATCCTACCAATTGTACTCCACGAAATCTACAAGAAAACCCATGAAAAGAACTTCAAAAATCTACTAAAAAGAGAAGACAATGACCCATTTCGAAATGGGTGTTGCATGCTTGAAAAATGGGCTCCTAAGGAACTCAAAAGACTACATTGAAGAGGAGAAAGAGATCCATTACCTGAAGCTTGCTAAACAAGAAGAGGAGAAGAAAATGGAGTGGAAACACAGCTGGGATCTCCAAGAAAATGGTAGCAATGGATTCCTTGAGTTGAGAGGAAGAAGATGGTATGATTGGTTTTTGATTTGAAGCTTTCTAGCTTAGACATGCAAGGAGAAGAAGGGAGGAGAAAAAGAAGAAATCACAGCTGAGTTGAAGAAAGTTGCAGGAAGAACCGAAGTGAACAATGAAGGAGGGGAAGGCTCATTTCAAATGGGTTCTTGTGGGCCCCATTGCTCAAAGCTTGCAATGGTTAAAACACTGACTTGTGGGCCCCGGATGAAAACGACGAAGAAGACTAAAATGATCGCCGAAAAATCTAGTTTCCAAAAAGTATAAATTTGGCATAGTTTTGAGATTTCGAAATTTGAGTCCAGATTTGGTGTGAAAAGACTGATTTACCCCTTTGGGCCAAAACTTGGGTTTCTGGGCCTAAAACACAGACAAGCTGAACACAAAAGTTTATTAATAAAATAAAACCATTCAAAAGAGATCGAAATCACGATCAAAATCAGAAAACTGGAATTTTTCCTCCCAAACTTACACGTACACTCAAGGCACCCTTAAGTGTGACCAAATAGCACAAAACGCTCTCAAAATTCCCCAAAGCTAATTCTAGACTAAATCGGACCAATTTCTAATCCCACGTACACTAAACTCACATTACAACTAAGCCCGCACTTAGTTACCACTAATCGCGCTAAATCCTGGGTCGGGGTTTGACATTTACGAATCATGATGTTTTCTCGTAATCATGCTAACTTTGTCTTGCATTTTGTTCATGTACTATTTGAAAATTTATTAAATGGTTTTAAACGCTAGACCACATGTACTCATGCTACTTTTGCCTCATATCTCGTTCGTGGACTTTTGTTTTCTCGAAGTGTACATCGTTCAAGCATCGTTTGAAGATTTGTAAATTGTTTTAAATTCAGTATATGGTTTCTTATAAATTTTAAATGATTCATACTCATGCTTAAATTGATCACCTGCCAAACCGTCGTGTCTGACCTTGTTTGTTTGGTGCCTTAGGTAGCAGGTTCTCGTCTTGAGCTAGTACGTGTACAGATGGCTATAGAGCCACGAGTTTTGCAGGTTGTTGTTTCAGTGATGTCATACAGACGTCGCGCTTGACTCTGGAGATACGTTACACACATGGGTAGTATTTGTTCTTAGCTTGTTATTTTGTAAGGCTTTTGTTAGCCTTTTCTTTTGGGATTGTAATTAATGCACTTGTTAAATTATAACTTGAATCTGCTTGGGTATTGATAAGCTTGTCACTGTCAGCTCTGTATATTTTGATATCATGTTTTTTTCCAGTTTGAGTATGATTATGCTATGACAGCTTTATGCTGACGGGTTGAGTGCGACACGGAACCCGATGGCCACGGGCTCCGGGTCGCAATGCCACGTAAGCTTCCGCGAAATGTTATTGATGTGTTTGGAAATTTTGCCTTCCTCACACACGCGGATCCCGGGGAGAAATATATTTATCACTTACTTCCCAATTCGCGTTCCCGAGGTCGGACCGCTGCAAGGATCCGGTTTCGGGGGCGCGACAGACTGGTATCAGAGCGGGCAGGTTTCTAGGAAATAAAACACTCTAGGAACCTTAAGACGGGTGGTGAGGACTCCTTAGACCGTGTAGATTTTGTTTTGGCTAGCCATCGTTTTTGTAACTTCGGGTTTGGCTTCCTTCTAGTGGGGGAGACTCTTTTTGTCTCGTCTTCTTGTCCTTGTGGTTAGGGAATTTGGGGGACCAAATTCCGTTCTAGTGGGGGAGAATTTAATGTCTCCATACCCATATTTAGTGTCCTTTGCTTGCTTTTGCGTTAGAAAGTTAGAGTTTTGTGGACTTAGCATGTGTCTCTCGAAGGACTTTGACATAATTTTCAGCTTTTCGATGTCGCAAATGGAGTTAGGAAGGGGATATGTGGACAGTTGTTAATTAGTAAGGAAGGTGAACAACATATCGAGATATAATTATAGTTGATTGTGGACCATTAGGTGGTGTGTTAGACAAGTAAGTGCAAAATTTTTGGATAAACTTGGATTATTTTCCTAAGTCGGAGGACCTCTGAAGCCGGATTAGTGGTAGATTTTAAGAAGTTTGAGGTGATTTTCAGTTGATAGAGCTTCAAGTGGATGCCAAAAGTTAGAAATTTCTCAAATTTGACGAACTTTTATCGGAGAAGTGTTATAAGATTTTCAACGATTCCATAATGATGATGAACTTAACTCAACAGAATGCGTCAGTGTGCGGTTAAAAGCATAGGAAGTCAGTTTTTGACAGCTGTGTAGAGAGTTGTATGCGGAATTAATTGTTACTTAATCACTTGATAGAGTAGATTTTGTGGATTTTACCAACTAGTGGAACATCAGTTTTGACTGAGTACATATAGGAGATGGAGAATCACAACCTATGGATAATTTTAGTTGAAAGATTTAGAAAAGAATGACACAGGAGTAAGACTTAAGGACAACGAACTTGAAATAGAGACAGAAGATTGGGCAATCAAGGTTTGATTGGGACAGTTTTGAGATTTGAATGCAGAGTTGTAACCGTTTGAGGTGTGATGATGAGTAGACAATTATTGTACAGAGGACCAAGGACGATGAGCATAAAGAGTCAGAGTAACAAGAACTTTTGGAGTACTTTGAAGAAAGACTTCACTCTAGGATTGTGGACACAAATCAAACTTACAAGGTCAATTATGCATGCCAGGGATAGAAAACTGGACAAATGAATCCTTGATAGAGGTACATCCTACAAAGTTTGGACATGTGGAGTAGTATGATAGTTAGAGTGTTAGCGGGTCAAGTCAGAGTAGGAAACCTATAGCGCTGTGAACCTTGTGATTTCAACGAGCAGATAGAATAGTAGTACACCGGGATGAGTCAAAACTTTCTTATTCTTGGGCCAACATTGATGGACAAGACACATAGCAGATTCGAGACAATGCTAGGACTGTTGATGATCGTTGGGGATTGACATAAGGATTCTTCGAACATTGATTGTGTCAAGGAGCAAGTTGCCGAGTAAAACTTTGGACAGTTGAGATCTTCAACCGAATCAGAGACCTTGACCACATACTCATGTCACTGCCATGTTTGACCAGGAGGTATTGCAGTTGTGCAGGAGCAAGCAGATCACCAATGTTTAGAGACAGTGTTTAAGAAGAGGATGACCTAGTGAGTTCAGGTGATTCCGGGATAACCATGAGTTTGAATAGACCTTTTGAGATTTTCTCGATCTAGTGTGTGAGTAATGCCCTCGTTTTGTTTGAGTTGGTTTAGATCATTTGGAGGACCAAATGTTCTAAGGGGGGGAGGATGTAAGACCCCGAACCCTAATTTTCAGGATCAGTGTGTTTTTAGCCGTGGTTTAGTTTTCTAAATAAGATTTGAGCCTAATTGAGTTAGATTGTGGTTTAGAATGGTTTTCCATAGCTTTGGGGAATTTTGAGAGCTGTTGGACCTGGTCTGACAGCCCGGGGATGCCTTGGGCTGTACGTGTCAGCGTGGGGGATTGTTCTTGATTTTGAAAAATTACAATTTTGGTTTCTTTTGATAGGTCAAATTAGATCCAACAACTTTTGTGTTTAGACCTACCCCATTCGAAACTCAGAAAATCAGTTTTTCAGCCCGAGGGGCAAAACAGTCTTTTCACATTTAAATCTGAGCCCAGATTTCGAAATTTCAGAACCATGCCAAAAATATACTTTTTGAAAACTAGATTTTATAAGGATCATTTTAGTCTTCTTCGTCGTTTTCATCCGAGGCCCAGAAAGCCCAGTTCTAAGTCCATGAAGAGTTTTAAGTTGTGGGCCCCATGATTATCACTTTATATAAGCCCCACCTTCCATCTCTTCTCTCCATTCTCTTCCCCAACGAGAGTGAGTTGCAGGGGCTCCCAGCTGAGCCTTATTCCTCTCCTTCCTTGCTTCTCCCTCTACTAAATCAACCATGATTCATCACCGTTTGAAAATCCGATTTCGCCATTGTGTTCCCCACCTTCCAAGCTCTCCCTAGACCCCATTTTCGTGTGAGGAGCAGCTGGACAGCCCTTTGTTTGAGCTGTTCCTTGCTGGTTGGAGATGCTACAGGTAAGACCTCCCTTTCATTTCTTTATATGAGGTAGGGCAGCCCCTAGGGAGCCTTGATTTCAACATGCAAGCTCTAACTCTAACTCTTTCCTAGATTCCAAGTTTTGAGCCACTTTTTGAGTATGTTTTGGGGGTCTTTGTTTCATAGGTGTGCTTGTGTCTAATTGGTGAGATTTCTAAGTAATCTTGGAGTGCTAGAGACAAAGGCAAGTGAATAATCAGTTTCTTTTGAATGCATGCAAATCTGAAACTGTTTTTATTGAAATTCTGATTTGAAATATGTTGTTTTCTTCACTGGTTTATTGCATTCAAATCTGCAATTTTTGTGTTCATTCGGTATGCAAATTTCTGCAGTTTTGTGTCCAATTCATGTGCAATTGTGTTCAGATTTTTGCAGGATTTTAATGTGCAATGGTGTTCAGATTTCTGCAGAATTTTAGTGTACATTTGTATTCAGATTAGGTGCAGATTTTTACAACTTTTAGTGTCCAAATTATGTGCAGATTTCTACTACTTTTAATGTTCAGATTTTGTGCAGATTTATACGACTTTTAGAGTTCAGTTCTTGTTCAGATTTCTGTAACTTTTAATGTTCAGATCTTGTTTAGATTTCTGCAACATGTAGTGTTCAGTTTTATGTTCAGATTTCTGCAGAATTTTAGTGTACATTTGTATTCAGATTAGGTGCAGATTTTTACAACTTTTAATGTTCAAATTATGTGCAGATTTCTACTACTTTTAATGTTCAGATTTTGTGCGGATTTATACGACTTTTAGAGTTCAGTTCTTGTTCAGATTTCCGTAACTTTTAATGTTCAGATCTTGTTTAGATTTCTGCAACATGTAGTGTTCAGTTTTATGTTCAGATTTCTGCAAATTATTTTAATGTTCAGCTAGGTTCAGATTTATGCAAATGTTTTAATGTTTCAGCTAGATTCAGAACTCTGCAATTGTTTTAATGTTTCAGCTAGACTCAGATTTCTGGAGTTGATTTAATGTTTCAGTTATGTGAAAAATTCTACACTGCTGAAATTCAGAATTCTGCACTGCTTAGATTCAGAATTCTGCACTGCTGAAATTAGTTGTTTCCTGCATTGATCTATTGGATTCAAATCTGAACTTGTTTTCAAAAAATTCTGGTTTCAAATATGTTGTTTCCTGCAATTGCATTCAAATCTGAAATTGTTTTCTTGAAATTCTGATTTGAGATATGTTGTTTCCAGCATTGTTTTATTTGGTTATGAAAGTATGAATTCGAATTATTTTTGAAATTCTGTGTTTTTCACTGGTGTTGAGTCTTAGATGTTATTTGTTAATGGATATTGGAGTGGAATTGGAGCAGTGGAGTTCACTGTTGGTACCAAGGAGGTTCTGTGACCAGTTCGCTCGAGCCAACTTTTGTTCGCTCGAGCTAACTGTTCCGGGCTCGGAATGACCATCTTCCGGAAGCCATAACTTTTGAATCGTTCGTCGGAATTTAGAGTTACAAGTATCAGCTTTGTTTCAAATTGTTTTAAGAACCCAAAAAGGGGACTACTTATTGTGCTTCGACATGCTTATAGCTTATGCTAACTTGTTTTGTCTTACGTGCACCGTCCACCCCGTGTGGTCGATGAGGGAAATGTGAGAACTTGGTCCGGGCGGCACCCTTAACCACGGGGCGTAGCGTGTCAACCACGGGCCTCAAACGGCGAGTCTCCATTAGTTTTGAGCATTCAAATATGAGAACTTGGTCCGGGCGGCACCCTTAACCACGGGGCGTAGCGTGTCAACCACAGGCCTCAAACGGCGAGTCTCCATTAGTTTTGTGCATTCATGAATTCCGTTGAATACCACTGAGCTTGGACTGCCCTCTCAGTCTGATCCACTAGTTAGGGGGTCCTTAAACATAAGGACTATCTGCAGATAAGTCGTGTATTTATACACATTTTTGTTTTGTTCCGGTTCCGCGGCCGGTTTTCCCGCCCACTTTGTGTGGCTCGGGCTTTCGTTTCGTTTCGCCTGTCTTGCTTTGTCTTTGCTTGCTCTTGTCATCATGTATGACGGAGAAAGGATGAGCTCAATGTGGATTTACGAATCATGATGTTTTCTCGTAATCATGCTAGCTTTGTCTTGCATTTTGTTCATGTACTATTTGAAAATTTATTAAATGGTTTTAAACGCTAGACCACATGTACTCATGCTACTTTTGCCTCATATCTCGTTCGTGGACTTTTGTTTTCTCGAAGTGTATATCGTTCAAGCATCGTTTGAAGATTTGTAAACTGTTTTAAATTCAGTATATGGTTTCTTATAAATTTTAAATGATTCATACTCATGCTTAAATTGATCACCTGCCAGACCGTCGTGTCTGACCTTGTTTGTTTGGTGCCTTAGGTAGCAGGTTCTCGTCTTGAGCTAGTACGTGTACAGATGGCTATAGAGCCACGAGTTTTGCAGGTTGTTGTTTCAGTGATGTCATACAGACGTCGCGCTTGACTCTGGAGATACGTTACACACATGGGTAGTATTTGTTCTTAGCTTGTTATTTTGTAAGGCTTTTGTTAGCCTTTTCTTTTGGGATTGTAATTAATGCACTTGTTAAATTATAACTTGAATCTGCTTGGGTATTGATAAGCTTGTCACTGTCAGCTCTGTATATTTTGATATCATGTTTTGTTCCAGTCTGAGTATGATTATGCTATGACAGCTTTATGCTGACGGGTTGAGTGCGACATGGAACCCGATGGCCACGGGCTCCGGGTCGCAATGCCACGTAAGCTTCCGCGAAATGTTATTGATGTGTTTGGAAATTTTGCCTTCCTCACACACGCGGATCCCGGGGAGAAATATATTTATCACTTACTTCCCAATTCGCGTTCCCGAGGTCGAACCGCTGCAGGGATCCGGTTTCGGGGGCGCGACATTTACATAGCATAGTTGTTATATAAAGGTTGGAGTAAACACGCAACAAATAACATGATTTTTACTCCTCTTTTGCCAGCCCTAGAGGAAAAACACTGTCAGGGGAGTTAAATTCTCTTGTGATTTTTCTCCTTTTAAATAAAAATAGAAATGGACACTAGAACGCATACAACAATCTCTCTGTTAGCATTATTCCACATGGTCATTGCAACATGTTACATATTTCACTACATTTGCTAATACCACCAAATTTATATATGGTTTATTTGTGTCAGCAGAATGGCTGAGTATGGGATCTCCATCATATTTCATTATGATGGAGAGTTTGTCTTTGACATTATACATCCGGTCTACAATGGTGGTGGACAGAAGATGAGGTGTCTACCTAGGAGCATAACATACGGCATGTTGCTGAATGAACCTATTGAATTGTCTAATTGGGATGCAGATATCGAGGATGTAGGCATGAAATACCTTCATCACAATGGACTCGTTTTTTCGTTAATTAGTTTGGAAGATGAAAATGATATTGTGGGAATGTTGATGGCGTCTGGAAGTGAGCAAGATGGGCTACACGTATATGTCAACAGGAAACTTCACGCTGTAAACAATCAACACGAATGCTCTAGGTACATATCTATGTCCTATTTCTTTAATATTTATATAGTTGCATTTGTCGTGCCTAACTTAATTTCTTGCCCATGTCTTGTATTGAAAGGGTTAAGAAGGTCAGTGGTTCAAGTGCCGCGAAGAAAAGTTGCAAAGGGATTTGTGAGATTAAATCCCACGCCTGGCCTAGTATTTCCCACCGTGGATATTCGTGAAGATATTGATATGCATTTCTCTTCCATACGAGATTTTCATACAACAGATCATTCTACACGAGCTTGTTTTGATGTGGATGAAATAGTTCCTGAGGCTGATGATGCAAATGATGTTGTGAGTGCTACTGTTGATGCAAATGATGTTGTGAGTCCTACTGTTGATATGTTAGAGGTTCGTGGATGTCCCTCTTGGATGATGGCTAGTAATGAACAAGGAGCTAAAACCATTCATGCCGTGAATCTTTCATTTGCTATGGAAGATGTCAATTTTGTTGACATAATGGCCCCTCAAGATGTTATAGCCAAAACTAGTACTTACTCAGCACGAGAAATGTGGATAGGCTGTCAGTTTCCTGATCGTGAAAGCTGCAGAAGATCTATTGCGAGATTTGTAATTTATAACAGTTTTGCTCTATGACATGTGGCGACCAAAATGAAGAAAATTACAGCACGTTGCAAAGATTACTATTGTCCCTAGCGTATACATGCTTCCATTGTTGATTCAGGCCTGGAGTTTAAGGTGCGGACTTATAACTCATGGCATTATTGCTCAAAACCAATGATGGGAATGATGCATCCCCAAGCATCCTCCAAACTGATTGAA
Organism: Persea americana; assembly: GCA_029852735.1. NCBI lineage: Eukaryota > Viridiplantae > Streptophyta > Magnoliopsida > Laurales > Lauraceae > Persea > Persea americana. Next base: position 53,141,939 of record CM056814.1, on the reverse strand, counting down.
GAGTTCATCGATGACAGAGTCCGATGCAATAACCATTTGAAGCCGAAAGAGATTATGAATGAATACCAAAATGAGTTTGGCACCCGTATCACTTACAGAAAAGCACACATTGCAAAAGAGATGGCGCTGCGTGTAGTTCGGGGATCATATGAAGAATCTTTTAAGATTCTACCTCTTTATTGTAAAGAATTACACATGACCAATCCAGGTCCTGTGACTAATATCGACACGACAGTCGAAGACAAGTTTAGAAGATTCTTCTGGGCTTTTGGTCCTTGCATCCGATCATTATGTTCATCGCTGAGGCCTATGATCGCTGTTGATGGGTCACATCTTCGGGGTAAGTATTCGGGTGTGCTATGATGGTAACCATAAGCTATTTCCTATAGCTTTCGCCTTCGCCGAGGCCGAGTGTCGTGACAGTTGGGAGTGGTTCCTCGCCAATCTATCTCTTGCATTGGGAAGTCAAACAAATTTAACTATTGTGTCTGATCGACAAAAGGGCCTCATCCTAGCATTGCCCAACATCATTCCAAGTGAGGCACTGCTATTGTTATCACCACATTGCAGAAAACATTAAAGCAGCCTTCTGTGATCGTGCCATTGTATTAAAATTCTGGCAGGCCGCTAAGGCTTTTAGACCATGTGAGTATGAGGCCTATATGAATGACATCCTAGCTGTAGACCAAGGGGCGCACACTTATATCAATGCCATTGGAAAACAACATTAGTCAAATGGGTATGTTGAAGGTCGGCACTATGACATGATAACCAGCAACGCTGCTGAGTGTACGAACACGCTTGTGAAGGACATTAGAGTCATTCTTATTACAAAGCAAGTTGAAGAAATCCGTTCCAAGTTGATGGAGTTCTACCAGAAAAGACATCTTCAGTCACTCAATTTCACGTCCCGATTAACGCCCTATGCAAAGCAACTAATGAGCCAAGAGGCTGAAGAAACACGCCGCTTGCATGTACGTGTTGCCATCCTCGTTGAGTTTCAGGTTCAATCGGCAGCGTTTATAGATATTGTGGATCTTGAACAAAAGAAGTGCAGTTTCCGTAGATGAGAAATAATGGGCATTCCATGCTATCATGCACTAGCAGCAATGAAAGTTAGAAACATGAACCCATACGACTATGTCGAGGATTGTTACCTAACAAATACTTATCATGCTTCGTACAGTGAGGTCATTTATGCTACTTGTGACAGCAGACAATGGGAACATACATCGAATGAAATTGTCCTGCCACCACGTGCTACCAAACAACCAGGGCGTCCAAGGAAAAACAGAATTCGTGTTTAAGACAGAAATCGACAGCGCAGGGTTGTTACTTGCTCTAATTGCAGACAGAGGGAACACAACCCAAAGAGTTGTCGCAATCCACCATCTGATCATGTTGCATAAATCCAACTTTAATGTATAGATCCAAATATCTCATTTTTTTTTATGTGGATCATACTTTTGTGGGGTAGCTTTCTAGTATAGTTCCAACAAGTTTGTATATCCAACTATCTCATTTTTTGATGGGGATCATGCTTTTGTGGGGTAGCTTTCTAGTATAGTTCCAACCAGTTTGTACTTTCAACTTTCACATTTTTTTTATGTGGATCATACTTTTGTGGGGTAGTTTTCTAGTATAGTTCCAACCAGTTTGTACTTTCAACTTTCACATTTTTTGATGTGGATCATACTTATGTATAATACATATTACAATTTCTATCATTTTGTTATCAAGTTTCAACCACCATTTTTAGTTTTGGAAGGAAGGTATATCAGTGTGAAAATAACATTGACCAGAAGACTGATGTATTCTCTGAAGCGACGATGTTGTCACATGTGTGACAACGTCGTCATATATTTAAAGGGTTACTGTATTGTGTTGGATTATGTGAAGCACCGACGTCGTCACACATGTGACGACGTCGTCATAGATTTACAGAAATAATTTTGGGTTTAGATTCTGTGAAGCATCGACTTCTTCATTCCAACGACGACGACGTAATGTTTTACCAAGATCTTTGTCCGAACTTGATTATATGAAGTGACTATGTCGTCGTTGATGGACCCGGCTTTCTCTCTCGCTTACCTCCGCCCCGGGTCCTTCGGGGTGTAGCGGGGCGAAAAAAAAAGAAAGGGCGAACATCAACATTTTTTGTACGAGTATGCCAGATATTCTATTCTACTCGGAATTTGAAGTGGTGATCTAGAGATTCACCTTCACAAGTAGAAAGGAAATCAAACTTTTTTCCAATCTTTCCATTGTACAGATATTTTAAAGAAAGAGACAAGATTTTTAATGCTGTGAAAGGCGGTTTTGTTTAGTTTGCCGTGAAAGGCAGTTTACAAATCTTATCAATAATGAAAGACAAGAATTGCGATTTTATTTGTTTCTTTAAAAAATACAAAATACAATAAAAAGGAAAGAAAGAGGAATCTGACTTCTCAGGAGATTGTGGGGACTCGTTCAGATCGACGGTCGCGAGTCATGTATGGACTCAGCCATCGTCCTTTAGATGAGAATACTTGATGCTTTGATTCATTTAGCTTGGCTTAGACCTCAGATTTTTAGAGAATAAAGACCAAGGAGAGGTCCTATATCCAATAAAAATCTGGGTAGACGGGCTAAAAAGCCACATCTAGGCCATGTTGCATAGAAGGAGAGGAGAAACCTCGGGGTGTGGGGGGGGGGGGGGGGGGGCAAGGGACTTTAATCACCTTGTAGTGTTTTCAGCAGAGTTTCTTTAGAGCAGGAGAGCTTTTATGCGCAGAGATATTTCAAGACAATTTTCCAGGACCTTTTTGAGGATTTTTCCAGGACCCTTTCCCCTTGGAATGACCTCCTATTTAAGGCTTTTGGTAGCCATTTAGGAGGGTATATGGGCATTTAATGGCATTGATGCTCCATGATGGGAGGAGTTACAAGTATTAATTTCATAATTTTGTAACTCCTTTTTCCTTGAATCTGATTGGCCGATGGAGAGTAATGGGCATTTAATCTCCATGATGATGGGGGTTTCATGATTAAACTCCATAATGATAAGAGTTACATGGTTAATTGCCATGATTAATTGGACTTGTAACTCCCATTTGCTTGATTCTGATTGGGCCGTCCAAAATAATAAGTTAATGATCGTAAGAAGTTGTCATAAACGGGTCAATTAACAGCTTTAATTGGTCGCCAAGTCGCTTGAAGAGTCGCGGGCTGCGCCGCGTCTTTTGGAATTCTTCTTACGATGATCACTGATGGATCCGTATGTTGTTTGATGTCGGATGGCGATGCAATTTCAGACATTGATTGGTACAAATGAGTCGACAACATCTGTCCAGTCGATTTCTCGATCGGTTGGGCAGAAAGTGAGCTTTCTTGGTTGGCCGGTTGGCGATTTCGGAGTGTCTGATGATAATCCAATGATTTCGGAGGCGGATCCGTGATGTCGATGAAGATCAATGGACTTTATGCGCCAAAAATCAGATTTTGAGAAAATCACATGAGCCAAACATCGCGAAACGCGAAAAATACCCGAAAAAGTGGGTTTCCGGGCGAAATTTGGCGGCCTGAATCCCTATGGTTGCTGGCGACCACGCACTGTAACGCCCCAAGATCTGGGCGCCTCGAATCTCGGGGTGCTACGAGAAAGTACCAAAGAGATGCGGAAAATCCGATAATATAAACAAGTTTAAATCTCATGTGAGCATGTAGATGGACAGAGTCCTAAAATTTTATTTCACTTTAAGGGATTACAAGGTACTTTCTATAATTAAGCTAACTATTCAATCCTATGTCAACACGGCCAACTACAATAAAAGGAAAGAATAGTAATCTATCTCATAGACGCCTCTTGGTGCACCAACTGCACCATTCTCTGAACCCTGCGGCAACGGATCAGCCGCCAAGCAGTTCTACCAGTCAAAGGAAAGCGAAAGAGAATATACCTGAAAACACTAAGGATTGGGTCAGGCTCGATGAGCCAAGCAAGTAGGCATGCTTAGATGGCAATACATCATATCAACATATAGGGAAGAAGACCATACCTGATTCCAGCTATGCCTGCGTGATTAGTACCCCAATAACCTTTTTTATGGAAGAGATGGTATTCGAATCCTAATATTTTTTTTACTTCACCCTCTCCTTTTAATGTCTTTCTTATTAGCCCCTCACATTACTTAACAAGCAAAGTAAGCTTACCAAAATTGTTACCTCAAAAAACCAGAGATCCTGATATCTAAGATTGCGAATATAAGTGAAACGACCAAAATCTTAATTTCAACAGGACAACGAGAAAAAAGAAACCCGATACTCGCAAACATGCCCTAGTAGTCGATACATCGCTGCTGTTCTGTGCATGTGAACAACTATGGGGTGTTTTGTTGCAGTCCTAAGTCGTTATCGAGCTTGGCCTGACCTGTTCCATCAGTCCTAGGGCTTGTTGGTCAGGTCCAGAGAGTTTCCAAATCTAATTATGACAAAAAAGAAAAAAAATAAATAAAGTTTAGATGTTGCTTACAAGATTACAAAATCACTTGTGTCATCGCTTTAGATTAGAAACGTGAATGCACTCAATGCTGCTTATAAAATTTCTTTTATACAAGTGTTCTCTTAAGGGCCCCTCTGTTTGCATGGAATTGAATTCTTAAGAATTCATGATCAAGTGAATCACACTGATGATCATTAAAGAGTACGAGTGATGAAAGATTTAAGGACGGAGTTGTAGACAGGAGCAAATTGCTCTGACAGAGTGATATCTCGGATTTTATTGTTTCATTATGGGGATGTTATTTGATGACCATTTATATATTTCTACTCTTATTTCTGGGGCAGTATATATATAAAAGCCTAGAAATTCATTAGAACGTTCGTCACTTGCCAAAGTTAGCCTGCGTGATTTTTTTTTCTCTCCGTTCACTTCATATGGGAGTTCACCAGATATGGGCCACAAGAAAGAACGGGACTATTGATTCTTTCATTTTATTTTATGTTAATTGGAAATGGAAAGGCCTGGCGACTTTATTTGTACACTCATGCAGCTTTACCGCTGCTTGCATGGGCGGTAAACTCGCATTTTCCAGTTTTGCTCCACTCTGAGAGGAGGAAAACTGGCAATTGCAGGTTTACCGCCGCTCTCATCAGCGGTAAACTAGATTTGCCAGTTTTCTTCCGATGTGAGAGGAGGAAAACTGCCAATTGCAGCTTTACCGCCGCTCTCATCAGCGGTAAAATCGATTTTCCAGCTTTCCTCCGCTCTAAGAGGAGGAAAATTGGAAATTGCAGAAATGCTGCCGGTGCATATGCCGGAAATCTTTCAATCCGATTTTTTTAATCATTTTTTTCCCTCTTTTGCTTGTTGGTGGGTCATGCGTCGTGGCTTGGTTCCACAAAATGAAGGATGGACGTGTGTGAATAACAATTGGGTGAAATAATATCAAATCACAGTAAAAACACAATAAATCGTAGATGTACTGTACCGGTGAAGTGAAGTAGAAGATCAATTAAAGAGTGAACAAAAGTAAGGGTGTAGTAGAATTAAAAGGCGAGAGAGTAGGATTTTTATTTTTACTCCTAAAAGGAGTTGTTTTTCTTTTTTTTTTTTTTCTGGAGGGGAGCTCATGGACTGGGCTTTGGGCACGGAGCTGTGTTATTAATAGATGGGCCGTGCTTAGGTTTATTTATTTATTTATTTGCACTCATTGGTTGAGAGCCGGAATCCTCTCCCGGCCCAAATTTATATACACAAATACACACACACACACATACTTATACATACTTATATATAAATATATATAAATCTTTTTGTTTGTGACGGAGGGAGGGAGCAGTAACGCGGAGGCTCAAGACCATGACCTCTCACAGAAGGTGATATGACCAGAGCAGCTGAGCTGTCCAAGGACATGGTGAGAAACTCATTTTTCTGTTCTATAGGTCTAACATAGGTGGGGCTCGGGGTTCACGATTTCCTTGCGGCCAGGGTTCGGGCCAACAACTTCGGGCCGGACTCATGCTTGGGCCAGGGTTAGGCTCCAAGTTTAGAAGTGGCCGCTGTACATTCCTCGGAATGGCCGCGCCCCGTCATTGAAGTCCCCTAGTCATTTTTATCATTCACCGGCATGAGAGAGTATGCGTCTTTTTAACCTTTTTTTATGGAAGAGATGGTGTTCGAATCCTAATATTTTTTTTTACTCCACCCTCTCCTTTTAATGTCTCTCTCATTAGCCCCTCACATTACTTAAAAAGCAAAGTAAGCTTACCAAAATTGTTACCTCGAAGAACCGTAGATCCTGATGTCTAAGATTGCGAATATAAGTGAAGCCACCAAAATCTTCGTTTCAACAGGACAACGAGAAAAAAGAAATTCGATACTCGCAAACATGCCCTAGTAGTCGATACATCGCTGCTGTTCTGTGAATGTGAACAACTATGGGGTGTTTTGCTGCGGTCCTAAGTCGTTATCGAGCTTCGCCTGACTTGTTCCATCAGTCCTAGGGCTTGTTGGTTAGGTCCAGAGAGTTTCCAAATCTAAGCATGACAAAAAAGAAAAAAAATAAATCAAGTTTAGATGTTGATTACAAGATTACAAAATCTCTTGTGTCATCGCTTTAGATTAGAAACGTGAATGCACTCAATGCTGCTTATAAAATTTCTTTCATACAAGTGTTCTCTTAAGGGCCCCTCTGTTTGCATGGAATTGAATTCTTAAGAATTCACGATCAAGTGAATCACACTGATGATCATTAAAGAGTACGAGTGATGAAAGATTTAAGGACGGAGTTGTAGACAGGAGCAAATCGTTCTGACAGAGTGATATCTCGGATCTTATTGTTTCATTATGGGGATGTTATTTGATGACCATTTATATATCTCTACTCTTATTTCTGGGGTAGTATAGATATAAAAGCCTAGAAATTCATTAGAACGTGCGTCACTTGCGAAAGTCAGCCTGCGTGATTTTTTTCTCTCTCGCCGTTCACATCATATGGGTGTTCACCAGATATGGGCTACAAGAAAGAACGGGACTATTGTTTCTTTCATTTTATTTTATGTTAATTGGAAATGGAAAGGTCTGGCGACTTTATTCGGACTCTCACGCAGCTTTAACGCTGCTTGCAGGGGCGGTAAACTCGCATTTTCCAGTTCTCCTCCACTCTGAGAGGAGGAAAACTAGCAATTGCAGGTTTACGGCCGCTCTCATCGGCGGTAATCTGGATTTTCCAGTTTTCCTCCGATGTGAGAGGAGAAAAACTTCCAATTGCTGCTTTACCGCCGCTCTCATCGGCGGTAAAGTCGATTTTCCAGCTTTCCTCCGCTCGGAGAGGAGGAAAACTGGAAATTTCAGAAATGCTGCCGGTGCATATGGCGGAAATCATTCAATCCGATTTTTTTAATCATTTTTCCCCTCTTTTGCTTGTTGGTGGGTCATGCGTCGTGGCTTGGTTCCACAAAATGAAGGATGGACGTGTGTGAAATAACAATTGGGTGAAATAATATCAAATTACAGTAAAAACACAATAAATCGTAGATGTACTGTACCGGTGAAGCGAAGTAGAAGTTCAATTAAAGAGTGAACAAAAGTAAGGGTGTAATAGAATTAAAAGGGGAGAGAGTAGGATTTTTATTTTTCCTCCAAAAAGGTGTTGTTTTTTTTTTTTTTTGACGGAAATTATGGACTGGGCTTTGGGCATGGGGCTGTGTTATTAATAGATGGGCTGTGCTTAGGTTTATTTATTTATTTATTTGCACTCATTGGTTGAGAGCCGGAATCCTCTCCCGGCCCAAATTTATATACACAAATATATATGCACACACATACTTATACATACTTATATATAAATATATATAAATCTATTTGTTTGTGACGGAGATTTGTTTGTGACGGAGGGAGGGAGCAGTAACGCGGAGGCTCAAGACCATGACCTCTCACAGAAGGTGATAAGACCAGAGCAGCTGAGCTGTCCAAAGACATGGTGAGAAACTCATTTTTCTGTTCTATAGGTCTAACATAGGTGGGCCTCGGGCTTCACGATTTCCATGCGGCCAGGGTTCGGGCCAACAGCTTCAGGCCGGACTCATGCTTGGGCCAGGGTTAGGCTCCAAGTTTTGAAGTGGCCGCCGTACATTCCTCGGAATGGCCGTGCCTCGTCATTGAAGTCCCCTAGTCATTTTTATCATTCACCGGCATGAGAGAGTATGCGTCTTTTTAACCTTTTTTTATGGAAGAGATGGTGTTCGATTCCTAATATTTTTTTTTATCCCACCCTCTCCTTTTAATGTCTCTCTTATTAGCCCCTCACATTACTTAACAAGCAAAGTAAGCTTTCCAAAATTGTTACCTCGAAAACCGGAGATCCTGATATCTAAGGTTGCGAATATAAGTGAAGCCACCAAAATCTTCATTTCAACAGGACAACGAGAAAAAAGAAATCCGATACTCGCAAACATGCCCTAGTAGTGGATACATCGCTGCTGTTCTGTGCGTGTGAACAACTATGGGGTGTTTTGCTGCGGTCCTAAGTCGTTATCGAGCTTGGCTTGACCTGTTCCATCAGTCCTAGGGCTTGTCCGTCTGGTCCAGAGAGTTTCCAAATCTAAGCATGACAAAGAAGAAAAAAATAAATAAAGTTTAGATGTTGATTACAAGATTACAAAATCTCTTGTGTCATCGCTTTAGATTAGAAACGTGAATGCACTCAATGCTGCTTAAAAAATTTCTTTCATACAAGTGTTCTCTTAAGGGCCCCTCTGTTTGCATGGAATTGAATTCTTAAGAATTCATGATCAAGTGAATCACACTGATGATCATTAAAGAGTACGAGTGATGAAAGATTTAAGGACGGAGTTGTAGACAGGAGCAAATTGCTCTGACAGAGTGATATCTCGGATTTTATTGTTTCATTATGGGGATGTTATTTGATGACCATTTATATATCTCTACTCTTATTTCTGGGGCAGTATATATATAAAAGCCTAGAAATTCATTAGAACGTGCGTCACTTGCCAAAGTCAGCTTGCGTGATTTTTGTTTCTCTCCGTTCACATCATATGGGAGTTCACCAGATATGGGCTACAAGAAAGAACGGGACTATTGATTCTTTCATTTTATTTTATGTTAATTGGAAATGGAAAGGTCTGGCGACTTTATTCGGACACTCACGCAGCTTTACTGCTGCTTGCAGGGGCGGTAAACTCATATTTTCCAGTTTTCCTCCACTCTGAGAGGAGGAAAACTGGTAATTGCAGGTTTACCTCCGCTCTCGTCGGCGGCAAACTGGATTTTCCAGCTTTCCTCCGATGTGAGAGGAGGAAAACTGCCAATTGCAGCTTTACCGCCGCTCCCATCGGCGGTAAAGTCGATTTTCCAGCTTTCCTCCGCTCCGAGAGGTGGAAAACTAGAAATTGCAGAAATGCTGCCGGTGCATATGGCGGAAATCTTTCAATCCGATTTTTTTAATCATTTTTTCCCCTCTTTTGCTTGTTGGTGGGTCATGCGTCGTGGCTTGGTTCCACAAAATGAAGGATGGACGTGTGTGAATAACAATTGGGTGAAATAACATCAAATCACAGTAAAAACACAATAAATCGTAGATGTACTGTACCGGTGAAGCGAAGTAGAAGATCAATTAAAGAGTGAACAAAAGTAAGGGTGTAATAGAATTAAAAGGGGAGAGAGTAGGATTTTTATTTTTCCTTCAAAAAGGTGTTGTTTTTTTTTTTTTTTTTTTTTTTTTGAGGGAGCTCATGGACTGGGCTTTGGGCATGGGGCTGTGTTATTAATAGATGGGCTGTGCTTAGGTTTATTTATTTATTTATTTGCACTCATTGGTTGAGAGCCGGAATCCTCTCCCGGCCCAAATTTATATACACAAATATATATTCACACACATACTTATACATACTTATATATAAATATATATAAACCTATTTGTTTGTGACGGAGATTTGTTTGTGACGGAGGGAGGGAGCAGTAATGCGGAGGCTCAAAACCATGACCTCTCACAGAAGGTGATATGCCCAGAGCAGCTGAGCTGTCCAAGGACATGGTGAGAAACTCATTTTTCTGTTCTATAGGTCTAACATAGGTGGGCCTCGGGCTTCACGATTTCCATGCGGCCAGGGTTCGGGCCAACAGCTTCAGGCCGGACTCTTGCTTGGGCCAGGGTTAGGCTCCAAGTTTTGAGGTGGCCGCCGTACATTCCTCGGAATGGCCGTGCCTCGTCATTGAAGTCCCCTAGTCATTTTTATCATTCACCGGCATGTGAGAGTATGCGTCTTTTTAACCTTTTTTTATGGAAGAGATGGTGTTCGAATCCTAATATTTTTTTTTATCCCACCCTCTCCTTTTAATGTCTCTCTTATTAGCCCCTCACATTACTTAACAAGCAAAGTATGCTTACCAAAATTGTTACCACGAAGAACCGGAGAGCCTGATATCTAAGGTTGCGAATATAAGTGAAGCCACCAAAATCTTCATTTCAACAGGACAACGAGAAAAAAGAAATCCGATACTCGCAAACATGCCCTAGTAGTCGATACATCGCTGCTGTTCTGTGCGTGTGAACAACTATGGGGTGTTTTGCTGCGGTCCTAAGTCGTTATCGAGCTCGGCTTGACCTGTACCATCAGTCCTAGGGCTTGTCCGTCTGGTCCAGAGAGTTTCCAAATCAAAGCATGACAAAAAAGAAAAAAATAAAGGAAGTTTAGATGTTGATTACAAGATTACAAAATCTCTTGTGTCATCGCTTTAGATTAGAAACGTGAATGCACTCAATGCTGCTTATAAAATTTCTTTCATACAAGTGTTCTCTTAAGGGCCCCTCTGTTTGCATGGAATTGAATTCTTAAGAATTCATGATCAAGTGAATCACACTGATGATCATTAAAGAGTACGAGTGATGAAAGATCTAAGGACGGAGTTGTAGACAGGAGCAAATTGCTCTGACAGAGTGATATCTCGGATTTTATTGTTTCATTATGGGGATGTTATTTGATGACCATTTATATATCTCTACTCTTATTTCTGGGGCAGTATAAATATAAAAGCCTAGAAATTCATTAGAACGTGCGTCACTTGCTAAAGTCAGCTTGCGTGATTTTTTTTCTCTCCGTTCACATCATATGGGAGTTCACCAGATATGGGCCACAAGAAAGAACGGGACTATTGATTCTTTCATTTTATTTTATGTTAATTGGAAATGGAAAGGCCTGGCGACTTTATTTGTACACTCATGCAGCTTTACCGCTGCTTGCATGGGCGGTAAACTCGCATTTTCCAGTTTTGCTCTACTCTGAGAGTAGGAAAATTGGCAATTGCAGGTTTACCGCCGCTCTCATCCGCGGTAAAGTCGATTTTCCAGCTTTCCTCCGCTCTGAGAGGCGGAAAACTGGAAATTGCAGAAATGCTGCCGGTGCATATGGCGAAAATCTTTCAATCCGATTTTTTTAATCATTTTTTCCCCTCTTTTGCTTGTTGGTGGGTCATGCGTCGTGGCTTGGTTCCACAAAATGAAGGATGGACGTGTGTGAATAATAATTGGGTGAAATAATATCAAATCACAGTGAAAACACAATAAATCATAGATGTACTGTACCGGTGAAGCGAAGTAGAAGATCAATTAAAGAGTGAACAAAAGTAAGGGTGTAGTAGAATTAAAAGGCGAGAGTGGAATTTTTATTTTTCCTCCTAAAAGGAGATGTATTTTTTTTTTTTTTTTTTTTTTGAGGGAGCTCATGGACTGGGCTTTGGGCATGGGGCTCTGTTATTAATAGATGGGCCGTGCTTAGGATTATTTAATTATTTATTTGCACTCATTGGTTGAGAGCCGGAATCCTCTCCCGGCCCAAATTTATATACACAAATATATATACACACACATACTTATACATACTTATATATAAATATATATAAATCTATTTGTTTGTGACGGAGGGAGGGAGCAGTAACGCGGAGGCTCAAGACCATGACCTCTCACAGAAGGTGATAGGACCAGAGCGGCTGAGCTGTCCAAGGACATGGTGAGAAACTCATTGTTCTGTTCTATAGGTCTAACATAGGTGGGGCTCGGGCTTCACGATTTCCTTGCGGCCAGGGTTCGGGCCAACAGCTTCAGGCCGGACTCATGCTTGGGCCAGGGTTAGGCTCCAGGTTTAGAAGTGGCCGCCGTACAGTCCTCGGAATGGCCGTGCCTCGTCATTGAAGTCCCCTCGTCATTTTTATCATTCACCGGCATGAGAGAGTATGCGTCTTTTTATCCTTTTTTTATGGAAGAGATGGTGTTCGAATCCTAATATTTTTTTTTATTCCACACTCTCCTTTTAATGTCTCTCTTATTAGCCCCTCACATTACTTAACAAGCAAAGTAAGCTTACCAAAATTGTTACCTCGAAGAACCGGAGATCCTGATATCTAAGGTTGCGAATATAAGTGAAGCCACCAAAATCTTCATTTCAACAGGACAACCAGAAAAAAGAAATCCGATACTCGCAAACATGCCCTAGGAGTAGATACATCGCTGCTGTTCTGTGCGTGTGAACAACTATGGGGTGTTTTGCTGCGGTCCTAAGTCGTTATCGAGCTTGGCTTGACCTGTTCCATCAGTCCTAGGGCTTGTTGGTCAGGTCCAGAGAGTTTCCAAATCTAAGCATGACAAAAAAGAAAAAAATAAATGAAGTTTAGATGTTGATTACAAGATTACAATATCTCTTGTGTCATCGCTTTAGATTAGAAACGTGAATGCACTCAATGCTGCTTATAAAATTTCTTTCATACAAGTGTTCTCTTAAGGGCCCCTCTGTTTGCATGGAATTGAATTCTTAAGAATTCATGATCAAGTGAATCACACTGATGATCATTAAAGAGTACGAGTGATGAAAGATCTAAGGACGGAGTTGTAGACAGGAGCAAATTGCTCTGAGAGAGTGATATCTCGGATTTTATTGTTTCATTATGGGGATGTTATTTGATGACCATTTATATATCTCTACTCTTATTTCTGGGGCAGTATATATATAAAAGCCTAGAAATTCATTAGAACGTGCGTCACTTGCCAAAGTCAGCTTGCGTGATTTTTTCTTCTCTCCGTTCACATCATATGGGAGTTCACCAGATATGGGCTACAAGAAAGAACGGGACTATTGATTCTTTCATTTTATTTTATGTTAATTGGAAATGGAAAGGTTTGGCGACTTTATTCGGACACTCACGCAGCTTTAACGCGGCTTGCAGAGGCGGTAAACTCGCATTTTCCAGCTTTCCTCCACTCTGCGAGGAGGAAAGCTGGCAATTGCAGGTTTACCGCCGCTCTCATCGGCGGTAAACAGGATTTTCCAGCTTTCTTCTGGTGTGAGAGGAGGAAAACTGGCAATTGCAGCCTTACCGCCGCTCCCATCGGCGGTAAAGTCGATTTTCCAGCTTTCCTCCGCTTGGAGAGGTGGAAAACTGGAAATTGCAGAAATGCTGCCGGTGCATATGGCGGGAATCTTTCAATCCGATTTTTTTAATCATTTTTTCCCCTCTTTTGCTTGTTGGTGGGTCATGCGTCGTGGCTTGGTTCCACAAAATGAAGGATGGACGTGTGTGAATAACTATTGGGTGAAATATTATCAAATCACAGTAAAAACACAATAAACCGTAGATGTACTGTACCGGTGAAGCGAAGTAGAAGATCAATTAAAGAGCGAACAAAAGTAAGGGTGTAGTAGAATTAAAAGGCGAGAGAGTGGGATTTTTATTTTTCCTCCTAAAAGGAGTTGTTTTTTTCTCTTTTTTTTTTTAGGGAGCTCATGGACTGGGCTTTGGGCATGGGGCTGTGTTATTAACAGATGGGCCGTGCTTAGGTTTATTTATTTATTTATTTGCACTCATTGGTTGAGAGCCGGAATCCTCTCCCGACCCAAATTTATATACACAAATATATATGCACACACATACTTATACATACTTATATATAAATATATATAAATCTATTTGTTTGTGACGGAGGGAGGGAGCAGTAACGCGGAGGCTCAAGACCATGACCTCTCACAGAAGGTGATAGGACCAGAGCGGCTGAGCTGTCCAAGGACATGGTGAGAAACTCATTTTTCTGTTCTATAGGTCTAACATAGGTGGGGCTCGGGCTTCACGATTTCCATGCGGCCAGGGTTCGGGCCAACAGCTTCAAGCCGGACTCATGCTTGGGCCAGGGTTAGGCTCCAAGTTTAGAAGTGGCCGCCTTACAGTCCTCGGAATGGCCGTGCCTCGTCATTGAAGTCCCCTAGTCATTTTTATCATTCACCGGCATAAGAGAGCATGCGTCTTCTTAACCTTTTTTTATGGAAGAGATGGTGTTCGAATCCTAATATTTTTTTTAATTCCACCCTCTCCTTTTAATGTCTCTCTTATTAGCCCCTCACATTACTTAACAAGCAAAGTAAGCTTACCAAAATTGTTACCTCGAAGAACCGGAGATCCTGATATCTAAGGTTGCGAATATAAGTGAAGCCACCAAAATCTTCATTTCAACAGGACAACCAGAAAAAAGAAATCTGATACTCGCAAACATGCCCTAGTAGTCGATACATCGCTGCTGTTCTGTGCGTGTGAACAACTATGGGGTGTTTTGCTGTGGTCCTAAGTCGTTATCGAGCTTGGCTTGACCCGTTCCATCAGTCCTAGGGCATGTTGGTCAGGTCCAGCGAGTTTCCAAATCTAAGCATGAGAAAAAAGAAAAAAATAAATGAAGTTTAGACGTTGATTACAAGATTACAAAATCTCTTGTGTCATCGCTTTAGATTAGAAACGTGAATGCACTCAATGCTGCTTATAAAATTTCTTTCATACAAGTGTTCTCTTAAGGGCCCCTCTGTTTGCATGGAATTGAATTCTTAAGAATTCATGATCAAGTGAATCACACTGATGATCATTAAAGAGTACGAGTGATGAAAGATTTAAGGACGGAGTTGTAGACAGGAGCAAATTGCTCTGACAGAGTGATATCTCGGATTTTATTGTTTCATTATGGGGATGTTATTTGATGACCATTTATATATCTCTACTCTTATTTCTGGGGCAGTATATATATAAAAGCCTAGAAGTTCATTAGAACGTGCGTCACTTGCCAAGGTCAGCTTGCGTGATTTTTTTTCTCTCCGTTCACATCATATGGGAGTTCACCAGATATGGGCTACAAGAAAGAACGGGACTATTGATTCTTTCATTTTAATTTATGTTAATTGGAAATGGTAAGGTCTGGCGACTTTATTCGGACACTGACGCAGCTTTACCGCTGCTTGCAGGGGCGGTAAACTCGCATTTTCCAGCTTTCCACCACTCTTAGAGGAGGGAAGCTGGCAATTGCAGGTTTACCACCGCTCTCATCGTCGGTAAACTGGGTTTTTCAACTTTCTTCCGGTGTGAGAGGAGAAAAACTGGCAATTGCAGCTTTACCGCCGCTCCCATCGGCGGTAAAGTCGATTTTCCAGCTTTCCTCCGCTCCGAGAGGTGGAAAACTGGAAATTGCAGAAATGCTGCCGGTGCATATGGCGGAAATCTTTCAATCCGATTTTTTTAATCATTTTTTCCCCTCTTTTGCTTGTTGGTGGGTCATGCGTCGTGGCTTGGTTCCACAAAATGAAGGATGGACGTGTGTGAATAACAATTGGGTGAAATAATATCAAAGCACAGTAAAAACACAATAAACCGTAGATGTACTGTACCGGCGAAGCGAAGTAGAAGATCAATTAAAGAGTGAACAAAAGTAAGGGTGTAGTAGAATTAAAAGGCGAGAGAGTGGGATTTTTATTTTTCCTCCTAAAAGGAGTTGTTTTTTTCTCTTTTTTTTTGAGGGAGCTCATGGACTGGGCTTTGGGCGTGGGGCTGTGTTATTAACAGATGGGCCGTGCTTAGGTTTATTTATTTATTTATTTGCACTCATTGGTTGAGAGCCGGAATCCTCTCCCGGCCCAAATTTATATACACAAATATATATACACACACATACTTATACATACTTATATATAAATATATATAAATCTATTTGTTTGTGACGGAGGGAGGAAGCAGTAACGCGGAGGCTCAAGACCATGACCTCTCACAGAAGGTGATAGGACCAGAGCGGCTGAGCTGTCCAAGGACATGGTGAGAAACTCATTTTTCTGTTCTATAGGTCTAACATAGGTGGGGCTCGGGCTTCATGATTTCCATGCGGCCAGGGTTCGGGCCAACAGCTTCAGGCCGGACTCATGCTTGGGCCAGGGTTAGGCTCCAAGTTTAGAAGTGGCCGCCGTACATTCCTCGGAATGGCCGTGCCTCGTCATTGAAGTCCCCTAGTCATTTTTATCATTCACAGGCATGAGAGAGTATGCGTCTTCTTAACCTTTTTTTATGGAAGAGATGGTGTTCGAATCCTAATATTTTTTTTTATTCCACCCTCTCCTTTTAATGTCTCTCTTATTAGCCCCTCACATTACTTAACAAGCAAAGTAAGCTTACCAAAATTGTTACCTCGAAGAACCGGAGATCCTGATATCTAAGGTTGCGAATATAAGTGAAGCCACCAAAATCTTCATTTCAACAGGACAACGAGAAAAAAGAAATCCGATACTCGCAAACATGCCCTAGTAGTCGATACATCGCTGCTGTTCTGTGCGTGTGAACAGCTATGGGGTGTTTTGCTGCGGTCCTAAGTCGTTATCGAGCTTGGCTTGACCTGTTCCATCAGTCCTACGGCTTGTTGGTCAGGTCCAGAGAGTTTCCAAATCTAAGCATGACAAAAAAGGAAAAAAATAAATGAAGTTTAGATGTTGATTACAAGATTACAAAATCTCTTCTGTCATCGCTGTAGATTAGAAACGTGAATGCTCTCAATGCTGCTTATAAAATTTCTTTCATACAAGTGTTCTCTTAAGGGCCCCTCTGTTTGCATGGAATTGAATTCTTATGAATTCATGATCAAGTGAATCACACTGATGATCATTAAAGAGTACGAGTGATGAAAGATTTAAGGACGGAGTTGTAGACAGGAGCAAATTGCTCTGACAGAGTGATATCTCGGATTTTATTGTTTCATTATGGGGATGTTATTTGATGACCATTTATATATCTCTACTCTTATTTATGGGGCAGTATATATATAAAAGCCTAGAAATTCATTAGAACGTGCGTCACTTGCCAAAGTCAGCTTGCGTGATTTTTTTTTCTCTCCGTTCACATCATATGGGAGTTCACCAGATATGGGGTACAAGAAAGAACGGGACTATTGATTCTTTCCTTTTATTTTATGTTAATTGGGAATGGAAAGGTCTGGCGACTTTATTCGGACACTCACGCAGCTTTACCGCTGCTTGCAGGGGCGGTAAACTCGCATTTTCCAGCTTTCCACCACTCTGAGAGGAGGAAAGCTGGCAATTGCAGGTTTACCGCCGCTCTCATCGGCGGTAAACTGGGTTTTCCAACTTTCTTCCGGTGTGAGAGGAAGAAAACTGGCAATTGCAGCTTTACCGCCGCTCCCATCGGCGGTAAAGTCGATTTTCCAGCTTTCCTCCGCACCGAGAGGTGGAAAACTGGAAATTGCAGAAATGCTGCCGGTGCATATGGCGGAAATCTTTCAATCCGATTTTTTTAATCATTTTTTCCCCTCTTTTGCTTGTTGGTGGGTCATGCGTCGTGGCTTGGTTCCACAAAATGAAGGATGGACGTGTGTGAATAACAATTGGGTGAAATAATATCAAAGCACAGTAAAAGCACAATAAACCGTAGATGTACTGTACCGGTGAAGCGAAGTAGAAGATCAATTAAAGAGTGAACAAAAGTAAGGGTGTAGTAGAATTAAAAGGCGAGAGAGTGGGATTTTTATTTTTCCTCCTAAAAGGAGTTGTTTTTTTCTCTCTTTTTTTTTGAGGGAGCTCATGGACTGGGCTTTGGGCATGGGGCTGTGTTATTAAAAGATGGGCCGTGCTTAGGTTTATTTATTTATTTATTTGCACTCATTGGTTGAGAGCCGGAATCCTCTCCCGGCCCAAATTTATATACACAAATATATATACACACACTTACTTATACATACTTATATATAAATATATATAAATCTATTTGTTTGTGACGGAGGGAGGGAGCAGTAACGCGGAGGCTCAAGACCATGACCTCTCACAGAAGGTGATAGGACCAGAGCGGCTGAGCTGTCCAAGGACATGGTGAGAAACTCATTTTTCTGTTCTATAGGTCTAACATAGGTGGGGCTCGGGCTTTACGATTTCCATGCGGCCAGGGTTCGGGCCAACAGCTTCAGGCCGGACTCATGCTTGGGCCAGGGTTAGGCTCCAAGTTTAGAAGTGGCCGCCGTACATTCCTCGGAATGGCCGTGCCTCGTCATTGAAGTCCCCTAGTCATTTTTATCATTCACCGGCATGAGAGAGTATGCGTCTTCTTAACCTTTTTTTATGGAAGAGATGGTGTTCGAATCCTAATATTTTTTTTTATTCCACCCTCTCCTTTTAATGTCTCTCTTATTAGCCCCTCACATTACTTAACAAGCAAAGTAAGCTTACCAAAATTGTTACCTCGAAGAACCGGAGATCCTGATATCTAAGGTTGCGAATATAAGTGAAGCCACGAAAATCTTCATTTCAACAGGACAACGAGAAAAAAGAAATCCGATACTCGCAAACATGCCCTAGTAGTCGATACATCGCTGCTGTTCTGTGCGTGTGAACAGCTATGGGGTGTTTTGCTGCGGTCCTAAGTCGTTATCGAGCTTGGCTTGACCTGTTCCATCAGTCCTACGGCTTGTTGGTCAGGTCCAGAGAGTTTCCAAATCTAAGCATGACAAAAAAGGAAAAAATAAATGAAGTTTAGATGTTGATTACAAGATTACAAAATCTCTTCTGTCATAGCTTTAGATTTGAAACGTGAATGCACTCAATGCTGCTTATAAAATTTCTTTCATACGAGTGTTCTCTTAAGGGCCCCTCTGTTTGCATGGAATTGGATTCTTAAGAATTCATGATCAAGTGAATCACACTGATGATCATTAAAGAGGACGAGTGATGAAAGATTTAAGGACGGAGTTGTAAACAGGAGCAAATTGCTCTGACAGAGTGATATCTCGGATTTATTGTTTCATTATGGGGATGTTATTTGATGACCATTTATATATCTCTACTCTTATTTCTGGGGCAGTATATATATAAAAGCCTAGAAATTCATTAGAACGTGCGTCACTTGCCAAAGTCAGCTTGCGTGATTTTTTTTTCTCTCCGTTCACATCATATGGGAGTTCACCAGATATGGGCTACAAGAAAGAACGGGACTATTGATTCTTTCATTTTATTTTATGTTAATTGGGAATGGAAAGGTCTGGCGACTTTATTCGGACACTCACGCAGCTTTACCGCCGTTTGCAGGGGCGGTAAACTCGCATTTTCTAGCTTTCCACCACTCTGAGAGGAGGAAAGCTGGCAATTGCAGGTTTACCGCCGCTCTCATCGGCGGTAAACTAGATTTTCCAACTTTCTTCCGGTGTGAAATGAGGAAAACTGGCAATTGCAGCTTTACCGCCGCTTCCATCGGCGGTAAAGTCGATTTTCCAGCTTTCCTCCGCTCCGAGAGGTGTAAAACTGGAAATTGCAGAAATGCTGCCGGTGCATATGGCGGAAATCTTTCAATCCGAATTTTTTAATCATTTTTTCCCCTCTTTTGCTTGTTGGTGGGTCATGCGTCGTGGCTTGGTTCCACAAAATGAAGGATGGACGTGTGTGAATAGCAATTGGGTGAAATAATATCAAAGCACAGTAAAAACACAATAAACCGTAGATGTACTGTACCGGTGAAGCGAAGTAGAAGATCAATTAAAGAGTGAACAAAAGTAAGGGTGTAGTAGAATTAAAAGGCGAGAGAGTGGGATTTTTATTTTTCCTCCTAAAAGGAGTTGTTTTTTTCTCTTTTTTTTTTGAGGGAGCTCATGGACTGGGCTTTGGGCATGGGGCTGTGTTATTAACAGATGGGCCGTGCTTAGGTTTATTTATTTATTTATTTGCACTCATTGGTTGAGAGCCAGAATCCTCTCCCGGCCCAAATTTATATACACAAATATATATACACACACATACTTATACATACTTATATATAAATATATATAAATCTATTTGTTTGTGACGGAGGGAGGAAGCAGTAACGCGGAGGCTCAAGACCATGACCTCTCACAGAAGGTGATAGGACCAGAGCGGCTGAGCAGTCCAAGGACATGGTGAGAAACTCATTTTTCTGTTCTATAGGTGTAACATAGGTGGGGCTCGGGCTTCACGATTTCCATGCGGCCAGGGTTCGGGCCAACAGCTTCAGGCCGGACTCATGCTTGGGCCAGGGTTAGGCTCCAAGTTTAGAAGTGGCCGCCGTACATTCCTCGGAATGGCCGTGCCTCGTCATTGAAGTCCCCTAGTCATTTTTATCATTCACCGGCATGAGAGAGTATGCGTCTTCTTAACCTTTTTTTATGGAAGAGATGGTGTTCGAATCCTAATATTTTTTTTTATTCCACCCTCTCCTTTTAATGTCTCTCTTATTAGCCCCTCACATTACTTAACAAGCAAAGTAAGCTTACCAAAATTGTTACCTCGAAGAACCGGAGATCCTGATATCTAAGGTTGCGAATATAAGTGAAGCCACCAAAATCTTCATTTCAACAGGACAACTTGAAAAAAGAAATCCGATACTCGCAAACATGCCCTAGTAGTCGATACATCGCTGCTGTTCTGTGCGTGTGAACAGCTATGGGGTGTTTTGCTGCGGTCCTAAGTCGTTATCGAGCTTGGCTTGACCTGTTCCATCAGTCCTACGGCTTGTTGGTCAGGTCTAGAGAGTTTCCAAATCTAAGCATGACAAAAAAGGAAAAAATAAATGAAGTTTAGATGTTCATTACAAGATTACAAAATCTCTTCTATCATCGCTTTAGATTAGAAACGTGAATGCACTCAATGCCGCTTATAAAATTTCTTTCATACAAGTGTTCTCTTAAGGGCCCCTCTGTTTGCATGGAATTGGATTCTTAAGAATTCATGATCAAGTGAATCACACTGATGATCATTAAAGAGTACGAGTGATGAAAGATTTAAGGACGGAGTTGTAGACAGGAGCAAATTGCTCTGACAGAGTGATATCTCGGATTTTATTGTTTCATTACGGGGATGTTATTTGATGACCATTTATATATCTCTACTCTTATTTCTGGGGCAGTATATATATAAAAGCCTAGAAATTCATTAGAACGTGCATCACTTGCCAGAGTCATCTTGTGTGATTTTTTTTTCTCTCCGTTCACATCATATGGGAGTTCACCAGATATGGGCTACAAGAAAGAACGGGACTATTGATTCTTTCATTTTATTTTATGTTAATTGGAAATGGAAAGGTCTGGCGACTTTATTCGGACACTCACGCAGCTTTACCGCTGCTTGCAGGGGCGGTAAACTCGCATTTTCCAGCTTTCCACCACTCTGAGAGGAGGAAAGCTGGCAATTGCAGGTTTAGCGCCGCTCTCACCGGCGGTAAACTGGATTTTCCAACTTTCTTCCGGTGTGAGAGGAGGAAAACTGGCAATTGCCGCTTTACCGCCGCTCCCATCGGCGGTAAAGTCGATTTTCAAGCTTTCCTCCGCTCCGAGAGGTGGAAAACTGGAAATTGCATAGATGCTGCCGGTGCATATGGCGGAAATCTTTCAGTCCGATTTTTTTAATCATTTTTCCCCTCTTTTGCTTGTTGGTGGGTCATGCGTCGTGGCTTGGTTCCACAAAATGAAGGATGGACGTGTGTGAATAACAATTGGATGATATAATATCAAAGCACAGTAAAAACACAATAAACCGTAGATGTACTGTACCGGTGAAGCGAAGTAGAAGATCATATAAAGAGTGAACAAAAGTAAGGGTGTAGTAGAATTAAAAGGCGAGAGAGTGGGATTTTTATTTTTCCTCCTAAAAGGAGTTGTTTTTTTCTCTTTTTTTTTTGAGGGAGCTCATGGACTGGGCTTTGGGCATGGGGCTGTGTTATTAATAGATGGGCCGTGCTTAGGTTTATTTATTTATTTATTTGCACTCATTGGTTGAGAGCCGGAATCCTCTCCCGGCCCAAATTTATATACACAAATATATATACACACACATACTTATACATACTTATATATAAATATATATAAATCTATTTGTTTGTGACGGAGGGAGGGAGCAGTAACGCGGAGGCTCAAGACCATGACCTCTCACAGAAGGTGATAGGACCAGAGCGGCTGAGCTGTCCAAGGACATGGTGAGAAACTCATTTTTCTGTTCTATAGGTCTAACATAGGTGGGGCTCGGGCTTCACGATTTCCATGCGGCCAAGGTTCGGGCCAACAGCTTCAGGCCGGACTCATGCTTGGGCCAGGGTTAGGCTCCAAGTTTAGAAGTGGCCGCCGTACATTCCTCGGAATGGCCGTGCCTCGTCATTGAAGTCCCCTAGTCATTTTTATCATTCACCGGCATGAGAGAGTATGCGTCTTCTTAACCTTTTTTTATGGAAGAGATGGTGTTCGAATCCTAATATTTTTTTTTATTCCACCCTCTCCTTTTAATGTCTCTCTTATTAGCCCCTCACATTACTTAACAAGCAAAGTAAGCTTACCAAAATTGTTACCTCGAAGAACCGGAGATCCTGATATCTAAGGTTGCGAATATAAGTGAAGCCACCAAAATCTTCATTTCAAC
Organism: Persea americana; assembly: GCA_029852735.1. Classification (NCBI taxonomy): domain Eukaryota; kingdom Viridiplantae; phylum Streptophyta; class Magnoliopsida; order Laurales; family Lauraceae; genus Persea; species Persea americana. The sequence goes on along the minus strand of CM056814.1, from coordinate 53,119,238 downwards.
AGGACAACGAGAAAAAAGAAATCCGATACTCGCAAACATGCCCTAGTAGTCGATACATCGCTGCTGTTCTGTGCGTGTAAACAGCTATGGGGTGTTTTGCTGCGGTCCTAAGTCGTTATCGAGCTTGGCTTGACCTGTTCCATCAGTCCTACGGCTTGTTGGTCAGGTCGAGAGAGTTTCCAAATCTAAGCATGACAAAAAAGGAAAAAATAAATGAAGTTTAGATGTTGATTACAAGATTACAAAATCTCTTCTGTCATCGCTTTAGATTTGAAACGTGAATGCACTCAATGCTGCTTATAAAATTTCTTTCATACAAGTGTTCTCTTAAGGGCCCCTCTGTCTGCATGGAATTGGATTCTTAAGAATTCATGATCAAGTGAATCACACTGATGATCATTAAAGAGTACGAGTGATGAAAGATTTAAGGACGGAGTTGTAGACAGGAGCAAATTGCTCTGACAGAGTGATATCTCGGATTTTATTGTTTCATTATGGGGATGTTATTTGATGACCATTTATATATCTCTACTCTTATTTCTGGGGCAGTATATATATAAAAGCCTAGAAATTCATTAGAACGTGCGTCACTTGCCAGAGTCATCTTGCGTGATTTTTTTTTCTCTCCGTTCACATCATATGGGAGTTCACCAGATATGGGCTACAAGAAAGAACGGGACTATTGATTCTTTCATTTTATTTTATGTTAATTGGGAATGGAAAGGTCTGGCGACTTTATTCGGACACTCACGCAGCTTTACCGCTGCTTGCAGGGGCGGTAAACTCGCATTTTCCAGCTTTCCACCACTCTGAGAGGAGGAAAGCTGGCAATTGCAGGTTTAGCGCCGCTCTCATCGGCGGTAAACTGGATTTTCCAACTTTCTTCCGGTGTGAAATGAGGAAAACTGGCAATTGCAGCTTTACCGTCGCTCCTATCGGCGGTAAAGTCGATTTTCCAGCTTCCCTCCGCTCCGAGAGGTGGAAAACTGGAAATTGCATAGATCCTGCCGGTGCATATGGCGGAAATCTTTCAGTCAGATTTTTTTAATCATTTTTTCCCCTCTTTTGCTTGTTGGTGGGTCATGCGTCGTGGCTTGGTTCCACAAAATGAAGGATGGACGTGTGTGAATAACAATTGGGTGAAATAATATCAAAGCACAGTAAAAACACAATAAACCGTAGATGTACTGTACCGGTGAAGCGAAGTAGAAGATCAATTAAAGAGTGAACAAAAGTAAGGGTGTAGTAGAATTAAAAGGCGAGAGAGTGGGATTTTTATTTTTCCTCCTAAAAGGAGTTGTTTTTTTCTCTTTTTTTTTTGAGGGAGCTCATGGACTGGGCTTTGGGCATGGGGCTGTGTTATTAACAGATGGGCCGTGCTTAGGTTTATTTATTTATTTATTTGCACTCATTGGTTGAGAGCCGGAATCCTCTCCCGGCCCAAATTTATATACACAAATATATATACACACACATACTTATACATACTTATATATAAATATATATAAATCTATTTGTTTGTGACGGAGGGAGGGAGCAGTAACGCGGAGGCTCAAGACCATGACCTCTCACAGAAGGTGATAGGACCAGAGCGGCTGAGCTGTCCAAGGACATGGTGAGAAACTCATTTTTCTGTTCTATAGGTCTAACATAGGTGGGGCTCGGGCTTCACGATTTCCATGCGGCCAGGGTTCGGGCCAACAGCTTCAGGCCGGACTCATGCTTGGGCCAGGGTTAGGCTCCAAGTTTAGAAGTGGCCGCCGTACATTCCTCGGAATGGCCGTGCCTCGTCATTGAAGTCCCCTAGTCATTTTTATCATTCACCGGCATGAGAGAGTATGCGTCTTCTTAACCTTTTTTTATGGAAGAGATGGTGTTCGAATCCTAATATTTTTTTTTATTCCACCCTCTCCTTTTAATGTCTCTCTTATTAGCCCCTCACATTACTTAACAAGCAAAGTAAGCTTACCAAAATTGTTACCTCGAAGAACCGGAGATCCTGATATCTAAGGTTGCGAATATAAGTGAAGCCACCAAAATCTTCATTTCAACAGGACAACGAGAAAAAAGAAATCCGATACTCGCAAACATGCCCTAGTAGTCGATACATCGCTGCTGTTCTGTGCGTGTGAACAGCTATGGGGTGTTTTGCTGCGGTCCTAAGTCGTTATCGAGCTTGGCTTGACCTGTTCCATCAGTCCTACGACTTGTTGGTCAGGTCGAGAGAGTTTCCAAATCTAAGCATGACAAAAAAGGAAAAAATAAATGAAGTTTAGATGTTGATTACAAGATTACAAAATCTCTTCTGTCATAGCTTTAGATTTGAAACGTGAATGCACTCAATGCTGCTTATAAAATTTCTTTCATACAAGTGTTCTCTTAAGGGCCCCTCTGTTTGCATGGAATTGGATTCTTAAGAATTCATGATCAAGTGAATCACACTGATGATCATTAAAGAGTACGAGTGATGAAAGATTTAAGGATGGAGTTGTAGACAGGAGCAAATTGGTCTGACAGAGTGATATCTCGGATTTTATTGTTTCATTATGGGGATGTTCTTTGATGAACATTTATATATCTCTACTCTTATTTCTGGGGCAGTATATATATAAAAGCCTAGAAATTCATTAGAACGTGCATCACTTGCCAGAGTCATCTTGCGTGATTTTTTTTTCTCTCCGTTCACATCATATGGGAGTTCACCAGATATGGGGTATAAGAAAGAACGGGACTATTGATTCTTTCATTTTATTTTATGTTAATTGGAAATGGAAAGGTCTGGCGACTTTATTCGGACACTCACGCAGCTTTACCGCTGCTTGCAGGGCGGTAAACTCGCATTTTCCAGCTTTCCACCACTCTGAGAGGAGGAAAGCTGGCAATTGCAGGTTTAGCGCCGCTCTCACCGGCGGTAAACTGGATTTTCCAACTTTCTTCCGGTGTGAGAGGAGGAAAACTGGCAATTGCAGCTTTACCGCCGCTCCCATCGGCGGTAAAGTCGATTTTCCAGCTTTCCTCCGCTCCGAGAGGTGGAAAACTGGAAATTGCATAGATCCTGCCGGTGCATATGGCGGAAATCTTTCAGTCAGATTTTTTTAATCATTTTTTCCCCTCTTTTGCTTGTTGGTGGGTCATGCGTCGTGGCTTGGTTCCACAAAATGAAGGATGGACGTGTGTGAATAACAATTGGGTGAAATAATATCAAAGCACAGTAAAAACACAATAAAACGTAGATGTACTGTACCGGTGAAGCGAAGTAGAAGATCAATTAAAGAGTGAACAAAAGTAAGGGTGTAGTAGAATTAAAAGGCGAGAGAGTGGGATTTTTATTTTTCATCCTAAAAGGAGTTGTTTTTTTCTCTTTTTTTTTTTGAGGGAGCTCATGGACTGGGCTTTGGGCATGGGGCTGTGTTATTAACAGATGGGCAGTGCTTAGGTTTATTTATTTATTTATTTGCACTCATTGGTTGAGAGCCGGAATCCTCTCCCGGCCCAAATTTATATACACAAATATATATACACACACATACTTATACATACTTATATATAAATATATATAAATCTATTTGTTTGTGACGGAGGGAGGGAGCAGTAACGCGGAGGCTCAAGACCATGACCTCTCACAGAAGGTGATAGGACCAGAGCGGCTGAGCTGTCCAAGGACATGGTGAGAAACTCATTTTTCTGTTCTATAGGTCTAAAATAGGTGGGGCTCGGGCTTCACGATTTCCATGCGGCCAGGGTTCGGGCCAACAGCTTCAGGCCGGACTCATGCTTGGGCCAGGGTTAGGCTCCAAGTTTAGAAGTGGCCGCCGTACATTCCTCGGAATGGCCGTGCCTCGTCATTGAAGTCCCCTAGTCATTTTTATCATTCACCGGCATGAGAGAGTATGCGTCTTCTTAACCTTTTTTTATGGAAGAGATGGTGTTCGAATCCTAATATTTTTTTTTATCCCACCCTCTCCTTTTAATGTCTCTCTTATTAGCCCCTCACATTACTTAACAAGCAAAGTAAGCTTACCAAAATTGTTACCTCGAAGAACCGGAGATCCTGATATCTAAGGTTGCAAATATAAGTGAAGCCACCAAAATCTTCATTTCAATAGGACAACGAGAAAAAAGAAATCCGATACTCGCAAACATGCCCTAGTAGTCGATACATCGCTGCTGTTCTGTGCGTGTGAACAGCTATGGGGTGTTTTACTGCGGTCCTAAGTCGTTATCGAGCTTGGCTTGACCTGTTCCATCAGTCCTACGGCTTGTTGGTCAGGTCCAGAGAGTTTCCAAATCTAAGCATGACAAAAAAGGAAAAAATAAATGAAGTTTAGATGTTGATTACAAGATTACAAAATCTCTTCTGTCATAGCTTTAGATTTGAAACGTGAATGCACTCAATGCTGCTTATAAAATTTCTTTCATACAAGTGTTCTCTTAAGGGCCCCTCTGTTTGCATGGAATTGGATTCTTAAGAATTCATGATCAAGTGAATCACACTGATGCTCATTAAAGAGTACGAGTGATGAAAGATTTAAGGACGGAGTTGTAGACAGGAGCAAATTGCTCTGACAGAGTGATATCTCGGATTTTATTGTTTCATTATGGGGATGTTATTTGATGACCATTTATATATCTCTACTCTTATTTCTGGGACAGTATATATATAAAAGCCTAGAAATTCATTAGAACGTGCGTCACTTGCCAGAGTCAGCTTGCGTGATTTTTTTTTCTCTCCGTTCACATCATATGGGAGTTCACCAGATATGGGGTACAAGAAAGAACGGGACTATTGATTCTTTCATTTTATTTTATGTTAATTGGAAATGGAAAGGTCTGGCGACTTTATTCGGACACTCACGCAGCTTTACCGCTGCTTGCAGGGGCGGTAAACTCGCATTTTCCGGCTTTCCACCACTCTGAGAGGAGGAAAGCTAGCAATTGCAGGTTTAGCGCCGCTCTCACCGGCGGTAAACTGGATTTTCCAACTTTCTTCCGGTGTGAGAGGAGGAAAACTGGCAATTGCAGCTTTACCGCCGCTCCCATCGGCGGTAAAGTCGATTTTCCAGCTTTCCTCCGCTCCGAGAGGTGGAAAACTAGAAATTGCAGAAATGCTGCCGGTGCATATGGCGGAAATCTTTCAATCCGATTTTTTTAATCATTTTTTCCCCTCTTTTGCTTGTTGGTGGGTCATGCGTCGTGGCTTGGTTCCACAAAATGAAGGATGGACGTGTGTGAATAACAATTGGGTGAAATAATATCAAAGCACAGTAAAAACACAATAAACCGTAGATGTACTGTACCGGTGAAGCGAAGTAGAAGATCAATTAAAGAGTGAACAAAAGTAAGGGTGTAGTAGAATTAAAAGGCGAGAGAGTGGGATTTTTATTTTTCCTCCTAAACGGAGTTGTTTTTTTCTCTTTTTTTTTTGAGGGAGCTCATGGACTGGGCTTTGGGCATGGGGCTGTGTTATTAACAGATGGGCCGTGCTTAGGTTTATTTATTTATTTATTTGCACTCATTGGTTGAGAGCCGGAATCCTCTCCCGGCCCAAATTTATATACACAAATATATACACACACACATACTTATACATACCTATATATAAATATATATAAATCTATTTGTTTGTGATGGAGGGAGGGAGCAGTAACGCGGAGGCTCAAGACCATGACCTCTCACAGAAGGTGATAGGACCAGAGCGGCTGAGCTGTCCAAGGACATGGTGAGAAACTCATTTTTCTGTTCTATAGGTCTAACATAGGTGGGGCTCGGGCTTCACGATTTCCATGCGGCCAGGGTTCGGGCCAACAGCTTCAGGCCGGACTCATGCTTGGGCCAGGGTTAGGCTCCAAGTTTAGAAGTGGCCGCCGTACATTCCTCGGAATGGCCGTGCCTCGTCATTGAAGTCCCCTAGTCATTTTTATCATTCACCGGCATGAGAGAGTATGCGTCTTCTTAACCTTTTTTTATGGAAGAGATGGTGTTCGAATCCTAATATTTTTTTTTATTCCACCCTCTCCTTTTAATGTCTCTCTTATTAGCCCCTCACATTACTTAACAAGCAAAGTAAGCTTACCAAAATTGTTACCTCGAAGAACCGGAGATCCTGATATCTAAGGTTGCGAATATAAGTGAAGCCACCAAAATCTTCATTTCAACAGGACAACGAGAAAAAAGAAATCCGATACTCGCAAACATGCCCTAGTAGTCGATACATCGCTGCTGTTCTGTGCGTGTGAACATCTATGGGGTGTTTTGCTGCGGTCCTAAGTCGTTATCGAGCTTGGCTTGACCTGTTCCATCAGTCCTAGGGCTTGGTGGTCAGGTCCAGAGAGTTTCCAAATCTAAGCATGACAAAAAAGGAAAAAATAAATGAAGTTTAGATGTTCATTACAAGATTACAAAATCTCTTCTGTCATCGCTTTAGATTAGAAACGTGAATGCACTCAATGCCGCTTATAAAATTTCTTTCATACAAGTGTTCTCTTAAGGGCCCCTCTGTTTGCATGGAATTGGATTCTTAAGAATTCATGATCAAGTGAATCACACTGATGCTCATTAAAGAGTACGAGTGATGAAAGATTTAAGGACGGAGTTGTAGACAGGAGCAAATTGCTCTGACAGAGTGATATCTCGGATTTTATTGTTTCATTATGGGGATGTTATTTGATGACCATTTATATATCTCTACTCTTATTTCTGGGGCAGTATATATATAAAAGCCTAGAAATTCATTAGAACGTGCATCACTTGCCAGAGTCATCTTGCGTGATTTTTTTTTCTCTCCGTTCACATCATATGGGAGTTCACCAGATATGGGGTACAAGAAAGAACGGGACTATTGATTCTTTCATTTTATTTTATGTTAATTGGAAATGGAAAGGTCTGGCGACTTTATTCGGACACTCACGCAGCTTTACCGCTGCTTGCAGGGGCGGTAAACTCGCATTTTCCAGCTTTCCACCACTCTGAGGGGAGGAAAGCTGGCAATTGCAGGTTTAGCGCCGCTCTCACCGGCGGTAAACTGGATTTTCCAACTTTCTTCCGGTGTGAGAGGAGGAAAACTGGCAATTGCAGCTTTACCGCCGCTCCTATCGGCGGTAAAGTCGATTTTCCAGCTTTCCTCCGCTCCGAGAGGTGGAAAACTGGAAATTGCATAAATGCTGCCGGTGCATATGGCGGAAATCTTTCAATCAGATTGTTTTAATCATTTTTCCCCTCTTTTGCATGTTGGTGGGTCATGCGTCGTGGCTTGGTTCGACAAAATGAAGGATGGACGTGTGTGAATAACAATTGGGTGAAATAATATCAAAGCACAGTAAAAACACAATAAAACGTAGATGTACTGTACCGGTGAAGCGAAGTAGAAGATCAATTAAAGAGTGAACAAAAGTAAGGGTGTAGTAGAATTAAAAGGCGAGAGAGTGGGATTTTTATTTTTCCTCCTAAAAGGAGTTGTTTTTTTCTCTTTTTTTTTTGAGGGAGCTCATGGACTGGGCTTTGGGCATGGGGCTGTGTTATTAACAGATGGGCCGTGCTTAGGTTTATTTATTTATTTATTTGCACTCATTGGTTGAGAGCCGGAATCCTCTCCCGGCCCAAATTTATATACACAAATATATATACACACACATACTTATACATACTTATATAGAAATATATATAAATCTATTTGTTTGTGACGGAGGGAGGGAGCAGTAACGCGGAGGCTCAAGACCATGACCTCTCACAGAAGGTGATAGGACCAGAACGGCTGAGCTGTCCAAGGACATGGTGAGAAACTCATTTTTCTGTTCTATAGGTCTAACATAGGTGGGGCTCGGGCTTCACGATTTCCATGCGGCCAGGGTTCGGGCCAACAGCTTCAGGCCGGACTCATGCTTGGGCCAGGGTTAGGCTCCAAGTTTAGAAGTGGCCGCCGTACATTCCTCGGAATGGCCGTGCCTCGTCATTGAAGTCCCCTAGTCATTTTTATCATTCACCGGCATGAGAGAGTATGCGTCTTCTTAACCTTTTTTTATGGAAGAGATGGTGTTCGAATCCTAATATTTTTTTTTATTCCACCCTCTCCTTTTAATGTCTCTCTTATTAGCCCCTCACATTACTTAACAAGCAAAGTAAGCTTACCAAAATTGTTACCTCGAAGAACCGGAGATCCTGATATCTAAGGTTGCGAATATAAGTGAAGCCACCAAAATCTTCATTTCAACAGGACAACGAGAAAAAAGAAATCCGATACTCGCAAACATGCCCTAGTAGTCGATACATCGCTGCTGTTCTGTGCGTGTGAACAGCTATGGGGTGTTTTGCTGCGGTCCTAACTCGTTATCGAGCTTGGCTTGACCTGTTCCATCAGTCCTAGGGCTTGTTGGTCAGGTCCAGAGAGTTTCCAAATCTAAGCATGACAAAAAAGGAAAAAATAAATGAAGTTTAGATGTTCATTACAAGATTACAAAATCTCTTCTGTCATCGCTTTAGATTAGAAACGTGAATGCACTCAACGCCGCTTATAAAATTTCTTTCATACAAGTGTTCTCTTAAGGGCCCCTCTGTTTGCATGGAATTGGATTCTTAAGAATTCATGATCAAGTGAATCACACTGATGATCATTAAAGAGTACGAGTGATGAAAGATTTAAGGACGGAGTTGTAGACAGGAGCAAATTGCTCTGACAGAGTGATATCTCGGATTTTATTGTTTCATTATGGGGATGTTATTTGATGACCATTTATATATCTCTACTCTTATTTCTGGGGCAGTATATATATAAAAGCCTAGAAATTCATTAGAACGTGCGTCACTTGCCAAAGTCAGCTTGCGTGATTTTTTTTTCTCTCCGTTCACATCATATGGGAGTTCACCAGATATGGGGTACAAGAAAGAACGGGACTATTGATTCTTTCATTTTATTTTATGTTAATTGGAAATGGAAAGGTCTGGCAACTTTATTCGGACACTCACGCAGCTTTACCGCTGCTTGCAGGGGCGGTAAACTCGCATTTTCCAGCTTTCCACCACTCTGAGGGGAGGAAAGCTGGCAATTGCAGGTTTAGCGCCGCTCTCACCGGCGGTAAACTGGATTTTCCAACTTTCTTCCGGTGTGAAATGAGGTAAACTGGCAATTGCAGCTTTACCGCCGCTCCCATCGGCGGTAAAGTCGATTTTCCAGCTTTCCTCCGCTCCGAGAGGTGGAAAACTGGAAATTGCAGAAATGCTGCCGGTGCATATGGCGGAAATCTTTCAATCCGATTTTTTTAATCATTTTTTCCCCTCTTTTGCTTGTTGGTGGGTCATGCGTCGTGGCTTGGTTCCACAAAATGAAGGATGGACGTGTGTGAATAACAATTGGGTGAAATAATATCAAAGCACAGTAAAAACACAATAAACCGTAGATGTACTGTACCGGTGAAGCGAAGTAGAAGATCAATTAAAGAGTGAACAAAAGTAAGGGTGTAGTAGAATTAAAAGGCGAGAGAGTGGGATTTTTATTTTTCCTCCTAAAAGGAGTTGTTTTTTTCTCTTTTTTTTTTGAGGGAGCTCATGGACTGGGCTTTGGGCATGGGGCTGTGTTATTAACAGATGGGCCGTGCTTAGGTTTATTTATTTATTTATTTGCACTCATTGGTTGAGAGCCGGAATCCTCTCCCGGCCCAAATTTATATACACAAATATATATACACACACATACTTATACATACTTATATATAAATATATATAAATCTATTTGTTTGTGACGGAGGGAGGGAGCAGTAACGCGGAGGCTCAAGACCATGACCTCTCACAGAAGGTGATAGGACCAGAGCGGCTGAGCTGTCCAAGGACATGGTGAGAAACTCATTTTTCTGTTCTATAGGTCTAAAATAGGTGGGGCTCGGGCTTCACGATTTCCATGCGGCCAGGGTTCGGGCCAACAGCTTCAGGCCGGACTCATGCTTGGGCCAGGGTTAGGCTCCAAGTTTAGAAGTGGCCGCCGTACATTCCTCGGAATGGCTGTGCCTCGTCATTGAAGTCCCCTAGTCATTTTTATCATTCACCGGCATGAGAGAGTATGCGTCTTCTTAACCTTTTTTTATGGAAGAGATGGTGTTCGAATCCTAATATTTTTTTTTATTCCACCCTCTCCTTTTAATGTCTCTCTTATTAGCCCCTCACATTACTTAACAAGCAAAGTAAGCTTACCAAAATTGTTACCTCGAAGAACCGGAGTTCCTGATATCTAAGGTTGCGAATATAAGTGAAGCCACCAAAATCTTCATTTCAACAGGGCAACGAGAAAAAAGAAATCCGATACTCGCAAACATGCCCTAGTAGTCGATACATCGCTGCTGTTCTGTGCGTGTGAACATCTATGGGGTGTTTTGCTGCGGTCCTAAGTCGTTATCGAGCTTGGCTTGACCTGTTCCATCAGTCATAGGGCTTGTTGGTCAGGTCCAGAGAGTTTCCAAATCTAAGCATTACAAAAAAGGAAAAAATAAATGAAGTTTAGATGTTCATTACAAGATTACAAAATCTCTTCTGTCATCGCTTTAGATTAGAAACGTGAATGCACTCAATGCCGCTTATAAAATTTCTTTCATACAAGTGTTCTCTTAAGGGCCCCTCTGTTTGCATGGAATTGGATTCTTAAGAATTCATGATCAAGTGAATCACACTGATGATCATTAAAGAGTACGAGTGATGAAAGATTTAAGGACGGAGTTGTAGACAGGAGCAAATTGCTCTGACAGAGTGATATCTCGGATTTTATTGTTTCATTATGGGGATGTTATTTGATGACCATTTATATATCTCTACTCTTATTTCTGGGGCAGTATATATATAAAAGCCTAGAAATTCATTAGAACGTGCATCACTTGCCAGAGTCATCTTGCGTGATTTTTTTTTCTCTCCGTTCACATCATATGGGAGTTCACCAGATATGGGGTACAAGAAAGAATGGGACTATTGATTCTTTCATTTTATTTTATGTTAATTGGAAATGGAAAGGTCTGGCGACTTTATTCGGACACTCACGCAGCTTTACCGCTGCTTGCAGGGGCGGTAAACTCGCATTTTCCCGCTTTCCACCACTCTGAGAGGAGGAAAGCTGGCAATTGCAGGTTTAGCGCCGCTCTCACCGGCGGTAAACTGGATTTTCCAACTTTCTTCCGGTGTGAGAGGAGGAAAACTGGCAATTGCAGCTTTACCGCCGCTCCCATCGGCGGTAAAGTCGATTTTCCAGCTTTCCTCCGCTCCGAGAGGTGGAAAACTGGAAATTGCATAGATCCTGCCGGTGCATATGGCGGAAATCTTTCAGTCAGATTTTTTTAATCATTTTTTCCCTTCTTTTGCTTGTTGGTGGGTCATGCGTCGTGGCTTGGTTCCACAAAATGAAGGATGGACGTGTGTGAATAACAATTGGGTGAAATAATATCAAAGCACAGTAAAAACACAATAAACAGTAGATGTACTGTACCGGTGAAGCGAAGTAGAAGATCAATTAAAGAGTGAACAAAAGTAAGGGTGTAGTAGAATTAAAAGGCGAGAGAGTGGGATTTTTATTTTTCCTCCTAAAAGGAGTTGTTTTTTTCTCTTTTTTTTTTGAGGGAGCTCATGGACTGGGCTTTGGGCATGGGGCTGTGTTATTAACAGCTGGGCCGTGCTTAGGTTTATTTATTTATTTATTTGCACTCATTGGTTGAGAGCCGGAATCCTCTCCCGGCCCAAATTTATATACACAAATATATATACACACACATACTTATACATACTTATATATAAATATATATAAATCTATTTGTTTGTGACGGAGGGAGGGAGCAGTAACGCGGAGGCTCAAGACCATGACCTCTCACAGAAGGTGATAGGACCAGAGCGGCTGAGCTGTCCAAGGACATGGTGAGAAACTCATTTTTCTGTTCTATAGGTCTAAAATAGGTGGGGCTCGGGCTTCACGATTTCCATGCGGCCAGGGTTCGGGCCAACAGCTTCAGGCCGGACTCATGCTTGGGCCAGGGTTAGGCTCCAAGTTTAGAAGTGGCCGCCGTACATTCCTCGGAATGGCCGTGCCTCGTCATTGAAGTCCCCTAGTCATTTTTATCATTCACCGGCATGAGAGAGTATGCGTCTTCTTAACCTTTTTTTATGGAAGAGATGGTGTTCGAATCCTAATATTTTTTTTTATTCCACCCTCTCCTTTTAATGTCTCTCTTATTAGCCCCTCACATTACTTAACAAGCAAAGTAAGCTTACCAAAATTGTTACCTCGAAGAACCGGAGATCCTGATATCTAAGGTTGCGAATATAAGTGAAGCCACCAAAATCTTCATTTCAACAGGACAACGAGAAAAAAGAAATCCGATACTCGCAAACATGCCCTAGTAGTCGATACATCGCTGCTGTTCTGTGCGTGTGAACATCTATGGGGTGTTTTGCTGCGGTCCTAAGTCGTTATCGAGCTTGGCTTGACCTGTTCCATCAGTCCTAGGGCTTGTTGGTCAGGTCCAGAGAGTTTCCAAATCTAAGCATGACAAAAAAGGAAAAAATAAATGAAGTTTAGATGTTCATTACAAGATTACAAAATCTCTTCTGTCATCGCTTTAGATTAGAAACGTGAATGCACTCAATGCCGCTTATAAAATTTCTTTCATACAAGTGTTCTCTTAAGGGCCCCTCTGTTTGCATGGAATTGGATTCTTAAGAATTCATGATCAAGTGAATCACACTGATGATCATTAAAGAGTACGAGTGATGAAAGATTTAAGGACGGAGTTGTAGACAGGAGCAAATTGCTCTGACAGAGTGATATCTCGGATTTTATTGTTTCATTATGGGGATGTTATTTGATGACCATTTATATATCTCTACTCTTATTTCTGGGGCAGTATATATATAAAAGCCTAGAAATTCATTAGAACGTGCATCACTTGCCAGAGTCATCCTGCGTGATTTTTTTTTCTCTCCGTTCACATCATATGGGAGTTCACCAGATATGGGCTACAAGAAAGAACGGGACTATTGATTCTTTCATTTTATTTTATGTTAATTGGAAATGGAAAGGTCTGGCGACTTTATTCGGACACTCACGCAGCTTTACCGCTGCTTGCAGGGGCGGTAAACTCGCATTTTCCAGCTTTCCACCACTCAGAGAGGAGGAAAGCTGGCAATTGCAGGTTTAGCGCCGCTCTCACCGGCGGTAAACTGGATTTTCCAACTTTCTTCCGGTGTGAGAGGAGGAAAACTGGCAATTGCAGCTTTACCGCAGCTCCCATTGGCGGTAAAGTCGATTTTCCAGCTTTCCTCCGCTCCGAGAGGTGGAAAACTGGAAATTGCATAAATGCTGCCGGTGCGTATGGCGGAAATCTTTCAATCAGATTTTTTTAATCATTTTTCCCCTCTTTTGCTTGTTGGTGGGTCATGCGTCGTGGCTTGGTTCCACAAAATGAAGGATGGACGTGTGTGAATAACAATTGGGTGAAATAATATCAAAGCACAGTAAAAACACAATAAACCGTAGATGTACTGTACCGGTGAAGCGAAGTAGAAGATCAATTAAAGAGTGAACAAAAGTAAGGGTGTAGTAGAATTAAAAGGCGAGAGAGTGGGATTTTTATTTTTCCTCCTAAAAGGAGTTGTTTTTTTCTCTTTTTCTTTTTTGAGGGAGCTCATGGACTGGGCTTTGGGCATGGGGCTGTGTTATTAACAGATGGGCCGTGCTTAGGTTTATTTATTTATTTATTTGCACTCATTGGTTGAGAGCCGGAATCCTCTCCCGGCCCAAATTTATATACACAAATATATATACACACACATACTTATACATACTTATATATAAATATATATAAATCTATTTGTTTGTGACGGAGGGAGGGAGCAGTAACGCGGAGGCTCAAGACCATGACCTCTCACAGAAGGTGATAGGACCAGAGCGGCTGAGCTGTCCAAGGACATGGTGAGAAACTCATTTTTCTGTTCTATAGGTCTAAAATAGGTGGGGCTCGGGCTCTACGATTTCCATGCGGCCAGGGTTCGGGCCAACAGCTTCAGGCCGGACTCATGCTTGGGCCAGGGTTAGGCTCCAAGTTTAGAAGTGGCCGCCGTACATTCCTCGGAATGGCCGTGCCTCGTCATTGAAGTCCCCTAGTCATTTTTATCATTCACCGGCATGAGAGAGTATGCGTCTTCTTAACCTTTTTTTATGGAAGAGATGGTGTTCGAATCCTAATATTTTTTTTTATTCCACCCTCTCCTTTTAATGTCTCTCTTATTAGCCCCTCACATTACTTAACAAGCAAAGTAAGCTTACCAAAATTGTTACCTCGAAGAACCGGAGATCCTGATATCTAAGGTTGCGAATATAAGTGAAGCCACCAAAATCTTCATTTCAACAGGACAACGAGAAAAAAGAAATCCGATACTCGCAAACATGCCCTAGTAGTCGATACATCGCTGCTGTTCTGTGCGTGTGAACAACTATGGGGTGTTTTGCTGCGGTCCTAAGTCGTTATCGAGCTTGGCTTGACCTGTTCCATCAGTCCTAGGGCTTGTTGGTCAGGTCCAGAGAGTTTCCAAATCTAAGCATGACAAAAATGGAAAAAATAAATGAAGTTTAGATGTTCATTACAAGATTACAAAATCTCTTCTGTCATCGCTTTAGATTAGAAACGTGAATGCACTCAATGCTGCTTATAAAATTTCTTTCATACAAGTGTTCTCTTAAGGGCCCCTCTGTTTGCAAGGAATTGGATTCTTAAGAATTCATGATCAAGTGAATCACACTGATGATCATTAAAGAGTACGAGTGATGAAAGATTTAAGGACGGAGTTGTAGACAGGAGCAAATTGCTCTGACAGAGTGATATCTCGGATTTTATTGTTTCATTATGGGGATGTTATTTGATGACCATTTATATATCTCTACTCTTATTTCTGGGGCAGTATATATATAAAAGCCTAGAAATTCATTAGAACGTGCATCACTTGCCAGAGTCATCCTGCGTGATTTTTTTTTCTCTCCGTTCACATTATATGGGAGTTCACCAGATATGGGCTACAAGAAAGAACGGGACTATTGATTCTTTCATTTTATTTTATGTTAATTGGAAATGGAAAGGTCTGGCGACTTTATTCGGACACTCACGCAGCTTTACCGCTGCTTGCAGGGCGGTAAACTCGCATTTTCCAGCTTTCCACCACTCTGAGAGGAGGAAAGCTGGCAATTGCAGGTTTAGCGCCGCTCTCACCGGCGGTAAACTGGATTTTCCAACTTTCTTCCGGTGTGAGAGGAGGAAAACTGGCAATTGCAGCTTTACCGCCGCTCCCATCGGCGGTAAAGTCGATTTTCCAGCTTTCCTCCGCTCCGAGAGGTGGAAAACTGGAAATTGCATAGATCCTGCCGGTGCATATGGCGGAAATCTTTCAGTCAGATTTTTTTAATCATTTTTTCCCCTCTTTTGCTAGTTGGTGGGTCATGCGTCGTGGCTTGGTTCCACAAAATGAAGGATGGACGTGTGTGAATAACAATTGGGTGAAATAATATCAAAGCACAGTAAAAACACAATAAACCGTAGATGTACTGTACCGGTGAAGCGAAGTAGAAGATCAATTAAAGAGTGAACAAAAGTAAGGGTGTAGTAGAATTAAAAGGCGAGAGAGTGGGATTTTTATTTTTCCTCCTAAAAGGAGTTGTTTTTTTCTCTTTTTTTTTTTAGGGAGCTCATGGACTGGGCTTTGGGCATGGGGCTGTGTTATTAACAGATGGGCCGTGCTTAGGTTTATTTATTTATTTATTTGCACTCATTGGTTGAGAGCCGGAATCCTCTCCCGGCCCAAATTTATATACACAAATATATATACACACACATACTTATACATACTTATATATAAATATATATAAATCTATTTGTTTGTGACGGAGGGAGGGAGCAGTAACGCGGAGGCTCAAGACCATGACCTCTCACAGAAGGTGATAGGACCAGAGCGGCTGAGCTGTCCAAGGACATGGTGAGAAACTCATTTTTCTGTTCTATAGGTCTAACATAGGTGGGGCTCGGGCTTCACGATTTCCATGCGGCCAGGGTTCGGGCCAACAGCTTCAGGCCGGACTCATGCTTGGGCCAGGGTTAGGCTCCAAGTTTAGAAGTGGCCGCCGTACATTCCTCGGAATGGCCGTGCCTCGTCATTGAAGTCCCCTAGTCATTTTTATCATTCACCGGCATGAGAGAGTATGCGTCTTCTTAACCTTTTTTTATGGAAGAGATGGTGTTCGAATCCTAATATTTTTTTTTATTCCACCCTCTCCTTTTAATGTCCCTCTTATTAGCCCCTCACATTACTTAACAAGCAAAGTAAGCTTACCAAAATTGTTACCTCGAAGAACCGGAGATCCTGATATCTAAGGTTGCGAATATAAGTGAAGCCACCAAAATCTTCATTTCAACAGGACAACGAGAAAAAAGAAATCCGATACTCGCAAACATGCCCTAGTAGTCGATACATCGCTGCTGTTCTGTGCGTGTGAACAGCTATGGGGTGTTTTGCTGCGGTCCTAAGTCGTTATCGAGCTTGGCTTGACCTGTTCCATCAGTCCTACGGCTTGTTGGTCAGGTCCAGAGAGTTTCCAAATCTAAGCATGACAAAAAAGGAAAAAATAAATGAAGTTTAGATGTTCATTACAAGATTACAAAATCTCTTCTGTCATCGCTTTAGATTAGAAACGTGAATGCACTCAATGCCGCTTATAAAATTTCTTTCATACAAGTGTTCTCTTAAGGGCCCCTCTGTTTGCATGGAATTGGATTCTTAAGAATTCATGATCAAGTGAATCACACTGATGATCATTAAAGAGTACGAGTGATGAAAGATTTAAGGACGGAGTTGTAGACAGGAGCAAATTGCTCTGACAGAGTGATATCTCGGATTTTATTGTTTCATTATGGGGATGTTATTTGATGACCATTTATATATCTCTACTCTTATTTCTGGGGCAGTATATATATAAAAGCCTAGAAATTCATTAGAACGTGCGTCACTTGCAAAAGACAGCTTGCGTTATTTTTTTTTCTCTCCGTTCACATCATATGGGAGTTCACCAGATATGGGCTACAAGAAAGAACGGGACTATTGATTCTTTCATTTTATTTTATGTTAATTGGAAATGGAAAGGTCTGGCGACTTTATTCGGACACTCACGCAGCTTTACCGCTGCTTGCAGGGGCGGTAAACTCGCATTTTCCAGCTTTCCACCACTCTGAGGGGAGGAAAGCTGGCAATTGCAGGTTTAGTGCCGCTCTCACCAGCGGTAAACTGGATTTTCCAACTTTCTTCCGGTGTGAAATGAGGAAAACTGGCAATTGCAGCTTTACCGCCGCTCCCATCGGCGGTAAAGTCGATTTTCCAGCTTTCCTCCGCTCCGAGAGGTGGATAACTGGAAATTGCAGAAATGCTGCCGGTGCATATGGCGGAAATCTTTCAATCCGATTTTTTAAATCATTTTTTCCCCTCTTTTGCTTGTTGGTGGGTCATGCGTCGTGGCTTGGTTCCACAAAATGAAGGATGGACATGTGTGAATAACAATTGGGTGAAATAATATCAAAGCACAGTAAAAACACAATAAACCGTAGATGTACTGTACCGGTGAAGCGAAGTAGAAGATCAATTAAAGAGTGAACAAAAGTAAGGGTGTAGTAGAATTAAAAGGCGAGAGAGTGGGATTTTTATTTTTCCTCCTAAAAGGAGTTGTTTTTTTCTCTTTTTTTTTTGAGGGAGCTCATGGACTGGGCTTTGGGCATGGGGCTGTGTTATTAACAGATGGGCCGTGCTTAGGTTTATTTATTTATTTATTTGCACTCATTGGTTGAGAGCCGGAATCCTCTCCCGGCCCAAATTTATATACACAAATATATATACACACACAGACTTATACATACTTATATATAAATATATATAAATCTATTTGTTTGTGACGGAGGGAGGGAGCAGTAACGCGGAGGCTCAAGACCATGACCTCTCACAGAAGGTGATAGGACCAGAGCGGCTGAGCTGTCCAAGGACATGGTGAGAAACTCATTTTTCTGTTCTATAGGTCTAAAATAGGTGGGGCTCGGGTTTCACGATTTCCATGCGGCCAGGGTTCGGGCCAACAGCTTCAGGCCGGACTCATGCTTCGGCCAGGGTTAGGCTCCAAGTTTAGAAGTGGCCGCCGTACATTCCTCGGAATGGCCGTGCCTCGTCATTGAAGTCCCCTAGTCATTTTTATCATTCACCGGCATGAGAGAGTATGCGTCTTCTTAACCTTTTTTTATGGAAGAGATGGTGTTCGAATCCTAATATTTTTTTTTATTCCACCCTCTCCTTTTAATGTCTCTCTTATTAGCCCCTCACATTACTTAACAAGCAAAGTAAGCTTACCAAAATTGTTACCTCGAAGAACCGGAGATCCTGATATCTAAGGTTGCGAATATAAGTGAAGCCACCAAAATCTTCATTTCAACAGGACAACGAGAAAAAAGAAATCCGATACTCGCAAACATGCCCTAGTAGTCGATACATCGCTGCTGTTCTGTGCGTGTGAACAGCTATGGGGT
This sequence comes from Persea americana, assembly GCA_029852735.1. Taxonomy (NCBI): domain Eukaryota; kingdom Viridiplantae; phylum Streptophyta; class Magnoliopsida; order Laurales; family Lauraceae; genus Persea; species Persea americana. The sequence goes on along the minus strand of CM056814.1, from coordinate 53,100,678 downwards.
GTTTTGCTGCGGTCCTAAGTCGTTATCGAGCTTGGCTTGACCTGTTCCATCAGTCCTACGGCTTGTTGGTCAGGTCCAGAGAGTTTCCAAATCTAAGCATGACAAAAAAGGAAAAAATAAATGAAGTTTAGATGTTCATTACAAGATTACAAAATCTCTTCTGTCATCGCTTTAGATTAGAAACGTGAATGCACTCAATGCCGCTTATAAAATTTCTTTCATACAAGTGTTCTCTTAAGGGCCCCTCTGTTTGCATGGAATTGGATTCTTAAGAATTCATGATCAAGTGAATCACACTGATGATCATTAAAGAGTACGAGTGATGAAAGATTTAAGGACGGAGTTGTAGACAGGAGCAAATTGCTCTGACAGAGTGATATCTCGGATTTTATTGTTTCATTATGGGGATGTTATTTGATGACCATTTATATATCTCTACTCTTATTTCTGGGGCAGTATATATATAAAAGCCTAGAAATTCATTAGAACGTGCGTCACTTGCCAAAGTCAGCTTGCGTTATTTTTTTTTCTCTCCGTTCACATCATATGGGAGTTCACCAGATATGGGCTACAAGAAAGAACGGGACTATTGATTCTTTCATTTTATTTTATGTTAATTGGAAATGGAAAGGTCTGGCGACTTTATTCGGACACTCACGCAGCTTTACCGCTGCTTGCAGGGGCGGTAAACTCGCATTTTCCAGCTTTCCACCACTCTGAGGGGAGGAAAGCTGGCAATTGCAGGTTTAGTGCCGCTCTCACCGGCGGTAAACTGGATTTTCCAACTTTCTTCCGGTGTGAAATGAGGAAAACTGGCAATTGCAGCTTTACCGCCGCTCCCATCGGCGGTAAAGTCGATTTTCCAGCTTTCCTCCGCTCCGAGAGGTGGATAACTGGAAATTGCAGAAATGCTGCCGGTGCATATGGCGGAAATCTTTCAATCCGATTTTTTAAATCATTTTTTCCCCTCTTTTGCTTGTTGGTGGGTCATGCGTCGTGGCTTGGTTCCACAAAATGAAGGATGGACATGTGTGAATAACAATTGGGTGAAATAATATCAAAGCACAGTAAAAACACAATAAACCGTAGATGTACTGTACCGGTGAAGCGAAGTAGAAGATCAATTAAAGAGTGAACAAAAGTAAGGGTGTAGTAGAATTAAAAGGCGAGAGAGTGGGATTTTTATTTTTCCTCCTAAAAGGAGTTGTTTTTTTCTCTTTTTTTTTTGAGGGAGCTCATGGACTGGGCTTTGGGCATGGGGCTGTGTTATTAACAGATGGGCCGTGCTTAGGTTTATTTATTTATTTATTTGCACTCATTGGTTGAGAGCCGGAATCCTCTCCCGGCCCAAATTTATATACACAAATATATATACACACACATACTTATACATACTTATATATAAATATATATAAATCTATTTGTTTGTGACGGAGGGAGGGAGCAGTAACGCGGAGGCTCAAGACCATGACCTCTCACAGAAGGTGATAGGACCAGAGCGGCTGAGCTGTCCAAGGACATGGTGAGAAACTCATTTTTCTGTTCTATAGGTCTAAAATAGGTGGGGCTCGGGTTTCACGATTTCCATGCGGCCAGGGTTCGGGCCAACAGCTTCAGGCCGGACTCATGCTTGGGCCAGGGTTAGGCTCCAAGTTTAGAAGTGGCCGCCGTACATTCCTCGGAATGGCCGTGCCTCGTCATTGAAGTCCCCTAGTCATTTTTATCATTCACCGGCATGAGAGAGTATGCGTCTTCTTAACCTTTTTTTATGGAAGAGATGGTGTTCGAATCCTAATATTTTTTTTTATTCCACCCTCTCCTTTTAATGTCTCTCTTATTAGCCCCTCACATTACTTAACAAGCAAAGTAAGCTTACCAAAATTGTTACCTCGAAGAACCGGAGATCCTGATATCTAAGGTTGCGAATATAAGTGAAGCCACCAAAATCTTCATTTCAACAGGACAACGAGAAAAAAGAAATCCGATACTCGCAAACATGCCCTAGTAGTCGATACATCGCTGCTGTTCTGTGCGTGTGAACAACTATGGGGTGTTTTGCTGCGGTCCTAAGTCGTTATCGAGCTTGGCTTGACCTGTTCCATCAGTCCTAGGGCTTGTTGGTCAGGTCCAGAGAGTTTCCAAATCTAAGCATGACAAAAATGGAAAAAATAAATGAAGTTTAGATGTTCATTACAAGATTACAAAATCTCTTCTGTCATCGCTTTAGATTAGAAACGTGAATGCACTCAATGCCGCTTATAAAATTTCTTTCATACAAGTGTTCTCTTAAGGGCCCCTCTGTTTGCATGGAATTGGATTCTTAAGAATTCATGATCAAGTGAATCACACTGATGTTCATTAAAGAGTACGAGTGATGAAAGATTTAAGGACGGAGTTGTAGACAGGAGCAAATTGCTCTGACAGAGTGATATCTCGGATTTTATTGTTTCATTATGGGGATGTTATTTGATGACCATTTATATATCTCTACTCTTATTTCTGGGGCAGTATATATATAAAAGCCTAGAAATTCATTAGAACGTGCATCACTTGCCAGAGTCATCCTGCGTGATTTTTTTTTCTCTCCGTTCACATCATATGGGAGTTCACCAGATATGGGCTACAAGAAAGAACGGGACTATTGATTCTTTCATTTTATTTTATGTTAATTGGAAATGGAAAGGTCTGGCGACTTTATTCGGACACTCACGCAGCTTTACCGCTGCTTGCAGGGCGGTAAACTCGCATTTTCCAGCTTTCCACCACTCTGAGAGGAGGAAAGCTGGCAATTGCCGGTTTAGCGCCGCTCTCACCGGCGGTAAACTGGATTTTCCAACTTTCTTCCGGTGTGAGAGGAGGAAAACTGGCAATTGCAGCTTTACCGCCGCTCCCATCGGCGGTAAAGTCGATTTTCCAGCTTTCCTCCGCTCCGAGAGGTGGAAAACTGGAAATTGCATAGATCCTGCCGGTGCATATGGCGGAAATCTTTCAATCAGATTTTTTTAATCATTTTTTCCCCTCTTTTGCTTGTTGGTGGGTCATGCGTCGTGGCTTGGTTCCACAAAATGAAGGATGGACGTGTGTGAATAACAATTGGGTGAAATAATATCAAAGCACAGTAAAAACACAATAAACCGTAGATGTACTGTACCGGTGAAGCGAAGTAGAAGATCAATTAAAGAGTGAACAAAAGTAAGGGTGTAGTAGAATTAAAAGGCGAGAGAGTGGGATTTTTATTTTTCCTCCTAAAAGGAGTTGTTTTTTTCTCTTTTTTTTTTGAGGGAGCTCATGGACTGGGCTTTGGGCATGGGGCTGTGTTATTAACAGATGGGCCGTGCTTAGGTTTATTTATTTATTTATTTGCACTCATTGGTTGAGAGCCGGAATCCTCTCCCGGCCCAAATTTATATACACAAATATATATACACACACATACTTATACATACTTATATATAAATATATATAAATCTATTTGTTTGTGACGGAGGGAGGGAGCAGTAACGCGGAGGCTCAAGACCATGACCTCTCACAGAAGGTGATAGGACCAGAGCGGCTGAGCTGTCCAAGGACATGGTGAGAAACTCATTTTTCTGTTCTATAGGTCTAACATAGGTGGGGCTCGGGCTTCACGATTTCCATGCGGCTAGGGTTCGGGCCAACAGCTTCAGGCCGGACTCATGCTTGGGCCAGGGTTAGGCTCCAAGTTTAGAAGTGGCCGCCGTACACTCCTCGGAATGGCCGTGCCTCGTCATTGAAGTCCCCTAGTCATTTTTATCATTCACCGGCATGAGAGAGTATGCGTCTTCTTAACCTTTTTTTATGGAAGAGATGGTGTTCGAATCCTAATATTTTTTTGTATTCCACCCTCTCCTTTTAATGTCTCTCTTATTAGCCCCTCACATTACTTAACAAGCAAAGTAAGCTTACCAAAATTGTTACCTCGAAGAACCGGAGATCCTGATATCTAAGGTTGCGAATATAAGTGAAGCCACCAAAATCTTCATTTCAACAGGACAACGAGAAAAAAGAAATCCGATACTCGCAAACATGCCCTAGTAGTCGATACATCGCTGCTGTTCTGTGCGTGTGAACAACTATGGGGTGTTTTGCTGCGGTCCTAAGTCGTTATCGAGCTTGGCTTGACCTGTTCCATCAGTCCTAGGGCTTGTTGGTCAGGTCCAGAGTTTCCAAATCTAAGCATGACAAAAAAGGAAAAAATAAATGAAGTTTAGATGTTCATTACAAGATTACAAAATCTCTTCTGTCATCGCTTTAGATTAGAAACGTGAATGCATGATAAGTCCTTAATAATGCAATATTTTCTTATCATTTTAGAGTAATTAAGGACTTAATCATCAAATCATGGACCATTTTAGTAAAAAATTATGAATTTATGTTTTTGAGCATCAAAGTCACAAATTTCCCATAACTTTTTAATCACACATGAAATGATGAATTTTCTTTGCACCTTTAATTTAATTGAAGAAAACTTGATAAAATGGTGACATTTTATGCATTTATTTGGTGTGAATTGGGACCGCATCTTGCATAATTCCTTACCTATATGATTAGATTATTCTTTGATATTTGCTTCTATTTTTGTAGGGAATTTTAGAAATCGGGGCCCACGGAAGAGAATTGATGAATTAAATGCACCATGGACCCACCTTCCTTTGGCATGGATGCTAAGGTAGGGGCGGCCATGGTAGGGTCCGCTCTCATATGCAAGAAGAAAATCAGATTTAATCTCTTGAAGATAAGTTCCAAATTTGTGGGCCATGAGATGATGAGGTGTCCTATCTACTCTCCAGCAAATATTGCTTACATGTCAAGATGGATGGCTAAGATTCAATTCAAGCCAAACAAAGAAGAGAAAAAAATTGCAAAAGAAAGTCAAGCCAAGGTAGGGACATCCAAGCATGGGATAGTTCAAAGATTGCATTTTTTTCCAAGTATGGCACACTCCTATGTCATGTTTGGGATGAAATTAAATTCAGATTTGAAGAGATGTTTAAGGTGGGCCATGCCAAGAGGTTTTTCTAGCCATGAGGAGTTCAAAAGATTGAAGTTTGCAAACCAAGGATTCTCCTTACCAAGTGTTGCACGTCCAACACCACTCCAAGAAGCTTAAAAAACGTCCATGAGGGGGGCCACATTGTTTCAAAATTTGTATCAAATCTGAATTTCAGATTTGAATTGATTCTTAACCAAAGTGGGACCCAAGAGAGGGACTTGCATGAGATAAGAAAAATCCTAATTTTACTAGGATTGTGAGCCAACCCCTAGAAAATCTCTCAAAAACTCTCCTAATCCTAATCCAACTTGGACCACACACTACTAGTCCTTACCCAAATCAAAAACCTTGCAACAAAAAGCTATCAAAAATATATAAAAGGAGCCAAAAGAGGGCTGGACGTGGATCCCATCATCTCCAATCCCCTTGGACGACCAGCAACTTCTAATTCCCCCTTTTTCCATTAATTCTTCTTCATCTCTCCTCCTTCCATCAATATTTCGTCCAAGGCCTTCCCTAAGGCACACTACCACTTGGATTTCTACGCCTTCGCGCCGCCGCCGTTGCTATCGTCACTCCACCATCGGATCATCCTTGAAATCATCTTCCCTTGCTTGGATTTCAGATCGCGAAACGAGAGCCGGTTGGATCGCCGTTCAAGACCGCGAGTCCCTCTCCTCCGTTTAGTGTTTCTTGTGTCTATGGAAAGGTTGGATGCACTTTATTTTTAATAAAAAGAATTTTGTAATGGTTATTTGCTTGTAATGGGTCTTTCATTAATAAATCAAGTTTATGGGGTCTTGGTCTTCACCAATGAGTCAACATTGAATTTTTGTACGTAGTGACAGTGCGTACTTGGTGCGGTGGTCTTGATTTTTCTTGATGGCATTAAGCAAAGTAATTATTGCAAAGTTTTAGAATTAAAATTTAATTTCTTTATTCTCTGATTTTATTTTATTTTATTTTATTTTATTCTTTATTTTATGCACCCTTAACAATTATTGCAATTGGTTGGGCTAATGAATCTTATGGTGATACAGTGGTTAGATTAGATTTCTAGATTAGGATTTTAATTTTCTTTGGTTGTAATTAATATTTCAGATTTGTAATTAATTTTTAATTCAATTAGAAAATTTGATTTGTATAGTTTTTTTAGGCTAGAACTAGTTTTTTTTATTAGGACAGGTTTTGCGATAACTAAACTCTCCGTGGATCGATCCGGTTTCACCGGTTATTACTACAATCGCGGCCTTGCACTTGGGGCTACGATCAATGCACTCAATGCCGCTTATAAAATTTCTTTCATACAAGTGTTCTCTTAAGGGCCCCTCTGTTTGCATGGAATTGGATTCTTAAGAATTCATGATCAAGTGAATCACACTGATGATCATTAAAGAGTACGAGTGATGAAAGATTTAAGGACGGAGTTGTAGACAGGAGCAAATTGCTCTGACAGAGTGATATCTCGGATTTTATTGTTTCATTATGGGGATGTTATTTGATGACCATTTATATATCTCTACTCTTATTTCTGGGGCAGTATATATATAAAAGCCTAGAAATTCATTAGAACGTGCATCACTTGCCAGAGTCATCCTGCGTGATTTTTTTTCTCTCCGTTCACATCATATGGGAGTTCACCAGATATGGGCTACAAGAAAGAACGGGACTATTGATTCTTTCATTTTATTTTATGTTAATTGGAAATGGAAAGGTCTGGCGACTTTATTCGGACACTCACGCAGCTTTACCGCTGCTTGCAGGGGCGGTAAACTCGCATTTTCCAGCTTTCCACCACTCTGAGAGGAGGAAAGCTGGCAATTGCAGGTTTAGCGCCGCTCTCACCGGCGGTAAACTGGATTTTCCAACTTTCTTCCGGTGTGAGAGGAGGAAAACTGGCAATTGCAGCTTTACCGCAGCTCCCATTGGCGGTAAAGTCGATTTTCCAGCTTTCCTCCGCTCCGAGAGGTGGAAAACTGGAAATTGCATAAATGCTGCCGGTGCGTATGGCGGAAATCTTTCAATCAGATTTTTTTAATCATTTTTCCCCTCTTTTGCTTGTTGGTGGGTCATGCGTCGTGGCTTGGTTCCACAAAATGAAGGATGGACGTGTGTGAATAACAATTGGGTGAAATAATATCAAAGCACAGTAAAAACACAATAAACCGTAGATGTACTGTACCGGTGAAGCGAAGTAGAAGATCAATTAAAGAGTGAACAAAAGTAAGGGTGTAGTAGAATTAAAAGGGAGAGAGTGGGATTTTTATTTTTCCTCCTAAAAGGAGTTGTTTTTTTTCTCTTTTTTTTTTGAGGGAGCTCATGGACTGGGCTTTGGGCATGGGGCTGTGTTATTAACAGATGGGCCGTGCTTAGGTTTATTTATTTATTTATTTGCACTCATTGGTTGAGAGCCGGAATCCTCTCCCGGCCCAAATTTATATACACAAATATATACACACACACATACTTATACATACTTATATATAAATATATATAAATCTATTTGTTTGTGACGGAGGGAGGGAGCAGTAACGCGGAGGCTCAAGACCATGACCTCTCACAGAAGGTGATAGGACCAGAGCGGCTGAGCTGTCCAAGGACATGGTGAGAAACTCATTTTTCTGTTCTATAGGTCTAACATAGGTGGGGCTCGGGCTTCACGATTTCCATGCGGCCAGGGTTCGGGCCAACGGCTTCAGGCCGGACTCATGCTTGGGCCAGGGTTAGGCTCCAAGTTTAGAAGTGGCCGCCGTACATTCCTCGGAATGGCCGTGCCTCGTCATTGAAGTCCCCTAGTCATTTTTATCATTCACCGGCATGAGAGAGTATGCGTCTTCTTAACCTTTTTTTATGGAAGAGATGGTGTTCGAATCCTAATATTTTTTTTTATTCCACCCTCTCCTTTTAATGTCTCTCTTATTAGCCCCTCACATTACTTAACAGGCAAAGTAAGCTTACCAAAATTGTTACCTCGAAGAACCGGAGATCCTGATATTTAAGGTTGCGAATATAAGTGAAGCCACCAAAATCTTCATTTCAACAGGACAACGAGAAAAAAGAAATCCGATACTCGCAAACATGCCCTAGTAGTCGATACATCGCTGCTGTTCTGTGCGTGTGAACAGCTATGGGGTGTTTTGCTGCGGTCCTAAGTCGTTATCGAGCTTGGCTTGACCTGTTCCATCAGTCCTAGGGCTTGTTGGTCAGGTCCAGAGAGTTTCCAAATCTGAGCATGACAAAAAAGAAAAAAGTAAATGAAGTTTAGATGTTGATTACAAGATTACAAAATCTCTTGTGTCATCGCTTTAGATTAGAAATGTGAATGCACTCAATGCTGCTTATAAAATTTCTTTCATACAAGTGTTCTCTTAAGCGCCCCTCTGTTTGCATGGAATTGAATTCTTAAGAATTCATGATCAAGTGAATCACACTGATTATCATTAAAGAGTACGAGTGATGAAAGATTTAAGGACGGAGTTGTAGACAGGAGCAAATTGCTCTGACAGAGTGATATCTCGGATTTTATTGTTTCATTATGGGGATGTTATTTGATGACCATTTATATATCTCTACTCTTATTTCTGGGGCAGTATATATATAAAAGCCTAGAAATTCATTAGAACGTGCGTCACTTGCCAAAGTCAGCTTGCGTGATTTTTTTTTCTCTCCGTTCACATCATATGGGAGTTCACCAGATATGGGCTACTAGAAAGAACGGGACTATTGATTCTTTCATTTTATTTTATGTTAATTGGAAATGGAAAGGTCTGGCGACTTTATTCGGACACTCACGCAGCTTTACCGCTGCTTGCAGGGGCGGTAAACTCGCATTTTCCAGCTTTCCACCACTCTGAGAGGAGGAAAGCTGGCAATTGCAGGTTTACCGCCGCTCTCATCGGCGGTAAACTGGATTTTCCAACTTTCTTCCGGTGTGAGAGGAGGAAAACTGGCAATTGCAGCTTTACCGCCGCTCCCATCGGCGGTGATGTCGATTTTCCAGCTTTCCTCCGCTCCGAGAGGTGGAAAACTGGAAATTGCAGAAATGCTGCCGGTGCATATGGCGGAAATCTTTCAATCAGGTTTTTTTAATCATTTTTCCCCTCTTTTGCTTGTTGGTGGGTCATGCGTCGTGGCTTGGTTCCACAAAATGAAGGATGGACGTGTGTGAATAACAATTGGGTGAAATAATATCAAAGCACAGTAAAAACACAATAAACCGTAGATGTACTGTACCGGTGAAGCGAAGTAGAAGATCAATTAAAGAGTGAACAAAAGTAAGGGTGTAGTAGAATTAAAAGGCGAGAGAGTGGGATTTTTATTTTTCCTCCTAAAAGGAGTTGTTTTTTTTCTCTTTTTTTTTTGAGGGAGCTCATGGACTGGGCTTTGGGCATGGGGCTGTGTTATTAACAGATGGGCCGTGCTTAGGTTTATTTATTTATTTATTTGCACTCATTGGTTGAGAGCCGGAATCCTCTCCCGGCCCAAATTTATATACACAAATATATACACACACACATACTTATACATACTTATATATAAATATATATAAATCTATTTGTTTGTGACGGAGGGAGGGAGCAGTAACGCGGAGGCTCAAGACCATGACCTCTCACAGAAGGTGATAGGACCAGAGCGGCTGAGCTGTCCAAGGACATGGTGAGAAACTCATTTTTCTGTTCTATAGGTCTAACATAGGTGGGGCTCGGGCTTCACGATTTCCATGCGGCCAGGGTTCGGGCCAACGGCTTCAGGCCGGACTCATGCTTGGGCCAGGGTTAGGCTCCAAGTTTAGAAGTGGCCGCCGTACATTCCTCGGAATGGCCGTGCCTCGTCATTGAAGTCCCCTAGTCATTTTTATCATTCACCGGCATGAGAGAGTATGCGTCTTCTTAACCTTTTTTTATGGAAGAGATGGTGTTCGAATCCTAATATTTTTTTTTATTCCACCCTCTCCTTTTAATGTCTCTCTTATTAGCCCCTCACATTACTTAACAGGCAAAGTAAGCTTACCAAAATTGTTACCTCGAAGAACCGGAGATCCTGATATCTAAGGTTGCGAATATAAGTGAAGCCACCAAAATCATCATTTCAACAGGACAACGAGAAAAAAGAAATCCGATACTCGCAAACATGCCCTAGTAGTCGATACATCGCTGCTGTTCTGTGCGTGTGAACAGCTATGGGGTGTTTTGCTGCGGTCCTAAGTCGTTATCGAGCTTGGCTTGACCTGTTCCATCAGTCCTAGGGCTTGTTGGTCAGGTCCAGAGAGTTTCCAAATCTGAGCATGACAAAAAAGAAAAAAGTAAATGAAGTTTAGATGTTGATTACAAGATTACAAAATCTCTTGTGTCATCGCTTTAGATTAGAAATGTGAATGCACTCAATGCTGCTTATAAAATTTCTTTCATACAAGTGTTCTCTTAAGCGCCCCTCTGTTTGCATGGAATTGAATTCTTAAGAATTCATGATCAAGTGAATCACACTGATTATCATTAAAGAGTACGAGTGATGAAAGATTTAAGGACGGAGTTGTAGACAGGAGCAAATTGCTCTGACAGAGTGATATCTCGGATTTTATTGTTTCATTATGGGGATGTTATTTGATGACCATTTATATATCTCTACTCTTATTTCTGGGGCAGTATATATATAAAAGCCTAGAAATTCATTAGAACGTGCGTCACTTGCCAAAGTCAGCTTGCGTGATTTTTTTTTCTCTCCGTTCACATCATATGGGAGTTCACCAGATATGGGCTACAAGAAAGAACGGGACTATTGATTCTTTCATTTTATTTTATGTTAATTGGAAATGGAAAGGTCTGGCGACTTTATTCGGACACTCACGCAGCTTTACCGCTGCTTGCAGGGGCGGTAAACTCGCATTTTCCAGCTTTCCACCACTCTGAGAGGAGGAAAGCTGGCAATTGCAGGTTTACCGCCGCTCTCATCGGCGGTAAACTGGATTTTCCAACTTTCATCCGGTGTGAGAGGAGGAAAACTGGCAATTGCAGCTTTACCGCCGCTCCCATCGGCGGTGATGTCGATTTTCCAGCTTTCCTCCGCTCCGAGAGGTGGAAAACTGGAAATTGCAGAAATGCTGCCGGTGCATATGGCGGAAATCTTTCAATCAGGTTTTTTTAATCATTTTTTCCCCTCTTTTGCTTGTTGGTGGGTCATGCATCGTGGCTTGGTTCCACAAAATGAAGGATGGACGTGTGTGAATAACAATTGGGTGAAATAATATCAAAGCATAGTAAAAACACAATAAACCGTTGATGTACTGTACCGGTGAAGCAAAGTAGAAGATCAATTAAAGAGTGAACAAAAGTAAGGGTGTAGTAGAATTAAAAGGCGAGAGAGTGGGATTTTTATTTTTCCTCCTAAAAGGAGTTGTTTTTTTCTCTTTTTTTTTTGAGGGAGCTCATGGACTCGGCTTTGGGCATGGGGCTGTGTTATTAACAGATGGGCCGTGCTTAGGTTTATTTATTTATTTATTTGCACTCATTGTTTGAGAGCCGGAATCCTCTCCCGGCCCAAAATTATATACACAAATATATATACACACACATACTTATACATACTTATATATAAATATATATAAATCTATTTGTTTGTGACGGAGGGAGGGAGCAGTAACGCGGTGGCTCAAGACCATGACCTCTCACAGAAGGTGATAGGACCAGAGCGGCTGAGCTGTCCAAGGACATGGTGAGAAACTCATTTTTCTGTTCTATAGGTCTAACATAGGTGGGGCTCGGGCTTCACGATTTGCATGCGGCCAGGGTTCGGGCCAACAGCTTCAGGCCGGACTCATGCTTGGGCCAGGTTAGGCTCCAAGTTTAGAAGTGGCCGCCGTACATTCCTCGGAATGGCCGTGCCTCGTCATTGAAGTCTCCTAGTCATTTTTATCATTCACCGGCATGAGAGAGTATGCGTCTTCTTAACCTTTTTTTATGGAAGAGATGGTGTTCGAATCCTAATATTTTTTTTTTATTCCACCCTCTCCTTTTAATGTCTCTCTTATTAGCCCCTCACATTACTTAACAAGCAAAGTAAGCTTACCAAAATTGTTCCCTCGAAGAACCGGAGATCCTGATATCTAAGGTTGCGAATATAAATGAAGCCACCAAAATCTTCATTTCAACAGGACAACGAGAAAAAAGAAATACGATACTCGCAAACATGCCCTAGTAGTCGATACATCGCTGCTGTTCTGTGCGTGTGAACAACTATGGGGTGTTTTGCTGCGGTCCTAAGTCGTTATCGAGCTTGGCTTGACCTGTTCCATCAGTCCTAGGGCTTGTTGGTCAGGTCCAGAGAGTTTCCAAATCTAAGCATGACAAAAAAAATAAAATAAATGAAGTTTAGATGTTGATTACAAGATTACAAAATCTCTTGTGTCATCGCTTTAGATTAGAAACGTGAATGCACTCAATGCGGCTTATAAAATTTCTTTCATACAAGTGTTCTCTTAAGGGCTCCTCTGTTTGCATGGAATTGAATTCTTAAGAATTCATGATCAAGTGAATCACACTGATGATCATTAAAGAGTACGAGTGATGAAAGATTTAAGGACGGAGTTGTAGACAGGAGCAAATTGCTCTGACAGAGTGATATCTCGGATTTTATTGTTTCATTATGAGGATGTTATTTGATGACCATTTATATATCTCTACTCTTATTTCTGGGGCAGTATATATATAAAAGCCTAGAAATTCATTAGAACGTGCGTCACTTGCCAAAGTCAGCTTGCGTGATTTTTTTTTCTCTCCGTTCACATCATATGGGAGTTCACCAGATATGGGCTACAAGAAAGAACGGGACTATTGATTCTTTCATTTTATTTTATGTTAATTGGAAATGGAAAGGTCTGGCGACTTTATTCGGACACTCACGCAGCTTTACCGCTGCTTGCAGGGCGGTAAACTCGCATTTTCCAGCTTTCCACCACTCTGAGAGGAGGAAAGCTGGCAATTGCAGGTTTACCGCCGCACTCACCGGCGGTAAACTGGATTTTCCAACTTTCTTCCGGTGTGAGAGGAGGAAAACTGGCAATTGCAGCTTTACCGCCGCTCCCATCGGCGGTAAAGTCGATTTTCCAGCTTTCGTCCGCTCCGAGAGGTGGAAAACTGGAAATTGCAGAAATGCTGCCGGTGCATATGGCGGAAATCTTTCAATCCGATTTTTTTAATCATTTTTCCCCTCTTTTGCTTGTTGGTGGGTCATGCGTCGTGGCTTGGTTCCACAAAATGAAGGATGGACGTGTGTGAATAACAATTGGGTGAAATAATATCAAATCACAGTAAAAACACAACAAACCGTAGATGTACTGTACCGGTGAAGCGAAGTAGAAGATCAATTAAAGAGTGAACAAAAGTAAGGGTGTAGTAGAACTAAAAGGCGAGAGAGTGGGATTTTTATTTTTCCTCCTAAAAGGAGTTGTTTTTTTCTCCTTTTTTTTTTAGGGAGCTCATGGACTGGGCTTTAGGCATGGGGCTGTGTTATTAACAGATGGGCCGTGCTTAGGTTTATTTATTTATTTATTTGCACTCATTGGTTGAGAGCCGGAATCCTCTCCCGACCCAAATTTATATACACAAATATATATACACACACATACTTATACATACTTATATATAAATATATATAAATCTTTTTGTTTGTGACGGAGGGAGGGAGCAGTAACGCGGAGGCTCAAGACCATGACCTCTCACTGAAGGCGATAGGACCAGAGCGGCTGAGCTGTCCAAGGACATGGTGAGAAACTCGTTTTTCTGTTCTATAGGTCTAACATAGGTGGGGCTCGGGCTTCACGATTTCCATTCGGCCAGGGTTCGGGCCAACAGCTTCAGGCCGGACTCATGCTTGGGCCAGGGTTAGGCTCCAAGTTTAGAAGTGGCCGCCGTACATTCCTCGGAATGGCCGTGCCTCGTCATTGAAGTCCCCTAGTCATTTTTATCATTCGCCGGCATGAGAGAGTATGCGTCTTCTTAACCTTTTTCTATGGAAGAGATGGTGTTCGAATCCTAATATTTTTTTTTATTCCACCCTCTCCTTTTAATGTCTCTCTTATTAGCCCCTCACATTACTTAACAAGCAAAGTAAGCTTACCAAAATTGTTACCACGAAGAACCGGAGATCCTGATATCTAAGGTTGCGAATATAAGTGAAGCCACCGAAATCTTCATTTCAACAGGACAACGAGAAAAAAGAAATCCGATACTCGCAAACATGCCCTTGTGGTCGATACATCGCTGCTGTTCTTTGCGTGTGAACAACTATGGGGTGTTTTGCTGCGGTCCTAAGTCGTTATCGAGCTTGGCTTGACCTGTTCCATCGGTCTTAGGGCTTGTTGGTCAGGTCCAGAGAGTTTCCAAATCTAAGCATGACAAAAAAGAAAAAAATAAATGAAGTTTAGATGTTGATTACAAGATTACAAAATCACTTGTGTCATCGCTTTAGATTAGAAACGTGAATGCACTCAATGCCGCTTATAAAATTTCTTTCATACAAGTGTTCTCTTAAGGGCCCCTCTGTTTGCATGGAATTGAATTCTTAAGAATTCATGATCAAGTGAATCACACTGATGATCATTAAAGAGTACGAGTGATGAAAGATTTAAGGACGGAGTTGTAGACAGGAGCAAATTGCTCTGACAGAGTGATATCTCGGATTTTATTGTTTCATTATGGGGATGTTCTTTGATGACCATTTATATATCTCTACTCTTATTTCTGGGGCAGTATATATATAAAAGCCTAGAAATTCATTAGAACGTGCGTCACTTGCCAAAGTCAGCTTGCGTGATTTTTTTTTCTCTCCGTTCACATCACATGGGAGTTCACCAGATATGGCTACAAGAAAGAACGGGACTATTGATTCTTTCATTTTATTTTATGTTAATTGGAAATGGAAAGGTCTGGCGACTTTATTCGGACACTCACGCAGCTTTACCGCTGCTTGCAGGGCGGTAAACTCGCATTTTCCAGCTTTCCACCACTCTGAGAGGAGGAAAGCTGGCAATTGCAGGTTTACCGCCGCACTCACCGGCGGTAAACTGGATTTTCCAACTTTCTTCCGGTGTGAGAGGAGGAAAACTGGCAATTGCAGCTTTACCGCCGCTCCCATCGGCGGTAAAGTCGATTTTCCAACTTTCCTCCGCTCTGAGAGGTGGAAAACTGGAAATTGCAGAAATGCTGCCGGTGCATATGGCGGAAATCTTTCAATCAGATTTTTTTAATCATTTTTTCCCCTCTTTTGCTTGTTGGTGGGTCATGCGTCGTGGCTTGGTTCCACAAAATGAAGGATGGACGTGTGTGAATAACAATTGGGTGAAATAATATCAAAGCACAGTAAAAACACAATAAACCGTAGATGTACTGTACCGGTGAAGCGAAGTAGAAGATCAATTAAAGAGTGAACAAAAGTAAGGGTGTAGTAGAATTAAAAGGCGAGAGAGTGGGATTTTTATTTTTCCTCCTAAAAGGAGTTGTTTTTCTCTCTTTTTTTTTTTGAGGGTGCTCATGGACTGGGCTTTGGGCATGGGGCAGTGTGATTAACAGATGGGCCGTGCTTAGGTTTATTTATTTATTTATTTGCACTCATTGGTTGAGAGCCGGAATCCTCTCCCGGCCCAAATCTATATACACAAATATATATACACACACATACTTATACATACTTATATATAAATATATATAAATCTTTTTGTTTGTGACGGAGGGAGGGAGCAGTAACGCGGAGGCTCAAGACCATGACCTCCCACAGAAGGTGATAGGACCAGAGCGGCTGAGCTGTCCAAGGACATGGTGAGAAACTCATTTTTCTGTTCTATAGGTCTAACATAGGTGGGGCTCGGGCTTCACGATTTCCATTCGGCCAGGGTTCGGGCCAACAGCTTCAGGCCGGACTCATGCTTGGGCCAGGGTTAGGCTCCAAGTTTAGAAGTGGCCGCCGTACATTCCTCGGAATGGCCGTGCCTCGTCATTGAAGTCCCCTAGTCATTTTTATCATTCGCCGGCATGAGAGAGTATGCGTCTTCTTAACCTTTTTCTATGGAAGAGATGGTGTTCGAATCCTAATATTTTTTTTTATTCCACCCTCTCCTTTTAATGTCTCTCTTATTAGCCCCTCACATTACTTAACAAGCAAAGTAAGCTTACCAAAATTGTTCCCTCGAAGAACCGGAGATCCTGATATCTAAGGTTGCGAATATAAGTGAAGCCACCGAAATCTTCATTTCAACAGGACAACGAGAAAAAAGAAATCCGATACTCGCAAACATGCCCTTGTGGTCGATACATCGCTGCTGTTCTTTGCGTGTGAACAACTATGGGGTGTTTTGCTGCGGTCCTAAGTCGTTATCGAGCTTGGCTTGACCTGTTCCATCAGTCCTAGGGCTTGTTGGTCAGGTCCAGAGTGTTTCCAAATCTAAGCATGACAAAAAAGAAAAAAATAAATGAAGTTTAGATGTTGATTACAAGATTACAAAATCACTTGTGTCATCGCTTTAGATTAGAAACGTGAATGCACTCAATGCCGCTTATAAAATTTCTTTCATACAAGTGTTCTCTTAAGGGCCCCTCTGTTTGCATGGAATTGAATTCTTAAGAATTCATGATCAAGTGAATCACACTGATGATCATTAAAGAGTACGAGTGATGAAAGATTTAAGGACGGAGTTGTAGACAGGAGCAAATTGCTTTGACAGAGTGATATCTCGGATTTTATTGTTTCATTATGGGGATGTTCTTTGATGACCATTTATATATCTCTACTCTTATTTCTGGGGCAGTATATATATAAAAGCCTAGAAATTCATTAGAACGTGCGTCACTTGCCAAAGTCAGCTTGCGTGATTTTTTTTCTCTCCGTTCACATCACATGGGAGTTCACCAGATATGGGCTACAAGAAAGAACGGGACTATTGATTCTTTCATTTTATTTTATGTTAATTGGAAATGGAAAGGTCTGGCGACTTTATTCGGACACTCACGCAGCTTTACCGCTGCTTGCAGGGCGGTAAACTCGCATTTTCCAGCTTTCCACCACTCTGAGAGGAGGAAAGCTGGCAATTGCAGGTTTACCGCCGCACTCACCGGCGGTAAACTGGATTTTCCAACTTTCTTCCGGTGTGAGAGGAGGAAAACTGGCAATTGCAGCTTTACCGCCGCTCCCATCGGCGGTAAAGTCGATTTTCCAACTTTCCTCCGCTCTGAGAGGTGGAAAACTGGAAATTGCAGAAATGCTGCCGGTGCATATGGCGGAAATCTTTCAATCAGATTTTTTTAATCATTTTTTCCCCTCTTTTGCTTGTTGGTGGGTCATGCATCGTGGCTTGGTTCCACAAAATGAAGGATGGACGTGTGTGAATAACAATTGGGTGAAATAATATCAAAGCACAGTAAAAACACAATAAACCGTAGATGTACTGTACCGGTGAAGCGAAGTAGAAGATCAATTAAAGAGTGAACAAAAGTAAGGGTGTAGTAGAATTAAAAGGCGAGAGAGTGGGATTTTTATTTTTCCTCCTAAAAGGAGTTGTTTTTCTCTCTTTTTTTTTTTGAGGGTGCTCATGGACTGGGCTTTGGGCATGGGGCAGTGTGATTAACAGATGGGCCGTGCTTAGGTTTATTTATTTATTTATTTGCACTCATTGGTTGAGAGCCGGAATCCTCTCCCGGCCCAAATCTATATACACAAATATATATACACACACATACTTATACATACTTATATATAAATATATATAAATCTTTTTGTTTGTGACGGAGGGAGGGAGCAGTAACGCGGAGGCTCAAGACCATGACCTCCCACAGAAGGTGATAGGACCAGAGCGGCTGAGCTGTCCAAGGACATGGTGAGAAACTCATTTTTCTGTTCTATAGGTCTAACATAGGTGGGGCTCGGGCTTCACGATTTCCATTCGGCCAGGGTTCGGGCCAACAGCTTCAGGCCGGACTCATGCTTGGGCCAGGGTTAGGCTCCAAGTTTAGAAGTGGCCGCCGTACATTCCTCGGAATGGCCGTGCCTCGTCATTGAAGTCCCCTAGTCATTTTTATCATTCGCCGGCATGAGAGAGTATGCGTCTTCTTAACCTTTTTCTATGGAAGAGATGGTGTTCGAATCCTAATATTTTTTTTTATTCCACCCTCTCCTTTTAATGTCTCTCTTATTAGCCCCTCACATTACTTAACAAGCAAAGTAAGCTTACCAAAATTGTTCCCTCGAAGAACCGGAGATCCTGATATCTAAGGTTGCGAATATAAGTGAAGCCACCGAAATCTTCATTTCAACAGGACAACGAGAAAAAAGAAATCCGATACTCGCAAACATGCCCTTGTGGTCGATACATCGCTGCTGTTCTTTGCGTGTGAACAACTATGGGGTGTTTTGCTGCGGTCCTAAGTCGTTATCGAGCTTGGCTTGACCTGTTCCATCAGTCCTAGGGCTTGTTGGTCAGGTCCAGAGTGTTTCCAAATCTAAGCATGACAAAAAAGAAAAAAATAAATGAAGTTTAGATGTTGATTACAAGATTACAAAATCACTTGTGTCATCGCTTTAGATTAGAAACGTGAATGCACTCAATGCCGCTTATAAAATTTCTTTCATACAAGTGTTCTCTTAAGGGCCCCTCTGTTTGCATGGAATTGAATTCTTAAGAATTCATGATCAAGTGAATCACACTGATGATCATTAAAGAGTACGAGTGATGAAAGATTTAAGGACGGAGTTGTAGACAGGAGCAAATTGCTCTGACAGAGTGATATCTCGGATTTTATTGTTTCATTATGGGGATGTTCTTTGATGACCATTTATATATCTCTACTCTTATTTCTGGGGCAGTATATATATAAAAGCCTAGAAATTCATTAGAACGTGCGTCACTTGCCAAAGTCAGCTTGCGTGATTTTTTTTCTCTCCGTTCACATCACATGGGAGTTCACCAGATATGGGCTACAAGAAAGAACGGGACTTTTGATTCTTTCATTTTATTTTATGTTAATTGGAAATGGAAAGGTCTGGCGACTTTATTCGGACACTCACGCAGCTTTACCGCTGCTTGCAGGGCGGTAAACTCGCATTTTCCAGCTTTCCACCACTCTGAGAGGAGGAAAGCTGGCAATTGCAGGTTTACCGCCGCACTCACCGGCGGTAAACTGGATTTTCCAACTTTCTTCCGGTGTGAGAGGAGGAAAACTGGCAATTGCAGCTTTACCGCCGCTCCCATCGGCGGTAAAGTCGATTTTCCAACTTTCCTCCGCTCTGAGAGGTGGAAAACTGGAAATTGCAGAAATGCTGCCGGTGCATATGGCGGAAATCTTTCAATCAGATTTTTTTAATCATTTTTTCCCCTCTTTTGCTTGTTGGTGGGTCATGCATCGTGGCTTGGTTCCACAAAATGAAGGATGGACGTGTGTGAATAACAATTGGGTGAAATAATATCAAAGCACAGTAAAAACACAATAAACCGTAGATGTACTGTACCGGTGAAGCGAAGTAGAAGATCAATTAAAGAGTGAACAAAAGTAAGGGTGTAGTAGAATTAAAAGGCGAGAGAGTGGGATTTTTATTTTTCCTCCTAAAAGGAGTTGTTTTTCTCTCTTTTTTTTTTTGAGGGTGCTCATGGACTGGGCTTTGGGCATGGGGCAGTGTGATTAACAGATGGGCCGTGCTTAGGTTTATTTATTTATTTATTTGCACTCATTGGTTGAGAGCCGGAATCCTCTCCCGGCCCAAATCTATATACACAAATATATATACACACACATACTTATACATACTTATATATAAATATATATAAATCTTTTTGTTTGTGACGGAGGGAGGGAGCAGTAACGCGGAGGCTCAAGACCATGACCTCCCACAGAAGGTGATAGGACCAGAGCGGCTGAGCTGTCCAAGGACATGGTGAGAAACTCATTTTTCTGTTCTATAGGTCTAACATAGGTGGGGCTCGGGCTTCACGATTTCCATTCGGCCAGGGTTCGGGCCAACAGCTTCAGGCCGGACTCATGCTTGGGCCAGGGTTAGGCTCCAAGTTTAGAAGTGGCCGCCGTACATTCCTCGGAATGGCCGTGCCTCGTCATTGAAGTCCCCTAGTCATTTTTATCATTCGCCGGCATGAGAGAGTATGCGTCTTCTTAACCTTTTTCTATGGAAGAGATGGTGTTCGAATCCTAATATTTTTTTTTATTCCACCCTCTCCTTTTAATGTCTCTCTTATTAGCCCCTCACATTACTTAACAAGCAAAGTAAGCTTACCAAAATTGTTCCCTCGAAGAACCGGAGATCCTGATATCTAAGGTTGCGAATATAAGTGAAGCCACCGAAATCTTCATTTCAACAGGACAACGAGAAAAAAGAAATCCGATACTCGCAAACATGCCCTTGTGGTCGATACATCGCTGCTGTTCTTTGCGTGTGAACAACTATGGGGTGTTTTGCTGCGGTCCTAAGTCGTTATCGAGCTTGGCTTGACCTGTTCCATCAGTCCTAGGGCTTGTTGGTCAGGTCCAGAGTGTTTCCAAATCTAAGCATGACAAAAAAGAAAAAAATAAATGAAGTTTAGATGTTGATTACAAGATTACAAAATCACTTGTGTCATCGCTTTAGATTAGAAACGTGAATGCACTCAATGCCGCTTATAAAATTTCTTTCATACAAGTGTTCTCTTAAGGGCCCCTCTGTTTGCATGGAATTGAATTCTTAAGAATTCATGATCAAGTGAATCACACTGATGATCATTAAAGAGTACGAGTGATGAAAGATTTAAGGACGGAGTTGTAGACAGGAGCAAATTGCTCTGACAGAGTGATATCTCGGATTTTATTGTTTCATTATGGGGATGTTCTTTGATGACCATTTATATATCTCTACTCTTATTTCTGGGGCAGTATATATATAAAAGCCTAGAAATTCATTAGAACGTGCGTCACTTGCCAAAGTCAGCTTGCGTGATTTTTTTTCTCTCCGTTCACATCACATGGGAGTTCACCAGATATGGGCTACAAGAAAGAACGGGACTATTGATTCTTTCATTTTATTTTATGTTAATTGGAAATGGAAAGGTCTGGCGACTTTATTCGGACACTCACGCAGCTTTACCGCTGCTTGCAGGGCGGTAAACTCGCATTTTCCAGCTTTCCACCACTCTGAGAGGAGGAAAGCTGGCAATTGCAGGTTTACCGCCGCACTCACCGGCGGTAAACTGGATTTTCCAACTTTCTTCCGGTGTGAGAGGAGGAAAACTGGCAATTGCAGCTTTACCGCCGCTCCCATCGGCGGTAAAGTCGATTTTCCAACTTTCCTCCGCTCTGAGAGGTGGAAAACTGGAAATTGCAGAAATGCTGCCGGTGCATATGGCGGAAATCTTTCAATCAGATTTTTTTAATCATTTTTTCCCCTCTTTTGCTTGTTGGTGGGTCATGCATCGTGGCTTGGTTCCACAAAATGAAGGATGGACGTGTGTGAATAACAATTGGGTGAAATAATATCAAAGCACAGTAAAAACACAATAAACCGTAGATGTACTGTACCGGTGAAGCGAAGTAGAAGATCAATTAAAGAGTGAACAAAAGTAAGGGTGTAGTAGAATTAAAAGGCGAGAGAGTGGGATTTTTATTTTTCCTCCTAAAAGGAGTTGTTTTTTTCTCTTTTTTTTTTGAGGGAGCTCATGGACTGGGCTTTGGGCATGGGGCTGTGTTATTAACAGATGGGCCGTGCTTAGGTTTATTTATTTATTTATTTGCACTCATTGGTTGAGAGCCGGAATCCTCTCCCGGCCCAAATTTATATACACAAATATATATACACACACATACTTATACATACTTATATATAAATATATATAAATCTATTTGTTTGTGACGGAGGGAGGGAGCAGTAACGCGGAGGCTCAAGACCATGACCGCTCACAGAAGGTGATAGGACCAGAGCGGCTGAGCTGTCCAAGGACATGGTGAGAAACTCATTTTTCTGTTCTATAGGTCTAACATAGGTGGGGCTCGGGCTTCACGATTTCCATGCGGGCAGGGTTCGGGCCAACGGCTTCAGGCCGGACTCATGCTTGGGCCAGGGTTAGGCTCCAAGTTTACAAGTGGCCGCCGTACATTCCTCGGAATGGCCGTGCCTCGTCATTGAAGTCCCCTAGTCATTTTTATCATTCACCGGCATGAGAGAGTATGCGTCTTCTTAACCTTTTTTTATGGAAGAGATGGTGTTCGAATCCTAATATTTTTTTTTATTCCACCCTCTCCTTTTAATGTCTCTCTTATTAGCCCCTCACATTACTTAACAAGCAAAGTAAGCTTACCAAAATTGTTACCTCGAAGAACCGGAGATCCTGATATCTAAGGTTGCGAATATAAGTGAAGCCACCAAAATCTTCATTTCAACAGAACAACGAGAAAAAAGAAATCCGATACTCGCAAACATGCCCTACAAGTCGATACATCGCTGCTGTTCTGTGCGTGTGAACAACTATGGGGTGTTTTGCTGCGGTCTTAAGTCGTTATCGAGCTTCGCTTGACCTGTTCCATCAGTCCTAGGGCTTGTTGGTCAGGTCCAGAGAGTTTCTAAATCTGAGCATGACAAAAAAGAAAAAAGTAAATGAAGTTTAGATGTTGATTACAAGATTACAAAATCTCTTGTGTCATTGCTTTAGATTAGAAACGTGAATGCACTCAATGCCGCTTATAAAATTTCTTTCATACAAGTGTTCTCTTAAGGGTCCCTCTGTTTGCATAGAATTGAATTCTTAAGAATTCATGATCAAGTGAATCACACTGATTATCATTAAAGAGTACGAGTGATGAAAGATTTAAGGACGGAGTTGTAGACAGGAGCAAATTGCTCTGACAGAGTGATATCTCGGATTTTATTGTTTCATTATGGGGATGTTATTTGATGACCATTTATATATCTCTACTCTTACTTCTGGGGCAGTATATATATAAAAGCCTAGAAATTCATTAGAACGTGCGTCACTTGCCAAAGTCAGCTTGCGTGATTTTTTTTTCTCTCCGTTCACATCATATGGGAGTTCACCAGATATGGGCTACAAGAAAGAACGGGACTATTGATTCTTTCATTTTATTTTATGTTAATTGGAAATGGAAAGGTCTGGCGACTTTATTCGGACACTCACGCAGCTTTACCGCTGCTTGCTGGGGCGGAAAACTTGAATTTTCCAGCTTTCCACCACTCTGAAAGGAGGAAAGCAGGCAATTGCAGGTTTACCGCCGCTCTCATCGGCGATAAACTGGATTTTCCAACTTTCTTCCGGTGTGAGAGGAGGAAAACTGGCAATTGCAGCTTTACCGCCGCTCCCATCGGCGGTAAAGTCGATTTTCCAGCTTTCCTCCGCTCGGAGAGGTTGAAAACTGGAAATTGCAGAAATGCTGCCGGTGCATATGGCGGAAATCTTTAAATCCGATTTTTTTAATCATTTTTTCCCCTCTTTTGCTTGTTGGTGGGTCATGCGTCGTGGCTTGGTTCCACAAAATGAAGGATGGACGTGTGTGAATAACAATTGGGTGAAATAATATCAAAGCACAGTAAAAACACAATAAACCGTAGATGTACTGTACCGGTGAAGCGAAGTAGAAGATCAATTAAAGAGTGAACAAAAGTAAGGGTGTAGTAGAATTAAAAGGCGAGAGAGTGGGATTTTTATTTTTCCTCCTAAAAGGAGTTGTTTTTTTCTCTTTTTTTTTTGAGGGAGCTCATGGACTGGGCTTTGGGCATGGGGCTGTGTTATTAACAGATGGGCCGTGCTTAGGTTTATTTATTTATTTATTTGCACTCATTGGTTGAGAGCCGGAATCCTCTCCCGGCCCAAATTTATATACACAAATATATATACACACACATACTTATACATACTTATATATAAATATATATAAATCTATTTGTTCGTGACGGAGGGAGGGAACAGTAACGCGGAGGCTCAAGACCATGACCCCTCACAGAAGGTGATAGGACCAGAGCGGCTGAGCTGTCGATGGACATGGTGAGAAACTCATTTTTCTGTTCTATAGGTCTAACATAGGTGGGGCTCGGACTTCACGATTTCCTTGTGGCCAGGGTTCGGGCCAACAGCTTCAGGCCGGACTCATGCTTGGGCCAGGGTTAGGCTCCAAGTTTACAAGTGGCCGCCGTACATTCCTCGGAATGGCCGTGCCTCGTCATTGAAGTCCCCTAGTCATTTTTATCATTCACCGGCATGAGAGAGTATGCGTCTTCTTAACCTTTTTTTATGGAAGAGATGGTGTTCGAATCCTAATATTTTTTTTTATTCCACCCTCTCCTTTTAATGTCTCTCTTATTAGCCCCTCACATTACTTAACAAGCAAAGTAAGCTTACCAAAATTGTTACCTCGAAGAACCGGAGATCCTGATATCTAAGGTTGCGAATATAAGTGAAGGCACCAAAATCTTCATTTCAACAGGACAACGAGAAAAAAGAAATACGATACTCGCAAACATGCCTTAGTAGTCGATACATCGCTGCTGTTCTGTGCGTGGGAACAACTATGGGGTGTTTTGCTGCGGTCCTAAGTCGTTATCGAGCTTGGCTTGACCTGTTCCATCAGTCCTACGGCTTGTTGGTCAGGTCCAGAGAGTTTCCAAATCTAAGCATGACAAAAAAGGAAAAAATAAATGAAGTTTAGATGTTCATTACAAGATTACAAAATCTCTTCTGTCATCGCTTTAGATTAGAAACGTGAATGCACTCAATGCCGCTTATAAAATTTCTTTCATACAAGTGTTCTCTTAAGGGCCCTCTGTTTGCATGGAATTGAATTCATAAGAATTCATGATCAAGTGAATCACACTGATGATCATTAAAGAGTACGAGTGATGAAAGATTTAAGGACGGAGTTGTAGACAGGAGCAAATTGCTCTGACAGAGTGATATCTCGGATTTTATTGTTTCATTATGGGGATGTTATTTGATGACCATTTATATATCTCTACTCTTATTTCTGGGGCAGTATATATATAAAAGCCTAGAAATTCATTAGAACGTGCGTCACTTGCCGAAGTCAGCTTGCGTGATTTTTTTTTCTCTCCGTTCACATCATATGGGAGTTCACCAGATATGGGCTACAAGAAAGAACGGGACTATTGATTCTTTCATTTTATTTTATGTTAATTGGAAATGGAAAGGTCTGGCGACTTTATTCGGACACTCACGCAGCTTTACCGCTGCTTGCGGGGGCGGTAAACTCGCATTTTCCAGCTTTCCTCCACTCTGAGAGGAGGAAAACTGGCAATTGCAGGTTTACCGCCGCTCGCATCGGCGGTAAACTGGATTTTCCAGTTTTCCTCCGGTGTGAGAGGAGGAAAACTGGCAATTGCAGCTTTACGGCCGCTCCCATCGGCGGTAAAGTCGATTTTCTAGCTTTCCTCCGCTCCGAGGGGAGGAAAACTGGAAATTGCAGAAATGCTGCCGATGCATATGGCGGAAATCTTTCAATCCGATTTTTTAAATCATTTTTTCCCCTCTTTTGCTTGTTGGTGGGTCATGCGCCGTGGCTTGGTTCCACAAAATGAAGGATGGACGTGTGTGAATAATTATTGGGTGAAATAATATCAAATCACAGTAAAAACACAATAAACCGTAGATGTACTGTACCGGTGAAACGAAGTAGAAGATCAATTAAAGAGTGAACAAAAGTAAGGGTGTAGTAGGATTAAAAGGCGAGAGATTGGGATTTTTATTTTTCCTCCTAAAAGGAGTTGTTTTTTTTTTTTTTTTTTTGATGGAGCTCATGGACTGGGCTTTGGGCATGGGGCTGTGTTATTAACAGATGGGCCGTGCTTAGGTTTATTTATTTATTTATTTGCACTCATTGGTTGAGAGCCGGAATCCTCTCCCGGCCCAAATTTATATACAGAAATATATATACACACACATACTTATAAATACTTATATATAAATATATATAAATCTATTTGTTCGTGACGGAGGGAGGGAGCAGTAACGCGGAGGCTCAAGACCATGACCCCTCACAGAAGGTGATAGGACCAGAGCGGCTGAGCTGTCGATGGACATGGTGAGAAACTCATTTTTCTGTTCTATAGGTCTAACATAGGTGGGGCTCGGGCTTCAAGATTTCCTTGTGGCCAGGGTTCGGGCCAACAGCTTCAGGCCGGACTCATGCTTGGGCCAGGGTTAGGCTCCAAGTTTAAAAGTGGCCGCCGTACATTCCTCGGAATGGCCGTGCCTCGTCATTGAAGTCCCCTAGTCATTTTTATCATTCACCGGCATGAGAGAGTATGCGTCTTCTTAACCTTTTTTTATGGAAGACATGGTGTTCGAATCCTAATATTTTTTTTTATTCCACCCTCTCCTTTTAATGTCTCTCTTATTAGCCCCTCACATTACTTAACAAGCAAAGAAAGCTTACCAAAATTGTTACCTCGAAGAACCGGAGATCCTGATATCTAAGGTTGCGAATATAAGTGAAGGCACCAAAATCTACATTTCAACAGGACAACGAGAAAAAAGAAATCCGATACTCGCAAACATGCCCTAGTAGTCGATACATCGCTGCTGTTCTGAGCATGTGAACACCTATGGGGCGTTTTGCTGCGGTCCTAAGTCGTTATCGAGCTCGGCTTGACCTGTTCCATCAGTCCTAGGGCTTGTTGGTCAGGTCCAGACAGTTTCCAAATCTAAGCATGACAAAAAAGGAAAAAATAAATGAAGTTTAGATGTTGATTACAAGATTACAAAATCTCTTGTGTCATCGCTTTAGATTAGAAACGTGAATGCACTCAATGCTGCTTATAAAATTTCTTTCATAGAAGTGTTCTCTTAAGGGCCCCTCTGTTTGCATGGAATTGAATTCTTAAGAATTCATGATCAAGTGAATCACACTGATGGTCATTAAAGAGTACGAGTGATGAAAGATTTAAGGACGGAGTTGTAGACAGGAGCAAATCGCTCTGACAGAGTGATATCTCGGATTTTATTGTTTCTTTATGGGGATGTTATTTGATGACCATTTATATATCTCTACTCTTGTTTCTGGGGCAGTATATATATAAAAGCCTAGAAATTCATTAGAACGTGCGTCACTTGCCAAAGTCAGCTTGCGTGATTTTTTTTTCTCTCCGTTCACATCATATGGGAGTTCACCAGATATGGGCTACAAGAAAGAACGGGACTATAGATTCTTTCATTTTATTTTATGTTAATTGGAAATGGAAAGGTCTGGGGACTTTATTCGGACACTCACGCAGCTTTACCGCTGCGTGCAGGGGCGGTAAACTCGCATTTTGCAGTTTTCCTCAACTCTAAGAGGAGGAAAACTGGCAATTGCAGTTTTACCGCCGCTCTCATCGGCGGTAAAATGGATTTTCCAGTTTTCTTCCGGTGTGAGAGGAGGAAAACTGGCAATTGCAGCTTTACCGCCGCTCCCATCGGCGGTAAAGTCGATTTTCCAGCTTTCCTCCGCTCCGAGGGGAGGAAAACTGGAAATTGTAGAAATGCTGCCGGTGCATATGGCGGAAATCATTCGATCCGATTTTTTTAATCATTTCTTCCCCTCTTTTTCTTGATGGTGGGTCATGCGTCGTGGCTTGGTTCCACAAAATGAAGGATGGACGTGTGTGAATAACTATTGGGTGAAATAATATCAAATCACAGTAAAAACACAATAAACCGTTGATGTAATGTACCGGTGAAGCGAAGTCGAAGATCAATTAAAGAGTGAACAAATGTAAGGGTGTAGTAGAATTAAAAGGCGAGAGAGTGGGATTTTTATTTTTCCTCCTAAAAGGAGTAGTTTTTTTTTTTTTTTTTTTTTTTTAAGGGAGCTCATGGACTGGGCTTTGGGCATGGGCTGTGTTATTAACAGATGGGCCGTGCTTAGGTTTATTTATTTATTTATTTGCACTCATTGGTTGAGAGCCGGAATCCTCTCCCAGCCCAAATTTATATAGACAAATATATATACGCGCACATACTTATACATACTTATATATAAATATATATAAATCTATTTGTTTGTGACGGAGGGAGGGAGCAGTAACGCGGAGGCTCAACACCATGACCTCTCACAGAAGGTGATAGGACCAGAGCGGCTGAGCTGTCCAAGGACATGGTGAGAAACTCATTTTACTGTTCTATAGGTCTAACATAGGTGGGGCTCGGGCTTCACGATTTCCACGCGGCCATGGTTCGGGCCAACAGCTTCAGACCGGACTCATGCTTGGGCCAGGGTTAGGCTCCATGTTTAGAAGTGGCCGCCGTACATTCCTCGGAATGGCCGTGCCTCGTCATTGAAGTCCCCTAGTCATTTTTATCATTCACCGGCATGAGAGAGTATGCGTCTTCTTAACCTTTTTTTATGGAAGAGATGGTGTTCGAATCCTAATATTTTTTTTTATCCCACCCTCTCCTTTTAATGTCTCTCTTATTAGCCCCTCACATTACTTAACAAGCAAAGTAAGCGTACCAAAATTGTTACCTCGAAGAACCGGAGATCCTGATATCTAAGGTTGCGAATATAAGTGAAGCCACCAAAATCTTCATTTCAACAGGACAACGAGAAAAAAGAAATCCGATACTCGCAAACTTGCCCTAGAAGTCGATACATCGCTGCTGTTCTGTGCGTGCGAACACCTATGGGGCGTTTTGCTGCGGTCCTAAGTCGTTATCGAGCTCGGCTTGACCTGTTCCATCAGTCCTAGGGCTTGTTGGTCAGGTCCAGAGAGTTTCCAAATCTAAGCATGACAAAAAAGAAAAAAATAAATGAAGTTTAGATGTTGATTACAATATTACAAAATCTCTTGTGTCATCGCTTTTGATTAGAAACGTGAATGCACTCAATGCTGCTTATAAAATTTCTTTCATAGAAGTGTTCTCTTAAGGGCCCCTCTGTTTGCATGGAATTGAATTCATAAGAATTCATGATCAAGTGAATCACACTGATGATCATTAAAGAGTACGAGTGATGAAAGATTTAAGGACGGAGTTGTAGACAGGAGCAAATCGCTCTGACAGAGTGATATCTCGGATTTTATTGTTTCATTGTGGGGATGTTATTTGATGACCATTTATATATCTCTACTCTTATTTCTAGGGCAGTATATATATAAAAGCCTAGAAATTCATTAGAACGTGCGTCACTTGCCAAAGTCAGCTTGCGTGATTTTTTTTTCTCTCCGTTCACATCATATGGGAGTTCACCAGATATGGCTACAAGAAAGAACGGGACTATAGATTCTTTCATTTTATTTTATGTTAATTGGAAATGGAAAGGTCTGGCGACTTTATTCGGACACTCACGCAGCTTTACCGCTGCTTGCAGGGGCGGTAAACTAGAATTTTCCAGTTTTCCTCCACTCTGGGAGGAGGAAAGCTGGCAATTGCAGTTTTACCGCTGCTCTCATCGGCGGTAAACTGGATTTTCCAGTTTTCCTCCGGTGTGAGAGGAGGAAAGCTGGCAATTGCAGCTTTACTGCCGCTCCCATTGGCGGTAAAGTCGATTTTCCAGCTTTCCTCTGCTCCGAGAGGAGGAAAACTGGAAATTGCAGAAATGCTGCCGGTGCATATGGCGGAAATCATTCGATCCGTTTTTTTTAATCATTTTTTCCCGTCTTTTGCTTGTTGGTGGGTGATGTGTCGTGGTTTGGTTCCACAAAATGGAGGATGGACGTGTGTGAATAACAGTTGGGTGAAATAATATCAAATCACAGTAAAAACACAATAAACCGTAGATGTACTGTACCGGTGAAGCGAAGTCGAAGATCAATTAAAGAGTGAACAAAAGTGAGGGTGTAGTAAAATTAAAAGGCGAGAGACTGGGATTTTTATTTTTCCTCCTAAAAGGAGTTGTTTTTTTTTTTTTTTTTTTTTTAAGGGAGCTCATGGACTGGGCTTTGGGCATGGGGCTGTGTTATTAACAGATGGGCCGTGCTTAGGTTTATTTATTTATTTATTTGCACTCATTGGTTGAGAGCCGGAATCCTCTCCCGGCCCAAATTTATATACACAAATATATATACACGCACATACTTATACATACTTATATATAAATATATATAAATCTATTTGTTTGTGACGGAGGGAGGGAGCAGTAACGCGGAGGCTCAAGACCATGACCCCTCACAGAAGGTGATAGGACCAGAGCGGCTGAGCTGTCGAAGGACATGGTGAGAAACTCATTTTTCTGTTCTATAGGTCTAACATAGGTGGGGCTCGGGCTTCACGATTTCCTTGTGGCCAGGGTTCGGGCCAACAGCTTCAGGCCGGACTCATGCTTGGGCCAGGGTTAGGCTCCAAGTTTAGAAGTGGCCGCCGTACATTCCTCGGAATGGCCGTGCCTCATCATTAAAGTCCCCTAGTCATTTTTATCATTCACCGGCATGAGAGAGTATTCGTCTTCTTAACCTTTTTTTATGGAAGAGATGGTGTTCGAATCCTAATATATTTTTTTATTCCACCCTCTCCTTTTAATGTCTCTCTTATTAGCCCCTCACATTACTTAACAGGCAAAGTAAGCTTACCAAAATTGTTACCTCGAAGAACCGGAGATCCTGATATCTAAGGTCGCGAATATAAGTGAAGCCAGCAAAATCTTCATTTCAACAGGACAACGAGAAAAAAGAAATCCGATACTCGCAAAGATGCCCTAGTAGTCGATACAACGATGCTGTTCTGTGCGTGTGAACAGCTATGGGGCGTTTTGCTGCAGTCCTAAGTCGTTACCGAGCTTGGCTTGACCTGTTCCATCAGTCCTAGGGCTTGTTGGTCAGGTCCAGGGAGTTTCCAAATCTAAGCATGAGAAAAAAGAAAAAAAATAAATAAAGTTTAGATGTTGATTACAAGATTTCAAAATCTCTTGTGTCATCGCTTTAGATTAGAAACGTGAATGCACTCATTGCTGCTTATAAAATTTCTTTCATACAAGTGTTCTCTTAAGGGCCCCTCTATTTGCATGGAATTGAATTCTTAAGAATTCACGATCAAGTGAATCACACTGATGATCATTAAAGAGTACGAGTGATGAAAGATTTAAGGACGGAGTTGTAGACAGGAGCAAATCGCTCTGACAGAGTGATATCTCGGATTTTATTGTTTCATTGTGGGGATGTTATTTGATCACCATTTATATATCTCTACTCTTATTTCTGGGGCAGTATATAAATAAAAGCCTAGAAATTCATTAGAACGTGCGTCACTTGCCAAAGTCATCTTGCGTGATTTTTTTTTCTCTCCGTTCACATCATATGGGAGTTCACCAGATATGGGCTACAAGAAAGAACGGGACTACACATTCTTTCATTTTATTTTATGTTAATTGGAAATGGAAAGGTCTGGGGACTTTATTCGGACACTCACGCAGCTTTACCGCTGCTTGCAGGGGCGGTAAACTCGCATTTTCCAGTTTTCCTCCACTCTGAGAGGTGGAAACCTTGCAATTGCAAGTTTACCGCCGCTTTCATCGGCGGTAAACTGGATTTTCCAGTTTTCCTCCGGTGTGAGAGGAGGAAAACTGGCAATTGCAGCTTTACCGCCGCTCTCATCGACGGTAAAGTCGATTTTCCAGCTTTCCTCTGCTCCGAGAGGAGGAAAACTGGAAATTGCAGAAATGCTGCCGGTGCATATGGCGGAAATCATTCAATCCGATTTTTTTAATCATTTTTTCCCCGCTTGTGCTTGTTGGTGGGTCTTGCGTCGTGGCTTGGTTCCACAAAATGGAGGATGGACGTGTGTGGATAACAATTGGGTGAAATAATATCAAATCACACTAAAAACACAATGAACCGTAGATGTACTGTACCGGTGAAGCGAAGTCGAAGATCAATGAAAGAGTGAACAAAAGTGAGGGTGTAGTAAAATTAAAAGGCGAGAGACTGGGATTTTTATTTTTCCTCCTAAAAGGAGTTGTTTTTTTTTTTTTTTTTTTAAGGGAGCTCATGGACTGGGCTTTGGGCATGGGGCTGTGTTATTAACAGATGGGCCGTGCTTAGGTTTATTTATTTATTTATTTGCACTCATTGGTTGAGAGCCGGAATCCTCTCCCGGCCCAAATTTATATACACAAATATATATACACGCACATACTTATACATACTTATATATAAATATATATAAATCTATTTGTTCGTGACGGAGGGAGGGAGCAGTAACGCGGAGGCTCAAGACCATGACCCCTCACAGAAGGTGATAGGACCAGAGCGGCTGAGCTGTCGAAGGACATGGTGAGAAACTCATTTTTCTGTTCTATAGGTCTAACATAGGTGGGGCTCGGGCTTCACGATTTCCTTGTGGCCAGGGTTCGGGCCAACAGCTTCAGGCCGGACTCATGCTTGGGCCAGGGTTAGGCTCCAAGTTTAGAAGTGGCCGCCGTACATTCCTCGGAATGGCCGTGCCTCGTCATTAAAGTCCCCTAGTCATTTTTATCATTCACCGGCATGAGAGAGTATGCGTCTTCTTAACCTTTTTTTATGGAAGAGATGGTGTTCGAATCCTAATATATTTTTTTATTCCACCCTCTCCTTTTAATGTCTCTCTTATTAGCCCCTCACATTACTTAACAAGCAAAGTAAGCTTACCAAAATTGTTACCTCGAAGAACCGGAGATCCTGATATCTAAGGTCGCGAATATAAGTGAAGCCACCAAAATCTTCATTTCAACAGGACAACGAGAAAAAAGAAATCCGATACTCGCAAAGATGCCCTAGT
Source organism: Persea americana (assembly GCA_029852735.1). Lineage (NCBI taxonomy): Eukaryota > Viridiplantae > Streptophyta > Magnoliopsida > Laurales > Lauraceae > Persea > Persea americana. The sequence goes on along the minus strand of CM056814.1, from coordinate 53,067,958 downwards.
AGTCGATACAACGATGCTGTTCTGTGCGTGTGAACAGCTATGGGGCGTGTTGCTGCGGTCCTAAGTCGTTACCGAGCTTGGCTTGACCTGTTCCATCAGTCCTAGGGCTTGTTGGTCAGGTCCAGAGAGTTTCCAAATCTAAGCATGAGAAAAAAGAAAAAAAAATAAATAAAGTTTAGATGTTGATTACAAGATTTCAAAATCTCTTGTGTCATCGCTTTAGATTAGAAACGTGAATGCACTCATTGCTGCTTATAAAATTTCTTTCATACAAGTGTTCTCTTAAGGGCCCCTCTATTTGCATGGAATTGAATTCTTAAGAATTCACGATCAAGTGAATCACACTGATGATCATTAAAGAGTACGAGTGATGAAAGATTTAAGGACGGAGTTGTAGACAGGAGCAAATCGCTCTGACAGAGTGATATCTCGGATTTTGTTGTTTCATTGTGGGGATGTTATTTGATGATCATTTATATATCTCTACTCTTATTTCTGGGGCAGTATATAAATAAAAGCCTAGAAATTCATTAGAACGTGCGTCACTTGCCAAAGTCATCTTGCGTGATTTTTTTTTCTCTCCGTTCACATCATATGGGAGTTCACCAGATATGGGCTACAAGAAAGAACGGGACTACAGATTCTTTCATTTTATTTTATGTTAATTGGAAATGGAAAGGTCTGGGGACTTTATTCGGACACTCACGCAGCTTTACCGCTGCTTGCAGGGGTGGTAAACTCGCATTTTCCAGTTTTCCTACAGTCTGAGAGGTGGAAACCTGGCAATTGCATGTTTACCGCCGCTTTCATCGGCGGTAAACTGGATTTTCCAGTTTTCCTCCGGTGTGAGAGGAGGAAAACTGGCAATTGCAGCTTTACCGCCGCTCTCATCGACGGTAAAGTCGATTTTCCAGCTTTCCTCTGCTCCGAGAGGAGGAAAACTGGAAATTGCAGAAATGCTGCCGGTGCATGTGGCGGAAATCATTCAATCCGATTTTTTTAATCATTTTTTCCCCGCTTGTGCTTGTTGGTGGGTCTTGCGTCGTGGCTTGGTTCCACAAAATGGAGGATGGACGTGTGTGGATAACAATTGGGTGAAATAATATCAAATCACACTAAAAACACAATGAACCGTAGATGTACTGTACCGGTGAAGCGAAGTCGAAGATCAATTAAAGAGTGAACAAAAGTAAGGGTGTAGTTGAATTAAAAGGCGAGAGAGTGGGATTTTTATTTTTCCTCCTAAATGAAGTTGTTGTTTTTTTTTTTTTTTTTTTTTTTTTTTCAAGGGAGCTCATGGACTGGGCTTTGGGCATGGGGCTGTGTTATTAACAGATGGGCCGTGCTTAGGTTTATTTATTTATTTATTTGCACTCATTGGTTGAGAGCCGGAATCGTCTCCCGGCCCAAATTTATATACACAAATATATATACACGCACATACTTATACATACTTATATATAAATAAATATAAATCTATTTGTTCGTGACGGAGGGAGGGAGCAGTAACGCGGAGGCTCAAGACCATGACCTCTCACAGAAGGTGATAGGACCAGAGCGGCTGAGCTGTCCAAGGACATGGTGAGAAACTCATTTTTCTGTTCTATAGGTCTAACATATGTGGGGCTCGGGCTTCACGATTTCCATGCGGCCAGGGTTCGGGCCAACAGCTTCAGGCCGGACTCATCCTTGGGCCAGGGTTAGGCTCCAAGTTTAGAAGTGGCCGCCGTACATTCCTCGGAATGGCCGTGCCTCGTCATTGAAGTCCCCTAGTCATTTTTATCATTCACCGGCATGAGAGAGTATGCGTCTTCTTAACCTTTTTTTATGGAAGAGATGGTGTTCGAATCCTAATATATTTTTTTATTCCACCCTCTCCTTTTAATGTCTCTCTTATTAGCCGCTCACATTACTTAACAAGCATAGTAAGCTTACCAAAATTGTTACCTTGAAGAACCGGAGATCCTGATATCTAAGGTTGCAAATATAAGTGAAGCCACCAAAATCTTCAGTTCAACAGGACAACGAGAAAAAAGAAATTCGATACTCGCAAACATGCCCTAGTAGTCGATACAACGCTGCTGTTCTGTGCGTGTGAACAGCTATGGGGCGTTTTGCTGCGGTCCTAAGTCGTTATCGAGCTCGGCTTGACCTGTTCCATCAGTCCTAGGGCTTGTTGGTCAGGTCCAGAGAGTTTCCAAATCTAAGCATGACAAAAAAGGAAAAAATAAATGAAGTTTAGATGTTGATTACAAGATTACAAAATCTCTTGTGTCATCGCTTTAGATTAGAAACGTGAATGCACTCAATGCTGCTTATAAAATTTCTTTCATACAAGTGTTCTCTTAAGGGCCCCTCTGTTTGCATGGAATTGAATTCTTAAGAATTCATGATCAAGTGAATCACACTGATGATCATTAAAGAGTACGAGTGAAGAAAGATTTAAGGACGGAGTTGTAGACAGGAGCAAATCGCTCTAACAGAGTGATATCTCGGGTTTTATTGTTTCATTATGGGGATGTTATTTGATGACCATTTATATATCTCTACTCTTATTTCTAGGGCAGTATATATATAAAAGCCTAGAAATTCATTAGAACGTGCGTCACGTGCCAAAGTCAGCTTGCATGATTTTTTTTTCTCTCCGTTCACATCATATGGGAGTTCACCAGATATGGGCTACAAGGAAGAACGGGACTATAGATTCTTACATTTTATTTTTTGTTAATTGGAAATGGAAAGGTCTGGCGACTTTATTCGGACACTCACGCAGCTTTACCGCTGCTTGCAGGGGCGGTAAACTCGCATTTTGCAGTTTTCCTCAACTCTGAGAGGAGGAAAACTGGCAATTGCAGTTTTACCGCCGCTCTCATCGGCGGTAAACTGGATTTTCCAGTTTTCCTATGGTGTGAGAGGAGGAAAGCTGGCAATTGCAGCTTTACCACCGCTCCCATCGGCGGTAAAGTCGATTTTCCAGCTTTCCTCCGCTCCAATAGGAGGAAAACTGGAAGTTGCAGAAATGCTGCCGCTGCATATGGCGGAAATCATTCGATCCGATTTTTTTAATCATTTTTTCCTCTCTTTTTCTTGTTGGTGGGTCATGCGTCGTGGCTTGGTTGCACAAAATGAAGGATGGACGTGTGTGAATAACAATTGGGTGAAATAATATCAAATCACAGTAAAAACACAATAAACCGCAGATGTACTGTACCGGTGAAGCGAAGTCGAAGATCAATTCAAAAGTGAACAAAAGTAAGGGTGTAGTAGAATTAAAAGGCGAGAGAGTGGGATTTTTATTTTTCCTCCTAAAAGGAGTTGTTTTTTTTTTTTTTTTTTTTTTAAGGGAGCTCATGGACTGGGCTTTGGGCATGGGGCTGTGTTATTAACAGATGGGCCGTGCTTAGGTTTATTTATTTATTTATTTGCACTCATTGGTTGAGAGCCGGAATCCTCTCCCGGCCCAAATTTATATACACAAATATATATACACGCACATACTTATACATACTTATATATAAATATATATAAATCTATTTGTTTGTGACGGAGGGAGGGAGCAGTAACGCGGAGGCTCAAGACCGTGACCTCTCACAGAAGGTGATAGGACCAGAGCGGCTGAGCTGTCCAAGGACATGGTGAGAAACTCATTTTTCTGTTCTATAGGTCTAACATAGGTGGGGCTCGGGCTTCACGATTTCCATGCGGCTAGGGTTCGGGCCAACAGCTTCAGGCCGGGCTCATGCTTGGGCCAGGGTTAGGCTCCAAGTTTAGAAGTGGCCGCCGTACATTCCTCGGAATGGCCGTGCCTCGTCACTGAAGTCCCCTAGTCATTTTTATCATTCACCGGCATGGGAGAGTATGCGTCTTCTTAACCTTTTTTTATGGAAGAGATGGTGTTCGAATCCTTTTATATATTTTTATTCCACCCTCTCCTTTTAATGTCTCTCTTATTAGCCCCTCACATTACTTAACAAGCAAAGTAAGCTTACCAAAATTGTTACCTCGAAGAACCGGAGATCCTGATATCTAAGGTTGCGAATATAAGTGAAGCCACCAAAATCTTCATTTCAACAGGACAACGAGAAAAAAGAAATCCGATACTCGCAAACATGCCCTAGTAGTCGATACATCGCTGCTGTTCTGAGCGTGTGAACACCTATGGGGCGTTTTGCTGCGGTCCTAAGTCGTTATTGAGCTCGGCTTGACCTGTTCCATCAGTCCTAGGGCTTGTTGGTCAGGTCCAGAGAGTTTCCAAATCTAAGCATGACAAAAAAGGAAAAAATAAATGAAGTTTGGATGTTGATTACAAGATTACAAAATCTCTTGTGTCATCGCTTTAGATTAGAAACGTGAATGCACTCAATGCTGCTTATAAAATTTCTTTCATACAAGTGTTCTCCTAAGGGCCCCTCTGTTTGCATGGAATTGAATTTTTAAGAGTTCATGATCAAGTGAATCACACTGATGATCATTAAAGAGTACGAGTGATGAAAGATTTAAGGATGGAGTTGTAGACAGGAGCAAATCGCTCTATCAGAGTGATATCTCGGGTTTTATTGTTTCATTATGGGGATGTTATTTGATGACCATTCATATATCTCTACTCTTATTTCTAGGGCAGTATATATATAAAAGCCTAGAAATTCACTAGAACGTGCGTCACTTGCCAAAGTCAGCTTGCGTGATTTTTTTTTCTCTCCGTTCACATCATATGGGAGTTCACCAGATATGGGCTACAAGAAAGAACGGGACTATAGACTCTTTCATTTTATTTTATGTTAATTGGAAATGGAAAGGTCTGGGGACTTTATTCGGACACTCACGCAACTTTACCGCTGCTTGCAGGGGCGGTAAACTCGCATTTTGCAGTTTTCCTCAACTCTGAGAGGAGGAAAACTGGCAATTGCAGCTTTACTGCCGCTCCCATCGGCGGTAAAGTCGATTTTCCAGCTTTCCTCCGCTCCGAGAGGAGGAAAACTGGAAATTGCAGAAATGCTGCCGGTGCATATGGCGGAAATCATTAGATCCGATTTTTTTAATCATTTTTTCCCCTCTTTTTCTAGTTGGTGGGTCATGCGTCGTGGCTTGGTTCCACAAAATGAAGGATGGACGTGTGTGAATAACAACTGGGTGAAATAATATCAAATCATAGTAAAAACACAATAAATCGTAGGTGTACTGTACCGGTGAAGCGAAGTAGAAGATCAATTAAAGAGTGAACAAAAGTAAGAGTGTAGTAGAATTAAATGGCGAGAGAGTGGGATTTTTATTTTTCCTCCTGAAAGGAGTTGTTTTTTTTTTTTTTTTTTAGGGAGCTCAGGGACTCGGCTTTGCGCATGGGGCTGTGTTATTAACAGATGGGCCGTGCATAGGTTTGTTTATTTATTTATTTGCACTCATTGGTTGAGAGCCGGAATCCTCTCCCGGCCGAAATTTATATACACAAATATATATACACGCACATACTTATACATACTTATATATAAATATATATAAATCTATTTGTTTGTGACGGAGGGAGGGAGCAGTAACGCGGAGGCTCAAGACCATGACCTCTCCCAGAAGGTGATAGGACCAGAGCGGCTGAGCTGTCCAAGGACATGGTGAGAAACTCATTTTTCTGTTCTATAGGTCCAACATAGGTGGGGCTCGGGCTTCACGATTTCCATGCGGCCAGGGTTCGGGCCAACAGCTTCAGGCCGGACTCATGCTTGGGCCAGGGTTAGGCTCCAAGTTTAGAAGTGGCCGCCGTACATTCCTCGGAATGGCCGTGCCTCGTCATTGAAGTCCCCTAGTCATTTTTATCATTCACCGGCAGAAGAGAGTATGCGTCTTCTTAACCTTTTTTTATGGAAGAGATGGTGTTCGAATCCTAATATATTTTTTTATTCCACCCTCTCCTTTTAATGTCTCTCTTATTAGCCCCTCACATTACTTAACAAGCAAAGTAAGCTTACCAAAATTGTTACCTCGAAGAACCGAAGATCCTGATATCTAAGGTCGCGAATATAAGTGAAGCCACCAAAATCTTCATTTCAACAGGACAACGAGAAAAAAGAAATCCGATACTCGCAAACATGCCCTAGTAGTCGATACAACGCTGTTGTTCTATGCGTGTGAACAGCTATGGGGTGTTTTGCTGCGGTCCGAAGTCGTTATCGAGCGTAGCTTGACCTGTTCCATCAGTCCTAGGGCTTGTTGGTCAGGTCCAGAGAGTTTCCAAATCTAAGCATGACAAAAAAGAAAAAAAATAAATAAAGTTTAGATGTTGATTACAAGATTACAAAATCTCTTGTGTCATCGCTTTCGATTAGAAACGTGAATGCACTCAATGCTGCTTATAAAATTTCTTTCATACAAGTGTTCTCTTAAGGGCCCCTCTGTTTGCATGGAATTGAATTCTTAAGAATTCATGATCAAGTGAATCACACTGATGATCATTAAAGAGTACGAGTGATGAAAGATTTTAGGACGGAGTTGTAGACAGGAGCAAATCGCTCTGACAGAGTGATATCTCGGATTTTATTGTTTCATTATGGGGATGTTATTTGATGACCATTGATATATCTCTACTCTTATTTCTGGGGCAGTATATATATAAAAGCCTAGAAATTCATTAGAACGTGCGTCACTTGCCAAAGTCAGCTTGAGTGATGTTTTTTTCTCTCCGTCACATCATATGGGAGTTCACCAGGTATGGGCTACAAGAAAGAACGGGACTATAGATTCTTTCATTTTATTTTATGTTAATTGGAAATGGAAAGGTCTGGGGACTTTATTCGGACACTCACGCAGCTTTACCGCTGCCTGCAGGGGCGGTAAACTCGCATTTTCCAGTTTTCCTCCACTCTGAGAGGAGGAAAGCTGGCAATTGCAGGTTTACCGCCGCTCTCATCGGCGGTAAACTGGATTTTCCAGGTTTCCTCCGGTGTGAGAGGAGGAAAACTGGCAATTGCAGCGTTACCGCCGCTCCCATCGGCGGTAAAGTCGATTTTCCAGCTTTCCTCCGCTCCGAGAGGAGGAAAACTGGAAATTGCAGAAATGCTGCCGGTGCATATGGCGGAAATCATTCAATCCGATTTTTTTAATCATTTTTTCCCCTCTTGTGCGTGTTGGTGGGTCATGCGTCGAGGCTTGGTTCCAAAAAATGAAGGATGGACATGTGTGAATAACAACTGGGTGAAATAATATCAAATCATAGTAAAAACACAATAAATCGTAGGTGTACTGTACCGGTGAAGCGAAGTAGAAGATCAATTAAAGAGTGAACAAAAGTAAGAGTGTAGTAGAATTAAAAGGCGAGAGAGTGGGATTTTTATTTCTCCTCCTAAAAGGAGTTGTTTTTTTTTTTTTTTTTCGAGGGAGCTCACGGACTGGGCTTTGGGCATGGGGCTGTGTTATTAACAGATGGGCCGTGCATAGGTTTATTTATTTATTTATTTGCACTCATTGGTTGAGAGCCGGAATCCTCTCCCGGCCCAAATTTATATACACAAATATATATACACACACATACTTATACATACTTATATATAAATATATATAAATCTATTTGTTGGTGACGGAGGGAGGGAGCAGTAACGCGGAGGCTCAAGACCATGACCTCTCACAGAAGGCGATAGGACCAGAGCGGCTGAGCTGTCCAAGGACATGGTGAGAAACTCATTTTTCTGTTCTATAGGTCTAACATAGGTGGGGCTCGGGCTTCACGATTTCCATGCGGCCAGGGTTCGGGCCAACGGCTTCAGGCCGGACTCATGCTTGGGCCAGGGTTAGGCTCCAAGTTTAGAAGTGGCCGCCGTACATTCCTCGGAATGGCCGTGCCTCGTCACTGAAGTCCCCTAGTCATTTTTATCATTCGCCGGCATGAGAGAGTATGCGTCTTCTTAACCTTTTTCTTTGGAAGAGATGGTGTTCGAATCCTAATATTTTTTTTTATTCCACCCTCTCCTTTTAATGTCTCTCTTATTAGCCCCTCACATTACTTAACAAGCAAAGTAAGCTTACCAAAATTGTTACCACGAAGAACCGGAGATCCTGATATCTAAGGTTGCGAATATAAGTGAAGCCACCAAAATCTTCATTTCAATAGGACAACGAGAAAAAGAAATCCGATACTCGCGAACATGCCCTAGTAGTCGATACAACGCTGCTGTTGTGTGCGTGTGAACAGCTATGGGGTGTTTTGCTGCGGTCCTAAGTCGTTATCGAGCTTGGCTTGACCTGTTCCATCAGTCCTAGGGCTTGTTGGTCAGGTCCAGAGAGTTTCCAAATCTAAGCATGACAAAAAAGAAAAAAATAAATAAAGTTTAGATGTTGATTACAAGATTACAAAATCTCTTGTGTCATCGCTTTAGATTAGAAACGTGAATGCACTCAATGCTGCTTATAAAATCTCTTTCATACAAGTGTTCTCTTAAGGGCCCCTCTGTTTGCATGGAATTGAATTCTTAAGAATTCACGATCAAGTGAATCACACTGATGATCATTAAAGAGTACGAGTGATGAAAGATTTAAGGACGGAGTTGTAGACAGGAGCAAATCGCTCTGACAGAGTGATATCTCGGATCTTATTGTTTCATTATGGGGATGTTATTTGATGACCATTTATATATCTCTACTCTTATTTCTGGGGCAGTATAGATATAAAAGCCTAGAAATTCATTAGAACGTGCGTCACTTGCCAAAGTCAGCTTGCGTGATTTTTTTTTCTCTCCGTTCACATCATATGGGAGTTCACCAGATATGGGTTACAAGAAAGAACGGGACTATAGATTCTTTCATTTTATTTTATGTTAATTGGAAATGGAAAGGTCTGGGGACTTTATTCGGACACTCACGCAGCTTTACCGCTGCTTGCAGGGGCGGTAAACTCGCATTTTCCAGCTTTCCTCCACTCTGAGAGGAGGAAACCTGGCAATTGCAGTTTTACCGCCGCTCTCATCGGCGGTAAACTGGATTTTCCAGTTTTCCTGCGGTGTGAGAGGAGGAAAACTGGCAATTGTAGCGTTACCGCCGCTCCCACCGGCGGTAAAGTCGATTTTCCAGCTTTCCTCCGCTCCGAGAGGAGGAAAACTGGAAATTGCAGAAATGCTGCCGGTGCATATGGCGGAAATCATTCAATCCGATTTTTTTAATCATCTTTTCCCCTCTTGTGCCTGTTGGTGGGTCATGCGTCGTGGCTTGGTTCCACAAAGTGAAGGATGGACGTGTGTGAATAACAATTGGGTGAAATAATATCAAATCATAGTAAAAACACAATAAATCGTAGATGTACTGTACCGGTGAAGCGAAGTAGAAGATCAATTAAAGAGTGAACAAAAGTAAGAGTGTAGTAAAATTAAAAGGCGAGAGAGTGGAATTTTTATTTTTCCTCCTGAAAGGAGTTGTTTTTTTTTTTTTTTTTTTTTTGAGGGAGCTCACGGACTGGGCTTTGGGCATGGGGCTGTGTTATTAACAGATGGGCCGTGCATAGGTTTATTTATTTATTTATCTGCACTCATTGGTTGAGAGCCGGAATCCTCTCCCGGCCAAAATTTATATACGCAAATATATATACTCGCACATACTTATACATACTTATATATAAATATAGATAAATCTATTTGTTTGTGACGGAGGGAGGGAGCAGTAACGCGGAGGCTCAAGACCATGACCTCTCACAGAAGGCGATAGGACCAGAGCGGCTGAGCTGTCCAAGGACATGGTGAGAAACTCATTTTTCTGTTCTATAGGTCTAACATAGGTGGGGCTCGGGCTTCACGATTTCCATGCGGCCAGGGTTCGGGCCAACAGCTTCAGGCCGGACTCATGCTTGGGCCAGGGTTAGGCTCCAAGTCTAGAAGTGGCCGCCGTACATTCCTCGGAATGGCCGTGCCTCGTCATTGAAGTCCCCTAGTCATTTTTATCATTCCCCGGCATGAGAGAGTATGCGTCTTCTTAACCTTTTTCTATGGAAGAGATGGTGTTCGAATCCTAATATTCTTTTTATTCCACCCTCTCCTTTTAATGTCTCTCTTATTAGCCCCTCACATTACTTAACAAGCAAAGTAAGCTTACCAAAATTGTTACCTCGAAGAACCGGAGATCCTGATATCTAAGGTTGCGAATATAAGTGAAGCCACCAAAATCTTCATTTCAATAGGACAACGAGAAAAAAGAAATCCGATACTCGCGAACATGCCCTAGTAGTCGATACAACGCTGCTGTTCTGTGCGTGTGAACAGCTATGGGGTGTTTTGCTGCGGTCCTAAGTCGTTATCGAGCTTGGCTTGACCTGTTCCATCAGTCCTAGGGCTTGTTGGTCAGGTCCAGAGAGTTTCCAAATCTAAGCATGACAAAAAAGAAAAAAATAAATAAAGTTTAGATGTTGATTACAAGATTACAAAATCTCTTGTGTCATCGCTTTAGATTAGAAACGTGAATGCACTCAATGCTGCTTATAAAATCTCTTTCATACAAGTGTTCTCTTAAGGGCCCCTCTGTTTGCATGGAATTGAATTCTTAAGAATTCACGATCAAGTGAATCACACTGATGATCATTAAAGAGTACGAGTGATGAAAGATTTAAGGACGGAGTTGTAGACAGGAGCAAATCGCTCTGACAGAGTGATATCTCGGATCTTATTGTTTCATTATGGGAATGTTATTTGATGACCATTTATATATCTCTACTCTTATTTCTGGGGCAGTATAGATATAAAAGCCTAGAAATTCATTAGAACGTGCGTCACTTGCCAAAGTCAGCTTGCGTGATTTTTTTTTCTCTCCGTTCACATCATATGGGAGTTCACCAGATATATGCTACAAGAAAGAACGGGACAATAGATTCTTTCATTTTATTTTATGTTAATTGGAAATGGAAGGGTCTGGGGACTTTATTCGGACACTCACGCAGCTTTACCGCTGCTTGCAGGGGCGGTAAACTCGCATTTTCCAGTTTTCCTCCACTCTGAGAGGAGGAAAACTGGCAATTGCAGGTTTACCGCCGCTCTCATCGGCGGTAAACTGGATTTTCCGGTTTTCCTCCGGTGTGAGAGGAGGAAAATGGCAATTGCAGCTTTACCGCCGCTCCCATCGGCGGTAAAGTCGATTTTCCAGCTTTCCTCCTCTCCGAGAGGAGGAAAACTGGAAATTGCAGAAATGCTGCCGGTGCATATGGCGGAAATCATTCAATTCGATTTTTTTAATCATCTTTTCCCCTCTTGTGCCTGTTGGTGGGTCATGCGTCGTGGCTTGGTTCCACAAAATGAAGGATGGACGTGTGTGAATAACAATTGGGTGAAATAATATCAAATCATAGTAAAAACACAATAAATCGTAGATGTACTGTACCGGTGAAGCGAAGTAGAAGATCAATTAAAGAGTGAACAAAAGTTAGAGTGTAGTAAAATTAAAAGGCGAGAGAGTGGCATTTTTATTTTTCCTCCTAAAAGGAGTTGTTTTTTTTTTTTTTTTTTTTTTTTTTTTAGGGTGCTCACGGACTGGGTTTTGGGCATGGGGCTGTGTTATTAACAGATGGGCCGTGCATAGGTTTATTTATTTATTTATCTGCACTCATTGGTTGAGAGCCGGAATCCTCTCCCGGGCCAAATTTATATACGCAAATATATATACACGCACATACTTATACATACTTATATATAAATATATATAAATCTATTTGTCTGTGACGGAGGGAGGGAGCAGTAACGCGGAGGCTCAAGACCATGACCTCTCACAGAAGGTGATAGGACCAGAGCGGCTGAGCTGTCCAAGGACATGGTGAGAAACTCATTTTTCTGTTCTATAGGTCTAACATAGGTGGGGCTCGGGCTTCACGATTTCCATGCGGCCAGGGTTCGGGCCAACAGCTTCAGGCCGGACTCATGCTTGGGCCAGGGTTAGGCTCCAAGTTTAGAAGTGGCCGCCGAACATTCCTCGGAATGGCCGTGCCTCGTCATTGAAGTCCCCTAGTCATTTTTATCTTTCGCCGGCATGAGAGAGTATGCGTCTTCTTAACCTTTTTCTATGGAAGAGATGGTGTTCGAATCCTAATATTTTTTTTTATTCCACCCTCTCCTTTTAATGTCTCTCTTATTAGCCCCTCACATTACTTAACAAGCAAAGTAAGCTTACCAAAATTGTTACCTAGAAGAACCGGAGATCCTGATATCTAAGGTTGCGAATATAAGTGAAGCCACCAAAATCTTCATTTCAATAGGACAACGAGAAAAAAGAAATCCGATACTCGCGAACATGCCCTAGTAGTCGATACAACGCTGCTGTCCTGTGCGTGTGAACAGCTATGGGGTGTTTTGCTGCGGTCCTAAGTCGTTATCGAGCTTGGCTTGACCTGTTCCATCAGTCCTAGGGCTTGTTGGTCAGGTCCAGAGAGTTTCCAAATCTAAGCATGACAAAAAAGAAAAAAATAAATAAAGTTTAGATGTTGATTACAAGATTACAAAATCTCTTGTGTCATCGCTTTAGATTAGAAACGTGAATGCACTCAATGCTGCTTATAAAATCTCTTTCATACAAGTGTTCTCTTAAGGGCCCCTCTGTTTGCATGGAATTGAATTCTTAAGAATTCACGATCAAGTGAATCACACTGATGATCATTAAAGAGTACGAGTGATGAAAGATTTAAGGACGGAGTTGTAGACAGGAGCAAATCGCTCTGACAGAGTGATATCTCGGATCTTATTGTTTCATTATGGGAATGTTATTTGATGACCATTTATATATCTCTACTCTTATTTCTGGGGCAGTATAGATAAAAAAGCCTAGAAATTCATTAGAACGTGCGTCACTTGCCAAAGTCAGCTTGCGTGATTTTTTTTTCTCTCCGTTCACATCATATGGGAGTTCACCAGATATGGGCTACAAGAAAGAACGGGACTATAGATTCTTTCATTTTATTTTATGTTAATTGGAAATGGATAGGTCTGGGGACTTTATTCGGACACTCACGCAGCTTTACCGCTGCTTGCAGGGGCGGTAAACTCGCATTTTCCAGTTTTCCTCCACTCTGAGAGGCGGAAACCTGGCAATTGCAGGTTTACTGCCGCTCTCATCGGCGGTAAACTGGATTTTCCAGTTTTCCTCCGGTGTGAGCGGAGGAAAACTGGCAATTGCAGCTTTACCGCCGCTCCCATCGGCGGTAAAGTCGATTTTCCAGCTTTCCTCCTCTCCGAGAGGAGGAAAACTGGAAATTGCAGAAATGCTGCCGGTGCATATGGCGGAAATCATTCAATTCGATTTTTTTAATCATCTTTTCCCCTCTTGTGCCTGTTGGTGGGTCATGCGTCGTGGCTTGGTTCCACAAAATGAAGGATGGACGTGTGTGAATAACAATTGGGTGAAATAATATCAAATCATAGTAAAAACACAATAAATCGTAGATGTACTGTACCGGTGAAGCGAAGTAGAAGATCAATTAAAGAGTGAACAAAAGTTAGAGTGTAGTAAAATTAAAAGGCGAGAGAGTGGCATTTTTATTTTTCCTCCTAAAAGGAGTTGTTTTTTTTTTTTTTTTTTTTTTTTTTTGAGGGTGCTCACGGACTGGGTTTTGGGCATGGGGCTGTGTTATTAACAGATGGGCCGTGCATAGGTTTATTTATTTATTTATCTGCACTCATTGGTTGAGAGCCGGAATCCTCTCCCGGGCCAAATTTATATACGCAAATATATATACACGCACATACTTATACATACTTATATATAAATATATATAAATCTATTTGTCTGTGACGGAGGGAGGGAGCAGTAACGCGGAGGCTCAAGACCATGACCTCTCACAGAAGGTGATAGGACCAGAGCGGCTGAGCTGTCCAAGGACATGGTGAGAAACTCATTTTTCTGTTCTATAGGTCTAACATAGGTGGGGCTCGGGCTTCACGATTTCCATGCGGCCAGGGTTCGGGCCAACAGCTTCAGGCCGGACTCATGCTTGGGCCAGGGTTAGGCTCCAAGTTTAGAAGTGGCCGCCGAACATTCCTCGGAATGGCCGTGCCTCGTCATTGAAGTCCCCTAGTCATTTTTATCTTTCGCCGGCATGAGAGAGTATGCGTCTTCTTAACCTTTTTCTATGGAAGAGATGGTGTTCGAATCCTAATATTTTTTTTTATTCCACCCTCTCCTTTTAATGTCTCTCTTATTAGCCCCTCACATTACTTAACAAGCAAAGTAAGCTTACCAAAATTGTTACCTAGAAGAACCGGAGATCCTGATATCTAAGGTTGCGAATATAAGTGAAGCCACCAAAATCTTCATTTCAATAGGACAACGAGAAGAAAGAAATCCGATACTCGCGAACATGCCCTAGTAGTCGATACAACGCTGCTGTCCTGTGCGTGTGAACAGCTATGGGGTGTTTTGCTGCGGTCCTAAGTCGTTATCGAGCTTGGCTTGACCTGTTCCATCAGTCCTAGGGCTTGTTGGTCAGGTCCAGAGAGTTTCTAAATCTAAGCATGACAAAAAAGAAAAAAATAAATAAAGTTTAGATGTTGATTACAAGATTACAAAATCTCTTGTGTCATCGCTTTAGATTAGAAACTTGAATGCACTCAATGCTGCTTATAAAATCTCTTTCATACAAGTGTTCTCTTAAGGGCCCCTCTGTTTGCATGGAATTGAATTCTTAAGAATTCACGATCAAGTGAATCACACTGATGATCATTAAAGAGTACGAGTGATGAAAGATTTAAGGACGGAGTTGTAGACAGGAGCAAATCGCTCTGACAGAGTGATATCTCGGATCTTATTGTTTCATTATGGGGATGTTATTTGATGACCATTTATATATCTCTACTCTTATTTCTGGGGCAGTATAGATATAAAAGCCTAGAAATTCATTAGAACGTGCGTCACTTGCTAAAGTCAGCTTGCGTGATTTTTTTTTCTCTCCGTTCACATCATATGGGAGTTCACCAGATATGGGCTACAAGAAAGAACGGGACTATAGATTCTTTCATTTTATTTTATGTTAATTGGAAATGGAAAGGTCTGGGGACTTTATTCGGACACTCACGCAGCTTTACCGCTGCTTGCAGGGGCGGTAAACTCGCATTTTCCAGTTTTCCTCCACTCTGAGAGGAGGAAACCTGGCAATTGCAGGTTTACCGCCGCTCTCATCGGCGGTAAACTGGATTTTCCAGTTTTCCTCCGGTGTGAGCGGAGGAAAACTGGCAATTGCAGCTTTACCGCCGCTCCCATCGGCTGTAAAGTCGATTTTCCAGCTTTCCTCTGCTCCGAGAGGAGGAAAACAGGAAATTGCAGAAATGCTGCCGGTGCATATGGCGGAAATCATTCAATCCGATTTTTTTAATCATCTTTTCCCCTCTTGTGCCTGTTGGTGGGTCATGCGTCGTGGCTTGGTTCCACAAAATGAAGGATGGACGTGTGTGAATAACAATTGGGTGAAACAATATCAAATCATAGTAAAAACACAATAAATCGTAGATGTACTGTACCGGTGAAGCGAAGTTGAAGATCAATTAAAGAGTGAACAAAAGTAAGAGTGTAGTAAAATTAAAAGGCGAGAGAGTGGGATTTTTATTTTTCCTCCTAAAAGGAGTTGTTTTTTTTTATTTTATTTTTTTGAGGGAGCTCACGGACTGGGCTTTGGGCATGGGGCCGTGTTATTAACAGATGGGCCGTGCATAGGTTTATTTTTTTATTTATCTGCACTCATTGGTTGAGAGCCGGAATCCTCTCCCGGCCCAAATTTATATACACAAATATATATACACGCACATACTTATACATACTTATATATAAATATATATAAATCTATTTGTTTGTGACGGAGGGAGGGAGCAGTAACGCGGAGGCTCAAGACCGTGACCTCTCACAGAAAGTGATAGGACCAGAGCGGCTGAGCTGTCCAAGGACATGGTGAGAAACTCATTTTTCTGTTCTATAGGTCTAACATAGGTGGGGCTCGGGCTTCACGATTTCCATGCGGCCAGGGTTCGGGCCAACAGCTTCAGGCCGGACTCATGCTTGGGCCAGGGTTAGGCTCCAAGTTTAGAAGTGGCCGCCGTACATTCCTCGGAATGGTCGTGCCTCGTCATTGAAGTCCCCTAGTCATTTTTATCTTTCGCCGGCATGAGAGAGTATGCGTCTTCTTAACCTTTTTCTATGGAAGAGATGGTGTTCGAATCCTAATATTTTTTTTTATTCCACCCTCTCCTTTTAATGTCTCTCTTATTAGCCCCTCACATTACTTAACAAGCAAAGTAAGCTTACCAAAATTGTTACCTCGAAGAACCGGAGATCCTGATATCTAAGGTTGCGAATATAAGTGAAGCCACCAAAATCTTCATTTCAATAGGACAACGAGAAAAAGGAAATCCGATACTCGCTAACATGCCCTAGTAGTCGATACAACGCTGTTGTTCTGTGCGTGTGAACAGCTATGGGGTGTTTTGCTGCGGTCCTAAGTCGTTATCGAGCTTGGCTTGACCTGTTCCATCAGTCCTAGGGCTTGTTGGTCAGGTCCAGAGAGTTTCCAAATCTAAGCATGACAAAAAAGAAAAAAATAAATAAAGTTTAGATGTTGATTACAAGATTACAAAATCTCTTGTGTCATCGCTTTAGATTAGAAACTTGAATGCACTCAATGCTGCTTATAAAATCTCTTTCATACAAGTGTTCTCTTAAGGGCCCCTCTGTTTGCAAGGAATTGAATTCTTAAGAATTCACGATCAAGTGAATCACACTGATGATCATTAAAGAGTACGAGTGATGAAAGATTTAAGGACGGAGTTGTAGACAGGAGCAAATCGCTCTGACAGAGTGATATCTCGGATCTTATTGTTTCATTATGGGGATGTTATTTGATGACCATTTATATATCTCTACTCTTATTTCTGGGGCAGTATAGATATAAAAGCCTAGAAATTCATTAGAACGTGCGTCACTTGCCAAAGTCAGCTTGCGTGATTTTTTTTTCTCTCCGTTCACATCATATGGGAGTTCACCAGATATGGGCTACAAGAAAGAACGGGACTATAGATTCTTTCATTTTATTTTATGTTAATTGGAAATGGAAAGGTCTGGGGACTTTATTCGGACACTCACGCAGCTTTACCACTGCTTGTAGGGGCGGTAAACTCGCATTTTCCAGTTTTCCTCCACTCTGAGAGGAGGAAACCTGGCAATTGCAGGTTCACCGCCGCTCTCATCGGCGGGAAACTGGATTTTCCAGTTTTCCTCCGGTGTGAGAGGAGGAAAACTGGCAATTGCAGCTTTACCGCCGCTCGCATCGGCGGTAAAGTCGATTTTCCAGCTTTCCTCCGCTCCGAGCAGAGGAAAACTGGAAATTGCAGAAATGCTGCCGGTGCATATGGCGGAAATCATTCAATCCGATTTTTTTAATCATCTTTTCCCCTCTTGTGCTTGTTGGTGGGTCATGCGTCGTGGCTTGGTTCCACAAAATGAAGGATGGACGTGTGTGAATAACAATTGGGTGAAATAATATCAAATCATAGTAAAAACACAATAAATCGTAGATGTACTGTACCGGTGAAGCGAAGTAGAAGATCAATTAAAGAGTGAACAAAAGTAAGAGTGTAGTAAAATTAAAAGGCGAGAGAGTGGGATTTTTATTTTTCCTCCTGAAAGGAGTTGTTTTTTTTTTTTTTTTTTTTTGAGGGAGCTCAGGGACTGGGCTTTGGGCATGGGGCTGTGTTATTAACAGATGGGCCGTGCATAGGTTTATTTATTTATTTATCTGCACTCATTGGTTGAGAGCCGGAATCCTCTCCCGGCCCAAATTTATATACGCAAATATATATACACGCACATACTTATACATACTTATATATAAATATATATAAATCTATTTGTTTGTGACGGAGGGAGGGAGCAGTAACGCGGAGGCTCAAGACCATGACCTCTCACAGAAGGCGATAGGACCAGAGCGGCTGAGCTGTCCAAGGACATGGTGAGAAACTCATTTTTCTGTTCTATAGGTCTAACATAGGTGGGGCTCGGGCTTCACGATTTCCATTCGGCCAGGGTTCGGGCCAACGGCTTTAGGCCGGACTCATGCTTGGGCCAGGGTTAGGCTCCAAGTTTAGAAGTGGCCGCCGTACATTCCTCGGAATGGCCGTGCCTCGTCATTGAAGTCCCCTAGTCATGTTTATCATTCGCCGGCATGAGAGAGTATGCGTCTTCTTAACCTTTTTCTATGGAAGAGATGGTGTTCGAATCCTAATATTTTTTTTTATTCCACCCTCTCCTTTTAATGTCTCTCTTATTAGCCCCTCACATTACTTAACAAGCAAAGTAAGCTTACCAAAATTGTTACCTCGAAGAACCGGAGATCCTGATATCTAAGGTTGCGAATATAAGTGAAGCCACCAAAATCTTCATTTCACTAGGACAACGAGAAAAAAGAAATCCGATACTCGCGAACATGCCCTAGTAGTCGATACAACGCTGCTGTTCTGTGCGTGTGAACAGCTATGGGGTGTTTTGCTGCGGTCCTAAGTCGTTATCGAGCTTGGCTTGACCTGTTCCATCAGTCCTAGGGCTTCTTGGTCAGGTCCAGAGAGTTTCCAAATCTAAGCACGACAAAAAAGAAAAAAATAAATAAAGTTTAGATGTTGATTACAAGATTACAAAATCTCTTGTGTCATCGCTTTAGATTAGAAACGTGAATGCACTCAATGCTGCTTATAAAATCTCTTTCATACAAGTGTTCTCCTAAGGGCCCCTCTGTTTGCATGGAATTGAATTCTTAAGAATTCACGATCAAGTGAATCACACTGATGATCATTAAAGAGTACGAGTGATGAAAGATTTAAGGACGGAGTTGTAGACAGGAGCAAATCGCTCTGACAGAGTGATATCTCGGATCTTATTGTTTCATTATGGGGATGTTATTTGATGACCATTTATATATCTCTACTCTTATTTCTGGGGCAGTATAGATATAAAAGCCTAGAAATTCATTAGAACGTGCGTCACTTGCCAAAGTCAGCTTGCGTGATTTTTTTTTCTCTCCGTTCACATCATATGGGAGTTCACCAGATACGGGCTACAAGAAAGAACGGGACTATAGAATATTCTTTCATTTTATTTTATGTTAATTGGAAATGGAAGGGTCTGGGGACTTTATTCGGACACTCACGCAGCTTTACCGCTGCTTGCAGGGGCGGTAAACTCGCATTTTCCAGTTTTCCTCCACTCTGAGAGGAGGAAAACTGGCAATTGCAGGTTTACCGCCGCTCTCATCGGCGGTAAACTGGATTTTCCGGTTTTCCTCCGGTGTGAGAGGAGGAAAATGGCAATTGCAGCTTTACCGCCGCTCCCATCGGCGGTAAAGTCGATTTTCCAGCTTTCCTCCGCTCCGAGCGGAGGAAAACTGGAAATTGCAGAAATGCTGCCGGTGCATACGGCGGAAATCATTCAATCCGATTTTTTTAATCATCTTTTCCCCTCTTGTGCTTGTTGGTGGGTCATGCGTCGTGGCTTGGTTCCACAAAATGAAGGATGGACGTGTGTGAACAACAATTGGGTGAAATAATATCAAATCATAGTAAAAACACAATAAATCGTAGATGTACTGTACCGGTGAAGCGAAGTAGAAGATCAATTAAAGAGTGAACAAAAGTAAGAGTGTAGTAAAATTAAAAGGCGAGAGAGTGGGATTTTTATTTTTCCTCCTAAAAGGAGTTTTTTTTTTTTTTTTTTTTTTTTTGAGGGAGCTCACGGACTGGGCTTTGGGCATGGGGCTGTGTTATTAACAGATGGGCCGTGCATAGGTTTATTTATTTATTTATCTGCACTCATTGGTTGAGAGCCGGAATCCTCTCCCGGCCCAAATTTATATACGCAAATATATATACACGCACATACTTATACATACTTATATATAAATATATATAAATCTATTTGTTTGTGACGGAGGGAGGGAGCAGTAACGCGGAGGCTCAAGACCATGACCTCTCACAGAAGGCGATAGGACCAGAGCGGCTGAGCTGTCCAAGGACATGGTGAGAAACTCATTTTTCTGTTCTATAGGTCTAACATAGGTGGGGCTCGGGCTTCACGATTTCCATGCGGCCAGGGTTCGGGCCAACGGCTTCAGGCCGGACTCATGCTTGGGCCAGGGTTAGGCTCCAAGTTTAGAAGTGGCCGCCGTACATTCCTCGGAATGGCCGTGCCTCGTCATTGAAGTCCCCTAGTCATTTTTATCGTTCGCCGGCATGAGAGAGTATGCGTCTTCTTAACCTTTTTCTGTGGAAGAGATGGTGTTCGAATCCTAATATTTTTTTTTATTCCACCCTCTCCTTTTAATGTCTCTCTTATTAGCCCCTCACATTACTTAACAAGCAAAGTAAGCTTACCAAAATTGTTACCTCGAAGAACCGGAGATCCTGATATCTAAGGTTGCGAATATAAGTGAAGCCACCAAAATCTTCATTTCAATAGGACAACGAGAAAAAAGAAATCCGATACTCGCGAACATGCCCTAGTAGTCGATACAACGCTGCTGTTCTGTGCGTGTGAACAGCTATGGGGTGTTTTGCTGCGGTCCTAAGTCGTTATCGAGCTTGGCTTGACCTGTTCCATCAGTCCTAGGGCTTGTTGGTCAGGTCCAGAGAGTTTCCAAATCTAAGCATGACAAAAAAGAAAAAAATAAATAAAGTTTAGATGTTGATTACAAGATTACAAAATCTCTTGGGTCATCGCTTTAGATTAGAAACGTGAATGCACTCAATGCTGCTTATAAAATCTCTTTCATACAAGTGTTCTCTTAAGGGCCCCTCTGTTTGCATGGAATTGAATTCTTAAGAATTCACGATCAAGTGAATCACACTGATGATCATTAAAGAGTACGAGTGATGAAAGATTTAAGGACGGAGTTGTAGACAGGAGCAAATCGCTCTGACAGAGTGATATCTCGGATCTTATTGTTTCATTATGGGGATGTTATTTGATGACCATTTATATATCTCTACTCTTATTTCTGGGGCAGTATAGATATAAAAGCCTAGAAATTCATTAGAACGTGCGTCACTTGCCAAAGTCAGCTTGCGTGATTTTTTTTTCTCTCCGTTCACATCATATGGGAGTTCACCAGATACGGGCTACAAGAAAGAACGGGACTATAGAATATTCTTTCATTTTATTTTATGTTAATTGGAAATGGAAAGGTCTGGGGACTTTATTCGGACACTCACGCAGCTTTACCGCTGCTTGCAGGGGCGGTAAACTCGCATTTTCCAGTTTTCCTCCACTCTGAGAGGAGGAAAACTGGCAATTGCAGGTTTACCGCCGCTCTCATCGGCGGTAAACTGGATTTTCCAGTTTTCCTCCGGTGTGAGAGGAGGAAAATGGCAATTGCAGCTTTACCGCCGCTCCCATCGGCGGTAAAGTCGATTTTCCAGCTTTCCTCCGCTCCGAGCGGAGGAAAACTGGAAATTGCAGAAATGCTGCCGGTGCATACGGCGGAAATCATTCAATCCGATTTTTTTAATCATCTTTTCCCCTCTTGTGCTTGTTGGTGGGTCATGCGTCGTGGCTTGGTTCCACAAAATGAAGGATGGACGTGTGTGAACAACAATTGGGTGAAATAATATCAAATCATAGTAAAAACACAATAAATCGTAGATGTACTGTACCGGTGAAGCGAAGTAGAAGATCAATTAAAGAGTGAACAAAAGTAAGAGTGTAGTAAAATTAAAAGGCGAGAGAGTGGGATTTTTATTTTTCCTCCTAAAAGGAGTTGTTTTTTTTTTTTTTTTTTTTTTTTGAGGGAGCTCACGGACTGGGCTTTGGGCATGGGGCTGTGTTATTAACAGATGGGCCGTGCATAGGTTTATTTATTTATTTATCTGCACTCATTGGTTGAGAGCCGGAATCCTCTCCCGGCCCAAATTTATATACGCAAATATATATACACGCACATACTTATACATACTTATATATAAATATATATAAATCTATTTGTTTGTGACGGAGGGAGGGAGCAGTAACGCGGAGGCTCAAGACCATGACCTCTCACAGAAGGCGATAGGACCAGAGCGGCTGAGCTGTCCAAGGACATGGTGAGAAACTCATTTTTCTGTTCTATAGGTCTAACATAGGTGGGGCTCGGGCTTCACGATTTCCATGCGGCCAGGGTTCGGGCCAACGGCTTCAGGCCGGACTCATGCTTGGGCCAGGGTTAGGCTCCAAGTTTAGAAGTGGCCGCCGTACATTCCTCGGAATGGCCGTGCCTCGTCATTGAAGTCCCCTAGTCATTTTTATCATTCGCCGGCATGAGAGAGTATGCGTCTTCTTAACCTTTTTCTATGGAAGAGATGGTGTTCGAATCCTAATATTTTTTTTTATTCCACCCTCTCCTTTTAATGTCTCTCTTATTAGCCCCTCACATTACTTAACAAGCAAAGTAAGCTTACCAAAATTGTTACCTCGAAGAACTGGAGATCCTGATATCTAGGGTTGCGAATATAAGTGAAGCCACCAAAATCTTCATTTCAATAGGACAACGAGAAAAAAGAAATCCGATACTCGCGAACATGCCCTAGTAGTCGATACAACGCTGCTGTTCTGTGCGTGTGAACAGCTATGGGGTGTTTTGCTGCGGTCCTAAGTCGTTATCGAGCTTGGCTTGACCTGTTCCATCAGTCCTAGGGCTTGTTGGTCAGGTCCAGAGAGTTTCCAAATCTAAGCATGACAAAAAAGAAAAAAATAAATAAAGTTTAGATGTTGATTACAAGATTACAAAATCTCTTGGGTCATCGCTTTAGATTAGAAACGTGAATGCACTCAATGCTGCTTATAAAATCTCTTTCATACAAGTGTTCTCCTAAGGGCCCCTCTGTTTGCATGGAATTGAATTCTTAAGAATTCACGATCAAGTGAATCACACTGATGATCATCAAAGAGTACGAGTGATGAAAGATTTAAGGACGGAGTTGTAGACAGGAGCAAATCGCTCTGACAGAGTGATATCTCGGATCTTATTGTTTCATTATGGGGATGTTATTTGATGACCATTTATATATCTCTACTCTTATTTCTGGGGCAGTATAGATATGAAAGCCTAGAAATTCATTAGAACGTGCGTCACTTGCCAAAGTCAGCTTGCGTGATTTTTTTTTCTCTCCGTTCACATCATATGGGAGTTCACCAGATATGGGTTACAAGAAAGAACGGGACTATAGAATATTCTTTCATTTTATTTTATGTTAATTGGAAATGGAAAGGTCTGGGGACTTTATTCGGACACTCACGCAGCTTTACCGCTGCTTGCAGGGGCGGTAAACTCGCATTTTCCAGTTTTCCTCCACTCTGAGAGGAGGAAAACTGGCAATTGCAGGTTTACTGCCGTTCTCATCGGCGGTAAACTGGATTTTCCAGTTTTCCTCCGGTGTGAGAGGAGGAAAATGGCAATTGCAGCTTTACCGCCGCTCCCATCGGCGGTAAAGTCGATTTTCCAGCTTTCCTCCGCTCCGAGCGGAGGAAAACTGGAAATTGCAGAAATGCTGCCGGTGCATATGGCGGAAATCATTCAATCCGATTTTTTTAATCATCTTTTCCCCTCTTGTGCTTGTTGGTGGGTCATGCGTCGTGGCTTGGTTCCACAAAATGAAGGATGGACGTGTGTGAACAACAATTGGGTGAAATAATATCAAATCATAGTAAAAACACAATAAATCGTAGATGTACTGTACCGGTGAAGCGAAGTAGAAGATCAATTAAAGAGTGAACAAAAGTAAGAGTGTAGTAAAATTAAAAGGCGAGAGAGTGGGATTTTTATTTTTCCTCCTAAAAGGAGTTGTTTTTTTTTTTTTTTTTTTTTTTTGAGGGAGCTCACGGACTGGGCTTTGGGCATGGGGCTGTGTTATTAACAGATGGGCCGTGCATAGGTTTATTTATTTATTTATCTGCACTCATTGGTTGAGAGCCGGAATCCTCTCCCGGCCCAAATTTATATACGCAAATATATATACACGCACATACTTATACATACTTATATATAAATATATATAAATCTATTTGTTTGTGACGGAGGGAGGGAGCAGTAACGCGGAGGCTCAAGACCATGACCTCTCACAGAAGGCGATAGGACCAGAGCGGCTGAGCTGTCCAAGGACATGGTGAGAAACTCATTTTTCTGTTCTATAGGTCTAACATAGGTGGGGCTCGGGCTTCACGATTTCCATGCGGCCAGGGTTCGGGCCAACGGCTTCAGGCCGGACTCATGCTTGGGCCAGGGTTAGGCTCCAAGTTTAGAAGTGGCCGCCGTACATTCCTCGGAATGGCCGTGCCTCGTCATTGAAGTCCCCTAGTCATTTTTATCATTCGCCGGCATGAGAGAGTATGCGTCTTCTTAACCTTTTTCTATGGAAGAGATGGTGTTCGAATCCTAATATTTTTTTTTATTCCACCCTCTCCTTTTAATGTCTCTCTTATTAGCCCCTCACATTACTTAACAAGCAAAGTAAGCTTACCAAAATTGTTACCTCGAAGAACTGGAGATCCTGATATCTAGGGTTGCGAATATAAGTGAAGCCACCAAAATCTTCATTTCAATAGGACAACGAGAAAAAAGAAATCCGATACTCGCGAACATGCCCTAGTAGTCGATACAACGCTGCTGTTCTGTGCGTGTGAACAGCTATGGGGTGTTTTGCTGCGGTCCTAAGTCGTTATCGAGCTTGGCTTGACCTGTTCCATCAGTCCTAGGGCTTGTTGGTCAGGTCCAGAGAGTTTCCAAATCTAAGCATGACAAAAAAGAAAAAAATAAATAAAGTTTAGATGTTGATTACAAGATTACAAAATCTCTTGGGTCATCGCTTTAGATTAGAAACGTGAATGCACTCAATGCTGCTTATAAAATCTCTTTCATACAAGTGTTCTCCTAAGGGCCCCTCTGTTTGCATGGAATTGAATTCTTAAGAATTCACGATCAAGTGAATCACACTGATGATCATCAAAGAGTACGAGTGATGAAAGATTTAAGGACGGAGTTGTAGACAGGAGCAAATCGCTCTGACAGAGTGATATCTCGGATCTTATTGTTTCATTATGGGGATGTTATTTGATGACCATTTATATATCTCTACTCTTATTTCTGGGGCAGTATAGATATGAAAGCCTAGAAATTCATTAGAACGTGCGTCACTTGCCAAAGTCAGCTTGCGTGATTTTTTTTTCTCTCCGTTCACATCATATGGGAGTTCACCAGATATGGGTTACAAGAAAGAACGGGACTATAGAATATTCTTTCATTTTATTTTATGTTAATTGGAAATGGAAAGGTCTGGGGACTTTATTCGGACACTCACGCAGCTTTACCGCTGCTTGCAGGGGCGGTAAACTCGCATTTTCCAGTTTTCCTCCACTCTGAGAGGAGGAAAACTGGCAATTGCAGGTTTACTGCCGTTCTCATCGGCGGTAAACTGGATTTTCCAGTTTTCCTCCGGTGTGAGAGGAGGAAAATGGCAATTGCAGCTTTACCGCCGCTCCCATCGGCGGTAAAGTCGATTTTCCAGCTTTCCTCCGCTCCGAGCGGAGGAAAACTGGAAATTGCAGAAATGCTGCCGGTGCATACGGCGGAAATCATTCAATCCGATTTTTTTAATCATCTTTTCCCCTCTTGTGCTTGTTGGTGGGTCATGCGTCGTGGCTTGGTTCCACAAAATGAAGGATGGACGTGTGTGAACAACAATTGGGTGAAATAATATCAAATCATAGTAAAAACACAATAAATCGTAGATGTACTGTACCGGTGAAGCGAAGTAGAAGATCAATTAAAGAGTGAACAAAAGTAAGAGTGTAGTAAAATTAAAAGGCGAGAGAGTGGGATTTTTATTTTTCCTCCTAAAAGGAGTTGTTTTTTTTTTTTTTTTTTTTTTGAGGGAGCTCACGGACTGGGCTTTGGGCATGGGGCTGTGTTATTAACAGATGGGCCGTGCATAGGTTTATTTATTTATTTATCTGCACTCATTGGTTGAGAGCCGGAATCCTCTCCCGGCCCAAATTTATATACGCAAATATATATACACGCACATACTTATACATACTTATATATAAATATATATAAATCTATTTGTTTGTGACGGAGGGAGGGAGCAGTAACGCGGAGGCTCAAGACCATGACCTCTCACAGAAGGCGATAGGACCAGAGCGGCTGAGCTGTCCAAGGACATGGTGAGAAACTCATTTTTCTGTTCTATAGGTCTAACATAGGTGGGGCTCGGGCTTCACGATTTCCATGCGGCCAGGGTTCGGGCCAACGGCTTCAGGCCGGACTCATGCTTGGGCCAGGGTTAGGCTCCAAGTTTAGAAGTGGCCGCCGTACATTCCTCGGAATGGCCGTGCCTCGTCATTGAAGTCCCCTAGTCATTTTTATCATTCGCCGGCATGAGAGAGTATGCGTCTTCTTAACCTTTTTCTATGGAAGAGATGGTGTTCGAATCCTAATATTTTTTTTTATTCCACCCTCTCCTTTTAATGTCTCTCTTATTAGCCCCTCACATTACTTAACAAGCAAAGTAAGCTTACCAAAATTGTTACCTCGAAGAACTGGAGATCCTGATATCTAGGGTTGCGAATATAAGTGAAGCCACCAAAATCTTCATTTCAATAGGACAACGAGAAAAAAGAAATCCGATACTCGCGAACATGCCCTAGTAGTCGATACAACGCTGCTGTTCTGTGCGTGTGAACAGCTATGGGGTGTTTTGCTGCGGTCCTAAGTCGTTATCGAGCTTGGCTTGACCTGTTCCATCAGTCCTAGGGCTTGTTGGTCAGGTCCAGAGAGTTTCCAAATCTAAGCATGACAAAAAAGAAAAAAATAAATAAAGTTTAGATGTTGATTACAAGATTACAAAATCTCTTGGGTCATCGCTTTAGATTAGAAACGTGAATGCACTCAATGCTGCTTATAAAATCTCTTTCATACAAGTGTTCTCCTAAGGGCCCCTCTGTTTGCATGGAATTGAATTCTTAAGAATTCACGATCAAGTGAATCACACTGATGATCATCAAAGAGTACGAGTGATGAAAGATTTAAGGACGGAGTTGTAGACAGGAGCAAATCGCTCTGACAGAGTGATATCTCGGATCTTATTGTTTCATTATGGGGATGTTATTTGATGACCATTTATATATCTCTACTCTTATTTCTGGGGCAGTATAGATATGAAAGCCTAGAAATTCATTAGAACGTGCGTCACTTGCCAAAGTCAGCTTGCGTGATTTTTTTTTCTCTCCGTTCACATCATATGGGAGTTCACCAGATATGGGTTACAAGAAAGAACGGGACTATAGAATATTCTTTCATTTTATTTTATGTTAATTGGAAATGGAAAGGTCTGGGGACTTTATTCGGACACTCACGCAGCTTTACCGCTGCTTGCAGGGGCGGTAAACTCGCATTTTCCAGTTTTCCTCCACTCTGAGAGGAGGAAAACTGGCAATTGCAGGTTTACTGCCGTTCTCATCGGCGGTAAACTGGATTTTCCAGTTTTCCTCCGGTGTGAGAGGAGGAAAATGGCAATTGCAGCTTTACCGCCGCTCCCATCGGCGGTAAAGTCGATTTTCCAGCTTTCCTCCGCTCCGAGCGGAGGAAAACTGGAAATTGCAGAAATGCTGCCGGTGCATACGGCGGAAATCATTCAATCCGATTTTTTTAATCATCTTTTCCCCTCTTGTGCTTGTTGGTGGGTCATGCGTCGTGGCTTGGTTCCACAAAATGAAGGATGGACGTGTGTGAACAACAATTGGGTGAAATAATATCAAATCATAGTAAAAACACAATAAATCGTAGATGTACTGTACCGGTGAAGCGAAGTAGAAGATCAATTAAAGAGTGAACAAAAGTAAGAGTGTAGTAAAATTAAAAGGCGAGAGAGTGGGATTTTTATTTTTCCTCCTAAAAGGAGTTGTTTTTTTTTTTTTTTTTTTTTTGAGGGAGCTCACGGACTGGGCTTTGGGCATGGGGCTGTGTTATTAACAGATGGGCCGTGCATAGGTTTATTTATTTATTTATCTGCACTCATTGGTTGAGAGCCGGAATCCTCTCCCGGCCCAAATTTATATACGCAAATATATATACACGCACATACTTATACATACTTATATATAAATATATATAAATCTATTTGTTTGTGACGGAGGGAGGGAGCAGTAACGCGGAGGCTCAAGACCATGACCTCTCACAGAAGGCGATAGGACCAGAGCGGCTGAGCTGTCCAAGGACATGGTGAGAAACTCATTTTTCTGTTCTATAGGTCTAACATAGGTGGGGCTCGGGCTTCACGATTTCCATGCGGCCAGGGTTCGGGCCAACGGCTTCAGGCCGGACTCATGCTTGGGCCAGGGTTAGGCTCCAAATTTAGAAGTGGCCGCCGTACATTCCTCGGAATGGCCGTGCCTCGTCATTGAAGTCCCCTAGTCATTTTTATCATTCGCCGGCATGAGAGAGTATGCGTCTTCTTAACCTTTTTCTATGGAAGAGATGGTGTTCGAATCCTAATATTTTTTTTTATTCCACCCTCTCCTTTTAATGTCTCTCTTATTAGCCCCTCACATTACTTAACAAGCAAAGTAAGCTTACCAAAATTGTTACCTCGAAGAACTGGAGATCCTGATATCTAGGGTTGCGAATATAAGTGAAGCCACCAAAATCTTCATTTCAATAGGACAACGAGAAAAAAGAAATCCGATACTCGCGAACATGCCCTAGTAGTCGATACAACGCTGCTGTTCTGTGCGTGTGAACAGCTATGGGGTGTTTTGCTGCGGTCCTAAGTCGTTATCGAGCTTGGCTTGACCTGTTCCATCAGTCCTAGGGCTTGTTGGTCAGGTCCAGAGAGTTTCCAAATCTAAGCATGACAAAAAAGAAAAAAATAAATAAAGTTTAGATGTTGATTACAAGATTACAAAATCTCTTGGGTCATCGCTTTAGATTAGAAACGTGAATGCACTCAATGCTGCTTATAAAATCTCTTTCATACAAGTGTTCTCCTAAGGGCCCCTCTGTTTGCATGGAATTGAATTCTTAAGAATTCACGATCAAGTGAATCACACTGATGATCATTAAAGAGTACGAGTGATGAAAGATTTAAGGACGGAGTTGTAGACAGGAGCAAATCGCTCTGACAGAGTGATATCTCGGATCTTATTGTTTCATTATGGGGATGTTATTTGATGACCATTTATATATCTCTACTCTTATTTCTGGGGCAGTATAGATATAAAAGCCTAGAAATTCATTAGAACGTGCGTCACTTGCCAAAGTCAGCTTGCGTGATTTTTTTTTCTCTCCGTTCACATCATATGGGAGTTCACCAGATATGGGTTACAAGAAAGAACGGGACTATAGAATATTCTTTCATTTTATTTTATGTTAATTGGAAATGGAAAGGTCTGGGGACTTTATTCGGACACTCACGCAGCTTTACCGCTGCTTGCAGGGGCGGTAAACTCGCATTTTCCAGTTTTCCTCCACTCTGAGAGGAGGAAAACTGGCAATTGCAGGTTTACCGCCGCTCTCATCGGCGGTAAACTGGATTTTCCAGTTTTCCTCCGGTGTGAGAGGAGGAAAATAGCAATTGCAGCTTTACCGCCGCTCCCATCGGCGGTAAAGTCGATTTTCCAGCTTTCCTCCGCTCCGAGCGGAGGAAAACTGGAAATTGCAGAAATGCTGCCGGTGCATATGGCGGAAATCATTCAATCCGATTTTTTTAATCATCTTTTCCACGCTTGGGCTTGTTGGTGGGTCATGCGTCGTGGCTTGGTTCCACAAAATGAAGGATGGACGTGTGTGAACAACAATTGGGTGAAATAATATCAAATCATAGTAAAAACACAATAAATCGTAGATGTACTGTACCGGTGAAGCGAAGTAGAAGATCAATTAAAGAGTGAACAAAAGTAAGAGTGTAGTAAAATTAAAAGGCGAGAGAGTGGGATTTTTATTTTTCCTCCTAAAAGGAGTTGGTTTTTTTTTTTTTTTTTTTTGATGGAGCTCACGGACTGGGCTTTGGGCATGGGGCTGTGTTATTAACAGATGGGCCGTGCATAGGTTTATTTATTTATTTATCTGCACTCATTGGTTGAGAGCCGGAATCCTCTCCCGGCCCAAATTTATATACGCAAATATATATACACGCACATACTTATACATACTTATATATAAATATATATAAATCTATTTGTTTGTGACGGAGGGAGGGAGCAGTAACGCGGAGGCTCAAGACCATGACCTCTCACAGAAGGCGATAGGACCAGAGCGGCTGAGCTGTCCAAGGACATGGTTAGAAACTCATTTTTCTGTTCTATAGGTCTAACATAGGTGGGGCTCGGGCTTCACGATTTCCATGCGGCCAGGGTTCGGGCCAACGGCTTCAGGCCGGACTCATGCTTGGGCCAGGGTTAGGCTCCAAGTTTAGAAGTGGCCGCCGTACATTCCTCGGAATGGCCGTGCCTCGTCATTGAAGTCCCCTAGTCATTTTTATCATTCGCCGGCATGAGAGAGTATGCGTCTTCTTAACCTTTTTCTATGGAAGAGATGGTGTTCGAATCCTAATATTTTTTTTTATTCCACCCTCTCCTTTTAATGTCTCTCTTATTAGCCCCAAACATTACTTAACAAGCAAAGTAAGCTTACCAAAATTGTTACCTCGAAGAACCGGAGATCCTGATATCTAAGGTTGCGAATATAAGTGAAGCCACCAAAATCTTCATTTCAATAGGACAACGAGAAAAAAGAAATCCGATACTCGCGAACATGCCCTAGTAGTCGATACAACGCTGCTGTTCTGTGCGTGTGAACAGCTATGGGGTGTTTTGCTGCGGTCCTAAGTCGTTATCGAGCTTGGCTTGACCTGTTCCATCAGTCCTAGGGCTTGTTGGTCAGGTCCAGAGAGTTTCCAAATCTAAGCATGACAAAAAAGAAAAAAATAAATAAAGTTTAGATGTTGATTACAAGATTACAAAATCTCTTGGGTCATCGCTTTAGATTAGAAACGTGAATGCACTCAATGCTGCTTATAAAATCTCTTTCATACAAGTGTTCTCCTAAGGGCCCCTCTGTTTGCATGGAATTGAATTCTTAAGAATTCACGATCAAGTGAATCACACTGATGATCATTAAAGAGTACGAGTGATGAAAGATTTAAGGACGGAGTTGTAGACAGGAGCAAATCGCTCTGACAGAGTGATATCTCGGATCTTATTGTTTCATTATGGGGATGTTATTTGATGACCATTTATATATCTCTACTCTTATTTCTGGGGCAGTATAGATATGAAAGCCTAGAAATTCATTAGAACGTGCGTCACTTGCCAAAGTCAGCTTGCGTGATTTTTTTTTCTCTCCGTTCACATCATATGGGAGTTCACCAGATATGGGTTACAAGAAAGAACGGGACTATAGAATATTCTTTCATTTTATTTTATGTTAATTGGAAATGGAAAGGTCTGGGGACTTTATTCGGACACTCACGCAGCTTTACCGCTGCTTGCAGGGGCGGTAAACTCGCATTTTCCAGTTTTCCTCCACTCTGAGAGGAGGAAAACTGGCAATTGCAGGTTTACTGCCGTTCTCATCGGCGGTAAACTGGATTTTCCAGTTTTCCTCCGGTGTGAGAGGAGGAAAATGGCAATTGCAGCTTTACCGCCGCTCCCATCGGCGGTAAAGTCGATTTTCCAGCTTTCCTCCGCTCCGAGCGGAGGAAAACTGGAAATTGCAGAAATGCTGCCGGTGCATACGGCGGAAATCATTCAATCCGATTTTTTTAATCATCTTTTCCCCTCTTGTGCTTGTTGGTGGGTCATGCGTCGTGGCTTGGTTCCACAAAATGAAGGATGGACGTGTGTGAACAACAATTGGGTGAAATAATATCAAATCATAGTAAAAACACAATAAATCGTAGATGTACTGTACCGGTGAAGCGAAGTAGAAGATCAATTAAAGAGTGAACAAAAGTAAGAGTGTAGTAAAATTAAAAGGCGAGAGAGTGGGATTTTTATTTTTCCTCCTAAAAGGAGTTGTTTTTTTTTTTTTTTTTTTTTTGAGGGAGCTCACGGACTGGGCTTTGGGCATGGGGCTGTGTTATTAACAGATGGGCCGTGCATAGGTTTATTTATTTATTTATCTGCACTCATTGGTTGAGAGCCGGAATCCTCTCCCGGCCCAAATTTATATACGCAAATATATATACACGCACATACTTATACATACTTATATATAAATATATATAAATCTATTTGTTTGTGACGGAGGGAGGGAGCAGTAACGCGGAGGCTCAAGACCATGACCTCTCACAGAAGGCGATAGGACCAGAGCGGCTGAGCTGTCCAAGGACATGGTGAGAAACTCATTTTTCTGTTCTATAGGTCTAACATAGGTGGGGCTCGGGCTTCACGATTTCCATGCGGCCAGGGTTCGGGCCAACGGCTTCAGGCCGGACTCATGCTTGGGCCAGGGTTAGGCTCCAAGTTTAGAAGTGGCCGCCGTACATTCCTCGGAATGGCCGTGCCTCGTCATTGAAGTCCCCTAGTCATTTTTATCATTCGCCGGCATGAGAGAGTATGCGTCTTCTTAACCTTTTTCTATGGAAGAGATGGTGTTCGAATCCTAATATTTTTTTTTATTCCACCCTCTCCTTTTAATGTCTCTCTTATTAGCCCCTCACATTACTTAACAAGCAAAGTAAGCTTACCAAAATTGTTACCTCGAAGAACTGGAGATCCTGATATCTAGGGTTGCGAATATAAGTGAAGCCACCAAAATCTTCATTTCAATAGGACAACGAGAAAAAAGAAATCCGATACTCGCGAACATGCCCTAGTAGTCGATACAACGCTGCTGTTCTGTGCGTGTGAACAGCTATGGGGTGTTTTGCTGCGGTCCTAAGTCGTTATCGAGCTTGGCTTGACCTGTTCCATCAGTCCTAGGGCTTGTTGGTCAGGTCCAGAGAGTTTCCAAATCTAAGCATGACAAAAAAGAAAAAAATAAATAAAGTTTAGATGTTGATTACAAGATTACAAAATCTCTTGGGTCATCGCTTTAGATTAGAAACGTGAATGCACTCAATGCTGCTTATAAAATCTCTTTCATACAAGTGTTCTCCTAAGGGCCCCTCTGTTTGCATGGAATTGAATTCTTAAGAATTCACGATCAAGTGAATCACACTGATGATCATTAAAGAGTACGAGTGATGAAAGATTTAAGGACGGAGTTGTAGACAGGAGCAAATCGCTCTGACAGAGTGATATCTCGGATCTTATTGTTTCATTATGGGGATGTTATTTGATGACCATTTATATATCTCTACTCTTATTTCTGGGGCAGTATAGATATAAAAGCCTAGAAATTCATTAGAACGTGCGTCACTTGCCAAAGTCAGCTTGCGTGATTTTTTTTTCTCTCCGTTCACATCATATGGGAGTTCACCAGATATGGGCTACAAGAAAGAACGGGACTATAGATTCTTTCATTTTATTTTATGTTAATTGGAAATGGAAAGGTCTGGGGACTTTATTCGGACACTCACGCAGCTTTACCGCTGCTTGCAGGGGCGGTAAACTCGCATTTTCCAGTTTTCCTCCACTCTGAGAGGAGGAAAACGGGCAATTGCAGGTTTACCGCCGCTCTCATCGGCGGTAAACTGGATTTTCCAGTTTTCCTCCGGTGTGAGAGGAGGAAAATAGCAATTGCAGCTTTACCGCCGCTCCCATCGGCGGTAAAGTCGATTTTCCAGCTTTCCTCCGCTCCGAGCGGAGGAAAACTGGAAATTGCAGAAATGCTGCCGGTGCATATGGCGGAAATCATTCAATCCGATTTTTTTAATCATCTTTTCCACGCTTGGGCTTGTTGGTGGGTCATGCGTCGTGGCTTGGTTCCACAAAATGAAGGATGGACGTGTGTGAACAACAATTGGGTGAAATAATATCAAATCATAGTAAAAACACAATAAATCGTAGATGTACTGTACCGGTGAAGCGAAGTAGAAGATCAATTAAAGAGTGAACAAAAGTAAGAGTGTAGTAAAATTAAAAGGCGAGAGAGTGGGATTTTTATTGTTCCTCCTAAAAGGAGTTGGTTTTTTTTTTTTTTTTTTGTGATGGAGCTCACGGACTGGGCTTTGGGCATGGGGCTGTGTTATTAACAGATGGGCCGTGCATAGGTTTATTTATTTATTTATCTGCACTCATTGGTTGAGAGCCGGAATCCTCTCCCGGCCCAAATTTATATACGCAAATATATATACACGCACATACTTATACATACTTATATATAAATATATATAAATCTATTTGTTTGTGACGGAGGGAGGGAGCAGTAACGCGGAGGCTCAAGACCATGACCTCTCACAGAAGGCGATAGGACCAGAGCGGCTGAGCTGTCCAAGGACATGGTTAGAAACTCATTTTTCTGTTCTATAGGTCTAACATAGGTGGGGCTCGGGCTTCACGATTTCCATGCGGCCAGGGTTCGGGCCAACGGCTTCAGGCCGGACTCATGCTTGGGCCAGGGTTAGGCTCCAAGTTTAGAAGTGGCCGCCGTACATTCCTCGGAATGGCCGTGCCTCGTCATTGAAGTCCCCTAGTCATTTTTATCATTCGCCGGCATGAGAGAGTATGCGTCTTCTTAACCTTTTTCTATGGAAGAGATGGTGTTCGAATCCTAATATTTTTTTTTATTCCACCCTCTCCTTTTAATGTCTCTCTTATTAGCCCCAAACATTACTTAACAAGCAAAGTAAGCTTACCAAAATTGTTACCTCGAAGAACCGGAGATCCTGATATCTAAGGTTGCGAATATAAGTGAAGCCACCAAAATCTTCATTTCAATAGGACAACGAGAAAAAAGAAATCCGATACTCGCGAACATGCCCTAGTAGTCGATACAACGCTGCTGTTCTGTGCGTGTGAACAGCTATGGGGTGTTTTGCTGCGGTCCTAAGTCGTTATCGAGCTTGGCTTGACCTGTTCCATCAGTCCTAGGGCTTGTTGGTCAGGTCCAGAGAGTTTCCAAATCTAAGCATGACAAAAAAAAAAAAATAAATAAAGTTTAGATGTTGATTACAAGATTACAAAATCTCTTGCGTCATCGCTTTAGATTAGAAACGTGAATGCACTCAATGCTGCTTATAAAATCTCTTTCATACAAGTGTTCTCTTAAGGGCCCCTCTGTTTGCATGGAATTGAATTCTTAAGAATTCACGATCAAGTGAATCACACTGATGATCATTAAAGAGTACGAGTGATGAAAGATTTAAGGACGGAGTTGTAGACAGGAGCAAATCGCTCTGACAGAGTGATATCTCGGATCTTATTGTTTCATTATGGGGATGTTATTTGATGACCATTTATTTATCTCTACTCTTATTTCTGGGGCAGTATAGATATAAAAGCCTAGAAATTCATTAGAACGTGCGTCACTTGCCAAAGTCAGCTTGCGTGATTTTTTTTTCTCTCCGTTCACATCATATGGGAGTTCACCAGATATGGGCTACAAGAAAGAACGGGACTATAGAATATTCTTTCATTTTATTTTATGTTAATTGGAAATGGAAAGGTCTGGGGACATTATTCGGACACTCACGCATCTTTACCGCTGCTTGCAGGGGCGGTAAACTCGCATTTTCCAGTCTTCCTCCACTCTGAGAGGAGGAAAACTGGCAATTGCAGGTTTACCGCCGCTCTCATCGGCGGTAAACTGGATTTTCCAGTTTTCCTCCGGTGTGAGAGGAGGAAAATGGCAATTGCAGCTTTACCGCCGCTCCCATCGGCGGTAAAGTCGATTTTCCAGCTTTCCTCCGCTCCGAGCGGAGGAAAACTGGAAATTGCAGAAATGCTGCCGGTGCATATGGCGGAAATCATTCAATCCGATTTTTTTAATCATCTTTTCCCCACTTGGGCTTGTTGGTGGGTCATGCGTCGTGGCTTGGTTCCACAAAATGAAGGATGGACGTGTGCGAACAACAATTGGGTGAAATAATATCAAATCATAGTAAAAACACAATAAATCGTAGATGTACTGTACCGGTGAAGCGAAGTAGAAGATCAATTAAAGAGTGAACAAAAGTAAGAGTGTAGTAAAATTAAAAGGCGAGAGAGTGGGATTTTTATTTTTCCTCCTAAAAGGAGTTGTTTTTTTTTTTTTTTTTTTTTTTTGAGGGAGCTCACGGACTGGGCTTTGGGCATGGGGCTGTGTTATTAACAGATGGGCCGTGCATAGGTTTATTTATTTATTTATCTGCACTCATTGGTTGAGAGCCGGAATCCTCTCCCGGCCCAAATTTATATACGCAAATATATATACACGCACATACTTATACACACTTATATATAAATATATATAAATCTATTTGTTTGTGACGGAGGGAGGGAGCAGTAACGCGGAGGCTCAAGACCATGACCTCTCACAGAAGGCGATAGGACCAGAGCGGCTGAGCTGTCCAAGGACATGGTGAGAAACTCATTTTTCTGTTCTATAGGTCTAACATAGGTGGGGCTCGGGCTTCACGATTTCCATGCGGCCAGGGTTCGGGCCAACGGCTTCAGGCCGGACTCATGCTTGGGCCAGGGTTAGGCGCCAAGTTTAGAAGTGGCCGCCGTACATTCCTCGGAATGGCCGTGCCTCGTCATTGAAGTCCCCTAGTCATTTTTATCATTCGCCGGCATGAGAGAGTATGCGTCTTCTTAACCTTTTTCTATGGAAGAGATGGTGTTCGAATCCTAATATTTTTTTTTATTCCACCCTCTCCTTTTAATGTCTCTCTTATTAGCCCCTCACATTACTTAACAAGCAAAGTAAGCTTACCAAAATTGTTACCTCGAAGAACCGGAGATCCTGATATCTAAGGTTGCGAATATAAGTGAAGCCACCAAAATCTTCATTTCAATAGGACAACGAGAAAAAAGAAATCCGATACTCGCGAACATGCCCTAGTAGTCGATACAACGCTGCTGTTCTGTGCGTGTGAACAGCTATGGGGTGTTTTGCTGCGGTCCTAAGTCGTTATCGAGCTTGGCTTGACCTGTTCCATCAGTCCTAGGGCTTGTTGGTCAGGTCCAGAGAGTTTCCAAATCTAAGCATGACAAAAAAGAAAAGAATAAATAAAGTTTAGATCTTGATTACAAGATTACAAAATCTCTTGGGTCATCGCTTTAGATTAGAAACGTGAATGCACTCAATGCTGCTTATACAATCTCTTTCATACAAGTGTTCTCTTAAGGGCCCCTCTGTTTGCATGGAATTGAATTCTTAAGAATTCACGATCAAGTGAATCACACTGATGATCATTAAAGAGTACGAGTGCTGAAAGATTTAAGGACGGAGTTGTAGACAGGAGCAAATCGCTCTGACAGAGTGATATCTCGGATCTTATTGTTTCATTATGGGGATGTTATTTGATGACCATTTATATATCTCTACTCTTATTTCTGGGGCAGTATAGATATAAAAGCCTAGAAATTCATTAGAACGTGCGTCACTTGCCAAAGTCAGCTTGCGTGATTTTTTTTTCTCTCCGTTCACATCATATGGGAGTTCACCAGATATGGGCTACAAGAAAGAACGGGACTATAGAATATTCTTTCATTTTATTTTATGTTAATTGGAAATGGAAAGGTCTGGGGACTTTATTCGGACACTCACGCAGCTTTACCGCTGCTTGCAGGGGCGGTAAACTCGCATTTTCCAGTTTTCCTCCACTCTGAGAGGAGGAAAACGGGCAATTGCAGGTTTACCGCCGCTCTCATCGGCGGTAAACTGGATTTTCCAGTTTTCCTCCGGTGTGAGAGGAGGAAAATGGCAATTGCAGCTTTACCGCCGCTCCCATCGGCGGTAAAGTCGATTTTCCAGCTTTCCTCCGCTCCGAGCGGAGGAAAACTGGAAATTGCAGAAATGCTGCCGGTGCATATGGCGGAAATCATTCAATCCGATTTTTTTAATCATCTTTTCCCCGCTTGGGCTTGTTGGTGGGTCATGCGTCGTGGCTTGGTTCCACAAAATGAAGGATGGACGTGTGTGAACAACAATTGGGTGAAATAATATCAAATCATAGTAAAAACACAATAAATCGTAGATGTACTGTACCGGTGAAGCGAAGTAGAAGATCAATTAAAGAGTGAACAAAAGTAAGAGTGTAGTAAAATTAAAAGGCGAGAGAGTGGGATTTTTATTTTTCCTCCTAAAAGGAGTTGTTTTTTTTTTTTTTTTTTTTTTTTTGAGGGAGCTCACGGACTGGGCTTTGGGCATGGGGCTGTGTTATTAACAGATGGGCCGTGCATAGGTTTATTTATTTATTTTTCTGCACTCATTGGTTGAGAGCCGGAATCCTCTCCCGGCCCAAATTTATATACGCAAATATATATACACGCACATACTTATACATACTTATATATAAATATATATAAATCTATTTGTTTGTGACGGAGGGAGGGAGCAGTAACGCGGAGGCTCAAGACCATGACCTCTCACAGAAGGCGATAGGACCAGAGCGGCTGAGCTGTCCAAGGACATGGTGAGAAACTCATTTTTCTGTTCTATAGGTCTAACATAGGTGGGGCTCGGGCTTCACGATTTCCATGCGGCCAGGGTTCGGGCCAACGGCTTCAGGCCGGACTCATGCTTGGGCCAGGGTTAGGCTCCAAGTTTAGAAGTGGCCGCCGTACATTCCTCGGAATGGCCGTGCCTCGTCATTGAAGTCCCCTAGTCATTTTTATCATTCGCCGGCATGAGAGAGTATGCGTCTTCTTAACCTTTTTCTATGGAAGAGATGGTGTTCGAATCCTAATATTTTTTTTTATTCCACCCTCTCCTTTTAATGTCTCTCTTATTAGCCCCTCACATTACTTAACAAGCAAAGTAAGCTTACCAAAATTGTTACCTCGAAGAACCGGAGATCCTGATATCTAAGGTTGCGAATATAAGTGAAGCCACCAAAATCTTCATTTCAATAGGACAACGAGAAAAAAGAAATCCGATACTCGCGAACATGCCCTAGTAGTCGATACAACGCTGCTGTTCTGTGCGTGTGAACAGCTATGGGGTGTTTTGCTGCGGTCCTAAGTCGTTATCGAGCTTGGCTTGACCTGTTCCATCAGTCCTAGGGCTTGTTGGTCAGGTCCAGAGAGTTTCCAAATCTAAGCACGACAAAAAAGAAAAGAATAAATAAAGTTTAGATGTTGATTACAAG
This sequence comes from Persea americana, assembly GCA_029852735.1. Lineage (NCBI taxonomy): Eukaryota > Viridiplantae > Streptophyta > Magnoliopsida > Laurales > Lauraceae > Persea > Persea americana. Next base: position 53,028,791 of record CM056814.1, on the reverse strand, counting down.
ATTACAAAATCTCTTGGGTCATCGCTTTAGATTAGAAACGTGAATGCACTCAATGCTGCTTATACAATCTCTTTCATACAAGTGTTCTCTTAAGGGCCCCTCTGTTTGCATGGAATTGAATTCTTAAGAATTCACGATCAAGTGAATCACACTGATGATCATTAAAGAGTACGAGTGCTGAAAGATTTAAGGACGGAGTTGTAGACAGGAGCAAATCGCTCTGACAGAGTGATATCTCGGATCTTATTGTTTCATTATGGGGATGTTATTTGATGACCATTTATATATCTCTACTCTTATTTCTGGGGCAGTATAGATATAAAAGCCTAGAAATTCATTAGAACGTGCGTCACTTGCCAAAGTCAGCTTGCGTGATTTTTTTTTCTCTCCGTTCACATCATATGGGAGTTCACCAGATATGGGCTACAAGAAAGAACGGGACTATAGAATATTCTTTCATTTTATTTTATGTTAATTGGAAATGGAAAGGTCTGGGGACTTTATTCGGACACTCACGCAGCTTTACCGCTGCTTGCAGGGGCGGTAAACTCGCATTTTCCAGTTTTCCTCCACTCTGAGAGGAGGAAAACGGGCAATTGCAGGTTTACCGCCGCTCTCATCGGCGGTAAACTGGATTTTCCAGTTTTCCTCCGGTGTGAGAGGAGGAAAATGGCAATTGCAGCTTTACCGCCGCTCCCATCGGCGGTAAAGTCGATTTTCCAGCTTTCCTCCGCTCCGAGCGGAGGAAAACTGGAAATTGCAGAAATGCTGCCGGTGCATATGGCGGAAATCATTCAATCCGATTTTTTTAATCATCTTTTCCCCGCTTGGGCTTGTTGGTGGGTCATGCGTCGTGGCTTGGTTCCACAAAATGAAGGATGGACGTGTGGGAACAACAATTGGGTGAAATAATATCAAATCATAGTAAAAACACAATAAATCGTAGATGTACTGTACCGGTGAAGAGAAGTAGAAGATCAATTAAAGAGTGAACAAAAGTAAGAGTGTAGTAAAATTAAAAGGCGAGAGAGTGGGATTTTTATTTTTCCTCCTAAAAGGAGTTGTTTTTTTTTTTTTTTTTTTTTTTTGAGGGAGCTCACGGACTGGGCTTTGGGCATGGGGCTGTGTTATTAACAGATGGGCCGTGCATAGGTTTATTTATTTATTTATCTGCACTCATTGGTTGAGAGCCGGAATCCTCTCCCGGCCCAAATTTATATACGCAAATATATATACACGCACATACTTATACATACTTATATATAAATATATATAAATCTATTTGTTTGTGACGGAGGGAGGGAGCAGTAACGCGGAGGCTCAAGACCATGACCTCTCACAGAAGGCGATAGGACCAGAGCGGCTGAGCTGTCCAAGGACATGGTGAGAAACTCATTTTTCTGTTCTATAGGTCTAACATAGGTGGGGCTCGGGCTTCACGATTTCCATGCGGCCAGGGTTCGGGCCAACGGCTTCAGGCCGGACTCATGCTTGGGCCAGGGTTAGGCTCCAAGTTTAGAAGTGGCCGCCGTACATTCCTCGGAATGGCCGTGCCTCGTCATTGAAGTCCCTTAGTCATTTTTATCATTCGCCGGCATGAGAGAGTATGCGTCTTCTTAACCTTTTTCTATGGAAGAGATGGTGTTCGAATCCTAATATTTTTTTTTATTCCACCCTCTCCTTTTAATGTCTCTCTTATTAGCCCCTCACATTACTTAACAAGCAAAGTAAGCTTACCAAAATTGTTACCTCGAAGAACCGGAGATCCTGATATCTAAGGTTGCGAATATAAGTGAAGCCACCAAAATCTTCATTTCAATAGGACAACGAGAAAAAAGAAATCCGATACTCGCGAACATGCCCTAGTAGTCGATACAACGCTGCTGTTCTGTGCGTGTGAACAGCTATGGGGTGTTTTGCTGCGGTCCTAAGTCGTTATCGAGCTTGGCTTGACCTGTTCCATCAGTCCTAGGGCTTGTTGGTCAGGTCCAGAGAGTTTCCAAATCTAAGCATGACAAAAAAGAAAAGAATAAATAAAGTTTAGATGTTGATTACAAGATTACAAAATCTCTTGGGTCATCGCTTTAGATTAGAAACGTGAATGCACTCAATGCTGCTTATACAATCTCTTTCATACAAGTGTTCTCTTAAGGGCCCCTCTGTTTGCATGGAATTGAATTCTTAAGAATTCACGATCAAGTGAATCACACTGATGATCATTAAAGAGTACGAGTGCTGAAAGATTTAAGGACGGAGTTGTAGACAGGAGCAAATCGCTCTGACAGAGTGATATCTCGGATCTTATTGTTTCATTATGGGGATGTTATTTGATGACCATTTATATATCTCTACTCTTATTTCTGGGGCAGTATAGATATAAAAGCCTAGAAATTCATTAGAACGTGCGTCACTTGCCAAAGTCAGCTTGCGTGATTTTTTTTCTCTCCGTTCACATCATATGGGAGTTCACCAGATATGGGCTACAAGAAAGAACGGGACTATAGAATATTCTTTCATTTCATTTTATGTTAATTGGAAATGGAAAGGTCTGGGGACTTTATTCGGACACTCACGCAGCTTTACCGCTGCTTGCAGGGGCGGTAAACTCGCATTTTCCAGTTTTCCTCCACTCTGAGAGGAGGAAAACGGGCAATTGCAGGTTTACCGCCGCTCTCATCGGCGGTAAACTGGATTTTCCAGTTTTCCTCCGGTGTGAGAGGAGGAAAATGGCAATTGCAGCTTTACCGCCGCTCCCATCGGCGGTAAAGTCGAGCGGAGGAAAACTGGAAATTGCAGAAATGCTGCCGGTGCATATGGCGGAAATCATTCAATCCGATTTTTTTAATCATCTTTTCCCCGCTTGGGCTTGTTGGTGGGTCATGCGTCGTGGCTTGGTTCCACAAAATGAAGGATGGACGTGTGTGAACAACAATTGGGTGAAATAATATCAAATCATAGTAAAAACACAATAAATCGTAGATGTACTGTACCGGTGAAGCGAAGTAGAAGATCAATTAAAGAGTGAACAAAAGTAAGAGTGTAGTAAAATTAAAAGGCGAGAGAGTGGGATTTTTATTTTTCCTCCTAAAAGGAGTTGTTTTTTTTTTTTTTTTTTTTTTTTTGAGGGAGCTCACGGACTGGGCTTTGGGCATGGGGCTGTGTTATTAACAGATGGGCCGTGCATAGGTTTATTTATTTATTTATCTGCACTCATTGGTTGAGAGCCGGAATCCTCTCCCGGCCCAAATTTATATACGCAAATATATATACACGCACATACTTATACATACTTATATATAAATATATATAAATCTATTTGTTTGTGACGGAGGGAGGGAGCAGTAACGCGGAGGCTCAAGACCATGACCTCTCACAGAAGGCGATAGGACCAGAGCGGCTGAGCTGTCCAAGGACATGGTGAGAAACTCATTTTTCTGTTCTATAGGTCTAACATAGGTGGGGCTCGGGCTTCACGATTTCCATGCGGCCAGGGTTCGGGCCAACGGCTTCAGGCCGGACTCATGCTTGGGCCAGGGTTAGGCTCCAAGTTTAGAAGTGGCCGCCGTACATTCCTCGGAATGGCCGTGCCTCGTCATTGAAGTCCCCTAGTCATTTTTATCATTCGCCGGCATGAGAGAGTATGCGTCTTCTTAACCTTTTTCTATGGAAGAGATGGTGTTCGAATCCTAATATTTTTTTTTATTCCACCCTCTCCTTTTAATGTCTCTCTTATTAGCCCCTCACATTACTTAACAAGCAAAGTAAGCTTACCAAAATTGTTACCTCGAAGAACCGGAGATCCTGATATCTAAGGTTGCGAATATAAGTGAAGCCACCAAAATCTTCATTTCAATAGGACAACGAGAAAAAAGAAATCCGATACTCGCGAACATGCCCTAGTAGTCGATACAACGCTGCTGTTCTGTGCGTGTGAACAGCTATGGGGTGTTTTGCTGCGGTCCTAAGTCGTTATCGAGCTTGGCTTGACCTGTTCCATCAGTCCTAGGGCTTGTTGGTCAGGTCCAGAGAGTTTCCAAATCTAAGCATGACAAAAAAGAAAAGAATAAATAAAGTTTAGATGTTGATTACAAGATTACAAAATCTCTTGGGTCATCGCTTTAGATTAGAAACGTGAATGCACTCAATGCTGCTTATACAATCTCTTTCATACAAGTGTTCTCTTAAGGGCCCCTCTGTTTGCATGGAATTGAATTCTTAAGAATTCACGATCAAGTGAATCACACTGATGATCATTAAAGAGTACGAGTGCTGAAAGATTTAAGGACGGAGTTGTAGACAGGAGCAAATCGCTCTGACAGAGTGATATCTCGGATCTTATTGTTTCATTATGGGGATGTTATTTGATGACCATTTATATATCTCTACTCTTATTTCTGGGGCAGTATAGATATAAAAGCCTAGAAATTCATTAGAACGTGCGTCACTTGCCAAAGTCAGCTTGCGTGATTTTTTTTTCTCTCCGTTCACATCATATGGGAGTTCACCAGATATGGGCTACAAGAAAGAACGGGACTATAGAATATTCTTTCATTTTATTTTATGTTAATTGGAAATGGAAAGGTCTGGGGACTTTATTCGGACACTCACGCAGCTTTACCGCTGCTTGCAGGGGCGGTAAACTCGCATTTTCCAGTTTTCCTCCACTCTGAGAGGAGGAAAACGGGCAATTGCAGGTTTACCGCCGCTCTCATCGGCGGTAAACTGGATTTTCCAGTTTTCCTCCGGTGTGAGAGGAGGAAAATGGCAATTGCAGCTTTACCGCCGCTCCCATCGGCGGTAAAGTCGATTTTCCAGCTTTCCTCCGCTCCGAGCGGAGGAAAACTGGAAATTGCAGAAATGCTGCCGGTGCATATGGCGGAAATCATTCAATCCGATTTTTTTAATCATCTTTTCCCCGCTTGGGCTTGTTGGTGGGTCATGCGTCGTGGCTTGGTTCCACAAAATGAAGGATGGACGTGTGTGAACAACAATTGGGTGAAATAATATCAAATCATAGTAAAAACACAATAAATCGTAGATGTACTGTACCGGTGAAGCGAAGTAGAAGATCAATTAAAGAGTGAACAAAAGTAAGAGTGTAGTAAAATTAAAAGGCGAGAGAGTGGGATTTTTATTTTTCCTCCTAAAAGGAGTTGTTTTTTTTTTTTTTTTTTTTTTGAGGGAGCTCACGGACTGGGCTTTGGGCATGGGGCTGTGTTATTAACAGATGGGCCGTGCATAGGTTTATTTATTTATTTATCTGCACTCATTGGTTGAGAGCCGGAATCCTCTCCCGGCCCAAATTTATATACGCAAATATATATACACGCACATACTTATACATACTTATATATAAATATATATAAATCTATTTGTTTGTGACGGAGGGAGGGAGCAGTAACGCGGAGGCTCAAGACCATGACCTCTCACAGAAGGCGATAGGACCAGAGCGGCTGAGCTGTCTAAGGACATGGTGAGAAACTCATTTTTCTGTTCTATAGGTCTAACATAGGTGGGGCTCGGGCTTCACGATTTCCATGCGGCCAGGGTTCGGGCCAACGGCTTCAGGCCGGACTCATGCTTGGGCCAGGGTTAGGCTCCAAGTTTAGAAGTGGCCGCCGTACATTCCTCGGAATGGCCGTGCCTCGTCATTGAAGTCCCCTAGTCATTTTTATCATTCGCCGGCATGAGAGAGTATGCGTCTTCTTAACCTTTTTCTATGGAAGAGATGGTGTTCGAATCCTAATATTTTTTTTTATTCCACCCTCTCCTTTTAATGTCTCTCTTATTAGCCCCTCACATTACTTAACAAGCAAAGTAAGCTTACCAAAATTGTTACCTCGAAGAACCGGAGATCCTGATATCTAAGGTTGCGAATATAAGTGAAGCCACCAAAATCTTCATTTCAATAGGACAACGAGAAAAAAGAAATCCGATACTCGCGAACATGCCCTAGTAGTCGATACAACGCTGCTGTTCTGTGCGTGTGAACAGCTATGGGGTGTTTTGCTGCGGTCCTAAGTCGTTATCGAGCTTGGCTTGACCTGTTCCATCAGTCCTAGGGCTTGTTGGTCAGGTCCAGAGAGTTTCCAAATCTAAGCATGACAAAAAAGAAAAAAATAAATAAAGTTTAGATGTTGATTACAAGATTACAAAATCTCTTGGGTCATCGCTTTAGATTAGAAACGTGAATGCACTCAATGCTGCTTATACAATCTCTTTCATACAAGTGTTCTCTTAAGGGCCCCTCTGTTTGCATGGAATTGAATTCTTAAGAATTCACGATCAAGTGAATCACACTGATGATCATTAAAGAGTACGAGTGCTGAAAGATTTAAGGACGGAGTTGTAGACAGGAGCAAATCGCTCTGACAGAGTGATATCTCGGATCTTATTGTTTCATTATGGGGATGTTATTTGATGACCATTTATATATCTCTACTCTTATTTCTGGGGCAGTATAGATATAAAAGCCTAGAAATTCATTAGAACGTGCGTCACTTGCCAAAGTCAGCTTGCGTGATTTTTTTTTCTCTCCGTTCACATCATATGGGAGTTCACCAGATATGGGCTACAAGAAAGAACGGGACTATAGAATATTCTTTCATTTTATTTTATGTTAATTGGAAATGGAAAGGTCTGGGGACTTTATTCGGACACTCACGCAGCTTTACCGCTGCTTGCAGGGGCGGTAAACTCGCATTTTCCAGTTTTCCTCCACTCTGAGAGGAGGAAAACTGGCAATTGCAGGTTTACCGCCGCTCTCATCGGCGGTAAACTGGATTTTCCAGCTTTCCTCCGGTGTGAGAGGAGGAAAATGGCAATTGCAGCTTTACCGCCGCTCCCATCGGCGGTAAAGTCGATTTTCCAGCTTTCCTCCGCTCCGAGCGGAGGAAAACTGGAAATTGCAGAAATGCTGCCGGTGCATATGGCGGAAATCATTCAATCCGATTTTTTTAATCATCTTTTCCCCGCTTGGGCTTGTTGGTGGGTCATGCGTCGTGGCTTGGTTCCACAAAATGAAGGATGGACGTGTGTGAACAACAATTGGGTGAAATAATATCAAATCATAGTAAAAACACAATAAATCGTAGATGTACTGTACCGGTGAAGCGAAGTAGAAGATCAATTAAAGAGTGAACAAAAGTAAGAGTGTAGTAAAATTAAAAGGCGAGAGAGTGGGATTTTTATTTTTCCTCCTAAAAGGAGTTGTTTTTTTTTTTTTTTTTTCTTTTGAGGGAGCTCACGGACTGGGCTTTGGGCATGGGGCTGTGTTATTAATAGATGGGCCGTGCATAGGTTTATTTATTTATTTATCTGCACTCATTGGTTGAGAGCCGGAATCCTCTCCCGGCCCAAATTTATATACGCAAATATATATACACGCACATACTTATACATACTTATATATAAATATATATAAATCTATTTGTTTGTGACGGAGGGAGGGAGCAGTAACGCGGAGGCTCAAGACCATGACCTCTCACAGAAGGCGATAGGACCAGAGCGGCTGAGCTGTCCAAGGATATGGTGAGAAACTCATTTTTCTGTTCTATAGGTCTAACATAGGTGGGGCTCGGGCTTCACGATTTCCATGCGGCCAGGGTTCGGGCCAACGGCTTCAGGCCGGACTCATGCTTGGGCCAGGGTTAGGCTCCAAGTTTAGAAGTGGCCGCCGTACATTCCTCGGAATGGCCGTGCCTCGTCATTGAAGTCCCCTAGTCATTTTTATCATTCGCCGGCATGAGAGAGTATGCGTCTTCTTAACCTTTTTCTATGGAAAAGATGGTGTTCGAATCCTAATATTTTTTTTTATTCCACCCTCTCCTTTTAATGTCTCTCTTATTAGCCCCTCACATTACTTAACAAGCAAAGTAAGCTTACCAAAATTGTTACCTCGAAGAACCGGAGATCCTGATATCTAAGGTTGCGAATATAAGTGAAGCCACCAAAATCTTCATTTCAATAGGACAACGAGAAAAAAGAAATCCGATACTCGCGAACATGCCCTAGTAGTCGATACAACGCTGCTGTTCTGTGCGTGTGAACAGCTATGGGGTGTTTTGCTGCGGTCCTAAGTCGTTATCGAGCTTGGCTTGACCTGTTCCATCAGTCCTAGGGCTTGTTGGTCAGGTCCAGAGAGTTTCCAAATCTAAGCATGACAAAAAAGAAAAGAATAAATAAAGTTTAGATGTTGATTACAAGATTACAAAATCTCTTGGGTCATCGCTTTAGATTAGAAACGTGAATGCACTCAATGCTGCTTATACAATCTCTTTCATACAAGTGTTCTCTTAAGGGCCCCTCTGTTTGCATGGAATTGAATTCTTAAGAATTCACGATCAAGTGAATCACACTGATGATCATTAAAGAGTACGAGTGCTGAAAGATTTAAGGACGGAGTTGTAGACAGGAGCAAATCGCTCTGACAGAGTGATATCTCGGATCTTATTGTTTCATTATGGGGATGTTATTTGATGACCATTTATATATCTCTACTCTTATTTCTGGGGCAGTATAGATATAAAAGCCTAGAAATTCATTAGAACGTGCGTCACTTGCCAAAGTCAGCTTGCGTGATTTTTTTTTCTCTCCGTTCACATCATATGGGAGTTCACCAGATATGGGCTACAAGAAAGAACGGGACTATAGAATATTCTTTCATTTTATTTTATGTTAATTGGAAATGGAAAGGTCTGGGGACTTTATTCGGACACTCACGCAGCTTTACCGCTGCTTGCAGGGGCGGTAAACTCGCATTTTCCAGTTTTCCTCCACTCTGAGAGGAGGAAAACTGGCAATTGCAGGTTTACCGCCGCTCTCATCGGCGGTAAACTGGATTTTCCAGCTTTCCTCCGGTGTGAGAGGAGGAAAATGGCAATTGCAGCTTTACCGCCGCTCCCATCGGCGGTAAAGTCGATTTTCCAGCTTTCCTCCGCTCCGAGCGGAGGAAAACTGGAAATTGCAGAAATGCTGCCGGTGCATATGGCGGAAATCATTCAATCCGATTTTTTTAATCATCTTTTCCCCGCTTGGGCTTGTTGGTGGGTCATGCGTCGTGGCTTGGTTCCACAAAATGAAGGATGGACGTGTGTGAACAACAATTGGGTGAAATAATATCAAATCATAGTAAAAACACAATAAATCGTAGATGTACTGTACCGGTGAAGCGAAGTAGAAGATCAATTAAAGAGTGAACAAAAGTAAGAGTGTAGTAAAATTAAAAGGCGAGAGAGTGGGATTTTTATTTTTCCTCCTAAAAGGAGTTGTTTTTTTTTTTTTTTTTTTTTTTTTGAGGGAGCTCACGGACTGGGCTTTGGGCATGGGGCTGTGTTATTAACAGATGGGCCGTGCATAGGTTTATTTATTTATTTATCTGCACTCATTGGTTGAGAGCCGGAATCCTCTCCCGGCCCAAATTTATATACGCAAATATATATACACGCACATACTTATACATACTTATATATAAATATATATAAATCTATTTGTTTGTGACGGAGGGAGGGAGCAGTAACGCGGAGGCTCAAGACCATGACCTCTCACAGAAGGCGATAGGACCAGAGCGGCTGAGCTGTCCAAGGACATGGTGAGAAACTCATTTTTCTGTTCTATAGGTCTAACATAGGTGGGGCTCGGGCTTCACGATTTCCATGCGGCCAGGGTTCGGGCCAACGGCTTCAGGCCGGACTCATGCTTGGGCCAGGGTTAGGCTCCAAGTTTAGAAGTGGCCGCCGTACATTCCTCGGAATGGCCGTGCCTCGTCATTGAAGTCCCCTAGTCATTTTTATCATTCGTCGGCATGAGAGAGTATGCGTCTTCTTAACCTTTTTCTATGGAAGAGATGGTGTTCGAATCCTAATATTTTTTTTTGTTCCACCCTCTCCTTTTAATGTCTCTCTTATTAGCCCCTCACATTACTTAACAAGCAAAGTAAGCTTACCAAAATTGTAACCTCGAAGAACCGGAGATCCTGATATCTAAGGTTGCGAATATAAGTGAAGCCACCAAAATCTTCATTTCAATAGGACAACGAGAAAAAAGAAATCCGATACTCGCGAACATGCCCTAGTAGTCGATACAACGCTGCTGTTCTGTGCGTGTGAACAGCTATGGGGTGTTTTGCTGCGGTCCTAAGTCGTTATCGAGCTTGGCTTGACCTGTTCCATCAGTCCTAGGGCTTGTTGGTCAGGTCCAGAGAGTTTCCAAATCTAAGCATGACAAAAAAGAAAAAAATAAATAAAGTTTAGATGTTGATTACAAGATTACAAAATCTCTTGGGTCATCGCTTTAGATTAGAAACGTGAATGCACTCAATGCTGCTTATACAATCTCTTTCATACAAGTGTTCTCTTAAGGGCCCCTCTGTTTGCATGGAATTGAATTCTTAAGAATTCACGATCAAGTGAATCACACTGATGATCATTAAAGAGTACGAGTGCTGAAAGATTTAAGGACGGAGTTGTAGACAGGAGCAAATCGCTCTGACAGAGTGATATCTCGGATCTTATTGTTTCATTATGGGGATGTTATTTGATGACCATTTATATATCTCTACTCTTATTTCTGGGACAGTATAGATATAAAAGCCTAGAAATTCATTAGAACGTGCGTCACTTGCCAAAGTCAGCTTGCGTGATTTTTTTTTCTCTCCGTTCACATCATATGGGAGTTCACCAGATATGGGCTACAAGAAAGAACGGGACTATAGAATATTCTTTGATTTTATTTTATGTTAATTGGAAATGGAAAGGTCTGGGGACTTTATTCGCACACTCACGCAGCTTTCCCGCTGCTTGCAGGGGCGGTAAGCTCGCATTTTCCAGTTTTCCTCCACTCTGAGAGGAGGAAAACTGGCAATTGCAGGTTTACCGCCGCTCTCATCGGCGGTAAACTGGATTTTCCAGTTTTCCTCCGGTGTGAGAGGAGGAAAATGGCAATTGCAGCTTTACCGCCGCTCCCATCGGCTGTAAAGTCGATTTTCTAGCTTTCCTCCGCTCCGTGCGGAGGAAAACTGGAAATTGCAGAAATGCTGCCGGTGCATATGGCGGAAATCATTCAATCCGATTTTTTTAATCATCTTTTCCCCGCTTGTGCTTGTTGGTGGGTCATGCGTCGTGGCTTGGTTCCACAAAATGAAGGATGGACGTGTGTGAACAACAATTGGGTGAAATAATATCAAATCATAGTAAGAACACAATAAATCGTAGATGTACTGTACCGGTGAAGCGAAGTAGAAGATCAATTAAAGAGTGAACAAAAGTAAGAGTGTAGTAAAATTAAAAGGCGAGAGAGTGGGATTTTTATTTTTCCTCCTAAAAGGAGTTGTTTTTTTTTTTTTTTTTTTTTTTTTTGAGGGAGCTCACGGACTGGGCTTTGGGCATGGGGCTGTGTTATTAACAGATGGGCCGTGCATAGGTTTATTTATTTATTTATCTGCACTCATTGGTTGAGAGCCGGAATCCTCTCCCGGCCCAAATTTATATACGCAAATATATATACACGCACATACTTATACATACTTATATATAAATATATATAAATCTATTTGTTTGTGACGGAGGGAGGGAGCAGTAACGCGGAGGCTCAAGACCATGACCTCTCACAGAAGGCGATAGGACCAGAGCGGCTGAGCTGTCCAAGGACATGGTGAGAAACTCATTTTTCTGTTCTATAGGTCTAACATAGGTGGGGCTCGGGCTTCACGATTTCCATGCGGCCAGGGTTCGGGCCAACGGCTTCAGGCCGGACTCATGCTTGGGCCAGGGTTAGGCTCCAAGTTTAGAAGTGGCCGCCGTACATTCCTCGGAATGGCCGTGCCTCGTCATTGAAGTCCCCTAGTCATTTTTATCATTCGCCGGCATGAGAGAGTATGCGTCTTCTTAACCTTTTTCTATGGAAGAGATGGTGTTCGAATCCTAATATTTTTTTTTATTCCACCCTCTCCTTTTAATGTCTCTCTTATTAGCCCCTCACATTACTTAACAAGCAAAGTAAGCTTACCAAAATTGTTACCTCGAAGAACCGGAGATCCTGATATCTAAGGTTGCGAATATAAGTGAAGCCACCAAAATCTTCATTTCAATAGGACAACGAGAAAAAAGAAATCCGATACTCGCGAACATGCCCTAGTAGTCGATACAACGCTGCTGTTCTGTGCGTGTGAACAGCTATGGGGTGTTTTGCTGCGGTCCTAAGTCGTTATCGAGCTTGGCTTGACCTGTTCCATCAGTCCTAGGGCTTGTTGGTCAGGTCCAGAGAGTTTCCAAATCTAAGCATGACAAAAAAGAAAAAAATAAATAAAGTTTAGATGTTGATTACAAGATTACAAAATCTCTTGGGTCATCGCTTTAGATTAGAAACGTGAATGCACTCAATGCTGCTTATACAATCTCTTTCATACAAGTGTTCTCTTAAGGGCCCCTCTGTTTGCATGGAATTGAATTCTTAAGAATTCACGATCAAGTGAATCACACTGATGATCATTAAAGAGTACGAGTGCTGAAAGATTTAAGGACGGAGTTGTAGACAGGAGCAAATCGCTCTGACAGAGTGATATCTCGGATCTTATTGTTTCATTATGGGGATGTTATTTGATGACCATTTATATATCTCTACTCTTATTTCTGGGGCAGTATAGATATAAAAGCCTAGAAATTCATTAGAACGTGCGTCACTTGCCAAAGTCAGCTTGCGTGATTTTTTTTTCTCTCCGTTCACATCATATGGGAGTTCACCAGATATGGGCTACAAGAAAGAACGGGACTATAGAATATTCTTTCATTTTATTTTATGTTAATTGGAAATGGAAAGGTCTGGGGACTTTATTCGGACACTCACGCAGCTTTACCGCTGCTTGCAGGGGCGGTAAACTCGCATTTTCCAGTTTTCCTCCACTCTGAGAGGAGGAAAACTGGCAATTGCAGGTTTACCGCCGCTCTCATCGGCGGTAAACTGGATTTTCCAGTTTTGCTCCGGTGTGAGAGGAGGAAAATGGCAATTGCAGCTTTACCGCCGCTCCCATCGGCGGTAAAGTCGATTTTCCAGCTTTCCTCCGCTCCGAGCGGAGGAAAACTGGAAATTGCAGAAATGCTGCCGGTGCATATGGCGGAAATCATTTAATCCGATTTTTTTAATCATCTTTTCCCCGCTTGTGCTTGTTGGTGGGTCATGCGTCGTGGCTTGGTTCCACAAAATGAAGGATGGACGTGTGTGAACAACAATTGGGTGAAATAATATCAAATCATAGTAAAAACACAATAAATCGTAGATGTACTGTACCGGTGAAGCGAAGTAGAAGATCAATTAAAGAGTGAACAAAAGTAAGAGTGTAGTAAAATTAAAAGGCGAGAGAGTGGGATTTTTATTTTTCCTCCTAAAAGGAGTTGTTTTTTTTTTTTTTTTTTTTTTTTTTTGAGGGAGCTCACGGACTGGGCTTTGGGCATGGGGCTGTGTTATTAACAGATGGGCCGTGCATAGGTTTATTTATTTATTTATCTGCACTCATTGGTTGAGAGCCGGAATCCTCTCCCGGCCCAAATTTATATACGCAAATATATATACACGCACATACTTATACATACTTATATATAAATATATATAAATCTATTTGTTTGTGACGGAGGGAGGGAGCAGTAACGCGGAGGCTCAAGACCATGACCTCTCACAGAAGGCGATAGGACCAGAGCGGCTGAGCTGTCCAAGGACATGGTGAGAAACTCATTTTTCTGTTCTATAGGTCTAACATAGGTGGGGCTCGGGCTTCACGATTTCCATGCGGCCAGGGTTCGGGCCAACGGCTTCAGGCCGGACTCATGCTTGGGCCAGGGTTAGGCTCCAAGTTTAGAAGTGGCCGCCGTACATTCCTCGGAATGGCCGTGCCTCGTCATTGAAGTCCCCTAGTCATTTTTATCATTCGCCGGCATGAGAGAGTATGCGTCTTCTTAACCTTTTTCTATGGAAGAGATGGTGTTCGAATCCTAATATTTTTTTTTATTCCACCCTCTCCTTTTAATGTCTCTCTTATTAGCCCCTCACATTACTTAACAAGCAAAGTAAGCTTACCAAAATTGTTACCTCGAAGAACCGGAGATCCTGATATCTAAGGTTGCGAATATAAGTGAAGCCACCAAAATCTTCATTTCAATAGGACAACGAGAAAAAGGAAATCCGATACTCGCGAACATGCCCTAGTAGTCGATACAACGCTGCTGTTCTGTGCGTGTGAACAGCTATGGGGTGTTTTGCTGCGGTCCTAAGTCGTTATCGAGCTTGGCTTGACCTGTTCCATCAGTCCTAGGGCTTGTTGGTCAGGTCCAGAGAGTTTCCAAATCTAAGCATGACAAAAAAGAAAAAAATAAATAAAGTTTAGATGTTGATTACAAGATTACAAAATCTCTTGGGTCATCGCTTTAGATTAGAAACGTGAATGCACTCAATGCTGCTTATACAATCTCTTTCATACAAGTGTTCTCTTAAGGGCCCCTCTGTTTGCATGGAATTGAATTCTTAAGAATTCACGATCAAGTGAATCACACTGATGATCATTAAAGAGTACGAGTGCTGAAAGATTTAAGGACGGAGTTGTAGACAGGAGCAAATCGCTCTGACAGAGTGATATCTCGGATCTTATTGTTTCATTATGGGGATGTTATTTGATGACCATTTATATATCTCTACTCTTATTTCTGGGGCAGTATAGATATAAAAGCCTAGAAATTCATTAGAACGTGCGTCACTTGCCAAAGTCAGCTTGCGTGATTTTTTTTTCTCTCCGTTCACATCATATGGGAGTTCACCAGATATGGACTACAAGAAAGAACGGGACTATAGAATATTCTTTCATTTTATTTTATGTTAATTGGAAATGGAAAGGTCTGGGGACTTTATTCGGACACTCACGCAGCTTTACCTCTGCTTGCAGGGGCGGTAAACTCGCATTTTCCAGTTTTCCTCCACTCTGAGAGGAGGAAAACTGGCAATTGCAGGTTTACCGCCGCTCTCATCGGCCGTAAACTGGATTTTCCAGTTTTCCTCCGGTGTGAGAGGAGGAAAACTGGCAATTGCAGATTTACCGCCGCTCCCATCGGCGGTAAAGTCGATTTTCCAGCTTTCCTCAGCTCCGAGCGGAGGAAAACTGGAAATTGCAGAAATGCTGCCGGTGCATATGGCGGAAATCATTCAGTCCGATTTTTTTAATCATCTTTTCCCCTCTTGTGCTTGTTGGTGGGTCATGCGTCGTGGCTTGGTTCCACAAAATGAAGGATGGACGTGTGTGAATAACAATTGGGTGAAATAATATCAAATCATAGTAAAAACACAATAAATCGTAGATGTACTGTACCGGTGAAGCGAAGTAGAAGATCAATTAAAGAGTGAACAAAAGTAAGAGTGTAGTAAAATTAAAAGGCGAGAGAGTGGGATTTTTATTTTTCCTCCTAAAAGGAGTTGTTTTTTTTTTTTTTTTTTTTTTTGAGGGAGCTCAGGGACTGGGCTTTGGGCATGGGGCTGTGTTATTAACAGATGGGCCGTGCATAGGTTTATTTATTTATTTATCTGCACTCATTGGTTGAGAGCCGGAATCCTCTCCCGGCCCAAATTTATATACGCAAATATATATACACGCACATACTTATACATACTTATATATAAATATATATAAATCTATTTGTTTGTGACGGAGGGAGGGAGCAGTAACGCGGAGGCTCAAGACCATGACCTCTCACAGAAGGCGATAGGACCAGAGCGGCTGAGCTGTCCAAGGACATGGTGAGAAACTCATTTTTCTGTTCTATAGGTCTAACATAGGTGGGGCTCGGGCTTCACGATTTCCATTCGGCCAGGGTTCGGGCCAACGGCTTCAGGCCGGACTCATGCTTGGGCCAGGGTTAGGCTCCAAGTTTAGAAGTGGCCGCCGTACATTCCTCGGAATGGCCGTGCCTCGTCGTTGAAGTCCCCTAGTCATTTTTATCATTCGCCGGCATGAGAGAGTTTGCGTCTTCTTAACCTTTTTCTATGGAAGAGATGGTGTTCGAATCCTAATATTTTTTTTTATTCCACCCTCTCCTTTTAATGTCTCTCTTATTAGCCCCTCACATTACTTAACAAGCAAAGTAAGCTTACCAAAATTGTTACCTCGAAGAACCGGAGATCCTGATATCTAAGGTTGCGAATATAAGTGAAGCCACCAAAATCTTCATTTCAATAGGACAACGAGAAAAAAGAAATCCGATACTCGCGAACATGCCCTAGTAGTCGATACAACGCTGCTGTTCTGTGCGTGTGAACAGCTATGGGGTGTTTTGCTGCGGTCCTAAGTCGTTATCGAGCTTGGCTTGACCTGTTCCATCAGTCCTAGGGCTTGTTGGTCAGGTCCAGAGAGTTTCCAAATCTAAGCATGACAAAAAAGAAAAAAATAAATAAAGTTTAGATGTTGATTACAAGATTACAAAATCTCGTGTCATCGCTTTAGATTAGAAACGTGAATGCACTCAATGCTGCTTATAAAATCTCTTTCATACAAGTGTTCTCTTAAGGGCCCCTCTGTTTGCATGGAATTGAATTCTTAAGAATTCACGATCAAGTGAATCACACTGATGATCATTAAAGAGTACGAGTGATGAAAGATTTAAGGACGGAGTTGTAGACAGGAGCAAATCGCTCTGACAGAGTGATATCTCGGATCTTATTGTTTCATTATGGGGATGTTATTTGATGACCATTTATATATCTCTACTCTTATTTCTGGGTCAGTATAGATATAAAAGCCTAGAAATTCATTAGAACGTGCATCACTTGCCAAAGTCAGCTTGCGTGATTTTTTTTTCTCTCCGTTCACATCATATGTGAGTTCACCAGATATGGGCTACAAGAAAGAACGGGACTATAGATTCTTTCATTTTATTTTATGTTAATTGGAAATGGAAAGGTCTGGGGACTTTATTCGGACACTCACGCAGCTTTACCGCTTCTTGCAGGGGCGGTAAACTCGCATTTTCCAGTTTTCCTCCACTCTGAGAGGAGGAAACCTGGCAATTGCAGGTTTACCGCCGCTCTCATCGGCCGTAAACTGGATTTTCCAGTTTTCCTCCGGTGTGAGAGGAGGAAAACTGGCAATTGCAGATTTACCGCCGCTCCCATCGGCGGTAAAGTCGATTTTCCAGCTTTCCTCAGCTCCGAGCGGAGGAAAACTGGAAATTGCAGAAATGCTGCCGGTGCATATGGCGGAAATCATTCAGTCCGATTTTTTTAATCATCTTTTCCCCTCTTGTGCTTGTTGGTGGGTCATGCGTCGTGGCTTGGTTCCACAAAATGAAGGATGGACGTGTGTGAATAACAATTGGGTGAAATAATATCAAATCATAGTAAAAACACAATAAATCGTAGATGTACTGTACCGGTGAAGCGAAGTAGAAGATCAATTAAAGAGTGAACAAAAGTAAGAGTGTAGTAAAATTAAAAGGCGAGAGAGTGGGATTTTTATTTTTCCTCCTAAAAGGAGTTGTTTTTTTTTTTTTTTTTTTTTGAGGGAGCTCAGGGACTGGGCTTTGGGCATGGGGCTGTGTTATTAACAGATGGGCCGTGCATAGGTTTATTTATTTATTTATCTGCACTCATTGGTTGAGAGCCGGAATCCTCTCCCGGCCCAAATTTATATACGCAAATATATATACACGCACATACTTATACATACTTATATATAAATATATATAAATCTATTTGTTTGTGACGGAGGGAGGGAGCAGTAACGCGGAGGCTCAAGACCATGACCTCTCACAGAAGGCGATAGGACCAGAGCGGCTGAGCTGTCCAAGGACATGGTGAGAAACTCATTTTTCTGTTCTATAGGTCTAACATAGGTGGGGCTCGGGCTTCACGATTTCCATGCGGCCAGGGTTCGGGCCAACGGCTTCAGGCCGGACTCATGCTTGGGCCAGGGTTAGGCTCCAAGTTTAGAAGTGGCCGCCGTACATTCCTCGGAATGGCCGTGCCTCGTCATTGAAGTCCCCTAGTCATTTTTATCATTCGCCGGCATGAGAGAGTATGCGTCTTCTTAACCTTTTTCTATGGAAGAGATGGTGTTCGAATCCTAATATTTTTTTTTATTCCACCCACTCCTTTTAATGTCTCTCTTATTAGCCCCTCACATTACTTAACAAGCAAAGTAAGCTTACCAAAATTGTTACCTCGAAGAACCGGAGATCCTGATATCTAAGGTTGCGAATATAAGTGAAGCCACCAAAATCTTCATTTCAATAGGACAACGAGAAAAAAGAAATCCGATACTCGCGAACATGCCCTAGTAGTCGATACAACGCTGCTATTCTGTGCGTGTGAACAGCTATGGGGTGTTTTGCTGCGGTCCTAAGTCGTTATCGAGCTTGGCTTGACCTGTTCCATCAGTCCTAGGGCTTGTTGGTCAGGTCCAGAGAGTTTCCAAATCTAAGCATGACAAAAAAGAAAAAAATAAATAAAGTTTAGATGTTGATTACAAGATTACAAAATCTCGTGTCATCGCTTTAGATTAGAAACGTGAATGCACTCAATGCTGCTTATAAAATCTCTTTCATACAAGTGTTCTCTTAAGGGCCCCTCTGTTTGCATGGAATTGAATTCTTAAGAATTCACGATCAAGTGAATCACACTGATGATCATTAAAGAGTACGAGTGATGAAAGATTTAAGGACGGAGTTGTAGACAGGAGCAAATCGCTCTGACAGAGTGATATCTCGGATCTTATTGTTTCATTATGGGGATGTTATTTGATGACCATTTATATATCTCTACTCTTATTTCTGGGTCAGTATAGATATAAAAGCCTAGAAATTCATTAGAACGTGCATCACTTGCCAAAGTCAGCTTGCGTGATTTTTTTTTCTCTCCGTTCACATCATATGTGAGTTCACCAGATATGGGCTACAAGAAAGAACGGGACTATAGATTCTTTCATTTTATTTTATGTTAATTGGAAATGGAAAGGTCTGGGGACTTTATTCGGACACTCACGCAGCTTTACCGCTTCTTGCAGGGGCGGTAAACTCGCATTTTCCAGTTTTCCTCCACTCTGAGAGGAGGAAACCTGGCAATTGCAGGTTTACCGCCGCTCTCATCGGCCGTAAACTGGATTTTCCAGTTTTCCTCCGGTGTGAGAGGAGGAAAACTGGCAATTGCAGATTTACCGCCGCTCCCATCGGCGGTAAAGTCGATTTTCCAGCTTTCCTCAGCTCCGAGCGGAGGAAAACTGGAAATTGCAGAAATGCTGCCGGTGCATATGGCGGAAATCATTCAGTCCGATTTTTTTAATCATCTTTTCCCCTCTTGTGCTTGTTGGTGGGTCATGCGTCGTGGCTTGGTTCCACAAAATGAAGGATGGACGTGTGTGAATAACAATTGGGTGAAATAATATCAAATCATAGTAAAAACACAATAAATCGTAGATGTACTGTACCGGTGAAGCGAAGTAGAAGATCAATTAAAGAGTGAACAAAAGTAAGAGTGTAGTAAAATTAAAAGGCGAGAGAGTGGGATTTTTATTTTTCCTCCTAAAAGGAGTTGTTTTTTTTTTTTTTTTTTTTTGAGGGAGCTCAGGGACTGGGCTTTGGGCATGGGGCTGTGTTATTAACAGATGGGCCGTGCATAGGTTTATTTATTTATTTATCTGCACTCATTGGTTGAGAGCCGGAATCCTCTCCCGGCCCAAATTTATATACGCAAATATATATACACGCACATACTTATACATACTTATATATAAATATATATAAATCTATTTGTTTGTGACGGAGGGAGGGAGCAGTAACGCGGAGGCTCAAGACCATGACCTCTCACAGAAGGCGATAGGACCAGAGCGGCTGAGCTGTCCAAGGACATGGTGAGAAACTCATTTTTCTGTTCTATAGGTCTAACATAGGTGGGGCTCGGGCTTCACGATTTCCATGCGGCCAGGGTTCGGGCCAACGGCTTCAGGCCGGACTCATGCTTGGGCCAGGGTTAGGCTCCAAGTTTAGAAGTGGCCGCCGTACATTCCTCGGAATGGCCGTGCCTCGTCATTGAAGTCCCCTAGTCATTTTTATCATTCGCCGGCATGAGAGAGTATGCGTCTTCTTAACCTTTTTCTATGGAAGAGATGGTGTTCGAATCCTAATATTTTTTTTTATTCCACCCTCTCCTTTTAATGTCTCTCTTATTAGCCCCTCACATTACTTAACAAGCAAAGTAAGCTTACCAAAATTGTTACCTCGAAGAACCGGAGATCCTGATATCTAAGGTTGCGAATATAAGTGAAGCCACCAAAATCTTCATTTCAATAGGACAACGAGAAAAAAGAAATCCGATACTCGCGAACATGCCCTAGTAGTCGATACAACGCTGCTATTCTGTGCGTGTGAACAGCTATGGGGTGTTTTGCTGCGGTCCTAAGTCGTTATCGAGCTTGGCTTGACCTGTTCCATCAGTCCTAGGGCTTGTTGGTCAGGTCCAGAGAGTTTCCAAATCTAAGCATGACAAAAAAGAAAAAAATAAATAAAGTTTAGATGTTGATTACAAGATTACAAAATCTCGCGTCATCGCTTTAGATTAGAAACGTGAATGCACTCAATGCTGCTTATAAAATCTCTTTCATACAAGTGTTCTCTTAAGGGCCCCTCTGTTTGCATGGAATTGAATTCTTAAGAATTCACGATCAAGTGAATCACACTGATGATCATTAAAGAGTACGAGTGATGAAAGATTTAAGGACGGAGTTGTAGACAGGAGCAAATCGCTCTGACAGAGTGATATCTCGGATCTTATTGTTTCATTATGGGGATGTTAATTGATGACCATTTATATATCTCTACTCTTATTTCTGGGGCAGTATAGATATAAAAGCCTAGAAATTCATTAGAACGTGCGTCACTTGCCAAAGTCAGCTTGCGTGATTTTTTTTTCTCTCCGTTCACATCATATGGGAGTTCACCAGATATGGGCTACAAGAAAGAACGGGACTATAGATTCTTTCATTTTATTTTATGTTAATTGGAAATGGAAAGGTCTGGGGACTTTATTCGGACACTCACGCAGCTTTACCGCTTCTTGCAGGGGCGGTAAACTCGCATTTTCCAGTTTTCCTCCACTCTGAGAGGAGGAAACCTGGCAATTGCAGGTTTACCGCCGCTCTCCTCGGCGGTAAACTGGATTTTCCAGTTTTCCTCCTGTGTGAGAGGAGGAAAACTGGCAATTGCAGCTTTACCGCCGCTGGGAGCGGCGGTAAAGTCGATTTTCCAGCTTTCCTCAGCTCCGAGCGGAGGAAAACTGGAAATTGCAGAAATGCTGCCGGTGCATATGGCGGAAATCATTCAATCCGATTTTTTTAATCATCGTTTCCCCTCTTGTGCTTGTTGGTGGGTCATGCGTCGTGGCTTGGTTCCACAAAATGAAGGATGGACGTGTGTGAATAACAATTGGGTGAAATAATATCAAATCATAGTAAAAACACAATAAATCGTAGATGTACTGTACCGGTGAAGCGAAGTAGAAGATCAATTAAAGAGTGAACAAAAGTAAGAGTGTAGTAAAATTAAAAGGCGAGAGAGTGGGATTTTTATTTTTCCTCCTAAAAGGAGTTGTTTTTTTTTTTTAGGGAGCTCAGGGACTGGGCTTTGGGCATGGGGCTGTGTTATTAACAGATGGGCCGTGCATAGGTTTATTTATTTATTTATCTGCACTCATTGGTTGAGAGCCGGAATCCTCTCCCGGCCCAAATTTATATACGCAAATATATATACACGCACATACTTATACATACTTATATATAAATATATATAAATCTATTTGTTTGTGACGGAGGGAGGGAGCAGTAACGCGGAGGCTCAAGACCATGGCCTCTCACAGAAGGCGATAGGACCAGAGCGGCTGAGCTGTCCAAGGACATGGTGAGAAACTCATTTTTCTGTTCTATAGGTCTAACATAGGTGGGGCTCGGGCTTCACGATTTCCATGCGGCCAGGGTTCGGGCCAACGGCTTCAGGCCGGACTCATGCTTGGGCCAGGGTTAGGCTCCAAGTTTAGAAGTGGCCGCCGTACATTCCTCGGAATGGCCGTGCCTCGTCATTGAAGTCCCCTAGTCATTTTTATCATTCGCCGGCATGAGAGAGTATGCGTCTTCTTAACCTTTTTCTATGGAAGAGATGGTGTTCGAATCCTAATATTTTTTTTTATTCCACCCTCTCCTTTTAATGTCTCTCTTATTAGCCCCTCACATTACTTAACAAGCAAAGTAAGCTTACCAAAATTGTTACCTCGAAGAACCGGAGATCCTGATATCTAAGGTTGCGAATATAAGTGAAGCCCGCAAAATCTTCATTTCAATAGGACAACGAGAAAAAAGAAATCCGATACTCGCGAACATGCCCTAGTAGTCGATACAACGCTGCTGTTCTGTGCGTGTGAACTGCTATGGGGTGTTTTGCTGCGGTCCTAAGTCGTTATCGAGCTTGGCTTGACCTGTTCCATCAGTCCTAGGGCTTGTTGGTCAGGTCCAGAGAGTTTCCAAATCTAAGCATGACAAAAAAGAAAAAAATAAATAAAGTTTAGATGTTGATTACAAGATTACAAAATCTCTTGTGTCATCGCTTTAGATTAGAAACGTGAATGCACTCAATGCTGCTTATCAAATCTCTTTCATACAAGTGTTCTCTTAAGGGCCCCTCTGTTTGCATGGAATTGAATTCTTAAGAATTCACGATCAAGTGAATCACACTGATGATCATTAAAGAGTACGAGTGATGAAAGATTTAAGGACGGAGTTGTAGACAGGAGCAAATCGCTCCGACAGAGTGATATCTCGGATCTTATTGTTTCATTATGGGGATGTTATTTGATGACCATTTATATATCTCTACTCTTATTTCTGGGGCAGTATAGATATAAAAGCCTAGAAATTCATTAGAACGTGCGTCACTTGCCAAAGTCAGCTTGCGTGATTTTTTTTTCTCTCCGTTCACATCATATGGGAGTTCACCAGATATGGGCTACAAGAAAGAACGGGACTATAGATTCTTTCATTTTATTTTATGTTAATTGGAAATGGAAAGGTCTGGGGACTTTATTCGGACACTCACGCAGCTTTACCGCTGTTTGCAGGGGCGGTAAACTCGCATTTTCCAGTTTTCCTCCACTCTGAGAGGAGGAAACCTGGCAATTGCACGTTTACCGCCGCTCTCAACGGCTGTAAACTGGATTTTCCAGTTTTCCTCCGGTGTGAGAGGAGGAAAACTGGCAATTGCAGATTTACCGCCGCTCCCATCGGCGGTAAAGTCGATTTTCCAGCTTTCCTCAGCTCCGAGCGGAGGAAAACTGGAAATTGCAGAAATGCTGCCGGTGCATATGGCGGAAATCATTCAATCCGATTTTTTTAATCATCTTTTCCCCTCTTGTGCTTGTTGGTGGGTCATGCGTCGTGGCTTGGTTCCACAAAATGAAGGATGGACGTGTGTGAATAACAATTGGGTGAAATAATATCAAATCATAGTAAAAACACAATAAATCGTAAATGTACTGTACCGGTGAAGCGAAGTAGAAGATCAATTAAAGAGTGAACAAAAGTAAGAGTGTAGTAAAATTAAAAGGCGAGAGAGTGGGATTTTTATTTTTCCTCCTAAAAGGAGTTGTTTTTTTTTTTTTTTTTTTGTGGGAGCTCAGGGACTGGGCTTTGGGCATGGGGCTGTGTTATTAACAGATGGGCCGTGCATAGGTTTATTTATTTATTTATCTGCACTCATTGGTTGAGAGCCGGAATCCTCTCCCGGCCCAAATTTATATACGCAAATATATATACACGCACATACTTATACATACTTATATATAAATATATATAAATCTATTTGTTTGTGACGGAGGGAGGGAGCAGTAACGCGGAGGCTCAAGACCATGACCTCTCACAGAAGGCGATAGGACCAGAGCGGCTGAGCTGTCCAAGGACATGGTGAGAAACTCATTTTTCTGTTCTATAGGTCTAACATAGGTGGGGCTCGGGCTTCACGATTTCCATGCGGCCAGGGTTCGGGCCAACGGCTTCAGGCCGGACTCATGCTTGGGCCAGGGTTAGGCTCCAAGTTTAGAAGTGGCCGCCGTACATTCCTCGGAATGGCCGTGCCTCGTCATTGAAGTCCCCTAGTCATTTTTATCATTCGCCGGCATGAGAGAGTATGCGTCTTCTTAACCTTTTTCTATGGAAGAGATGGTGTTCGAATCCTAATATTTTTTTTTATTCCACCCTCTCCTTTTAATGTCTCTCTTATTAGCCCCTCACATTACTTAACAAGCAAAGTAAGCTTACCAAAATTGTTACCTCGAAGAACCGGAGATCCTGATATCTAAGGTTGCGAATATAAGTGAAGCCCGCAAAATCTTCATTTCAATAGGACAACGAGAAAAAAGAAATCCGATACTCGCGAACATGCCCTAGTAGTCGATACAACGCTGCTGTTCTGTGCGTGTGAACAGCTATGGGGTGTTTTGCTGCGGTCCTAAGTCGTTATCGAGCTTGGCTTGACCTGTTCCACCAGTCCTAGGGCTTGTTGGTCAGGTCCAGAGAGTTTCCAAATCTAAGCATGACAAAAAAGAAAAAAATAAATAAAGTTTAGATGTTGATTACAAGATTACAAAATCTCGTGTCATCGCTTTAGATTAGAAACGTGAATGCACTCAATGCTGCTTATAAAATCTCTTTCATACAAGTGTTCTCTTAAGGGCCCCTCTGTTTGCATGGAATTGAATTCTTAAGAATTCACGATCAAGTGAATCACACTGATGATCATTAAAGAGTACGAGTGATGAAAGATTTAAGGACGGAGTTGTAGACAGGAGCAAATCGCTCTGACAGAGTGATATCTCGGATCTTATTGTTTCATTATGGGGATGTTATTTGATGACCATTTATATATCTCTACTCTTATTTCTGGGGCAGTATAGATATAAAAGCCTAGAAATTCATTAGAACGTGCGTCACTTGCCAAAGTCAGCTTGCGTGATTTTTTTTTCTCTCCGTTCACATCATATGGGAGTTCACCAGATATGGGCTACAAGAAAGAACGGGACTATAGATTCTTTCATTTTATTTTATGTTAATTGGAAATGGAAAGGTCTGGGGACTTTATTCGGACACTCACGCTGCTTTACCGCTGCTTGCAGGGGCGGTAAACTCGCATTTTCCAGTTTTCCTCCACTCTGAGAGGAGGAAACCTGGCAATTGCAGGTTTACCGCCGCTCTCATCGGCGGTAAACTGGATTTTCCAGTTTTCCTCCGGTGTGAGAGTAGGAAAATTGGCAATTGCAGCTTTACCGCCGCTCCCATCGGCGGTAAAGTCGATTTTCCAGCTTTCCCCAGCTCCGAGCGGAGGAAAACCGGAAATTGCAGAAATGCTGCCGATGCATATGGCGGAAATCATTCAATCCGATTTTTTTAATCATCTTTTCCCCTCTTGTGCTTGTTGGTGGGTCATGCGTCGTGGCTTGGTTCCACAAAATGAAGGATGGACGTGTGTGAATAACAATTGGGTGAAATAATATCAAATCATAGTAAAAACACAATAAATCGTAGATGTACTGTACCGGTGAAGCGAAGTAGAAGATCAATTAAAGAGTGAACAAAAGTAAGAGTGTAGTAAAATTAAAAGGCGAGAGAGTGGGATTTTTATTTTTCCTCCTAAAAGGAGTTGTTTTTTTTTTTTTTAGGGAGCTCAGGGACTGGGCTTTGGGCATGGGGCTGTGTTATTAACAGATGGGCCGTGCATAGGTTTATTTATTTATTTATCTGCACTCATTGGTTGAGAGCCGGAATCCTCTCCCGGCCCAAATTTATATACGCAAATATATATACACGCACATACTTATACATACTTATATATAAATATATATAAATCTATTTGTTTGTGACGGAGGGAGGGAGCAGTAACGCGGAGGCTCAAGACCATGACCTCTCACAGAAGGCGATAGGACCAGAGCGGCTGAGCTGTCCAAGGACATGGTGAGAAACTCATTTTTCTGTTCTATAGGTCTAACATAGGTGGGGCTCGGGCTTCACGATTTCCATGCGGCCAGGGTTCGGGCCAACGGCTTCAGGCCGGACTCATGCTTGGGCCAGGGTTAGGCTCCAAGTTTAGAAGTGGCCGCCGTACATTCCTCGGAATGGCCGTGCCTCGTCATTGAAGTCCCCTAGTCATTTTTATCATTCGCCGGCATGAGAGAGTATGCGTCTTCTTAACCTTTTTCTATGGAAGAGATGGTGTTCGAATCCTAATATTTTTTTTTATTCCACCCTCTCCTTTTAATGTCTCTCTTATTAGCCCCTCACATTACTTAACAAGCAAAGTAAGCTTACCAAAATTGTTACCTCGAAGAACCGGAGATCCTGATATCTAAGGTTGCGAATATAAGTGAAGCCCCCAAAATCTTCATTTCAATAGGACAACGGGAAAAAAGAAATCCGATACTCGCGAACACGCCCTAGTAGTCGATACAACGCTGCTGTTCTGTGCGTGTGAACAGCTATGGGGTGTTTTGCTGCGGTCCTAAGTCGTTATCGAGCTTGGCTTGACCTGTTCCATCAGTCCTAGGGCTTGTTGGTCAGGTCCAGAGAGTTTCCAAATCTAAGCATGACAAAAAAGAAAAAAATAAATAAAGTTTAGATGTTGATTACAAGATTACAAAATCTCTTGCGTCATCGCTTTAGATTAGAAACGTGAATGCACTCAATGCTGCTTATAAAATCTCTTTCATACAAGTGTTCTCTTAAGGGCCCCTCTGTTTGCATGGAATTGAATTCTTAAGAATTCACGATCAAGTGAATCACACTGATGATCATTAAAGAGTACGAGTGATGAAAGATTTAAGGACGGAGTTGTAGACAGGAGCAAATCGCTCTGACAGAGTGATATCTCGGATCTTATTGTTTCATTATGGGGATGTTATTTGATGACCATTTATATATCTCTACTCTTATTTCTGGGGCAGTATAGATATAAAAGCCTAGAAATTCATTAGAACGTGCGTCACTTGCCAAAGTCAGCTTGCGTGATTTTTTTCTCTCTCCGTTCACATCATATGGGAGTTCACCAGATATGGGCTACAAGAAAGAACGGGACTATAGATTCTTTCATTTTATTTTATGTTAATTGGAAATGGAAAGGTCTGGGGACTTTATTCGGACACTCACGCAGCTTTACCGCTGCTTGCAGGGGCGGTAAACTCGCATTTTCCAGTTTTCCTCCACTCTGGGAGGAGGAAACCTGGCAATTACAGGTTTACCGCCGCTCTCATCGGCGGTAAACTGGATTTTCCAGTTTTCCTCCGGTGTGAGAGGAGGGAAACTGGCAATTGCAGCTTTACCGCCGCTCCCATCGGCGGTAAAGTCTATTTTCCAGCTTTCCTCCGCTCCGAGAGGAGGAAAACTGGAAATTGCATAAATGCTGCCGGTGCATATGGCGGAAATCATTCAATCCGATTTTTTTAATCATCTTTTCCCCTCTTGTGCTTGTTGGTGGGTCATGCGTCGTGGCTTGGTTCCACAAAATGAAGGATGGACGTGTGTGAATAACAATTGGGTGAAATAATATCAAATCATAGTAAAAACACAATAAATCGTAGATGTACTGTACCGGTGAAGCGAAGTAGAAGATCAATTAAAGAGTGAACAAAAGTAAGAGTGTAGTAGAATTAAAAGGCGAGAGAGTGGGATTTTTATTTTTCCACCTAAAAGGAGTTGTTTTTTTTTTTTTTAGGGAGCTCACGGACTGGGCTTTGGGCATGGGGCTGTGTTATTAACAGATGGGCCGTGCATAGGTTTATTTATTTATTTATTTGCACTCATTGGTTGAGAGCCGGAATCCTCTCCCGGCCCAAATTTATATACACAAATATATATACACGCACATACTTATACATACTTATATATAAATATATATAAATCTATTTGTTTGTGACGGAGGGAGGGAGCAGTAACGCGGAGGCTCAAGACCATGACCTCTCACAGAAGGTGATAGGACCAGAGCGGCTGAGCTGTCCAAGGACATGGTGAGAAACTCATTTTTCTGTTCTATAGGTCTAACATAGGTGGGGCTCGGGCTTCACGATTTCCATGCGGCCAGGGTTCGGGCCAACAGCTTCAGGCCGGACTCATGCTTGGGCCAGGGTTAGGCTCCAAGTTTAGAAGTGGCCGCCGTACATTCCTCGGAATGGCCGTGCCTCGTCATTGAAGTCCCCTAGTCATTTTTATCATTCGCCGGCATGGGAGAGTATGCGTCTTCTTAACCTTTTTCTATGGAAGAGATGGTGTTCGAATCCTAATATTTTTTTTATTCCACCCTCTCCTTTTAATGTCTCTCTTATTAGCCCCTCACATTACTTAACAAGCAGAGTAAGCTTACCAAAATTGTTACCTCGAAGAACCGGAGATCCTGATATCTAAGGTTGCGAATATAAGTGAAGCCACCAAAATCTTCATTTCAATAGGACAACGAGAAAAAAGAAATCCGATACTCGCGAACACGCCCTAGTAGTCGATACAACGCTGCTGTTCTGTGCGTGTGAACAGCTATGGGGTGTTTTGCTGCGGTCCTAAGTCGTTATCGAGCTTGGCTTGACCTGTTCCATCAGTCCTAGGGCTTGTTGGTCAGGTCCAGAGAGTTTCCAAATCTAAGCATGACAAAAAAGAAAAAAATAAATAAAGTTTAGATGTTGATTACAAGATTACAAAATCTCTTGCGTCATCGCTTTAGATTAGAAACGTGAATGCACTCAATGCTGCTTATAAAATCTCTTTCATACAAGTGTTCTCTTAAGGGCCCCTCTGTTTGCATGGAATTGAATTCTTAAGAATTCACGATCAAGTGAATCACACTGATGATCATTAAAGAGTACGAGTGATGAAAGATTTAAGGACGGAGTTGTAGACAGGAGCAAATCGCTCTGACAGAGTGATATCTCGGATCTTATTGTTTCATTATGGGGATGTTATTTGATGACCATTTATATATCTCTACTCTTATTTCTGGGGCAGTATAGATATAAAAGCCTAGAAATTCATTAGAACGTGCGTCACTTGCCAAAGTCAGCTTGCGTGATTTTTTTCTCTCTCCGTTCACATCATATGGGAGTTCACCAGATATGGGCTACAAGAAAGAACGGGACTATAGATTCTTTCATTTTATTTTATGTTAATTGGAAATGGAAAGGTCTGGGGACTTTATTCGGACACTCACGCAGCTTTACCGCTGCTTGCAGGGGCGGTAAACTCGCATTTTCCAGTTTTCCTCCACTCTGGGAGGAGGAAACCTGGCAATTGCAGGTTTACCGCGGCTCTCATCGGCGGTAAACTGGATTTTCCAGTTTTCCTCCGGTGTGAGAGGAGGGAAACTGGCAATTGCTGCTTTACCGCCGCTCCCATCGGCGGTAAAGTCTATTTTCCAGCTTTCCTCCGCTCCGAGAGGAGGAAAACTGGAAATTGCATAAATGCTGCCGGTGCATATGGCGGAAATCATTCAATCCGATTTTTTTAATCATCTTTTCCCCTCTTGTGCTTGTTGGTGGGTCATGCGTCGTGGCTTGGTTCCACAAAATGAAGGATGGACGTGTGTGAATAACAATTGGGTGAAATAATATCAAATCATAGTAAAAACACAATAAATCGTAGATGTACTGTACCGGTGAAGCGAAGTAGAAGATCAATTAAAGAGTGAACAAAAGTAAGAGTGTAGTAGAATTAAAAGGCGAGAGAGTGGGATTTTTATTTTTCCACCTAAAAGGAGTTGTTTTTTTTTTTTTTAGGGAGCTCACGGACTGGGCTTTGGGCATGGGGCTGTGTTATTAACAGATGGGCCGTGCATAGGTTTATTTATTTATTTATTTGCACTCATTGGTTGAGAGCCGGAATCCTCTCCCGGCCCAAATTTATATACACAAATATATATACACGCACATACTTATACATACTTATATATAAATATATATAAATCTATTTGTTTGTGACGGAGGGAGGGAGCAGTAACGCGGAGGCTCAAGACCATGACCTCTCACAGAAGGTGATAGGACCAGAGCGGCTGAGCTGTCCAAGGACATGGTGAGAAACTCATTTTTCTGTTCTATAGGTCTAACATAGGTGGGGCTCGGGCTTCACGATTTCCATGCGGCCAGGGTTCGGGCCAACAGCTTCAGGCCGGACTCATGCTTGGGCCAGGGTTAGGCTCCAAGTTTAGAAGTGGCCGCCGTACATTCCTCGGAATGGCCGTGCCTCGTCATTGAAGTCCCCTAGTCATTTTTATCATTCGCCGGCATGGGAGAGTATGCGTCTTCTTAACCTTTTTCTATGGAAGAGATGGTGTTCGAATCCTAATATTTTTTTTTATTCCACCCTCTCCTTTTAATGTCTCTCTTATTAGCCCCTCACATTACTTAACAAGCAGAGTAAGCTTACCAAAATTGTTACCTCGAAGAACCGGAGATCCTGATATCTAAGGTTGCGAATATAAGTGAAGCCACCAAAATCTTCATTTCAATAGGACAACGAGAAAAAAGAAATCCGATACTCGCGAACACGCCCTAGTAGTCGATACAACGCTGCTGTTCTGTGCGTGTGAACAGCTATGGGGTGTTTTGCTGCGGTCCTAAGTCGTTATCGAGCTTGGCTTGACCTATTCCATCAGTCCTAGGGCTTGTTGGTCAGGTCCAGAGAGTTTCCAAATCTAAGCATGACAAAAAAGAAAAAAATAAATAAAGTTTAGATGTTGATTACAAGATTACAAAATCTCTTGCGTCATCGCTTTAGATTAGAAACGTGAATGCACTCAATGCTGCTTATAAAATCTCTTTCATACAAGTGTTCTCTTAAGGGCCCCTCTGTTTGCATGGAATTGAATTCTTAAGAATTCACGATCAAGTGAATCACACTGATGATCATTAAAGAGTACGAGTGATGAAAGATTTAAGGACGGAGTTGTAGACAGGAGCAAATCGCTCTGACAGAGTGATATCTCGGATCTTATTGTTTCATTATGGGGATGTTATTTGATGACCATTTATATATCTCTACTCTTATTTCTGGGGCAGTATAGATATAAAAGCCTAGAAATTCATTAGAACGTGCGTCACTTGCCAAAGTCAGCTTGCGTGATTTTTTTCTCTCTCCGTTCACATCATATGGGAGTTCACCAGATATGGGCTACAAGAAAGAACGGGACTATAGATTCTTTCATTTTATTTTATGTTAATTGGAAATGGAAAGGTCTGGGGACTTTATTCGGACACTCACGCAGCTTTACCGCTGCTTGCAGGGGCGGTAAACTCGCATTTTCCAGTTTTCCTCCACTCTGGGAGGAGGAAACCTGGCAATTGCAGGTTTACCGCCGCTCTCATCGGCGGTAAACTGGATTTTCCAGTTTTCCTCCGGTGTGAGAGGAGGGAAACTGGCAATTGCTGCTTTACCGCCGCTCCCATCGGCGGTAAAGTCTATTTTCCAGCTTTCCTCCGCTCCGAGAGGAGGAAAACTGGAAATTGCATAAATGCTGCCGGTGCATATGGCGGAAATCATTCAATCCGATTTTTTTAATCATCTTTTCCCCTCTTGTGCTTGTTGGTGGGTCATGCGTCGTGGCTTGGTTCCACAAAATGAAGGATGGACGTGTGTGAATAACAATTGGGTGAAATAATATCAAATCATAGTAAAAACACAATAAATCGTAGATGTACTGTACCGGTGAAGCGAAGTAGAAGATCAATTAAAGAGTGAACAAAAGTAAGAGTGTAGTAGAATTAAAAGGCGAGAGAGTGGGATTTTTATTTTTCCACCTAAAAGGAGTTGTTTTTTTTTTTTTTAGGGAGCTCACGGACTGGGCTTTGGGCATGGGGCTGTGTTATTAACAGATGGGCCGTGCATAGGTTTATTTATTTGCACTCATTGGTTGAGAGCCGGAATCCTCTCCCGGCCCAAATTTATATACACAAATATATATACACGCACATACTTATACATACTTATATATAAATATATATAAATCTATTTGTTTGTGACGGAGGGAGGGAGCAGTAACGCGGAGGCTCAAGACCATGACCTCTCACAGAAGGTGATAGGACCAGAGCGGCTGAGCTGTCCAAGGACATGGTGAGAAACTCATTTTTCTGTTCTATAGGTCTAACATAGGTGGGGCTCGGGCTTCACGATTTCCATGCGGCCAGGGTTCGGGCCAACAGCTTCAGGCCGGACTCATGCTTGGGCCAGGGTTAGGCTCCAAGTTTAGAAGTGGCCGCCGTACATTCCTCGGAATGGCCGTGGCTCGTCATTGAAGTCCCCTAGTCATTTTTATCATTCGCCGGCATGGGAGAGTATGCGTCTTCTTAACCTTTTTCTATGGAAGAGATGGTGTTCGAATCCTAATATTTTTTTTATTCCACCCTCTCCTTTTAATGTCTCTCTTATTAGCCCCTCACATTACTTAACAAGCAGAGTAAGCTTACCAAAATTGTTACCTCGAAGAACCGGAGATCCTGATATCTAAGGTTGCGAATATAAGTGAAGCCACCAAAATCTTCATTTCAATAGGACAACGAGAAAAAAGAAATCCGATACTCGCGAACACGCCCTAGTAGTCGATACAACGCTGCTGTTCTGTGCGTGTGAACAGCTATGGGGTGTTTTGCTGCGGTCCTAAGTCGTTATCGAGCTTGGCTTGACCTGTTCCATCAGTCCTAGGGCTTGTTGGTCAGGTCCAGAGAGTTTCCAAATCTAAGCATGACAAAAAAGAAAAAAATAAATAAAGTTTAGATGTTGATTACAAGATTACAAAATCTCTTGCGTCATCGCTTTAGATTAGAAACGTGAATGCACTCAATGCTGCTTATAAAATCTCTTTCATACAAGTGTTCTCTTAAGGGCCCCTCTGTTTGCATGGAATTGAATTCTTAAGAATTCACGATCAAGTGAATCACACTGATGATCATTAAAGAGTACGAGTGATGAAAGATTTAAGGACGGAGTTGTAGACAGGAGCAAATCGCTCTGACAGAGTGATATCTCGGATCTTATTGTTTCATTATGGGGATGTTATTTGATGACCATTTATATATCTCTACTCTTATTTCTGGGGCAGTATAGATATAAAAGCCTAGAAATTCATTAGAACGTGCGTCACTTGCCAAAGTCAGCTTGCGTGATTTTTTTCTCTCTCCGTTCACATCATATGGGAGTTCACCAGATATGGGCTACAAGAAAGAACGGGACTATAGATTCTTTCATTTTATTTTATGTTAATTGGAAATGGAAAGGTCTGGGGACTTTATTCGGACACTCACGCAGCTTTACCGCTGCTTGCAGGGGCGGTAAACTCGCATTTTCCAGTTTTCCTCCACTCTGGGAGGAGGAAACCTGGCAATTACAGGTTTACCGCCGCTCTCATCGGCGGTAAACTGGATTTTCCAGTTTTCCTCCGGTGTGAGAGGAGGGAAACTGGCAATTGCTGCTTTACCGCCGCTCCCATCGGCGGTAAAGTCTATTTTCCAGCTTTCCTCCGCTCCGAGAGGAGGAAAACTGGAAATTGCATAAATGCTGCCGGTGCATATGGCGGAAATCATTCAATCCGATTTTTTTAATCATCTTTTCCCCTCTTGTGCTTGTTGGTGGGTCATGCGTCGTGGCTTGGTTCCACAAAATGAAGGATGGACGTGTGTGAATAACAATTGGGTGAAATAATATCAAATCATAGTAAAAACACAATAAATCGTAGATGTACTGTACCGGTGAAGCGAAGTAGAAGATCAATTAAAGAGTGAACAAAAGTAAGAGTGTAGTAGAATTAAAAGGCGAGAGAGTGGGATTTTTATTTTTCCACCTAAAAGGAGTTGTTTTTTTTTTTTTTAGGGAGCTCACGGACTGGGCTTTGGGCATGGGGCTGTGTTATTAACAGATGGGCCGTGCATAGGTTTATTTATTTGCACTCATTGGTTGAGAGCCGGAATCCTCTCCCGGCCCAAATTTATATACACAAATATATATACACGCACATACTTATACATACTTATATATAAATATATATAAATCTATTTGTTTGTGACGGAGGGAGGGAGCAGTAACGCGGAGGCTCAAGACCATGACCTCTCACAGAAGGTGATAGGACCAGAGCGGCTGAGCTGTCCAAGGACATGGTGAGAAACTCATTTTTCTGTTCTATAGGTCTAACATAGGTGGGGCTCGGGCTTCACGATTTCCATGCGGCCAGGGTTCGGGCCAACAGCTTCAGGCCGGACTCATGCTTGGGCCAGGGTTAGGCTCCAAGTTTAGAAGTGGCCGCCGTACATTCCTCGGAATGGCCGTGCCTCGTCATTGAAGTCCCCTAGTCATTTTTATCATTCGCCGGCATGGGAGAGTATGCGTCTTCTTAACCTTTTTCTATGGAAGAGATGGTGTTCGAATCCTAATATTTTTTTTATTCCACCCTCTCCTTTTAATGTCTCTCTTATTAGCCCCTCACATTACTTAACAAGCAGAGTAAGCTTACCAAAATTGTTACCTCGAAGAACCGGAGATCCTGATATCTAAGGTTGCGAATATAAGTGAAGCCACCAAAATCTTCATTTCAATAGGACAACGAGAAAAAAGAAATCCGATACTCGCGAACACGCCCTAGTAGTCGATACAACGCTGCTGTTCTGTGCGTGTGAACAGCTATGGGGTGTTTTGCTGCGGTCCTAAGTCGTTATCGAGCTTGGCTTGACCTGTTCCATCAGTCCTAGGGCTTGTTGGTCAGGTCCAGAGAGTTTCCAAATCTAAGCATGACAAAAAAGAAAAAAATAAATAAAGTTTAGATGTTGATTACAAGATTACAAAATCTCTTGCGTCATCGCTTTAGATTAGAAACGTGAATGCACTCAATGCTGCTTATAAAATCTCTTTCATACAAGTGTTCTCTTAAGGGCCCCTCTGTTTGCATGGAATTGAATTCTTAAGAATTCACGATCAAGTGAATCACACTGATGATCATTAAAGAGTACGAGTGATGAAAGATTTAAGGACGGAGTTGTAGACAGGAGCAAATCGCTCTGACAGAGTGATATCTCGGATCTTATTGTTTCATTATGGGGATGTTATTTGATGACCATTTATATATCTCTACTCTTATTTCTGGGGCAGTATAGATATAAAAGCCTAGAAATTCATTAGAACGTGCGTCACTTGCCAAAGTCAGCTTGCGTGATTTTTTTCTCTCTCCGTTCACATCATATGGGAGTTCACCAGATATGGGCTACAAGAAAGAACGGGACTATAGATTCTTTCATTTTATTTTATGTTAATTGGAAATGGAAAGGTCTGGGGACTTTATTCGGACACTCACGCAGCTTTACCGCTGCTTGCAGGGGCGGTAAACTCGCATTTTCCAGTTTTCCTCCACTCTGGGAGGAGGAAACCTGGCAATTACAGGTTTACCGCCGCTCTCATCGGCGGTAAACTGGATTTTCCAGTTTTCCTCCGGTGTGAGAGGAGGGAAACTGGCAATTGCTGCTTTACCGCCGCTCCCATCGGCGGTAAAGTCTATTTTCCAGCTTTCCTCCGCTCCGAGAGGAGGAAAACTGGAAATTGCATAAATGCTGCCGGTGCATATGGCGGAAATCATTCAATCCGATTTTTTTAATCATCTTTTCCCCTCTTGTGCTTGTTGGTGGGTCATGCGTCGTGGCTTGGTTCCACAAAATGAAGGATGGACGTGTGTGAATAACAATTGGGTGAAATAATATCAAATCATAGTAAAAACACAATAAATCGTAGATGTACTGTACCGGTGAAGCGAAGTAGAAGATCAATTAAAGAGTGAACAAAAGTAAGAGTGTAGTAGAATTAAAAGGCGAGAGAGTGGGATTTTTATTTTTCCACCTAAAAGGAGTTGTTTTTTTTTTTTTTAGGGAGCTCACGGACTGGGCTTTGGGCATGGGGCTGTGTTATTAACAGATGGGCCGTGCATAGGTTTATTTATTTGCACTCATTGGTTGAGAGCCGGAATCCTCTCCCGGCCCAAATTTATATACACAAA
Source organism: Persea americana (assembly GCA_029852735.1). NCBI lineage: Eukaryota > Viridiplantae > Streptophyta > Magnoliopsida > Laurales > Lauraceae > Persea > Persea americana. The sequence continues at coordinate 52,992,744 of CM056814.1, read as the reverse complement.
TATATATACACGCACATACTTATACATACTTATATATAAATATATATAAATCTATTTGTTTGTGACGGAGGGAGGGAGCAGTAACGCGGAGGCTCAAGACCATGACCTCTCACAGAAGGTGATAGGACCAGAGCGGCTGAGCTGTCCAAGGACATGGTGAGAAACTCATTTTTCTGTTCTATAGGTCTAACATAGGTGGGGCTCGGGCTTCACGATTTCCATGCGGCCAGGGTTCGGGCCAACAGCTTCAGGCCGGACTCATGCTTGGGCCAGGGTTAGGCTCCAAGTTTAGAAGTGGCCGCCGTACATTCCTCGGAATGGCCGTGCCTCGTCATTGAAGTCCCCTAGTCATTTTTATCATTCGCCGGCATGGGAGAGTATGCGTCTTCTTAACCTTTTTCTATGGAAGAGATGGTGTTCGAATCCTAATATTTTTTTTATTCCACCCTCTCCTTTTAATGTCTCTCTTATTAGCCCCTCACATTACTTAACAAGCAGAGTAAGCTTACCAAAATTGTTACCTCGAAGAACCGGAGATCCTGATATCTAAGGTTGCGAATATAAGTGAAGCCACCAAAATCTTCATTTCAATAGGACAACGAGAAAAAAGAAATCCGATACTCGCGAACACGCCCTAGTAGTCGATACAACGCTGCTGTTCTGTGCGTGTGAACAGCTATGGGGTGTTTTGCTGCGGTCCTAAGTCGTTATCGAGCTTGGCTTGACCTGTTCCATCAGTCCTAGGGCTTGTTGGTCAGGTCCAGAGAGTTTCCAAATCTAAGCATGACAAAAAAGAAAAAAATAAATAAAGTTTAGATGTTGATTACAAGATTACAAAATCTCTTGCGTCATCGCTTTAGATTAGAAACGTGAATGCACTCAATGCTGCTTATAAAATCTCTTTCATACAAGTGTTCTCTTAAGGGCCCCTCTGTTTGCATGGAATTGAATTCTTAAGAATTCACGATCAAGTGAATCACACTGATGATCATTAAAGAGTACGAGTGATGAAAGATTTAAGGACGGAGTTGTAGACAGGAGCAAATCGCTCTGACAGAGTGATATCTCGGATCTTATTGTTTCATTATGGGGATGTTATTTGATGACCATTTATATATCTCTACTCTTATTTCTGGGGCAGTATAGATATAAAAGCCTAGAAATTCATTAGAACGTGCGTCACTTGCCAAAGTCAGCTTGCGTGATTTTTTTCTCTCTCCGTTCACATCATATGGGAGTTCACCAGATATGGGCTACAAGAAAGAACGGGACTATAGATTCTTTCATTTTATTTTATGTTAATTGGAAATGGAAAGGTCTGGGGACTTTATTCGGACACTCACGCAGCTTTACCGCTGCTTGCAGGGGCGGTAAACTCGCATTTTCCAGTTTTCCTCCACTCTGGGAGGAGGAAACCTGGCAATTACAGGTTTACCGCCGCTCTCATCGGCGGTAAACTGGATTTTCCAGTTTTCCTCCGGTGTGAGAGGAGGGAAACTGGCAATTGCTGCTTTACCGCCGCTCCCATCGGCGGTAAAGTCTATTTTCCAGCTTTCCTCCGCTCCGAGAGGAGGAAAACTGGAAATTGCATAAATGCTGCCGGTGCATATGGCGGAAATCATTCAATCCGATTTTTTTAATCATCTTTTCCCCTCTTGTGCTTGTTGGTGGGTCATGCGTCGTGGCTTGGTTCCACAAAATGAAGGATGGACGTGTGTGAATAACAATTGGGTGAAATAATATCAAATCATAGTAAAAACACAATAAATCGTAGATGTACTGTACCGGTGAAGCGAAGTAGAAGATCAATTAAAGAGTGAACAAAAGTAAGAGTGTAGTAGAATTAAAAGGCGAGAGAGTGGGATTTTTATTTTTCCACCTAAAAGGAGTTGTTTTTTTTTTTTTTAGGGAGCTCACGGACTGGGCTTTGGGCATGGGGCTGTGTTATTAACAGATGGGCCGTGCATAGGTTTATTTATTTGCACTCATTGGTTGAGAGCCGGAATCCTCTCCCGGCCCAAATTTATATACACAAATATATATACACGCACATACTTATACATACTTATATATAAATATATATAAATCTATTTGTTTGTGACGGAGGGAGGGAGCAGTAACGCGGAGGCTCAAGACCATGACCTCTCACAGAAGGTGATAGGACCAGAGCGGCTGAGCTGTCCAAGGACATGGTGAGAAACTCATTTTTCTGTTCTATAGGTCTAACATAGGTGGGGCTCGGGCTTCACGATTTCCATGCGGCCAGGGTTCGGGCCAACAGCTTCAGGCCGGACTCATGCTTGGGCCAGGGTTAGGCTCCAAGTTTAGAAGTGGCCGCCGTACATTCCTCGGAATGGCCGTGCCTCGTCATTGAAGTCCCCTAGTCATTTTTATCATTCGCCGGCATGGGAGAGTATGCGTCTTCTTAACCTTTTTCTATGGAAGAGATGGTGTTCGAATCCTAATATTTTTTTTATTCCACCCTCTCCTTTTAATGTCTCTCTTATTAGCCCCTCACATTACTTAACAAGCAGAGTAAGCTTACCAAAATTGTTACCTCGAAGAACCGGAGATCCTGATATCTAAGGTTGCGAATATAAGTGAAGCCACCAAAATCTTCATTTCAATAGGACAACGAGAAAAAAGAAATCCGATACTCGCGAACACGCCCTAGTAGTCGATACAACGCTGCTGTTCTGTGCGTGTGAACAGCTATGGGGTGTTTTGCTGCGGTCCTAAGTCGTTATCGAGCTTGGCTTGACCTGTTCCATCAGTCCTAGGGCTTGTTGGTCAGGTCCAGAGAGTTTCCAAATCTAAGCATGACAAAAAAGAAAAAAATAAATAAAGTTTAGATGTTGATTACAAGATTACAAAATCTCTTGCGTCATCGCTTTAGATTAGAAACGTGAATGCACTCAATGCTGCTTATAAAATCTCTTTCATACAAGTGTTCTCTTAAGGGCCCCTCTGTTTGCATGGAATTGAATTCTTAAGAATTCACGATCAAGTGAATCACACTGATGATCATTAAAGAGTACGAGTGATGAAAGATTTAAGGACGGAGTTGTAGACAGGAGCAAATCGCTCTGACAGAGTGATATCTCGGATCTTATTGTTTCATTATGGGGATGTTATTTGATGACCATTTATATATCTCTACTCTTATTTCTGGGGCAGTATAGATATAAAAGCCTAGAAATTCATTAGAACGTGCGTCACTTGCCAAAGTCAGCTTGCGTGATTTTTTTCTCTCTCCGTTCACATCATATGGGAGTTCACCAGATATGGGCTACAAGAAAGAACGGGACTATAGATTCTTTCATTTTATTTTATGTTAATTGGAAATGGAAAGGTCTGGGGACTTTATTCGGACACTCACGCAGCTTTACCGCTGCTTGCAGGGGCGGTAAACTCGCATTTTCCAGTTTTCCTCCACTCTGGGAGGAGGAAACCTGGCAATTACAGGTTTACCGCCGCTCTCATCGGCGGTAAACTGGATTTTCCAGTTTTCCTCCGGTGTGAGAGGAGGGAAACTGGCAATTGCTGCTTTACCGCCGCTCCCATCGGCGGTAAAGTCTATTTTCCAGCTTTCCTCCGCTCCGAGAGGAGGAAAACTGGAAATTGCATAAATGCTGCCGGTGCATATGGCGGAAATCATTCAATCCGATTTTTTTAATCATCTTTTCCCCTCTTGTGCTTGTTGGTGGGTCATGCGTCGTGGCTTGGTTCCACAAAATGAAGGATGGACGTGTGTGAATAACAATTGGGTGAAATAATATCAAATCATAGTAAAAACACAATAAATCGTAGATGTACTGTACCGGTGAAGCGAAGTAGAAGATCAATTAAAGAGTGAACAAAAGTAAGAGTGTAGTAGAATTAAAAGGCGAGAGAGTGGGATTTTTATTTTTCCACCTAAAAGGAGTTGTTTTTTTTTTTTTTAGGGAGCTCACGGACTGGGCTTTGGGCATGGGGCTGTGTTATTAACAGATGGGCCGTGCATAGGTTTATTTATTTGCACTCATTGGTTGAGAGCCGGAATCCTCTCCCGGCCCAAATTTATATACACAAATATATATACACGCACATACTTATACATACTTATATATAAATATATATAAATCTATTTGTTTGTGACGGAGGGAGGGAGCAGTAACGCGGAGGCTCAAGACCATGACCTCTCACAGAAGGTGATAGGACCAGAGCGGCTGAGCTGTCCAAGGACATGGTGAGAAACTCATTTTTCTGTTCTATAGGTCTAACATAGGTGGGGCTCGGGCTTCACGATTTCCATGCGGCCAGGGTTCGGGCCAACAGCTTCAGGCCGGACTCATGCTTGGGCCAGGGTTAGGCTCCAAGTTTAGAAGTGGCCGCCGTACATTCCTCGGAATGGCCGTGCCTCGTCATTGAAGTCCCCTAGTCATTTTTATCATTCGCCGGCATGAGAGAGTATGCGTCTTCTTAACCTTTTTCTATGGAAGAGATGGTGTTCGAATCCTAATATTTTTTTTTATTCCACCCTCTCCTTTTAATGTCTCTCTTATTAGCCCCTCACATTACTTAACAAGCAAAGTAAGCTTACCAAAATTGTTACCTCGAAGAACCGGAGATCCTGATATCTAAGGTTGCGAATATAAGTGAAGCCACCAAAATCTTCATTTCAATAGGACAACGAGAAAAAAGAAATCCGATACTCGCGAACACGCCCTAGTAGTCGATACAACGCTGCTGTTCTGTGCGTGTGAACAGCTATGGGGTGTTTTGCTGCGGTCCTAAGTCGTTATCGAGCTTGGCTTGACCTGTTCCATCAGTCCTAGGGCTTGTTGGTCAGGTCCAGAGAGTTTCCAAATCTAAGCATGACAAAAAAGAAAAAAATAAATAAAGTTTAGATGTTGATTACAAGATTACAAAATCTCTTGCGTCATCGCTTTAGATTAGAAACGTGAATGCACTCAATGCTGCTTATAAAATCTCTTTCATACAAGTGTTCTCTTAAGGGCCCCTCTGTTTGCATGGAATTGAATTCTTAAGAATTCACGATCAAGTGAATCACACTGATGATCATTAAAGAGTACGAGTGATGAAAGATTTAAGGACGGAGTTGTAGACAGGAGCAAATCGCTCTGACAGAGTGATATCTCGGATCTTATTGTTTCATTATGGGGATGTTATTTGATGACCATTTATATATCTCTACTCTTATTTCTGGGGCAGTATAGATATAAAAGCCTAGAAATTCATTAGAACGTGCGTCACTTGCCAAAGTCAGCTTGCGTGATTTTTTTCTCTCTCCGTTCACATCATATGGGAGTTCACCAGATATGGGCTACAAGAAAGAACGGGACTATAGATTCTTTCATTTTATTTTATGTTAATTGGAAATGGAAAGGTCTGGGGACTTTATTCGGACACTCACGCAGCTTTACCGCTGCTTGCAGGGGCGGTAAACTCGCATTTTCCAGTTTTCCTCCACTCTGGGAGGAGGAAACCTGGCAATTGCAGGTTTACCGCCGCTCTCATCGGCGGTAAACTGGATTTTCCAGTTTTCCTCCGGTGTGAGAGGAGGGAAACTGGCAATTGCTGCTTTACCGCCGCTCCCATCGGCGGTAAAGTCTATTTTCCAGCTTTCCTCCGCTCCGAGAGGAGGAAAACTGGAAATTGCATAAATGCTGCCGGTGCATATGGCGGAAATCATTCAATCCGATTTTTTTAATCATCTTTTCCCCTCTTGTGCTTGTTGGTGGGTCATGCGTCGTGGCTTGGTTCCACAAAATGAAGGATGGACGTGTGTGAATAACAATTGGGTGAAATAATATCAAATCATAGTAAAAACACAATAAATCGTAGATGTACTGTACCGGTGAAGCGAAGTAGAAGATCAATTAAAGAGTGAACAAAAGTAAGAGTGTAGTAGAATTAAAAGGCGAGAGAGTGGGATTTTTATTTTTCCACCTAAAAGGAGTTGTTTTTTTTTTTTTTAGGGAGCTCACGGACTGGGCTTTGGGCATGGGGCTGTGTTATTAACAGATGGGCCGTGCATAGGTTTATTTATTTATTTATTTGCACTCATTGGTTGAGAGCCGGAATCCTCTCCCAGCCCAAATTTATATACACAAATATATATACACGCACATACTTATACATACTTATATATAAATATATATAAATCTATTTGTTTGTGACGGAGGGAGGGAGCAGTAACGAGGAGGCTCAAGACCATGACCTCTCACAGAAGGTGATAGGACCAGAGCGGCTGAGCTGTCCAAGGACATGGTGAGAAACTCATTTTTCTGTTCTATAGGTCTAACATAGGTGGGGCTCGGGCTTCACGATTTCCATGCGGCCAGGGTTCGGGCCAACAGCTTCAGGCCGGACTCATGCTTGGGCCAGGGTTAGGCTCCAAGTTTAGAAGTGGCCGCCGTACATTCCTCGGAATGGCCGTGCCTCGTCATTGAAGTCCCCTAGTCATTTTTATCATTCGCCGGCATGAGAGAGTATGCGTCTTCTTAACCTTTTTCTATGGAAGAGATGGTGTTCGAATCCTAATATTTTTTTTTATTCGACCCTCTCCTTTTAATGTCTCTCTTATTAGCCCCTCACATTACTTAACAAGCAAAGTAAGCTTACCAAAATTGTTACCTCGAAGAACCGGAGATCCTGATATCTAAGGTTGCGAATATAAGTGAAGCCACCAAAATCTTCATTTCAATAGGACAACGAGAAAAAAGAAATCCGATACTCGCGAACACGCCCTAGTAGTCGATACAACGCTGCTGTTCTGTGCGTGTGAACAGCTATGGGGTGTTTTGCTGCGGTCCTAAGTCGTTATCGAGCTTGGCTTGACCTGTTCCATCAGTCCTAGGGCTTGTTGGTCAGGTCCAGAGAGTTTCCAAATCTAAGCATGACAAAAAAGAAAAAAATAAATAAAGTTTAGATGTTGATTACAAGATTACAAAATCTCTTGCGTCATCGCTTTAGATTAGAAACGTGAATGCACTCAATGCTGCTTATAAAATCTCTTTCATACAAGTGTTCTCTTAAGGGCCCCTCTGTTTGCATGGAATTGAATTCTTAAGAATTCACGATCAAGTGAATCACACTGATGATCATTAAAGAGTACGAGTGATGAAAGATTTAAGGACGGAGTTGTAGACAGGAGCAAATCGCTCTGACAGAGTGATATCTCGGATCTTATTGTTTCATTATGGGGATGTTATTTGATGACCATTTATATATCTCTACTCTTATTTCTGGGGCAGTATAGATATAAAAGCCTAGAAATTCATTAGAACGTGCGTCACTTGCCAAAGTCAGCTTGCGTGATTTTTTTCTCTCTCCGTTCACATCATATGGGAGTTCACCAGATATGGGCTACAAGAAAGAACGGGACTATAGATTCTTTCATTTTATTTTATGTTAATTGGAAATGGAAAGGTCTGGGGACTTTATTCGGACACTCACGCAGCTTTACCGCTGCTTGCAGGGGCGGTAAACTCGCATTTTCCAGTTTTCCTCCACTCTGAGAGGAGGAAACCTGGCAATTGCAGGTTTACCGCCGCTCTCATCGGCGGTAAACCGGATTTTCCAGTTTTCCTCCGGTGGGAGAGGAGGAAAACTGGCAATTGCATCTTTACCGCCGCTCCCATCGGCGGTAAAGTCGATTTTCCAGCTTCCCTCCGCTCCGAGAGGAGGAAAACTGGAAATTGCATAAATGCTGCCGGTGCATATGGCGGAAATCATTCAATCCGATTTTTTTAATCATCTTTTCCCCTCTTGTGCTTGTTGGTGGGTCATGCGTCGTGGCTTGGTTCCACAAAATGAAGGATGGACGTGTGTGAATAACAATTGGGTGAAATAATATCAAATCATAGTAAAAACACAATAAATCGTAGATGTACTGTACCGGTGAAGCGAAGTAGAAGATCAATTAAAGAGTGAACAAAAGTAAGAGTGTAGTAGAATTAAAAGGCGAGAGAGTGGGATTTTTATTTTTCCACCTAAAAGGAGTTGTTTTTTTTTTTTTTTTTTTTTGAGGGAGCTCACGGACTGGGCTTTGGGCATGGGGCTGTGTTATTAACAGATGGGCCGTGCATAGGTTTATTTATTTATTTATTTGCACTCATTGGTTGAGAGCCGGAATCCTCTCCCGGCCCAAATTTATATACACAAATATATATACACGCACATACTTATACATACTTATATATAAATATATATAAATCTATTTGTTTGTGACGGAGGGAGGGAGCAGTAACGCGGAGGCTCAAGACCATGACCTCTCACAGAAGGTGATAGGACCAGAGCGGCTGAGCTGTCCAAGGACATGGTGAGAAACTCATTTTTCTGTTCTATAGGTCTAACATAGGTGGGGCTCGGGCTTCACGATTTCCATGCGGCCAGGGTTCGGGCCAACAGCTTCAGGCCGGACTCATGCTTGGGCCAGGGTTAGGCTCCAAGTTTAGAAGTGGCCGCCGTACATTCCTCGGAATGGCCGTGCCTCGTCATTGAAGTCCCCTAGTCATTTTTATCATTCGCCGGCATGAGAGAGTATGCGTCTTCTTAACCTTTTTCTATGGAAGAGATGGTGTTCGAATCCTAATATTTTTTTTTTATTCCACCCTCTCCTTTTAATGTCTCTCTTATTAGCCCCTCACATTACTCAACAAGCAAACTAAGCTTACCAAAATTGTTACCTCGAAGAACCGGAGATCCTGATATCTAAGGTTGCGAATATAAGTGAAGCCACCAAAATCTTCGTTTCAACAGGACAACGAGAAAAAAAAATCCGATACTCGCGAACATGCCCTAGTAGTCGATACAACGCTGCTGTGCTGTGCGTGTGAACAGCTATGGGGTGTTTTGCTGCGGTCCTAAGTCGTTATCGAGCTTGGCTTGACCTGTTCCATCAGTCCTAGGGCTTGTTGGTCAGGTCCAGAGAGTTTCCAAATCTATGCATGACAAAACAGAAAAAAATAAATAAAGTTTAGATGTTGATTACAAGATTACAAAATCTCTTGCGTCATCGCTTTAGATTAGAAACGTGAATGCACTCAATGCTGCTTATAAAATTTCTTTCATACAAGTGTTCTCTTAAGGGCCCCTCTGTTTGCATGGAATTGAATTCTTAAGAATTCACGATCAAGTGAATCACACTGATGATCATTAAAGAGTACGAGTGATGAAAGATTTAAGGACGGAGTTGTAGACAGGAGCAAATCGCTCTGACAGAGTGATATCTCGGATCTTATTGTTTCATTATGGGGATGTTATTTGATGACCATTTATATATCTCTACTCTTATTTCTGGGGCAGTATAGATATAAAAGCCTAGAAATTCATTAGAACGTGCGCCACTTGCCAAAGTCAGCTTGCGTGATTTTTTTTTCTCTCCGTTCACATCATATGGGAGTTCACCAGATATGGGCTACAAGAAAGAACGGGACTATAGATTCTTTTATTTTATTTTATTTTTATTGGAAATGGAAAGGTCTGGGGACTTTATTCGGACACTCACGCAGCTTTACCGCTGCTTACAGGGGCGGTAAACTCGCATTTTCCAGTTTTCCTCCACTCTGGGAGGAGGAAACCTGGCAATTGCAGGTTTACCGCCGCTCTCATCGGCGGTAAACTGGATTTTCCAGTTTCCCTCCGGTGTGAGAGGAGGAAAACTGGCAATTGCAGCTTTACCGCCTCTCCCATCGGCGGTAAAGTCTATTTTCCAGCTTTCCTCCGCTCCGAGAGGAGGAAAACTGGAAATTGCACAAATGCTGCCGGTGCATATGGCGGAAATCATTCAATCCGATTTTCTTAATCATTATTTCCCCTCTTGTGCTTGTTGGTGGGTCATGCGTCGTGGCTTGGTTCCACAAAATGAAGGATGGACGTGTGTGAATAACAATTGGGTGAAATAATATCAAATCATAGTAAAAACACAATAAATCGTAGATGTACTGTACCGGTGAAGCGAAGTAGAAGATCAATTAAAGAGTGAACAAAAGTAAGAGTGTAGTAGAATTAAAAGGCGAGAGAGTGGGATTTTTATTTTTCCACCTAAAAGGAGTTGTTTTTTTTTTTTTTTTTTTTTTGAGGGAGCTCACGGACTGGGCTTTGGGCATGGGGCTGTGTTATTAACAGATGGGCCGTGCATAGGTTTATTTATTTATTTATTTGCACTCATTGGTTGAGAGCCGGAATCCTCTCCCGGCCCAAATTTATATACACAAATATATATACACGCACATACTTATACATACTTATATATAAATATATATAAATCTATTTGTTTGAGACGGAGGGAGGGAGCAGTAACGCGGAGGCTCAAGACCATGACCTCTCACAGAAGGTGATAGGACCAGAGCGGCTGAGCTGTCCAAGGAGATGGTGAGAAAATCATTTTTCTGTTCTATAGGTCTAACATAGGTGGGGCTCGGGCTTCACGATTTCCATGCGGCCAGGGTTCGGGCCAACAGCTTCAGGCCGGACTCATGCTTGGGCCAGGGTTAGGCTCCAAGTTTAGAAGTGGCCGCCGTACATTCCTCGGAATGGCCGTGCCTCGTCATTGAAGTCCCCTAGTCATTTTTATCATTTGCCGGCATGAGAGAGTATGCGTCTTCTTAACCTTTTTCTATGGAAGAGATGGTGTTCGAATCCTAATATTTTTTTTTATTCCACCCTCTCCTTTTAATGTCTCTCTTATTAGCCCCTCACATTACTCAACAAGCAAAGTAAGCTTACCAAAATTGTTACCTCGAAGAACCGGAGATCCTGATATCTAAGGTTCCGAATATAAGTGAAGCCACCAAAATCTTCATTTCAATAGGACAACGAGAAAAAAGAAATCCGATAGTCGCGAACATGCCCTAGTAGTCGATACAACGCTGCTGTTCTGTGCGTGTGAACAGCTATGGGGTGTTTTGCTGCGGTCCTAAGTCGTTATCGAGCTTGGCTTGACCTGTTCCATCAGTCCTAGGGCTTGTTGGTCAGGTCCAGAGAGTTTCCAAATCTAAGCATGACAAAAAAGAAAAAAATAAATAAAGTTTAGATGTTGATTACAAGATTACAAAATCTCTTGGGTCATCGCTTTAGATTAGAAACGTGAATGCACTCAATGCTGTTTATAAAATTTCTTTCATACTAGTGTTCTCTTAAGGGCCCCTCTGTTTGCATGGAATTGAATTCTTAAGAATTCACGATCAAGTGAATCACACTGATGATCATTAAAGAGTACGAGTGATGAAAGATTTAAGGACGGAGTTGTAGACCGGAGCAAATCGCTCTGACAGAGTGATATCTCGGATCTTATTGTTTCATTATGGGGATGTTATTTGATGACCATTTATATATCTCTACTCTTATTTCTGGGGCAGTATAGATATAAAAGCCTAGAAATTCATTAGAACGTGCGCCACTTGCCAAAGTCAGCTTGCGTGATTTTTTTTTCTCTCCGTTCACATCATATGGGAGTTCACCAGATATGGGCTACAAGAAAGAACGGGACTATAGATTCTTTCATTTTATTTTATGTTAATTGGAAATGGAAAGGTCTGGGGACTTTATTCGGACACTCACGCAGCTTTACCGCTGCTTGCAGGGGCGGTAAACTCGCATTTTCCAGTTGGCAATTGCAGCTTTACCGCCGCTCCCATCGGCGGTAAAGTCTATTTTCCAGCTTTCCTCCGCTCCGAGAGGAGGAAAACTGGAAATTGCAGAAATGCTGCCGGTGCATATGCCGGAAATCATTCAATCCGATTTTCTTAATCATTATTTCCCCTCTTGTGCTTGTTGGTGGGTCATGCGTCGTGGCTTGGTTCCACAAAATGAAGGATGGACGTGTGTGAATAACAATTGGGTGAAATAATATCAAATCATAGTAAAAACACAATAAATCGTAGATGTACTGTACCGGTGAAGCGAAGTAGAAGATCAATTAAAGAGTGAACAAAAGTAAGAGTGTAGTAGAATTAAAAGGCGAGAGAGTGGGATTTTTATTTTTCCACCTCAAAGGAGTTGTTTTTTTTTTTTTTTTTTTTGAGGGAGCTCACGGACTGGGCTTTGGGCATGGGGCTGTGTTATTAACAGATGGGCCGTGCATAGGTTTATTTATTTATTTATTTGCACTCATTGGTTGAGAGCCGGAATCCTCTCCCGGCCCAAATTTATATACCCAAATATATATACACGCACATACTTATACATACTTATATATAAATATATATAAATCTATTTGTTTGTGACGGAGGGAGGGAGCAGTAACGCGGAGGCTCAAGACCATGACCTCTCACAGAAGGTGATAGGACCAGAGCGGCTGAGCTGTCCAAGGACATGGTGAGAAACTCATTTTTCTGTTCTATAGGTCTAACATAGGTGGGGCTCGGGCTTCACGATTTCCATGCGGCCAGGGTTCGGGCCAACAGCTTCAGGCCGGACTCATGCTTGGGCCAGGGTTAGGCTCCAAGTTTAGAAGTGGCCGCCGTACATTCCTCGGAATGGTCGTGCCTCGTCATTGAAGTCCCCTAGTCATTTTTATCATTCGCCGGCATGAGAGAGTATGCGTCTTCTTAACCTTTCTCTATGGAAGAGATGGTGTTTGAATCCTAATATTTTTTTTTATTCCACCCTCTCCTTTTAATGTCTCTCTTATTAGCCCCTCACATTACTTAACAAGCAAAGTAAGCTTACCAAAATTGCTACCTCGAAGAACCGGAGATCCTGATATCTAAGGTTGCGAATATAAGTGAAGCCACCAAAATCTTCATTTCAATAGGACAACGAGAAAAAAGAAATCCGATACTCGCGAACATGCCCTAGTAGTCGATACAACGCTGCTGTTCTGTGCGTGTGAACAGCTATGGGGTGTTTTGCTGCGGTCCTAAGTCGTTATCGAGCTTGGCTTGACCTGTTCCATCAGTCCTGGGGCTTGTTGGTCAGGTCCAGAGAGTTTCCAAATCTAAGCATGACAAAAAAGAAAAAAATAAATAAAGTTTAGATGTTGATTACAAGATTACAAAATCTCTTGTGTCATCGCTTTAGATTAGAAACGTGAATGCACTCAATGCTGCTTATAAAATCTCTTTCATACAAGTGTTCTCTTAAGGGCCCCTCTGTTTGCATGGAATTGAATTCTTAAGAATTCACGATCAAGTGAATCACACTGATGATCATTAAAGAGTACGAGTGATGAAAGATTTAAGGACGGAGTTGTAGACAGGAGCAAATCGCTCTGACAGAGTGATATCTCGGATCTTATTGTTTCATTATGGGGATGTTATTTGATGACCATTTATATATCTCTACTCTTATTTCTGGGGCAGTATAGATATAAAAGCCTAGAAATTCATTAGAACGTGCGTCACTTGCCAAAGTCAGCTTGCGTGATTTTTTTTTCTCTCCGTTCACATCATATGGGAGTTCACCAGATATGGGCTACAAGAAAGAACGGGACTATAGATTCTTTCATTTTATTTTATGTTAATTTGAAATGGAAAGGTCTGGGGACTTTATTCGGACACTCACGCAGCTTTACCGCTGCTTGCAGGGGCGGTAAACTCGCATTTTCCAGTTTTCCTCCACTCTGGGAGGAGGAAACCTGGCAATTGCAGGTTTACCGCCGCTCTCATCGGCGGTAAACTGGATTTTCCAGTTTTCCTCCGGTGTGAGAGGAGAAAACTGGCAATTGCAGCTTTACCGCCGCTCCCATCGGCGGTAAAGTCGATTTTCAGCTTTCCTCCGCTCCGAGAGGAGGAAAACTGGAAATTGCAGAAATGCTGCCGGTGCATATGGCGGAAATCATTCAATCCGATTTTCTTAATCATCTTTTCCCCTCTTCTTCTTCTTGGTGGGTCATGCGTCGTGGCTTGGTTCCACTAAATGAAGGATGGACGTGTGTGAATAACAATTGGGTGAAATAATATCAAATCATAGTAAAAACACAATAAATCGTAGATGTACTGTACCGGTGAAGCGAAGTAGAAGATCAATTAAAGAGTGAACAAAAGTAAGAGTGTAGTAAAATTAAAAGGCTAGAGAGTGGGATTTTTATTTTTCCTCGTAAAAGGAGTTGTTTTTTTTTTTTTTTTTTTTTTTAGGGAGATCACGGACTGGGCTTTGGGCATGGGGCTGTGTTATTAACAGATGGGCCGTGCATAGGTTTATTTATTTATTTATTTGCACTCATTGGTTGAGAGCCGGAATCCTCTCCCGGCCCAAATTTATATACACAAATATATATACACGCACATACTTATACATACTTATGTATAAATATATATAAATCTATTTGTTTGTGACGGAGGGAGGGAGCAGTAACGCGAAGGCTCAAGACCATGACCTCTCACAGAAGGTGATAGGACCAGAGCGGCTGAGCTGTCCAAGGACATGGTGAGAAACTCATTTTTCTGTTCTATAGGTCTAACATAGGTGGGGCTCGGGCTTCACGATTTCCATGCGGCCAGGGTTCGGGCCAACAGCTTCAGGCTGGACTCATGCTTGGGCCAGGTTTAGGCTCCAAGTTTAGAAGTGGCCGCCGTACATTCCTCGGAATGGCCGTGCCTCGTCATTGAAGTCCCCTAGTCATTTTTATCATTCGCCGGCATGAGAGAGTATGCGTCTTCTTAACCTTTTTCTATGGAAGAGATGGTGTTCGAATCCTAATATATTTTTTTATTCCACCCTCTCCTTTTAATGTCTCTCTTATTAGCCCCTCACATTACTTAACAAGCAAAGTAAGCTTACCAAAATTGTTACCTCGAAGAACCGGAGATCCTGATATCTAAGGTTGCGAATATAAGTGAAGCCACCAAAATCTTCATTTCAATAGGACAACGAGAAAAAAGAAATCCGATACTCGCGAACATGCCCTAGTAGTCGATGCAACGCTGCTGTTCTGTGCGTGTGAACAGCTATGGGGTGTTTTGCTGCGGTCCTAAGTCGTTATCGAGCTTGGCTTGACCTGTTCCATCAGTCCTGGGGCTTGTTGGTCAGGTCCAGAGTGCTTCCAAATCTAAGCATGACAAAAAAGGAAAAAATAAATAAAGTTTAGATGTTGATTACAAGATTACAAAATCTCTTGTGTCATCGCTTTAGATTAGAAACGTGAATGCACTCAATGCTGCTTATAAAATCTCTTTCATACAAGTGTTCTCTTAAGGGCCCCTCTGTTTGCATGGAATTGAATTCTTAAGAATTCACGATCAAGTGAATCACACTGATGATCATTAAAGAGTACGAGTGATGAAAGATTTAAGGACGGAGTTGTAGACAGGAGCAAATCGCTCTGACAGAGTGATATCTCGGATCTTATTGTTTCATTATGGGGATGTTATTTGATGACCATTTATATATCTCTACTCTTATTTCTGGGGAAGTATAGATATAAAAGCCTAGAAATTCATTAGAACGTGCGTCACTTGCCAAAGTCAGCTTGCGTGATTTTTTTTTCTCTCCGTTCACATCATATGGGAGTTCACCAGATATGGGCTACAAGAAAGAACGGGACTATAGATTCTTTCATTTTATTTTATGTTAATTGGAAATGGAAAGGTCTGGGGACTTTATTCGGACACTCACGCAGCTTTACCGCTGCTTGCAGGGGCGGTAAACTCGCATTTTCCAGTTTTCCTACACTCTGGGAGGAGGAAACCTGGCAATTGCAGGTTTACCGCCGCTCTCATCGGCAGTAAATCGGATTTTCCAGTTTTCCTCCGGTGGGAGAGGAGGAAAACTGGCAATTGCAGCTTTACCGCCGCTCCCATCGGCGGTAAAGTCTATTTTCCAGGTTTCCTCCGCTCCGAGAGGAGGAAAACTGGAAATTGCAGAAATGCTGCCGGTGCATATGGCGGAAATCATTCAATCCGATTTTTTTAATCATCTTTTCCCCTCTTGTGCTTGTTGGTGGGTCATGCGTCGTGGCTTGGTTCCACAAAATGAAGGATGGACGTGTGTGAATAACAATTGGGTGAAATAATATCAAATCATAGTAAAAACACAATAAATCGTAGATGTACTGTACCGGTGAAGCGAAGTAGAAGATCAATTAAAGAGTGAACAAAAGTAAGAGTGTAGTAGAATTAGAAGGCGAGAGAGTGGGATTTTTATTTTTCCACCTAAAAGGAGTTGTTTTTTTTTTGTTTTTTTTTTTAGGGAGCTCACGGACTGGGCTTTGGGCATGGGGCTGTGTTATTAACAGATGGGCCGTGCATAGGTTTATTTATTTATTTATTTGCACTCATTGGTTGAGAGCCGGAATCCTCTCCCGGCCCAAATTTATATACACAAATATATATACACGCACATACTTATACATACTTATATATAAATATATATAAATCTATTTGTTTGTGACGGAGGGAGGGAGCAGTAACGCGGAGGCTCAAGACCATGACCTCTCACAGAAGGTGATAGGACCAGAGCGGCTGAGCTGTCCAAGGACATGGTGAGAAACTCATTTTTCTGTTCTATAGGTCTAACATAGGTGGGGCTCGGGCTTCACGATTTCCATGCGGCCAGGGTTCGGGCCAACAGCTTCAGGCCGGACTCATGCTTGGGCCAGGGTTAGGCTCCAAGTTTAGAAGTGGCCGCCGTACATTCCTCGGAATGGCCGTGCCTCGTCATTGAAGTCCCCTAGTCATTTTTATCATTCGCCGGCATGAGAGAGTATGCGTCTTCTTAACCTTTTTCTATGGAAGAGATGGTGTTCGAATCCTAATATATTTTTTTATTCCACCCTCTCCTTTTAATGTCTCTCTTATTAGCCCCTCACATTACTTAACAAGCAAAGTAAGCTTACCAAAATTGTTACCTCGAAGAACCGGAGATCCTGATATCTAAGGTTGCGAGTATAAGTGAAGCCACCAAAATCTTCATTTCAATAGGAGAACGAGAAAAAAGAAATCCGATACTCGCGAACATGCCCTAGCAGTCGATACAACGCTGCTGTTCTGTGCGTGTGAACAGCTATGGGGTGTTTTGCTGCGGTCCTAAGTCGTTATCGAGCTTGGCTTGACCTGTTCCATCAGTCCTGGGGCTTGTTGGTCAGGTCCAGAGAGTTTCCAAATCTAAGCATGACAAAAAAGAAAAAAATAAATAAAGTTTAGATGTTGATTACAAGATTACAAAATCTCTTGCGTCATCGCTTTAGATTAGAAACGTGAATGTACTTAATGCTGCTTATAAAATCTCTTTCATACAAGTGTTCTCTTAAGGGCCCCTCTGTTTGCATGGAATTGAATTCTTAAGAATTCACGATCAAGTGAATCACACTGATGATCATTAAAGAGTACGAGTGATGAAAGATTTAAGGACGGAGTTGTAGACAGGAGCAAATCGCTCTGACAGAGTGATATCTCGGATCTTATTGTTTCATTATGGGGATGTTATTTGATGACCATTTATATATCTCTACTCTTATTTCTGGGGCAGTATAGATATAAAAGCCTAGAAATTCATTAGAACGTGCGTCACTTGCCAAAGTCAGCTTGCGTGATTTTTTTTTCTCTCCGTTCACATCATATGGGAGTTCACCAGATATGGGCTACAAGAAAGAACGGGACTATAGATTCTTTCATTTTATTTTATATTAATTGGAAATGGAAAGGTCTGGGGACTTTATTCGGACACTCACGCAGCTTTACCGCTGCTTGCAGGGGCGGTAAACTCGCATTTTCCAGTTTTCCTCCACTCTGGGAGGAGGAAACCTGGCAATTGCAGGTTTACCGCCGCTCTCATCAGCGGTAAACTGGATTTTCCAGCTTTCCTCCGGTGGGAGAGGAGGAAAAATGGCAATTGCAGCTTTACTGCCGCTCCCATCGGCGGTAAAGTCTATTTTCCAGCTTTCCTCCGCTCCGAGAGGAGGAAAACTGGAAATTGCAGAAATGCTGCCGGTGCATATGGCGGAAATCATTCAATCCGATTTTTTTAATCATCTTTTACCCTCTTGTGCTTGTTGGTGGGTCATGCGTCGTGGCTTGGTTCCACAAAATGAAGGATGGACGTGTGTGAATAACAATTGGGTGAAATAATATCAAATCATAGTAAAAACACAATAAATCGTAGATGTACTGTACCGGTGAAGCGAAGTAGAAGATCAATTAAAGAGTGAACAAAAGTAAGAGTGTAGTAGAATTAGAAGGCGAGAGAGTGGGATTTTTATTTTTCCACCTAAAAGGAGTTGTTTTTTTTTTGTTTTTTTTTTTAGGGAGCTCACGGACTGGGCTTTGGGCATGGGGCTGTGTAATTAACAGATGGGCCGTGCATAGGTTTATTTATTTATTTATTTGCACTCATTGGTTGAGAGCCGGAATCCTCTCCCGGCCCAAATTTATATACACAAATATATATACACGCACATACTTATACATACTTATATATAAATATATATAAATCTATTTGTTTGTGACGGAGGGAGGGAGCAGTAACGCGGAGGCTCAAGACCATGACCTCTCACAGAAGGTGATAGGACCAGAGCGGCTGAGCTGTCCAAGGACATGGTGAGAAACTCATTTTTCTGTTCTATAGGTCTAACATAGGTGGGGCTCGGGCTTCACGATTTCCATGCGGCCAGGGTTCGGGCCAACAGCTTCAGGCCGGACTCATGCTTGGGCCAGGGTTAGGCTCCAAGTTTAGAAGTGGCCGCCGTACATTCCTCGGAATGGCCGTGCCTCGTCATTGAAGTCCCCTAGTCATTTTTATCATTCGCCGGCATGAGAGAGTATGCGTCTTCTTAACCTTTTTCTATGGAAGAGATGGTGTTCGAATCCTAATATTTTTTTTTATTCCACCCTCTCCTTTTAATGTCTCTCTTATTAGCCCCTCACATTACTTAACAAGCAAAGTAAGCTTACCAAAATTGTTACCTCGAAGAACCGGAGATCCTGATATCTAAGGTTGCGAATATAAGTGAAGCCACCAAAATCTTCATTTCAATAGGACAACGAGAAAAAAGAAATCCGATACTCGCGAACATGCCCTAGCAGTCGATACAACGCTGCTGTTCTGTGCGTGTGAACAGCTATGGGGTGTTTTGCTGCGGTCCTAAGTCGTTATCGAGCTTGGCTTGACCTGTTCCATCAGTCCTGGGGCTTGTTGGTCAGGTCCAGAGAGTTTCCAAATCTAAGCATGACAAAAAAGAAAAAAATAAATAAAGTTTAGATGTTGATTACAAGATTACAAAATCTCTTGCGTCATCGCTTTAGATTAGAAACGTGAATGCACTGAATGCTGCTTATAAAATCTCTTTCATACAAGTGTTCTCTTAAGGGCCCCTCTGTTTGCATGGAATTGAATTCTTAAGAATTCACGATCAAGTGAATCACACTGATGATCATTAAAGAGTACGAGTGATGAAAGATTTAAGGACGGAGTTGTAGACAGGAGCAAATCGCTCTGACAGAGTGATATCTCGGATCTTATTGTTTCATTATGGGGATGTTATTTGATGACCATTTATATATCTCTACTCTTATTTCTGGGGCAGTATAGATATAAAAGCCTAGAAATTCATTAGAACGTGCGTCACTTGCCAAAGTCAGCTTGCGTGATTTTTTTTTCTCTCCGTTCACATCATATGGGAGTTCACCAGATATGGGCTACAAGAAAGAACGGGACTATAGATTCTTTCATTTTATTTTATGTTAATTTGAAATGGAAAGGTCTGGGGACTTTATTCGGACACTCACGCAGCTTTACCGCTGCTTGCAGGGGCGGTAAACTCGCATTTTCCAGTTTTCCTCCACTCTGGGAGGAGGAAACCTGGCAATTGCAGGTTTACCGCCGCTCTCATCGGCGGTAAACTGGATTTTCCAGTTTTCCTCCGGTGTGAGAGGAGAAAACTGGCAATTGCAGCTTTACCGCCGCTCCCATCGGCGGTAAAGTCGATTTTCAGCTTTCCTCCGCTCCGAGAGGAGGAAAACTGGAAATTGCAGAAATGCTGCCGGTGCATATGGCGGAAATCATTCAATCCGATTTTCTTAATCATCTTTTCCCCTCTTCTTCTTCTTGGTGGGTCATGCGTCGTGGCTTGGTTCCACTAAATGAAGGATGGACGTGTGTGAATAACAATTGGGTGAAATAATATCAAATCATAGTAAAAACACAATAAATCGTAGATGTACTGTACCGGTGAAGCGAAGTAGAAGATCAATTAAAGAGTGAACAAAAGTAAGAGTGTAGTAAAATTAAAAGGCGAGAGAGTGGGATTTTTATTTTTCCTCCTAAAAGGAGTTGTTTTTTTTTTTTTTTTTTTTTTAGGGAGATCACGGACTGGGCTTTGGGCATGGGGCTGTGTTATTAACAGATGGGCCGTGCATAGGTTTATTTATTTATTTATTTGCACTCATTGGTTGAGAGCCGGAATCCTCTCCCGGCCCAAATTTATATACACAAATATATATACACGCACATACTTATACATACTTATGTATAAATATATATAAATCTATTTGTTTGTGACGGAGGGAGGGAGCAGTAACGCGAAGGCTCAAGACCATGACCTCTCACAGAAGGTGATAGGACCAGAGCGGCTGAGCTGTCCAAGGACATGGTGAGAAACTCATTTTTCTGTTCTATAGGTCTAACATAGGTGGGGCTCGGGCTTCACGATTTCCATGCGGCCAGGGTTCGGGCCAACAGCTTCAGGCCGGACTCATGCTTGGGCCAGGTTTAGGCTCCAAGTTTAGAAGTGGCCGCCGTACATTCCTCGGAATGGCCGTGCCTCGTCATTGAAGTCCCCTAGTCATTTTTATCATTCGCCGGCATGAGAGAGTATGCGTCTTCTTAACCTTTTTCTATGGAAGAGATGGTGTTCGAATCCTAATATTTTTTTTTATTCCACCCTCTCCTTTTAATGTCTCTCTTATTAGCCCCTCACATTACTTAACAAGCAAAGTAAGCTTACCAAAATTGTTACCTCGAAGAACCGGAGATCCTGATATCTAAGGTTGCGAATATAAGTGAAGCCACCAAAATCTTCATTTCAATAGGACAACGAGAAAAAAGAAATCCGATACTCGCGAACATGCCCTAGTAGTCGATGCAACGCTGCTGTTCTGTGCGTGTGAACAGCTATGGGGTGTTTTGCTGCGGTCCTAAGTCGTTATCGAGCTTGGCTTGACCTGTTCCATCAGTCCTGGGGCTTGTTGGTCAGGTCCAGAGAGCTTCCAAATCTAAGCATGACAAAAAAGGAAAAAATAAATAAAGTTTAGATGTTGATTACAAGATTACAAAATCTCTTGTGTCATCGCTTTAGATTAGAAACGTGAATGCACTCAATGCTGCTTATAAAATCTCTTTCATACAAGTGTTCTCTTAAGGGCCCCTCTGTTTGCATGGAATTGAATTCTTAAGAATTCACGATCAAGTGAATCACACTGATGATCATTAAAGAGTACGAGTGATGAAAGATTTAAGGACGGAGTTGTAGACAGGAGCAAATCGCTCTGACAGAGTGATATCTCGGATCTTATTGTTTCATTATGGGGATGTTATTTGATGACCATTTATATATCTCTACTCTTATTTCTGGGGAAGTATAGATATAAAAGCCTAGAAATTCATTAGAACGTGCGTCACTTGCCAAAGTCAGCTTGCGTGATTTTTTTTTCTCTCCGTTCACATCATATGGGAGTTCACCAGATATGGGCTACAAGAAAGAACGGGACTATAGATTCTTTCATTTTATTTTATGTTAATTGGAAATGGAAAGGTCTGGGGACTTTATTCGGACACTCACGCAGCTTTACCGCTGCTTGCAGGGGCGGTAAACTCGCATTTTCCAGTTTTCCTACACTCTGGGAGGAGGAAACCTGGCAATTGCAGGTTTACCGCCGCTCTCATCGGCAGTAAATCGGATTTTCCAGTTTTCCTCCGGTGGGAGAGGAGGAAAACTGGCAATTGCAGCTTTACCGCCGCTCCCATCGGCGGTAAAGTCTATTTTCCAGGTTTCCTCCGCTCCGAGAGGAGGAAAACTGGAAATTGCAGAAATGCTGCCGGTGCATATGGCGGAAATCATTCAATCCGATTTTTTTAATCATCTTTTCCCCTCTTGTGCTTGTTGGTGGGTCATGCGTCGTGGCTTGGTTCCACAAAATGAAGGATGGACGTGTGTGAATAACAATTGGGTGAAATAATATCAAATCATAGTAAAAACACAATAAATCGTAGATGTACTGTACCGGTGAAGCGAAGTAGAAGATCAATTAAAGAGTGAACAAAAGTAAGAGTGTAGTAGAATTAGAAGGCGAGAGAGTGGGATTTTTATTTTTCCACCTAAAAGGAGTTGTTTTTTTTTTGTTTTTTTTTTTAGGGAGCTCACGGACTGGGCTTTGGGCATGGGGCTGTGTTATTAACAGATGGGCCGTGCATAGGTTTATTTATTTATTTATTTGCACTCATTGGTTGAGAGCCGGAATCCTCTCCCGGCCCAAATTTATATACACAAATATATATACACGCACATACTTATACATACTTATATATAAATATATATAAATCTATTTGTTTGTGACGGAGGGAGGGAGCAGTAACGCGGAGGCTCAAGACCATGACCTCTCACAGAAGGTGATAGGACCAGAGCGGCTGAGCTGTCCAAGGACATGGTGAGAAACTCATTTTTCTGTTCTATAGGTCTAACATAGGTGGGGCTCGGGCTTCACGATTTCCATGCGGCCAGGGTTCGGGCCAACAGCTTCAGGCCGGACTCATGCTTGGGCCAGGGTTAGGCTCCAAGTTTAGAAGTGGCCGCCGTACATTCCTCGGAATGGCCGTGCCTCGTCATTGAAGTCCCCTAGTCATTTTTATCATTCGCCGGCATGAGAGAGTATGCGTCTTCTTAACCTTTTTCTATGGAAGAGATGGTGTTCGAATCCTAATATATTTTTTTATTCCACCCTCTCCTTTTAATGTCTCTCTTATTAGCCCCTCACATTACTTAACAAGCAAAGTAAGCTTACCAAAATTGTTACCTCGAAGAACCGGAGATCCTGATATCTAAGGTTGCGAGTATAAGTGAAGCCACCAAAATCTTCATTTCAATAGGAGAACGAGAAAAAAGAAATCCGATACTCGCGAACATGCCCTAGCAGTCGATACAACGCTGCTGTTCTGTGCGTGTGAACAGCTATGGGGTGTTTTGCTGCGGTCCTAAGTCGTTATCGAGCTTGGCTTGACCTGTTCCATCAGTCCTGGGGCTTGTTGGTCAGGTCCAGAGAGTTTCCAAATCTAAGCATGACAAAAAAGAAAAAAATAAATAAAGTTTAGATGTTGATTACAAGATTACAAAATCTCTTGCGTCATCGCTTTAGATTAGAAACGTGAATGTACTTAATGCTGCTTATAAAATCTCTTTCATACAAGTGTTCTCTTAAGGGCCCCTCTGTTTGCATGGAATTGAATTCTTAAGAATTCACGATCAAGTGAATCACACTGATGATCATTAAAGAGTACGAGTGATGAAAGATTTAAGGACGGAGTTGTAGACAGGAGCAAATCGCTCTGACAGAGTGATATCTCGGATCTTATTGTTTCATTATGGGGATGTTATTTGATGACCATTTATATATCTCTACTCTTATTTCTGGGGCAGTATAGATATAAAAGCCTAGAAATTCATTAGAACGTGCGTCACTTGCCAAAGTCAGCTTGCGTGATTTTTTTTTCTCTCCGTTCACATCATATGGGAGTTCACCAGATATGGGCTACAAGAAAGAACGGGACTATAGATTCTTTCATTTTATTTTATATTAATTGGAAATGGAAAGGTCTGGGGACTTTATTCGGACACTCACGCAGCTTTACCGCTGCTTGCAGGGGCGGTAAACTCGCATTTTCCAGTTTTCCTCCACTCTGGGAGGAGGAAACCTGGCAATTGCAGGTTTACCGCCGCTCTCATCAGCGGTAAACTGGATTTTCCAGCTTTCCTCCGGTGGGAGAGGAGGAAAAATGGCAATTGCAGCTTTACTGCCGCTCCCATCGGCGGTAAAGTCTATTTTCCAGCTTTCCTCCGCTCCGAGAGGAGGAAAACTGGAAATTGCAGAAATGCTGCCGGTGCATATGGCGGAAATCATTCAATCCGATTTTTTTAATCATCTTTTACCCTCTTGTGCTTGTTGGTGGGTCATGCGTCGTGGCTTGGTTCCACAAAATGAAGGATGGACGTGTGTGAATAACAATTGGGTGAAATAATATCAAATCATAGTAAAAACACAATAAATCGTAGATGTACTGTACCGGTGAAGCGAAGTAGAAGATCAATTAAAGAGTGAACAAAAGTAAGAGTGTAGTAGAATTAGAAGGCGAGAGAGTGGGATTTTTATTTTTCCACCTAAAAGGAGTTGTTTTTTTTTTGTTTTTTTTTTTAGGGAGCTCACGGACTGGGCTTTGGGCATGGGGCTGTGTAATTAACAGATGGGCCGTGCATAGGTTTATTTATTTATTTATTTGCACTCATTGGTTGAGAGCCGGAATCCTCTCCCGGCCCAAATTTATATACACAAATATATATACACGCACATACTTATACATACTTATATATAAATATATATAAATCTATTTGTTTGTGACGGAGGGAGGGAGCAGTAACGCGGAGGCTCAAGACCATGACCTCTCACAGAAGGTGATAGGACCAGAGCGGCTGAGCTGTCCAAGGACATGGTGAGAAACTCATTTTTCTGTTCTATAGGTCTAACATAGGTGGGGCTCGGGCTTCACGATTTCCATGCGGCCAGGGTTCGGGCCAACAGCTTCAGGCCGGACTCATGCTTGGGCCAGGGTTAGGCTCCAAGTTTAGAAGTGGCCGCCGTACATTCCTCGGAATGGCCGTGCCTCGTCATTGAAGTCCCCTAGTCATTTTTATCATTCGCCGGCATGAGAGAGTATGCGTCTTCTTAACCTTTTTCTATGGAAGAGATGGTGTTCGAATCCTAATATTTTTTTTTATTCCACCCTCTCCTTTTAATGTCTCTCTTATTAGCCCCTCACATTACTTAACAAGCAAAGTAAGCTTACCAAAATTGTTACCTCGAAGAACCGGAGATCCTGATATCTAAGGTTGCGAATATAAGTGAAGCCACCAAAATCTTCATTTCAATAGGACAACGAGAAAAAAGAAATCCGATACTCGCGAACATGCCCTAGCAGTCGATACAACGCTGCTGTTCTGTGCGTGTGAACAGCTATGGGGTGTTTTGCTGCGGTCCTAAGTCGTTATCGAGCTTGGCTTGACCTGTTCCATCAGTCCTGGGGCTTGTTGGTCAGGTCCAGAGAGTTTCCAAATCTAAGCATGACAAAAAAGAAAAAAATAAATAAAGTTTAGATGTTGATTACAAGATTACAAAATCTCTTGCGTCATCGCTTTAGATTAGAAACGTGAATGCACTGAATGCTGCTTATAAAATCTCTTTCATACAAGTGTTCTCTTAAGGGCCCCTCTGTTTGCATGGAATTGAATTCTTAAGAATTCACGATCAAGTGAATCACACTGATGATCATTAAAGAGTACGAGTGATGAAAGATTTAAGGACGGAGTTGTAGACAGGAGCAAATCGCTCTGACAGAGTGATATCTCGGATCTTATTGTTTCATTATGGGGATGTTATTTGATGACCATTTATATATCTCTACTCTTATTTCTGGGGCAGTATAGATATAAAAGCCTAGAAATTCATTAGAACGTGCGTCACTTGCCAAAGTCAGCTTGCGTGATTTTTTTTTCTCTCCGTTCACATCATATGAGAGTTCACCAGATATGGGCTACAAGAAAGAACGGGACTATAGATTCTTTCATTTTATTTTATGTTAATTGGAAATGGAAAGGTCTGGGGACTTTATTCGGACACTCACGCAGCTTTACCGCTGCCTGCAGGGGCGGTAAACTCGCATTTTCCAGTTTTCCTCCACTCTGGGAGGAGGAAACCTGGCAATTGCAGGTTTACCGCCGCTCTCATCGGCGGTAAACCGGATTTTCCTGTTTTCCTCCGGTGGGAGAGGAGGAAAACTGGCAATTGCAGCTTTACCGCCGCTCCCATCGGCGGTAAAGTCTATTTTCCAGCTTTCCTCCGCTCCGAGAGGAGGAAAACTGGAAATTGCAGAAATGCTGCCGGTGCATATGGCGGAAATCATTCAATCCGATTTTTTTAATCATCTTTTCCCCTCTTGTGCTTGTTGGTGGGTCATGCGTCGTGGCTTGGTTCCACAAAATGAAGGATGGACGTGTGTGAATAACAATTGGGTGAAATAATATCAAATCATAGTAAAAACACAATAAATCGTAGATGTACTGTACCGGTGAAGCGAAGTAGAAGATCAATTAAAGAGTGAACAAAAGTAAGAGTGTAGTAGAATTAAAAGGCGAGAGAGTGGGATTTTTATTTTTCCACCTAAAAGGAGTTGTTTTTTTTTTTTTTTTTTTTTTTTAGGGAGCTCACGGACTGGGCTTTGGGCATGGGGCTGTGTTATTAACAGATGGGCCGTGCATAGGTTTATTTATTTATTTATTTGCACTCATTGGTTGAGAGCCGGAATCCTCTCCCGGCCCAAATTTATATACACAAATATATATACACGCACATACTTATACATACTTATATATAAATATATATAAATCTATTTGTTTGTGACGGAGGGAGGGAGCAGTAACGCGGAGGCTCAAGACCATGACCTCTCACAGAAGGTGATAGGACCAGAGCGGCTGAGCTGTCCAAGGACATGGTGAGAAACTCATTTTTCTGTTCTATAGGTCTAACATAGGTGGGGCTCGGGCTTCACGATTTCCATGCGGCCAGGGTTCGGGCCAACAGCTTCAGGCCGGACTCATGCTTGGGCCAGGGTTAGGCTCCAAGTTTAGAAGTGGCCGCCGTACATTCCTCGGAATGGCCGTGCCTCGTCATTGAAGTCCCCTAGTCATTTTTATCATTCGCCGGCATGAGAGAGTATGCGTCTTCTTAACCTTTTTCTATGGAAGAGATGGTGTTCGAATCCTAATATTTTTTTTTATTCCACCCTCTCCTTTTAATGTCTCTCTTATTAGCCCCTCACATTACTTAACAAGCAAAGTAAGCTTACCAAAATTGTTACCTCGAAGAACCGGAGATCCTGATATCTAAGGTTGCGAATATAAGTGAAGCCACCAAAATCTTCATTTCAATAGGACAACGAGAAAAAAGAAATCCGATACTCGCGAACATGCCCTAGATGTCGATACAACGCTGCTGTTCTGTGCGTGTGAACAGCTATGGGGTGTTTTGCTGCGGTCCTAAGTCGTTATCGAGCTTGGCTTGACCTGTTCCATCAGTCCTGGGGCTTGTTGGTCAGGTCCAGAGAGTTTCCAAATCTAAGCATGACAAAAAAGAAAAAAATAAATAAAGTTTAGATGTTGATTACAAGATTACAAAATCTCTTGCGTCATCGCTTTAGATTAGAAACGTGAATGCACTCAATGCTGCTTATAAAATCTCTTTCATACAAGTGTTCTCTTAAGGGCCCCTCTGTTTGCATGGAATTGAATTCTTAAGAATTCACGATCAAGTGAATCAACTGATGATCATTAAAGAGTACGGGTGATGAAAGATTTAAGGACGGAGTTGTAGACAGGAGCAAATCGCTCTGACAGAGTGATATCTCGGATCTTATTGTTTCATTATGGGGATGTTATTTGATGACCATTTATATATCTCTACTCTTATTTCTGGGGCAGTATAGATATAAAAGCCTAGAAATTCATTAGAACGTGCGTCACTTGCCAAAGTCAGCTTGCGTGATTTTTTTTTCTCTCCGTTCACATCATATGGGAGTTCACCAGATATGGGCTACAAGAAAGAACGGGACTATAGATTCTTTCATTTTATTTTATGTTAATTTGAAATGGAAAGGTCTGGGGACTTTATTCGGACACTCACGCAGCTTTACCGCTGCTTGCAGGGGCGGTAAACTCGCATTTTCCAGTTTTCCTCCACTCTGGGAGGAGGAAACCTGGCAATTGCAGCTTTACCGCCGCTCTCATCGGCGGTAAACCGGATTTTCCAGTTTCCTCCGGTGGGAGAGGAGGAAAACTGGCAATTGCAGCTTTACCGCCGCTCCCATCGGCGGTAAAGTCTATTTTCCAGCTTTCCTCCGCTCCGAGAGGAGGAAAACTGGAAATTGCAGAAATGCTGCCGGTGCATATGGCGGAAATCATTCAATCCGATTTTTTTAATCATCTTTTCCCCTCTTGTGCTTGTTGGTGGGTCATGCGTCGTGGCTTGGTTCCACAAAATGAAGGATGGACGTGTGTGAATAACAATTGGGTGAAATAATATCAAATCATAGTAAAAACACAATAAATCGTAGATGTACTGTACCGGTGAAGCGAAGTAGAAGATCAATTAAAGAGTGAACAAAAGTAAGAGTGTAGTAGAATTAAAAGGCGAGAGAGTGGGATTTTTATTTTTCCACCTAAAAGGAGTTGTTTTTTTTTTTTTTTTTTTTTTTTAGGGAGCTCACGGACTGGGCTTTGGGCATGGGGCTGTGTTATTAACAGATGGGCCGTGCATAGGTTTATTTATTTATTTATTTGCACTCATTGGTTGAGAGCCGGAATCCTTTCCCGGCCCAAATTTATATACACAAATATATATACACGCACATACTTATACATACTTATATATAAATATATATAAATCTATTTGTTTGTGACGGAGGGAGGGAGCAGTAACGCGGAGGCTCAAGACCATGACCTCTCACAGAAGGTGATAGGACCAGAGCGGCTGAGCTGTCCAAGGACATGGTGAGAAACTCATTTTTCTGTTCTATAGGTCTAACATAGGTGGGGCTCGGGCTTCACGATTTCCATGCGGCCAGGGTTCGGGCCAACAGCTTCAGGCCGGACTCATGCTTGGGCCAGGGTTAGGCTCCAAGTTTAGAAGTGGCCGCCGTACATTCCTCGGAATGGCCGTGCCTCGTCATTGAAGTCCCCTAGTCATTTTTATCATTCGCCGGCATGAGAGAGTATGCGTCTTCTTAAGCTTTTTCTATGGAAGAGATGGTGTTCGAATCCTAATATTTTTTTTTATTCCACCCTCTCCTTTTAATGTCTCTCTTATTAGCCCCTTACATTACTTAACAAGCAAAGTAAGCTTACCAAAATTGTTACCTCGAAGAACCGGAGATCCTGATATCTAAGGTTGCGAATATAAGTGAAGCCACCAAAATCTTCATTTCAATAGGACAACGAGAAAAAAGAAATCCGATACTCGCGAACATGCCCTAGTAGTCCATACAACGCTGCTGTTCTGTGCGTGTGAACAGCTATGGGGTGTTTTGCTGCGGTCCTAAGTCGTTATCGAGCTTGGCTTGACCTGTTCCATCAGTCCTAGGGCTTGTTGGTCAGGTCCAGAGAGTTTCCAAATCTGAGCATGACAAAAAAGAAAAAAATAAATAAAGTTTAGATGTTGATTACAAGATTACAAAATCTCTTGCGTCATCGCTTTAGATTAGAAACGTGAATGCACTCAATGCTGCTTATAAAATCTCTTTCATACAAGTGTTCTCTTAAGGGCCCCTCTGTTTGCATGGAATTGAATTCTTAAGAATTCACGATCAAGTGAATCACACTGATGATCATTAAAGAGTACGAGTGATGAAAGATTTAAGGACGGAGTTGTAGACAGGAGCAAATCGCTCTGACAGAGTGATATCTCGGATCTTATTGTTTCATTATGGGGATGTTATTTGATGACCATTTATATATCTCTACTCTTATTTCTGGGGAAGTATAGATATAAAAGCCTAGAAATTCATTAGAACGTGCGTCACTTGCCAAAGTCAGCTTGCGTGATTTTTTTTTCTCTCCGTTCACATCATATGGGAGTTCACCAGATATGGGCTACAAGAAAGAACGGGACTATAGATTCTTTCATTTTATTTTATGTTAATTGAAAATG
Organism: Persea americana; assembly: GCA_029852735.1. NCBI lineage: Eukaryota > Viridiplantae > Streptophyta > Magnoliopsida > Laurales > Lauraceae > Persea > Persea americana. The sequence goes on along the minus strand of CM056814.1, from coordinate 52,962,841 downwards.
GAAAGGTCTGGGGACTTTATTCGGACACTCACGCAGCTTTACCGCTGCCTGCAGGGGCGGTAAACTCGCATTTTCCAGTTTTCCTCCACTCTGGGAGGAGGAAACCTGGCAATTGCAGGTTTACCGCCGCTCTCATCGGCGGTAAACTGGATTTTCCAGCTTTCCTCCCGTGGGAGAGGAGGAAAACTGGCAATTGCAGCTTTACCGCCGCTCCCATCGGCGGTAAAGTCTATTTTCCAGCTTTCCTCCGCTCCGAGAGGAGGAAAACTGGAAATTGCAGAAATGCTGCCGGTGCATATGGCGGAAATCATTCAATCCGATTTTTTTAATCATCTTTTCCCCTCTTGTGCTTGTTGGTGGGTCATGCGTCGTGGCTTGGTTCCACAAAATGAAGGATGGACGTGTGTGAATAACAATTGGGTGAAATAATATCAAATCATAGTAAAAACACAATAAATCGTAGATGTACTGTACCGGTGAAGCGAAGTAGAAGATCAATTAAAGAGTGAACAAAAGTAAGAGTGTAGTAGAATTAAAAGGCGAGAGAGTGGGATTTTTATTTTTCCACCTAAAAGGAGTTGTTTTTTTTTTTTTTTTTTTTTTTTTTAGGGAGCTCACGGACTGGGCTTTGGGCATGGGGCTGTGTTATTAACAGATGGGCCGTGCATAGGTTTATTTATTTATTTATTTGCACTCATTGGTTGAGAGCCGGAATCCTCTCCCGGCCCAAATTTATATACACAAATATATATACACGCACATACTTATACATACTTATATGTAAATATATATAAATCTATTTGTTTGTGACGGAGGGAGGGAGCAGTAACGCGGAGGCTCAAGACCATGACCTCTCACAGAAGGTGATAGGACCAGAGCGGCTGAGCTGTCCAAGGACATGGTGAGAAACTCATTTTTCTGTTCTATAGGTCTAACATAGGTGGGGCTCGGGCTTCACGATTTCCATGCGGCCAGGGTTCGGGCCAACAGCTTCAGGCCGGACTCATGCTTGGGCCAGGGTTAGGCTCCAAGTTTAGAAGTGGCCGCCGTACATTCCTCGGAATGGCCGTGCCTCGTCATTGAAGTCCCCTAGTCATTTTTATCATTCGCCGGCATGAGAGAGTATGCGTCTTCTTAACCTTTTTCTATGGAAGAGATGGTGTTCGAATCCTAATATTTTTTTTTATTCCACCCTCTCCTTTTAATGTCTCTCTTATTAGCCCCTCACATTACTTAACAAGCAAAGTAAGCTTACCAAAATTGTTACCTCGAAGAACCGGAGATCCTGATATCTAAGGTTGCGAATATAAGTGAAGCCACCAAAATCTTCATTTCAATAGGACAACGAGAAAAAAGAAATCCGATACTCGCGAACATGCCCTAGTTGTCGATACAACGCTGCTGTTCTGTGCGTGTGAACAGCTATGGGGTGTTTTGCTGCGGTCCTAAGTCGTTATCGAGCTTGGCTTGACCTGTTCCATCAGTCCTGGGGCTTGTTGGTCAGGTCCAGAGAGTTTCCAAATCTAAGCATGACAAAAAAGAAAAAAATAAATAAAGTTTAGATGTTGATTACAAGATTACAAAATCTCTTGCGTCATCGCTTTAGATTAGAAACGTGAATGCACTCAATGCTGCTTATAAAATCTCTTTCATACAAGTGTTCTCTTAAGGGCCCCTCTGTTTGCATGGAATTGAATTCTTAAGAATTCACGATCAAGTGAATCAACTGATGATCATTAAAGAGTACGGGTGATGAAAGATTTAAGGACGGAGTTGTAGACAGGAGCAAATCGCTCTGACAGAGTGATATCTCGGATCTTATTGTTTCATTATGGGGATGTTATTTGATGACCATTTATATATCTCTACTCTTATTTCTGGGGCAGTATAGATATAAAAGCCTAGAAATTCATTAGAACGTGCGTCACTTGCCAAAGTCAGCTTGCGTGATTTTTTTTTCTCTCCGTTCACATCATATGGGAGTTCACCAGATATGGGCTACAAGAAAGAACGGGACTATAGATTCTTTCATTTTATTTTATGTTAATTGGAAATGGAAAGGTCTGGGGACTTTATTCGGACACTCACGCAGCTTTACCGCTGCCTGCAGGGGCGGTAAACTCGCATTTTCCAGTTTTCCTCCACTCTGGGAGGAGGAAACCTGGCAATTGCAGCTTTACCGCCGCTCTCATCGGCGGTAAACCGGATTTTCCAGTTTTCCTCCGGTGGGAGAGGAGGAAAACTGGCAATTGCAGCTTTACCGCCGCTCCCATCGGCGGTAAAGTCTATTTTCCAGCTTTCCTCCGCTCCGAGAGGAGGAAAACTGGAAATTGCAGAAATGCTGCCGGTGCATATGGCGGAAATCATTCAATCCGATTTTTTTAATCATCTTTTCCCCTCTTGTGCTTGTTGGTGGGTCATGCGTCGTGGCTTGGTTCCACAAAATGAAGGATGGACGTGTGTGAATAACAATTGGGTGAAATAATATCAAATCATAGTAAAAACACAATAAATCGTAGATGTACTGTACCGGTGAAGCGAAGTAGAAGATCAATTAAAGAGTGAACAAAAGTAAGAGTGTAGTAGAATTAAAAGGCGAGAGAGTGGGATTTTTATTTTTCCACCTAAAAGGAGTTGTTTTTTTTTTTTTTTTTTTTTTTAGGGAGCTCACGGACTGGGCTTTGGGCATGGGGCTGTGTTATTAACAGATGGGCCGTGCATAGGTTTATTTATTTATTTATTTGCACTCATTGGTTGAGAGCCGGAATCCTTTCCCGGCCCAAATTTATATACACAAATATATATACACGCACATACTTATACATACTTATATATAAATATATATAAATCTATTTGTTTGTGACGGAGGGAGGGAGCAGTAACGCGGAGGCTCAAGACCATGACCTCTCACAGAAGGTGATAGGACCAGAGCGGCTGAGCTGTCCAAGGACATGGTGAGAAACTCATTTTTCTGTTCTATAGGTCTAACATAGGTGGGGCTCGGGCTTCACGATTTCCATGCGGCCAGGGTTCGGGCCAACAGCTTCAGGCCGGACTCATGCTTGGGCCAGGGTTAGGCTCCAAGTTTAGAAGTGGCCGCCGTACATTCCTCGGAATGGCCGTGCCTCGTCATTGAAGTCCCCTAGTCATTTTTATCATTCGCCGGCATGAGAGAGTATGCGTCTTCTTAACCTTTTTCTATGGAAGAGATGGTGTTCGAATCCTAATATTTTTTTTTATTCCACCCTCTCCTTTTAATGTCTCTCTTATTAGCCCCTCACATTACTTAACAAGCAAAGTAAGCTTACCAAAATTGTTACCTCGAAGAACCGGAGATCCTGATATCTAAGGTTGCGAATATAAGTGAAGCCACCAAAATCTTCATTTCAATAGGACAACGAGAAAAAAGAAATCCGATACTCGCGAACATGCCCTAGTTGTCGATACAACGCTGCTGTTCTGTGCGTGTGAACAGCTATGGGGTGTTTTGCTGCGGTCCTAAGTCGTTATCGAGCTTGGCTTGACCTGTTCCATCAGTCCTGGGGCTTGTTGGTCAGGTCCAGAGAGTTTCCAAATCTAAGCATGACAAAAAAGAAAAAAATAAATAAAGTTTAGATGTTGATTACAAGATTACAAAATCTCTTGCGTCATCGCTTTAGATTAGAAACGTGAATGCACTCAATGCTGCTTATAAAATCTCTTTCATACAAGTGTTCTCTTAAGGGCCCCTCTGTTTGCATGGAATTGAATTCTTAAGAATTCACGATCAAGTGAATCAACTGATGATCATTAAAGAGTACGGGTGATGAAAGATTTAAGGACGGAGTTGTAGACAGGAGCAAATCGCTCTGACAGAGTGATATCTCGGATCTTATTGTTTCATTATGGGGATGTTATTTGATGACCATTTATATATCTCTACTCTTATTTCTGGGGCAGTATAGATATAAAAGCCTAGAAATTCATTAGAACGTGCGTCACTTGCCAAAGTCAGCTTGCGTGATTTTTTTTTCTCTCCGTTCACATCATATGGGAGTTCACCAGATATGGGCTACAAGAAAGAACGGGACTATAGATTCTTTCATTTTATTTTATGTTAATTGGAAATGGAAAGGTCTGGGGACTTTATTCGGACACTCACGCAGCTTTACCGCTGCCTGCAGGGGCGGTAAACTCGCATTTTCCAGTTTTCCTCCACTCTGGGAGGAGGAAACCTGGCAATTGCAGCTTTACCGCCGCTCTCATCGGCGGTAAACCGGATTTTCCAGTTTTCCTCCGGTGGGAGAGGAGGAAAACTGGCAATTGCAGCTTTACCGCCGCTCCCATCGGCGGTAAAGTCTATTTTCCAGCTTTCCTCCGCTCCGAGAGGAGGAAAACTGGAAATTGCAGAAATGCTGCCGGTGCATATGGCGGAAATCATTCAATCCGATTTTTTTAATCATCTTTTCCCCTCTTGTGCTTGTTGGTGGGTCATGCGTCGTGGCTTGGTTCCACAAAATGAAGGATGGACGTGTGTGAATAACAATTGGGTGAAATAATATCAAATCATAGTAAAAACACAATAAATCGTAGATGTACTGTACCGGTGAAGCGAAGTAGAAGATCAATTAAAGAGTGAACAAAAGTAAGAGTGTAGTAGAATTAAAAGGCGAGAGAGTGGGATTTTTATTTTTCCACCTAAAAGGAGTTGTTTTTTTTTTTTTTTTTTTTTTTAGGGAGCTCACGGACTGGGCTTTGGGCATGGGGCTGTGTTATTAACAGATGGGCCGTGCATAGGTTTATTTATTTATTTATTTGCACTCATTGGTTGAGAGCCGGAATCCTTTCCCGGCCCAAATTTATATACACAAATATATATACACGCACATACTTATACATACTTATATATAAATATATATAAATCTATTTGTTTGTGACGGAGGGAGGGAGCAGTAACGCGGAGGCTCAAGACCATGACCTCTCACAGAAGGTGATAGGACCAGAGCGGCTGAGCTGTCCAAGGACATGGTGAGAAACTCATTTTTCTGTTCTATAGGTCTAACATAGGTGGGGCTCGGGCTTCACGATTTCCATGCGGCCAGGGTTCGGGCCAACAGCTTCAGGCCGGACTCATGCTTGGGCCAGGGTTAGGCTCCAAGTTTAGAAGTGGCCGCCGTACATTCCTCGGAATGGCCGTGCCTCGTCATTGAAGTCCCCTAGTCATTTTTATCATTCGCCGGCATGAGAGAGTATGCGTCTTCTTAACCTTTTTCTATGGAAGAGATGGTGTTCGAATCCTAATATTTTTTTTTATTCCACCCTCTCCTTTTAATGTCTCTCTTATTAGCCCCTCACATTACTTAACAAGCAAAGTAAGCTTACCAAAATTGTTACCTCGAAGAACCGGAGATCCTGATATCTAAGGTTGCGAATATAAGTGAAGCCACCAAAATCTTCATTTCAATAGGACAACGAGAAAAAAGAAATCCGATACTCGCGAACATGCCCTAGTTGTCGATACAACGCTGCTGTTCTGTGCGTGTGAACAGCTATGGGGTGTTTTGCTGCGGTCCTAAGTCGTTATCGAGCTTGGCTTGACCTGTTCCATCAGTCCTGGGGCTTGTTGGTCAGGTCCAGAGAGTTTCCAAATCTAAGCATGACAAAAAAGAAAAAAATAAATAAAGTTTAGATGTTGATTACAAGATTACAAAATCTCTTGCGTCATCGCTTTAGATTAGAAACGTGAATGCACTCAATGCTGCTTATAAAATCTCTTTCATACAAGTGTTCTCTTAAGGGCCCCTCTGTTTGCATGGAATTGAATTCTTAAGAATTCACGATCAAGTGAATCAACTGATGATCATTAAAGAGTACGGGTGATGAAAGATTTAAGGACGGAGTTGTAGACAGGAGCAAATCGCTCTGACAGAGTGATATCTCGGATCTTATTGTTTCATTATGGGGATGTTATTTGATGACCATTTATATATCTCTACTCTTATTTCTGGGGCAGTATAGATATAAAAGCCTAGAAATTCATTAGAACGTGCGTCACTTGCCAAAGTCAGCTTGCGTGATTTTTTTTTCTCTCCGTTCACATCATATGGGAGTTCACCAGATATGGGCTACAAGAAAGAACGGGACTATAGATTCTTTCATTTTATTTTATGTTAATTGGAAATGGAAAGGTCTGGGGACTTTATTCGGACACTCACGCAGCTTTACCGCTGCCTGCAGGGGCGGTAAACTCGCATTTTCCAGTTTTCCTCCACTCTGGGAGGAGGAAACCTGGCAATTGCAGCTTTACCGCCGCTCTCATCGGCGGTAAACCGGATTTTCCAGTTTTCCTCCGGTGGGAGAGGAGGAAAACTGGCAATTGCAGCTTTACCGCCGCTCCCATCGGCGGTAAAGTCTATTTTCCAGCTTTCCTCCGCTCCGAGAGGAGGAAAACTGGAAATTGCAGAAATGCTGCCGGTGCATATGGCGGAAATCATTCAATCCGATTTTTTTAATCATCTTTTCCCCTCTTGTGCTTGTTGGTGGGTCATGCGTCGTGGCTTGGTTCCACAAAATGAAGGATGGACGTGTGTGAATAACAATTGGGTGAAATAATATCAAATCATAGTAAAAACACAATAAATCGTAGATGTACTGTACCGGTGAAGCGAAGTAGAAGATCAATTAAAGAGTGAACAAAAGTAAGAGTGTAGTAGAATTAAAAGGCGAGAGAGTGGGATTTTTATTTTTCCACCTAAAAGGAGTTGTTTTTTTTTTTTTTTTTTTTTTTAGGGAGCTCACGGACTGGGCTTTGGGCATGGGGCTGTGTTATTAACAGATGGGCCGTGCATAGGTTTATTTATTTATTTATTTGCACTCATTGGTTGAGAGCCGGAATCCTTTCCCGGCCCAAATTTATATACACAAATATATATACACGCACATACTTATACATACTTATATATAAATATATATAAATCTATTTGTTTGTGACGGAGGGAGGGAGCAGTAACGCGGAGGCTCAAGACCATGACCTCTCACAGAAGGTGATAGGACCAGAGCGGCTGAGCTGTCCAAGGACATGGTGAGAAACTCATTTTTCTGTTCTATAGGTCTAACATAGGTGGGGCTCGGGCTTCACGATTTCCATGCGGCCAGGGTTCGGGCCAACAGCTTCAGGCCGGACTCATGCTTGGGCCAGGGTTAGGCTCCAAGTTTAGAAGTGGCCGCCGTACATTCCTCGGAATGGCCGTGCCTCGTCATTGAAGTCCCCTAGTCATTTTTATCATTCGCCGGCATGAGAGAGTATGCGTCTTCTTAACCTTTTTCTATGGAAGAGATGGTGTTCGAATCCTAATATTTTTTTTTATTCCACCCTCTCCTTTTAATGTCTCTCTTATTAGCCCCTTACATTACTTAACAAGCAAAGTAAGCTTACCAAAATTGTTACCTCGAAGAACCGGAGATCCTGATATCTAAGGTTGCGAATATAAGTGAAGCCACCAAAATCTTCATTTCAATAGGACAACGAGAAAAAAGAAATCCGATACTCGCGAACATGCCCTAGTAGTCCATACAACGCTGCTGTTCTGTGCGTGTGAACAGCTATGGGGTGTTTTGCTGCGGTCCTAAGTCGTTATCGAGCTTGGCTTGACCTGTTCCATCAGTCCTAGGGCTTGTTGGTCAGGTCCAGAGAGTTTCCAAATCTGAGCATGACAAAAAAGAAAAAAATAAATAAAGTTTAGATGTTGATTACAAGATTACAAAATCTCTTGCGTCATCGCTTTAGATTAGAAACGTGAATGCACTCAATGCTGCTTATAAAATCTCTTTCATACAAGTGTTCTCTTAAGGGCCCCTCTGTTTGCATGGAATTGAATTCTTAAGAATTCACGATCAAGTGAATCAACTGATGATCATTAAAGAGTATGGGTGATGAAAGATTTAAGGACGGAGTTGTAGACAGGAGCAAATCGCTCTGACAGAGTGATATCTCGGATCTTATTGTTTCATTATGGGGATGTTATTTGATGACCATTTATATATCTCTACTCTTATTTCTGGGGCAGTATAGATATAAAAGCCTAGAAATTCATTAGAACGTGCGTCACTTGCCAAAGTCAGCTTGCGTGATTTTTTTTTCTCTCCGTTCACATCATATGGGAGTTCACCAGATATGGGCTACAAGAAAGAACGGGACTATAGATTCTTTCATTTTATTTTATGTTAATTGGAAATGGAAAGGTCTGGGGACTTTATTCGGACACTCACGCAGCTTTACCGCTGCCTGCAGGGGCGGTAAACTCGCATTTTCCAGTTTTCCTCCACTCTGGGAGGAGGAAACCTGGCAATTGCAGCTTTACCGCCGCTCTCATCGGCGGTAAACCGGATTTTCCAGTTTTCCTCCGGTGGGAGAGGAGGAAAACTGGCAATTGCAGCTTTACCGCCGCTCCCATCGGCGGTAAAGTCTATTTTCCAGCTTTCCTCCGCTCCGAGAGGAGGAAAACTGGAAATTGCAGAAATGCTGCCGGTGCATATGGCGGAAATCATTCAATCCGATTTTTTTAATCATCTTTTCCCCTCTTGTGCTTGTTGGTGGGTCATGCGTCGTGGCTTGGTTCCACAAAATGAAGGATGGACGTGTGTGAATAACAATTGGGTGAAATAATATCAAATCATAGTAAAAACACAATAAATCGTAGATGTACTGTACCGGTGAAGCGAAGTAGAAGATCAATTAAAGAGTGAACAAAAGTAAGAGTGTAGTAGAATTAAAAGGCGAGAGAGTGGGATTTTTATTTTTCCACCTAAAAGGAGTTGTTTTTTTTTTTTTTTTTTTTTTTAGGGAGCTCACGGACTGGGCTTTGGGCATGGGGCTGTGTTATTAACAGATGGGCCGTGCATAGGTTTATTTATTTATTTATTTGCACTCATTGGTTGAGAGCCGGAATCCTTTCCCGGCCCAAATTTATATACACAAATATATATACACGCACATACTTATACATACTTATATATAAATATATATAAATCTATTTGTTTGTGACGGAGGGAGGGAGCAGTAACGCGGAGGCTCAAGACCATGACCTCTCACAGAAGGTGATAGGACCAGAGCGGCTGAGCTGTCCAAGGACATGGTGAGAAACTCATTTTTCTGTTCTATAGGTCTAACATAGGTGGGGCTCGGGCTTCACGATTTCCATGCGGCCAGGGTTCGGGCCAACAGCTTCAGGCCGGACTCATGCTTGGGCCAGGGTTAGGCTCCAAGTTTAGAAGTGGCCGCCGTACATTCCTCGGAATGGCCGTGCCTCGTCATTGAAGTCCCCTAGTCATTTTTATCATTCGCCGGCATGAGAGAGTATGCGTCTTCTTAACCTTTTTCTATGGAAGAGATGGTGTTCGAATCCTAATATTTTTTTTTATTCCACCCTCTCCTTTTAATGTCTCTCTTATTAGCCCCTTACATTACTTAACAAGCAAAGTAAGCTTACCAAAATTGTTACCTCGAAGAACCGGAGATCCTGATATCTAAGGTTGCGAATATAAGTGAAGCCACCAAAATCTTCATTTCAATAGGACAACGAGAAAAAAGAAATCCGATACTCGCGAACATGCCCTAGTAGTCCATACAACGCTGCTGTTCTGTGCGTGTGAACAGCTATGGGGTGTTTTGCTGCGGTCCTAAGTCGTTATCGAGCTTGGCTTGACCTGTTCCATCAGTCCTAGGGCTTGTTGGTCAGGTCCAGAGAGTTTCCAAATCTGAGCATGACAAAAAAGAAAAAAATAAATAAAGTTTAGATGTTGATTACAAGATTACAAAATCTCTTGCGTCATCGCTTTAGATTAGAAACGTGAATGCACTCAATGCTGCTTATAAAATCTCTTTCATACAAGTGTTCTCTTAAGGGCCCCTCTGTTTGCATGGAATTGAATTCTTAAGAATTCACGATCAAGTGAATCAACTGATGATCATTAAAGAGTATGGGTGATGAAAGATTTAAGGACGGAGTTGTAGACAGGAGCAAATCGCTCTGACAGAGTGATATCTCGGATCTTATTGTTTCATTATGGGGATGTTATTTGATGACCATTTATATATCTCTACTCTTATTTCTGGGGCAGTATAGATATAAAAGCCTAGAAATTCATTAGAACGTGCGTCACTTGCCAAAGTCAGCTTGCGTGATTTTTTTTTCTCTCCGTTCACATCATATGGGAGTTCACCAGATATGGGCTACAAGAAAGAACGGGACTATAGATTCTTTCATTTTATTTTATGTTAATTGGAAATGGAAAGGTCTGGGGACTTTATTCGGACACTCACGCAGCTTTACCGCTGCCTGCAGGGGCGGTAAACTCGCATTTTCCAGTTTTCCTCCACTCTGGGAGGAGGAAACCTGGCAATTGCAGCTTTACCGCCGCTCTCATCGGCGGTAAACCGGATTTTCCAGTTTTCCTCCGGTGGGAGAGGAGGAAAACTGGCAATTGCAGCTTTACCGCCGCTCCCATCGGCGGTAAAGTCTATTTTCCAGCTTTCCTCCGCTCCGAGAGGAGGAAAACTGGAAATTGCAGAAATGCTGCCGGTGCATATGGCGGAAATCATTCAATCCGATTTTTTTAATCATCTTTTCCCCTCTTGTGCTTGTTGGTGGGTCATGCGTCGTGGCTTGGTTCCACAAAATGAAGGATGGACGTGTGTGAATAACAATTGGGTGAAATAATATCAAATCATAGTAAAAACACAATAAATCGTAGATGTACTGTACCGGTGAAGCGAAGTAGAAGATCAATTAAAGAGTGAACAAAAGTAAGAGTGTAGTAGAATTAAAAGGCGAGAGAGTGGGATTTTTATTTTTCCACCTAAAAGGAGTTGTTTTTTTTTTTTTTTTTTTTTTTAGGGAGCTCACGGACTGGGCTTTGGGCATGGGGCTGTGTTATTAACAGATGGGCCGTGCATAGGTTTATTTATTTATTTATTTGCACTCATTGGTTGAGAGCCGGAATCCTTTCCCGGCCCAAATTTATATACACAAATATATATACACGCACATACTTATACATACTTATATATAAATATATATAAATCTATTTGTTTGTGACGGAGGGAGGGAGCAGTAACGCGGAGGCTCAAGACCATGACCTCTCACAGAAGGTGATAGGACCAGAGCGGCTGAGCTGTCCAAGGACATGGTGAGAAACTCATTTTTCTGTTCTATAGGTCTAACATAGGTGGGGCTCGGGCTTCACGATTTCCATGCGGCCAGGGTTCGGGCCAACAGCTTCAGGCCGGACTCATGCTTGGGCCAGGGTTAGGCTCCAAGTTTAGAAGTGGCCGCCGTACATTCCTTGGAATGGCCGTGCCTCGTCATTGAAGTCCCCTAGTCATTTTTATCATTCGCCGGCATGAGAGAGTATGCGTCTTCTTAACCTTTTTCTATGGAAGAGATGGTGTTCGAATCCTAATATTTTTTTTTATTCCACCCTCTCCTTTTAATGTCTCTCTTATTAGCCCCTTACATTACTTAACAAGCAAAGTAAGCTTACCAAAATTGTTACCTCGAAGAACCGGAGATCCTGATATCTAAGGTTGCGAATATAAGTGAAGCCACCAAAATCTTCATTTCAATAGGACAACGAGAAAAAAGAAATCCGATACTCGCGAACATGCCCTAGTAGTCCATACAACGCTGCTGTTCTGTGCGTGTGAACAGCTATGGGGTGTTTTGCTGCGGTCCTAAGTCGTTATCGAGCTTGGCTTGACCTGTTCCATCAGTCCTAGGGCTTGTTGGTCAGGTCCAGAGAGTTTCCAAATCTGAGCATGACAAAAAAGAAAAAAATAAATAAAGTTTAGATGTTGATTACAAGATTACAAAATCTCTTGCGTCATCGCTTTAGATTAGAAACGTGAATGCACTCAATGCTGCTTATAAAATCTCTTTCATACAAGTGTTCTCTTAAGGGCCCCTCTGTTTGCATGGAATTGAATTCTTAAGAATTCACGATCAAGTGAATCACACTGATGATCATTAAAGAGTACGAGTGATGAAAGATTTAAGGACGGAGTTGTAGACAGGAGCAAATCGCTCTGACAGAGTGATATCTCGGATCTTATTGTTTCATTATGGGGATGTTATTTGATGACCATTTATATATCTCTACTCTTATTTCTGGGGAAGTATAGATATAAAAGCCTAGAAATTCATTAGAACGTGCGTCACTTGCCAAAGTCAGCTTGCGTGATTTTTTTTTCTCTCCGTTCACATCATATGGGAGTTCACCAGAAATGGGCTACAAGAAAGAACGGGACTATAGATTCTTTCATTTTATTTTATGTTAATTGAAAATGGAAAGGTCTGGGGACTTTATTCGGACACTCACGCAGCTTTACCGCTGCCTGCAGGGGCGGTAAACTCGCATTTTCCAGTTTTCCTCCACTCTGGGAGGAGGAAACCTGGCAATTGCAGCTTTACCGCCGCTCTCATCGGCGGTAAACTGGATTTTCCAGCTTTCCTCCAGTGGGAGAGGAGGAAAACTGGCAATTGCAGCTTTACCGCCGCTCCCATCGGCGGTAAAGTCTATTTTCCAGCTTTCCTCCGCTCCGAGAGGAGGAAAACTGGAAATTGCAGAAATGCTGCCGGTGCATATGGCGGAAATCATTCAATCCGATTTTTTTAATCATCTTTTCCCCTCTTGTGCTTGTTGGTGGGTCATGCGTCGTGGCTTGGTTCCACAAAATGAAGGATGGACGTGTGTGAATAACAATTGGGTGAAATAATATCAAATCATAGTAAAAACACAATAAATCGTAGATGTACTGTACCGGTGAAGCGAAGTAGAAGATCAATTAAAGAGTGAACAAAAGTAAGAGTGTAGTAGAATTAAAAGGCGAGAGAGTGGGATTTTTATTTTTCCACCTAAAAGGAGTTGTTTTTTTTTTTTTTTTTTTTTTTTAGGGAGCTCACGGACTGGGCTTTGGGCATGGGGCTGTGTTATTAACAGATGGGCCGTGCATAGGTTTATTTATTTATTTATTTGCACTCATTGGTTGAGAGCCGGAATCCTTTCCCGGCCCAAATTTATATACACAAATATATATACACGCACATACTTATACATACTTATATATAAATATATATAAATCTATTTGTTTGTGACGGAGGGAGGGAGCAGTAACGCGGAGGCTCAAGACCATGACCTCTCACAGAAGGTGATAGGACCAGAGCGGCTGAGCTGTCCAAGGACATGGTGAGAAACTCATTTTTCTGTTCTATAGGTCTAACATAGGTGGGGCTCGGGCTTCACGATTTCCATGCGGCCAGGGTTCGGGCCAACAGCTTCAGGCCGGACTCATGCTTGGGCCAGGGTTAGGCTCCAAGTTTAGAAGTGGCCGCCGTACATTCCTTGGAATGGCCGTGCCTCGTCATTGAAGTCCCCTAGTCATTTTTATCATTCGCCGGCATGAGAGAGTATGCGTCTTCTTAACCTTTTTCTATGGAAGAGATGGTGTTCGAATCCTAATATTTTTTTTTATTCCACCCTCTCCTTTTAATGTCTCTCTTATTAGCCCCTTACATTACTTAACAAGCAAAGTAAGCTTACCAAAATTGTTACCTCGAAGAACCGGAGATCCTGATATCTAAGGTTGCGAATATAAGTGAAGCCACCAAAATCTTCATTTCAATAGGACAACGAGAAAAAAGAAATCCGATACTCGCGAACATGCCCTAGTAGTCCATACAACGCTGCTGTTCTGTGCGTGTGAACAGCTATGGGGTGTTTTGCTGCGGTCCTAAGTCGTTATCGAGCTTGGCTTGACCTGTTCCATCAGTCCTAGGGCTTGTTGGTCAGGTCCAGAGAGTTTCCAAATCTGAGCATGACAAAAAAGAAAAAAATAAATAAAGTTTAGATGTTGATTACAAGATTACAAAATCTCTTGCGTCATCGCTTTAGATTAGAAACGTGAATGCACTCAATGCTGCTTATAAAATCTCTTTCATACAAGTGTTCTCTTAAGGGCCCCTCTGTTTGCATGGAATTGAATTCTTAAGAATTCACGATCAAGTGAATCACACTGATGATCATTAAAGAGTACGAGTGATGAAAGATTTAAGGACGGAGTTGTAGACAGGAGCAAATCGCTCTGACAGAGTGATATCTCGGATCTTATTGTTTCATTATGGGGATGTTATTTGATGACCATTTATATATCTCTACTCTTATTTCTGGGGAAGTATAGATATAAAAGCCTAGAAATTCATTAGAACGTGCGTCACTTGCCAAAGTCAGCTTGCGTGATTTTTTTTTCTCTCCGTTCACATCATATGGGAGTTCACCAGAAATGGGCTACAAGAAAGAACGGGACTATAGATTCTTTCATTTTATTTTATGTTAATTGAAAATGGAAAGGTCTGGGGACTTTATTCGGACACTCACGCAGCTTTACCGCTGCCTGCAGGGGCGGTAAACTCGCATTTTCCAGTTTTCCTCCACTCTGGGAGGAGGAAACCTGGCAATTGCAGCTTTACCGCCGCTCTCATCGGCGGTAAACTGGATTTTCCAGCTTTCCTCCAGTGGGAGAGGAGGAAAACTGGCAATTGCAGCTTTACCGCCGCTCCCATCGGCGGTAAAGTCTATTTTCCAGCTTTCCTCCGCTCCGAGAGGAGGAAAACTGGAAATTGCAGAAATGCTGCCGGTGCATATGGCGGAAATCATTCAATCCGATTTTTTTAATCATCTTTTCCCCTCTTGTGCTTGTTGGTGGGTCATGCGTCGTGGCTTGGTTCCACAAAATGAAGGATGGACGTGTGTGAATAACAATTGGGTGAAATAATATCAAATCATAGTAAAAACACAATAAATCGTAGATGTACTGTACCGGTGAAGCGAAGTAGAAGATCAATTAAAGAGTGAACAAAAGTAAGAGTGTAGTAGAATTAAAAGGCGAGAGAGTGGGATTTTTATTTTTCCACCTAAAAGGAGTTGTTTTTTTTTTTTTTTTTTTTTTTAGGGAGCTCACGGACTGGGCTTTGGGCATGGGGCTGTGTTATTAACAGATGGGCCGTGCATAGGTTTATTTATTTATTTATTTGCACTCATTGGTTGAGAGCCGGAATCCTTTCCCGGCCCAAATTTATATACACAAATATATATACACGCACATACTTATACATACTTATATATAAATATATATAAATCTATTTGTTTGTGACGGAGGGAGGGAGCAGTAACGCGGAGGCTCAAGACCATGACCTCTCACAGAAGGTGATAGGACCAGAGCGGCTGAGCTGTCCAAGGACATGGTGAGAAACTCATTTTTCTGTTCTATAGGTCTAACATAGGTGGGGCTCGGGCTTCACGATTTCCATGCGGCCAGGGTTCGGGCCAACAGCTTCAGGCCGGACTCATGCTTGGGCCAGGGTTAGGCTCCAAGTTTAGAAGTGGCCGCCGTACATTCCTTGGAATGGCCGTGCCTCGTCATTGAAGTCCCCTAGTCATTTTTATCATTCGCCGGCATGAGAGAGTATGCGTCTTCTTAACCTTTTTCTATGGAAGAGATGGTGTTCGAATCCTAATATTTTTTTTTATTCCACCCTCTCCTTTTAATGTCTCTCTTATTAGCCCCTTACATTACTTAACAAGCAAAGTAAGCTTACCAAAATTGTTACCTCGAAGAACCGGAGATCCTGATATCTAAGGTTGCGAATATAAGTGAAGCCACCAAAATCTTCATTTCAATAGGACAACGAGAAAAAAGAAATCCGATACTCGCGAACATGCCCTAGTAGTCCATACAACGCTGCTGTTCTGTGCGTGTGAACAGCTATGGGGTGTTTTGCTGCGGTCCTAAGTCGTTATCGAGCTTGGCTTGACCTGTTCCATCAGTCCTAGGGCTTGTTGGTCAGGTCCAGAGAGTTTCCAAATCTGAGCATGACAAAAAAGAAAAAAATAAATAAAGTTTAGATGTTGATTACAAGATTACAAAATCTCTTGCGTCATCGCTTTAGATTAGAAACGTGAATGCACTCAATGCTGCTTATAAAATCTCTTTCATACAAGTGTTCTCTTAAGGGCCCCTCTGTTTGCATGGAATTGAATTCTTAAGAATTCACGATCAAGTGAATCACACTGATGATCATTAAAGAGTACGAGTGATGAAAGATTTAAGGACGGAGTTGTAGACAGGAGCAAATCGCTCTGACAGAGTGATATCTCGGATCTTATTGTTTCATTATGGGGATGTTATTTGATGACCATTTATATATCTCTACTCTTATTTCTGGGGAAGTATAGATATAAAAGCCTAGAAATTCATTAGAACGTGCGTCACTTGCCAAAGTCAGCTTGCGTGATTTTTTTTTCTCTCCGTTCACATCATATGGGAGTTCACCAGAAATGGGCTACAAGAAAGAACGGGACTATAGATTCTTTCATTTTATTTTATGTTAATTGAAAATGGAAAGGTCTGGGGACTTTATTCGGACACTCACGCAGCTTTACCGCTGCCTGCAGGGGCGGTAAACTCGCATTTTCCAGTTTTCCTCCACTCTGGGAGGAGGAAACCTGGCAATTGCAGCTTTACCGCCGCTCTCATCGGCGGTAAACTGGATTTTCCAGCTTTCCTCCAGTGGGAGAGGAGGAAAACTGGCAATTGCAGCTTTACCGCCGCTCCCATCGGCGGTAAAGTCTATTTTCCAGCTTTCCTCCGCTCCGAGAGGAGGAAAACTGGAAATTGCAGAAATGCTGCCGGTGCATATGGCGGAAATCATTCAATCCGATTTTTTTAATCATCTTTTCCCCTCTTGTGCTTGTTGGTGGGTCATGCGTCGTGGCTTGGTTCCACAAAATGAAGGATGGACGTGTGTGAATAACAATTGGGTGAAATAATATCAAATCATAGTAAAAACACAATAAATCGTAGATGTACTGTACCGGTGAAGCGAAGTAGAAGATCAATTAAAGAGTGAACAAAAGTAAGAGTGTAGTAGAATTAAAAGGCGAGAGAGTGGGATTTTTATTTTTCCACCTAAAAGGAGTTGTTTTTTTTTTTTTTTTTTTTTTTAGGGAGCTCACGGACTGGGCTTTGGGCATGGGGCTGTGTTATTAACAGATGGGCCGTGCATAGGTTTATTTATTTATTTATTTGCACTCATTGGTTGAGAGCCGGAATCCTCTCCCGGCCCAAATTTATATACAGAAATATATATACACGCACATACTTATACATACTTATATATAAATATATATAAATCTATTTGTTTGTGACGGAGGGAGGGAGCAGTAACGCGGAGGCTCAAGACCATGACCTCTCACAGAAGGTGATAGGACCAGAGCGGCTGAGCTGTCCAAGGACATGGTGAGAAACTCATTTTTCTGTTCTATAGGTCTAACATAGGTGGGGCTCGGGCTCCACGATTTCCATGCGGCCAGGGTTCGGGCCAACAGCTTCAGGCCGGACTCATGCTTGGGCCAGGGTTAGGCTCCAAGTTTAGAAGTGGCCGCCGTACATTCCTCGGAATGGCCGTGCCTCGTCATTGAAGTCCCCTAGTCATTTTTATCATTCGCCGGCATGAGAGAGTATGCGTCTTCTTAAGCTTTTTCTATGGAAGAGATGGTGTTCGAATCCTAATATTTTTATTTATTCCACCCTCTCCTTTTAATGTCTCTCTTATTAGCCCCTCACATTACTTAACAAGCAAAGTAAGCTTACCAAAATTGTTACCTCGAAGAACCGGAGATCCTGATATCTAAGGTTGCGAATATAAGTGAAGCCACCAAAATCTTCATTTCAATAGGACAACGAGAAAAAAGAAATCCGATACTCGCGAACATGCCCTAGTAGTCCATAAAACGCTGCTGTTCTGTGCGTGTGAACAGCTATGGGGTGTTTTGCTGCGGTCCTAAGTCGTTATCGAGCTTGGCTTGACCTGTTCCATCAGTCCTAGGGCTTGTTGGTCAGGTCCAGAGAGTTTCCAAATCTAAGCATGACAAAAAAAGAAAAAAATAAATAAAGTTTAGATGTTGATTACAAGATTACAAAATCTCTTGCGTCATCGCTTTAGATTAGAAACGTGAATGCACTCAATGCTGCTTATAAAATCCCTTTCATACAAGTGTTCTCTTAAGGGCCCCTCTGTTTGCATGGAATTGAATTCTTAAGAATTCACGATCAAGTGAATCACACTGATGATCATTAAAGAGTACGAGTGATGAAAGATTTAAGGACGGAGTTGTAGACAGGTGCAAATCGCTCTGACAGAGTGATATCTCGGATCTTATTGTTTCATTATGGGGATGTTATTTGATGACCATTTATATATCTCTACTCTTATTTCTGGGGCAGTATAGATATAAAAGCCTAGAAATTCATTAGAACGTGCGTCACTTGCCAAAGTCAGCTTGCGTGATTTTTTTTTCTCTCCGTTCACATCATATGGGAGTTCACCAGATATGGGCTACAAGAAAGAACGGGACTATAGATTCTTTCATTTTATTTTATGTTAATTGGAAATGGAAAGGTCTGGGGACTTTATTCGGACACTCACGCAGCTTTACCGCTGCCTGCAGGGGCGGTAAACTCGCATTTTCCAGTTTTCCTCCACTCTGGGAGGAGGAAACCTGGCAATTGCAGGTTTACCGCCGCTCTCATCGGCGGTAAACTGGATTTTCCAGCTTTCCTCCGGTGGGAGAGGAGGAAAACTGGCAATTGCAGCTTTACCGCCGCTCCCATCGGCGGTAAAGTCTATTTTCCAGCTTTCCTCCGCTCCGAGAGGAGGAAAACTGGAAATTGCAGAAATGCTGCCGGTGCATATGGCGGAAATCATTCAATCCGATTTTTTTAATCATCTTTTCCCCTCTTGTGCTTGTTGGTGGGTCATGCGTCGTGGCTTGGTTCCACAAAATGAAGGATGGACGTGTGTGAATAACAATTGGGTGAAATAATATCAAATCATAGTAAAAACACAATAAATCGTAGATGTACTGTACCGGTGAAGCGAAGTAGAAGATCAATTAAAGAGTGAACAAAAGTAAGAGTGTAGTAGAATTAAAAGGCGAGAGAGTGGGATTTTTATTTTTCCACCTAAAAGGAGTTGTTTTTTTTTTTTTTTTTTTTTTTAGGGAGCTCACGGACTGGGCTTTGGGCATGGGGCTGTGTTATTAACAGATGGGCCGTGCATAGGTTTATTTATTTATTTATTTGCACTCATTGGTTGAGAGCCGGAATCCTTTCCCGGCCCAAATTTATATACACAAATATATATACACGCACATACTTATACATACTTATATATAAATATATATAAATCTATTTGTTTGTGACGGAGGGAGGGAGCAGTAACGCGGAGGCTCAAGACCATGACCTCTCACAGAAGGTGATAGGACCAGAGCGGCTGAGCTGTCCAAGGACATGGTGAGAAACTCATTTTTCTGTTCTATAGGTCTAACATAGGTGGGGCTCGGGCTTCACGATTTCCATGCGGCCAGGGTTCGGGCCAACAGCTTCAGGCCGGACTCATGCTTGGGCCAGGGTTAGGCTCCAAGTTTAGAAGTGGCCGCCGTACATTCCTTGGAATGGCCGTGCCTCGTCATTGAAGTCCCCTAGTCATTTTTATCATTCGCCGGCATGAGAGAGTATGCGTCTTCTTAACCTTTTTCTATGGAAGAGATGGTGTTCGAATCCTAATATTTTTTTTTATTCCACCCTCTCCTTTTAATGTCTCTCTTATTAGCCCCTTACATTACTTAACAAGCAAAGTAAGCTTACCAAAATTGTTACCTCGAAGAACCGGAGATCCTGATATCTAAGGTTGCGAATATAAGTGAAGCCACCAAAATCTTCATTTCAATAGGACAACGAGAAAAAAGAAATCCGATACTCGCGAACATGCCCTAGTAGTCCATACAACGCTGCTGTTCTGTGCGTGTGAACAGCTATGGGGTGTTTTGCTGCGGTCCTAAGTCGTTATCGAGCTTGGCTTGACCTGTTCCATCAGTCCTAGGGCTTGTTGGTCAGGTCCAGAGAGTTTCCAAATCTGAGCATGACAAAAAAGAAAAAAATAAATAAAGTTTAGATGTTGATTACAAGATTACAAAATCTCTTGCGTCATCGCTTTAGATTAGAAACGTGAATGCACTCAATGCTGCTTATAAAATCTCTTTCATACAAGTGTTCTCTTAAGGGCCCCTCTGTTTGCATGGAATTGAATTCTTAAGAATTCACGATCAAGTGAATCACACTGATGATCATTAAAGAGTACGAGTGATGAAAGATTTAAGGACGGAGTTGTAGACAGGAGCAAATCGCTCTGACAGAGTGATATCTCGGATCTTATTGTTTCATTATGGGGATGTTATTTGATGACCATTTATATATCTCTACTCTTATTTCTGGGGAAGTATAGATATAAAAGCCTAGAAATTCATTAGAACGTGCGTCACTTGCCAAAGTCAGCTTGCGTGATTTTTTTTTCTCTCCGTTCACATCATATGGGAGTTCACCAGAAATGGGCTACAAGAAAGAACGGGACTATAGATTCTTTCATTTTATTTTATGTTAATTGAAAATGGAAAGGTCTGGGGACTTTATTCGGACACTCACGCAGCTTTACCGCTGCCTGCAGGGGCGGTAAACTCGCATTTTCCAGTTTTCCTCCACTCTGGGAGGAGGAAACCTGGCAATTGCAGCTTTACCGCCGCTCTCATCGGCGGTAAACTGGATTTTCCAGCTTTCCTCCAGTGGGAGAGGAGGAAAACTGGCAATTGCAGCTTTACCGCCGCTCCCATCGGCGGTAAAGTCTATTTTCCAGCTTTCCTCCGCTCCGAGAGGAGGAAAACTGGAAATTGCAGAAATGCTGCCGGTGCATATGGCGGAAATCATTCAATCCGATTTTTTTAATCATCTTTTCCCCTCTTGTGCTTGTTGGTGGGTCATGCGTCGTGGCTTGGTTCCACAAAATGAAGGATGGACGTGTGTGAATAACAATTGGGTGAAATAATATCAAATCATAGTAAAAACACAATAAATCGTAGATGTACTGTACCGGTGAAGCGAAGTAGAAGATCAATTAAAGAGTGAACAAAAGTAAGAGTGTAGTAGAATTAAAAGGCGAGAGAGTGGGATTTTTATTTTTCCACCTAAAAGGAGTTGTTTTTTTTTTTTTTTTTTTTTTTAGGGAGCTCACGGACTGGGCTTTGGGCATGGGGCTGTGTTATTAACAGATGGGCCGTGCATAGGTTTATTTATTTATTTATTTGCACTCATTGGTTGAGAGCCGGAATCCTTTCCCGGCCCAAATTTATATACACAAATATATATACACGCACATACTTATACATACTTATATATAAATATATATAAATCTATTTGTTTGTGACGGAGGGAGGGAGCAGTAACGCGGAGGCTCAAGACCATGACCTCTCACAGAAGGTGATAGGACCAGAGCGGCTGAGCTGTCCAAGGACATGGTGAGAAACTCATTTTTCTGTTCTATAGGTCTAACATAGGTGGGGCTCGGGCTTCACGATTTCCATGCGGCCAGGGTTCGGGCCAACAGCTTCAGGCCGGACTCATGCTTGGGCCAGGGTTAGGCTCCAAGTTTAGAAGTGGCCGCCGTACATTCCTTGGAATGGCCGTGCCTCGTCATTGAAGTCCCCTAGTCATTTTTATCATTCGCCGGCATGAGAGAGTATGCGTCTTCTTAACCTTTTTCTATGGAAGAGATGGTGTTCGAATCCTAATATTTTTTTTTATTCCACCCTCTCCTTTTAATGTCTCTCTTATTAGCCCCTTACATTACTTAACAAGCAAAGTAAGCTTACCAAAATTGTTACCTCGAAGAACCGGAGATCCTGATATCTAAGGTTGCGAATATAAGTGAAGCCACCAAAATCTTCATTTCAATAGGACAACGAGAAAAAAGAAATCCGATACTCGCGAACATGCCCTAGTAGTCCATACAACGCTGCTGTTCTGTGCGTGTGAACAGCTATGGGGTGTTTTGCTGCGGTCCTAAGTCGTTATCGAGCTTGGCTTGACCTGTTCCATCAGTCCTAGGGCTTGTTGGTCAGGTCCAGAGAGTTTCCAAATCTGAGCATGACAAAAAAGAAAAAAATAAATAAAGTTTAGATGTTGATTACAAGATTACAAAATCTCTTGCGTCATCGCTTTAGATTAGAAACGTGAATGCACTCAATGCTGCTTATAAAATCTCTTTCATACAAGTGTTCTCTTAAGGGCCCCTCTGTTTGCATGGAATTGAATTCTTAAGAATTCACGATCAAGTGAATCACACTGATGATCATTAAAGAGTACGAGTGATGAAAGATTTAAGGACGGAGTTGTAGACAGGAGCAAATCGCTCTGACAGAGTGATATCTCGGATCTTATTGTTTCATTATGGGGATGTTATTTGATGACCATTTATATATCTCTACTCTTATTTCTGGGGAAGTATAGATATAAAAGCCTAGAAATTCATTAGAACGTGCGTCACTTGCCAAAGTCAGCTTGCGTGATTTTTTTTTCTCTCCGTTCACATCATATGGGAGTTCACCAGAAATGGGCTACAAGAAAGAACGGGACTATAGATTCTTTCATTTTATTTTATGTTAATTGAAAATGGAAAGGTCTGGGGACTTTATTCGGACACTCACGCAGCTTTACCGCTGCCTGCAGGGGCGGTAAACTCGCATTTTCCAGTTTTCCTCCACTCTGGGAGGAGGAAACCTGGCAATTGCAGCTTTACCGCCGCTCTCATCGGCGGTAAACTGGATTTTCCAGCTTTCCTCCAGTGGGAGAGGAGGAAAACTGGCAATTGCAGCTTTACCGCCGCTCCCATCGGCGGTAAAGTCTATTTTCCAGCTTTCCTCCGCTCCGAGAGGAGGAAAACTGGAAATTGCAGAAATGCTGCCGGTGCATATGGCGGAAATCATTCAATCCGATTTTTTTAATCATCTTTTCCCCTCTTGTGCTTGTTGGTGGGTCATGCGTCGTGGCTTGGTTCCACAAAATGAAGGATGGACGTGTGTGAATAACAATTGGGTGAAATAATATCAAATCATAGTAAAAACACAATAAATCGTAGATGTACTGTACCGGTGAAGCGAAGTAGAAGATCAATTAAAGAGTGAACAAAAGTAAGAGTGTAGTAGAATTAAAAGGCGAGAGAGTGGGATTTTTATTTTTCCACCTAAAAGGAGTTGTTTTTTTTTTTTTTTTTTTTTTTAGGGAGCTCACGGACTGGGCTTTGGGCATGGGGCTGTGTTATTAACAGATGGGCCGTGCATAGGTTTATTTATTTATTTATTTGCACTCATTGGTTGAGAGCCGGAATCCTCTCCCGGCCCAAATTTATATACAGAAATATATATACACGCACATACTTATACATACTTATATATAAATATATATAAATCTATTTGTTTGTGACGGAGGGAGGGAGCAGTAACGCGGAGGCTCAAGACCATGACCTCTCACAGAAGGTGATAGGACCAGAGCGGCTGAGCTGTCCAAGGACATGGTGAGAAACTCATTTTTCTGTTCTATAGGTCTAACATAGGTGGGGCTCGGGCTCCACGATTTCCATGCGGCCAGGGTTCGGGCCAACAGCTTCAGGCCGGACTCATGCTTGGGCCAGGGTTAGGCTCCAAGTTTAGAAGTGGCCGCCGTACATTCCTCGGAATGGCCGTGCCTCGTCATTGAAGTCCCCTAGTCATTTTTATCATTCGCCGGCATGAGAGAGTATGCG
Organism: Persea americana; assembly: GCA_029852735.1. Taxonomy (NCBI): domain Eukaryota; kingdom Viridiplantae; phylum Streptophyta; class Magnoliopsida; order Laurales; family Lauraceae; genus Persea; species Persea americana. The sequence continues at coordinate 52,939,121 of CM056814.1, read as the reverse complement.
TCTTCTTAAGCTTTTTCTATGGAAGAGATGGTGTTCGAATCCTAATATTTTTATTTATTCCACCCTCTCCTTTTAATGTCTCTCTTATTAGCCCCTCACATTACTTAACAAGCAAAGTAAGCTTACCAAAATTGTTACCTCGAAGAACCGGAGATCCTGATATCTAAGGTTGCGAATATAAGTGAAGCCACCAAAATCTTCATTTCAATAGGACAACGAGAAAAAAGAAATCCGATACTCGCGAACATGCCCTAGTAGTCCATAAAACGCTGCTGTTCTGTGCGTGTGAACAGCTATGGGGTGTTTTGCTGCGGTCCTAAGTCGTTATCGAGCTTGGCTTGACCTGTTCCATCAGTCCTAGGGCTTGTTGGTCAGGTCCAGAGAGTTTCCAAATCTAAGCATGACAAAAAAAGAAAAAAATAAATAAAGTTTAGATGTTGATTACAAGATTACAAAATCTCTTGCGTCATCGCTTTAGATTAGAAACGTGAATGCACTCAATGCTGCTTATAAAATCCCTTTCATACAAGTGTTCTCTTAAGGGCCCCTCTGTTTGCATGGAATTGAATTCTTAAGAATTCACGATCAAGTGAATCACACTGATGATCATTAAAGAGTACGAGTGATGAAAGATTTAAGGACGGAGTTGTAGACAGGTGCAAATCGCTCTGACAGAGTGATATCTCGGATCTTATTGTTTCATTATGGGGATGTTATTTGATGACCATTTATATATCTCTACTCTTATTTCTGGGGCAGTATAGATATAAAAGCCTAGAAATTCATTAGAACGTGCGTCACTTGCCAAAGTCAGCTTGCGTGATTTTTTTTTCTCTCCGTTCACATCATATGGGAGTTCACCAGATATGGGCTACAAGAAAGAACGGGACTATAGATTCTTTCATTTTATTTTATGTTAATTGGAAATGGAAAGGTCTGGGGACTTTATTCGGACACTCACGCAGCTTTACCGCTGCCTGCAGGGGCGGTAAACTCGCATTTTCCAGTTTTCCTCCACTCTGGGAGGAGGAAACCTGGCAATTGCAGGTTTACCGCCGCTCTCATCGGCGGTAAACTGGATTTTCCAGCTTTCCTCCGGTGGGAGAGGAGGAAAACTGGCAATTGCAGCTTTACCGCCGCTCCCATCGGCGGTAAAGTCTATTTTCCAGCTTTCCTCCGCTCCGAGAGGAGGAAAACTGGAAATTGCAGAAATGCTGCCGGTGCATATGGCGGAAATCATTCAATCCGATTTTTTTAATCATCTTTTCCCCTCTTGTGCTTGTTGGTGGGTCATGCGTCGTGGCTTGGTTCCACAAAATGAAGGATGGACGTGTGTGAATAACAATTGGGTGAAATAATATCAAATCATAGTAAAAACACAATAAATCGTAGATGTACTGTACCGGTGAAGCGAAGTAGAAGATCAATTAAAGAGTGAACAAAAGTAAGAGTGTAGTAGAATTAAAAGGCGAGAGAGTGGGATTTTTATTTTTCCACCTAAAAGGAGTTGTTTTTTTTTTTTTTTTTTTTTTAGGGAGCTCACGGACTGGGCTTTGGGCATGGGGCTGTGTTATTAACAGATGGGCCGTGCATAGGTTTATTTATTTATTTATTTGCACTCATTGGTTGAGAGCCGGAATCCTCTCCCGGCCCAAATTTATATACAGAAATATATATACACGCACATACTTATACATACTTATATATAAATATATATAAATCTATTTGTTTGTGACGGAGGGAGGGAGCAGTAACGCGGAGGCTCAAGACCATGACCTCTCACAGAAGGTGATAGGACCAGAGCGGCTGAGCTGTCCAAGGACATGGTGAGAAACTCATTTTTCTGTTCTATAGGTCTAACATAGGTGGGGCTCGGGCTTCACGATTTCCATGCGGCCAGGGTTCGGGCCAACAGCTTCAGGCCGGACTCATGCTTGGGCCAGGGTTAGGCTCCAAGTTTAGAAGTGGCCGCCGTACATTCCTCGGAATGGCCGTGCCTCGTCATTGAAGTCCCCTAGTCATTTTTATCATTCGCCGGCATGAGAGAGTATGCGTCTTCTTAAGCTTTTTCTATGGAAGAGATGGTGTTCGAATCCTAATATTTTTTTTTATTCCACCCTCTCCTCTTAATGTCTCTCTTATTAGCCCCTCACATTACTTAACAAGCAAAGTAAGCTTACCAAAATTGTTACCTCGAAGAACCGGAGATCCTGATATCTAAGGTTGCGAATATAAGTGAAGCCACCAAAATCTTCATTTCAATAGGACAACGAGAAAAAAGAAATCCGATACTCGCGAACATGCCCTAGTAGTCCATAAAACGCTGCTGTTCTGTGCGTGTGAACAGCTATGGGGTGTTTTGCTGCGGTCCTAAGTCGTTATCGAGCTTGGCTTGACCTGTTCCATCAGTCCTAGGGCTTGTTGGTCAGGTCCAGAGAGTTTCCAAATCTAAGCATGACAAAAAAAGAAAAAAATAAATAAAGTTTAGATGTTGATTACAAGATTACAAAATCTCTTGCGTCATCGCTTTAGATTAGAAACGTGAATGCACTCAATGCTGCTTATAAAATCTCTTTCATACAAGTGTTCTCTTAAGGGCCCCTCTGTTTGCATGGAATTGAATTCTTAAGAATTCACGATCAAGTGAATCACACTGATGATCATTAAAGAGTACGAGTGATGAAAGATTTAAGGACGGAGTTGTAGACAGGTGCAAATCGCTCTGACAGAGTGATATCTCGGATCTTATTGTTTCATTATGGGGATGTTATTTGATGACCATTTATATATCTCTACTCTTATTTCTGGGGCAGTATAGATATAAAAGCCTAGAAATTCATTAGAACGTGCGTCACTTGCCAAAGTCAGCTTGCGTGATTTTTTTTTCTCTCCGTTCACATCATATGGGAGTTCACCAGATATGGGCTACAAGAAAGAACGGGACTATAGATTCTTTCATTTTATTTTATGTTAATTGGAAATGGAAAGGTCTGGGGACTTTATTCGGACACTCACGCAGCTTTACCGCTGCCTGCAGGGGCGGTAAACTCGCATTTTCCAGTTTTCCTCCACTCTGGGAGGAGGAAACCTGGCAATTGCAGGTTTACCGCCGCTCTCATCGGCGGTAAACTGGATTTTCCAGCTTTCCTCCGGTGGGAGAGGAGGAAAACTGGCAATTGCAGCTTTACCGCCGCTCCCATCGGCGGTAAAGTCTATTTTCCAGCTTTCCTCCGCTCCGAGAGGAGGAAAACTGGAAATTGCAGAAATGCTGCCGGTGCATATGGCGGAAATCATTCAATCCGATTTTTTTAATCATCTTTTCCCCTCTTGTGCTTGTTGGTGGGTCATGCGTCGTGGCTTGGTTCCACAAAATGAAGGATGGACGTGTGTGAATAACAATTGGGTGAAATAATATCAAATCATAGTAAAAACACAATAAATCGTAGATGTACTGTACCGGTGAAGCGAAGTAGAAGATCAATTAAAGAGTGAACAAAAGTAAGAGTGTAGTAGAATTAAAAGGCGAGAGAGTGGGATTTTTATTTTTCCACCTAAAAGGAGTTGTTTTTTTTTTTTTTTTTTTTTTAGGGAGCTCACGGACTGGGCTTTGGGCATGGGGCTGTGTTATTAACAGATGGGCCGTGCATAGGTTTATTTATTTATTTATTTGCACTCATTGGTTGAGAGCCGGAATCCTCTCCCGGCCCAAATTTATATACAGAAATATATATACACGCACATACTTATACATACTTATATATAAATATATATAAATCTATTTGTTTGTGACGGAGGGAGGGAGCAGTAACGCGGAGGCTCAAGACCATGACCTCTCACAGAAGGTGATAGGACCAGAGCGGCTGAGCTGTCCAAGGACATGGTGAGAAACTCATTTTTCTGTTCTATAGGTCTAACATAGGTGGGGCTCGGGCTTCACGATTTCCATGCGGCCAGGGTTCGGGCCAACAGCTTCAGGCCGGACTCATGCTTGGGCCAGGGTTAGGCTCCAAGTTTAGAAGTGGCCGCCGTACATTCCTCGGAATGGCCGTGCCTCGTCATTGAAGTCCCCTAGTCATTTTTATCATTCGCCGGCATGAGAGAGTATGCGTCTTCTTAAGCTTTTTCTATGGAAGAGATGGTGTTCGAATCCTAATATTTTTTTTTATTCCACCCTCTCCTCTTAATGTCTCTCTTATTAGCCCCTCACATTACTTAACAAGCAAAGTAAGCTTACCAAAATTGTTACCTCGAAGAACCGGAGATCCTGATATCTAAGGTTGCGAATATAAGTGAAGCCACCAAAATCTTCATTTCAATAGGACAACGAGAAAAAAGAAATCCGATACTCGCGAACATGCCCTAGTAGTCCATAAAACGCTGCTGTTCTGTGCGTGTGAACAGCTATGGGGTGTTTTGCTGCGGTCCTAAGTCGTTATCGAGCTTGGCTTGACCTGTTCCATCAGTCCTAGGGCTTGTTGGTCAGGTCCAGAGAGTTTCCAAATCTAAGCATGACAAAAAAAGAAAAAAATAAATAAAGTTTAGATGTTGATTACAAGATTACAAAATCTCTTGCGTCATCGCTTTAGATTAGAAACGTGAATGCACTCAATGCTGCTTATAAAATCTCTTTCATACAAGTGTTCTCTTAAGGGCCCCTCTGTTTGCATGGAATTGAATTCTTAAGAATTCACGATCAAGTGAATCACACTGATGATCATTAAAGAGTACGAGTGATGAAAGATTTAAGGACGGAGTTGTAGACAGGTGCAAATCGCTCTGACAGAGTGATATCTCGGATCTTATTGTTTCATTATGGGGATGTTATTTGATGACCATTTATATATCTCTACTCTTATTTCTGGGGCAGTATAGATATAAAAGCCTAGAAATTCATTAGAACGTGCGTCACTTGCCAAAGTCAGCTTGCGTGATTTTTTTTTCTCTCCGTTCACATCATATGGGAGTTCACCAGATATGGGCTACAAGAAAGAACGGGACTATAGATTCTTTCATTTTATTTTATGTTAATTGGAAATGGAAAGGTCTGGGGACTTTATTCGGACACTCACGCAGCTTTACCGCTGCCTGCAGGGGCGGTAAACTCGCATTTTCCAGTTTTCCTCCACTCTGGGAGGAGGAAACCTGGCAATTGCAGGTTTACCGCCGCTCTCATCGGCGGTAAACTGGATTTTCCAGCTTTCCTCCGGTGGGAGAGGAGGAAAACTGGCAATTGCAGCTTTACCGCCGCTCCCATCGGCGGTAAAGTCTATTTTCCAGCTTTCCTCCGCTCCGAGAGGAGGAAAACTGGAAATTGCAGAAATGCTGCCGGTGCATATGGCGGAAATCATTCAATCCGATTTTTTTAATCATCTTTTCCCCTCTTGTGCTTGTTGGTGGGTCATGCGTCGTGGCTTGGTTCCACAAAATGAAGGATGGACGTGTGTGAATAACAATTGGGTGAAATAATATCAAATCATAGTAAAAACACAATAAATCGTAGATGTACTGTACCGGTGAAGCGAAGTAGAAGATCAATTAAAGAGTGAACAAAAGTAAGAGTGTAGTAGAATTAAAAGGCGAGAGAGTGGGATTTTTATTTTTCCACCTAAAAGGAGTTGTTTTTTTTTTTTTTTTTTTTTTAGGGAGCTCACGGACTGGGCTTTGGGCATGGGGCTGTGTTATTAACAGATGGGCCGTGCATAGGTTTATTTATTTATTTATTTGCACTCATTGGTTGAGAGCCGGAATCCTCTCCCGGCCCAAATTTATATACAGAAATATATATACACGCACATACTTATACATACTTATATATAAATATATATAAATCTATTTGTTTGTGACGGAGGGAGGGAGCAGTAACGCGGAGGCTCAAGACCATGACCTCTCACAGAAGGTGATAGGACCAGAGCGGCTGAGCTGTCCAAGGACATGGTGAGAAACTCATTTTTCTGTTCTATAGGTCTAACATAGGTGGGGCTCGGGCTTCACGATTTCCATGCGGCCAGGGTTCGGGCCAACAGCTTCAGGCCGGACTCATGCTTGGGCCAGGGTTAGGCTCCAAGTTTAGAAGTGGCCGCCGTACATTCCTCGGAATGGCCGTGCCTCGTCATTGAAGTCCCCTAGTCATTTTTATCATTCGCCGGCATGAGAGAGTATGCGTCTTCTTAAGCTTTTTCTATGGAAGAGATGGTGTTCGAATCCTAATATTTTTTTTTATTCCACCCTCTCCTCTTAATGTCTCTCTTATTAGCCCCTCACATTACTTAACAAGCAAAGTAAGCTTACCAAAATTGTTACCTCGAAGAACCGGAGATCCTGATATCTAAGGTTGCGAATATAAGTGAAGCCACCAAAATCTTCATTTCAATAGGACAACGAGAAAAAAGAAATCCGATACTCGCGAACATGCCCTAGTAGTCCATAAAACGCTGCTGTTCTGTGCGTGTGAACAGCTATGGGGTGTTTTGCTGCGGTCCTAAGTCGTTATCGAGCTTGGCTTGACCTGTTCCATCAGTCCTAGGGCTTGTTGGTCAGGTCCAGAGAGTTTCCAAATCTAAGCATGACAAAAAAAGAAAAAAATAAATAAAGTTTAGATGTTGATTACAAGATTACAAAATCTCTTGCGTCATCGCTTTAGATTAGAAACGTGAATGCACTCAATGCTGCTTATAAAATCTCTTTCATACAAGTGTTCTCTTAAGGGCCCCTCTGTTTGCATGGAATTGAATTCTTAAGAATTCACGATCAAGTGAATCACACTGATGATCATTAAAGAGTACGAGTGATGAAAGATTTAAGGACGGAGTTGTAGACAGGTGCAAATCGCTCTGACAGAGTGATATCTCGGATCTTATTGTTTCATTATGGGGATGTTATTTGATGACCATTTATATATCTCTACTCTTATTTCTGGGGCAGTATAGATATAAAAGCCTAGAAATTCATTAGAACGTGCGTCACTTGCCAAAGTCAGCTTGCGTGATTTTTTTTTCTCTCCGTTCACATCATATGGGAGTTCACCAGATATGGGCTACAAGAAAGAACGAGACTATAGATTCTTTCATTTTATTTTATGTTAATTGGAAATGGAAAGGTCTGGGGACTTTATTCGGACACTCACGCAGCTTTACCGCTGCCTGCAGGGGCGGTAAACTCGCATTTTCCAGTTTTCCTCCACTCTGGGAGGAGGAAACCTGGCAATTGCAGGTTTACCGCCGCTCTCATCGGCGGTAAACTGGATTTTCCAGCTTTCCTCCGGTGGGAGAGGAGGAAAACTGGCAATTGCAGCTTTACCGCCGCTCCCATCGGCGGTAAAGTCTATTTTCCAGCTTTCCTCCGCTCCGAGAGGAGGAAAACTGGAAATTGCAGAAATGCTGCCGGTGCATATGGCGGAAATCATTCAATCCGATTTTTTTAATCATCTTTTCCCCTCTTGTGCTTGTTGGTGGGTCATGCGTCGTGGCTTGGTTCCACAAAATGAAGGATGGACGTGTGTGAATAACAATTGGGTGAAATAATATCAAATCATAGTAAAAACACAATAAATCGTAGATGTACTGTACCGGTGAAGCGAAGTAGAAGATCAATTAAAGAGTGAACAAAAGTAAGAGTGTAGTAGAATTAAAAGGCGAGAGAGTGGGATTTTTATTTTTCCACCTAAAAGGAGTTGTTTTTTTTTTTTTTTTTTTTTAGGGAGCTCACGGACTGGGCTTTGGGCATGGGGCTGTGTTATTAACAGATGGGCCGTGCATAGGTTTATTTATTTATTTATTTGCACTCATTGGTTGAGAGCCGGAATCCTCTCCCGGCCCAAATTTATATACAGAAATATATATACACGCACATACTTATACATACTTATATATAAATATATATAAATCTATTTGTTTGTGACGGAGGGAGGGAGCAGTAACGCGGAGGCTCAAGACCATGACCTCTCACAGAAGGTGATAGGACCAGAGCGGCTGAGCTGTCCAAGGACATGGTGAGAAACTCATTTTTCTGTTCTATAGGTCTAACATAGGTGGGGCTCGGGCTTCACGATTTCCATGCGGCCAGGGTTCGGGCCAACAGCTTCAGGCCGGACTCATGCTTGGGCCAGGGTTAGGCTCCAAGTTTAGAAGTGGCCGCCGTACATTCCTCGGAATGGCCGTGCCTCGTCATTGAAGTCCCCTAGTCATTTTTATCATTCGCCGGCATGAGAGAGTATGCGTCTTCTTAAGCTTTTTCTATGGAAGAGATGGTGTTCGAATCCTAATATTTTTTTTTATTCCACCCTCTCCTCTTAATGTCTCTCTTATTAGCCCCTCACATTACTTAACAAGCAAAGTAAGCTTACCAAAATTGTTACCTCGAAGAACCGGAGATCCTGATATCTAAGGTTGCGAATATAAGTGAAGCCACCAAAATCTTCATTTCAATAGGACAACGAGAAAAAAGAAATCCGATACTCGCGAACATGCCCTAGTAGTCCATAAAACGCTGCTGTTCTGTGCGTGTGAACAGCTATGGGGTGTTTTGCTGCGGTCCTAAGTCGTTATCGAGCTTGGCTTGACCTGTTCCATCAGTCCTAGGGCTTGTTGGTCAGGTCCAGAGAGTTTCCAAATCTAAGCATGACAAAAAAAGAAAAAAATAAATAAAGTTTAGATGTTGATTACAAGATTACAAAATCTCTTGCGTCATCGCTTTAGATTAGAAACGTGAATGCACTCAATGCTGCTTATAAAATCTCTTTCATACAAGTGTTCTCTTAAGGGCCCCTCTGTTTGCATGGAATTGAATTCTTAAGAATTCACGATCAAGTGAATCACACTGATGATCATTAAAGAGTACGAGTGATGAAAGATTTAAGGACGGAGTTGTAGACAGGTGCAAATCGCTCTGACAGAGTGATATCTCGGATCTTATTGTTTCATTATGGGGATGTTATTTGATGACCATTTATATATCTCTACTCTTATTTCTGGGGCAGTATAGATATAAAAGCCTAGAAATTCATTAGAACGTGCGTCACTTGCCAAAGTCAGCTTGCGTGATTTTTTTTTCTCTCCGTTCACATCATATGGGAGTTCACCAGATATGGGCTACAAGAAAGAACGGGACTATAGATTCTTTCATTTTATTTTATGTTAATTGGAAATGGAAAGGTCTGGGGACTTTATTCGGACACTCACGCAGCTTTACCGCTGCCTGCAGGGGCGGTAAACTCGCATTTTCCAGTTTTCCTCCACTCTGGGAGGAGGAAACCTGGCAATTGCAGGTTTACCGCCGCTCTCATCGGCGGTAAACTGGATTTTCCAGCTTTCCTCCGGTGGGAGAGGAGGAAAACTGGCAATTGCAGCTTTACCGCCGCTCCCATCGGCGGTAAAGTCTATTTTCCAGCTTTCCTCCGCTCCGAGAGGAGGAAAACTGGAAATTGCAGAAATGCTGCCGGTGCATATGGCGGAAATCATTCAATCCGATTTTTTTAATCATCTTTTCCCCTCTTGTGCTTGTTGGTGGGTCATGCGTCGTGGCTTGGTTCCACAAAATGAAGGATGGACGTGTGTGAATAACAATTGGGTGAAATAATATCAAATCATAGTAAAAACACAATAAATCGTAGATGTACTGTACCGGTGAAGCGAAGTAGAAGATCAATTAAAGAGTGAACAAAAGTAAGAGTGTAGTAGAATTAAAAGGCGAGAGAGTGGGATTTTTATTTTTCCACCTAAAAGGAGTTGTTTTTTTTTTTTTTTTTTTTTTAGGGAGCTCACGGACTGGGCTTTGGGCATGGGGCTGTGTTATTAACAGATGGGCCGTGCATAGGTTTATTTATTTATTTATTTGCACTCATTGGTTGAGAGCCGGAATCCTCTCCCGGCCCAAATTTATATACAGAAATATATATACACGCACATACTTATACATACTTATATATAAATATATATAAATCTATTTGTTTGTGACGGAGGGAGGGAGCAGTAACGCGGAGGCTCAAGACCATGACCTCTCACAGAAGGTGATAGGACCAGAGCGGCTGAGCTGTCCAAGGACATGGTGAGAAACTCATTTTTCTGTTCTATAGGTCTAACATAGGTGGGGCTCGGGCTTCACGATTTCCATGCGGCCAGGGTTCGGGCCAACAGCTTCAGGCCGGACTCATGCTTGGGCCAGGGTTAGGCTCCAAGTTTAGAAGTGGCCGCCGTACATTCCTCGGAATGGCCGTGCCTCGTCATTGAAGTCCCCTAGTCATTTTTATCATTCGCCGGCATGAGAGAGTATGCGTCTTCTTAAGCTTTTTCTATGGAAGAGATGGTGTTCGAATCCTAATATTTTTTTTTATTCCACCCTCTCCTCTTAATGTCTCTCTTATTAGCCCCTCACATTACTTAACAAGCAAAGTAAGCTTACCAAAATTGTTACCTCGAAGAACCGGAGATCCTGATATCTAAGGTTGCGAATATAAGTGAAGCCACCAAAATCTTCATTTCAATAGGACAACGAGAAAAAAGAAATCCGATACTCGCGAACATGCCCTAGTAGTCCATAAAACGCTGCTGTTCTGTGCGTGTGAACAGCTATGGGGTGTTTTGCTGCGGTCCTAAGTCGTTATCGAGCTTGGCTTGACCTGTTCCATCAGTCCTAGGGCTTGTTGGTCAGGTCCAGAGAGTTTCCAAATCTAAGCATGACAAAAAAGAAAAAAATAAATAAAGTTTAGATGCTGATTACAAGATTACAAAATCTCTTGCGTCATCGCTTTAGATTAGAAACGTGAATGCACTCAATGCTGCTTATAAAATCTCTTTCATACAAGTGTTCTCTTAAGGGCCCCTCTGTTTGCATGGAATTGAATTCTTAAGAATTCACGATCAAGTGAATCACACTGATGATCATTAAAGAGTACGAGTGATGAAAGATTTAAGGACGGAGTTGTAGACAGGTGCAAATCGCTCTGACAGAGTGATATCTCGGATCTTATTGTTTCATTATGGGGATGTTATTTGATGACCATTTATATATCTCTACTCTTATTTCTGGGGCAGTATAGATATAAAAGCCTAGAAATTCATTAGAACGTGCGTCACTTGCCAAAGTCAGCTTGCGTGATTTTTTTTTCTCTCCGTTCACATCATATGGGAGTTCACCAGATATGGGCTACAAGAAAGAACGGGACTATAGATTCTTTCATTTTATTTTATGTTAATTGGAAATGGAAAGGTCTGGGGACTTTATTCGGACACTCACGCAGCTTTACCGCTGCCTGCAGGGGCGGTAAACTCGCATTTTCCAGTTTTCCTCCACTCTGGGAGGAGGAAACCTGGCAATTGCAGGTTTACCGCCGCTCTCATCGGCGGTAAACTGGATTTTCCAGCTTTCCTCCGGTGGGAGAGGAGGAAAACTGGCAATTGCAGCTTTACCGCCGCTCCCATCGGCGGTAAAGTCTATTTTCCAGCTTTCCTCCGCTCCGAGAGGAGGAAAACTGGAAATTGCAGAAATGCTGCCGGTGCATATGGCGGAAATCATTCAATCCGATTTTTTTAATCATCTTTTCCCCTCTTGTGCTTGTTGGTGGGTCATGCGTCGTGGCTTGGTTCCACAAAATGAAGGATGGACGTGTGTGAATAACAATTGGGTGAAATAATATCAAATCATAGTAAAAACACAATAAATCGTAGATGTACTGTACCGGTGAAGCGAAGTAGAAGATCAATTAAAGAGTGAACAAAAGTAAGAGTGTAGTAGAATTAAAAGGCGAGAGAGTGGGATTTTTATTTTTCCACCTAAAAGGAGTTGTTTTTTTTTTTTTTTTTTAGGGAGCTCACGGACTGGGCTTTGGGCATGGGGCTGTGTTATTAACAGATGGGCCGTGCATAGGTTTATTTATTTATTTATTTGCACTCATTGGTTGAGAGCCGGAATCCTCTCCCGGCCCAAATTTATATACACAAATATATATACACGCACATACTTATACATACTTATATATAAATATATATAAATCTATTTGTTTGTGACGGAGGGAGGGAGCAGTAACGCGGAGGCTCAAGACCATGACCTCTCACAGAAGGTGATAGGACCAGAGCGGCTGAGCTGTCCAAGGACATGGTGAGAAACTCATTTTTCTGTTCTATTGGTCTAACATAGGTGGGGCTCCGGCTTCACGATTTCCATGCGGCCAGGGTTCGGGCCAACAGCTTCAGGCCGGACTCATGCTTGGGCCAGGGTTAGGCTCCAAGTTTAGAAGTGGCCGCCGTACATTCCTCGGAATAGCCGTGCCTCGTCATTGAAGTCCCCTAGTCATTTTTATCATTCGCCGGCATGAGAGAGTATGCGTCTTCTTAACCTTTTTCTATGGAAGAGATGGTGTTCGAATCCTAATATTTTTTTTTATTCCACCCTCTCCTTTTAATGTCTCTCTTATTAGCCCCTCACATTACTTAACAAGCAAAGTAAGCTTACCAAAATTGTTACCTCGAAGAACCGGAGATCCTGATATCTAAGGTTGCGAATATAAGTGAAGCCACCAAAATCTTCATTTCAATAGGACAACGAGAAAAAAGAAATCCGATACTCGCGAACATGCCCTAGTAGTCCATACAACGCTGCTGTTCTGTGCGTGTGAACAGCTATGGGGTGTTTTGCTGCGGTCCTAAGTCGTTATCGAGCTTGGCTTGACCTGTTCCATCAGTCCTAGGGCTTGTTGGTCAGGTCCAGAGAGTTTCCAAATCTAAGCATGACAAAAAAGAAAAAAATAAATAAAGTTTAGATGCTGATTACAAGATTACAAAATCTCTTGCGTCATCGCTTTAGATTAGAAACGTGAATGCACTCAATGCTGCTTATAAAATCTCTTTCATACAAGTGTTCTCTTAAGGGCCCCTCTGTTTGCATGGAATTGAATTCTTAAGAATTCACGATCAAGTGAATCACACTGATGATCATTAAAGAGTACGAGTGATGAAAGATTTAAGGACGGAGTTGTAGACAGGTGCAAATCGCTCTGACAGAGTGATATCTCGGATCTTATTGTTTCATTATGGGGATGTTATTTGATGACCATTTATATATCTCTACTCTTATTTCTGGGGCAGTATAGATATAAAAGCCTAGAAATTCATTAGAACGTGCGTCACTTGCCAAAGTCAGCTTGCGTGATTTTTTTTTCTCTCCGTTCACATCATATGGGAGTTCACCAGATATGGGCTACAAGAAAGAACGGGACTATAGATTCTTTCATTTTATTTTATGTTAATTGGAAATGGAAAGGTCTGGGGACTTTATTCGGACACTCACGCAGCTTTACCGCTGCCTGCAGGGGCGGTAAACTCGCATTTTCCAGTTTTCCTCCACTCTGGGAGGAGGAAACCTGGCAATTGCAGGTTTACCGCCGCTCTCATCGGCGGTAAACTGGATTTTCCAGCTTTCCTCCGGTGGGAGAGGAGGAAAACTGGCAATTGCAGCTTTACCGCCGCTCCCATCGGCGGTAAAGTCTATTTTCCAGCTTTCCTCCGCTCCGAGAGGAGGAAAACTGGAAATTGCAGAAATGCTGCCGGTGCATATGGCGGAAATCATTCAATCCGATTTTTTTAATCATCTTTTCCCCTCTTGTGCTTGTTGGTGGGTCATGCGTCGTGGCTTGGTTCCACAAAATGAAGGATGGACGTGTGTGAATAACAATTGGGTGAAATAATATCAAATCATAGTAAAAACACAATAAATCGTAGATGTACTGTACCGGTGAAGCGAAGTAAAAGATCAATTAAAGAGTGAACAAAAGTAAGAGTGTAGTAGAATTAAAAGGCGAGAGAGTGGGATTTTTATTTTTCCACCTAAAAGGAGTTGTTTTTTTTTTTTTTTAGGGAGCTCACGGACTGGGCTTTGGGCATGGGGCTGTGTTATTAACAGATGGGCCGTGCATAGGTTTATTTATTTATTTATTTGCACTCATTGGTTGAGAGCCGGAATCCTCTCCCGGCCCAAATTTATATACACAAATATATATACACGCACATACTTATACATACTTATATATAAATATATATAAATCTATTTGTTTGTGACGGAGGGAGGGAGCAGTAACGCGGAGGCTCAAGACCATGACCTCTCACAGAAGGTGATAGGACCAGAGCGGCTGAGCTGTCCAAGGACATGGTGAGAAACTCATTTTTCTGTTCTATAGGTCTAACATAGGTGGGGCTCCGGCTTCACGATTTCCATGCGGCCAGGGTTCGGGCCAACAGCTTCAGGCCGGACTCATGCTTGGGCCAGGGTTAGGCTCCAAGTTTAGAAGTGGCCGCCGTACATTCCTCGGAATAGCCGTGCCTCGTCATTGAAGTCCCCTAGTCATTTTTATCATTCGCCGGCATGAGAGAGTATGCGTCTTCTTAACCTTTTTCTATGGAAGAGATGGTGTTCGAATCCTAATATTTTTTTTTATTCCACCCTCTCCTTTTAATGTCTCTCTTATTAGCCCCTCACATTACTTAACAAGCAAAGTAAGCTTACCAAAATTGTTACCTCGAAGAACCGGAGATCCTGATATCTAAGGTTGCGAATATAAGTGAAGCCACCAAAATCTTCATTTCAATAGGACAACGAGAAAAAAGAAATCCGATACTCGCGAACATGCCCTAGTAGTCGATACAACGCTGCTGTTCTGTGCGTGTGAACAGCTATGGGGTGTTTTGCTGCGGTCCTAAGTCGTTATCGAGCTTGGCTTGACCTGTTCCATCAGTCCTAGGGCTTGTTGGTCAGGTCCAGAGAGTTTCCAAATCTAAGCATGACAAAAAAGAAAAAAATAAATAAAGTTTAGATGCTGATTACAAGATTACAAAATCTCTTGCGTCATCGCTTTAGATTAGAAACGTGAATGCACTCAATGCTGCTTATAAAATCTCTTTCATACAAGTGTTCTCTTAAGGGCCCCTCTGTTTGCATGGAATTGAATTCTTAAGAATTCACGATCAAGTGAATCACACTGATGATCATTAAAGAGTACGAGTGATGAAAGATTTAAGGACGGAGTTGTAGACAGGTGCAAATCGCTCTGACAGAGTGATATCTCGGATCTTATTGTTTCATTATGGGGATGTTATTTGATGACCATTTATATATCTCTACTCTTATTTCTGGGGCAGTATAGATATAAAAGCCTAGAAATTCATTAGAACGTGCGTCACTTGCCAAAGTCAGCTTGCGTGATTTTTTTTTCTCTCCGTTCACATCATATGGGAGTTCACCAGATATGGGCTACAAGAAAGAACGGGACTATAGATTCTTTCATTTTATTTTATGTTAATTGGAAATGGAAAGGTCTGGGGACTTTATTCGGACACTCACGCAGCTTTACCGCTGCCTGCAGGGGCGGTAAACTCGCATTTTCCAGTTTTCCTCCACTCTGGGAGGAGGAAACTTGGCAATTGCAGGTTTACCGCCGCTCTCATCGGCGGTAAACTGGATTTTCCAGCTTTCCTCCGGTGGGAGAGGAGGAAAACTGGCAATTGCAGCTTTACCGCCGCTCCCATCGGCGGTAAAGTCTATTTTCCAGCTTTCCTCCGCTCCGAGAGGAGGAAAACTGGAAATTGCAGAAATGCTGCCGGTGCATATGGCGGAAATCATTCAATCCGATTTTTTTAATCATCTTTTCCCCTCTTGTGCTTGTTGGTGGGTCATGCGTCGTGGCTTGGTTCCACAAAATGAAGGATGGACGTGTGTGAATAACAATTGGGTGAAATAATATCAAATCATAGTAAAAACACAATAAATCGTAGATGTACTGTACCGGTGAAGCGAAGTAGAAGATCAATTAAAGAGTGAACAAAAGTAAGAGTGTAGTAGAATTAAAAGGCGAGAGAGTGGGATTTTTATTTTTCCACCTAAAAGGAGTTGTTTTTTTTTTTTTTAGGGAGCTCACGGACTGGGCTTTGGGCATGGGGCTGTGTTATTAACAGATGGGCCGTGCATAGGTTTATTTATTTATTTATTTGCACTCATTGGTTGAGAGCCGGAATCCTCTCCCGGCCCAAATTTATATACACAAATATATATACACGCACATACTTATACATACTTATATATAAATATATATAAATCTATTTGTTTGTGACGGAGGGAGGGAGCAGTAACGCGGAGGCTCAAGACCATGACCTCTCACAGAAGGTGATAGGACCAGAGCGGCTGAGCTGTCCAAGGACATGGTGAGAAACTCATTTTTCTGTTCTATAGGTCTAACATAGGTGGGGCTCGGGCTTCACGATTTCCATGCGGCCAGGGTTCGGGCCAACAGCTTCAGGCCGGACTCATGCTTGGGCCAGGGTTAGGCTCCAAGTTTAGAAGTGGCCGCCGTACATTCCTCGAAATGGCCGTGCCTCGTCATTGAAGTCCCCTAGTCATTTTTATCATTCGCCGGCATGGGAGAGTATGCGTCTTCTTAACCTTTTTCTATGGAAGAGATGGTGTTCGAATCCTAATATTTTTTTTTATTCCACCCTCTCCTTTTAATGTCTCTCTTAATAGCCCCTCACATTACTTAACAAGCAAAGTAAGCTTACCAAAATTGTTACCTCGAAGAACCGGAGATCCTGATATCTAAGGTTGCGAATATAAGTGAAGCCACCAAAATCTTCATTTCAATAGGACAACGAGAAAAAAGAAATCCGATACTCGCGAACATGCCCTAGTAGTCCATACAACGCTGCTGTTCTGTGCGTGTGAACAGCTATGGGGTGTTTTGCTGCGGTCCTAAGTCGTTATCGAGCTTGGCTTGACCTGTTCCATCAGTCCTAGGGCTTGTTGGTCAGGTCCAGAGAGTTTCCAAATCTAAGCATGACAAAAAAGAAAAAAATAAATAAAGTTTAGATGCTGATTACAAGATTACAAAATCTCTTGCGTCATCGCTTTAGATTAGAAACGTGAATGCACTCAATGCTGCTTATAAAATCTCTTTCATACAAGTGTTCCCTTAAGGGCCCCTCTGTTTGCATGGAATTGAATTCTTAAGAATTCACGATCAAGTGAATCACACTGATGATCATTAAAGAGTACGAGTGATGAAAGATTTAAGGACGGAGTTGTAGACAGGAGCAAATCGCTCTGACAGAGTGATATCTCGGATCTTATTGTTTCATTATGGGGATGTTATTTGATGACCATTTATATATCTCTACTCTTATTTCTGGGGCAGTATAGATATAAAAGCCTAGAAATTCATTAGAACGTGCGTCACTTGCCAAAGTCAGCTTGCGTGATTTTTTTTTCTCTCCGTTCACATCATATGGGAGTTCACCAGATATGGGCTACAAGAAAGAACGGGACTATAGATTCTTTCATTTTATTTTATGTTAATTGGAAATGGAAAGGTCTGGGGACTTTATTCGGACACTCACGCAGCTTTACCGCTGCTTGCAGGGGCGGTAAACTCGCATTTTCCAGTTTTCCTCCACTCTGGGAGGAGGAAACCTGGCAATTGCAGGTTTACCGCCGCTCTCATCGGCCGTAAACTGGATTTTCCAGCTTTCCTCCGGTGGGAGAGGAGGAAAACTGGCAATTGCAGCTTTACCGCCGCTCCCATCGGCGGTAAAGTCTATTTTCCAGCTTTCCCCCGCTCCGAGAGGAGGAAAACTGGAAATTGCAGAAATGCTGCCGGTGCATATGGCGGAAATCATTCAATCCGATTTTTTTAATCATCTTTTCCCCTCTTGTGCTTGTTGGTGGGTCATGCGTCGTGGCTTGGTTCCACAAAATGAAGGATGGACGTGTGTGAATAACAATTGGGTGAAATAATATCAAATCATAGTAAAAACACAATAAATCGTAGATGTACTGTACCGGTGAAGCGAAGTAGAAGATCAATTAAAGAGTGAACAAAAGTAAGAGTGTAGTAGAATTAAAAGGCGAGAGAGTGGGATTTTTATTTTTCCACCTAAAAGGAGTTGTTTTTTTTTTTTTTAGGGAGCTCACGGACTGGGCTTTGGGCATGGGGCTGTGTTATTAACAGATGGGCCGTGCATAGGTTTATTTATTTATTTATTTGCACTCATTGGTTGAGAGCCGGAATCCTCTCCCGGCCCAAATTTATATACACAAATATATATACACGCACATACTTATACATACTTATATATATATATATATATATAAATCTATTTGTTTGTGACGGAGGGAGGGAGCAGTAACGCGGAGGCTCAAGACCATGACCTCTCACAGAAGGTGATAGGACCAGAGCGGCTGAGCTGTCCAAGGACATGGTGAGAAACTCATTTTTCTGTTCTATAGGTCTAACATAGGTGGGGCTCGGGCTTCACGATTTCCATGCGGCCAGGGTTCGGGCCAACAGCTTCAGGCCGGACTCATGCTTGGGCCAGGGTTAGGCTCCAAGTTTAGAAGTGGCCGCCGTACATTCCTCGGAATGGCCGTGCCTCGTCATTGAAGTCCCCTAGTCATTTTTATCATTCGCCGGCATGGGAGAGTATGCGTCTTCTTAACCTTTTTCTATGGAAGAGATGGTGTTCGAATCCTAATATTTTTTTTTATTCCACCCTCTCCTTTTAATGTCTCTCTTATTAGCCCCTCACATTACTTAACAAGCAAAGTAAGCTTACCAAAATTGTTACCTCGAAGAACCGGAGATCCTGATATCTAAGGTTGCGAATATAAGTGAAGCCACCAAAATCTTCATTTCAATAGGACAACGAGAAAAAAGAAATCCGATACTCGCGAACATGCCCTAGTAGTCGATACAACGCTGCTGTTCTGTGCGTGTGAACAGCTATGGGGTGTTTTGCTGCGGTCCTAAGTCGTTATCGAGCTTGGCTTGACCTGTTCCATCAGTCCTAGGGCTTGTTGGTCAGGTCCAGAGAGTTTCCAAATCTAAGCATGACAAAAAAGAAAAAAATAAATAAAGTTTAGGTGTTGATTACAAGATTACAAAATCTCTTGCGTCATCGCTTTAGATTAGAAACGTGAATGCACTCAATGCTGCTTATAAAATCTCTTTCATACAAGTGTTCCCTTAAGGGCCCCTCTGTTTGCATGGAATTGAATTCTTAAGAATTCACGATCAAGTGAATCACACTGATGATCATTAAAGAGTACGAGTGATGAAAGATTTAAGGACGGAGTTGTAGACAGGAGCAAATCGCTCTGACAGAGTGATATCTCGGATCTTATTGTTTCATTATGGGGATGTTATTTGATGACCATTTATATATCTCTACTCTTATTTCTGGGGCAGTATAGATATAAAAGCCTAGAAATTCATTAGAACGTGCGTCACTTGCCAAAGTCAGCTTGCGTGATTTTTTTTTCTCTCCGTTCACATCATATGGGAGTTCACCAGATATGGGCTACAAGAAAGAACGGGACTATAGATTCTTTCATTTTATTTTATGTTAATTGGAAATGGAAAGGTCTGGGGACTTTATTCGGACACTCACGCAGCTTTACCGCTGCTTGCAGGGGCGGTAAACTCGCATTTTCCAGTTGTCCTCCACTCTGGGAGGAGGAAACCTGGCAATTGCAGGTTTACCGCCGCTCTCATCGGCGGTAAACTGGATTTTCCAGCTTTCCTCCAGTGGGAGGGGAGGAAAACTGGCAATTGCAGCTTTACCGCCGCTCCCATCGGCGGTAAAGTCTATTTTCCAGCTTTCCTCCGCTCCGAGAGGAGGAAAACTGGAAATTGCAGAAATGCTGCCGGTGCATATGGCGGAAATCATTCAATCCGATTTTTTTAATCATCTTTTCCCCTCTTGTGCTTGTTGGTGGGTCATGCGTCGTGGCTTGGTTCCACAAAATGAAGGATGGACGTGTGTGAATAACAATTGGGTGAAATAATTTCAAATCATAGTAAAAACACAATAAATCGTAGATGTACTGTACCGGTGAAGCGAAGTAGAAGATCAATTAAAGAGTGAACAAAAGTAAGAGTGTAGTAGAATTAAAAGGCGAGAGAGTGGGATTTTTATTTTTCCACCTAAAAGGAGTTGTTTTTTTTTTTTTTAGGGAGCTCACGGACTGGGCTTTGGGCATGGGGCTGTGTTATTAACAGATGGGCCGTGCATAGGTTTATTTATTTATTTATTTGCACTCATTGGTTGAGAGCCGGAATCCTCTCCCGGCCCAAATTTATATACACAAATATATATACACGCACATACTTATACATACTTATATATATATATAAATCTATTTGTTTGTGACGGAGGGAGGGAGCAGTAACGCGGAGGCTCAAGACCATGACCTCTCACAGAAGGTGATAGGACCAGAGCGGCTGAGCTGTCCAAGGACATGGTGAGAAACTCATTTTTCTGTTCTATAGGTCTAACATAGGTGGGGCTCGGGCTTCACGATTTCCATGCGGCCAGGGTTCGGGCCAACAGCTTCAGGCCGGACTCATGCTTGGGCCAGGGTTAGGCTCCAAGTTTAGAAGTGGCCGCCGTACATTCCTCGGAATGGCCGTGCCTCGTCATTGAAGTCCCCTAGTCATTTTTATCATTCGCCGGCATGGGAGAGTATGCGTCTTCTTAACCTTTTTCTATGGAAGAGATGGTGTTCGAATCCTAATATTTTTTTTTATTCCACCCTCTCCTTTTAATGTCTCTCTTAATAGCCCCTCACATTACTTAACAAGCAAAGTAAGCTTACCAAAATTGTTACCTCGAAGAACCGGAGATCCTGATATCTAAGGTTGCGAATATAAGTGAAGCCACCAAAATCTTCATTTCAATAGGACAACGAGAAAAAAGAAATCCGATACTCGCGAACATGCCCTAGTAGTCCATACAACGCTGCTGTTCTGTGCGTGTGAACAGCTATGGGGTGTTTTGCTGCGGTCCTAAGTCGTTATCGAGCTTGGCTTGACCTGTTCCATCAGTCCTAGGGCTTGTTGGTCAGGTCCAGAGAGTTTCCAAATCTAAGCATGACAAAAAAGAAAAAAATAAATAAAGTTTAGATGCTGATTACAAGATTACAAAATCTCTTGCGTCATCGCTTTAGATTAGAAACGTGAATGCACTCAATGCTGCTTATAAAATCTCTTTCATACAAGTGTTCCCTTAAGGGCCCCTCTGTTTGCATGGAATTGAATTCTTAAGAATTCACGATCAAGTGAATCACACTGATGATCATTAAAGAGTACGAGTGATGAAAGATTTAAGGACGGAGTTGTAGACAGGAGCAAATCGCTCTGACAGAGTGATATCTCGGATCTTATTGTTTCATTATGGGGATGTTATTTGATGACCATTTATATATCTCTACTCTTATTTCTGGGGCAGTATAGATATAAAAGCCTAGAAATTCATTAGAACGTGCGTCACTTGCCAAAGTCAGCTTGCGTGATTTTTTTTTCTCTCCGTTCACATCATATGGGAGTTCACCAGATATGGGCTACAAGAAAGAACGGGACTATAGATTCTTTCATTTTATTTTATGTTAATTGGAAATGGAAAGGTCTGGGGACTTTATTCGGACACTCACGCAGCTTTACCGCTGCTTGCAGGGGCGGTAAACTCGCATTTTCCAGTTTTCCTCCACTCTGGGAGGAGGAAACCTGGCAATTGCAGGTTTACCGCCGCTCTCATCGGCCGTAAACTGGATTTTCCAGCTTTCCTCCGGTGGGAGAGGAGGAAAACTGGCAATTGCAGCTTTACCGCCGCTCCCATCGGCGGTAAAGTCTATTTTCCAGCTTTCCCCCGCTCCGAGAGGAGGAAAACTGGAAATTGCAGAAATGCTGCCGGTGCATATGGCGGAAATCATTCAATCCGATTTTTTTAATCATCTTTTCCCCTCTTGTGCTTGTTGGTGGGTCATGCGTCGTGGCTTGGTTCCACAAAATGAAGGATGGACGTGTGTGAATAACAATTGGGTGAAATAATATCAAATCATAGTAAAAACACAATAAATCGTAGATGTACTGTACCGGTGAAGCGAAGTAGAAGATCAATTAAAGAGTGAACAAAAGTAAGAGTGTAGTAGAATTAAAAGGCGAGAGAGTGGGATTTTTATTTTTCCACCTAAAAGGAGTTGTTTTTTTTTTTTTTAGGGAGCTCACGGACTGGGCTTTGGGCATGGGGCTGTGTTATTAACAGATGGGCCGTGCATAGGTTTATTTATTTATTTATTTGCACTCATTGGTTGAGAGCCGGAATCCTCTCCCGGCCCAAATTTATATACACAAATATATATACACGCACATACTTATACATACTTATATATATATATATATATAAATCTATTTGTTTGTGACGGAGGGAGGGAGCAGTAACGCGGAGGCTCAAGACCATGACCTCTCACAGAAGGTGATAGGACCAGAGCGGCTGAGCTGTCCAAGGACATGGTGAGAAACTCATTTTTCTGTTCTATAGGTCTAACATAGGTGGGGCTCGGGCTTCACGATTTCCATGCGGCCAGGGTTCGGGCCAACAGCTTCAGGCCGGACTCATGCTTGGGCCAGGGTTAGGCTCCAAGTTTAGAAGTGGCCGCCGTACATTCCTCGGAATGGCCGTGCCTCGTCATTGAAGTCCCCTAGTCATTTTTATCATTCGCCGGCATGGGAGAGTATGCGTCTTCTTAACCTTTTTCTATGGAAGAGATGGTGTTCGAATCCTAATATTTTTTTTTATTCCACCCTCTCCTTTTAATGTCTCTCTTATTAGCCCCTCACATTACTTAACAAGCAAAGTAAGCTTACCAAAATTGTTACCTCGAAGAACCGGAGATCCTGATATCTAAGGTTGCGAATATAAGTGAAGCCACCAAAATCTTCATTTCAATAGGACAACGAGAAAAAAGAAATCCGATACTCGCGAACATGCCCTAGTAGTCGATACAACGCTGCTGTTCTGTGCGTGTGAACAGCTATGGGGTGTTTTGCTGCGGTCCTAAGTCGTTATCGAGCTTGGCTTGACCTGTTCCATCAGTCCTAGGGCTTGTTGGTCAGGTCCAGAGAGTTTCCAAATCTAAGCATGACAAAAAAGAAAAAAATAAATAAAGTTTAGGTGTTGATTACAAGATTACAAAATCTCTTGCGTCATCGCTTTAGATTAGAAACGTGAATGCACTCAATGCTGCTTATAAAATCTCTTTCATACAAGTGTTCCCTTAAGGGCCCCTCTGTTTGCATGGAATTGAATTCTTAAGAATTCACGATCAAGTGAATCACACTGATGATCATTAAAGAGTACGAGTGATGAAAGATTTAAGGACGGAGTTGTAGACAGGAGCAAATCGCTCTGACAGAGTGATATCTCGGATCTTATTGTTTCATTATGGGGATGTTATTTGATGACCATTTATATATCTCTACTCTTATTTCTGGGGCAGTATAGATATAAAAGCCTAGAAATTCATTAGAACGTGCGTCACTTGCCAAAGTCAGCTTGCGTGATTTTTTTTTCTCTCCGTTCACATCATATGGGAGTTCACCAGATATGGGCTACAAGAAAGAACGGGACTATAGATTCTTTCATTTTATTTTATGTTAATTGGAAATGGAAAGGTCTGGGGACTTTATTCGGACACTCACGCAGCTTTACCGCTGCTTGCAGGGGCGGTAAACTCGCATTTTCCAGTTGTCCTCCACTCTGGGAGGAGGAAACCTGGCAATTGCAGGTTTACCGCCGCTCTCATCGGCGGTAAACTGGATTTTCCAGCTTTCCTCCAGTGGGAGGGG
Source organism: Persea americana (assembly GCA_029852735.1). Lineage (NCBI taxonomy): Eukaryota > Viridiplantae > Streptophyta > Magnoliopsida > Laurales > Lauraceae > Persea > Persea americana. Next base: position 52,915,468 of record CM056814.1, on the reverse strand, counting down.
AGGAAAACTGGCAATTGCAGCTTTACCGCCGCTCCCATCGGCGGTAAAGTCTATTTTCCAGCTTTCCTCCGCTCCGAGAGGAGGAAAACTGGAAATTGCAGAAATGCTGCCGGTGCATATGGCGGAAATCATTCAATCCGATTTTTTTAATCATCTTTTCCCCTCTTGTGCTTGTTGGTGGGTCATGCGTCGTGGCTTGGTTCCACAAAATGAAGGATGGACGTGTGTGAATAACAATTGGGTGAAATAATTTCAAATCATAGTAAAAACACAATAAATCGTAGATGTACTGTACCGGTGAAGCGAAGTAGAAGATCAATTAAAGAGTGAACAAAAGTAAGAGTGTAGTAGAATTAAAAGGCGAGAGAGTGGGATTTTTATTTTTCCACCTAAAAGGAGTTGTTTTTTTTTTTTTTAGGGAGCTCACGGACTGGGCTTTGGGCATGGGGCTGTGTTATTAACAGATGGGCCGTGCATAGGTTTATTTATTTATTTATTTGCACTCATTGGTTGAGAGCCGGAATCCTCTCCCGGCCCAAATTTATATACACAAATATATATACACGCACATACTTATACATACTTATATATATATATATAAATCTATTTGTTTGTGACGGAGGGAGGGAGCAGTAACGCGGAGGCTCAAGACCATGACCTCTCACAGAAGGTGATAGGACCAGAGCGGCTGAGCTGTCCAAGGACATGGTGAGAAACTCATTTTTCTGTTCTATAGGTCTAACATAGGTGGGGCTCGGGCTTCACGATTTCCATGCGGCCAGGGTTCGGGCCAACAGCTTCAGGCCGGACTCATGCTTGGGCCAGGGTTAGGCTCCAAGTTTAGAAGTGGCCGCCGTACATTCCTCGAAATGGCCGTGCCTCGTCATTGAAGTCCCCTAGTCATTTTTATCATTCGCCGGCATGGGAGAGTATGCGTCTTCTTAACCTTTTTCTATGGAAGAGATGGTGTTCGAATCCTAATATTTTTTTTTATTCCACCCTCTCCTTTTAATGTCTCTCTTAATAGCCCCTCACATTACTTAACAAGCAAAGTAAGCTTACCAAAATTGTTACCTCGAAGAACCGGAGATCCTGATATCTAAGGTTGCGAATATAAGTGAAGCCACCAAAATCTTCATTTCAATAGGACAACGAGAAAAAAGAAATCCGATACTCGCGAACATGCCCTAGTACTCGATACAACGCTGCTGTTCTGTGCGTGTGAACAGCTATGGGGTGTTTTGCTGCGGTCCTAAGTCGTTATCGAGCTTGGCTTGACCTGTTCCATCAGTCCTAGGGCTTGTTGGTCAGGTCCAGAGAGTTTCCAAATCTAAGCATGACAAAAAAGAAAAAAATAAATAAAGTTTAGATGTTGATTACAAGATTACAAAATCTCTTGCGTCATCGCTTTAGATTAGAAACGTTAATGCACTCAATGCTGCTTATAAAATCTCTTTCATACAAGTGTTCCCTTAAGGGCCCCTCTGTTTGCATGGAATTGAATTCTTAAGAATTCACGATCAAGTGAATCACACTGATGATCATTAAAGAGTACGAGTGATGAAAGATTTAAGGACGGAGTTGTAGACAGGAGCAAATCGCTCTGACAGAGTGATATCTCGGATCTTATTGTTTCATTATGGGGATGTTATTTGATGACCATTTATATATCTCTACTCTTATTTCTGGGGCAGTATAGATATAAAAGCCTAGAAATTCATTAGAACGTGCGTCACTTGCCAAAGTCAGCTTGCGTGATTTTTTTTTCTCTCCGTTCACATCATATGGGAGTTCACCAGATATGGGCTACAAGAAAGAACGGGACTATAGATTCTTTCATTTTATTTTATGTTAATTGGAAATGGAAAGGTCTGGGGACTTTATTCGGACACTCACGCAGCTTTACCGCTGCCTGCAGGGGCGGTAAACTCGCATTTTCCAGTTTTCCTCCACTCTGGGAGGAGGAAACCTGGCAATTGCAGGTTTACCGCCGCTCTCATCGGCCGTAAACTGGATTTTCCAGCTTTCCTCCGGTGGGAGAGGAGGAAAACTGGCAATTGCAGCTTTACCGCCGCTCCCATCGGCGGTAAAGTCTATTTTCCAGCTTTCCTCCGCTCCGAGAGGAGGAAAACTGGAAATTGCAGAAATGCTGCCGGTGCATATGGCGGAAATCATTCAATCCGATTTTTTTAATCATCTTTTCCCCTCTTGTGCTTGTTGGTGGGTCATGCGTCGTGGCTTGGTTCCACAAAATGAAGGATGGACGTGTGTGAATAACAATTGGGTGAAATAATATCAAATCATAGTAAAAACACAATAAATCGTAGATGTACTGTACCGGTGAAGCGAAGTAGAAGATCAATTAAAGAGTGAACAAAAGTAAGAGTGTAGTAGAATTAAAAGGCGAGAGAGTGGGATTTTTATTTTTCCACCTAAAAGGAGTTGTTTTTTTTTTTTTTAGGGAGCTCACGGACTGGGCTTTGGGCATGGGGCTGTGTTATTAACAGATGGGCCGTGCATAGGTTTATTTATTTATTTATTTGCACTCATTGGTTGAGAGCCGGAATCCTCTCCCGGCCCAAATTTATATACACAAATATATATACACGCACATACTTATACATACTTATATATATATATATAAATCTATTTGTTTGTGACGGAGGGAGGGAGCAGTAACGCGGAGGCTCAAGACCATGACCTCTCACAGAAGGTGATAGGACCAGAGCGGCTGAGCTGTCCAAGGACATGGTGAGAAACTCATTTTTCTGTTCTATAGGTCTAACATAGGTGGGGCTCCGGCTTCACGATTTCCATGCGGCCAGGGTTCGGGCCAACAGCTTCAGGCCGGACTCATGCTTGGGCCAGGGTTAGGCTCCACGTTTAGAAGTGGCCGCCGTACATTCCTCGGAATGGCCGTGCCTCGTCATTGAAGTCCCCTAGTCATTTTTATCATTCGCCGGCATGGGAGAGTATGCGTCTTCTTAACCTTTTTCTATGGAAGAGATGGTGTTCGAATCCTAATATTTTTTTTTATTCCACCCTCTCCTTTTAATGTCTCTCTTATTAGCCCATCACATTACTTAACAAGCAAAGTAAGCTTACCAAAATTGTTACCTCGAAGAACCGGAGATCCTGATATCTAAGGTTGCGAATATAAGTGAAGCCACCAAAATCTTCATTTCAATAGGACAACGAGAAAAAAGAAATCCGATACTCGCGAACATGCCCTAGTAGTCGATACAACGCTGCTGTTCTGTGCGTGTGAACAGCTATGGGGTGTTTTGCTGCGGTCCTAAGTCGTTATCGAGCTTGGCTTGACCTGTTCCATCAGTCCTAGGGCTTGTTGGTCAGGTCCAGAGAGTTTCCAAATCTAAGCATGACAAAAAAGAAAAAAATAAATAAAGTTTAGATGTTGATTACAAGATTACAAAATCTCTTGCGTCATCGCTTTAGATTAGAAACGTGAATGCACTCAATGCTGCTTATAAAATCTCTTTCATACAAGTGTTCTCTTAAGGGCCCGTCTGTTTGCATGGAATTGAATTCTTAAGAATTCACGATCAAGTGAATCACACTGATGATCATTAAAGAGTACGAGTGATGAAAGATTTAAGGACGGAGTTGTAGACAGGAGCAAATCGCTCTGACAGAGTGATATCTCGGATCTTATTGTTTCATTATGGGGATGTTATTTGATGACCATTTATATATCTCTACTCTTATTTCTGGGGCAGTATAGATATAAAAGCCTAGAAATTCATTAGAACGTGCGTCACTTGCCAAAGTCAGCTTGCGTGATTTTTTTTTTCTCTCCGTTCACATCATATGGGAGTTCACCAGATATGGGCTACAAGAAAGAACGGGACTATAGATTCTTTCATTTTATTTTATGTTAATTGGAAATGGAAAGGTCTGGGGACTTTATTCGGACACTCACGCAGCTTTACGGCTGCTTGCAGGGGCGGTAAACTCGCATTTTCCAGTTTTCCTCCACTCTGGGAGGAGGAAACCTGGCAATTGCAGATTTACCGCCGCTCTCATCGGCGGTAAACTGGATTTTCCAGCTTTCCTCCGGTGGGAGAGGAGGAAAACTGGCAATTGCAGCTTTACCGCTGCGCCCATCGGCGGTAAAGTCTATTTTCCAGCTTTCCTCCGCTCCGAGAGGAGGAAAACTGGAAATTGCAGAAATGCTGCCGGTGCATATGGCGGAAATCATTCAATCCGATTTTTTTAATCATCTTTTCCCCTCTTGTGCTTGTTGGTGGGTCATGCGTCGTGGCTTGGTTCCACAAAATGAAGGATGGACGTGTGTGAATAACAATTGGGTGAAATAATATCAAATCATAGTAAAAACACAATAAATCGTAGATGTACTGTACCGGTGAAGCGAAGTAGAAGATCAATTAAAGAGTGAACAAAAGTAAGAGTGTAGTAGAATTAAAAGGCGAGAGAGTGGGATTTTTATTTTTCCACCTAAAAGGAGTTGTTTTTTTTTTTTTTAGGGAGCTCACGGACTGGGCTTTGGGCATGGGGCTGTGTTATTAACAGATGGGCCGTGCATAGGTTTATTTATTTATTTATTTGCACTCATTGGTTGAGAGCCGGAATCCTCTCCCGGCCCAAATTTATATACACAAATATATATACACGCACATACTTATACATACTTATATATAAATATATATAAATCTATTTGTTTGTGACGGAGGGAGGGAGCAGTAACGCGGAGGCTCAAGACCATGACCTCTCACAGAAGGTGATAGGACCAGAGCGGCTGAGCTGTCCAAGGACATGGTGAGAAACTCATTTTTCTGTTCTATAGGTCTAACATAGGTGGGGCTCGGGCTTCACGATTTCCATGCGGCCAGGGTTCGGGCCAACAGCTTCAGGCCGGACTCATGCTTGGGCCAGGGTTAGGCTCCAAGTTTAGAAGTGGCCGCCGTACATTCCTCGGAATGGCCGTGCCTCGTCATTGAAGTCCCCTAGTCATTTTTATCATTCGCCGGCATGGGAGAGTATGCGTCTTCTTAACCTTTTTCTATGGAAGAGATGGTGTTCGAATCCTAATATTTTTTTTTATTCCACCCTCTCCTTTTAATGTCTCTCTTATTAGCCCCTCACATTACTTAACAAGCAAAGTAAGCTTACCAAAATTGTTACCTCGAAGAACCGGAGATCCTGATATCTAAGGTTGCGAATATAAGTGAAGCCACCAAAATCTTCATTTCAATAGGACAACGAGAAAAAAGAAATCCGATACTCGCGAACATGCCCTAGTAGTCGATACAACGCTGCTGTTCTGTGCGTGTGAACAGCTATGGGGTGTTTTGCTGCGGTCCTAAGTCGTTATCGAGCTTGGCTTGACCTGTTCCATCAGTCCTAGGGCTTGTTGGTCAGGTCCAGAGAGTTTCCAAATCTAAGCATGACAAAAAAGAAAAAAATAAATAAAGTTTAGATGTTGATTACAAGATTACAAAATCTCTTGCGTCATCGCTTTAGATTAGAAACGTGAATGCACTCAATGCTGCTTATAAAATCTCTTTCATACAAGTGTTCTCTTAAGGGCCCCTCTGTTTGCATGGAATTGAATTCTTAAGAATTCACGATCAAGTGAATCACACTGATGATCATTAAAGAGTACGAGTGATGAAAGATTTAAGGACGGAGTTGTAGACAGGAGCAAATCGCTCTGACAGAGTGATATCTCGGATCTTATTGTTTCATTATGGGGATGTTATTTGATGACCATTTATATATCTCTACTCTTATTTCTGGGGCAGTATAGATATAAAAGCCTAGAAATTCATTAGAACGTGCGTCACTTGCCAAAGTCAGCTTGCGTGATTTTTTTTTTCTCTCCGTTCACATCATATGGGAGTTCACCAGATATGGGCTACAAGAAAGAACGGGACTATAGATTCTTTCATTTTATTTTATGTTAATTGGAAATGGAAAGGTCTGGGGACTTTATTCGGACACTCACGCAGCTTTACCGCTGCTTGCAGGGGCGGTAAACTCGCATTTTCCAGTTTTCCTCCACTCTGGGAGGAGGAAACCTGGCAATTGCAGGTTTACCGCCGCTCTCATCGGCGGTAAACTGGATTTTCCAGCTTTCCGCCGGTGGGAGAGGAGGAAAACTGGCAATTGCAGCTTTACCGCCGCGCCCATCGGCGGTAAAGTCTATTTTCCAGCTTTCCTCCGCTCCGAGAGGAGGAAAACTGGAAATTGCAGAAATGCTGCCGGTGCATATGGCGGAAATCATTCAATCCGATTTTTTTAATCATCTTTTCCCCTCTTGTGCTTGTTGGTGGGTCATGCGTCGTGGCTTGGTTCCACAAAATGAAGGATGGACGTGTGTGAATAACAATTGGGTGAAATAATATCAAATCATAGTAAAAACACAATAAATCGTAGATGTACTGTACCGGTGAAGCGAAGTAGAAGATCAATTAAAGAGTGAACAAAAGTAAGAGTGTAGTAGAATTAAAAGGCGAGAGAGTGGGATTTTTATTTTTCCACCTAAAAGGAGTTGTTTTTTTTTTTTTTAGGGAGCTCACGGACTGGGCTTTGGGCATGGGGCTGTGTTATTAACAGATGGGCCGTGCATAGGTTTATTTATTTATTTATTTGCACTCATTGGTTGAGAGCCGGAATCCTCTCCCGGCCCAAATTTATATACACAAATATATATACACGCACATACTTATACATACTTATATATATATATATATATAAATCTATTTGTTTGTGACGGAGGGATGGAGCAGTAACGCGGAGGCTCAAGACCATGACCTCTCACAGAAGGTGATAGGACCAGAGCGGCTGAGCTGTCCAAGGACATGGTGAGAAACTCATTTTTCTGTTCTATAGGTCTAACATAGGTGGGGCTCGGGCTTCACGATTTCCATGCGGCCAGGGTTCGGGCCAACAGCTTCAGGCCGGACTCATGCTTGGGCCAGGGTTAGGCTCCAAGTTTAGAAGTGGCCGCCGTACATTCCTCGGAATGGCCGTGCCTCGTCATTGAAGTCCCCTAGTCATTTTTATCATTCGCCGGCATGGGAGAGTATGCGTCTTCTTAACCTTTTTCTATGGAAGAGATGGTGTTCGAATCCTAATATTTTTTTTTATTCCACCCTCTCCTTTTAATGTCTCTCTTATTAGCCCCTCACATTACTTAACAAGCAAAGTAAGCTTACCAAAATTGTTACCTCGAAGAACCGGAGATCCTGATATCTAAGGTTGCGAATATAAGTGAAGCCACCAAAATCTTCATTTCAATAGGACAACGAGAAAAAAGAAATCCGATACTCGCGAACATGCCCTAGTAGTCGATACAACGCTGCTGTTCTGTGCGTGTGAACAGCTATGGGGTGTTTTGCTGCGGTCCTAAGTCGTTATCGAGCTTGGCTTGACCTGTTCCATCAGTCCTAGGGCTTGCTGGTCAGGTCCAGAGAGTTTCCAAATCTAAGCATGACAAAAAAGAAAAAAATAAATAAAGTTTAGATGTTGATTACAAGATTACAAAATCTCTTGCGTCATCGCTTTAGATTAGAAACGTGAATGCACTCAATGCTGCTTATAAAATCTCTTTCATACAAGTGTTCTCTTAAGGGCCCCTCTGTTTGCATGGAATTGAATTCTTAAGAATTCACGATCAAGTGAATCACACTGATGATCATTAAAGAGTACGAGTGATGAAAGATTTAAGGACGGAGTTGTAGACAGGAGCAAATCGCTCTGACAGAGTGATATCTCGGATCTTATTGTTTCATTATGGGGATGTTATTTGATGACCATTTATATATCTCTACTCTTATTTCTGGGGCAGTATAGATATAAAAGCCTAGAAATTCATTAGAACGTGCGTCACTTGCCAAAGTCAGCTTGCGTGATTTTTTTTTTCTCTCCGTTCACATCATATGGGAGTTCACCAGATATGGGCTACAAGAAAGAACGGGACTATAGATTCTTTCATTTTATTTTATGTTAATTGGAAATGGAAAGGTCTGGGGACTTTATTCGGACACTCACGCAGCTTTACCGCTGCTTGCAGGGGCGGTAAACTCGCATTTTCCAGTTTTCCTCCACTCTGGGAGGAGGAAACCTGGCAATTGCAGGTTTACCGCCGCTCTCATCGGCGGTAAACTGGATTTTCCAGCTTTCCTCCGGTGGGAGAGGAGGAAAACTGGCAATTGCAGCTTTACCGCCGCGCCCATCGGCGGTAAAGTCTATTTTCCAGCTTTCCTCCGCTCCGAGAGGAGGAAAACTGGAAATTGCAGAAATGCTGCCGGTGCATATGGCGGAAATCATTCAATCCGATTTTTTTAATCATCTTTTCCCCTCTTGTGCTTGTTGGTGGGTCATGCGTCGTGGCTTGGTTCCACAAAATGAAGGATGGACGTGTGTGAATAACAATTGGGTGAAATAATATCAAATCATAGTAAAAACACAATAAATCGTAGATGTACTGTACCGGTGAAGCGAAGTAGAAGATCAATTAAAGAGTGAACAAAAGTAAGAGTGTAGTAGAATTAAAAGGCGAGAGAGTGGGATTTTTATTTTTCCACCTAAAAGGAGTTGTTTTTTTTTTTTTTAGGGAGCTCACGGACTGGGCTTTGGGCATGGGGCTGTGTTATTAACAGATGGGCCGTGCATAGGTTTATTTATTTATTTATTTGCACTCATTGGTTGAGAGCCGGAATCCTCTCCCGGCCCAAATTTATATACACAAATATATATACACGCACATACTTATACATACTTATATATATATATATAAATCTATTTGTTTGTGACGGAGGGAGGGAGCAGTAACGCGGAGGCTCAAGACCATGACCTCTCACAGAAGGTGATAGGACCAGAGCGGCTGAGCTGTCCAAGGACATGGTGAGAAACTCATTTTTCTGTTCTATAGGTCTAACATAGGTGGGGCTCGGGCTTCACGATTTCCATGCGGCCAGGGTTCGGGCCAACAGCTTCAGGCCGGACTCATGCTTGGGCCAGGGTTAGGCTCCAAGTTTAGAAGTGGCCGCCGTACATTCCTCGGAATGGCCGTGCCTCGTCATTGAAGTCCCCTAGTCATTTTTATCATTCGCCGGCATGGGAGAGTATGCGTCTTCTTAACCTTTTTCTATGGAAGAGATGGTGTTCGAATCCTAATATTTTTTTTTATTCCACCCTCTCCTTTTAATGTCTCTCTTATTAGCCCCTCACATTACTTAACAAGCAAAGTAAGCTTACCAAAATTGTTACCTCGAAGAACCGGAGATCCTGATATCTAAGGTTGCGAATATAAGTGAAGCCACCAAAATCTTCATTTCAATAGGACAACGAGAAAAAAGAAATCCGATACTCGCGAACATGCCCTAGTAGTCGATACAACGCTGCTGTTCTGTGCGTGTGAACAGCTATGGGGTGTTTTGCTGCGGTCCTAAGTCGTTATCGAGCTTGGCTTGACCTGTTCCATCAGTCCTAGGGCTTGTTGGTCAGGTCCAGAGAGTTTCCAAATCTAAGCATGACAAAAAAGAAAAAAATAAATAAAGTTTAGATGTTGATTACAAGATTACAAAATCTCTTGCGTCATCGCTTTAGATTAGAAACGTGAATGCACTCAATGCTGCTTATAAAATCTCTTTCATACAAGTGTTCTCTTAAGGGCCCCTCTGTTTGCATGGAATTGAATTCTTAAGAATTCACGATCAAGTGAATCACACTGATGATCATTAAAGAGTACGAGTGATGAAAGATTTAAGGACGGAGTTGTAGACAGGAGCAAATCGCTCTGACAGAGTGATATCTCGGATCTTATTGTTTCATTATGGGGATGTTATTTGATGACCATTTATATATCTCTACTCTTATTTCTGGGGCAGTATAGATATAAAAGCCTAGAAATTCATTAGAACGCGCGTCACTTGCCAAAGTCAGCTTGCGTGATTTTTTTCTCTCTCCGTTCACATCATATGGGAGTTCACCAGATATGGGCTACAAGAAAGAACGGGACTATAGATTCTTTCATTTTATTTTATGTTAATTGGAAATGGAAAGGTCTGCGGACTTTATTCGGACACTCACGCAGCTTTACCGCTGCTTGCAGGGGCGGTAAACTCGCATTTTCCAGATTTCCTCCACTCTGGGAGGAGGAAACCTGGCAATTGCAGGTTTACCGCCGCTCTCATCGGCGGTAAACTGGATTTTCCAGTTTTCCTCCGGTGTGAGAGGAGGAAAACTGGCAATTGCAGCTTTACCGCCGCTCCCATCGGCGGTAAAGTCTATTTTCCAGCTTTCCTCCGCTCCGAGAGGAGGAAAACTGAAAATTGCATAAATGCTGCCGGTGCATATGGCGGAAATCATTCAATCCGATTTTTTTAATCATCTTTTCCCCTCTTGTGCTTGTTGGTGGGTCATGCGTCGTGGCTTGGTTCCACAAAATGAAGGATGGACGTGTGTGAATAACAATTGGGTGAAATAATATCAAATCATAGTAAAAACACAATAAATCGTAGATGTACTGTACCGGTGAAGCGAAGTAGAAGATCAATTAAAGAGTGAACAAAAGTAAGAGTGTAGTAGAATTAAAAGGCGAGAGAGTGGGATTTTTATTTTTCCACCTAAAAGGAGTTGTTTTTTTTTTTTTTAGGGAGCTCACGGACTGGGCTTTGGGCATGGGGCTGTGTTATTCACAGATGGGCCGTGCATAGGTTTATTTATTTATTTATTTGCACTCATTGGTTGAGAGCCGGAATCCTCTCCCGGCCCAAATTTATATACACAAATATATATACACGCACATACTTATACATACTTATATATAAATATATATAAATCTATTTGTTTGTGACGGAGGGAGGGAGCAGTAACGCGGAGGCTCAAGACCATGACCTCTCACAGAAGGTGATAGGACCAGAGCGGCTGAGCTGTCCAAGGACATGGTGAGAAACTCATTTTTCTGTTCTATAGGTCTAACATAGGTGGGGCTCGGGCTTCACGATTTCCATGCGGCCAGGGTTCGGGCCAACAGCTTCAGGCCGGACTCATGCTTGGGCCAGGGTTAGGCTCCAAGTTTAGAAGTGGCCGCCGTACATTCCTCGGAATGGCCGTGCCTCGTCATCGAAGTCCCCTAGTCATTTTTATCATTCGCCGGCATGAGAGAGTATGCGTCTTCTTAACCTTTTTCTATGGAAGAGATGGTGTTCGAATCCTAATATTTTTTTTATTCCACCCTCTCCTTTTAATGTCTCTCTTATTAGCCCCTCACATTACTTAACAAGCAAAGTAAGCTTACCAAAATTGTTACCTCGAAGAACCGGAGATCCTGATATCTAAGGTTGCGAATATAAGTGAAGCCACCAAAATCTTCATTTCTATAGGACAACGAGAAAAAAGAAATCCGATACTCGCGAACATGCCCTAGTAGTCGATACAACGCTGCTGTTCTGTGCGTGTGAACAGCTATGGGGTGTTTTGCTGCGGTCCTAAGTCGTTATCGAGCTTGGCTTGACCTGTTCCATCAGTCCTAGGGCTTGTTGGTCAGGTCCAGAGAGTTTCCAAATCTAAGCATGACAAAAAAGAAAAAAATAAATAAAGTTTAGATGTTGATTACAAGATTACAAAATTTCTTGCGTCATCGCTTTAGATTAGAAACGTGAATGCACTCAATGCTGCTTATAAAATCTCTTTCATACAAGTGTTCTCTTAAGGGCCCCTCTGTTTGCATGGAATTGAATTCTTAAGAATTCACGATCAAGTGAATCACACTGATGATCATTAAAGAGTACGAGTGATGAAAGATTTAAGGACGGAGTTGTAGACAGGAGCAAATCGCTCTGACAGAGTGATATCTCGGATCTTATTGTTTCATTATGGGGATGTTATTTGATGACCATTTATATATCTCTACTCTTATTTCTGGGGCAGTATAGATATAAAAGCCTAGAAATTCATTAGAACGCGCGTCACTTGCCAAAGTCAGCTTGCGTGATTTTTTTCTCTCTCCGTTCACATCATATGGGAGTTCACCAGATATGGGCTACAAGAAAGAACGGGACTATAGATTCTTTCATTTTATTTTATGTTAATTGGAAATGGAAAGGTCTGGGGACTTTATTCGGACACTCACGCAGCTTTACCGCTGCTTGCAGGGGCGGTAAACTCGCATTTTCCAGATTTCCTCCACTCTGGGAGGAGGAAACCTGGCAATTGCAGGTTTACCACCGCTCTCATCGGCGGTAAACTGGATTTTCCAGTTTTCCTCCGGTGTGAGAGGAGGAAAACTGGCAATTGCAGCTTTACCGCCGCTCCCATCGGCGGTAAAGTCTATTTTCCAGCTTTCCTCCGCTCCGAGAGGAGGAAAACTGAAAATTGCATAAATGCTGCCGGTGCATATGGCGGAAATCATTCAATCCGATTTTTTTAATCATCTTTTCCCCTCTTGTGCTTGTTGGTGGGTCATGCGTCGTGGCTTGGTTCCACAAAATGAAGGATGGACGTGTGTGAATAACAATTGGGTGAAATAATATCAAATCATAGTAAAAACACAATAAATCGTAGATGTACTGTACCGGTGAAGCGAAGTAGAAGATCAATTAAAGAGTGAACAAAAGTAAGAGTGTAGTAGAATTAAAAGGCGAGAGAGTGGGATTTTTATTTTTCCACCTAAAAGGAGTTGTTTTTTTTTTTTTTTAGGGAGCTCACGGACTGGGCTTTGGGCATGGGGCTGTGTTATTCACAGATGGGCCGTGCATAGGTTTATTTATTTATTTATTTGCACTCATTGGTTGAGAGCCGGAATCCTCTCCCGGCCCAAATTTATATACACAAATATATATACACGCACATACTTATACATACTTATATATAAATATATATAAATCTATTTGTTTGTGACGGAGGGAGGGAGCAGTAACGCGGAGGCTCAAGACCATGACCTCTCAGAAAAGGTGATAGGACCAGAGCGGCTGAGCTGTCCAAGGACATGGTGAGAAACTCATTTTTCTGTTCTATAGGTCTAACATAGGTGGGGCTCGGGCTTCACGATTTCCATGCGGCCAGGGTTCGGGCCAACAGCTTCAGGCCGGACTCATGCTTGGGCCAGGGTTAGGCTCCAAGTTTAGAAGTGGCCGCCGTACATTCCTCGGAATGGCCGTGCCTCGTCATTGAAGTCCCCTAGTCATTTTTATCATTCGCCGGCATGAGAGAGTATGCGTCTTCTTAACCTTTTTCTATGGAAGAGATGGTGTTCGAATCCTAATATTTTTTTTATTCCACCCTCTCCTTTTAATGTCTCTCTTATTAGCCCCTCACATTACTTAACAAGCAAAGTAAGCTTACCAAAATTGTTACCTCGAAGAACCGGAGATCCTGATATCTAAGGTTGCGAATATAAGTGAAGCCACCAAAATCTTCATTTCTATAGGACAACGAGAAAAAAGAAATCCGATACTCGCGAACATGCCCTAGTAGTCGATACAACGCTGCTGTTCTGTGCGTGTGAACAGCTATGGGGTGTTTTGCTGCGGTCCTAAGTCGTTATCGAGCTTGGCTTGACCTGTTCCATCAGTCCTAGGGCTTGTTGGTCAGGTCCAGAGAGTTTCCAAATCTAAGCATGACAAAAAAGAAAAAAATAAATAAAGTTTAGATGTTGATTACAAGATTACAAAATTTCTTGCGTCATCGCTTTAGATTAGAAACGTCAATGCACTCAATGCTGCTTATAAAATCTCTTTCATACAAGTGTTCTCTTAAGGGCCCCTCTGTTTGCATGGAATTGAATTCTTAAGAATTCACGATCAAGTGAATCACACTGATGATCATTAAAGAGTACGAGTGATGAAAGATTTAAGGACGGAGTTGTAGACAGGAGCAAATCGCTCTGACAGAGTGATATCTCGGATCTTATTGTTTCATTATGGGGATGTTATTTGATGACCATTTATATATCTCTACTCTTATTTCTGGGGCAGTATAGATATAAAAGCCTAGAAATTCATTAGAACGCGCGTCACTTGCCAAAGTCAGCTTGCGTGATTTTTTTCTCTCTCCGTTCACATCATATGGGAGTTCACCAGATATGGGCTACAAGAAAGAACGGGACTATAGATTCTTTCATTTTATTTTATGTTAATTGGAAATGGAAAGGTCTGGGGACTTTATTCGGACACTCACGCAGCTTTACCGCTGCTTGCAGGGGCGGTAAACTCGCATTTTCCAGATTTCCTCCACTCTGGGAGGAGGAAACCTGGCAATTGCAGGTTTACCACCGCTCTCATCGGCGGTAAACTGGATTTTCCAGTTTTCCTCCGGTGTGAGAGGAGGAAAACTGGCAATTGCAGCTTTACCGCCGCTCCCATCGGCGGTAAAGTCTATTTTCCAGCTTTCCTCCGCTCCGAGAGGAGGAAAACTGAAAATTGCATAAATGCTGCCGGTGCATATGGCGGAAATCATTCAATCCGATTTTTTTAATCATCTTTTCCCCTCTTGTGCTTGTTGGTGGGTCATGCGTCGTGGCTTGGTTCCACAAAATGAAGGATGGACGTGTGTGAATAACAATTGGGTGAAATAATATCAAATCATAGTAAAAACACAATAAATCGTAGATGTACTGTACCGGTGAAGCGAAGTAGAAGATCAATTAAAGAGTGAACAAAAGTAAGAGTGTAGTAGAATTAAAAGGCGAGAGAGTGGGATTTTTATTTTTCCACCTAAAAGGAGTTGTTTTTTTTTTTTTTAGGGAGCTCACGGACTGGGCTTTGGGCATGGGGCTGTGTTATTCACAGATGGGCCGTGCATAGGTTTATTTATTTATTTATTTGCACTCATTGGTTGAGAGCCGGAATCCTCTCCCGGCCCAAATTTATATACACAAATATATATACACGCACATACTTATACATACTTATATATAAATATATATAAATCTATTTGTTTGTGACGGAGGGAGGGAGCAGTAACGCGGAGGCTCAAGACCATGACCTCTCAGAAAAGGTGATAGGACCAGAGCGGCTGAGCTGTCCAAGGACATGGTGAGAAACTCATTTTTCTGTTCTATAGGTCTAACATAGGTGGGGCTCGGGCTTCACGATTTCCATGCGGCCAGGGTTCGGGCCAACAGCTTCAGGCCGGACTCATGCTTGGGCCAGGGTTAGGCTCCAAGTTTAGAAGTGGCCGCCGTACATTCCTCGGAATGGCCGTGCCTCGTCATTGAAGTCCCCTAGTCATTTTTATCATTCGCCGGCATGAGAGAGTATGCGTCTTCTTAACCTTTTTCTATGGAAGAGATGGTGTTCGAATCCTAATATTTTTTTTATTCCACCCTCTCCTTTTAATGTCTCTCTTATTAGCCCCTCACATTACTTAACAAGCAAAGTAAGCTTACCAAAATTGTTACCTCGAAGAACCGGAGATCCTGATATCTAAGGTTGCGAATATAAGTGAAGCCACCAAAATCTTCATTTCTATAGGACAACGAGAAAAAAGAAATCCGATACTCGCGAACATGCCCTAGTAGTCGATACAACGCTGCTGTTCTGTGCGTGTGAACAGCTATGGGGTGTTTTGCTGCGGTCCTAAGTCGTTATCGAGCTTGGCTTGACCTGTTCCATCAGTCCTAGAGCTTGTTGGTCAGGTCCAGAGAGTTTCCAAATCTAAGCATGACAAAAAAGAAAAAAATAAATAAAGTTTAGATGTTGATTACAAGATTACAAAATCTCTTGCGTCATCGCTTTAGATTAGAAACGTGAATGCACTCAATGCTGCTTATAAAATCTCTTTCATACAAGTGTTCTCTTAAGGGCCCCTCTGTTTGCATGGAATTGAATTCTTAAGAATTCACGATCAAGTGAATCACACTGATGATCATTAAAGAGTACGAGTGATGAAAGATTTAAGGACGGAGTTGTAGACAGGAGCAAATCGCTCTGACAGAGTGATATCTCGGATCTTATTGTTTCATTTTGGGGATGTTATTTGATGACCATTTATATATCTCTACTCTTATTTATGGGGCAGTATAGATATAAAAGCCTAGAAATTCATTAGAACGTGCGTCACTTGCAAAGTCAGCTTGCGTGATTTTTTTCTCTCTCCGTTCACATCATATGGGAGTTCACCAGATATGGGCTACAAGAAAGAACGGGACTATAGATTCTTTCATTTTATTTTATGTTAATTGGAAATGGAAAGGTCTGGGGACTTTATTCGGACACTCACGCAGCTTTACCGCTGCTTGCAGGGGCGGTAAACTCGCATTTTCCAGATTTCCTCCACTCTGGGAGGAGGAAACCTGGCAATTGCAGGTTTACCACCGCTCTCATCGGCGGTAAACTGGATTTTCCAGTTTTCCTCCGGTGTGAGAGGAGGAAAACTGGCAATTGCAGCTTTACCGCCGCTCCCATCGGCGGTAAAGTCTATTTTCCAGCTTTCCTCCGCTCCGAGAGGAGGAAAACTGAAAATTGCATAAATGCTGCCGGTGCATATGGCGGAAATCATTCAATCCGATTTTTTTAATCATCTTTTCCCCTCTTGTGCTTGTTGGTGGGTCATGCGTCGTGGCTTGGTTCCACAAAATGAAGGATGGACGTGTGTGAATAACAATTGGGTGAAATAATATCAAATCATAGTAAAAACACAATAAATCGTAGAAGTACTGTACCGGTGAAGCGAAGTAGAAGATCAATTAAAGAGTGAACAAAAGTAAGAGTGTAGTAGAATTAAAAGGCGAGAGAGTGGGATTTTTATTTTTCCACCTAAAAGGAGTTGTTTTTTTTTTTTTTAGGGAGCTCACGGACTGGGCTTTGGGCATGGGGCTGTGTTATTCACAGATGGGCCGTGCATAGGTTTATTTATTTATTTATTTGCACTCATTGGTTGAGAGCCGGAATCCTCTCCCGGCCCAAATTTATATACACAAATATATATACACGCACATACTTATACATACTTATATATAAATATATATAAATCTATTTGTTTGTGACGGAGGGAGGGAGCAGTAACGCGGAGGCTCAAGACCATGACCTCTCACAGAAGGTGATAGGACCAGAGCGGCTGAGCTGTCCAAGGACATGGTGAGAAACTCATTTTTTTGTTCTATAGGTCTAACATAGGTGGGGCTCGGGCTTCACGATTTCCATGCGGCCAGGGTTCGGGCCAACAGCTTCAGGCCGGACTCATGCTTGGGCCAGGGTTAGGCTCCAAGTTTAGAAGTGGCCGCCGTACATTCCTCGGAATGGCCGTGCCTCGTCATTGAAGTCCCCTAGTCATTTTTATCATTCGCCGGCATGAGAGAGTATGCGTCTTCTTAACCTTTTTCTATGGAAGAGATGGTGTTCGAATCCTAATATTTTTTTTATTCCACCCTCTCCTTTTAATGTCTCTCTTATTAGCCCCTCACATTACTTAACAAGCAAAGTAAGCTTACCAAAATTGTTACCTCGAAGAACCGGAGATCCTGATATCTAAGGTTGCGAATATAAGTGAAGCCACCAAAATCTTCATTTCTATAGGACAACGAGAAAAAAGAAATCCGATACTCGCGAACATGCCCTAGTAGTCGATACAACGCTGCTGTTCTGTGCGTGTGAACAGCTATGGGGTGTTTTGCTGCGGTCCTAAGTCGTTATCGAGCTTGGCTTGACCTGTTCCATCAGTCCTAGGGCTTGTTGGTCAGGTCCAGAGAGTTTCCAAATCTAAGCATGACAAAAAAGAAAAAAATAAATAAAGTTTAGATGTTGATTACAAGATTACAAAATCTCTTGCGTCATCGCTTTAGATTAGAAACGTGAATGCACTCAATGCTGCTTATAAAATCTCTTTCATACAAGTGTTCTCTTAAGGGCCCCTCTGTTTGCATGGAATTGAATTCTTAAGAATTCACGATCAAGTGAATCACACTGATGATCATTAAAGAGTACGAGTGATGAAAGATTTAAGGACGGAGTTGTAGACAGGAGCAAATCGCTCTGACAGAGTGATATCTCGGATCTTATTGTTTCATTATGGGGATGTTATTTGATGACCATTTATATATCTCTACTCTTATTTCTGGGGCAGTATAGATATAAAAGCCTAGAAATTCATTAGAACGCGCGTCACTTGCCAAAGTCAGCTTGCGTGATTTTTTTCTCTCTCCGTTCACATCATATGGGAGTTCACCAGATATGGGCTACAAGAAAGAACGGGACTATAGATTCTTTCATTTTATTTTATGTTAATTGGAAATGGAAAGGTCTGGGGACTTTATTCGGACACTCACGCAGCTTTACCGCTGCTTGCAGGGGCGGTAAACTCGCATTTTCCAGATTTCCTCCACTCTGGGAGGAGGAAACCTGGCAATTGCAGGTTTACCACCGCTCTCATCGGCGGTAAACTGGATTTTCCAGTTTTCCTCCTGTGTGAGAGGAGGAAAACTGGCAATTGCAGCTTTACCGCCGCTCCCATCGGCGGTAAAGTCTATTTTCCAGCTTTCCTCCGCTCCGAGAGGAGGAAAACTGAAAATTGCATAAATGCTGCCGGTGCATATGGCGGAAATCATTCAATCCGATTTTTTTAATCATCTTTTCCCCTCTTGTGCTTGTTGGTGGGTCATGCGTCGTGGCTTGGTTCCACAAAATGAAGGATGGACGTGTGTGAATAACAATTGGGTAAAATAATATCAAATCATAGTAAAAACACAATAAATCGTAGAGGTACTGTACCGGTGAAGCGAAGTAGAAGATCAATTAAAGAGTGAACAAAAGTAAGAGTGTAGTAGAATTAAAAGGCGAGAGAGTGGGATTTTTATTTTTCCACCTAAAAGGAGTTGTTTTTTTTTTTTTTTAGGGAGCTCACGGACTGGGCTTTGGGCATGGGGCAGTGTTATTCACAGATGGGGCGTGCATAGGTTTATTTATTTATTTATTTGCACTCATTGGTTGAGAGCCGGAATCCTCTCCCGGCCCAAATTTATATACACAAATATATATACACGCACATACTTATACATACTTATATATAAATATATATAAATCTATTTGTTTGTGACGGAGGGAGGGAGCAGTAACGCGGAGGCTCAAGACCATGACCTCTCACAGAAGGTGATAGGACCAGAGCGGCTGAGCTGTCCAAGGACATGGTGAG
Source organism: Persea americana (assembly GCA_029852735.1). Lineage (NCBI taxonomy): Eukaryota > Viridiplantae > Streptophyta > Magnoliopsida > Laurales > Lauraceae > Persea > Persea americana. The sequence goes on along the minus strand of CM056814.1, from coordinate 52,896,352 downwards.
AAACTCATTTTTCTGTTCTATAGGTCTAACATAGGTGGGGCTCGGGCTTCACGATTTCCATGCGGCCAGGGTTCGGGCCAACAGCTTCAGGCCGGACTCATGCTTGGGCCAGGGTTAGGCTCCAAGTTTAGAAGTGGCCGCCGTACATTCCTCGGAATGGCCGTGCCTCGTCATTGAAGTCCCCTAGTCATTTTTATCATTCGCCGGCATGAGAGAGTATGCGTCTTCTTAACCTTTTTCTATGGAAGAGATGGTGTTCGAATCCTAATATTTTTTTTTATTCCACCCTCTCCTTTTAATGTCTCTCTTATTAGCCCCTCACATTACTTAACAAGCAAAGTAAGCTTACCAAAATTGTTACCTCGAAGAACCGGAGATCCTGATATCTAAGGTTGCGAATATAAGTGAAGCCACCAAAATCTTCATTTCAATAGGACAACGAGAAAAAAGAAATCCGATACTCGCGAACATGCCCTAGTAGTCGATACAACGCTGCTGTTCTGTGCGTGTGAACAGCTATGGGGTGTTTTGCTGCGGTCCTAAGTCGTTATCGAGCTTGGCTTGACCTGTTCCATCAGTCCTAGGGCTTGTTGGTCAGGTCCAGAGAGTTTCCAAATCTAAGCATGACAAAAAAGAAAAAAATAAATAAAGTTTAGATGTTGATTACAAGATTACAAAATCTCTTGCGTCAACGCTTTAGATTAGAAACGTGAATGCACTCAATGCTGCTTATAAAATCTCTTTCATACAAGTGTTCTCTTAAGGGCCCCTCTGTTTGCATGGAATTGAATTCTTAAGAATTCACGATCAAGTGAATCACACTGATGATCATTAAAGAGTACGAGTGATGAAAGATTTAAGGACGGAGTTGTAGACAGGAGCAAATCGCTCTGACAGAGTGATATCTCGGATCTTATTGTTTCATTATGGGGATGTTATTTGATGACCATTTATATATCTCTACTCTTATTTCTGGGGCAGTATAGATATAAAAGCCTAGAAATTCATTAGAACGCGCGTCACTTGCCAAAGTCAGCTTGCGTGATTTTTTTCTCTCTCCGTTCACATCATATGGGAGTTCACCAGATATGGGCTACAAGAAAGAACGGGACTATAGATTCTTTCATTTTATTTTATGTTAATTGGAAATGGAAAGGTCTGGGGACATTATTCGGACACTCACGCAGCTTTACCGCTGCTTGCAGGGGCGGTAAACTCGCATTTTCCAGTTTTCCTCCACTCTGGGAGGAGGAAACCTGGCAATTGCAGGTTTACCGCCGCTCTCATCGGCGGTAAACTGGATTTTCCAGTTTTCCTCCGGTGTGAGAGGAGAAGAACTGGCAATTGCAGCTTTACCGCCGCTCCCATCGGCGGTAAAGTCTATTTTCCAGCTTTCCTCCGCTCCGAGAGGAGGAAAACTGGAAATTGCATAAATGCTGCCGGTGCATATGGCGGAAATCATTCAATCCGATTTTTTTAATCATCTTTTCCCCTCTTGTGCTTGTTGGTGGGTCATGCGTCGTGGCTTGGTTCCACAAAATGAAGGATGGACGTGTGTGAATAACAATTGGGTGAAATAATATCAAATCATAGTAAAAACACAATAAATCGTAGACGTACTGTACCGGTGAAGCGAAGTAGAAGATCAATTAAAGAGTGAACAAAAGTAAGAGTGTAGTAGAATTAAAAGGCGAGAGAGTGGGATTTTTATTTTTCCACCTAAAAGGAGTTTTTTTTTTTTTTTTTAGGGAGCTCACGGACTGGGCTTTGGGCATGGGGCTGTGTTATTAACAGATGGGCCGTGCATAGGTTTATTTATTTATTTATTTGCACTCATTGGTTGAGAGCCGGAATCCTCTCCCGGCCCAAATTTATATACACAAATATATATACACGCACATACTTATACATACTTATATATAAATATATATAAATCTATTTGTTTGTGACGGAGGGAGGGAGCAGTAACGCGGAGGCTCAAGACCATGACCTCTCACAGAAGGTGATAGGACCAGAGCGGCTGAGCTGTCCAAGGACATGGTGAGAAACTCATTTTTCTGTTCTATAGGTCTAACATAGGTGGGGCTCGGGCTTCACGATTTCCATGCGGCCAGGGTTCGGGCCAACAGCTTCAGGCCGGACTCATGCTTGGGCCAGGGTTAGGCTCCAAGTTTAGAAGTGGCCGCCGTACATTCCTCGGAATGGCCGTGCCTCGTCATTGAAGTCCCCTAGTCATTTTTATCATTCGCCGGCATGAGAGAGTATGCGTCTTCTTAACCTTTTTCTATGGAAGAGATGGTGTTCGAATCCTAATATTTTTTTTATTCCACCCTCTCCTTTTAATGTCTCTCTTATTAGCCCCTCACATTACTTAACAAGCAAAGTAAGCTTACCAAAATTGTTACCTCGAAGAACCGGAGATCCTGATATCTAAGGTTGCGAATATAAGTGAAGCCACCAAAATCTTCATTTCAATAGGACAACGAGAAAAAAGAAATCCGATACTCGCGAACATGCCCTAGTAGTCGATACAACGCTGCTGTTCTGTGCGTGTGAACAGCTATGGGGTGTTTTGCTGCGGTCCTAAGTCGTTATCGAGCTTGGCTTGACCTGTTCCATCAGTCCTAGGGCTTGTTGGTCAGGTCCAGAGAGTTTCCAAATCTAAGCATGACAAAAAAGAAAAAAATAAATAAAGTTTAGATGTTGATTACAAGATTACAAAATCTCTTGCGTCAACGCTTTAGATTAGAAACGTGAATGCACTCAATGCTGCTTATAAAATCTCTTTCATACAAGTGTTCTCTTAAGGGCCCCTCTGTTTGCATGGAATTGAATTCTTAAGAATTCACGATCAAGTGAATCACACTGATGATCATTAAAGAGTACGAGTGATGAAAGATTTAAGGACGGAGTTGTAGACAGGAGCAAATCGCTCTGACAGAGTGATATCTCGGATCTTATTGTTTCATTATGGGGATGTTATTTGATGACCATTTATATATCTCTACTCTTATTTCTGGGGCAGTATAGATATAAAAGCCTAGAAATTCATTAGAACGCGCGTCACTTGCCAAAGTCAGCTTGCGTGATTTTTTTCTCTCTCCGTTCACATCATATGGGAGTTCACCAGATATGGGCTACAAGAAAGAACGGGACTATAGATTCTTTCATTTTATTTTATGTTAATTGGAAATGGAAAGGTCTGGGGACATTATTCGGACACTCACGCAGCTTTACCGCTGCTTGCAGGGGCGGTAAACTCGCATTTTCCAGTTTTCCTCCACTCTGGGAGGAGGAAACCTGGCAATTGCAGGTTTACCGCCGCTCTCATCGGCGGTAAACTGGATTTTCCAGTTTTCCTCCGGTGTGAGAGGAGAAGAACTGGCAATTGCAGCTTTACCGCCGCTCCCATCGGCGGTAAAGTCTATTTTCCAGCTTTCCTCCGCTCCGAGAGGAGGAAAACTGGAAATTGCATAAATGCTGCCGGTGCATATGGCGGAAATCATTCAATCCGATTTTTTTAATCATCTTTTCCCCTCTTGTGCTTGTTGGTGGGTCATGCGTCGTGGCTTGGTTCCACAAAATGAAGGATGGACGTGTGTGAATAACAATTGGGTGAAATAATATCAAATCATAGTAAAAACACAATAAATCGTAGATGTACTGTACCGGTGAAGCGAAGTAGAAGATCAATTAAAGAGTGAACAAAAGTAAGAGTGTAGTAGAATTAAAAGGCGAGAGAGTGGGATTTTTATTTTTCCACCTAAAAGGAGTTGTTTTTTTTTTTTTTAGGGAGCTCACGGACTGGGCTTTGGGCATGGGGCTGTGTTATTAACAGATGGGCCGTGCATAGGTTTATTTATTTATTTATTTGCACTCATTGGTTGAGAGCCGGAATCCTCTCCCGGCCCAAATTTATATACACAAATATATATACACGCACATACTTATACATACTTATATATAAATATATATAAATCTATTTGTTTGTGACGGAGGGAGGGAGCAGTAACGCGGAGGCTCAAGACCATGACCTCTCACAGAAGGTGATAGGACCAGAGCGGCTGAGCTGTCCAAGGACATGGTGAGAAACTCATTTTTCTGTTCTATAGGTCTAACATAGGTGGGGCTCGGGCTTCACGATTTCCATGCGGCCAGGGTTCGGGCCAACAGCTTCAGGCCGGACTCATGCTTGGGCCAGGGTTAGGCTCCAAGTTTAGAAGTGGCCGCCGTACATTCCTCGGAATGGCCGTGCCTCGTCATTGAAGTCCCCTAGTCATTTTTATCATTCGCCGGCATGAGAGAGTATGCGTCTTCTTAACCTTTTTCTATGGAAGAGATGGTGTTCGAATCCTAATATTTTTTTTTATTCCACCCTCTCCTTTTAATGTCTCTCTTATTAGCCCCTCACATTACTTAACAAGCAAAGTAAGCTTACCAAAATTGTTACCTCGAAGAACCGGAGATCCTGATATCTAAGGTTGCGAATATAAGTGAAGCCACCAAAATCTTCATTTCAATAGGACAACGAGAAAAAAGAAATCCGATACTCGCGAACATGCCCTAGTAGTCGATACAACGCTGCTGTTCTGTGCGTGTGAACAGCTATGGGGTGTTTTGCTGCGGTCCTAAGTCGTTATCGAGCTTGGCTTGACCTGTTCCATCAGTCCTAGGGCTTGTTGGTCAGGTCCAGAGAGTTTCCAAATCTAAGCATGACAAAAAAGAAAAAAATAAATAAAGTTTAGATGTTGATTACAAGATTACAAAATCTCTTGCGTCATCGCTTTAGATTAGAAACGTGAATGCACTCAATGCTGCTTATAAAATCTCTTTCATACAAGTGTTCTCTTAAGGGCCCCTCTGTTTGCATGGAATTGAATTCTTAAGAATTCACGATCAAGTGAATCACACTGATGATCATTAAAGAGTACGAGTGATGAAAGATTTAAGGACGGAGTTGTAGACAGGAGCAAATCGCTCTGACAGAGTGATATCTCGGATCTTATTGTTTCATTATGGGGATGTTATTTGATGACCATTTATATATCTCTACTCTTATTTATGGGGCAGTATAGATATAAAAGCCTAGAAATTCATTAGAACGTGCGTCACTTGCAAAGTCAGCTTGCGTGATTTTTTTCTCTCTCCGTTCACATCATATGGGAGTTCACCAGATATGGGCTACAAGAAAGAACGGGACTATAGATTCTTTCATTTTATTTTATGTTAATTGGAAATGGAAAGGTCTGGGGACATTATTCGGACACTCACGCAGCTTTACCGCTGCTTGCAGGGGCGGTAAACTCGCATTTTCCAGTTTTCCTCCACTCTGGGAGGAGGAAACCTGGCAATTGCAGGTTTACCGCCGCTCTCATCGGCGGTAAACTGGATTTTCCAGTTTTCCTCCGGTGTGAGAGGAGAAGAACTGGCAATTGCAGCTTTACCGCCGCTCACATCGGCGGTAAAGTCTATTTTCCAGCTTTCCTCCGCTCCGAGAGGAGGAAAACTGGAAATTGCATAAATGCTGCCGGTGCATATGGCGGAAATCATTCAATCCGATTTTTTTAATCATCTTTTCCCCTCTTGTGCTTGTTGGTGGGTCATGCGTCGTGGCTTGGTTCCACAAAATGAAGGATGGACGTGTGTGAATAACAATTGGGTGAAATAATATCAAATCATAGTAAAAACACAATAAATCGTAGATGTACTGTACCGGTGAAGCGAAGTAGAAGATCAATTAAAGAGTGAACAAAAGTAAGAGTGTAGTAGAATTAAAAGGCGAGAGAGTGGGATTTTTATTTTTCCACCTAAAAGGAGTTGTTTTTTTTTTTTTTAGGGAGCTCACGGACTGGGCTTTGGGCATGGGGCTGTGTTATTAACAGATGGGCCGTGCATAGGTTTATTTATTTATTTATTTGCACTCATTGGTTGAGAGCCGGAATCCTCTCCCGGCCCAAATTTATATACACAAATATATATACACGCGCATACTTATACATACTTATATATAAATATATATAAATCTATTTGTTTGTGACGGAGGGAGGGAGCAGTAACGCGGAGGCTCAAGACCATGACCTCTCACAGAAGGTGATAGGACCAGAGCGGCTGAGCTGTCCAAGGACATGGTGAGAAACTCATTTTTCTGTTCTATAGGTCTAACATAGGTGGGGCTCGGGCTTCACGATTTCCATGCGGCCAGGGTTCGGGCCAACAGCTTCAGGCCGGACTCATGCTTGGGCCAGGGTTAGGCTCCAAGTTTAGAAGTGGCCGCCGTACATTCCTCGGAATGGCCGTGCCTCGTCATTGAAGTCCCCTAGTCATTTTTATCATTCGCCGGCATGAGAGAGTATGCGTCTTCTTAACCTTTTTCTATGGAAGAGATGGTGTTCGAATCCTAATATTTTTTTTTATTCCACCCTCTCCTTTTAATGTCTCTCTTATTAGCCCCTCACATTACTTAACAAGCAAAGTAAGCTTACCAAAATTGTTACCTCGAAGAACCGGAGATCCTGATATCTAAGGTTGCGAATATAAGTGAAGCCACCAAAATCTTCATTTCAATAGGACAACGAGAAAAAAGAAATCCGATGCTCGCGAACATGCCCTAGTAGTCGATACAACGCTGCTGTTCTGTGCGTGTGAACAGCTATGGGGTGTTTTGCTGCGGTCCTAAGTCGTTATCGAGCTTGGCTTGACCTGTTCCATCAGTCCTAGGGCTTGTTGGTCAGGTCCAGAGAGTTTCCAAATCTAAGCATGACAAAAAAGAAAAAAATAAATAAAGTTTAGATGTTGATTACAAGATTACAAAATCTCTTGCGTCATCGCTTTAGATTAGAAACGTGAATGCACTCAATGCTGCTTATAAAATCTCTTTCATACAAGTGTTCTCTTAAGGGCCCCTCTGTTTGCATGGAATTGAACTCTTAAGAATTCACGATCAAGTGAATCACACTGATGATCATTAAAGAGTACGAGTGATGAAAGATTTAAGGACGTAGTTGTAGACAGGAGCAAATCGCTCTGACAGAGTGATATCTCGGATCTTATTATTTCATTATGGGGATGTTATTTGATGACCATTTATATATCTCTACTCTTATTTCTGGGGCAGTATAGATATAAAAGCCTAGAAATTCATTAGAACGCGCGTCACTTGCCAAAGTCAGCTTGCGTGATTTTTTTCTCTCTCCGTTCACATCATATGGGAGTTCACCAGATATGGGCTACAAGAAAGAACGGGACTATAGATTCTTTCATTTTATTTTATGTTAATTGGAAATGGAAAGGTCTGGGGACTTTATTCGGACACTCACGCAGCTTAACCGCTGCTTGCAGGGGCGGTAAACTCGCATTTTCCAGTTTTCCTCCACTCTGGGAGGAGGAAACCTGGCAATTGCAGGTTTACCGCCGCTCTCATCGGCGGTAAACTGGATTTTCCAGTTTTCCTCCGGTGTGAGAGGAGAAAAACTGGCAATTGCAGCTTTACCGCCGCTCCCATCGGCGGTAAAGTCTATTTTCCAGCTTTCCTCCGCTCCGAGAGGAGGAAAACTGGAAATTGCATAAATGCTGCCGGTGCATATGGCGGAAATCATTCAATCCGATTTTTTTAATCATCTTTTCCCCTCTTGTGCTTGTTGGTGGGTCATGCGTCGTGGCTTGGTTCCACAAAATGAAGGATGGACGTGTGTGAATAACAATTGGGTGAAATAATATCAAATCATAGTAAAAACACAATAAATCGTAGATGTACTGTACCGGTGAAGCGAAGTAGAAGATCAATTAAAGAGTGAACAAAAGTAAGAGTGTAGTAGAATTAAAAGGCGAGAGAGTGGGATTTTTATTTTTCCACCTAAAAGGAGTTGTTTTTTTTTTTTTTAGGGAGCTCACGGACTGGGCTTTGGGCATGGGGCTGTGTTATTAACAGATGGGCCGTGCATAGGTTTATTTATTTATTTATTTGCACTCATTGGTTGAGAGCCGGAATCCTCTCCCGGCCCAAATTTATATACACAAATATATATACACGCGCATACTTATCCATACTTATATATAAATATATATAAATCTATTTGTTTGTGACGGAGGGAGGGAGCAGTAACGCGGAGGCTCAAGACCATGACCTCTCACAGAAGGTGATAGGACCAGAGCGGCTGAGCTGTCCAAGGACATGGTGAGAAACTCATTTTTCTGTTCTATAGGTCTAACATAGGTGGGGGTCGGGCTTCACAATTTCCATGCGGCCAGGGTTCGGGCCAACAGCTTCAGGCCGGACTCATGCTTGGGCCAGGGTTAGGCTCCAAGTTTAGAAGTGGCCGCCGTACATTCCTCGGAATGGCCGTGCCTCGTCATTGAAGTCCCCTAGTCATTTTTATCATTCGCCGGCATGAGAGAGTATGCGTCTTCTTAACCTTTTTCTATGGAAGAGATGGTGTTCGAATCCTAATATTTTTTTTTATTCCACCCTCTCCTTTTAATGTCTCTCTTATTAGCCCCTCACATTACTCAACAAGCAAACTAAGCTTACCAAAATTGTTACCTCGAAGAACCGGAGATCCTGATATCTAAGGTTGCGAATATAAGTGAAGCCACCAAAATCTTCATTTCAACAGGACAACGAGAAAAAAAAATCCGATACTCGCGAACATGCCCTAGTAGTCGATACAACGCTGCTGTGCTGTGCGTGTGAACAGCTATGGGGTGTTTTGCTGCGGTCCTAAGTCGTTATCGAGCTTGGCTTGACCTGTTCCATCAGTCCTAGGGCTTGTTGGTCAGGTCCAGAGAGTTTCCAAATCTATGCATGACAAAAAAGAAAAAAAAAATAAAGTTTAGATGTTGATTACAAGATTACAAAATCTCTTGCGTCATCGCTTTAGATTAGAAACGTGAATGCACTCAATGCTGCTTATAAAATCTCTTTCATACAAGTGTTCTCTTAAGGGCCCCTCTGTTTGCATGGAATTGAATTCTTAAGAATTCACGATCAAGTGAATCACACCGATGATCATTAAAGAGTACGAGTGATGAAAGACTTAAGGACGGAGTTGTAGACAGGAGCAAATCGCTCTGACAGAGTGATATCTCGGATCTTATTGTTTCATTATGGGGATGTTATTTGATGACCATTTATATATCTCTACTCTTATTTCTGGGGCAGTATAGATATAAAAGCCTAGAAATTCATTAGAACGTGCGTCACTTGCCAAAGTCAGCTTGCGTGATTTTTTTTTCTCTCCGTTCACATCATATGGGAGTTCACCAGATATGGGCTACAAGAAAGAACGGGACTATAGATTCTTTCATTTTATTTTATGTTAATTGGAAATGGAAAGGTCTGGGGACTTTATTCGGACACTCACGCAGCTTTACCGCTGCTTGCAGGGGCGGTAAACTCGCATTTTCCAGTTTTCCTCCACTCTGGGAGGAGGAAACCTGGCAATTGCAGGTTTGCCGCCGCTCTCATCGACGGTAAACTGGATTTTCCAGTCTTCCTCCGGTGTGAGAGGAGGAAAACTGGCAATTGCAGCTTTACCGCCGCTCCCATCGGCGGTAAAGTCTATTTTCCAGCTTTCCTCCGCTCCGAGAGGAGGAAAACTGGAAATTGCAGAAATGCTGCCGGTGCATATGGCGGAAATCATTCAATCCGATTTTTTTAGTCATCTTTTCCCCCCTTGTGCTTGTTGGTGGGTCATGCGTTGTGGCTTCGTTCCACAAAATGAAGGATGGACGTGTGTGAATAACAATTGGGTGAAATAATATCAAATCATAGTAAAAACACAATAAATCGTAGATGTACTGTACCGGTGAAGCGAAGTAGAAGATCAATTAAAGAGTGAACAAAAGTAAGAGTGTAGTAAAATTAAAAGGCGAGAGAGTGGGATTTTTATTTATCCACCTAAAAAGAGTTGTTTTTTTTTTTTTTTCCTTTTTGAGGGAGCTCATGGACTGGGCTTTGGGCATGGGGCTGTGTTATTAACAGATGGGCCGTGCATAGGTTTATTTATTTATTTATTTGCACTCATTGGTTGAGAGCCGGAATCCTCTCCCGGCCCAAATTTATATACACAAATATATATACACGCACATACTTATACATACTTATATATAGATATATATAAATCTATTTGTTTGTGACGGAGGGAGGGAGCAGTAACGCGGAGGCTCAAGACCATGACCTCTCACAGAAGGTGATTGGACCAGAGCGGCTGAGCTGTCCAAGGACATGGTGAGAAACTCATTTTTCTGTTCTATAGGTCTAACATAGGTGGGGCTCGGGCTTCACGATTTCCATGCGGCCAGGGTTCGGGCCAACAGCTTCAGGCCGGACTCATGCTTGGGCCAGGGTTAGGCTCCAAGTTTAGAAGTGGCCGCCGTACATTCCTCGGAATGGCCGTGCCTCATCATTGAAGTCCCCTAGTCATTTTTATCATTCGCCGGCATGAGAGAGTATGCGTCTTCTTAACCTTTCTCTATGGAAGAGATGGTGTTCGAATCCTAATATTTTTTTTTATTCCACCCTCTCCTTTTAATGTCTCTCTTATTAGCCCCTCACATTACTCAACAAGCAAACTAAGCTTACCAAAATTGTTACCTCGAAGAACCGGAGATCCTGATATCTAAGGTTGCGAATATAAGTGAAGCCACCAAAATCTTCATTTCAACAGGACAACGAGAAAAAAAAATCCGATACTCGCAAACATGCCCTAGTAGTCGATACAACGCTGCTGTTCTGTGCGTGTGAACAGCTATGGGGTGTTTTGCTGCGGTCCTAAGTCGTTATCGAGCTTGGCTTGACCTGTTCCATCAGTCCTAGGGCTTGTTGGTCAGGTCCAGAGAGTTTCCAAATCTAAGCATGACAAAAAAGAAAAAAATAAATAAAGTTTAGATGTTGATTACAAGATTACAAAATCTCTTGTGTCATCGCTTTAGATTAGAAACGTGAATGCACTCAATGCTGCTTATAAAATTTCTTTCATACAAGTGTTCTCTTAAGGGCCCCTCTGTTTGCATGGAATTGAATTCTTAAGAATTCACGATCAAGTGAATCACACTGATGATCATTAAAGAGTACGAGTGATGAAAGATTTAAGGACGGAGTTGTAGACAGGAGCAAATCGCTCTGACAGAGTGATATCTCGGATCTTATTGTTTCATTATGGGGATGTTATTTGATGACCATTTATATATCTCTACTCTTATTTCTGGGGCAGTATAGATATAAAAGCCTAGAAATTCATTAGAACGTGCGTCACTTGCCAAAGTCAGCTTGCGTGATTTTTTTTTCTCTCCGTTCACATCATATGGGAGTTCACCAGATATGGGCTACAAGAAAGAACGGGACTATAGATTCTTTTATTTCATTTTATGTTAATTGGAAATGGAAAGGTCTGGGGACTTTATTCGGACACTCACGCAGCTTTACCGCTGCTTACAAGGGCGGTAAACTCGCATTTTCCAGTTTTCCTCCACTCTGGGAGGAGGAAACCTGGCAATTGCCGGTTTACCGCCGCTCTTATCGGCTGTAAACTGGATTTTCCAGGTTTCCTCCGGTGTGAGGGGAGGAAAACTGGCAATTGCAGCTTTACCGCCGCTCCCATCGGCGGTAAAGTCTATTTTCCAGCTTCCCTCCACTCCGAGAGGAGGAAAACTGGAAATTGCAGAAATGCTGCCGGTGCATATGGCGGAAATCATTCAATCCGATTTTCTTCATCACTATTTCCCCTCTTGTGCTTGTTGGTGGGTCATGCGTCGTGGCTTGGTTCCACAAAATGAAGGATGGACGTGTGTGAATAACAATTGGGTGAAATAATATCAAATCATAGTAAAAACACAATAAATCGTAGATGTACTGTACCGGTGAAGCGAAGTAGAAGATCAATTAAAGAGTGAACAAAAGTAAGAGTGTAGTAGAATTAAAAGGCGAGAGAGTGGGATTTTTATTTTTCCACCTAAAAGGAGTTGTTTTTTTTTTTTTTTTTTTGAGGGAGCTCACGGACTGGGCTTTGGGCATGGGGCTGTGTTATTAACAGATGGGCCGTGCATAGGTTTATTTATTTATTTATTTGCACTCATTGGTTGAGAGCCGGAATCCTCTCCCGGCCCAAATTTATATACCCAAATATATATACACGCACATACTTATACATACTTATATATAAATATATATAAATCTATTTGTTTGTGACGGAGGGAGGGAGCAGTAATGCGGAGGCTCAAGACCATGACCTCTCACAGAAGGTAATAGGACCAGAGAGGCTGAGCTGTCCAAGGACATGGTGAGAAACTCATTTTTCTGTTCTATAGGTCTAACATAGGTGGGGCTCGGGCTTCACGATTTCCATGTGGCCAGGGTTCGGGCCAACAGCTTCAGGCCGGACTCATGCTTGGGCCAGGGTTAGGCTCCAAGTTTAGAAGTGGCCGCCGTACATTCCTCGGAATGGCCGTGCCTCGTCATTGAAGTCCCCTAGTCATTTTTATCATTCGCCGGCATGAGAGAGTATGCGTCTTCTTAACCTTTCTCTATGGAAGAGATGGTGTTCGAATCCTAATATTTTTTTTTATTCCACCCTCTCCTTTTAATGTCTCTCTTATTAGCCCCTCACATTACTCAACAAGCAAACTAAGCTTACCAAAATTGTTACCTCGAAGAACCGGAGATCCTGATATCTAAGGTTGCGAATATAAGTGAAGCCACCAAAATCTTCATTTCAACAGGACAACGAGAAAAAAAAATCCGATACTCGCAAACATGCCCTAGTAGTCGATACAACGCTGCTGTTCTGTGCGTGTGAACAGCTATGGGGTGTTTTGCTGCGGTCCTAAGTCGTTATCGAGCTTGGCTTGACCTGTTCCATCAGTCCTAGGGCTTGTTGGTCAGGTCCAGAGAGTTTCCAAATCTAAGCATGACAAAAAAGAAAAAAATAAATAAAGTTTAGATGTTGATTACAAGATTACAAAATCTCTTGTGTCATCGCTTTAGATTAGAAACGTGAATGCACTCAATGCTGCTTATAAAATTTCTTTCATACAAGTGTTTTCTTAAGGGCCCCTCTGTTTGCATGGAATTGAATTCTTAAGAATTCACGATCAAGTGAATCACACTGATGATCATTAAAGAGTACGAGTGATGAAAGATTTAAGGACGGAGTTGTAGACCGGAGCAAATCGCTCTGACAGAGTGATATCTCGGATCTTATTGTTTCATTATGGGGATGTTATTTGATGACCATTTATATATCTCTACTCTTATTTCTGGGGCAGTATAGATATAAAAGCCTAGAAATTCATTAGAACGTGCGTCACTTGCCAAAGTCAGCTTGCGTGATTTTTTTTTCTCTCCGTTCACATCATATGGGAGTTCACCAGATATGGGCTACAAGAAAGAACGGGACTATAGATTCTTTCATTTTATTTTATGTTAATTGGAAATGGAAAGGTCTGGGGACTTTATTCGGACACTCACGCAGCTTTACCGCTGCTTGCAGGGGCGGTAAACTCGCATTTTCCAGTTTTCCTCCACTCTGGGAGGAGGAAACCTGGCAATTGCAGGTTTACCGCCGCTCTCATCGGCAGTAAACTGGATTTTACAATTTTCCTCCGGTGTGAGAGGAGGAAAACTGGCAATTGCAGCTTTACCGCCGCTCCCATCGGCGGTAAAGTCTATTTTCCAGCTTTCCTCCGCTCCGAGAGGAGGAAAACTGGAAATTGCAGAAATGCTGCCGGTGCATATGGCGGAAATCATTCAATCCGATTTTTTTAATCATCTTTTCCCCTCTTGTGCTTGTTGGTGGGTCATGCGTCGTGGCTTGGTTCCACAAAATGAAGGATGGACGTGTGTGAATAACAATTGGGTGAAATAATATCAAATCATAGTAAAAACACAATAAATCGTAGATGTACTGTACCGGTGAAGCGAAGTAGAAGATCAATTAAAGAGTGAACAAAAGTAAGAGTGTAGTAGAATTAAAAGGCGAGAGAGTGGGATTTTTATTTTTCCTCCTAAAAGGAGTTGGTTTTTTTTTTTTTTTTTTTTTGAGGGAGCTCACGGACTGGGCTTTGGGCATGGGGCTGTGTTATTAACAGATGGGCCGTGCATAGGTTTATTTATTTATTTATTTGCACTCATTGGTTGAGAGCCGGAATCCTCTCCCGGCCCAAATTTATATACCCAAATATATATACACGCACATACTTATACATACTTATATATAAATATATATAAATCTATTTGTTTGTGACGGAGGGAGGGAGCAGTAACGCGGAGGCTCAAGACCATGACCTCTCACAGAAGGTGATAGGACCAGAGCGGCTGAGCTGTCCAAGGACATGGTGAGAAACTCATTTTTCTGTTCTATAGGTCTAACATAGGTGGGGCTCGGGCTTCACGATTTCCATGCGGCCAGGGTTCGGGCCAACAGCTTCAGGCCGGACTCATGCTTGGGCCAGGGTTAGGCTCCAAGTTTAGAAGTGGCCGCCGTACATTCCTCGGAATGGCCGTGCCTCGTCATTGAAGTCCCCTAGTCATTTTTATCATTCGCCGGCATGAGAGAGTATGCGTCTTCTTAACCTTTCTCTATGGAAGAGATGTTGTTCGAATCCTAATATTTTTTTTTATTCCACCCTCTCCTTTTAATGTCTCTCTTATTAGCCCCTCACATTACTCAACAAGCAAACTAAGCTTACCAAAATTGTTACCTCGAAGAACCGGAGATCCTGATATCTAAGGTTGCGAATATAAGTGAAGCCACCAAAATCTTCATTTCAACAGGACAACGAGAAAAAAAAATCCGATACTCGCAAACATGCCCTAGTAGTCGATACAACGCTGCTGTTCTGTGCGTGTGAACAGCTATGGGGTGTTTTGCTGCAGTCCTAAGTCGTTATCGAGCTTGGCTTGACCTGTTCCATCAGTCCTAGGGCTTGTTGGTCAGGTCCAGAGAGTTTCCAAATCTAAGCATGACAAAAAAGAAAAAAATAAATAAAGTTTAGATGTTGATTACAAGATTACAAAATCTCTTGTGTCATCGCTTTAGATTAGAAACGTGAATGCACTCAATGCTGCTTATAAAATTTCTTTCATACAAGTGTTCTCTTAAGGGCCCCTCTGTTTGCATGGAATTGAATTCTTAAGAATTCACGATCAAGTGAATCACACTGATGATCATTAAAGAGTACGAGTGATGAAAGATTTAAGGACGGAGTTGTAGACAGGAGCAAATCGCTCTGACAGAGTGATATCTCGGATCTTATTGTTTCATTTTGGGGATGTTATTTGATGACCATTTATATATCTCTACTCTTATTTCTGGGGCAGTATAGATATAAAAGCCTAGAAATTCATTAGAACGTGCGTCACTTGCCAAAGTCAGCTTGCGTGATTTTTTTTTCTCTCCGTTCACATCATATGGGAGTTCACCAGATATGGGCTACAAGAAAGAACGGGACTATAGATTCTTTCATTTTATTTTATGTTAATTTGAAATGGAATGGTCTGGGGACTTTATTCGGACACTCACGCAGCTTTACCGCTGCTTGCAGGGGCGGTAAACTCGCATTTTCCAGTTTTCCTCCACTCTGAGTGGAGGAAACCTGGCAATTGCAGGTTTACCGCCGCTCTCATCGACGGTAAACTGGATTTTCCAGTTTTCCTCCGTTGTGAGAGGAGAAAACTGGCAATTGCAGCTTTACCGCGGCTCCCATCGGCGGTAAAGTCGATTTTCAGCTTTCCTCCGCTCCGAGAGGAGGAAAACTGGAAATTGCAGAAATGCTGCCGGTGCATAGGGCGGAAATCATTCAATCCGATTTTTTTAGTCATCTTTTCCCCCCTTGTGCTTGTTGGTGGGTCATGCGTTGTGGCTTCGTTCCACAAAATGAAGGATGGACGTGTGTGAATAACAATTGGGTGAAATAATATCAAATCATAGTAAAAACACAATAAATCGTAGATGTACTGTACCGGTGAAGCGAAGTAGAAGATCAGTTAAAGAGTGAACAAAAGTAAGAGTGTTGTAGAATTAAAAGGCGAGGGAGTGGGATTTTTATTTTTCCACCTAAAAGGAGTTGTTTCTTTTTTTTTTTTTTTTTGAGGGAGCTCATGGACTGGGCTTTGGGCATGGGGCTGTGTTATTAACAGATGGGCCGTGCATAGGTTTATTTATTTATTTATTTGCACTCATTGGTTGAGAGCCGGAATCCTCTCCCGGCCCAAATTTATATACACAAATATATATACACGCACATACTTATACATACTTATATATAAATATATATAAATCTATTTGTTTGTGACGGAGGGAGGGAGCAGTAACGCGGAGGCTCAAGACATGACCTCTCACAGAAGGTGATAGGACCAGAGCGGCTGAGCTGTCCAAGGACATGGTGAGAAACTCATTTTTCTGTTCTATAGGCCTAGTGGGGCTCGGGCTTCACGATTTCCATGCGGCCAGGGTTCGGGCCAACAGCTTCAGGCCGGACTCATGCTTGGGCCAGGGTTAGGCTCCAAGTTTAGAAGTGGCCGCCGTACATTCCTCGGAATGGCCGTGCCTCGTCATTGAAGTCCCCTAGTCATTTTTATCATTCGCCGGCATGAGAGAGTATGCGTCTTCTTAACCTTTCTCTATGGAAGAGATGGTGTTCGAATCCTAATATTTTTTTTTATTCCACCCTCTCCTTTTAATGTCTCTCTTATTAGCCCCTCACATTACTCAACAAGCAAACTAAGCTTACCAAAATTGTTACCTCGAAGAACCGGAGATCCTGATATCTAAGGTTGCGAATATAAGTGAAGCCACCAAAATCTTCATTTCAACAGGACAACGAGAAAAAAAAATCCGATACTCGCAAACATGCCCTAGTAGTCGATACAACGCTGCTGTTCTGTGCGTGTGAACAGCTATGGGGTGTTTTGCTGCAGTCCTAAGTCGTTATCGAGCTTGGCTTGACCTGTTCCATCAGTCCTAGGGCTTGTTGGTCAGGTCCAGAGAGTTTCCAAATCTAAGCATGACAAAAAAGAAAAAAATAAATAAAGTTTAGATGTTGATTACAAGATTACAAAATCTCTTGTAACATCGCTTTAGATTAGAAACGTGAATGCACTCAATGCTGCTTATAAAATTTCTTTCATACAAGTGTTCTCTTAAGGGCCCCTCTGTTTGCATGGAATTGAATTCTTAAGAATTCACGATCAAGTGAATCACACTGATGATCATTAAAGAGTACGAGTGATGAAAGATTTAAGGACGGAGTTGTAGACAGGAGCAAATCGCTCTGACAGAGTGATATCTCGGATCTTATTGTTTCATTTTGGGGATGTTATTTGATGACCATTTATATATCTCTACTCTTATTTCTGGGGCAGTATAGATATAAAAGCCTAGAAATTCATTAGAACGTGCGTCACTTGCCAAAGTCAGCTTGCGTGATTTTTTTTTCTCTCCGTTCACATCATATGGGAGTTCACCAGATATGGGCTACAAGAAAGAACGGGACTATAGATTCTTTCATTTTATTTTATGTTAATTTGAAATGGAATGGTCTGGGGACTTTATTCGGACACTCACGCAGCTTTACCGCTGCTTGCAGGGGCGGTAAACTCGCATTTTCCAGTTTTCCTCCACTCTGAGTGGAGGAAACCTGGCAATTGCAGGTTTACCGCCGCTCTCATCGGCGGTAAACTGGATTTTCCAGTTTTCCTCCGTTGTGAGAGGAGAAAACTGGCAATTGCAGCTTTACCGCGGCTCCCATCGGCGGTAAAGTCGATTTTCAGCTTTCCTCCGCTCCGAGAGGAGGAAAACTGGAAATTGCAGAAATGCTGCCGGTGCATAGGGCGGAAATCATTCAATCCGATTTTCTTAATCATTTTTTCCCCTCTTGTGCTTGTTGGTGGGTCATGCGTCGTGGCTTGGTTCCACAAAATGAAGGATGGACGTGTGTGAATAACAATTGGGTGAAATAATATCAAATCATAGTAAAAACACAATAAATCGTAGATGTACTGTACCGGTGAAGCGAAGTAGAAGATCAGTTAAAGAGTGAACAAAAGTAAGAGTGTTGTAGAATTAAAAGGCGAGGGAGTGGGATTTTTATTTTTCCACCTAAAAGGAGTTGTTTCTTTTTTTTTTTTTTTTTGAGGGAGCTCATGGACTGGGCTTTGGGCATGGGGCTGTGTTATTAACAGATGGGCCGTGCATAGGTTTATTTATTTATTTATTTGCACTCATTGGTTGAGAGCCGGAATCCTCTCCCGGCCCAAATTTATATACACAAATATATATACACGCACATACTTATACATACTTATATATAAATATATATAAATCTATTTGTTTGTGACGGAGGGAGGGAGCAGTAACGCGGAGGCTCAAGACATGACCTCTAACAGAAGGTGATAGGACCAGAGCGGCTGAGCTGTCCAAGGACATGGTGAGAAACTCATTTTTCTGTTCTATAGGCCTAGTGGGGCTCGGGCTTCACGATTTCCATGCGGCCAGGGTTCGGGCCAACAGCTTCAGGCCGGACTCATGCTTGGGCCAGGGTTAGGCTCCAAGTTTAGAAGTGGCCGCCGTACATTCCTCGGAATGGCCGTGCCTCGTCATTGAAGTCCCCTAGTCATTTTTATCATTCGCCGGCATGAGAGAGTATGCGTCTTCTTAACCTTTCTCTATGGAAGAGATGGTGTTCGAATCCTAATATTTTTTTTTATTCCACCCTCTCCTTTTAATGTCTCTCTTATTAGCCCCTCACATTACTCAACAAGCAAACTAAGCTTACCAAAATTGTTACCTCGAAGAACCGGAGATCCTGATATCTAAGGTTGCGAATATAAGTGAAGCCACCAAAATCTTCATTTCAACAGGACAACGAGAAAAAAAAATCCGATACTCGCAAACATGCCCTAGTAGTCGATACAACGCTGCTGTTCTGTGCGTGTGAACAGCTATGGGGTGTTTTGCTGCAGTCCTAAGTCGTTATCGAGCTTGGCTTGACCTGTTCCATCAGTCCTAGGGCTTGTTGGTCAGGTCCAGAGAGTTTCCAAATCTAAGCATGACAAAAAAGAAAAAAATAAATAAAGTTTAGATGTTGATTACAAGATTACAAAATCTCTTGTAACATCGCTTTAGATTAGAAACGTGAATGCACTCAATGCTGCTTATAAAATTTCTTTCATACAAGTGTTCTCTTAAGGGCCCCTCTGTTTGCATGGAATTGAATTCTTAAGAATTCACGATCAAGTGAATCACACTGATGATCATTAAAGAGTACGAGTGATGAAAGATTTAAGGACGGAGTTGTAGACAGGAGCAAATCGCTCTGACAGAGTGATATCTCGGATCTTATTGTTTCATTTTGGGGATGTTATTTGATGACCATTTATATATCTCTACTCTTATTTCTGGGGCAGTATAGATATAAAAGCCTAGAAATTCATTAGAACGTGCGTCACTTGCCAAAGTCAGCTTGCGTGATTTTTTTTTCTCTCCGTTCACATCATATGGGAGTTCACCAGATATGGGCTACAAGAAAGAACGGGACTATAGATTCTTTCATTTTATTTTATGTTAATTTGAAATGGAAAGGTCTGAGGACTTTATTCGGACACTCACGCAGCTTTACCGCTGCTTGCAGGGGCGGTAAACTCGCATTTTCCAGTTTTCCTCCACTCTGAGGGGAGGAAACCTGGCAATTGCAGGTTTACCGCCGCTCTCATCGGCGGTAAACTGGATTTTCCAGTTTTCCTCCGGTGTGAGAGAAGAAAACTGGCAATTGCAGCTTTACCGCCGCTCCCATCGGCGGTAAAGTCGATTTTCAGCTTTCCTCCGCTCCGAGAGGAGGAAAACTGGAAATTGCAGAAATGCTGCCGGTGCATATGGCGGAAATCATTCAATCCGATTTTCTTAATCATTTTTTCCCCTCTTCTTCTTGTTGGTGGGTCATGCGTCGTGGCTTGGTTCCACTAAACGAAGGATGGACGTGTGTGAATAACAATTGGGTGAAATAATATCAAATCATAGTAAAAACACAATAAATCGTACATGTACTGTACCGGTGAAGCGAAGTAGAGGATCAATTAAAGAGTGAACAAAAGTAAGAGTGTAGTAGAATTAAAAGGCGAGGGAGTGGGATTTTTATTTTTCCACCTAAAAGGAGTTGTTTTTTTTTTTTTTTTTTTTAGGGAGCGCATGGACTGGGCTTTGGGCATGGGGCTGTGTTATTAACAGATGGGCCGTGCATAGGTTTATTTATTTATTTATTTGCACTCATTGGTTGAGAGCCGGAATCCTCTCCCGGCCCAAATTTATATACCCAAATATATATACACGCACATACTTATACATACTTATATATAAATATATATAAATCTATTTGTTTGTGACGGAGGGAGGGAGCAGTAACGCGGAGGCTCAAGACCATGACCTCTCACAGAAGGTGATAGGACCAGAGCGGCTGAGCTGTCCAAGGACATGGTGAGAAACTCATTTTTCTGTTCTATAGGTCTAACATAGGTGGGGCTCGGGCTTCACGATTTCCATGCGGCCAGGGTTCGGGCCAACAGCTTCAGGCCGGACTCTTGCTTGGGCCAGGGTTAGGCTCCAAGTTTAGAAGTGGCCGCCGTACATTCCTCGGAATGGCCGTGCCTCGTCATTGAAGTCCCCTAGTCATTTTTATCATTCGCCGGCATGAGAGAGTATGCGTCTTCTTAACCTTTCTCTATGGAAAAGATGGTGTTCAAATCCTATTATTTTTTTTATTCCACCCTCTCCTTTTAATGTCTCTCTTATTAGCCCCTCACATTACTCAACAAGCAAACTAAGCTTACCAAAATTGTTACCTCGAAGAACCGGAGATCCTGATATCTAAGGTTGCGAATATAAGTGAAGCCACCAAAATCTTCATTTCAACAGGACAACGAGAAAAAAAAATCCGATACTCGCAAACATGCCCTAGTAGTCGATACAACGCTGCTGTTCTGTGCGTGTGAACAGCTATGGGGTGTTTTGCTGCGGTCCTAAGTCGTTATCGAGCTTGGCTTGACCTGTTCCATCAGTCCTAGGGCTTGTTGGTCAGGTCCAGAGAGTTTCCAAATCTAAGCATGACAAAAAAGAAAAAAATAAATAAAGTTTAGATGTTGATTACAAGATTACAAAATCTCTTGTGTCATCGCTTTAGATTAGAAACGTGAATGCACTCAATGCTGCTTATAAAATTTCTTTCATACAAGTGTTCTCCTAAGGGCCCCTCTGTTTGCATGGAATTGAATTCTTAAGAATTCACGATCAAGTGAATCACACTGATGATCATTAAAGAGTACGAGTGATGAAAGATTTAAGGACGGAGTTGTAGACAGGAGCAAATCGCTCTGACAGAGTGATATCTCGGATCTTATTGTTTCATTATGGGGATGTTATTTGATGACCATTTATATATCTCTACTCTTATTTCTGGGGCAGTATAGATATAAAAGCCTAGAAATTCATTAGAACGTGCGTCACTTGCCAAAGTCAGCTTGCGTGATTTTTTTTTCTCTCCGTTCACATCATATGGGAGTTCACCAGATATGGGCTACAAGAAAGAACGGGACTATAGATTCTTTCATTTTATTTTATGTTAATTTGAAATGGAAAGGTCTGGGGACTTTATTCGGACACTCACGCAGCTTTACCGCTGCTTGCAGGGGCGGTAAACTCGCATTTTCCAGTTTTCCTCCACTCTGAGGGGAGGAAACCTGGCAATTGCAGGTTTACCGCCGCTCTCATCGGCGGTAAACTGGATTTTCCAGTTTTCCTCCGGTGTGAGAGGAGAAAACTGGCAATTGCAGCTTTACCGCCGCTCCCATCGGCGGTAAAGTCGATTTTCAGCTTTCCTCCGCTCCGAGAGGAGGAAAACTGGAAATTGCAGAAATGCTGCCGGTGCATATGGCGGAAATCATTCAATCCGATTTTCTTAATCATTTTTTCCCCTCTTCTTCTTGTTGGTGGGTCATGCGTCGTGGCTTGGTTCCACTAAATGAAGGATGGACGTGTGTGAATAACAATTGGGTGAAATAATATCAAATCATAGTAAAAACACAATAAATCGTACATGTACTGTACCGGTGAAGCGAAGTAGAGGATCAATTAAAGAGTGAACAAAAGTAAGAGTGTAGTAGAATTAAAAGGCGAGGGAGTGGGATTTTTATTTTTCCACCTAAAAGGAGTTGTTTTTTTTTTTTTTTTTTTAGGGAGCGCATGGACTGGGCTTTGGGCATGGGGCTGTGTTATTAACAGATGGGCCGTGCATAGGTTTATTTATTTATTTATTTGCACTCATTGGTTGAGAGCCGGAATCCTCTCCCGGCCCAAATTTATATACCCAAATATATATACACGCACATACTTATACATACTTATATATAAATATATATAAATCTATTTGTTTGTGACGGAGGGAGGGAGCAGTAACGCGGAGGCTCAAGACCATGACCTCTCACAGAAGGTGATAGGACCAGAGCGGCTGAGCTGTCCAAGGACATGGTGAGAAACTCATTTTTCTGTTCTATAGGTCTAACATAGGTGGGGCTCGGGCTTCACGATTTCCATGCGGCCAGGGTTCGGGCCAACAGCTTCAGGCCGGACTCTTGCTTGGGCCAGGGTTAGGCTCCAAGTTTAGAAGTGGCCGCCGTACATTCCTCGGAATGGCCGTGCCTCGTCATTGAAGTCCCCTAGTCATTTTTATCATTCGCCGGCATGAGAGAGTATGCGTCTTCTTAACCTTTCTCTATGGAAGAGATGGTGTTCGAATCCTAATATTTTTTTTTATTCCACCCTCTCCTTTTAATGTCTCTCTTATTAGCCCCTCACATTACTCAACAAGCAAACTAAGCTTACCAAAATTGTTACCTCGAAGAACCGGAGATCCTGATATCTAAGGTTGCGAATATAAGTGAAGCCACCAAAATCTTCATTTCAACAGGACAACGAGAAAAAAAAATCCGATACTCGCAAACATGCCCTAGTAGTCGATACAACGCTGCTGTTCTGTGCGTGTGAACAGCTATGGGGTGTTTTGCTGCGGTCCTAAGTCGTTATCGAGCTTGGCTTGACCTGTTCCATCAGTCCTAGGGCTTGTTGGTCAGGTCCAGAGAGTTTCCAAATCTAAGCATGACAAAAAAGAAAAAAATAAATAAAGTTTAGATGTTGATTACAAGATTACAAAATCTCTTGTGTCATCGCTTTAGATTAGAAACGTGAATGCACTCAATGCTGCTTATAAAATTTCTTTCATATAAGTGTTCTCTTAAGGGCCCCTCTGTTTGCATGGAATTGAATTCTTAAGAATTCACGATCAAGTGAATCACACTGATGATCATTAAAGAGTACGAGTGATGAAAGATTTAAGGACGGAGTTGTAGACAGGAGCAAATCGGTCCGACAGAGTGATATCTCGGATCTTATTGTTTCATTATGGGGATGTTATTTGATGATCATTTATATATCTCTACTCTTATTTCTGGGGCAGTATAGATATAAAAGCCTAGAAATTCATTAGAACGTGCGTCACTTGCCAAAGTCAGCTTGCGTGATTTTTTTTTCTCTCCGTTCACATCATATGGGAGTTCACCAGATATGGGCTACAAGAAAGAACGTGACTATAGATTCTTTCATTTTATTTTATGTTAATTTGAAATGGAAAGGTCTGGGGACTTTATTCGGACACTCACGCAGCTTTACCGCTGCTTGCAGGGGCGGTAAACTCGCATTTTCCAGTTTTCCTCGACTCTGAGGGGAGGAAACCTGGCAATTGCAGGTTTACCGCCGCTCTCATCGGCGGTAAACTGGATTTTCCAGTTTTCCTCCGGTGTGAGAGGAGAAAACTGGCAATTGCAGCTTTACCGCCGCTCCCATCGGCGGTAAAGTCGATTTTCAGCTTTCCTCCGCTCCGAGAGGAGGAAAACTGGAAATTGCAGAAATGCTGCCGGTGCATATGGCGGAAATCATTCAATCCGATTTTCTTAATCATTTTTTCCCCTCTTCTTCTTGTTGGTGGGTTATGCGTCGTGGCTTGGTTCCACTAAATGAAGGATGGACGTGTGTGAATAACAATTGGGTGAAATAATATCAAATCATAGTAAAAACACAATAAATCGTACATGTACTGTACCGGTGAAGCGAAGTAGAGGATCAATTAAAGAGTGAACAAAAGTAAGAGTGTAGTAGAATTAAAAGGCGAGGGAGTGGGATTTTTATTTTTCCACCTAAAAGGAGTTGTTTTTTTTTTTTTTTTTTTAGGGAGCTCATGGACTGGGCTTTGGGCATGGGGCTGTGTTATTAACAGATGGGCCGTGCATAGGTTTATTTATTTATTTATTTGCACTCATTGGTTGAGAGCCGGAATCCTCTCCCGGCCCAAATTTATATACCCAAATATATATACACGCACATACTTATACATACTTATATATAAATATATATAAATCTATTTGTTTGTGACGGAGGGAGGGAGCAGTAACGCGGAGGCTCAAGACCATGACCTCTCACAGAAGGTGATAGGACCAGAGCGGCTGAGCTGTCCAAGGACATGGTGAGAAACTCATTTTTCTGTTCTATAGGTCTAACATAGGTGGGGCTCGGGCTTCACGATTTCCATGCGGCCAGGGTTCGGGCCAACAGCTTCAGGCCGGACTCATGCTTGGGCCAGGGTTAGGCTCCAAGTTTAGAAGTGGCCGCCGTACATTCCTCGGAATGGCCGTGCCTCGTCATTGAAGTCCCCTAGTCATTTTTATCATTCGCCGGCATGAGAGAGTATGCGTCTTCTTAACCTTTCTCTATGGAAGAGATGGTGTTCGAATCCTAATATTTTTTTTTATTCCACCCTCTCCTTTTAATGTCTCTCTTATTAGCCCCTCACATTACTCAACAAGCAAACTAAGCTTACCAAAATTGTTACCTCGAAGAACCGGAGATCCTGATATCTAAGGTTGCGAATATAAGTGAAGCCACCAAAATCTTCATTTCAACAGGACAACGAGAAAAAAAAATCCGATACTCGCAAACATGCCCTAGTAGTCGATACAACGCTGCTGTTCTGTGCGTGTGAACAGCTATGGGGTGTTTTGCTGCAGTCCTAAGTCGTTATCGAGCTTGGCTTGACCTGTTCCATCAGTCCTAGGGCTTGTTGGTCAGGTCCAGAGAGTTTCCAAATCTAAGCATGACAAAAAAGAAAAAAATAAATAAAGTTTAGATGTTGATTACAAGATTACAAAATCTCTTGTGTCATCGCTTTAGATTAGAAACGTGAATGCACTCAATGCTGCTTATAAAATTTCTTTCATACAAGTGTTCTCTTAAGGGCCCCTCTGTTTGCATGGAATTGAATTCTTAAGAATTCACGATCAAGTGAATCACACTGATGATCATTAAAGAGTACGAGTGATGAAAGATTTAAGGACGGAGTTGTAGACAGGAGCAAATCGCTCTGACAGAGTGATATCTCGGATCTTATTGTTTCATTTTGGGGATGTTATTTGATGACCATTTATATATCTCTACTCTTATTTCTGGGGCAGTATAGATATAAAAGCCTAGAAATTCATTAGAACGTGCGTCACTTGCCAAAGTCAGCTTGCGTGATTTTTTTTTCTCTCCGTTCACATCATATGGGAGTTCACCAGATATGGGCTACAAGAAAGAACGGGACTATAGATTCTTTCATTTTATTTTATGTTAATTTGAAATGGAATGGTCTGGGGACTTTATTCGGACACTCACGCAGCTTTACCGCTGCTTGCAGGGGCGGTAAACTCGCATTTTCCAGTTTTCCTCCACTCTGAGTGGAGGAAACCTGGCAATTGCAGGTTTACCGCCGCTCTCATCGGCGGTAAACTGGATTTTCCAGTTTTCCTCCGTTGTGAGAGGAGAAAACTGGCAATTGCAGCTTTACCGCGGCTCCCATCGGCGGTAAAGTCGATTTTCAGCTTTCCTCCGCTCCGAGAGGAGGAAAACTGGAAATTGCAGAAATGCTGCCGGTGCATAGGGCGGAAATCATTCAATCCGATTTTCTTAATCATTTTTTCCCCTCTTGTGCTTGTTGGTGGGTCATGCGTCGTGGCTTGGTTCCACAAAATGAAGGATGGACGTGTGTGAATAACAATTGGGTGAAATAATATCAAATCATAGTAAAAACACAATAAATCGTAGATGTACTGTACCGGTGAAGCGAAGTAGAAGATCAGTTAAAGAGTGAACAAAAGTAAGAGTGTTGTAGAATTAAAAGGCGAGGGAGTGGGATTTTTATTTTTCCACCTAAAAGGAGTTGTTTTTTTTTTTTTTTTTTTTGAGGGAGCTCATGGACTGGGCTTTGGGCATGGGGCTGTGTTATTAACAGATGGGCCGTGCATAGGTTTATTTATTTATTTATTTGCACTCATTGGTTGAGAGCCGGAATCCTCTCCCGGCCCAAATTTATATACACAAATATATATACACGCACATACTTATACATACTTATATATAAATATATATAAATCTATTTGTTTGTGACGGAGGGAGGGAGCAGTAACGCGGAGGCTCAAGACATGACCTCTCACAGAAGGTGATAGGACCAGAGCGGCTGAGCTGTCCAAGGACATGGTGAGAAACTCATTTTTCTGTTCTATAGGCCTAGTGGGGCTCGGGCTTCACGATTTCCATGCGGCCAGGGTTCGGGCCAACAGCTTCAGGCCGGACTCATGCTTGGGCCAGGGTTAGGCTCCAAGTTTAGAAGTGGCCGCCGTACATTCCTCGGAATGGCCGTGCCTCGTCATTGAAGTCCCCTAGTCATTTTTATCATTCGCCGGCATGAGAGAGTATGCGTCTTCTTAACCTTTCTCTATGGAAGAGATGGTGTTCGAATCCTAATATTTTTTTTTATTCCACCCTCTCCTTTTAATGTCTCTCTTATTAGCCCCTCACATTACTCAACAAGCAAACTAAGCTTACCAAAATTGTTACCTCGAAGAACCGGAGATCCTGATATCTAAGGTTGCGAATATAAGTGAAGCCACCAAAATCTTCATTTCAACAGGACAACGAGAAAAAAAAATCCGATACTCGCAAACATGCCCTAGTAGTCGATACAACGCTGCTGTTCTGTGCGTGTGAACAGCTATGGGGTGTTTTGCTGCAGTCCTAAGTCGTTATCGAGCTTGGCTTGACCTGTTCCATCAGTCCTAGGGCTTGTTGGTCAGGTCCAGAGAGTTTCCAAATCTAAGCATGACAAAAAAGAAAAAAATAAATAAAGTTTAGATGTTGATTACAAGATTACAAAATCTCTTGTGTCATCGCTTTAGATTAGAAACGTGAATGCACTCAATGCTGCTTATAAAATTTCTTTCATACAAGTGTTCTCTTAAGGGCCCCTCTGTTTGCATGGAATTGAATTCTTAAGAATTCACGATCAAGTGAATCACACTGATGATCATTAAAGAGTACGAGTGATGAAAGATTTAAGGACGGAGTTGTAGACAGGAGCAAATCGCTCTGACAGAGTGATATCTCGGATCTTATTGTTTCATTTTGGGGATGTTATTTGATGACCATTTATATATCTCTACTCTTATTTCTGGGGCAGTATAGATATAAAAGCCTAGAAATTCATTAGAACGTGCGTCACTTGCCAAAGTCAGCTTGCGTGATTTTTTTTTCTCTCCGTTCACATCATATGGGAGTTCACCAGATATGGGCTACAAGAAAGAACGGGACTATAGATTCTTTCATTTTATTTTATGTTAATTTGAAATGGAATGGTCTGGGGACTTTATTCGGACACTCACGCAGCTTTACCGCTGCTTGCAGGGGCGGTAAACTCGCATTTTCCAGTTTTCCTCCACTCTGAGTGGAGGAAACCTGGCAATTGCAGGTTTACCGCCGCTCTCATCGGCGGTAAACTGGATTTTCCAGTTTTCCTCCGTTGTGAGAGGAGAAAACTGGCAATTGCAGCTTTACCGCGGCTCCCATCGGCGGTAAAGTCGATTTTCAGCTTTCCTCCGCTCCGAGAGGAGGAAAACTGGAAATTGCAGAAATGCTGCCGGTGCATAGGGCGGAAATCATTCAATCCGATTTTCTTAATCATTTTTTCCCCTCTTGTGCTTGTTGGTGGGTCATGCGTCGTGGCTTGGTTCCACAAAATGAAGGATGGACGTGTGTGAATAACAATTGGGTGAAATAATATCAAATCATAGTAAAAACACAATAAATCGTAGATGTACTGTACCGGTGAAGCGAAGTAGAAGATCAGTTAAAGAGTGAACAAAAGTAAGAGTGTTGTAGAATTAAAAGGCGAGGGAGTGGGATTTTTATTTTTCCACCTAAAAGGAGTTGTTTTTTTTTTTTTTTTTTTTTGAGGGAGCTCATGGACTGGGCTTTGGGCATGGGGCTGTGTTATTAACAGATGGGCCGTGCATAGGTTTATTTATTTATTTATTTGCACTCATTGGTTGAGAGCCGGAATCCTCTCCCGGCCCAAATTTATATACACAAATATATATACATGCACATACTTATACATACTTATATATAAATATATATAAATCTATTTGTTTGTGACGGAGGGAGGGAGCAGTAACGCGGAGGCTCAAGACATGACCTCTCACAGAAGGTGATAGGACCAGAGCGGCTGAGCTGTCCAAGGACATGGTGAGAAACTCATTTTTCTGTTCTATAGGCCTAGTGGGGCTCGGGCTTCACGATTTCCATGCGGCCAGGGTTCGGGCCAACAGCTTCAGGCCGGACTCATGCTTGGGCCAGGGTTAGGCTCCAAGTTTAGAAGTGGCCGCCGTACATTCCTCGGAATGGCCGTGCCTCGTCATTGAAGTCCCCTAGTCATTTTTATCATTCGCCGGCATGAGAGAGTATGCGTCTTCTTAACCTTTCTCTATGGAAGAGATGGTGTTCGAATCCTAATATTTTTTTTTATTCCACCCTCTCCTTTTAATGTCTCTCTTATTAGCCCCTCACATTACTCAACAAGCAAACTAAGCTTACCAAAATTGTTACCTCGAAGAACCGGAGATCCTGATATCTAAGGTTGCGAATATAAGTGAAGCCACCAAAATCTTCATTTCAACAGGACAACGAGAAAAAAAAATCCGATACTCGCAAACATGCCCTAGTAGTCGATACAACGCTGCTGTTCTGTGCGTGTGAACAGCTATGGGGTGTTTTGCTGCAGTCCTAAGTCGTTATCGAGCTTGGCTTGACCTGTTCCATCAGTCCTAGGGCTTGTTGGTCAGGTCCAGAGAGTTTCCAAATCTAAGCATGACAAAAAAGAAAAAAATAAATAAAGTTTAGATGTTGATTACAAGATTACAAAATCTCTTGTGTCATCGCTTTAGATTAGAAACGTGAATGCACTCAATGCTGCTTATAAAATTTCTTTCATACAAGTGTTCTCTTAAGGGCCCCTCTGTTTGCATGGAATTGAATTCTTAAGAATTCACGATCAAGTGAATCACACTGATGATCATTAAAGAGTACGAGTGATGAAAGATTTAAGGACGGAGTTGTAGACAGGAGCAAATCGCTCTGACAGAGTGATATCTCGGATCTTATTGTTTCATTTTGGGGATGTTATTTGATGACCATTTATATATCTCTACTCTTATTTCTGGGGCAGTATAGATATAAAAGCCTAGAAATTCATTAGAACGTGCGTCACTTGCCAAAGTCAGCTTGCGTGATTTTTTTTTCTCTCCGTTCACATCATATGGGAGTTCACCAGATATGGGCTACAAGAAAGAACGGGACTATAGATTCTTTCATTTTATTTTATGTTAATTTGAAATGGAATGGTCTGGGGACTTTATTCGGACACTCACGCAGCTTTACCGCTGCTTGCAGGGGCGGTAAACTCGCATTTTCCAGTTTTCCTCCACTCTGAGTGGAGGAAACCTGGCAATTGCAGGTTTACCGCCGCTCTCATCGGCGGTAAACTGGATTTTCCAGTTTTCCTCCGTTGTGAGAGGAGAAAACTGGCAATTGCAGCTTTACCGCGGCTCCCATCGGCGGTAAAGTCGATTTTCAGCTTTCCTCCGCTCCGAGAGGAGGAAAACTGGAAATTGCAGAAATGCTGCCGGTGCATAGGGCGGAAATCATTCAATCCGATTTTCTTAATCATTTTTTCCCCTCTTGTGCTTGTTGGTGGGTCATGCGTCGTGGCTTGGTTCCACAAAATGAAGGATGGACGTGTGTGAATAACAATTGGGTGAAATAATATCAAATCATAGTAAAAACACAATAAATCGTAGATGTACTGTACCGGTGAAGCGAAGTAGAAGATCAGTTAAAGAGTGAACAAAAGTAAGAGTGTTGTAGAATTAAAAGGCGAGGGAGTGGGATTTTTATTTTTCCACCTAAAAGGAGTTGTTTTTTTTTTTTTTTTTTTTTGAGGGAGCTCATGGACTGGGCTTTGGGCATGGGGCTGTGTTATTAACAGATGGGCCGTGCATAGGTTTATTTATTTATTTATTTGCACTCATTGGTTGAGAGCCGGAATCCTCTCCCGGCCCAAATTTATATACACAAATATATATACACGCACATACTTATACATACTTATATATAAATATATATAAATCTATTTGTTTGTGACGGAGGGAGGGAGCAGTAACGCGGAGGCTCAAGACATGACCTCTCACAGAAGGTGATAGGACCA
Source organism: Persea americana (assembly GCA_029852735.1). Classification (NCBI taxonomy): domain Eukaryota; kingdom Viridiplantae; phylum Streptophyta; class Magnoliopsida; order Laurales; family Lauraceae; genus Persea; species Persea americana. The sequence continues at coordinate 52,865,689 of CM056814.1, read as the reverse complement.
GAGCGGCTGAGCTGTCCAAGGACATGGTGAGAAACTCATTTTTCTGTTCTATAGGCCTAGTGGGGCTCGGGCTTCACGATTTCCATGCGGCCAGGGTTCGGGCCAACAGCTTCAGGCCGGACTCATGCTTGGGCCAGGGTTAGGCTCCAAGTTTAGAAGTGGCCGCCGTACATTCCTCGGAATGGCCGTGCCTCGTCATTGAAGTCCCCTAGTCATTTTTATCATTCGCCGGCATGAGAGAGTATGCGTCTTCTTAACCTTTCTCTATGGAAGAGATGGTGTTCGAATCCTAATATTTTTTTTTATTCCACCCTCTCCTTTTAATGTCTCTCTTATTAGCCCCTCACATTACTCAACAAGCAAACTAAGCTTACCAAAATTGTTACCTCGAAGAACCGGAGATCCTGATATCTAAGGTTGCGAATATAAGTGAAGCCACCAAAATCTTCATTTCAACAGGACAACGAGAAAAAAAAATCCGATACTCGCAAACATGCCCTAGTAGTCGATACAACGCTGCTGTTCTGTGCGTGTGAACAGCTATGGGGTGTTTTGCTGCAGTCCTAAGTCGTTATCGAGCTTGGCTTGACCTGTTCCATCAGTCCTAGGGCTTGTTGGTCAGGTCCAGAGAGTTTCCAAATCTAAGCATGACAAAAAAGAAAAAAATAAATAAAGTTTAGATGTTGATTACAAGATTACAAAATCTCTTGTGTCATCGCTTTAGATTAGAAACGTGAATGCACTCAATGCTGCTTATAAAATTTCTTTCATACAAGTGTTCTCTTAAGGGCCCCTCTGTTTGCATGGAATTGAATTCTTAAGAATTCACGATCAAGTGAATCACACTGATGATCATTAAAGAGTACGAGTGATGAAAGATTTAAGGACGGAGTTGTAGACAGGAGCAAATCGCTCTGACAGAGTGATATCTCGGATCTTATTGTTTCATTTTGGGGATGTTATTTGATGACCATTTATATATCTCTACTCTTATTTCTGGGGCAGTATAGATATAAAAGCCTAGAAATTCATTAGAACGTGCGTCACTTGCCAAAGTCAGCTTGCGTGATTTTTTTTTCTCTCCGTTCACATCATATGGGAGTTCACCAGATATGGGCTACAAGAAAGAACGGGACTATAGATTCTTTCATTTTATTTTATGTTAATTTGAAATGGAATGGTCTGGGGACTTTATTCGGACACTCACGCAGCTTTACCGCTGCTTGCAGGGGCGGTAAACTCGCATTTTCCAGTTTTCCTCCACTCTGAGTGGAGGAAACCTGGCAATTGCAGGTTTACCGCCGCTCTCATCGGCGGTAAACTGGATTTTCCAGTTTTCCTCCGTTGTGAGAGGAGAAAACTGGCAATTGCAGCTTTACCGCGGCTCCCATCGGCGGTAAAGTCGATTTTCAGCTTTCCTCCGCTCCGAGAGGAGGAAAACTGGAAATTGCAGAAATGCTGCCGGTGCATAGGGCGGAAATCATTCAATCCGATTTTCTTAATCATTTTTTCCCCTCTTGTGCTTGTTGGTGGGTCATGCGTCGTGGCTTGGTTCCACAAAATGAAGGATGGACGTGTGTGAATAACAATTGGGTGAAATAATATCAAATCATAGTAAAAACACAATAAATCGTAGATGTACTGTACCGGTGAAGCGAAGTAGAAGATCAGTTAAAGAGTGAACAAAAGTAAGAGTGTTGTAGAATTAAAAGGCGAGGGAGTGGGATTTTTATTTTTCCACCTAAAAGGAGTTGTTTTTTTTTTTTTTTTTTTTTGAGGGAGCTCATGGACTGGGCTTTGGGCATGGGGCTGTGTTATTAACAGATGGGCCGTGCATAGGTTTATTTATTTATTTATTTGCACTCATTGGTTGAGAGCCGGAATCCTCTCCCGGCCCAAATTTATATACACAAATATATATACACGCACATACTTATACATACTTATATATAAATATATATAAATCTATTTGTTTGTGACGGAGGGAGGGAGCAGTAACGCGGAGGCTCAAGACATGACCTCTCACAGAAGGTGATAGGACCAGAGCGGCTGAGCTGTCCAAGGACATGGTGAGAAACTCATTTTTCTGTTCTATAGGCCTAGTGGGGCTCGGGCTTCACGATTTCCATGCGGCCAGGGTTCGGGCCAACAGCTTCAGGCCGGACTCATGCTTGGGCCAGGGTTAGGCTCCAAGTTTAGAAGTGGCCGCCGTACATTCCTCGGAATGGCCGTGCCTCGTCATTGAAGTCCCCTAGTCATTTTTATCATTCGCCGGCATGAGAGAGTATGCGTCTTCTTAACCTTTCTCTATGGAAGAGATGGTGTTCGAATCCTAATATTTTTTTTTATTCCACCCTCTCCTTTTAATGTCTCTCTTATTAGCCCCTCACATTACTCAACAAGCAAACTAAGCTTACCAAAATTGTTACCTCGAAGAACCGGAGATCCTGATATCTAAGGTTGCGAATATAAGTGAAGCCACCAAAATCTTCATTTCAACAGGACAACGAGAAAAAAAAATCCGATACTCGCAAACATGCCCTAGTAGTCGATACAACGCTGCTGTTCTGTGCGTGTGAACGGCTGTGGGGTGTTTTGCTGCGGTCCTAAGTCGTTATCGAGCTTGGCTTGACCTGTTCCATCAGTCCTAGGGCTTGTTGGTCAGGTCCAGAGAGTTTCCAAATCTAAGCATGACAAAGAAGAAAAAAATAAATAAAGTTTAGATGTTGATTACAAGATTACAAAATCTCTTGTGTCATCGCTTTAGATTAGAAACGTGAATGCACTCAATGCTGCTTATAAAATTTCTTTCATACAAGTGTTCTCTTAAGGGCCCCTCTGTTTGCATGGAATTGAATTCTTAAGAATTCACGATCAAGTGAATCACACTGATGATCATTAAAGAGTACGAGTGATGAAAGATTTAAGGACGGAGTTGTAGACAGGAGCAAATCGCTCTGACAGAGTGATATCTCGGATCTTATTGTTTCATTTTGGGGATGTTATTTGATGACCATTTATATATCTCTACTCTTATTTCTGGGGCAGTATATATATAAAAGCCTAGAAATTCATTAGAACGTGCGTCACTTGCCAAAGTCAGCTTGCGTGATTTTTTTTTCTCTCCGTTCACATCATATGGGAGTTCACCAGAAATGGGCTACAAGAAAGAACGGGACTATAGATTCTTTCATTTTATTTTATGTTAATTTGAAATGGAAAGGTCTGGGGACTTTATTCGGACACTCACGCAGCTTTACCGCTGCTTGCAGGGGCGGTAAACTCGCATTTTCCAGTTTTCCTCCACTCTGAGGGGAGGAAACCTGGCAATTGCAGGTTTACCGCCGCTCTCATCGGCGGTAAACTGGATTTTCCAGTTTTCCTCCGGTGTGAGAGGAGAAAACTGGCAATTGCAGCTTTACCGCCGCTCCCATCGGCGGTAAAGTCGATTTTCAGCTTTCCTCCGCTCCGAGAGGAGGAAAACTGGAAATTGCAGAAATGCTGCCGGTGCATATGGCGGAAATCATTCAATCCGATTTTCTTAATCATTTTTTCCCCTCTTGTGCTTGTTGGTGGGTCATGCGTCGTGGCTTGGTTCCACAAAATGAAGGATGGACGTGTGTGAATAACAATTGGGTGAAATAATATCAAATCATAGTAAAAACACAATAAATCGTAGATGTACTGTACCGGTGAAGCGAAGTAGAAGATCAATTAAAGAGTGAACAAAAGTAAGAGTGTAGTAGAATTAAAAGGCGAGGGAGTGGGATTTTTATTTTTCCACCTAAAAGGAGTTGTTTTTTTTTTTTTTTTTTTTTTTGAGGGAGCTCATGGACTGGGCTTTGGGCATGGGGCTGTGTTATTAACAGATGGGCCGTGCATAGGTTTATTTATTTATTTATTTGCACTCATTGGTTGAGAGCCGGAATCCTCTCCCGGCCCAAATTTATATACACAAATATATATACACGCACATACTTATACATACTTATATATAAATATATATAAATCTATTTGTTTGTGACGGAGGGAGGGAGCAGTAACGCGGAGGCTCAAGACCATGACCTCTCACAGAAGGTGATAGGACCAGAGCGGCTGAGCTGTCCAAGGACATGGTGAGAAACTCATTTTTCTGTTCTATAGGTCTAACATAGGTGGGGCTCGGGCTTCACGATTTCCATGCGGCCAGGGTTCGGGCCAACAGCTTCAGGCCGGACTCATGCTTGGGCCAAGGTTAGGCTCCAAGTTTAGAAGTGGCCGCCGTACATTCCTCGGAATGGCCGTGCCTCGTCATTGAAGTCCCCTAGTCATTTTTATCATTCGCCGGCATGAGAGAGTATGCGTCTTCTTAACCTTTCTCTATGGAAGAGATGGTGTTCGAATCCTAATATTTTTTTTTATTCCACCCTCTCCTTTTAATGTCTCTCTTATTAGCCCCTCACATTACTCAACAAGCAAACTAAGCTTACCAAAATTGTTACCTCGAAGAACCGGAGATCCTGATATCTAAGGTTGCGAATATAAGTGAAGCCACCAAAATCTTCATTTCAACAGGACAACGAGAAAAAAAAATCCGATACTCGCAAACATGCCCTAGTAGTCGATACAACGCTGCTGTTCTGTGCGTGTGAACAGCTATGGGGTGTTTTGCTGCGGTCCTAAGTCGTTATCGAGCTTGGCTTGACCTGTTCCATCAGTCCTAGGGCTTGTTGGTCAGGTCCAGAGAGTTTCCAAATCTAAGCATGACAAAAAGGAAAAAAATAAATAAAGTTTAGATGTTGATTACAAGATTACAAAATCTCTTGTGTCATCGCTTTAGATTAGAAACGTGAATGCACTCAATGCTGCTTATAAAATTTCTTTCATACAAGTGTTCTCTTAAGGGCCCCTCTGTTTGCATGGAATTGAATTCTTAAGAATTCACGATCAAGTGAATCACACTGATGATCATTAAAGAGTACGAGTGATGAAAGATTTAAGGACGGAGTTGTAGACAGGAGCAAATCGCTCTGACAGAGTGATATCTCGGATCTTATTGTTTCATTATGGGGATGTTATTTGATGACCATTTATATATCTCTACTCTTATTTCTGGGGCAGTATAGATATAAAAGCCTAGAAATTCATTAGAACGTGCGTCACTTCCCAAAGTCAGCTTGCGTGATTTTTTTTTCTCTCCGTTCACATCATATGGGAGTTCACCAGATATGGGCTACAAGAAAGAACGGGACTATAGATTCTTTCATTTTATTTTATGTTAATTTGAAATGGAATGGTCTGGGGACTTTATTCGGACACTCACGCAGCTTTACCGCTGCTTGCAGGGGCGGTAAACTCGCATTTTCCAGTTTTCCTCCACTCTGAGTGGAGGAAACCTGGCAATTGCAGGTTTACCGCCGCTCTCATCGGCGGTAAACTGGATTTTCCAGTTTTCCTCCGTTGTGAGAGGAGAAAACTGGCAATTGCAGCTTTACCGCGGCTCCCATCGGCGGTAAAGTCGATTTTCAGCTTTCCTCCGCTCCGAGAGGAGGAAAACTGGAAATTGCAGAAATGCTGCCGGTGCATAGGGCGGAAATCATTCAATCCGATTTTCTTAATCATTTTTTCCCCTCTTGTGCTTGTTGGTGGGTCATGCGTCGTGGCTTGGTTCCACAAAATGAAGGATGGACGTGTGTGAATAACAATTGGGTGAAATAATATCAAATCATAGTAAAAACACAATAAATCGTAGATGTACTGTACCGGTGAAGCGAAGTAGAAGATCAGTTAAAGAGTGAACAAAAGTAAGAGTGTTGTAGAATTAAAAGGCGAGGGAGTGGGATTTTTATTTTTCCACCTAAAAGGAGTTGTTTTTTTTTTTTTTTTTTTTTTGAGGGAGCTCATGGACTGGGCTTTGGGCATGGGGCTGTGTTATTAACAGATGGACCGTGCATAGGTTTATTTATTTATTTATTTGCACTCATTGGTTGAGAGCCGGAATCCTCTCCCGACCCAAATTTATATACACAAATATATATACACGCACATACTTATACATACTTATATATAAATATATATAAATCTATTTGTTTGTGACGGAGGGAGGGAGCAGTAACGCGGAGGCTCAAGACATGACCTCTCACAGAAGGTGATAGGACCAGAGCGGCTGAGCTGTCCAAGGACATGGTGAGAAACTCATTTTTCTGTTCTATAGGTCTAACATAGGTGGGGCTCGGGCTTCACGATTTCCATGCGGCCAGGGTTCGGGCCAACAGCTTCAGGCCGGACTCATGCTTGGGCCAGGGTTAGGCTCCAAGTTTAGAAGTGGCCGCCGTACATTCCTCGGAATGGCCGTGCCTCGTCATTGAAGTCCCCTAGTCATTTTTATCATTCGCCGGCATGAGAGAGTATGCGTCTTCTTAACCTTTCTCTATGGAAGAGATGGTGTTCGAATCCTAATATTTTTTTTTATTCCACCCTCTCCTTTTAATGTCTCTCTTATTAGCCCCTCACATTACTCAACAAGCAAACTAAGCTTACCAAAATTGTTACCTCGAAGAACCGGAGATCCTGATATCTAAGGTTGCGAATATAAGTGAAGCCACCAAAATCTTCATTTCAACAGGACAACGAGAAAAAAAAATCCGATACTCGCAAACATGCCCTAGTAGTCGATACAACGCTGCTGTTCTGTGCGTGTGAACGGCTGTGGGGTGTTTTGCTGCGGTCCTAAGTCGTTATCGAGCTTGGCTTGACCTGTTCCATCAGTCCTAGGGCCTGTTGGTCAGGTCCAGAGAGTTTCCAAATCTAAGCATGACAAAGAAGAAAAAAATAAATAAAGTTTAGATGTTGATTACAAGATTACAAAATCTCTTGTGTCATCGCTTTAGATTAGAAACGTGAATGCACTCAATGCTGCTTATAAAATTTCTTTCATACAAGTGTTCTCTTAAGGGCCCCTCTGTTTGCATGGAATTGAATTCTTAAGAATTCACGATCAAGTGAATCACACTGATGATCATTAAAGAGTACGAGTGATGAAAGATTTAAGGACGGAGTTGTAGACAGGAGCAAATCGCTCTGACAGAGTGATATCTCGGATCTTATTGTTTCATTTTGGGGATGTTATTTGATGACCATTTATATATCTCTACTCTTATTTCTGGGGCAGTATATATATAAAAGCCTAGAAATTCATTAGAACGTGCGTCACTTGCCAAAGTCAGCTTGCGTGATTTTTTTTTCTCTCCGTTCACATCATATGGGAGTTCACCAGAAATGGGCTACAAGAAAGAACGGGACTATAGATTCTTTCATTTTATTTTATGTTAATTTGAAATGGAAAGGTCTGGGGACTTTATTCGGACACTCACGCAGCTTTACCGCTGCTTGCAGGGGCGGTAAACTCGCATTTTCCAGTTTTCCTCCACTCTGAGGGGAGGAAACCTGGCAATTGCAGGTTTACCGCCGCTCTCATCGGCGGTAAACTGGATTTTCCAGTTTTCCTCCGGTGTGAGAGGAGAAAACTGGCAATTGCAGCTTTACCGCCGCTCCCATCGGCGGTAAAGTCGATTTTCAGCTTTCCTCCGCTCCGAGAGGAGGAAAACTGGAAATTGCAGAAATGCTGCCGGTGCATATGGCGGAAATCATTCAATCCGATTTTCTTAATCATTTTTTCCCCTCTTGTGCTTGTTGGTGGGTCATGCGTCGTGGCTTGGTTCCACAAAATGAAGGATGGACGTGTGTGAATAACAATTGGGTGAAATAATATCAAATAATAGTAAAAACACAATAAATCGTAGATGTACTGTACCGGTGAAGCGAAGTAGAAGATCAATTAAAGAGTGAACAAAAGTAAGAGTGTAGTAGAATTAAAAGGCGAGGGAGTGGGATTTTTATTTTTCCACCTAAAAGGAGTTGTTTTTTTTTTTTTTTTTTTTTGAGGGAGCTCATGGACTGGGCTTTGGGCATGGGGCTGTGTTATTAACAGATGGGCCGTGCATAGGTTTATTTATTTATTTATTTGCACTCATTGGTTGAGAGCCGGAATCCTCTCCCGGCCCAAATTTATATACACAAATATATATACACGCACATACTTATACATACTTATATATAAATATATATAAATCTATTTGTTTGTGACGGAGGGAGGGAGCAGTAACGCGGAGGCTCAAGACCATGACCTCTCACAGAAGGTGATAGGACCAGAGCGGCTGAGCTGTCCAAGGACATGGTGAGAAACTCATTTTTCTGTTCTATAGGTCTAACATAGGTGGGGCTCGGGCTTCACGATTTCCATGCGGCCAGGGTTCGGGCCAACAGCTTCAGGCCGGACTCATGCTTGGGCCAAGGTTAGGCTCCAAGTTTAGAAGTGGCCGCCGTACATTCCTCGGAATGGCCGTGCCTCGTCATTGAAGTCCCCTAGTCATTTTTATCATTCGCCGGCATGAGAGAGTATGCGTCTTCTTAACCTTTCTCTATGGAAGAGATGGTGTTCGAATCCTAATATTTTTTTTTATTCCACCCTCTCCTTTTAATGTCTCTCTTATTAGCCCCTCACATTACTCAACAAGCAAACTAAGCTTACCAAAATTGTTACCTCGAAGAACCGGAGATCCTGATATCTAAGGTTGCGAATATAAGTGAAGCCACCAAAATCTTCATTTCAACAGGACAACGAGAAAAAAAAATCCGATACTCGCAAACATGCCCTAGTAGTCGATACAACGCTGCTGTTCTGTGCGTGTGAACAGCTATGGGGTGTTTTGCTGCGGTCCTAAGTCGTTATCGAGCTTGGCTTGACCTGTTCCATCAGTCCTAGGGCTTGTTGGTCAGGTCCAGAGAGTTTCCAAATCTAAGCATGACAAAAAGGAAAAAAATAAATAAAGTTTAGATGTTGATTACAAGATTACAAAATCTCTTGTGTCATCGCTTTAGATTAGAAACGTGAATGCACTCAATGCTGCTTATAAAATTTCTTTCATACAAGTGTTCTCTTAAGGGCCCCTCTGTTTGCATGGAATTGAATTCTTAAGAATTCACGATCAAGTGAATCACACTGATGATCATTAAAGAGTACGAGTGATGAAAGATTTAAGGACGGAGTTGTAGACAGGAGCAAATCGCTCTGACAGAGTGATATCTCGGATCTTATTGTTTCATTATGGGGATGTTATTTGATGACCATTTATATATCTCTACTCTTATTTCTGGGGCAGTATAGATATAAAAGCCTAGAAATTCATTAGAACGTGCGTCACTTCCCAAAGTCAGCTTGCGTGATTTTTTTTTCTCTCCGTTCACATCATATGGGAGTTCACCAGATATGGGCTACAAGAAAGAACGGGACTATAGATTCTTTCATTTTATTTTATGTTAATTTGAAATGGAATGGTCTGGGGACTTTATTCGGACACTCACGCAGCTTTACCGCTGCTTGCAGGGGCGGTAAACTCGCATTTTCCAGTTTTCCTCCACTCTGAGTGGAGGAGACCTGGCAATTGCAGGTTTACCGCCGCGCTCATCGGCGGTAAACTGGATTTTCCAGTTTTCCTCCGGTGTGAGAGGAGAAAACTGGCAATTGCAGCTTTACCGCGGCTCCCATCGGCGGTAAAGTCGATTTTCAGCTTTCCTCCGCTCCGAGAGGAGGAAAACTGGAAATTGCAGAAATGCTGCCGGTGCATAGGGCGGAAATCATTCAATCCGATTTTCTTAATCATTTTTTCCCCTCTTGTGCTTGTTGGTGGGTCATGCGTCGTGGCTTGGTTCCACAAAATGAAGGATGGACGTGTGTGAATAACAATTGGGTGAAATAATATCAAATCATAGTAAAAACACAATAAATCGTAGATGTACTGTACCGGTGAAGCGAAGTAGAAGATCAGTTAAAGAGTGAACAAAAGTAAGAGTGTTGTAGAATTAAAAGGCGAGGGAGTGGGATTTTTATTTTTCCACCTAAAAGGAGTTGTTTTTTTTTTTTTTTTTTTTGAGGGAGCTCATGGACTGGGCTTTGGGCATGGGGCTGTGTTATTAACAGATGGACCGTGCATAGGTTTATTTATTTATTTATTTGCACTCATTGGTTGAGAGCCGGAATCCTCTCCCGACCCAAATTTATATACACAAATATATATACACGCACATACTTATACATACTTATATATAAATATATATAAATCTATTTGTTTGTGACGGAGGGAGGGAGCAGTAACGCGGAGGCTCAAGACATGACCTCTCACAGAAGGTGATAGGACCAGAGCGGCTGAGCTGTCCAAGGACATGGTGAGAAACTCATTTTTCTATTCTATAGGTCTAACATAGGTGGGGCTCGGGCTTCACGATTTCCATGCGGCCAGGGTTCGGGCCAACAGCTTCAGGCCGGACTCATGCTTGGGCCAGGGTTAGGCTCCAAGTTTAGAAGTGGCCGCCGTACATTCCTCGGAATGGCCGTGCCTCGTCATTGAAGTCCCCTAGTCATTTTTATCATTCGCCGGCATGAGAGAGTATGCGTCTTCTTAACCTTTCTCTATGGAAGAGATGGTGTTCGAATCCTAATATTTTTTTTTATTCCACCCTCTCCTTTTAATGTCTCTCTTATTAGCCCCTCACATTACTCAACAAGCAAACTAAGCTTACCAAAATTGTTACCTCGAAGAACCGGAGATCCTGATATCTAAGGTTGCGAATATAAGTGAAGCCACCAAAATCTTCATTTCAACAGGACAACGAGAAAAAAAAATCCGATACTCGCAAACATGCCCTAGTAGTCGATACAACGCTGCTGTTCTGTGCGTGTGAACGGCTGTGGGGTGTTTTTGCTGCGGTCCTAAGTCGTTATCGAGCTTGGCTTGACCTGTTCCATCAGTCCTAGGGCTTGTTGGTCAGGTCCAGAGAGTTTCCAAATCTAAGCATGACAAAGAAGAAAAAAATAAATAAAGTTTAGATGTTGATTACAAGATTACAAAATCTCTTGTGTCATCGCTTTAGATTAGAAACGTGAATGCACTCAATGCTGCTTATAAAATTTCTTTCATACAAGTGTTCTCTTAAGGGCCCCTCTGTTTGCATGGAATTGAATTCTTAAGAATTCACGATCAAGTGAATCACACTGATGATCATTAAAGAGTACGAGTGATGAAAGATTTAAGGACGGAGTTGTAGACAGGAGCAAATCGCTCTGACAGAGTGATATCTCGGATCTTATTGTTTCATTTTGGGGATGTTATTTGATGACCATTTATATATCTCTACTCTTATTTCCGGGGCAGTATATATATAAAAGCCTAAAAATTCATTAGAACGTGCGTCACTTGCCAAAGTCAGCTTGCGTGATTTTTTTTTCTCTCCGTTCACATCATATGGGAGTTCACCAGAAATGGGCTACAAGAAAGAACGGGACTATAGATTCTTTCATTTTATTTTATGTTAATTTGAAATGGAAAGGTCTGGGGACTTTATTCGGACACTCACGCAGCTTTACCGCTGCTTGCAGGGGCGGTAAACTCGCATTTTCCAGTTTTCCTCCACTCTGAGGGGAGGAAACCTGGCAATTGCAGGTTTACCGCCGCTCTCATCGGCGGTAAACTGGATTTTCCAGTTTTCCTCCGGTGTGAGAGGAGAAAACTGGCAATTGCAGCTTTACCGCCGCTCCCATCGGCGGTAAAGTCGATTTTCAGCTTTCCTCCGCTCCGAGAGGAGGAAAACTGGAAATTGCAGAAATGCTGCCGGTGCATATGGCGGAAATCATTCAATCCGATTTTCTTAATCATTTTTTCCCCTCTTGTGCTTGTTGGTGGGTCATGCGTCGTGGCTTGGTTCCACAAAATGAAGGATGGACGTGTGTGAATAACAATTGGGTGAAATAATATCAAATCATAGTAAAAACACAATAAATCGTAGATGTACTGTACCGGTGAAGCGAAGTAGAAGATCAATTAAAGAGTGAACAAAAGTAAGAGTGTAGTAGAATTAAAAGGCGAGGGAGTAGGATTTTTATTTTTCCACCTAAAAGGAGTTGTTTTTTTTTTTTTTTTTTTTTTGAGGGAGCTCATGGACTGGGCTTTGGGCATGGGGCTGTGTTATTAACAGATGGACCGTGCATAGGTTTATTTATTTATTTATTTGCACTCATTGGTTGAGAGCCGGAATCCTCTTCCGGCCCAAATTTATATACACAAATATATATACACGCACATACTTATACATACTTATATATAAATATATATAAATCTATTTGTTTGTGACGGAGGGAGGGAGCAGTAACGCGGAGGCTCAAGACCATGACCTCTCACAGAAGGTGATAGGACCAGAGCGGCTGAGCTGTCCAAGGACATGGTGAGAAACTCATTTTTCTATTCTATAGGTCTAACATAGGTGGGGCTCGGGCTTCACGATTTCCATGCGGCCAGGGTTCGGGCCAACAGCTTCAGGACGGACTCATGCTTGGGCCAGGGTTAGGCTCCAAGTTTAGAAGTGGCCGCCGTACATTCCTCGGAATGGCCGTGCCTTGTCATTGAAGTTCCCTAGTCATTTTTATCATTCCCCGGCGTGAGAGAGTATGCGTCTTCTTGACCTTTCTCTATGGAAGAGATGGTGTTCGAATCCTAATATTTTTTTTTATTCCACCCTCTCCTTTTAATGTCTCTCTTATTAGCCCCTCACATTACTTAACAAGCAAAGTAAGCTTACCAAAATTGTTACCTCGAAGAACCGGAGATCCTGATATCTAAGGTTGCGAATATAAGTGAAGCCACCAAAATCTTCATTTCAACAGGACAACGAGAAAAAAAAATCCGATACTCGCAAACATGCCCTAGTAGTCGATACAACGCTGCTGTTCTGTGCGTGTGAACAGCTGTGGGGTGTTTTGCTGCGGTCCTAAGTCGTTATGGAGCTTGGCTTGACCTGTTCCATCGGTCCTAGGGCTTGTTGGTCAGGTCCAGAGAGTTTCCAAATCTAAGCATGACAAAAAAGAAAAAAATAAATAAAGTTTAGATGTTGATTACAAGATTACAAAATCTCTTGTGTCATCGCTTTAGATTAGAAACGTGAATGCACTCAATGCTGCTTATAAAATTTCTTTCATACAAGTGTTCTCTTAAGGGCCCCTCTGTTTGCATGGAATTGAATTCTTAAGAATTCACGATCAAGTGAATCACACTGATGATCATTAAAGAGTACGAGTGATGAAAGATTTAAGGACGGCGTTGTAGACAGGAGCAAATTGCTCTGACAGAGTGATATCTCGGATCTTATTGTTTCATTATGGGGATGTTATTTGATGACCATTTATATATCTCTACTCTTATTTCTGGGGCAGTATAGATATAAAAGCCTAGAAATTCATTAGAACGTGCGTCACTTGCCAAAGTCAGCTTGCGTGATTTTTTTTTCTCTCCGTTCACATCATATGGGGGTTCACCAGATATGGGCTACAAGAAAGAACGGGACTATAGATTCTTTCATTTTATTTTATGTTAATTTGAAATGGAATGGTCTGGGGACTTTATTCGGACACTCACGCAGCTTTACCGCTGCTTGCAGGGGCGGTAAACTCGCATTTTCCAGTTTTCCTCCACTCTGAGGGGTGGAAACCTGGCAATTGCAGGTTTACCGCCGCTCTCATCGGCGGTAAACTGGATTTTCCAGTTTTCCTCCGGTGTGAGAGGAGAAAACTGGCAATTGCAGCTTTACCGCCGCTCCCATCGGCGGTAAAGTCGATTTTCAGCTTTCCTCCGCTCCGAGAGGAGGAAAACTGGAAATTGCAGAAATGCTGCCGGTGCATATGGCGGAAATCATTCAATCCGATTTTCTTAATCATTTTTTCCCCTCTTGTGCTTGTTGGTGGGTCATGCGTCGTGGCTTGGTTCCACAAAATGAAGGATGGACGTGTGTGAATAACAATTGGGTGAAATAATATCAAATCATAGTAAAAACACAATAAATCGTAGATGTACTGTACCGGTGAAGCGAAGTAGAAGATCAATTAAAGAGTGAACAAAAGTAAGAGTGTAGTAGAATTAAAAGGCGAGGGAGTGGGATTTTTATTTTTCCACCTAAAAGGAGTTGTTTTTTTTTTTTTTTTTTTTTGAGGGAGCTCATGGACTGGGCTTTGGGCATGGGGCTGTGTTATTAACAGATGGGCCGTGCATAGGTTTATTTATTTATTTATTTGCACTCATTGGTTGAGAGCCGGAATCCTCTCCCGGCCCAAATTTATATACACAAATATATATACACGCACATACTTATACATACTTATATATAAATATATATAAATCTATTTGTTTGTGACGGAGGGAGGGAGCAGTAACGCGGAGGCTCAAGACCATGACCTCTCACAGAAGGTGATAGGACCAGAGCGGCTGAGCTGTCCAAGGACATGGTGAGAAACTCATTTTTCTGTTCTATAGGTCTAACATAGGTGGGGCTCGGGCTTCACGATTTCCATGCGGCCATGGTTCGGGCCAACAGCTTCAGGCCGGACTCATGCTTGGGCCAGGGTTAGGCTCCAAGTTTAGAAGTGGCCGTCGTACATTCCTCGGAATGGCCGTACCTCGTCATTGAAGTCCCCTAGTCATTTTTATCATTCGCCGGCATGAGAGAGTATGCGTCTTCTTAACCTTTTTCTATGGAAGAGGTGGTGTTCGAATCCTAATATTTTTTTTTATTCCACCCTCTCCTTTTAATGTCTCTCTTATTAGCCCCTCACATTACTGAACAAGCAAAGTAAGCTTACCAGAACTGTTACCTCGAAGAACCGGAGATCCTGATATCTAAGGTTGCGAATATAAGTGAAGCCACCAAAATCTTCATTTCAACAGGACAACGAGAAAAAAGAAATCCGATACTCGCAAACATGCCCTAGTAGTCGATACAACGCTGCTGTTCTGTGCGTGTGAACAGCTATGGGGTGTTTTGCTGCGGTCCTAAGTCGTTATCGAGCTTGGCTTGACCTGTTCCATCAGTCCTAGGGCTTGTTGGTCAGGTCCAGAGAGTTTCCAAATCTAAGCATGACAAAAAGGAAAAAAATAAATAAAGTTTAGATGTTGATTACAAGATTACAAAATCTCTTGTGTCATCGCTTTAGATTAGAAACGTGAATGCACTCAATGCTGCTTATAAAATTTCTTTCATACAAGTGTTCTCTTAAGGGCCCCTCTGTTTGCATGGAATTGAATTCTTAAGAATTCATGATCAAGTGAATCACACTGATGATCATTAAAGAGAACGAGTGATGAAAGATTTAAGGACGGCGTTGTAGACAGGTGCAAATCGCTCTGACAGAGTGATATCTCGGATTTTATTGTTTCATTATGGGGATGTTATTTGATGGCCATTTATATATCTCTACTCTTATTTCTGGGGCAGTATATATATAAAAGCCTAGAAATTCATTAGAACGTTCGTCACTTGCCAAAGTTAGCTTGCGTGATTTTTTTTTCTCTCCGTTCACATCATATGGGAGTTCACCAGATATGGGCTACAAGAAAGAACGGGACTATAGATTCTTTCATTTTATTTTATGTTAATTGGAAATGGAAAGGTCTGGGGACTTTATTCGGACAATCACGCAGCTTTACCGCTGCTTGCAGGGGCGGTAAACTCGCATTTTCCAGTTTTCCTTCACTCGGAGAGGAGGAAACCTGGCAATTGCAGGTTTACCGCCGCTCTCATCGGCGATAAAATGGATTTTCCAGTTTTCCTCCGGTGTGAGAGGAGCAAAACTGGCAATTGCAGCTTTACCGCCGCTCTCATCGGCGGTAAAGTCGATTTTCCAGCTTTCCTCCTCTCCGAGAGGAGGAAAACTGGAAATTGCTGAAATACTGCCGGTGCATATGGCGGAAATCTTTCAATCCGATTCTTTTTATCATTTTTTCCCCTCTTCTGCTTGTTGGTGGGTCATGCGTCGTGGCTTGGTTCCACAAAATGAAGGATGGACGTGTGTGAATAACAATTGGGTGAAATAATATCAAATCACAGTAAAAACACAATAAATCGTAGATGTACTGTACCGGTGAAGCGAAGTAGAAGATCAATTAAAGAGTGAACAAAAGTAAGGGTGTAGTAGAATTAAAAGGCGAGGGAGTAGGATTTTTATTTTTCCTCCTAAAAGCAGTTGCTTGTTTTTTTTTTTTTTTTAAGGGAGCTCAGGGACCGCGCTTTGGGCATGGGGCTGTGTTATTAATAGATGGGCCGTGCTTGGGTTTATTTATTTATTTATTTGCACTCATTGGTTGAGAGCCGGAATCCTCTCCCGGCCCAAATTTATATACACAAATATATAGACACACACATACTTATACATACTTATATATAAATACATATAAATCTATTTGTTTGTGACGGAGGGAGGGAGCGGTAACGCGGAGGCTCAAGACCATGACCTCTCACAGAAGGTGATATGACCAGAGCAGCTGAGCTGTCCAAGGACATGGTGAGAAACTCATTTTTCTTTTCTATAGGTCTAACATAGGTGGGGCTCGGGCTTCACGATTTCCTTGCGGCCAGGGTTCGGGCCAACAGCTTCAGGCCGGACTCATGCTTGGGCCAGGGTTAGGCTCCAAGTTTAGAAGTGGCCGCTGTACATTCCTCGGAATGGCCGTGCTCGTCATTGAAGTCCCCTAGTCATTTTTATCACTCACCGGCATGAGAGAGTATGCGTCTTTTTAACCTTTTTTTATGGAAGAGATGGTGTTCGAATCCTATTATTTTTTTTTATTCCACCCTCTCCTTTTAATGTCTCTCTTATTAACCCCTCACATTACTTAACAAGCAAAGTAAGCTTACCAGAATTGTTACATCGAAGAACCGGAGATCCTGATATCTATGATTGCGAATATAAGTGAAGCCACCAAAATCTTCATTTCAACAGGACAACGAGAAAAAAGAAATCCGATACTCGCAAACATGCCCTAGTAGTCGATACATCGCTCCTTTTCTGTGCATGTGAACAACTATGGGGTGTTTTGCTGCGGTCCTAAGTCGTTATCGAGCTTGGCTCTACCTGTTCCATCAGTCCTAGGGCTTGATGGTCAGGTCCAGAGAGTTTCCAAATCTAAGCAAGACAAAAAAGAAAAAAAATAAAGAAAGTTTAGATGTTGATTACAAGATTACAAAATCTCTTGTGTCATCGCTTTAGACTAGAAATGTGAATGCACTCAATGCTGCTTATAAAATTTCTTTCATACAAGTGTTCTCTTAAGGGCCCCTCTGTTTGCATGGAATTCAATTCTTAAGAATTCATGATCAAGTGAATCGCACTGATGATCATTAAAGAGTACGAGTGATGAAAGATTTAAGGACGGCGTTGTAGACAGGAGCAAATTGCTCTGACAGAGTGATAACTCGGATTTTATTGTTTCATTATGGGGATGTTATTTGATGACCATTTATATATTTCTACTCTTATTTCTGGGGCAGTATATATATAAATGCCTAGAAATTCATTAGAACGTTCGTCACTTGCCAAAGTCAGCTTGCGTGACTTTTTTCTCTCTCCGTTCACATCATATGGGAGTTCACCAGATACGGGCTACAAGAAAGAACGGGACTATTGATTCTTTCATTTTTTTTATGTCAATTGGAAATGGAAACGTCTGGCGACTTTATTCGGACACTCACGCAGCTCTACCGCTGCTTGCAGGGGCGGTAAACTCGCATTTTCCAGTTCTCCTCCACTCTGAGAAGAGGAAACCTGGCAATTGCAGGTTTACCGCCGCTCTCATCAGCGGTAAACAGGATTTTCCAGCTTTCCTCCGATATGAGAGGAGGAAAACTTGCAATTGCAGCTTTACCGCCGCTCTCATCGGCGGTAAAGTCGATTTTCCAGCTTTCCTCCGCTCTGAGAGGAGGAAAACTGGAAATTGCAAAAAATGCTGCCGGTGCATATGGCGGAAATCTTTCAATCCGATTTTTTTTTATCATTTTTTCCCCTCTTTTGCTTGTTGGTGGGTCATGCGTCGTGGCTTGGTTCCACAAAATGAAGGATGGACGTGTGTGAATAACGATTGGGTGAAATAATATCAAATCACAGTAAAAACACAATAAATCGTAGATGTACTGTACCGGTGAAGCGAAGTAGAAGATCAATTAAAGAGTGAACAAAAGTAAGGGTGTAGTAGAATTAAAAGGCGAGGGAGTAGGATTTTTATTTTTCCTCCTAAAAGGAGTTGTTTTTTTTTTTTTTTTTTTTTTTGAGGGAGCTCATGGACCGGGCTTTGGGCATGGGGCTGTGTTATTAATAGATGGGCCGTGCTTGGGTTTATTTATTTATTTATTTGCACTCATTGGTTGAGAGCCGGAATCCTCTCCCGGCCCAAATTTATATACACAAATATATAGACACACACATACTTATACATACTTATATATAAATATATATAAATCTATTTGATTGTGACGGAGGGAGGGAGCGGTAACGCGGAGGCTCAAGACCATGACATCTCACAGAAGGTGATATGACCAGAGCAGCTGAGCTGTCCAAGGACATGGTGAGAAACTCATTTATCTGTTCTATAGGTCTAACATAGGTGGGGCTCGGGCTTCACGATTTCCTTGCGGCAAGGGTTCGTGCCGACAGCTTCAGGCCGGACTCATGCTTGGGCCAGGGTTAGGCTCCAAGTTTAGAAGTGGCCGCCGTACATTCCTCGGAATGGCCATGCCTCGTCATTGAAGTCCCCTAGTCATTTTTATCACTCACCGGCATGAGAGAGTATGCGTCTTTTTAACCTTTTTTTATGGAAGAGATGGTGTTCGAATCCTAATATTTTTTTTTATTCCACCCTCTCCTTTTAATGTCTCTCTTATTAGCCCCTCACATTACTTAACAAGCAAAGTAAGCTTACCAGAATTGTTACCTCGAAAAACCGGAGATCCTGATATCTAAGATTGCGAATATAAGTGAGGCCACCAAAATCTTCATTTCAACAGGACAACGAGAAAAAAGAAATCCGATACTCGCAAACATGCCCTAGTAGTCGATACATCGCTGCTGTTCTGTGCATGTGAACAACTATGGGGTGTTTTGCTGCGGTCCTAAGTCATTATCGAGCTTGGCTCTACCTGTTCCATCAGCCCTTGCGCTTGTTGGTCAGGTCCAGAGAGTTTCCAAATCTAAGCATGACAAAAAAGAAAAAAAAATAAATGAAGTTTAGATGTTGATTACAAGTTTACTAAATCTCTTGGGTCATCGCTTTAGATTAGAAACGTGAATGCACTCAATGCTGCTTATAAAATTTCTTTCATACAAGTGTTCTCTTAAGGGGCCCTCTGTTTGCATGGAATTGAATTCTTAAGAATTCATGATCAAGTGAATCACACTGTTGATCATTAAAGAGTACGAGTGATGAAAGATTTAAGGACGGCGTTGTAGACAGGAGCAAATTGCTCTGACAGAGTGATATCTCGGATTTTATTGTTTCATTATGGGGATGTTATTTGATGACCATTTATATATTTCTACTCTTATCTCTAAGGCAGTATATATATAAATGCCTAAAAATTCATTAGAACGTTCGTCACTTGCCAAAGTCAGCTTGCGTGATTTTTTTCTCCCTCCGTTCGCATCATATGGGAGTTCACCAGATACGGGCTACAAGAAAGAACCGGACTATTGATTCTTTCATTTTTTTTTATGTTATTTGGAAATGGAAACGTCTGGCGACTTTATTCGGACACTCACGCAGCTTTACCGCTGCTTGTAGGGGCGGTAGACTCGCATTTTCCAATTCTCCTCCACTCTGAGAGGAGGAAAACTGGCAATTGCAGGTTTACCGCCGCTCTCATCGGCGGTAAACTGGATTTTCCAGCTTTCTTCCGATGTGAGAGGAGGAAAACTGGCAATTCCAGCTTTACCGCCGCTCTCATCGGCGGTAAATTCGATTTTCCAGCTTTCCTCCGCTCTGAGAGGAGGAAGACTGGAAATTGCAGAAATGCTGCCGGTGCATATGGCGGAAATCTTTCAATCCAATTTTTTTAATCATTTTTCCCCTCTTTTGCTTGTTGGTGGGTCATGCGTCGTGGCTTGGTTCCACAAAATGAAGGATGGACGTGTGTGAATAACAATTGGGCGAAATAATATCAAATCACAGTAAAAACACAATAAATCGTAGATGTACTGTACCGGTGAAGCGAAGTAGAAGATCAATTAAAGAGTGAACAAAAGTAAGGGTATAGTAGAATTAAAAGGCGAGGGAGTAGGATTTTTATTTTTCCTCCTAAAAGGAGTTGTTTTTTTTTTTTTTTTTTTTTTTTTTTTTTTTTTTAGGGTGCTCATGGACCGGGCTTTGGGCAAGGGGCTGTGTTATTAATAGATGGGCCGTGCTTGGGTTTATTTATTTATTTATTTGCACTCATTGGTTGAGAGCCGGAATCCTCTCCCGGCCCAAATTTTTATACACAAATATATATACACACACATACTTATACATACTTATATATAAATATATATAAATCTATTTGTTTGTGACGGAGGGAGGGAGCGGTAACGCGGAGGCTCAAGACCATGACCTCTCACAGAAGGTGATATGACCAGAGCAGCTGAGCTGTCCAAGGACATGGTGAGAAACTCATTTTTCTGTTCTATAGGTCTAACATAGGTGGGGCTCGGGCTTCACGATTTCCTTGTGGCCAGGGTTCGGGCCAACAGCTTCAGGCCGGACTCATGCTTGGGCCAGGGTTAGGCTCCAAGTATAGAAGTGGCCGCTGTACATTCCTCGAAATGGCCGTGGCTCGTCATTGAAGTCCCCTAGTCATTTTTATCAGTCACCGGCATGAGAGAGTATGCGTCTTTTTAACCTTTTTTTATGGAAGAGATGGTGTTCGAATCCTAATGTTTTTTTTTTTATTCCACCCTCCCCTTTTAATGTCTCTCTTATTAGCCCCTCACATTACTTAACAAGCAAAGTAAGCTTACCAAAATTGTTACCTCGAAGAACCGGAGATCCTGATATCTAAGATTGCGAATATAAGTGAAGCCACCAAAATCTTCATTTCAACAGGACAACGAGAAAAAAGAAATCCGATACTCGCAAACATGCCCTAGTAGTCGATACATCGCTGCTGTTCTGTGCATGTGAACAACTATGGGGTGTTTTGCTGCGGTCCTAAGTCGTTATCGAGCTTGGCTCTACCTGTTCCATCAGTCCTTGGGCTTGTTGGTCAGGTCCAGAGAGTTTCCAAATCTAAGCAAGACAAAAAAGAAAAAAAATAAATAAAGTTTAGCTGTTGATTACAAGATTACAAAATCTCTTGTGTCATCGCTTTAGATTAGAAACGTGAATGCACTCAATGCTGCTTATAAAATTTCTTTCATACAAGTGTTCTCTTAAGGGCCCCTCTGTTTGCTTGGAATTGAATTCTTAAGAATTCATGATCAAGTGAATTACACTGATGATCATTAATGAGTACGAGTGATGAAAGATTTAAGGACGGCGTTGTAGACAGGAGCAAATTGCTCTGACAGAGTGATATCTCGGATTTTATTGTTTCAATATGGGGATGTTATTTGATGACCATTTATATATTTCTACTCTTATTTCTAAGGCAGTATTTATATAAATGCCTAGAAATTCATTAGAACGTTCGTCACTTGCCAAAGTCAGCTTGCGTGATTTTTTTCTCTCACCGTTCGCATCATATGGGAGTTCACCAGATATGAGCTACAAGAAAGAACCGGACTATTGATTCTTTCATTTTTTTTTATGTTATTTGGAAATGGAAACGTCTGGCGACTTTATTCGGACACTCACGCAGCTTTACCGCTGCTTGTAGGGGCGGTAGACTCACATTTTCCAATTCTCCTCCACTCTGAGAGGAGGAAAACTGGCAATTGCAGGTTTACCGCCGCTCTCATCGGCGGTAAACTGGATTTTCCAGCTTTCCTCCGATGTGAGAGGAGGAAAACTGGCAATTGCAGCTTTACCGCCGCTCTCATCGGCGGTAAACTGGATTTTCCAGCTTTCCTCCGATGTGAGAGGAGGAAAACTGGCAATTGCAGCTTTACCGCCGCTCTCATCGGCGGTAAATTCGATTTTCCAGCTTTCCTCCGCTCTGAGAGGAGGAAGACTGGAAATTGCTGAAATGCTGCCGGTGCATATGGCGGAAATCTTTCAATCCAATTTTTTTAATCATTTTTCCCCTCTTTTGCTTGTTGGTGGGTCATGCGTCGTGGCTTGGTTCCACAAAATGAAGGATGGACGTGTGTGAATAACAATTGGGTGAAATAATATCAAATCACAGTAAAAACACAATAAATCGTAGATGTACTGTACCGGTGAAGCGAAGTAGAAGATCAATTAAAGAGTGAACAAAAGTAAGGGTGTAGTAGAATTAAAAGGCGAGGGAGTAGGATTTTTATTTTTCCTCCTAAAAGGAGTTGTTTTTTTTTTTTTTTTTTTTTTGAGGGAGCTCATGGACCGGGCTTTGGGCATGGGGCTGTGTTATTAATAGATGGGCCGTGCTTGGGTTTATTTATTTATTGATTTGCACTCATTGGTTGAGAGCCGGAATCCTCTCCCGGCCCAAATTTATATACACAAATATATAGACACACACATACTTATACATACTTATATATAAATATATATAAATCTATTTGATTGTGACGGAGGGAGCGAGCGGTAACGCGGAGGCTCAAGACCATGACCTCTCACAGAAGGTGATATGACCAGAGCAGCTGAGCTGTCCAAGGACATGGTGAGAAACTCATTTATCTGTTCTATAGGTCTAACATAGGTGGGGCTCGGGCTTCACGATTTCCTTGCGGCAAGGGATCGTGCCGACAGCTTCAGACCGGACTCAAGCTTGGGCCAGGGTTTGGCTCCAAGGTTAGAAGTGGCCGCTGTACATTCCTCGGAATGGCCGTGCCTCGTCATTGAAGTCCCCTCGTCATTTTTATCATTCACCGGCATGAGAGAGTATGCGTCTTTTTAACCTTTTTTTAAGGAAGAGATGGTGTTCGAATCCTAATATTTTTTTTATTCCGCCCTCTCCTTTTAATGTCTCTCTTATTAGCCCCTCACATTACTTAACAAGCAAAGTAAGCTTACCAGGATTGTTACCTCGAAGAACCAGAGATCCTGATATCTAAGATTGCGAATATAAGTCAAGCCACCAAAATCTTCATTTCAACAGCACAACGAGAAAAAAGAAATCCGATACTCGCAAACATGCCCTAGTAGTCGAAAAAGAAATCCGATACTCGCAAACATGCCCTAGTAGTCGATACATCGCTGCTGTTCTGTGCATGTGAACAACTATGGGGTGTTTTGCAGCGGTCCTAAGTCGTTATCGAGCTTGGCTCTACCTGTTCCATCAGTCCTTGGGCTTGTTGGTCAGGTCCAGAGAGTTTCCAAATCTAAGCATGACAAAAAAGAAAAAAAATAAATGAAGTTTAGCTGTTGATTACAAGATTACAAAATCACTTGTGTCATCGCTTTAGATTAGAAACGTGAATGCACTCATTGCTGCTTATAAAATTTCTTTCATACAAGTGTTCTCTTAAGGGCCCCTCTGTTTGCATGGAATTAAATTCATAAGAATTCATGATCAAGTGAATCACACTGATGATCATTAAAGAGTACGAGTGATGAAAGATTTAAGGACGGAGTTGCAGACAAGAGCAAATTGCTCTGACAGAGTGATATCTCGGATTTTATTGTTTCATTATGGGGATGTTATTTGATGACCATTTATATATCTCTACTCTTATTTCTGGGGCAGTATATATATAAAAGCCTAGAAATTCATTAGAACGTTCGTCACTTGCCAAAGTCAGCTTGGGTGATTTTTTTCTCTCTCCGTTCACATCATATGGGAGTTCACCAGATATGGGCTACAAGAAAGAACGGGACTATTGATTCTTTCTTTTTTTTTTATGTTAATTGGAAATGGAAAGGTCTGGCGACTTTATTCGGACACTCACGCAGCTTTACCGCTGCTTGCAGGGGCAGTAAACTCCCATTTTCCAGTTCCACTCTGAGAGGAGGAAAACTGCCAATTGCAGCTTTACCGCCGCTGTCATCGGCGGTAGAGTCGATTTTCCAGCTTTCCTCCGCTCTGAGAGGAGGAAAACTGGAAATTGCCGAAATGCTGCCGGTGCATATGGCAGAAATCTTTCAATCCGATTTTTTTAATCATTTTTTCCCCTCTTTTGCTTGTTGGTGGGTCATGCATCGTCGCTTGGTTCCACAAAATGAAGGATGGACGTGTGTGAATAACAGTTGGGTGAAATAATATCAAATCACAGTAAAAACACCATAAATCGTAGATGTACTGTACCGGTGAAACGAAGTAGAAGATCAATTAAAGAGTGAACAAAAGTAAGGGTGTAGTAGAATTAAAAGGCGAGTGGGTAGGATTTTTATTTTTCCTCCTAAAAGGAGTTGTTTTTTTTTTTTTTTTTTTTTTTTGAGGGAGCTCATGGACTGGGCTTTGGGCATGGGGCAGTGTTATTAATAGATGGACCGTGCTTGGGTTTATTTATTTATTTATTTGCACTCATTGGTTGAGAGCCAGAATCCTCTCCCGGCCAAAATTTATATACACAAATATATATACACACACATACTTATACATACTTAAATATAAATATATATAAATCTATTTGTTTGTGACGGAGGGAGGGAGCGGTAACGCGGAGGCTCAAGACCATGACCTCTCACAAAAGGTGATATGACCAGAGCAGTTGAGCTGTCCAAGGACATGGTGAGAAACTCATTTTTCGGTTCTATAGGTCTAACATAGGTGGGGCTTGGGCTTCACGATTTCCTTGCGCCCATGGTTCGGGCCAACAGCTTCAGGCCGGACTCATGCTTGGGCCAGGGTTAGGCTCCAAGTTTAGAAGTGGCCGCTGTACATTCCTCGGAATGGCCGTGCCTCGTCATTGAAGTCCCCTAGTCATTTTTATCATTCACCGGCATGAGAGAGTATGCGTCTTTTTAACCTTTTTTTATGGAAGAGATGGTGTTCGAATCCTAATATTTCTTTTTATTCCACCCTCTCCTTTTAATGTCTCTCTTATTAGCCCCTCACATTACTTAACAAGCAACGTAAGCTTACCGAAATGGTTACCTCGAAGAACCGGAGATCCTGATATCTAAGATTGCGAATATAAGTGAAGCCACCAAAATCTTCATTTCAACAGGACAACGAGAAAAAAGAAATCCGATACTCGCAAACATGCCCTAGTAGTCGATACATGGCTGCTGTTCTGTGCATGTGAACAACTATGGGGTGTTTTGCTGCGGTCGTAGGTCGTTATCGAGCTTGGCTCTACCTGTTCCATCAGTCCTTGGGCTTGTTGGTCAGGTCCAGAGAGTTTCCAAATCTAAGCATGACAAAAAAGAAAAAAAATAAATAAAGTTTAGATGTTGATTACAAGATTACAAAATCTCTTGTGTCATCGGTTTAGATTAGAAACGTGAATGCACTCAATGTTGCTTATAAAATTTCTTTCATACAAGTGTTCTCTTAAGGGCCCCTCTGTTTGCATGGAATTGAATTCTTAAGAATTCATCATCAAGTGACTCACACTGATGATCATTAAAGAGTACGAGTGATGAAAGATTTAAGGACGGAGTTGTAGACAGGAGCAAATTGCTCTGACGGAGTGATATCTCGGATTTTATTGTTTCATTATGGGGATGTTATTTGATGACCATTTATATATTTCTACTCTTATTTCTGGGGCAGTATATATATAAAAGCCTAGAAATTCATTAGAATGTTCGTCACTTGCCAAAGTCAGCTTGCGTGATTTTTTTCTCTCTCCGTTCACATCATATGGGTGTTCACCAGATATGGGCTACAAGAAAGAACGGGACTATTGATTCTTTCATTTTTTTTATGTTAATTGGAAATGGAAAGGTCTGGCGACTTTATTCTGACATTCACGCAGCTTTACCGCTGCTTGCAGGGGCGGTAAACTCGCATTTTCCAGTTTTCCTCCACTCTGAGAGGAGTAAAACTGGCAATTGCAGGTTTACCGCCGCTCTCATCGGCGGTAAACTGGATTTTCCAGTTTTCCTCCGATGGGAGAGGAGGAAAACTGACAATTGCAGCGTTACCGCCGCTCTCGTCGGCGGTAAAGTCGATTTTCCAGCTTTCCTCCTCTCTGAGAGGAGGAAAACTGGAAATTGCAGAAATGCTGCCGGTGCATATGGCAGAAATCTTTCAATCTGATTTTTTTAATCATTTTTTCCCCTCTTTTGCTTGTTGGTGGGTCATGCGTCGTGGCTTGGTTCCACAAAATGAAGGATGGACGTGTGTGAATAACGGTTGGGTGAAATAATATCAAATCACAGTAAAAACACAATGAATCGTAGATGTACTGTACCGGTGAAGCGAAGTAGAAGATCAATTAAAGAGTGAACAAAAGTAAGGGTGTAGTAGAATTAAAAGGCGAGGGAGTAGGATTTTTATTTTTCCTCCTAAAAGGAGTTTTTTTTTTTTTTTTTTTTTTTTTGAGGGAGCTCATGGACTGGGCTTTGGGCATGGGGCTGTGTTATTAATAGATGGGTCGTGCTTGGGTTTATTTGTTTATTTATTTGCACTCATCGGTTGAGAGCCGGAATCCTCTCCCGGCCCAAATTTATATACACACACATACTTATACATACTTATATATAAATATATATAAATCTATTTGTTTGTGACGGAGGGAGGGAGCAGTAACGCGGAGGCTCAAGACCATGACCTCTCACAAAAGGTGATATGACCAGAGCAGCTGAGCTGTCCAAGGACATGGTGAGAAACTCATTTTTCTGTTCTATAGGTCTAACATAGGTGGGGCTCGGGCTTCACGATTTCCTTGCGGCCAGGGTTCGGGCCAACAGCTTCAGGCCGGACTCATGCTTGGGCCAGGGTTAGGCTCCAAGTTTAGAAGTGGCCACTGTACATTCCTCGGAATGGACGTGCCTCGTCATTGAAGTCCCCTAGTCATTTTTATCATTCACCGGCATGAGAGAGTATGTGATAAGTCCTTAAAAATATAGAATTTCCTCATCATTTTAGAGTAATTAAGGACTCAATCATCAAATCATGGACCATTTTAGTAAAAAATTATGGTTTTATGTTTTTGAGCATCAAAGTCTAAATTCGAGTCAAAATTCATCCAAAAATTGCATTTTCACATAAAATCATGAATTTCTCTATTTTTTACATTGAAAGACACAAATTTCCCATTACTTTTTATTCACACATGAAATGATGAATTTTCTTTGTACCATTGATTTAATTGAAGAAAACTTGATAAAATGGTGACATTTTATGCATTTATTTAGTGTGAATTAGGCCCGCATCTTGCATAATTCCTTACCTATTTGATTAGATTATTCTTTGATCTTTGCTTTTATTTTTGTAGGGAATTTCAAAAGTCGGGGCCCACGGAAGAGAATTGATGAATCAAATGCACCATGGACCCACCTTCCTTTGGCATGGATTGTAAGGTAGGGGCGGCCATGGTTGGGTCCGCTCTCATATGCAAGAAAAAAAATCAGATTTAATCTTTTGAAGATAAGTTCCCAATTTGTGGGCCATGAGATGATGAGGTGTCATATCTACTCTCCAACAAATATTGCTTACATGTCAAGATGGATGGCTAAGATTCAATTCAAGCCAAACAAAGAAGAAATCAAAATTGCAAAAGAAAATCCCTCCAAGGTGAGGACGTCCAAGGCAAGAGAATTAAGGCTTGCACACTCATGTGGGGCCCATCATTTGTTCTAATTTGAGATACAAACCTGAATTTCAGATTTGAAATTATTTTAGCCAAGGCATGGGACGTTCCATGTTGTCTACACCAAAGTGGGGTCCACATGCATTCAAGAATTGCACATCAAATCTGAAATTTCAGATTTGAATTGATTCTTAACCAAAGTGGGACCCAAGAGAGGGAGTTGCATGAGATAAGAACAATCCTATTTTTACTAGGATTGTGAGCCAACCCCTAGAAAATCTCTCAAAAACCCTCCTAATCCTAATCCAACTTGGACCACACACTACTAATCCTTACCCAAATCAAAACCTTGCAACCCAAGCTATCAAAAATATATAAAAAGAGCCACAAAGAGGGCTGGACGTGATCACCATCTCCCCCTCACACCTTGGACGACCAGCA
This sequence comes from Persea americana, assembly GCA_029852735.1. Lineage (NCBI taxonomy): Eukaryota > Viridiplantae > Streptophyta > Magnoliopsida > Laurales > Lauraceae > Persea > Persea americana. The sequence goes on along the minus strand of CM056814.1, from coordinate 52,837,590 downwards.
ACTTCTAATTCCCCCTTTTTCCATTAATTTTTCTTCATCTCTCCTCCTTCCATCAATATTTCATCCAAGGCCTTCCCTAAGGCACACTACCACTTGGATTTCTACGCCGTCGCGCCGCCACCATTGCTATCGTCACTCCACCATCGGATCATCCTTGAAATCATCTTCCCTTGCTTGGATTTCATATCGCGAAACGAGAGCCGGTTGGATCGCCGTTCAAGACCGCGAGTCCCTCTCCTCCGTTTAGTGTTTCTTGTGTCTATGGTAAGGTTGGATGCACTTTATTTTTATTAAAAGAATTTTGTAATGGTTATTTGCTTGTAATGGGTCTTTCATTAAGAAATCAAGTTTATGGGGTCTTGGTCTTCACCAATGAGTCAACATTGAATTTTTGTGCGTAGTGACAGTGCGCACTTGGTGCGGTGGTCTTGATTTTTCTTGATGGCATTAAACAAAGTAATTATTGCAAAGTTTTAGAATTAAAATCTAATTTCTTTATTCTCTGATTTTGTTTTATTTTATTTTATTCTTTATTTTATGCACCTTAACAATTATTGCAATTGGTTGGGCTAATAAATCTTATAGTGATGCAGTGGTTAGATTAGGTTTCTAGATTAGGATTTTAATTTTCTTTGGTTGTAATTAATATTTCAGATTTGCAATTAATTTTTAATTCAATTAGAAAATTTGATTTGTATAGTTTTTTTTAGGCTAGAACTAGTTTTTTTTAATTAGGACAGGTTTTGCGATAAATAAACTCTCCGTGGATCGATCCGGTTTCACCGGTTATTACTACAATCGCGGCCTTGCACTTGGGGCTACGATCAAGTTTTTGGCGCCGTTGCCGGGGAGTTTTTCTTCGCTTAAGGTATTTTTTCCAACCTATCTTTTTAATTGCTTTGTGGGTGTGCCTTTACTATTCCGCAATCATTCTAGATCTAAGGGTGGCATGCATGGAATGTTTGGACCAGCCCTATTGCATTAAAAAGTGGATTTTTAATATCTGATTTCTGATCAAATTGGAACTATTTCAGATCTGAAAAATTATTTTTTCTGATTTTTCAAAAATCACATCCAATTTCTGAAAATTGCCTAATTTACTTGTTCTAATTTGGACTAGTTTAGGTCATTTTTTTCATTTTTTTTGTTGCTGGCTAGGATTAATTAGGGTCTGTTAAATTCAGTTATTTTTCATATTTTTAGGTTTTTAAAGTTTCCAAAAAAATTCTGGAACTTTCCCTCACAAAGGCAAGTCGTAGATCGCACAAATTCGGCTTTTTGGCCACCAAGCTTGCAAAAATCTGAAAATTTCAGAACTTTCATTGGAAACTCAGTTTTATTAGTTGTTTTTAAATTTAAAAGGACTCTTAAAAACTTGCTGGAATTTTTTTTCTAAGAAGGTTAGTTATTTCTTTGGAAAGCCGAACAAACTGCCTTTCTTAATTGGTTCGATGTCTAGGCAAGTCTTGTCCCAATAGATAAGGGAGACAAGTCTCTTGTTCTAGAAAGTGGTTTTTAAGCGGGACCCTTGCAACGCATCGTGACCCCACCACTAATCTGGGGACTTACCTGGTCGGGCCAGTTTCATAGATTTGAGTTTGGGAACTTTCCTAAGAGATATTAAACTCTCTAAGATTAGGACTTTGCAAGAATTTGAGAATCTTCTTTTAAATCTAAGAAAGGACATTAGGTAGTTTTTCTTTCTAGGTTTCTTTATAAAAAAAAATAAATAAATAAATAAATAAATAAAAACTTTTCAAAATTCCAAAAAAGAAGGAAAGACCCCCATCTTCTTGGCAGAGGGACTCCTCAAATCGGTTAGTAAGGAAGGAATCACCTGTCAAGAGCTTGATTAAATTCTACGAATCTAGATCTCCTGGTTCTCTTAGGATTTCCAATATGGCTGATGAGCATAGTGATAACGAGGAGAACGGTAATGGGAATGGACCCAATAATAATGGGGAGGTGAATCAACCTCTTAGGAGTTTACGTGATTACCTTCACCCTACACGACAAGCCACACCGTCGTGCATGGTTATACCCGCAGGTGCGGGTCAATTTGATATCAAACCAGGAGTAATCCAACTTCTCCCCAAATTTCATGGACTTGAATCAGAAAGTGCATATTTGCACATTAAAGAGTTTGAAGAAGTGTGTGCAACACTACACTTCAATAATGTGAGGGAAGACCTTATCAAATTTCGTTTATTTCCATTTTCCCTCAAAGATAAGGCTAAGGCATGGCTTCACTCCTTACAACCCAATTCGATTGCTCTATGGTCCGACATGGTCCAGGAATTTTTAAAGAAATTTTTCCCATTACATAAGACCAACACCTTGCGGAGGAATATTATGAATTTTAAACAAAAAGACAAGGAGTCTTATTATAGGTGTTGGGAACGCTTTAATGAACTACTCCTTGCATGTCCCCACCACGGATTTGAATTGCACAATACAATTGGTCACTTTTATGATGGACTTAGTCCAGAAACACGTCAATTCGTGGAGATGATGTGCAATGGGGAATTCATGGCGAAAAACTCAAATCAAGCATGGACCTACCTTCAGTTTTTGGCAGATAGTGCACAAAATTGGGACACATCTGAAGGTATAGACCCCGTAAAGCAATCGAGTCAGGCCAAAGGAGGGGGGTTATATGTATTAAAAGAAAGCGATGATCTTCAAGCAAAAATTGCCTATCTTACAAGAGAAGTTGAGTCCTTGAAATTTGTGAAGAATAAGGAACCTGCTATAGTTTGTGGCATCTGCGCTAGTGATAAACACATTTCTTCGGAGTGCCCAACACTCCCTGCTTTTCAAGAAGCGTTTCACGAGCAAGCAAATGCCACTAACACATACAACCGGCAGTTTAACAATTCTTTGGGTAACACATACAACCCTAATTGGAGGAATCACCCCAACTTTAGTTGGAGGAATGGCCCAAATGTTACTCAGCCCAATTTCAACCAAATGTCAAATCAATTTGGGGGTAATCCTAGTATATATGCTCAAAACACACAACAAATGGTACCCCCTACAACACAAACGACACCTTGGGATGAACTTGTGGCTAAGTTTATGGTGAATCAAGAGTCCATCAATAAAAAACATGATCAGAACTTTGAGAATTTACAGAACACCATGCAGAACCTTTGCAAATTGATTGAATCACAAAATAAGGGGGCTTTTCCAGCCCAACCACATCCCAATCCAAAAGGGCAATTTGAGGTTCATCAAGGTGGTCCGTCAAATTCAAAGGAGCAGGTTCAAGCTGTTACTACTCTACGTAGTGGTAAAGAGATTGCAAAGCCTGATCTGGAAAAAAATAAACAACCCGCACCCTCAGATCCGGAAGGGAAAGAAAATGAAGTCCCTCCTATCAAGGAAAAAAGCCAAGTTCCTCCAGGATTCAAGCCCTTACCGCCTTTTCCCAACCGATTAGCTCCTGCCAAGCCATCTATACAGAACCAGCAAATCTTTGATGTACTTAAAGAGGTTAAAATTAACATCCCGTTGTTAGACGCAATCAAACAAGTCCCATCTTACGCAAAGTTTCTTAAGGACTTGTGCACATTGAAGCGTAAGATACATGTACAAAAGAAAGCATTCCTCACTGAGCAAGCTAGTGCAATTTTAAAGCATGACGCTCCCCCTAAATTCAAAGATCCAGGATGCCCCACGATTTCGTGCATTATTGGAAATTGTCAAATTGAACAAGCGATGCTTGATCTTGAGGCGAGTGTCAACTTACTACCCTACTCGGTCTATGTAAAATTGGGGTTAGGCTAACTCAAACCCACCCAGATTACTTTGCAACTCGCAGACCGATCAGTCAAAAGACCGAGAGGGATAGTAGAGGATGTGCTTGTGCAAGTTGACAAGTTCTACTTTCCAGTAGACTTCATTGTGCTAGACACTCATCCTGTGGCAAATCCTCATGCTCAGATTCCGGTAATTCTGGGGAGACCATTCTTAGCCACATCCAATGCATTGATCAATTGCCGGAATGGAAAAATGACGCTATCTTTTGGTAACATGACATTAGAGCTAAATGTTTTTGACCTTTGCAAGCAACCACGGGATGATAACATTGACCTTGAAGAAGTAGATTTGATCAGTGTTCTTACAGCAGAAACTTTTGAAAAATCAATCTCTGATTCCATTGAGTCAATTGAGGGCCTGACCCTCTGTGAAGAAACACTTGATAGCACTGTTGAAATGGTCAACACTATAGGCAAACCCTCTTTTGAAGAGCTATTACCAACTGGTACTTTGTCTCTTCCATCTCAGGTGAGGCCGCCCAAACCTGAGTTGAAACCCTTGCCCTCTCACCTGAAATATGCATATCTTGGAGAAAATGAAACATTTCCTGTAGTAATTTCTGCACACCTTGACAAGGACCAAGAAGTCCAACTCTTAGAAGTGCTCAAACTGTACAAAGGTGCAATTGCTTGGACCGTGGCTGACATTAAGGGAATTAATCCCCTCGTGTGTACACATCATATCTATTTGGAGGAGAATGCAAAACCCTCCCGTCAGATGCAACGCCGGTTAAACCCCACCATGCAGGAAGTGATTAGGGCGGAAGTTTTGAAACTTCTAGATGTGGGTATCATTTATCCAATTTCCGATAGCCAATGGGTCAGCCCTACCCAAGTTGTACCTAAAAAGGCCGGCGTAACTGTAGTCCGTAATGCTAATGATGAGCTCATCCCAACCCGCGTACCCATAGGTTGGCGAGTTTGTATCGACTACAGAAAGTTAAATGCTGTCACACGAAAGGATCATTTCCCCCTACCCTTCTTGGACCAAATTTTAGAACGGGTAGCTGACCACGAGTATTATTGTTTCTTGGATGGATATTCTGGATACAATCAAATAGAGATCGCCCCGGAAGACCAAGAGAAAACAACTTTCACATGCCCCTTTGGCACCTTTGCTTACTGACGGATGCCCTTTGGGCTGTGTAATGCTCCTGCAACCTTTCAAAGGTGCATGCTGAGTATTTTTAATGATATGGTGGAACGTTTTCTCGAAGTCTTCATGGACGATTTCTCCGTTTTTGGAGATTCTTTCCAAGATTGTTTGAGCAACTTAACTAAGGTCCTCTCTAGGTGTGAAGAAAAGAACTTAGTACTGAATTGGGAAAAATGTCATTTTATGGTACAACAAGGGATTGTCCTTGGCCACATCGTATCATCTAAAGGGTTGGAAGTGGACAAAGCCAAAATAGATCTAATTTCCAATTTGCCCGCCCAAAAAACCGTAAGAGATGTAAGATCTTTCTTAGGGCATGCTGGATTCTACAGAAGGTTCATAAAAGATTTTAGTGTCATTTCTCGACCATTATGCAACCTCCTGCTAAAGGAAGCAGAATTTGAGTGGACGGAGGCATGTCAAGTGGCTTTTACCAAGCTTAAGGACATGTTGACGACTGCTCCAATTATGCAACCTCCAGATTGGAGCCTACCCTTTGAAATCATGTGCGATGCTAGCGATTATGCAGTTGGGGCAGTTCTTGGGCAACGTAGGGACAAAAAGCCATATGTAATTTACTATGCTAGCAGGACTTTAAACAGTGTACAGATTAATTATTCTACAACAGAGAAAGAACTATTGGCTGTGGTCTATGCACTGGATAAATTCCGTTCCTACTTAATTGGATCCAAAATTGTGATCTTTACTGACCATTCTGTGCTGAAGTACTTGCTTTCTAAGAAAGATGCCAAGCCTAGACTGATCAGATGGATCCTTCTACTCCAAGAGTTCAATATCAAAATCAAGGATAAGAAAGGAGTAGAAAATGTGGTGGCTGATCATCTTTCTAGGATTGTCCTTTCCAACGCTTTAGAACCCTTGCCAATCCAGGACACTTTCCCTGATGAGCACTTGTTTGCCACATTTTCCCATTCTCCATGGTATGCTGACATTGCCAATTATCTAGCTTCAGGTGAAATTCCAAAAGAATGGACCCAACAAGATGAAAACAAGTTTTTCACTGAGGTGAAACAGTTTTTCTGGGATGACCCATACCTTTTCAAATACTGCCCAGACCAAATCATTAGGAGATGCATTCTAGACCATGAAATGAACAGTGTTATATCATTTTGCCATTCTCAAGCTTGTGGTGGCCATTTTTCTGCTAAAAAGACCGCTCACAAAATTTTGCAATCTGGATTTTACTGGCCCACTATATTTAAAGATGCAATGATTTCTGTAAAGTATGTGAGCGGTGCCAAAAATTGGGTTCAATTTCCAAAAGGAACATGATGCCTTTAAACCCAATTTTGGTCGTCGAGTTATTCGATGTATGGGGTATAGACTTTATGGGACCATTTCCCCCGAGCTTTGGTTTTCATTATATCCTCGTTGCAGTTGATTATGTTTCCAAATGGATTGAAGCAATCCCATGTAGGAACAATGATGCTAAAACGGTAAAAAAGTTTATCTTGGACAGTATCTTTTCCCGTTTTGGAACTCCGCGTGCCATCATTAGTGATGGGGGCACTCACTTTTGTAACCGCATTATTGAGAGTTTGTTTCAAAATTACGGTGTTACAAATAAAGTGGTTACCCCCTATCATCCACAAACAAGTAGGCAGGTAGAGGTCTCAAATAGGGAAATTAAAAGAATTTTGGAGACCACGGTAAAATCGAATCGTAAGGATTGGTCCATGCGGTTAAATGATGCTTTGTGGGCCTATCGCACTGCGTATAAGACCCCAATTGGGATGTCTCCATACCGACTTATATATGGGAAAGCTTGCCACCTTCCAATGGAGCTAGAACATAAAGCTTATTGGGCCATAAAACAACTGAACTTTGACTTAGACAAGGCTGGGGAGAAAAGAGCCCTTGATCTAAATGAATTAGAAGAATTGAGAAACGAGGCTTATATGAACTCAAGAATTTACAAGGACGGGACTAAGGCCTTTCATGATAAACGGATATTAAGAAAATCATTCCATCCGTCTCAAAAAGTCCTCTTGTACAATTCTCGACTTCATCTTTTCCCTGGAAAGTTAAGATCTCGTTGGACAGGCCATTTCCATATGGGGCAGTGACCCTCATTGATCCATCGAATGGTACCTCTTTTAAAGTCAATGGACAACGTTTAAAACCATTCTTGGAGACTATTCCTCCAGAGGAAAATGTAATTCCTCTGATCGATCCTAACTATCAGGATTGATGGGCACTGGATATGACAGTGGCCCATACCTTTGTATATTATGCATATATTTTTCTATTTTCTTTGTGTGTTCTTTGTCTCACATTGGACAGGGTACTACGCAAAAGCTTCATTACTCCAGGTGCTTTCTACCCTTTTTCCTCCTTTTACATTTTCACCTCATGTTACATTTCATTTCGCATTTCATGTATGACATCGAGGACGTTGTCTAGTTTAGGTTGGGGGGTGGGAACAAGCACACTTGTCCAATTTTAGACAAATTTTTTTTCGTAGTCTTTTAAAAAAAAAGGGGGGGGGTTTCAAAAGAACTTGACGATTCGAAGATGCTTAGAAATCTGGAATTTCAGAATTTTTTGGAAGGAAGTAAAATGAAGGTTCATCATTTTCTAAAAAATAAAAAGAATACCGAACTTTGTTTTTCACAGTACCACGTGTACATCATTTCAAAAGTTTTGGACAAAAAAAGATTTAAGTGTCATTTTCAGAGTTCTTTCAAAAGAGAAAAAGAGACGACTTTCTGAAATTTGGCCATATGAGTTCTCCTGGTTCATCGGCATGGTTAGGCCAACCAAAACCAGTGAATTAATTCGGGTGAATTGAAAAGGGCTGCCTATTGTTGGGGACCGTTTAAAAAGAAAAAAAAAATTGCCAAGGGATGCACAAATAAGTGTTTAAAAAAAAAAAAAGAGTTTAGTTATAACTCTTGAAAAGAATAAAAAGTTATGTGACTAGTTTGGGTTCGTAGCCTTTTTAACCCGAGCCAGTAAGCCCGTAGGGGTATTTATATACCTAGTGCCCTAAAGACATCTGTTTTGGGAGTCATTGGCCTAATGCTCATTATATGGGTTAATTAGAAAGCTTAAAGGACCAAGGCATTGCACAGTCACATGTGTGTGTTCAAAAAAAAAAAAAAAAAAAAAAACAAAAAAAGGATGCATCTCGCGGCCTTTGAAAAAACAGCAGTGCAAAAGCCATCATAGTAGCCTTGAGAGGAGACTTGTATTTTGGCCGAATCTAGGAAAGTTGGAAATTCCGAAGGAGAATTCTGTTTTCATGGCATTATCGTAGAACATTTAAAATTTTTGTTTTGATGTATACACTTGCACAAGGCACTCAAAGTTTTGGTATAATTTAAAAAAAAAAAAAAGCCAAAAAAAAATCGTGAACCGGATTTTGAAAAGTCTGAAATCTTGATTATTCGAGGATTCGAGGCATCCGATTTGACTCAATCATCTTTTGAAAAACCTTCCATTGAATTTCTTTCATTTTTAGGTAAATGAATTTTGTGGGCATATTCACTGCAAACCCTCACGAGACACAACTCGTCCACTAGGGGTAACCTAGGGGTTTAAGGGCTTGCTGCATACACTAAATGCAGCCGAGAGTGCCAGCGAAAGTGGCTTTTTTCTTTTTGCCTTTGCATTTAGTTTAGATTAGATTAGGCCAGAAGACCTACCATAGTTTGCATATTTTGCTCGGGACTAGCAAAAAGCTGGTTGGGGGGTGTGATAAGTCCTTAAAAATGTAGAATTTCCTCATCATTTTAGAGTAATTAAGGACTTAATCATCAAATCATGGACCATTTTAGTAAAAAATTATGGTTTTATGTTTTTGAGCATCAAAGTCTAAATTCGAGTCAAAATTCATCCAAAAATTGCATTTTCACATAAAATCATGAATTTCTCTATTTTTTACATTGAAAGTCACAAATTTCCCATTACTTTTTATTCACACATGAAATGATGAATTTTCTTTGTACCATTGATTTAATTGAAGAAAACTTGATAAAATGGTGACATTTTATGCATTTATTTAGTGTGAATTAGGCCCGCATCTTGCATAATTCCTTACCTATATGATTAGATTATTCTTTGATCTTTGCTTTTATTTTTGTAGGGAATTTCAAAAATCGGGGCCCACGGAAGAGAATTGATGAATCAAATGCACCATGGACCCACCTTCCTTTGGCATGGATTGTAAGGTAGGGGCGGCCATGGTTGGGTCCGCCCTCATATGCAAGAAAAAAAATCAGATTTAATCTTTTGAAGATAAGTTCCAAATTTGTGGGCCATGAGATGATGAGGTGTCATATCTACTCTCCAACAAATATTGCTTACATGTCAAGATGGATGGCTAAGATTCAATTCAAGCCAAACAAAGAAGAAAACAAAATTGCAAAAGAAAATCCCTCCAAGGTGAGGACGTCCAAGGCAAGAGAATTAAGGCTTGCACACTCATGTGGGGCCCATCATTTGTTCTAATTTGAGATACAAACCTGAATTTCAGATTTGAAATTATTTTAGCCAAGGCATGGGACGTTCCATGTTGTCTACACCAAAGTGGGGTCCACATGCATTCAAGAATTGCACATCAAATCTGAAATTTCAGATTTGAATTGATTCTTAACCAAAGTGGGACCCAAGAGAGGGAGTTGCATGAGATAAGAACAATCCTATTTTTACTAGGATTGTGAGCCAACCCCTAGAAAATCTCTCAAAAACCCTCCTAATCCTAATCCAACTTGGACCACACACTACTAATCCTTACCCAAATCAAAACCTTGCAACCCAAGCTATCAAAAATATATAAAAAGAGCCACAAAGAGGGCTGGACGTGATCACCATCTCCCCCTCATACCTTGGACGACCAGCAACTTCTAATTCCCCCTTTTTCCATTAATTTTTCTTCATCTCTCCTCCTTCCATCAATATTTCATCCAAGGCCTTCCCTAAGGCACACTACCACTTGGATTTCTACGCCGTCGCGCCGCCGCCGTTGCTTGGATTTCATATCGCGAAACGAGAGCCGGTTGGATCGCCGTTCAAGACCGCGAGTCCCTCTCCTCCGTTTAGTGTTTCTTGTGTCTATGGTAAGGTTGGATGCACTTTATTTTTATTAAAAGAATTTTGTAATGGTTATTTGCTTGTAATGGGTCTTTCATTAATAAATCAAGTTTATGGGGTCTTGGTCTTCACCAATGAGTCAACATTGAATTTTTGTGCGTAGTGACAGTGCGCACTTGGTGCGGTGGTCTTGATTTTTCTTGATGGCATTAAGCAAAGTAATTATTGCAAAGTTTTAGAATTAAAATCTAATTTCTTTATTCTCTGATTTTATTTTATTTTATTTTATTCTTTATTTTATGCACCTTAACAATTATTGCAATTGGTTGGGCTAATAAATCTTATGGTGATGCAGTGGTTAGATTAGGTTTCTAGATTAGGATTTTAATTTTCTTTGGTTGTAATTAATATTTCAGATTTGCAATTAATTTTTAATTCAATTAGAAAATTTGATTTTTATAGTTGTTTTTAGGCTAGAACTAGTATTTTTTAATTAGGACAGGTTTTGCGATAAATAAACTCTCCGTTGATCGATCCGGTTTCACCGGTTATTACTACAATCGCGGCCTTGCACTTGGGGCTACGATCAGTATGCGTCTTTTTAACCATTTTTTTTGGAAGAGATGGTGTTCGAATCCTAATATTTTTTTTATTCCACCCTCTCCATTTAATGTCTCTCTTATTAGCCCCTCACATTACTTAACAAGCAAAGTAAGCTTACCACAATTGTTACCTCAAAGAACCGGAGATCCTGATATCTAAGATTGCGAATATAAGTGAAGCCACCAAAATCTTCTTTTCAACAGGACAACGAGAAAAAAGAAATCCGATACTCGCAAACATGCCCTAGTAGTCGATACATCGCTGCTGTTCTGTGCATGTGAACAACTATGGGGTGTTTTGCTGCGGTCCTAAGTCGTTATCGAGCTTGGCTCTACCTGTTCCATCAGTCCTTGGGCTTGTTGGTCAGGTCCAGAGAGTTTCCAAATCTAAGCATGACAAAAAAGAAAAAAAATAAATAAAGTTTGGATGTTGATAACAAGATTACAAAATCTCTTGTGTCATCGCTTTAGATTAGAAACGTGAATGCACTCATTGCTGCTTGTAAAATTTCTTTCATACAAGTGTTCTCTTAAGGGCCCCTCTGTTTGCATGGAATTGAATTCTTAAGAATTCATGATCAAGTGAATCACACTGATGATCATTAAAGAGTACGAGTGATGAAAGATTTAAGGACGGAGTTGTAGACAGGAGCAAATTGCTCTGACAGAGTGATATCTCGGATTTTGTTGTTTCATTAGGGGGATGTTATTTGATGACCATTTACATATTTCTACTCTTATTTCTGGGGCAGTATATATATAAAAGCCTAGAAACTCATTAGAACGTTCGTCACTTGCCAAAGTCAGCTTGCGTGATTTTTTTCTCTCTCCGTTCACATCATATGGGAGTTCACCAGATATTGGCTACAAGAAAGAACGGGACTATTGATTCTTTCATTTTTTTTATGTTAATTGGAAATGGAAAGGTCTGGCGACTTTATTCGGACACTCACGCAGCTTTACCGCTGCTTGCAGGGGCGGTAAACTCGCATTTTCCAGTTTTCCTCCACTCTGAGAGGAGTAAAACTGGCAATTGTAGGTTTACCGCCGCTCTCATCGGCGGTAAACTGGATTTTCCAGCTTTCCTCCGATGTGAGAGGTGGAAAGCTGGCAATTGCAGCTTTACCGCCGCTCTCATCGGCGGTAAAGTCGATTTTCCAGCTTTCCTCCGCTCTGAGATGTGGAAAACTGGAAATTGCAGAAATGCTGCCGGTGCATATGGCGGAAATCTTTCTATCCGATTTTTTTAATCATTTTTTCCCCTCTTTTGCTTGTTGGTGGGTCATGCGTCGTGGCTTCGTTCCACAAAATGAAGGATGGACGTGTGTGAATAACAGTTGGGTGAAATAATATCAAATCACAGTAAAAACACAATAAATCGTAGATGTACTGTACCGGTCAAGCGAAGTAGAAGATCAATTAAAGAGTGAACAAAAGTAAGGGTGCAGTAGAATTAAAAGGCGAGGGAGTAGGATTTTTAATTTTCCTCCTAAAAGGAGTTGTTTTTTTTTTTTTTTTTTTTTGAGGGAGCTCATGGACTGGGCTTTGGGCATGGGGCTGTGTTATTAATAGATGGGTCGTGCTTGGGTTTATTTATTTATTTATTTGCACTCATTGGTTGAGAGCCGGAATCCTCTCCCGGCCCAAATTTATATACACAAATATATATACACACACATACTTAAACATTCTTATATATAAATATATATAAATCTATTTGTTTGTGACGGAGGGAGGGAGCAGTAACGCGGAGGCTCAAGACCATGACCTCACACAGAAGGTGATATGACCAAAGCAGCTGAGCTGTCCAAGGACATGGTGAGAAACTCATTTTTCCGTTCTATAGGTCTAACATTGGTGGCGCTCGGGCTTCACGATTTCCTTGCGGCCAGGGTTCGGGCCAACAGCTTCAGGCCGGACTCATGCTTTGGCCAGGGTTAGGCTCCAAGTTTAGAAGTGGCCTCTGTACATTCCTCGGAATGGCCGTGCCTCGTCGTTGAAGTCCCCTAGTCATTTTAATCATACACCGGCACGAGAGAGTATGCGTCTTTTTAACCTTTTTTTATGGAAAAGATGGTGTTCGAATCCTAATATTTTTTTTTTATTCCACCCTCTCCTTTTAATGTCTCTCTTATTAGCCCCTCACATTACTTAACAAGCAAAGTAAGCTTACCAAAATTGTTACCTCGAAGAACTGGAGATCCTGATATCTAAGATTGCGAATATAAGTGAAGCCACCAAAATCTTCATTTCAACAGGAGAACGAGAAAAAGGAAATCCGATACTAGCAAACATGCCCTAGTAGTCGATACATCGCTGCTGTTCTGTGCATGTGAACAACTATGGGGTGTTTTGCTGCGGTCCTAAGTCGTTATCGAGCTTGGCTTGACCTGTTCCATCAGTCCTAGGGCTTGTTGGTCAGGTCCAGAGAGTTTCCAATTCTAAGCATGACAAAAAGGGAAAAAAAAATAAATAAAGTTTAGATGTTGATTACAAGATTACAAAATCTCTTGTGTCATCGCTTTAGATTAGAAACGTGAATGCACTCAATGCTGCTTATAAAATTTCTTTCATACAAGTGTTCTCTTAAGGGCCCCTCTGTTTGCATGGAATTGAATTCTTAAGAATTCATGATGAATTCTTAAGAATTCATGATCAAGTGAATCACACTGATGATCATAAAAGAGTACGAGTGATGACAGATTTAAGGACGGAGTTATAGACAGGAGCAAATTGCTCTGACAGAGTGATATCTCGGATTTTATTGTTTCATTAGGGGGATGTTATTTGATGACCATTTATATATTTCTACTCTTATTTCTGGGGCAGTATATATATAAAAGCCTAGAAATTCATTAGAACGTGCGTCACTTGCCAAAGTCAGCTTGCGTGATTTTTTTTCTCTCCGTTCACAACACATGGGAGTTCACCAGATATGGGCAACAAGAAAGAACGGTACTATTGATTCTTTCATTTTTTTTTCTGTTAATTGGAAATAGAAAAGGTCTGGCGACTTTATTAGGACACTCACGCTGCTTTACCGCTGCTTGCAGGGGCAGTAAACTCGCATTTTCCAGCTTTCCTCCACTCTGAGAGGAGGAAAACTGGCAATTGCAGGTTTACCTCCGCTCTCATCGGCGGTAAAGACGATTTTCCTGCTTTCCTCCACTCTGAGAGGAGGAAAACTGGAAATTGCAGAAATGTTGCTGGTGCTTATGGCGGAAATCTTTCAATCCGATTTTTTTAATCATTTTTTCCCCTCTTTTGCTTGTTGGTGGGTCATGCGTCGTGGCTTGGTTCCACAAAATGATGGATGGACGTGTGGGAATAACAATTGGGTGAAATAATATCAAATCACAGTAAAAACACAATAAATCGTAGATGTACTGTACCGGTGAAGCGAAGTAGAAGATCAATTAAAGAGTGAACAAAAGTAAGGGTGTAGTAGAATTAAAAGGCGAGGGAGTAGGATTTTTATTTTTCCTCCTAAAAGGAGTTGTTTTTTTTTTTTTTTTTTTTGAGGGAGCTCATGGACTGGGCTTTGGGCATGGGGCTGTGTTATTAATAGATGGGCCGTGCTTGGGTTTATTTATTTATCTATTTGCACTCATTGGTTGAGAGCCAGAATCCTCTCCCGGCCCAAATTTATATACACAAATATATATACACTCACAAACTTATATACAAATATATATAAATCTATTTGTTTGTGAAGGAGGGAGGGAGCAGTAACGCAGAGGCTCAAGACCATGACCTCTCACAGAAGGTGATATGACCAGAGCAGCTTAGCTGTCCAAGGACATGGTGAGAAACTCATTTTTCTGTTCTATAGGTCTAACACAGTTGAGGCTCGGGCTTCACGATTTCCTTGCAGCCAGCGCTCGAGCCAACAGCTTCAGGCTGGACTCATGCTTGGGCCAGGGTTAGGCTCCAAGTTCAGAAGTGGCCGCTGTACATTCCTCGGAATGGCCGTGCCTCGTCATTGAAGTCCCCTAGTCATTTTTATCATTCACCGGCATGAGAGAGTATGCGTCTTTTTAACCTTTTTTTATGGAAGAGATGGTGTTCGAATCCTAATATTTTTTTTTATTCCACCCTCTCCATTTAATGTGTCTCTTATTAGCCCCTCACATTACTTAACAAGCAAAGTAAGCTTACCACAATTGTTACCTCGAAGAACCGGAGATCCTGATATCTAAGATTGCGAATATAAGTGAAGCCACCAAAATCTTCTTTTCAACAGGACAACGAGAAAAAAGAAATCCGATACTCGCAAACATGCCCTACTAGTCGATACATCGCTGCTGTTCTGTGCATGTGAACAACTATGGGGTGTTTTGCTGCGGTCCTAAGTCGTTATCGAGCTTGGCTCTACCTGTTCCATCAGTCCTAGGGCTTGTTGGTCAGGAACAGAGAGTTTTTAAATCTAAGCATGACCAAAAAGAAAAAAAATAAATAAAGTTTGGATGTTGATTACAAGATTACAAAATCTCTTGTGTCATCGCTTTAGATTAGAAACGTGAATGCACTCAATGCTGCTTGTAAAATTTCTTTCATACAAGTGTTCTCTTAAGGGCCCCTCTGTTTGCATGGAATTGAATTCTTAAGAATTCATGATCAAGTGAATCACACTGATGATCATTAAAGAGTACGAGTGATGAAAGATTAATGGACGGAGTTGTAGACAGGAGCAAATTGCTCTGACGGAGTGATATCTCGGATTTCATTGTTTCATTATGGGGATGTTATTTGATGAACATTTACATATTTCTACTCTTATTTCTGGGGCAGTATATATATAAAAGCCTAGAAATTCATTAGAACGTGCGTCACTTGCCAAAGTCAGCTTGCGTGATTTTTTTCTCTCTCCGTTCACATCATATGGGAGTTCACCAGATATGGGCTACAAGAAAGAACGGGACTATTGATTCTTTCATTTTTTTATGTTAATTGGAAATACAAAGGTCTGGCGACTTTATTCGGACACTCACGCAGCTTTACCGTTGCTAGCAGGGGCGGTAAACTCGCATTTTCCAGTTTTCCTCCACTCTGAGAGGAGGAAAACTGGCAATTGCAGCTTTACCGCCGCTGTCATCTGCGGTAAAGTCGATTTTCCAGCTTTCCTCCGCTCTGAGAGGAGGAAAACTGGAAATTGCAGAAATGCTGCCGGTGCATATGGCAGAAATCTTTCAATCCGATTTTTTTAATCATTTATTCCCCTCTTTTGCTTGTTGGTGGGTCATGCGTCGTGGCTTCGTTCCACAAAATGAAGGTTGGACGTGTGTGAATAACTGTTGGGTGAAATTATATCAAATCACAGTAAAAACACAATAAATCATAGATGTACTGTATCGGTGAAACGAAGTAGAAGATCAATTAAAGAGTGAACAAAAGTAAGGGTGTAGTAGAATTAAAAGGCGTGGGAGTAGGATTTTTAATTTTCCTCCTAAAAGGAGTTGTTTTTTTTTTTTCTGAGGGAGCTCATGGACTGGGCTTTGGGCATGGGGTTGTGTTATTAATAGATGGGCCGTGCTTGTGTTTATTTATTTATTTATTTGCACTCATTGGTTGAGAGCCGGAATCCTCTCCCGGCCCAAATTTATATACACAAATATATATACACACACATACTTTCACATACTTATATATAAATATATATAAATCTATTTGTTTGTGACGGAGGGAGGGAGCAGTAACGCAGAGGCTCAAGACCATGACCTCTCACAGAAGGTGATATGAGCAGAGCAGTTGAGCTGTCCAAGGACATGGTGAGAAACTCATTTTCCTGTTCTATAGGTCTAACATAGGTGGGGCTCGGGCTTCACGATTTCCTTGCGGCCAGGGTTCGGGCCAACAGCTTCAGGCCGGACTCATGCTTTGGCCAGGGTTAGGCTCCAAGTTTAGAAGTGGCCGCTGTACATTCCTCGGAATGGCCGTGCCTCGTCGTTGAAGTCCCCTAGCCATTTTTATCATTCACCGGCATGAGAGAGTATGCGTCTTTTTAACCCTTTTTTATGGAAGAGATGGTGTTCGAATCATAATATTTTTTTTATTCCACCCTCTCCTTTTAATGTCTCTCTTATTAGCCCCTCACATTACTTAACAAGCAGAGTAAGCTTACCGAAATTGTTACCTCGAAGAACCGGAGATCCTGATATCTAAGATTGCGAATATAAGTGAAGCCACCAAAATCTTCATTTCAACAGGACAACGAGAAAAAAGAAATCCGATACTCGCAAACATGCCCTACTAGTCGATACATCGCTGCTGTTCTGTGCATGTGAACAACTATGGGGTGTTTTGCTGCGGTCCTAAGTCGTTATCGAGCTTGGCTTGACCTGTTCCATCAGTCCTAGGGCTTGTTGGTCAGGTCCAGAGAGTTTCCAAATCTAAGCAATGCAAAAAAGAAAAAATAAATGAAGTTTAGATGTTGATTACAAGATTACAAAATCTCTTGTGTCATCTCTTTAGATTAGAAACGTGAATGCACTCAATGCTCCTTATAAAATTTCTTTCATACAAGTGTTCTCTTAAGGGCCCCTCTGTTTGCATGGAATTGAATTCTTAAGAATTCATGATCAAGTAAATCACACTGATGATCATTAAAGAGTACGAGTGATGAAAGATTTAAGGACGGAGTTGTAGACAGGAGCAAATTGCTCTGACAGAGTGATATCTCGGATTTTATTGTTTCATTATGGGGATGTTATTTGATGACCATTTATATATTTCTACTCTTATTTCTGAGGCAGTATATATATAAAAGCCTAGAAATTCATTAGAACGTTCGTCACTTGCCAAAGTCAGCTTGCGTGATTTTTTATTCTCTCCGTTCACATCATATGGGAGTTCACCAGATATGGGCTACAAGAAAGAACGGGACTGCTGATTCTTTCATTTTATTTTATGTTAATTGGAAATGGAAAGGTATGGCGACTTTATTCGGACACTCACGCAGCTTTACCGCTGCTTGCAGGGGCGGTAAACTCGCATTTTCCAGCTTTCCTCCACTCTGAGAGGAGGAAGACTGGCAATTGCAGGTTAACCGCCGCTCTCATCGGCGGTAAACTGGATTTTCCATATTTCCTCCCGTGTGAGTGGAGGAAAACTGCCAGTTGCAGCTTTACCGCCGCTCTCATCGGCGGAAAAGTCGATTTTCCAGCTTTCCTCCGCTCTGAGAGCAGGAAAACTGGAAATTGCCGAAATGCTACCGGTGCATATGGCGGAAATCCTTCAATCCGATTTTTTTAATCATTTTTTCCCCTCTTTTGCTTGTTGGTGGGTCATGCGCCGTGGCTTGGTTCCACAAAATGAAGGATGGACGTGTGTGAATAACAATTGGGTGAAATAATATCAAATCACAGTAAAAACATAATAAATCGTAGATGTACTGTACCGCTGAAGTGAAGTAGAAGATCAATTAAAGAGTGAACAAAAGTAAGGGTGTACTAGAATTAAAAGCCGAGAGAGTAGGATTTTTATTTTTCCTCCTAAAAGGAGTTGTTTTTTTTTTTTTTTTTTTTTTTTTGAGGGAGCTCATGGACTGGGCTTTGGGCATGGGGCTGTGTTATTAATAGATGGGCCGTGCTTTGGTTTATTTATTTATTTATTTCCACTCATTGGTTGAGAGCCGGAATCCTCTCCCGGCCCAAATTTATATACACAAATATATATACACACACATACTTATACATACTTATATATAAATATATATAAATCTATTTATGTGTGACGGAGGGAGGGAGCAGTAACGCGGAGGCTCAAGACCATGACCTCTCATAGAAGGTGATATGACCAGAGCAGCTGAGCTGTCCAAGGACATGGTGAGAAACTCATTTTTCTGTTCTATAGGTCTAACATAGGTGAGGCTCGGGCTTCACGATTTCCTTGCGGCCAGGGTTCGGGCCAACAGCTTCATGCCGGACTCATGCTTGGGCCAGGGTTAGGCTCCAAGTTTAGAAGTGGCCGTTGTACATTCCTCGGAATGGCCGTGCCTCGTCATTGAAGTCCCCTAGCCATTTTTATCATTCACCGGCATGAGAGAGTATGCATCTCTTTAACCCTTTTTTATGGAAGAGATGGTGTTCGAATCCTAATGTTTTTTTTATTCCACCCTCTCCTTTTAATGTCTCTCTTATTAGCCCCTCACATTACTTAACAAGCAGAGTAAGCTTACCAAAATTGTTACCTCGAAGAACCGGAGATCCTGATATCTAAGATTGCGAATATAAGTGAAGCCACCAAAATCTTCATTTCAACAGGACAACGAGAAAAAAGAAATCCGATACTCGCAAACATGCCCTACTAGTCGATACATCGCTGCTGTTCTGTGCATGTGAACAACTATGGGGTGTTTTGCTGCGGTCCTAAGTCGTTATCGAGCTTGGCTTGACCTGTTCCATCAGTCCTAGGGCTTGTTGGTCAGGTCCAGAGAGTTTCCAAATCTAAGCATGACAAAAAAGAAAAAATAAATGAAGTTTAGATGTTGATTACAAGATTACAAAATCTCTTGGGTCATCGCTTTAGATTAGAAACGTGAATGCACTCAATGCTGCTTATAAATTTCTTTCATACAAGTGTTCTCTTAAGGGGCCCCTCTGTTTGCATGGAATTGAATTCTTAAGAATTCATGATCAAGTGAATCACACTGATGATCATTAAAGAGTACGAGTGATGAAAGATTTAAGGACGGAGTTGTAGACAGGAGCAAATTGCTCTGACAGAGTGATATCTCGGATTTTATTGTTTCATTATGGGGATGTTATTTGATGACCATTTATATATTTCTACTCTTATTTCTGGGGCAGTATATATATAAAAGCTTAGAAATTCATTAAAACGTGCGTCACTTGCCAAAGTCAGCTTGCGTGATTTTTTTTCTCTCCGTTCACATCATACGGGAGTTCACCAGATATGGGCTACAAGAAAGAACGGGACTATTGATTCTTTCATTTTATTTTATGTTAATTGGAAATGGAAATGTCTGGCGACTTTATTCGGACACTCACTCAGCTTTACCGCTGCTTGCAGGGGCGGTAAACTCGCATTTTCCAGTTTTCCTCCACTCTGAGAGGAGGAAACCTGGCAATTGCAGGTTTACCGCCTCTCTCATCGGCAGTAAACTGGATTTTCCAGCTTTCCTCCGAAGTGAGAGGAGGAAAACTGGCAATTGCAGCTTTACCGCCGCTCTCATCGGCGGTAAAGTCGATTTTCCAGCTTTCCTCCGCTCTGAGAGGAGGAAAACTGGAAATTGCAGAAATGCTGCCGGTGCATATGGCGGAAATCTTTCAAGCCGATTTTTTTAATCATTTTTTCCCCTCTTTTGCTTGTTAGTGGGTCATGCGTCGTGGCTTGGTTCCACAAAAAGAAGGACGGACGTGTGTGAATAACAATTGGGTGAAATAATATCACATCACAGTAAAAACACAATAAATCGTAGATGTACTGTACCGGTGAAGGGAAGTAGAAGATCAATTAAAGAGTGAACAAAAGTAAGGGTGTAGTAGAATTAAAAGGCGAGAGAGTAGGATTTTTATTTTTCCTCCTAAAAGGAGTTGTTTTTTTTTTTTTTTTTGAGGGAGCTCATGGACTGGGCTTTGGGCATGGGGCTGTGTTATTAATAGATGGGTCGTGCTTGGGTTTATTTATTTATTTATTTGCACTCATTGGTTGAGAGCCGGAATCCTCTCCCGGCCCAAATTTATATACACAAATATATATACACACACATACTTAAACATTCTTATATATAAATATATATAAATCTATTTGTTTGTGACGGAGGGAGGGAGCAGTAACGCGGAGGCTCAAGACCATGACCTCACACAGAAGGTGATATGACCAAAGCAGCTGAGCTCTCCAAGGACATGGTGAGAAACTCATTTTTCCGTTCTATAGGTCTAACATTGGTGGCGCTCGGGCTTCACGATTTCCTTGCGGCCAGGGTTCGGGCCAACAGCTTCAG
Source organism: Persea americana (assembly GCA_029852735.1). Classification (NCBI taxonomy): domain Eukaryota; kingdom Viridiplantae; phylum Streptophyta; class Magnoliopsida; order Laurales; family Lauraceae; genus Persea; species Persea americana. Next base: position 52,816,992 of record CM056814.1, on the reverse strand, counting down.
GCCGGACTCATGCTTTGGCCAGGGTTAGGCTCCAAGTTTAGAAGTGGCCTCTGTACATTCCTCGGAATGGCCGTGCCTCGTCGTTGAAGTCCCCTAGTCATTTTAATCATACACCGGCACGAGAGAGTATGCGTCTTTTTAACCTTTTTTTATGGAAAAGATGGTGTTCGAATCCTAATATTTTTTTTTTATTCCACCCTCTCCTTTTAATGTCTCTCTTATTAGCCCCTCACATTACTTAACAAGCAAAGTAAGCTTACCAAAATTGTTACCTCGAAGAACTGGAGATCCTGATATCTAAGATTGCAAATATAAGTGAAGCCACCAAAATCTTCATTTCAACAGGAGAACGAGAAAAAGGAAATCCGATACTCGCAAACATGCCCTAGTAGTCGATACATCGCTGTTGTTCTGTGCATGTGAACAACTATGGGGTGTTTTGCTGCGGTCCTAAGTCGTTATCGAGCTTGGCTTGACCTGTTCCATCAGTCCTAGGGCTTGTTGGTCAGGTCCAGAGAGTTTCCAATTCTAAGCATGACAAAAAGGAAAAAAAAAATAAATAAAGTTTAGATGTTGATTACAAGATTACAAAATCTCTTGTGTCATCGCTTTAGATTAGAAACGTGAATGCACTCAATGCTGCTTATAAAATTTCTTTCATACAAGTGTTCTCTTAAGGGCCCCTCTGTTTGCATGGAATCTTTAATATCCACTTCTGCCAATTAAAGGATTTATCATTGGTAAGTGCACACCCATTCCAATTAAGAGTTAATTGGATTGGTACCAAATGATCATTATAATTAATTGGGGTTCAAGGATAATAAGATATGGATCTAAGTTTAGAAGACAGGTCCAATTGATCAATGGATATTGATGGAGGGGCCTACTTGTGGACATAGGGAAGTTTAGGGTCTTCATATAATATATTCCTAAGACTGGAGTTCAATTGCATTTATATAGTGGAGTTATTTGCAATTAATTGCGGGCCCGGATTGCACATAAGATGTGGGGTCGCGATGTCCCAGTTGGAGCCAGCTTTCTATGGAATCCCTAGAGGTCCTCACGCTAGCCCAAGATTGGATCATTACTAATTCTATTTGAACTCAAAAGGAAAATTACTATTTCTATTTGAAGACTTCTAATAGTGGTAATAGTAGGAATAGAGAGTTACTAATTATTATGGAAGTTGGACTTCTAATAATAAACAAAGAAGAGGTAGCTTTGAGCTATAAATAAGAGAGGAAGGAGGGTTGGACGTCCCATGCACTATTCCTCCTAGGGATTCACGCCCAGTCCCCCCCCCCCCCCCCAAAGTGCAAGAGTTGCACTACTCTCCTCTTCTCTTTCTTCTAGTTTCTCTTCCAGTTCACCTTGAGTTTCTGGTTAGTTTTTCTCTTGGAGATCCCACCATCTTCCTTGAGAAAAGAGATCTGAGACGGGTCATAGTGTGGAAGATCAAAAGGTCTTGGAGATTCCTATTTGATATGTGAAAGAGTTTCATCATCAAAGGAAGGAACAACTTCTCCATTAGAGAACAACCGAGCTCCATAGGTATGAACTACTTCCTTGTATGTTGTGGATTTCGTGGTTGCTTGTTTGCTGCTGTTTCTATCTTCTAGATAGGGTTTATTACTATACATGTTGATGAGAAAGAGGCCATGGATCCTGGATTGGGTTTTGTAGCCTTCTGGATAGATGATCAATGCATCAAGTTGGTCAAAAGTTTTGAAAGCCTATCCTAGAGGCCCGCCTATTTCCAACAATTTGTATCAGAGTCATACCTCATCTCTAATCATGTTAGATCAGTAGGCCTGTTCTAATCTTTGCATGAGATGCAAAGAAGATAGAGCAAGGGTTGTGTTTGGATCAATTTTTGATGAATTTGCTTGGTTATTAGTAGATTCATGTTTGGATAGTCACAAAAGGTTTAACAATGATGGAAGGATGGTAGGAAGCCATTGGGAGACTTCAGAAGTGTTTTGAAGTCGTTTGGACACGAAACAGAAAAACCCATGTTGCAGGTGTTCGTCAGTCCGGTCAACCAGCCCCGTGCCTGGTCGACCGAGATCTCTAGGTTGGTCCACTCAATAAATCAATCCAAAAACTGTGCAAAAAAAGAAAATATGCAGCGGAAATAAAAACACAAGCACACACCACAAGGACACCAGATTTTTACGTGGAAAACTCTATCCAAGTGAAAAAACCACGGATCCTAACCTGATCTAATCAAGCACTATGAATCTCGCAATTGCAAGAAACTCAGATTTCTTCCCCAGATATCCCCTACCTAAGGACTGAAGTTACCTTGTGTCGCTTCACACTTCAACGACTTCACACCGCTGATTGCAACAGACTCAATCCAGCACTTGACTCCTCAAATCTTCTTGCAAGAAGATAATCTTCTACAAATGATGCAGAAGAACTTGGCTCTAGAGAACTTGGCAGTACAACTCCTTAATAAAACTCTAAAGAGGAATTCTCTCAATTAAATCTCCAAATCAGAACTTGAGAGCTGAGGGATGATTTTAGAATAGCCCTTGAGTCCTTTATATAGCCTCGGATTTGTGCTTAAGTCTTCTAATCATAATCCACTTCATAATATCAAGTTTTCTCAAACTTGCACTCAAAGTCCGGATCAAACTGCACTTTCAGCGCCTAGCTCGCTATAGCGAGCATCACCCTCGCTATAGTGAGGTATGATTCTACCCGGAACTGCTTGCCATTCTCGCTATAGTGAGACTACATACAGTCTCTGAATCCAACTTTATGTCCTAACAGCCTGTTTGACTTTACAATCTCCCCCTTTTGGCAATTCTTGGACAAATCTCCCTAAAACAATACAATATGATCTACTCAAAAGAAAAACCCAAAATACATTGATTTTAACAAAAAAAAATTAGCACTGTAGATCTTGTATGGCCTTTGCTTGAACTTTTCAGATCTTGAATTGCCTTGGCTTGTAAAGCTCCCCCTGGCTTCATTCTTTTCCCCCTGTATTTGTCCATAATTGACAAACAAATATCATCGTGCAGCTTCTGTCAATCTAGATGCAGTAACTCCCCCTGAATGTATCTTCGTAGCAGCATTGGGGGTGGGAGCTGAACCTCCTTGATCAAGGCTTTTTATATGTAGCCACCCACACTTGTGTAGTTTGAGCTCTCAGCACAGTGTGAGCAAACCCCTTTGGCAAATCAGATTTTTTAACCCAAATTTGAGTCGTCTTTGGTGGAGAAAAATTCTTCCACCATTGCTTGATCTTGGGTAGACTTTGCAGCTTTTTGCAATGGAGACGAATGTGTCCTTTCTTTCCACAATGATGACAAGTGGATGTGCGTGCAGTGTGTGGCACATTATTTTTCTTAAAACTACTCGACACGTTAGTAACATGTGCAGCATGTGGAGTAGTATGTGCAACACTTGAAACAAAAATTGTTTTACCTTTAGCATTTGAAGTGGATGCACCATGATCATAACCAAGACCGCTTCTGTCAAAAGGAGACTTCTGACTACACAAAATGTTTGTAAGAGTCTTCAAACCAATGTTCATCTTATTTAACGAAGCTTATTTCACTTCTAACTCAAACAGAGTGATCTTCAATCTTCCTTGCAAGTCTTGATTTTCAGCTTTTACCATCACTATCTCTTTCTTCATATTCACTATTTTTTTTTTTCAGCCTTCTCAAGTTTTTTACCATCAGTAGTCAAATTTTCAGCCATGCAATTTTTCTGACTTTCCAAGAGATGAATATGTTTCTGCGCTTACTCTAATTCAATCTTCAATGCAGAATTTTCTTCTTAAGCAGCCTTGAACTTGATAGTAATCTTGTTGCCATACTTGGTCATCCTGACGCAATCAGCATATGTAGTATGGTATAACTCTTCATAATCATTCTCTTGATCTGACATCTCATTATCATGATCTTCATCAGTTTCATTGTCAAACAAAGACTTTGCCATGAAAGCCACAAACTTGCCATTCATAGTTTTTAAAGAATTAACCTCAGGATCTTTTTCTTCCTCGGAAGATTCCTCATCCCATGTTGTGTTGAGAGCCTTTTGCTTTGTACCCTTTTTCTTTTTGGAACACTCATTAGCATAGTGACCATAGCCTTGGCACTCAAAACACTTTATTCCTTTCGCAGAATCCTTCTTCTCAGATTTAGAACTCTTCCACTTGGCTTGTTCTGACTTCATATACTTCTTGAAGTAATTTAACAATTCAGTCATATCATCTTCGACCTCAGATTCAGAATCAGACCCAATTTTCTTTTCAGATTTCTTTCTTGATTCTGAGTTGGCTTTCAAAGCAATACCTTTCTCTTTAGATTTTCCTTTATCCAAACGGTTTGTTTCAAAGGTCTAAAGATTTCTAACCAGCTCATTGACCTTGAGGGTATCAAGATTCTTATTTTCTTCAACAGCATCAACTTTAGAATCGAACCTCGATGGTAGAGACCTCAGAATTTTCTTGACAATCTTGTTTTCTGAAATTTCCTCACCCAGAATGAAAACAGAATTGACAATATCATTCAGCTTTGCATAAAATTGATCGAAGGCCTCATTTTCTTCCATCACGATGGTTTCAAATTCTTTAGTCAATCTTTGCAATTTAGATTGTTTCACCGTGTCTGTACCCTCATAAACTGTCTCTAAGACTTCCCATGCTTCTTTTGCAGTTTTGCAAGTGGAAATCCTACGAAACTCTTCAGCAGACACTCCATTACATATACCATTCATGGCTTTGTTATTACAATTGGAGGTATGCTTATCATCCTTAGATCATTGGGCTTTAGGTTTAGGAATAGTTTTCCCATCAGCCACAATTGTTGGTTTGGAGTAGCCCTCCTCAACAATATCCCAAACATCATCATCAATGGACTTAAGGAACCCAATCATCCTTTGCTTCCAATAGGCATAATTAGAACCATCTAGCAAAGGGGGTTTTGAAGTTGATGTCCCTTCTCGATTGAGTACCATTCTAGAAATCTCTTAAAATCAAACACAGCAATTTAGTGCAACCTGCTCTGATACCAAGTGAGAGTTTAAGGTGTGAGATCTCTAGATTGGTCCACTCAATAAATCAATCCAAAAAGTGTGCAAAAACAGAAAATATGAAGCGGATATAAAAACACAAGCACACACCACAAGGACACCAGATTTTACTTGGAAACCCCTAACCAGGTGAAAAACCACGGATCCGAACTGGATCTAATCAAGCACTATGAATCTCACAATTACAAGAAACTCAGATTTCTTCCCCAGATATCCCCTAACTAAGGACTGAAGTTACCTTGTGTTGTTTCACGCTTCAACAACTTCACACCGCTGATTGCAACAGACTCAATCCAGCACTTGACACCTCAAATCTTCTTGCAAGAAGATAATCTTCTACAAATGATGCAAAAGAACTTGGCTTTAGAGGACTTGGCAGCACAACTCCTTAATAAAACTCTAGAGAGGAATTCTCTCAATTAAATCTCTAAATCAGAACTTGAGAGGTGAGGGATGATTTTAGAAAAGCCCTTGAGTCCTTTATATAGCCTTGGATTCGTGCTTAAGTCTTCTAATCATAATCCACTTCAGAATATGAAGTTTTCTCAAACTTCCACTCAGAGTCCGGATCAAACTACAATTTCAGCGCCTAGCTTGCTATAGCGAGCATCACCCTTGCTATAGCGAGGTATGATTCTGCCCGGAACTGCTTGCCATTCTCGCTATAGCGACAATCAGTCTCGCTATAGCGAGACTACATACTATCTCTGAATCCAACTTTATGTCCTGACAGCCTATTTGACTTTATAAGTTAAATCAATCCTAGGGCTTGTTGGTCAGGTCCAGAGAGTTTCCAAATCTAAGCATGTCAAAAAAAAAAAAAAAAAAAGTTTAGATGTCGATTACAAGATTACAAAATCTTTTGTGTCATCGCTTTAGATTAGAAACGTGATAACACTCAATGCTTATAAAATTTATTTCATACAAATGTTCTCTTAAGGGCCCCACTGTTTGCATGGATTGAATTCTTAAGAATTTATTATCAAGTGAATCACACCGATGATCATTAAAGAGTACGAGTGATGAAAGATTTAAGAATTGAGTTGTAGACAGGAGCAAATTGCTTTGATAGAATGATATCTCGGATTTTATTGTTTCATTATGGGGATGTTATTTGATGACCATTTATATATTTCTACTCTTATTTCTGGGGCAGTATATATATACAAAAGCCTAGAAATTCAATTCAACATGTGTCAATTGCCAAAGTTAGCTTCTGTGACTTCTTTCTCTCCGTTCAAATCATATGAAAGATCACTAGATATGGGCTACAAGAAAAAATGGAAATATTGATTCTTTCATTTTATTTTATGTTAAATAGATACGGAAAGGTCTTCCGGCTCTATTCGGACACTCACGTAGCTTTACCGCTGCTTGCATGGGCGGTAAACTCGCATTTTCCAGTTTTCCTCCACTCTGAGAGGAGGAAAACTGGCAATTGCAGCATTATCGCTGCTCTCATTGACATTAAACTGCATTTCCAAGTGTTCCTCCGCTCTGAGAGGGGGAAAACTCGCAATTACAGCTTTACTGCCACTATCATCAGCAGTAAAGTCGATTTTCCAGTTTTCCTCCGCTCTGAGAGGAAAACTGAAAATTGTAAAAATGCTGCCGGTACATATGGCGAAAATCTTTCAATCTGATTTTTTATCATCTTCTCCCTTCTTTTGCTTGTTGGTGGGTCATGCGTCGTGGCTTCGTTCCACAAAATGAAGGATGGACGTGTGTGAATAACAATTGGGTGAAATAATATCAACTTACAACAAAAACACAATAAATCGTAGATTTACTGTACCGGTAAAGTGAAGTAAAAAATCAATTAAAGAGTGAACAAAAGTAAGGGTGTAGTAGAATTAAAAGGTGAGCGAGTAGGATTTTTATTTTTCCTCCTAAAAAGAATTGTTGTATTTTTTTTTAAGGGAGCTCATGGATTGGGCTTTGGGCATGGGGTTGTGTTATTAAAAGATGGGTTGTGCTCAGGTTTTTTTATTTATTTATTTGCACTTTGTGGTTGAGAGCCGGAATCCTCTCCCGGCCCAAATTTATATATACAAATATATATACACACATACATATACATAATTATACGTAAATATATCTATATATCTATTTGTTTATGAGGGAGGGAGGGAGCAGTAATGCAGAGGCTCAAAACCATGACCTCTCATAGAAGGTGATATGACCAGAGCAGCTGAGCTATCCTAGGACATGGTAAGTAGCTCATTTTTCTGTTATATAGGTCTAACATAGGTGGGGCTCGGGCTTCATGATTTCCTTGAGGCCAAGGTTCGGGCCAACAACTTCAGGCCGGACTCATGCTTGGGCCAGGGTTAGGCACCAAGTTTAGAAGTGGCCGCTGTACATTCCTCGGAATGGCCGTGCCTCGTCAATGAAGTCCCCTAGTCATTTTTATCATTCACCGGCATGAGAGAGTATGCATCTTTTTAACCTTTTTTTTTTGGAAGAGATGGTATTCGAATCCTAATATTTTTTTTTATTTCACCCTCTCCTTTTAATGTCTCTCGTATAAGCCATTCACTTTGCTTAACAAGCAAAGTAAGCTTACCAAAATTGTTACCTTAAAAAATCAGAGATCCTATTATCTGAGATTGTGAAAATAAGTGAAACCAACAAAATCTTCATTTCAACAGGACAACAAGAAAAAAGAAACCCTATACTCACAAACATGCCCTAGTACTCGATACATCACTGCTGTTCTGTGCATTTAAACAACTATGGGCTGTTTTGCCACGGTCCTAAGTCGTTATCGAGCTTGACTTGACAAGTTCCATCAGTCCTAGGGCTTGTTGGTCAGGTCTAGAGAGTTTCCAAATCTAAGCATGTCAAAAAAAAATGAAAGTTTAGATGCTGATTACATGATTACAAAATCTTTTGTGTGATCGCTTTAGATTAGAAACGTGATAACACTCAATGCTTGTAAAATTTCTTTCATACAAGTATTCTCTTAAGGGCCCCTCTGTTTGCATGGAATTGAATTCTTAAGAATTTATTATCAAAGTGAATCACACCGATGATCATTAAAAAGTACGAGTGATGAAAGATTTAAGGATGGAGTTGTAGACAGGAAAAAATTGCTTTGATAGAGTGATATCTCGGATTTTATTGTTTCATTATGGGGATGTTATTTGATGACCATTTATATCTTTCTACTTTTATTTCTAGGGCAGTATATATATACAAAAGCCAAGAAATTCAATTCAACATGTGTCAATTGCCAAAGTCAACTTGTGTGATTTTCTTCTCTCCGTTCACATCATATGGGAGTTCACCAGATATGTGCTTGGTGAAAAAATGGAACTATTGATTCTTTCATTTTATTTTATGTTAATTGGAAAAGGAAAGGTTTTGCGACTTTATTAGGACACTCACGCAGCTTTACCCCTGCTTGCATGGGCGGGTAAACTCGCATTTTCCAGTTTTCCTCCACTTTGAGAGGAGGAAAACTGGCAATTGCACCTTTACAGTCGCTCTCATCGGCAGTAAACTTGATTTTCCAGTTTTTCTCCGCTCTGAGAGGAGGAAAACTGGCAATTGCAGCTTTATCGCGACTCTCATCCTCGGTAAAATCTATTTTCCTGTTTTCTTTCGCTCTGAGAGGAGGAAAACTGGAAATTGTAGAAATGCTGCCGTTACATATTGAGGAAATCTTTCAATCCGATTTTTTATCATTTTTTCCCTTTTTTTGCTAGTTGTTAGGTCATGGGTCGTGGCTTGGTTCCACAAAATGAAGGATGGACAAGTGTAAATAACAATTGGGTGAAATAATATCAAATCACAACAAAAACACAATAAATCTTAGATTTACTGTACCGGTGAAGTGAAGTAAAAGATCAATTAAAGAGTGAACAAAGTAAGGGTGTAGTAGAATTAAAAGGTGAGAGAGTAGGATTTTTATTTTTCCACTTAACAAGAATTGTTTTTTTTTTAAGGGAGCTCGTGGATTGGGGTTTGGGCATGGGGTTGTGTTATTAATAGATGGGCCGTGCTCAGGTTTTTTTATTTATTTATTTGCACTTAGTGGTTAAGAGCCGGAATCCTCTCCCGGCCCATATTTATATATACAAATATATATATACACACTTACGTATACATACTTATACATAAATATATATATATATATATCTATTTGTTTATGAGGGAGGGAGGGAGCAGGAATGCGGAGGCTCAAAACCATGACCTCTCACAAAAGGTGATAAGACCAGAGCAGCTGAGCTGTCCTAGGACATGGTAAGAAACTCATTTTTCTGTTCTATAGGTCTAACATAGGTGGGGCTCGGGCTTCATGATTTCCATGCTGCCAGGGTTCAGGCCAACAGCTTCAGGCCAGACTCATGCTTGAGCGAGGGATTGGCTTCTAGTTTAGAAGTGGCCGTTGGACATTCCTCAGAATGGTCGTGCCTCGTCAATGAACACCCCTAGTCTTTTTTATCATTCACCGACATGAGAGAGTATATGTCTTTTTAACCTTTTTTTATGGAAGAGATGGTGTTCGAATCCTAATATTTTTTTTATTTCACCCTCTCCTTTTAATGTCTCTCGTATTAGCCCTTCACTTTACCTAACAAGCAAAGTAAGCTTACCAAAATTGTTACCTTAAAAAACCAGATATCCTAATAACTGAGATGGCGAATATAAGTGAAACCAACAAAATCTTCATTTCAACAGGTCAACAAGAAAGAAGAAATCCTATACTCACAAACATGCCCTAGTAGTCGATACATCACTGCTGTTCTGTGCATTTGAACAACTATGGGGTGTTTCGCTGCGGTCCTAAGTCGTTATTGAGCTTGACTTGACTAGTTCCATCAGTCCTAGGGCTTGTTGGTCAGGTCTAGACAGTTTCCAAATCCAAGCATGTAAAAAAAGATAAAATAAAGTTTAGCTGTTGATTACATGATTACAAAGTCTTTTGTATCATCGCTTTAGATTAGAAACGTGATAACACTCAATGCTTATAAAATTTCTTTCATTCAAGTGTTCTCTTAAGGGCCCCTCTGTTTGCATGGAATTGAATTCTTAAGAATTCATTATCAAGTGAATCACTCCAATGATCATTAAAGAGTACGAGTGATAAAAGATTTAAGGATGGGGTTGTAGAGAGGAGCAAATTGCTTTGATTGAGTGATATCTTGGATTTTATTGTTTCATTATGTGGATGTTGTTTGATGACCATTTATATATTTTCGGATTTTATTGTTTCATTAGGGGGATGTTATTTGATGACCATTTATATATTTTTACTTTTATTTCTTGGGCAGTATATATATTCAAAAGCCTAGAAATTCAACTCAACATGTGTCAATTACCAAAGTCAGCTTCTGTGATTTCTTTCTCTCCGTTCAAATCATATGGAAGGTCACCAGATATGGGCTACAAGGAAAAACGGTACTATTGATTCTTTCATTTTATTTTATATTAAATGGAAACGGAAAGGTCTTGCGGCTCTATTCGGACACTCACGCAGCTTTACCGCTGTTTGCATGGGCGATAAACTCGCATTTTCCAATTTTCCTCCACTCTGAGAGGAAAACTGGCAATTTCAGCTTTACCGCAGCTCTCATCAGTGGTAAACTGGATTTTCAAGGTTTCCTCCGCTCTAAGAGGAGGAAAACTGGCAATTGCAGCTTTACCGCGGCTCTCATCAACGGTAAAGTCGATTTTCCAATTTTCCTCTGCTCCGAGAGGTGGAAAACTAGAAATTGCAGAAATGCTGCTGGTACATATGGCGGAGATCCTTCAATTCGATTTTTTATCATTTCTTTTCCTTCTTTTGCTTGTTGGTGGGTCATGGGTTGTGGCTAGGATCCACAAAATGAAGGATGGACGTGTGTGGATAACAATTGGGTGAAATAATATTAAATCACAACAAAAACACAATAAATCATAGATTTATTGTACCAGTAGAGTGAAGTAAAAGATCAATTAAAGAGTGAACAAAAGTAAGGATGTAGTAGAATTAAAAGGTGAAAGAGTAGGATTTTTATTTTTCCTCTTAACAAGAATTTTTTTTTTTTAAGGGAGCTCCTGGATTAGGCTTTGGGCATGGGGTTGTTTTATTAATAGATGGGTCGTGCTCGCGTTTTTTTATTTATTTATTTGCACTTAGTGGTTGAGAGCCGGAATCCTCTCCCGGCCCAAATTTATATATACAACTATATAGACACACACGTACGTATACATACTTATACATAAATATATATATATATATATTTGTTTATGAGGGAGGGAGGGAGCAGTAATGCGGAGGCTCAAAACCATGACCTCTCACAAAAGGTGATATGACCAAAGTAGCTGAGTTGTCCTAGGACATGGTAAGAAACTCATTTTTCTGTTCTATAGGTCTAACATAGGTGGGGCTTGGGCTTCATGATTTCCTTCTGGCCAACAACTTCAGGCCGGACTCATGCTTGGGCCAGGGTTTGGCTTCTAGTTTAGAAGTGGCCGTTGGGCATTCCTCGGAATGGTCGTGCCTCGTCAATGAACACCCCTAGTCTTTTTTATCATTCACCGACATGAGAGAGTATACGTCTTTTTAACCTTTTTTTATGGAAGAGATGGTGTTCGAATCCTTTTTTTTTTATTTCACCCTCTCCTTTTAATATCTCTCGTATTAGCCCTTCACTTTACTTAACAAGCAAAGTAAGCTTACCAAAATTGTTGCCTTAAAAAACCAGAGACCCTAATATTTGAGATTGCAAATATAAGTGAAACCAGGAAAATCTTCATTTCAAAAGGGTAACAAGAAAAAATAAATCCTATACTCGCAAACATGCCCTAGTAGTCGATACATCGCTGTTGTTTTGTGCATTTTTACAACTATGGGGTGTTTTGCTGCGGTCCTAAGTAGTTATCGAGCTTGACTTCACCAGTTCCAACAAAGCTAGGGCTTGTTGGTCAGGTCCAGAGAGTTTCCAAATCTAAGCATGTCAAAAAAAAAAAAAAAAAAAAGTTTAGTTGTTGATTACATGATTACAAAATCTTTTGTGTCATCGCTTTATATTAGAAACGTGATAGCACTCAACGCTTACAAAATTTCTTTCATACAAGTGTTCTCTTAAGGGCCCCTCTGTTTGCATGGAATTGGATTCTTAAGAATTTATTACCAAGTGAATCACACCGATGATCATTAAAGAGTACGAGTGATGAAAGATTTAAGGATAGAGTTGTACACAGGTGCAAATTGCTTTGATAGATTTTTCGGATTTTATTTTTCATTATGGGGATGTTATTTGATGACCATTTATATATTTCTACTTTTATTTCTTGGGCAGTATATATATACAACAGCCTAGAAATTCAATTCAACATGTGTCAATTGCCAAAGTCAGCTTGTGTGATTTTCTTCTCTCCGTTCGCATCATATGGGAGTTCACCAGATATCTGCTTCATGAAAAAATGGAACTATTGATTCTTTCATTTTATTTTATGTTAATTGGAAAGGGAAAGGTCTTTCGACTTTATTCGGACACTCACGCCGCTTTACCGCTGCTTGCATGGGCGGTAAACTCGTATTTTCCAGTTTTCCTCCACTCTGAGAGGAGGAAAACTGGCAATTGCAGCTTTGCCGCCGCTCTCATCGGCGGTAAAGTTGATTTTCCAATTTTCCTCTGCTCCAAGAGGTGGAAAACTGGAAATTGCAGAAATGCTGCCGGTACATATGGCGCAAATCTTTCAATCCGATTTTTTATCATTTTTTTCCTTCATTTGCTTGTTGGTGGGTCATGGGTCGTGGCTTGGATCCACAAAATGAAGGATGGACGTGTGTGAATAACAATTGGGTGAAATAATATCAAATCACAACAAAAACACAATAAATCATAGATTTATTGTACCGGTGAAGTTAAGTAAAAGATCAATTAAAGAGTGAACAAAAGTAAGGGTGTAGTAGAATTAAAAGGTGAGAGAGTAGGATTTTTATTTTTCCTCTTAAAAAGAATTGTTTTTTTTTTTTTTTAAGGGAGCTCATGCTTGGGCCAGGGTTAGGCTTCTTGTTTAGAAGTGGCCGTTGGACACTCCTCAGAATGGTCGTGCCTCGTCAATGAACACCCCTAGTATTTTTTATCATTCACCGACATGAGAGAGTATACGTCTTTTTAACCTTTTTTTATGGAAGAGATGGTATTCGAATCCTAATAATTTTTTTTATTTTACCCTCTCCTTTTAATGTCTCTCGTATTAGTCCTTCGCTTTACTTAACAAGCAAAGTAAGCTTACCAAAATTGTTACGCTACAAAACCAGAGATCCTAATATCTAAGATTGTGAATATAAGTGAAACCGGCAAAATCTTCATTTCAACAGGACAACAAGAAAAAAGAATTCTATACTCGCAAACATGCCCTAGTAGTCGATACATCGCTGTTGTTCTGTACATTTGAACAACTATGGGGTGTTTCGCTGCGGTCCTAAGTCGTTATTGAGCTTGACTTGACTAGTTCGATCAGTCCTAGGGCTTGTTGGTCAGGTCTAGAGAGTTTCCAAATCTAAGCATGTCAAAAAAGAAAATAAAGTTTAGATGTTGATTTCATGATTACAAAATCTTTTGTGTCATAGCTTTAGATTAGAAACGTGATAACACTTAATGCTTATAAAATTTCTTTCATATAAGTGTTCTCTTAAGGGCCCCTCTGTTTGCATGGAATTGGATTCTTAAGAATTTATTATCAAGTGAATCACATCGATAATCATTAAAGAGTACGAGTGATGAAAGATTTAAGGATGGAGTTGTAGACAGGAGCAAATTACTCTAATAGAGTGATATCTCGGATTTTATTGTTTCATTATGGGGATGTTATTTGATGGCCATTTATATATTTCTACTTTTATTTCTGGGGTAAAAGCCTAGAAATACAATTTAACATGTGTCAATTGGCAAAGTCAGCTTGTGTGATTTTCTTCTCTCCATTCACATCATATGGGAGTTCACCAGATATCTGCTTGATGAAAAAATGGAACTATTGATTCTTTCATTTTATTTTATGTTAATTGGAAAGGGAAAGGTCTTTCGACTTTATTCGGACACTCACGCTGCTTTACCGCTGCTTGCATGGGCGGTAAACTCGTTTCCTCCACTCTGAGAGGAGGAAAACTGGCAATTCCAGCTTTACAGCCGCTCTCATCGGCGGTAAAGTCGATTTTCTAGTTTTCCTCCCCTCTGTGAGGAGGAAAACTGGAAATTGCAGAAATGTTGTCGGTACATATGGCGGAAATCTTTCAATCTGATTTTTTATCATTTTTTCACTTCTTTTGCTTGTTGGTGTGTCATGGGTCGTCGCTTGGTTCCACAAAATGAAGGATGGACCTGTGTGAATAACATTTGGGTGAAATAGTATCAAATCACAATAAAAACACAATAAATCGTAGATTTAATGTACAGGTGAAGTGAAGTAAAAGATCAATTAAAGAGTGAACAAAAGTAAGGGTGTAGTAGAATTAAAATGTGAGAGAGTAGGATTTTTATTTTCCTCTTAACAAGAATTGTTTTTTTTTTTAAGGGAGCTCATGGATTGGGCTTTGGGCATGGGGTTGTGTTATTAATAGATGGGCCGTGTTCAGGTCTATTTATTTATTTATTTGCAGTTAGTGGTTGAGAGCCGAAATCCTCTCCCGGCCCAAATTTATATTTACAAATATATATATATATATATATATATACACTTTCATTGAAAAGGGTTTCAATTGAAAAGGGTATAAATTTACAATCACTTTCATTGAAAAGGGTATAAATTGATTGCCTCTTGTACATCCTATCTCTTTTAAGAAGCCCTTTTTCTTTTTTAAGAAACTTTAAGTTAACACCTCTCACCCCCACAACTCATCATCATCATCAAATCAATAACACAACCCCCATTGAAATTTACCACATGAATTCTCCTTCACCATTTTAAACTATATACCTTGAGCCAAATCTTCGGATAGATTGCACTTCTTTATCTATCTTACTTCTTGCATCCATATTATCTTTTGCCTCCTTTTTTTCTAACTTTAGGTTAAACACTCACAATTGAAAATGTTAAATTTGCTTGTGTTCTAAATTTCTCATGTCCTAGTTTCCATAAATAATGCAACTCCTATGATGACATCCAAATTCAAGAAGATCAAACTCTTGTTAGATCGCATTTGGCTGCATTTGTTTCTAGTGAAAAACCACCCTTTTTTCTATTAATTGAAAACAAGTGTACCTACAAAATTCTAAAGAAATGATGTAGTTCCAAAGTTACACATCATCCTTCACCAATGCCTTTTCCCCCCTCTGTTGAATAGGAAGAAAGAAGTTAAGGAGGAGAAAAGGAGGCACAAAGGAGAATGAGGGGACGGGTGGGGCACAAGAAGGGAACAAAACTGTTACAGTGGAACAGAGCCAATTACGAAAGATTGGCAACATAGTCCACATTTTGCATGATCAAAATGATCAAAATCACACATCTCTCAGAGTATCAAAAAGATGGCCACCCTTATAAGAGACCAAAAGTTACAAAAGCATCTGTAGCATGGTCCACAGTTTGCATGAAATCTCTGCATGTCCACTAGGGTTGACTACCCAGTCGAGAAGGGGGGAAATGGATGGACTGCGTTAAGGGTTGATTCAATGCAAAAAACAAGTATAGTGCATGAATATTAACCATTTTAGGATGTGAAGGAAATGGAAAGAAGATGAAGAAGCTCCAGTCAATCACCATTTTGCAATAAAGAAAAAGAAGAGTGACAAGAAGAATACCTCCGCCTGATAAATAAGTCGAATCTTGATGCTACAATCCAATAGGTTGGAAAACGACTTTCGGGACCACCTCAATGACCTTTTGAGGAAGGAGAAAAGGAAACTGGCAAGGGGAAAGGGCGAAAAAGATGGATGGGAAGAAGGGGAAAATAGGGGAAGTAGGGTTTCGGAGGACCTTTATGGGGTTGAAAGTGACGACGACGTCATCATACGTTTCGATCTGTAATAAATAAATAAAAAACGGAAGTGGTCCCACCGTGCCAAATTGACCAGTGGCCCATTTTTCGATTAATGGCAGTCTAAGGTCCTTTTTGGGGTAGTTTTCTCTAAAAAACATGATTGATAAATGTTTTAATCTTACAAGTGGGAACAACTCTCGTTGGAGCAAATTTAGGGCCATCGCATTTACTAGGAGGGCATTCATTTTGAACGACTCATATTTTCATACCAACGTGGAGTTTCAATCCTTCTACTCACCTATTTTCTTGGTTTTGATTAGTAAGGCTTTTTCTTTAAAAGGAAAGAAAAACAACAACAAACAAAGGAAAAGGGAGGAAAATGAGAAAACACTCCACTCCCGGCCAAAAGGATAGTAGAAGCCCTCGCCCAATCTACATCCCGTTGTCATAGTTACAAAACTTAGCAAGCATGTGCGCATGCTCATTTAGGCTCATGAGGATATAATCAGAGTCAACAAATCAAAATAAAGAAGTCAAAATCTTTAATGTCTAAAACAATACCATTTCTTGAGTGTTTATCAAAACACGGACTTTGTCAAAATCATTTCTCCTTACCTTTTCTTGGTGAGATAATCAAACAATCCATCTTCCACTCTTTCCCTCTCCTCCATCTCTTTCTTGGATGTTGGATACTATCAGGCTCTCTCACTCACCCATGCTACAGTGACACAAGTAAAACTCCAAAGCCAGCCCCGCCCTTTATAATATAAATCATTCAAAATGAATCTCATGTTGTTACGTAAGATTAAAAAAAATCTGGTTTTTAAATAGTGGGAAACACCTTAAGATTCAACATATGATTTAAAATGCATTTAAAAATTAATTATTTTCAATCGTATGGTTTATAATGTATTTAAAAAATAAATTATTTTCAATCTAATGGTGCGTCCAATTCCTTTTGGAATAACATATGGCCACATTTCATAGAATAGAAGGGCGTCTATTTTCAATGGCTTATATTTTTAAAAGGTGCCCTCGTTGTAGAATTTAAATTGTTTCACTAGAGCGTGTTGTGAGTTGGAATTAGACTTGAAATTTTAAAAAAATGCAAAAGGAGTATTTTTTATTTATTTATTTTTTTTTTTGGAAAAAACTCAAAAAATATAGAACTTCTGGTTCATTTTTAAAAATGTACATAAAGAATTAAATCTTTCAAAAAAGCATAAAAGTTTTCCACAATTCTTCGATCTACCCTCTCCAAAATTTTCTTCGAGGAGTGACAAAATACCCTTCCCATATGACAAATTTTGATGATCATAACCAGTTAATGGAGCTTTTTTTTAGTCTTGGAAACCCTTTTTTTTAACCATCCATGCATAAAGGTAATTAAAGTGGGCGTAATTAGGTCATTTGGGCTGGACTCGACCATTTCTCTTAAATGATCTATTAAAGAAAAATTTAGAAAAATTACATAAGGGTATTGAAAGAAGGTAGTGTCTATTGGTACACAAAACTTAACTCTTCCCACTCAAGAAATTTGAATTTTTCTATTACAATTTTATCCATTTATGAAATGACCAAAATGTACATTCTCCCACCAAAACTCAAAAAAAATAAAAACTCTCTTTCCACACACAAAACCATCTCACTCCCCATCTCATTCTCCCACCCATCTCACTCACCCTTTCTCTCACACAATGTTCCTCTTCCTCCATCTTCTTCCCCTCTTCTCCCTCACACATCAGTCCCTCACACAACATTCCCTTCTCTTGGGCAGCTCATATTCCTCCATCTCCTTCATCTTTCTCCCTTCTTGTACTCACTACTTTTTCCCATCAATCTCAAACATTTAACTCTCTAGTGCAATGGGGAACGAAAACAACAATCAAATGGTGCCTTTTAATCAGAGAGTAGCAGTGGAAAGGTTTGTATTCTGTATTTTTTTTCCTTTTTTGCCAATTTTTTGAAGTTCTAAACTCTAAGATCGGGATGCAGTTTGTGATATGCTCGATCTTTCAGGTCCAAACAGAGTTGGAATATTCGACAAAATATTAGCGAACATTTATTATAACATTTGGAACTTGTAAACTGAACAGTTTAACTTATGTTCAGATTTGTTATACCGTACATATGTGATTTGTTCGGTCATTCAATTTCGAACAACTCTGTACAGACCCTTTTTCATTTCTTTTTCTACACTGTAGGTTTCTACTCAAGAAAGTCAAGCTGGATCAGAATGTGTGATGGATTAGACCAGTGAGGACCTATCTTGTGGCCTCACATCTGGTTGCTCTTCCCCAATAGGTTGTTCTTGAATATCCTCTGATTCAAAGTCCGAGACCTCCGGTTCTTCTACTCGTAGGTGACGTCTCCTATTTGAAGCTGTCGGTCGCACTCTAGAATTGCTTGGTTGACCCATATTTGAAATATAGTCTAAAGTTTTTGTAGAATAAAAAGGAGTAAACATTCATTAGTGGACAAACCAAAATTACTCAATTGCAGTTTGTTTAGTCCTGAAAATTTTAACGACCTCCCAAATGTTTGGTCAATAAAGTTCGAACAGTGCGGTATAGTGTTCGGTGCGTAACTTCAGGACATACATGTGAATGTTCGGTGCATAACTTCGGCACATACAGTGTGATTGTTCAGCCTCTGCCTTTTGTAAAAATAAAAAAAATAAAAAATAAAAAAAACGAATACCGCAACCAAGAACTATGCATGATTTAATAAAAAACAACTAACATTGTTTGTAAATTATTACAATGAATGAATATCTATCCCCCATAACAATTTTATATGCGAACACACCCATCTAAGGCGGCCTATCTACACATTCTCCAAATGCAATAGGTTTAGGATATGGTGAAGAAGAAGGAAGATGTTACCTTTGGAAGAGGAGATGGTGAAGAGAAAGGAAGGTGGTGAAGACGTACGGAGAGAAGACGCACAACATGGGGAGACGATGCACACCGAATGGGCTCATGTGTGTGGGATGTGTGTAGGGAGAAAGGGGAAAAAGAAAGAGTGAATTATTTGGGGATATTGAGTGTGTAGAAAGTAACATAAAAACTCTCAAATTTTTATATTGTGCGTAGAGAGAAATTGTGTGGAAAGAGATAAATCTTGTGTGTCACTAGAATCTCCTTCGAAAGAATTGTGGATAGCAAAAGGAGAGTCAAGAGTGCTAGGCCGACGGTAATTCTCATCATAGAAATGCCCACAAGTAAATCACTGGCTTTACCTGCTGCTTCTCTTTCCTCCAAGTCCAGCCCAACCCATCCTCTTTCGTTTTTATCCCCGAGGGGTAGCTTAATTGGCTTAGGACCATGGTTTACACCCGAAGGTTGTGAATTTGAAACTACACCACCATATTGGAGCTACAAGAAAATTTTACCTGGCTTTTTTTCTCTGAGTCCGTAGGAATTATTCGGGCGGGCAGGAACCGCGCGCTGTGAATTTAAAAAAAAAAAAAAAGGGAGTCTGGGTTGACCCGCCACACGTCATGTTAAAAACAGGTTAGTCGGATACGAATTGAGAATTGAGCCGAACCCTAAATCACCGCTACACGCGACCCGGTTGCCTCCACTACGTGCTAAAGTGCGTTAGCTTCGTCTGTGCTGGTTTCTCCAAGTGAAAAACCAATTAGAGGAAGTGAAGTAGTTGGTCTTCTTCTCTGTTTGTTTTCCTTCTGCAAAGACAAAGAGACTCTCTTTCTCAATAACATCAGAAGCTGTGTAGATAGAGAAGACAAGATGTCTCTGGAAAGCAACAGCAGCTTTGAAGTTGAAGTGGGTACAGAATTCATTGGAGCAGGATGCAACCGAATCGTCAATAACGTTTCCTGGGGCGCCTGTGACTTAGTCTCCTTTGGCTCTCAAAACGCAGTCGCCATCTTCTGTCCCAAGGTCTCTCTCAGGCATTTCTACAAACACTTTGCACCCTTTCTTCCTCTCTCTGTAGATATGCTGTTCTTTATGATTGAATTTCCAATATTTTGCAGAGTGCCCAGATTTTGACTACACTTCCTGGGCATAAGTCCATTGTCAACTGTACTCAGTGGATTCCCAGTACTAAAGATGCATTCAAAGGTATTTCTTGTGCAGTTTTGTTTTCTTTACTGCAACAAGATTAACTTTATTAATAGATAAGAAAGATTGCAAACAAGACAAGACAAGACAGAAGAACAATGCAACAGAAACATGCTACCTAGTCTCAGCAGTAGATGGAGAAACTCTATCCGCCCCAAGCTTTGCAAGAGAGTTTGCTATTTTGTTAGCAGCCATACTAACATTGATGAGAGCTAATATTACAGGAAGAGACCAACTTCTTGATTTATTGAAAATAATAGTAGATCTTCCAATTCCAATCAATGGGAATTTTATTTTAGATTTTACTAGGTACGGTGACTGGCATGAATTGTAAAGAAAGAACAAGTGAGCATTGGGAAGAAATGCACACTGATCTACATGGTTGGTGTCTTTGTTTGGTTACCTCGTCCATGGGAGAATAGGATGATAGAGTTCAATTAATTCAGGTACAGCAAGAGGTTGCGCCTATAAGGTGTGCTATGTAAGTGTCACAACCTTAATCTTGAGCAAGGGAGGAAAGTTTTGATTTTCCATACACACACTGTATGGGACAAGACAATTGATGGTTCCTTGCCATCTAATTAGTGACAGGCTTCGATGAATTTTCAAAAAATAACTCTGATGGTGCTTTGTTTGGTGGTCCCTTAGGCAGTTTCAATCCATTCACATGACTGCCGTGGAGATGGCATCTCCTTGGATGGCCCCTTTTCTCGATGGTCCTATTCTCGGTGCAAAAATGTGAGCATCCACATTTGTGCATCGTATGCCTATTTTGTTGGCCCGTGTTATTGCCCTGCTTTGGAAGTTTCCTTCTCCTAATGAGAAGTGAAGGGCTGGTGTTTGGTAGGAAACTGGCCAGAAAAATTTGCTGAAGCAAACTGAGTCTTTCTTTTTTCTAAAGTCTGTCCCCACCTTGCATTGTCAGAAAATGGGATTTCACCTAATCCTTATCCTCCATGCACTCTCTCATACCCTCTACTATTCTTTCCTACAGGCCCATTTAAGGCTCCTCTTAAGAAAATCTTTCTTTTCATCAGTTGGATTTTCTTGTATTAGACTGTCCATCTCCTCCCAAAATTGTCTTTTAACAGGTTCATCTAATTTGTTTTGGGGTGTATGGGAACTAATGATATGTATTATATCTTCCTCCGACACTTTTTTAATTGCCATAAGTCTATCACTGAATCTCTTTAGCCTCACAATGTTTTCTTTCAAAGCATTATCTACTATTATGCCTACTCCGTTTCTGGAATTGTGCTTTCCTATGTGGTAGAGTCTGTAGGTATTGATGAGCTCCTTAGCTTTATCCCCGTTACACTTTGTTTTTGCAGACAAGCTACATTAATTCTTTTCCTTTTCATTGTATCGACTAACTCCTTGCTCTTCCTTGTCAAAGTTTTTATATTTCAAGTAGCAAGTCAAGCACGAAGTTTGAGAATAAGGACATCCACAGAGCTTAAAATCCAACTAATGATGCAGGCATCATGAGTTTCCATTGGTCCACTTTCGTAGTTGTAGGATCTCCAGGTTTTGGAGATAATCCATCAATGCGGCCCTACACCTCTTTCTCTTTAACTGACATGTGAAACTGAAATTCCTGGGAAAAATATCGTTTCCATCACTAATTGGGAAAATTTTCTGATTTCACAATAGTAGCTATGACAGAGTTATGAAACAACTTTCAGCATAGAACACAATAGAAGATATATCTCTGATCAAATAGTCAAACAAGGTTCAATAACAAATCAGTGGTAATCCAAAAAATAAATTTTGCCTCAATCCAAGCTCCAAGAAGATCTTGAGTCAAAGGAATAGTCCCAGACG
This sequence comes from Persea americana, assembly GCA_029852735.1. Classification (NCBI taxonomy): domain Eukaryota; kingdom Viridiplantae; phylum Streptophyta; class Magnoliopsida; order Laurales; family Lauraceae; genus Persea; species Persea americana. The sequence continues at coordinate 52,795,113 of CM056814.1, read as the reverse complement.
ACTTTGCCGAAATACAGTCCCAAAAAAAGGCAGTTGAACTAGCTGGTGATTTTGGAAGGCCCACAAATCTGGTCAGATTATAGTTAAATCTTGATCAGACATCAAAGAGGGATGGGTTGTTCTAAATCAACTTGGAACTGAAGTTTGAAGTCAAATCTCACAAAATCCACAGACTTCGACTGTTCAGATGAGAGACTGGAAAAAAAAATTCCGATCAGAAAAATGCATGAAAGACCTAGCTTAGATGATCAGGAAATTCCCAAAAAAATCTCTTAAGAACCTCTTAGTGGAAGATGACCCTTCTTCAATACGTTTTGCAGTTAAAGATGATCTCCCGGTGGGCCCCACTGTGTCCGACGATTAGCCAAACAGTAACAATTTGCATGATAATAATACTTCTTGCTTGGACAGGATCAAATCCTTTGATGATGGTGGGGAACAGCCTCAAAATCTTAGATCTTAGATTCTTGCAGCCACACAAAGGAAGAGAAAACCACAAATGTCCAGGCTCTCTACAGTAGAGGTTCTGAGGAGACTAGTTGTGACTGCAAAATCTCTTTCAGTGAGATTGTGAACTCTAATGCGTGGGCCTCACTCAATTCTTGGCTTTGATACCATGACAAAGCCCTCAATAGACAGTAAAACATAAGAGAGAGAGAGAGAGAGAGAGAGAGAGAGAGAGAGAGAGATGATTTTGGTGCAAAATTGTGTGTCCTCCATTTAGTGAGAACATCCCTGTTCATATCCATTATATGAGATCGTTGAGCAACAATTACAGCCCTATGAATCCCATTGATAGGCGTAATTAGATACTGGCTACTGACAAATATAATCTAATATTCTAATAGACAAGTGTACAGTGTTATGCATTATGGTGTACAAGAGGTGTATTGATTGAGTGGTCCTTAAGTATGGTAATCTGCAGGAATATCTTAATATTTATGGCTTTTATCTAACTGTACTTTATGCATTTTATTTTGTCCACTTCTGTCAATTCACCATCATTTGGACATTTGGTATTCTCCATTTTGAACAGAGTATTCTTTATTTTGTTTATGCCCAGTTCCACAGAATGAGGAGCATTTTATTATTTCTGGAAGTGCAGACGGTGTCATTATTGTATGGGGGATATGTTTTAAAAAAAGAAAGGTAATTTTCTTCTCTGTCTTGCATTACTGACTATTACATTCCCATGCTCACTTGTAGAGATCAAGGATGAAAATAGCGGTAGTGGTGGGTGTAGCGGCCCGCCGCTAAAATGCTACATAGCGGCGTAGCGGTGCATTTTGAAAAAATCGTCAAAAAAACCTAAAAAATTTGTAGAAAATTTAGAATATTGGAAAATGAGAGAAAATGTATATATATATATATATTTTTTGCAAAAGTAACTAAGATAAGGGGGCGTAGCAGTCCTCTCATTGTATAAGGTCCTGTATCGCTGTATAAATAGACAATAATAGTAATGATCATTTTTATCACATGTATTCATTTCATATTGCTTAGTTGTGTTAAGCTTGAAACTAATGAAAGGCTCATAAAAAAAAAAAAAACCATGTAATGAAGTTAAGACTTAAGACTTAACAGCACCTAGAGAAATGAATACCTCTACCAAAGCGGGATATCTAGTAGGATGTACGTAGAGAAAAACCTTTGAGAAGAACTCTTTGTATCGGCTGTAATTTGGCGAGATGATGTGCTTTTTGGTGTTCTTTTAAACATAAAAAGGTAGAAGAGTTGTGTAGAAATGATATTTGGAGAGAAAAAGAAAAGAAATAAGCCTTATTATGCATTTTAAAAAATTTTGGAAAGTAGGAATCTGTCTCACCCCGTAGCAGCTCGTAGCGGCCATAGCAGATGCTACAGATGTGAACGGTGCTAGATGCCATTTAGCACAGCGGTGAAGACCGCTACACCTGATATAGCGTAGCGGCCCCTATTTTGATCCATGGTAGAGATCACCAAGCACATTTTAGTCTTGTGCATATCAGAACTTTAGGGCAACTCATCTACTATGTACATGGCATACAAGCATGCTATCCTTACTAATCACAAATCGTGGGTTTTATGGTAGATGGAAAATTTCCCATAGATCGCCGTAATTTACTGATCCTAGCCATCTCATGAGATCTGAACAATTCATTTGATGATGCCATTTGAGCAATGATGATAGTCTCACCAATGAAAATGATATGAGCCGCCTACTGTAAGGCCCACGAGTTGAATTTTATGGATTGGCATGCTCATATAAATTTGTGTTAAGTGGAGTGACCACAAAGTTTTGTTCTATTCTAGGCTCGAATAAGTTTTTTCTTGTACTTTCATCTCATAAAAATGCTTCAAGAACATAAAAAATTCTTATGGGATGTCTTTGCACTGTGCACATTGTTGAATTGAGGATGCGTGAGAGGCTTTCCATATGTGTGTGTGTGTGTGTTGGGGGGGGGGGGGGGGGGGGGGGGTTTGGGTGGTGTGGGGGTTTGGTTTAAGATGGTGGTGATGCACCATAAAAAAAAGTAACCATTCAAAAAAAAAAAAAAAAGACGGTGGTTATGCACACACGACCATGATGGCCATGCAATGTCTGAAATTTAATTTAAGCCCCACATAATCTGAACCTATAGAAATATTTTAGAATATTTGAAAATGTTAGAATTTAGACTCTTTTTCATTAGTGTAATATATGAGGTTATTCCCAGACGTTATATAGGTCCTGCATCCTTGTTTAAACTGTTCAAAATTTTGAATTAAATGAATGAATCGAATATATTTCAAGAAATTTAGTATAATTCTTAGCTTGCCTTTTCATTTCACATGATGGCCACATACGCATGAATATTTTTGATACTTCACTGTTTATCGATATTTTTTTGTGCCCAGATCCACTCACTCACACTCACCTGCTTTTCGTGCATCAGCAATGACAAAAATTGGTCTTATCAGCGATCTATCTACTGTTGGATTTAGTCATCCTAATTTTACATTGTTAAAATATAGTCCCCATAAATAAGCCCCACAAAAAGAATAACACTAATTGGCAATCTATTTTATTAAAAGCCCATCTGCCCACACAGTGATGCAGCCAAGAAATGGATCCTGATAGTTTGTGAACCTAATACCCTAAAAATCCTTAATAAAAAAACTTTCCACTCAAATACAAGGAGGGAGTAGCAGATTAACTTACCACAAATGGTGAGTAATCCACTCTAACTTCAATCCAATGGAGATTCAATCAATCCAAGGAGAAGAGAATAAAGGGAATATACTTTCATTCAATTATATTTTTAACTTGCATAATACCCTTATATTTATAATACCCCTCAATCACATATATTAAGCAGTCAATCCTTCCAATCAATCATTCCTCGGAATCCCCTGAATCACTCATCCCTCTCAATCCCATACATTAAGTAATCACTCCCCTCAACAAGCTTTGACCTAAATGACCAATAACATGTTGGAATTATAAAGGCCCATGTAAATGTCCGTTTTGCCAAACCAACCGATAATAAAAATTTATTATATATTTTGGCCATTTGCTTCTGCATCACATGCTATTGAACTTCTTCTTTCATTGTAAAGGGGATTTTATCAAAGCAATAATAAATAGGTGAGAAGTTTGAATCTAGATGGGCGTCATTTTGATATGATTTAAATTGCTAAGGTGACAATTAGGTGTTTGATGCTACTTGAGGATGTTTGTTATCCTCGCTTTTAGCCCCTTTCATGGAAGGGCATTTTTCGAAAATTCTAGGAATTTGATACCTATTTAACAAGCAGGCCCAAAATGTATCTTTTACACACACGCGGGGGCGGGGGGGGGCGGGGGGGAGAGAGAGAGTTATGGTTGTAACAGCTATAGCAGCCGATTCAGGAGAGAGAGAGAGAGAGAGAGAGTTATGGTTGTAACAGCTATAGCAACCGATTCAGGGGATATAGGCGGATACAACTTCAATTTTTTGGTGTAGCATATTAGATGTTGATCATAGGATGTGAGATGGATTGCCGAAGTGGGCACTTCTCTTTTGGAGTGCTTTGTGATCGGTGCATATAAGAAGATTGAACGGAAAGTTTTACAAGACAACGATTAGAAAGGCTATGACTTATGGAGAAGAATGTTGGCCAATCAAGAAAAAACACATGCAAAAAATGAGTGTACCAGAGATGAGAATGTCAAGTGGATGTGTGGTAAAATTAGGATAGATATAATAAAAAATAAGCGCATTTAGGTGCATTTAGGGGTGGCGTCAATAGGTCATAAATTAAGAGAAACTCATTTGAGATGGTTTGGATATATTCAATGTACACCAACAATGGCATCATTGAGGTAGAATTTTTCTATGCAAGTTGATGGCCCTCAACGAAAATGGGGTGACCGGGAGAGGATATGGATGGAAGTAGTAAGGATAGATCTGAAGAAGTGCGACCTATCCGAGGATTTTCCCCAAGGATTTGGCCTAAGATATAGACTGGAATGGCAAAAGAGAATTCATGTAGGTGACCCCAGCATGATTGGGACAAGGCATAAATGATGATGATGATGGTGTGAGTGCATGTGTTTGTGTGAAGAGAAAAAATATTAAGCTATTTTGTGAGTGTTATTGTTTTTATTTTGTGTTCTTAAATTTTCCAAGTTTTGTTAAAGATTAATGATAACATTCGCCACCTTGTTGGCTATAGTTCACAATTGTGATGTACTTAACATTTTTCGTGATATCATTTGAGAACCTAGGTTCTGTCAAATGGTAATGACAGCTTCAATTATTAATCAGATTGTCGTATGATGCCTAAGACCCATAAATTCGCGAAATCATAGCAACAAAGAAGAAAGGAACCTAAAATAATCAACAAACTAACCTTCTTATCAGCTTTAGTCGATGAAAATCCTTCATATGATGGAGAGTAACTCAATCCAAGAAGAGAATTGAATTAGACACTTTAATTGAATAAAGTTTCTCGATTATGAAATTTCTGGTACAAGCAGGATCAAATATAAGTGTTAGGAGACAATTTCAGGAGGAGAATGATGGTTTAATACAAGAAATTCCAACTAATGAAAAGATTTTCTCATGGGGAACTTAAATGGCCATGTACGAAAGGATGGTAGAAGGGTATCACAGAGTGCACGGAGGACAAGGATTTGGAGAAAAGAGTGAGTTAGGAGACACTGTATTGGAATTTGAATTGACATTTGACCTTGTAATAGAAAACCCTACTTTAAAAAGAGAGAGGATCATTTAATTACTTATAAGAGTGGAACTAATAGGCACTAGATAGAATTTTTTAGTTTTTCATTTAATTACCTATAAGAGAGTTTGACCACACAACATTGGATAGTATTTTTAGATGTTTGCATTAGTAGTAGAGGGCGATAGTAAATAATAGCTGCCTTAAAACAAGGTGAGAGGATTTGAAAGGGGAAAAGGCAACAATATTTATGCATAAGTTGATAGAGGAGGGAAAATGGAATTTGAAGGGAGAAACTATGATGATGTGGAGCTAAATTGTTGATTGTATAAGAAGGATTGCAAATGTGGTGCTTGAAAAGTTGAAAGGAAAAGGACTCTTTAATTAAAAAAAAAAACCTAGTGGTGGAGACGTGAGAGGAAAAACGTTGCTACAAAGTTTGGCAAAGGACTAAGAATATGGAAGATTATGAAATCTACAAGAAAGCAAATAAAAAAAGTTAACGAAAGTAGTAAGGGATGCAAATTCTAAAGCTTTTGATGAGCTATATAATAAGTTGGAAACAAGAGAATGAGAGTATGATATTTTAAGCTTTCAAAAATAAGGGAGATGAAAAGTAGGGCCTTAAATCATGTCAAATGTATAAATAGTGATGACCGAAAGGTTTTAATGAAGGACAATGATATTAAAGAAAAATGGAGCGAATATTTTAACAAACTTTTAAATGAAGATTCTATAAGAGGCTTAGGAACCAGAGAAGATACTTCATTAGCAAGACATATGTTTTATTGTAGAATTAGGGCAGTGGAAGTGAAGAAAGCATTGGCAAGAATGAAGACGAGAAAGGCTGCTGGGCACATGAAATTCCAATAGAGGCTTGGAAATGCTTAGGAAAAATTAGATTGGTTAGGTTAACTAGGTTCTTCTATAAGATATCAAGAACAAAGAAAATGCTAGATGAACGGAGAAGAAGTATTGTAATACCTATATACTTGAACAAAGGAAATATACAAGGTTCTACTAATCATTGTTGGATTAAACTAATGAGTGACACCATAAAATTGTGGGAGATAGTAATAGAGAAAAGACTTAGATAAGTGACCAAGCTGAAAATCAATTTGGTTTCATGTTGCGGAAGTCAATTATGGAGGCTATCTTCTCACTTCAGCAATTAATAGAAAAATACTAAAAGAAGTGGAAAAATCTTCATTCGGTCTTCATCAATCTGGAGAAAACCTATAACATGATACCTAGTGATTGGGGAAAAAATCTTCATGTGATCTTTATCAATTTGGAGAAAACCTATCACAGGGTACTTATAGATTGCTGGATTTAAATAAAAGGAGTGTCCCAAGAGGTTATATTGACATCGTTAAAGACATGCATAAGGAAACAGTAATGACCGTGAGAACTACTTGTGGAAAGACAAGCAAGTTTCCAGTGACCATAGGTTTTCATTGGGGGTCAGCTTTAAGCCCTTATCTCTTTGCACTAATTATGGACGAGGGTTAACTGCTCATCTTTTAAGAGGAGGTACGTGGGTGTACGTCATTCATGGATGAAATAGTGTTGGTAGATGAATCAAGAGATGATATCAATATTGTGAAGGAACATAGAAATTAGTATCTCTTAAAACACTGCAATTTATGTACACCCATTTGCATACAACATAGAATTGCCATACTAGTATACAGATCAGATCATTGACTAGGATTAGTGGTTATTCTGATGTCATTAATCAAGGGATTATTATTGTAATCATAGGATTGTAATTGTCCTATTTGAAGGGATTAGAGAGGAATAAATAGTAATATAAAAGGGAGCTCGGTCATGATAAAAGATCACTCCATTCTCTTTCACAATTGACAGATCTAGGATTGTTTTTTTTTCCCTCTCCCTCTCTCTCCTATATTGACCATAAAATTAATTGATAGCTTGCTGTCGGAAACATATTTGGGTGGCTATTTTGTTTGTCTTTCCAATAACCGTTCAACTTCGCCCACTGAAGCCACATCTTGGAGGGACTCTAGAATAAGACACTAAACATCTTCTGGGGTGATTTCTGTAGAGATTGCTGAAGAAGGAATCCTTTGGTATTGCAACACTATCCGCAACTTCAAAATCTGGTTTTCAATGACCATACGATAGTCAAACCTCACGTATTCTCCAATATGCTTCATGGGTCTTCCTCTGATCAAAATTAGGTTAGATTTTCTGCATTTCCTTGGTTGTTTGGCTCTAAGAGAATGGAATGCTTTTTTTTTTTTTCAGCAATTTGGCATAAATTTAAAGCGATGCTTTGGGCATATTTTTGGCTCATTTATTTAAGAAACAAATTTTTTTTTTTTATCTTAGCCGTCCAACTTTCCAAATCTGAGCTCTGTTTGCCTCAAAATTTACCGACTAGTAGTTCATTGCTGTACACACCTAACCTGGAATGTTGATTGCAAATCCATCGTGATTTCCATTGTCTTTTTGGCATTCTAAACCATTCATACGGTTGTCTAGTGTGCAGAAATTTTTTCAGATTTTGACTCATGAATTTTCCTCAAAAATGGAGAAAATTGAATCAATTGTTGTCATATTCAATGGAACCAACTATGTTCTATGAGAATTTTAATTTCAGAATTTCATTCAAGGAAATGAATTCTTGTAATTGCCTAATTGGATCTTTGAAGAAATGATCATCCGATGCCAAACAAGGATAAACTTGCAAAATGGACTATATAGAATGCTCTAGTCATTAATTGCATCATAAATTCAGCTGAGCCATCTATTGAATGAAAAATAATATAGAAGGGGCCATCAGTCATGAGAAAAGATCACTCCATTGTTCCTAATCTCTCTCTCTCAATTGTCAAATGCGAAACTTGAGAGATGGTGGGAGGTTTAGAGTCCAAGTGCCTCGCAATAAGGGGTACAAAGAAAAAATATATGAATTGCAACTTCATTAGGGATGTGCATAGAGCTAAAATTAATGTGAGAATTGAAGCTCAAGAGAAAGGGCCACAAGGAGGAAGCAAAAGTAGATAGCTTATCTTAGCCGCTAAATCCACTGTTAATGTCTTCAATTCGACGAGAGATCGCTTAAACCAAGGATAATAATGCCAAAGAAGCATAAAACATCAACCTTTATTGAAGTTCCCTCTTCAACTCAACTATAGACAGGCATTTTTCTTTAGATGATTTTTTCGGCGTAAGGCCCCACCTTTCCTTTCAAAGCTAGCTGAGCTGAAGGAGATTTCACAAATAGAATTTGAGTATAAAAAATAAACAAATTGAATCTGAACATCCTCTTTGCATGCATATATAAAAGACTTAAACCCTAAAAAATTGCTACTATTCTTGTCCATTCATCTTCCATCAAGATGCTAAAATACTAGGAAACCCTGATTACAAGAATCCTAAATGCACTCAAATAAGAAAGAAAACACTTGATAATAATTGGATGAAAGAGACGAATTTCTTTCTGCATGTCTCGAAAGGTCTAGACATTAGGGCCTGTGGGTCCCATCTGCTGGATATGTGGGACCAGCCAGGTGCAGCCATGTGGTCTCCAGACGTGGGTGACCACGCTAGAGCCTATTCCAGCTAGATGGCCCTGGTTTGGCCCTGGTTCAGCTGGTTCGACCCAAAAGGTCTCCAGGCTAATTAGCTGTGGACTGTTTGGGTTATTGAAGCCTGGATGGGGCTGATGAGCTGAAACAGTTGGATCATTAAGGTGCTGTTTTGATCCTTTATGTAGTTGAGAAATTTCTAAAGTGGATCAAAGATGGATCAAAGTACCATTGTACCGATCCTGTTTTTCTAGATCTTGTAAGGCCTGATCTATTATATGATTCTCTAAAATCTGGCCATCCGATCTTGCAGCAGATAATTTGCTTTAAAGTTAAATGACTATATCTGGTGATTATTCTCTCACACTGTGTTTAACTCAAATTATCTTCTCTTTCACCAGTGGCGGCAGGTAATGGAAGCACCTCAACCACATATGAAAGGTGTAACATGCATTGTTGGAATTATGATTTCTCAAACGATAGCAATAATAGCTTCTACCTCTTCTGATGGTACTGTTTTCATATGGGAAATGATCCTTCCATCTAGCATTGGAGGTATGTCAATTGCTTGTCTAATTTGTTACATCATTTTTAGTTGTATTGAGATAAGCTCCTTGCTTGTTTTATATGGTACAGTTCAAGAATTGGGCCATAGTGTTTTGAGCTGGTGGATAGACTGGGAAGGCCAAGTCAACTCAACCCAGTTACATCCTGGCTGGGTTGGGTTGAAATCAGTTGGGACGAGTATTAGTTGAAAAATGGTTGACTTCCCCCAGCTACCTTGTAACTTGGCTCGAGTAGCTGCTCTAGTCTGGCTGAGCCCTTTTGTTGTCATAATGCATTTTTGTCCATACATTAAAAAAAACATATATAAGTTTTCATTGGTAAAATAGAAGTTACTAAATTTTTAAATGAGAACAGAAAACCATAATTATATACATATTATATATATATGAAATGGATTTTTAGAGAGCTTATATATGCAAATTTTAAGCAATGGCCAGTGGTTCCTAAACTAAAGTGCCAGACGTTTGAGTCTACCTAGCCCACCCATGATAAATTTAAACCCTTGACAACCAGTGCCCTCCATAAATTAGGACTCAACCAACTTTGATGCTCATCCAAATGTGGTGGACCCTTGAATTGATCATGTAATTGCTTTTCATCCAACTTTATCTAATGACTAAGATTTTGATAACTTTCAGGCCATGAAAACATTACCTCCCATGAATGTTTCCAAAATTTGGACAACGCTAGGTTAAAGGGTGACCTTCCAAACACCCTAGGCTGTTGGCGTAGCCCAAATCCGCAATTGAAGAGACCAAAACCTCAGATGGGGTTGATCGAATCCTATGTAGGATTCAAGCACTAGGGCAAACTTGCAATAGTAGCAAAAACCATTGTTGAAGAGAAACTCACGACAAATTATGTTCAATAATAGATGACTGTCCTTGGGTTTCCCCAATACACATTTATAGCGGGAGCCTTCCGTTATTAGGTCTGTGACTTACTTTCGTGGTCGGAAGGTGACACATTCTAATCAAGGGTTTGTGCTTACTCAACCAAAATACACCAAGGAGTTTATTGCTGTCACTTGTCATACTAATGCCAAACCTACAGGAGCTTTGTTGGAGGTCAATGTCAAATATCATAAGAATTATGGCGATCCAATTCTTAACCCCACACTATATAGGAAGCTAGTTGGTAGTCTAATCTACTTGACATCCACTCGTCTAGATATTTCATATGTCATGAAAATTGTTAGCCGGTACCTGTCAGATTTGCAAGATCATCATTTGACAGCTGCCTTTTGCTACATTCGTGGAACCCTTGGTCACGGGATGTTTTTCCCATCTACATCTTCTCGTAGATGCTAATTATGCAGGCTGTTTAGACACACGTAGATCCACCACTGGTTGGTGTAGGTATTTTGGAAATTCTCTTATTTCCAGACAATGAAAAACAAGATCAGGTCTCCATATCTTCAATGGAGGCTGAATATCGAGCCATGTCTTCCGCATGCTCTGAAATCATTTGGTTGACTTCTCAAAGAGGTCTCTACTCTATTCCGTTCTAGAAGATAATAAAAATGCTATTCAAATTGCACTTAATCTAGTCTACCATGAGTGTACAAAGTACAATGATGTTGTTTGTCATTTTATTTCGGGAAAAGCTTTAATAAAATCTTTTTACTTTTTCTCATGTTTCATTATCTCATTAAATTACGAACATCCTTACTAAAGCTGACCCAGAACCAACATAAGTTTTTTGTATCCAAATTGATGCTCATTGAGAGGGAATGTGAAGGAACATAGAAGATAGAATACTCAAAGAGCATTGAATGTACATTAATGTATTCTTTAATCCATATATCATGTAGGCCCTAGGGTTAGGGCCTGTGTGGAAGTGCCAAAGCACGTGTCCGTGGACACTATACAAGGTCTCCAGCTCTCCACAGAGTCGATAACATGAGGACGTGCCTCAAAAGGGATAAAACCTACAAATCTATTAATCAACTTTGAATTTCGAAGTCTCTACATTGCTAGATAAATAGGAAACAAAACTTAGGGGGCTAAGTTACCAAACTAGTAACTAAAGAAAATGGAAACTCTCCTAATTACAACTCACTAAACAAAATTAGAAAACTAATTACAAATAATTAGTGAAATAAAATAAATCCTAAATTTTCTTGCACATGAGGTCATTGGTCTATTCTGCATCATTCTCCCGGCTTGGAGAGAACTCGACCACGAGTTCGGTAAATGTCCGCCTAGGTCGAAGATAAATCAGACAAACTTCTGATCCGTCGGTTGAACTTTAAATTTTGTGCACAGCTTGAAAATTGTATTTGATCGTTTCCTTCAATTTGAAGTAGGCTTGATGCATTGCTTCTTTTGACAACCAGATTTTATGTGGATACTCAATCAAACCTTTGGATGCTTCAATTGTAGAATTTGCATTATCAAATCGCAATCTTTGAGTTTCCATCGTTGATGCCTGAAGACAAAATCAATGTGGGGGACTTCTAGGACTGGTTCTTTCTTTGACTCCACTGGAAAAATATGATTTTCTTTTGATCATTTGCATGCCTCTTTTGGAATATTCGTTAGATTTAGCAAATGATGAGGCTTGTTGGATGTTAAATCCATGTCCTCACTTTCCATTTTTCCTTCTTTTCCTTTGCATCTTCCAGCTTTGGATCGGCATTGACCTCTCGTTTAAAGGCGGTTGTAATTATTTAGGATTTTTTTTATTTCCCTAGTTATTTATCATTAGTTTTCTTCTTTTTTTTTTTGTGAGTTGTTATTACTTATTAGGATAGTTTCCATTTTCTTTATTTTCCTAGTTTGATTAGGTAACTTAGCTCCTAAGTTTTGTTTCCTATTTATATGGCATTGTAGAGGCTTAAAATTCATAGTTGATTAATAGATTTGTGGGTTTTATCCCTTTTAAGGTATGTCCTTGTGTTATTGTTTTTGCAGAGACCTCATATGGCGTCTGCTGCTTCGGCACTTCCACGCAAACCCTGACCCTAGGGCCTACATCAATATACCTGAAGAGCATTGTACTACTTAGATAGCAAGTTATTTCTTGATTTATTGGACTACCCTAATCTAGGGAATTGATTTTGTTGTGATTTATTGCAATGCCCCAATTAGAGGAATGGTCGATTGTAACTAAGGATTATATAGGGAAGAGGCCATCATCCAAGGCACTTGATTCACTTGTTCTTATTTTCCCAAATCTTTGATTTGGTAGAGGCCGGGGAAGACCCTACCCACCTCAACTCAGCTTGACTCTGCCATATCCTCTAGTATTAAAACATATATATTGTAACTTCACCAATTATAACTACCGGTCCTATGCCCAAGTTTAGGAGGAGGGTTGCATCAAGTAGGTTGACAGTTGGCATAAAACTTTTCTCAACTAAAACGTGAATTTTGTTAAATTGGCACTTGGTTCAGGATAACTGCTAGGGATTTGATGGCGATGATATTATTCATATGACATAATCTATAAGATAATTTTATATATCATCATTAAAAAAGAAGTATTGTCACTTAATTTATATTTAACTCAAGAAAAAAATTTCTACTCCATTTCGACACCCTTGATTTGAAAAAAAAAAAAAAAAGGTTTAACTTCGCCATGTTTCCTTGTATTACCGGCCCCATGCCGGATAGTGGAGGATGATTAGTGTCAGCTTAGCCTAGAAGAAGAATTTTGATATCCCCTTGATTTTTTTTTTACAGAATTGGGGAAAAGGTTTTCTATACAGGTTGATGGCCACTCAAGGGTAAGGGGTAAGTCAAAGAGGACATGGATGGAAGTAGTTGGGATTGATATGAAGAAATGCAACCTCTCTGAGGGTTTGGCCTTGGATAGACTGGAATGGTGAAATAGAATTCATGTGGCTGACCCAACATAGTTGGGACAAGGCTTTGATGATGCTTATGAGTTGATGGCATTAGGGATGGCTTAGATCTTGCATTAGTTCACCATATTGAAATGTGTGACAACCAATGGACATGCTAAGTTTAATGCACATCCATACTTATAGCAGGATTCATGTCCATATGGGGAAACGAATAGATTTCAAATGACAGGAGCTTTTACACAATGGAAGGTGCTTATTGTTGCTACCATGAGTTATTTGTGTCATGTTACCTATATTGAAAACAAGAAAAACCAACTTTCAAACTCTTTCAGAGAATTTTAACTTCCCTTTTATCATTATTATTGTTTAAATTGTGTGGGAATCATTATACTAGCAAATGCCAGCAGAAGGCTGTATTTGCCGCATTAAGTTTACAAAAACCGTAAGATAGATAGATAGATAGATAGATTGATATATATATATATATAGAGAGAGAGAGAGAAGGATTATAATGATCATTCAAATGGACCCCAATGGAACTCATAATTGTTCCGCAATCAAATGTGCAATTGACAAAATAAATTATCATAGGTTGCGATTTAAGAGATTGATGTTAGAAATAGAATCTACTGATAAGAAAGAAAATGCTAAAAATGAACTACAAAGTCGCTATAGTTTTTAGTACATTCCATCTGAATACTTGTAGGGCCTATTTGGATAAATGAGGAGTGGAGTAAAATGAAGTGGATTTCACATGTGGAGTGGAGTGAAGAGAAGTAGTTTGAAGTTAAAGTAGAGTACTTCACTTCACTTCATTTGGATGCTTACTGTTTGGATAATTCACTTGTAAAGTGAATTTAAGTGAAGGTTCAAATTAAGAGACATGAAAAGAAGAGGGGTAAAATAAAAAAGTAGCAAATTCCAAAATTCTCCTTCTTAACTTTTTGTCATTTTGTGGAATGAGAAGGTGCCTTTATGACTTATTTGGATAAAAAAGTGAGGGCTTTTTGTCATTTAGTGGAATGAGATAATAGTTTTTTTGACCTTTTTTCTTAAAAAAAGGAGTGGTGATTTTTTAAATTTGTTTCTTTTTTACATGACTTCCCTTCTCTTCTTTTCTCTTAAAGCATCACTTCAATTCACTTTACAAATGAATTACCAACCAGGCCCTTAGGAATTTAACCTTTCAGTTGAATGGATGGTTGGTTTCAATTATCAACATTTTCAACAAGTTTTTTGACTTCTAATTTTCTGATGTTGTCGTTGCAGGTGACTGTAAACTTTCATGTTTGGAATCTCTTGTTGTAGGCTCAAAACCTATGGTTGCGCTTTCTTTAGCAGAGTTGCCAGGGAATACGGGACATATGGTTTTGGCAATGGGGGGTCTAGATAATAAGGTTCATCTTTATTGCGGTGAAAGGACAGGGAAGGTTTGTGCCCTTGGATAAAAATTTAATTATTGCTTGTGCCTTATATTTTAATATTCAGAGGTTTAAATCTAGTTTTACTTTTACTGGTCCAGTTTATTCGTGTCTGTGAGCTGAAGGGACATACTGACTGGATCAGATGTTTGGACTTCTCATTGCCCATTTGTACCAATGGTGAAAAGGATAGCCTTCTTCTTGTAAGTTCATCTCAGGACAGAAGCATACGCATATGGAAGCTTGCCTTTCATGATTCTCCAGCTAATTCTGAGGTGCCATACAGGAAAGGAATAAGCTTGGCATCATATATTGAAGGTCCCATATTCCTGGCTGGTTGCTCTTCCTATCAGGTGTCTTTAGAATCTCTTCTCGTTGGGCATGAAGACTGGGTATATTCCGTTGAATGGCAGCCTCCTTTAAGAGCATCTGAGGAAAATGCATGGTATCAACCTCAAAGCATCTTATCTGCATCTATGGACAAGACAATGATGATATGGAGACCAGAACGGACGACTGGCATTTGGATAAATGCAGTTACCGTGGGGGAACTGAGTCACTGTGCCTTAGGGTTTTATGGCGGCTCCTGGGGCCCACATGGAGATTCTATTCTAGCTCATGGATATGGTGGATCATTCCATATGTGGAAAAATGTTGGTGTGGATGTTCAAAATTGGCAACCCCAAATAGTTCCATCTGGCCATTTTGCAGCAGTAACAGATGTTACTTGGGCCAAGACTGGTGAATATATGCTCTCTGTTAGTCATGATCAGGTAATCTGTTGCATGTATAGATTATTTAGCTTTATAAGTTTGTAGTGTAGAATCCTGCTGGCTATCATCATACTAGTTTGCCTTTTAATGGCCCTCATCTACCTCATCTACATGTTTGATTGTATCATTGCATGAAAACCAACATTTACCCATTGTGAATGTGTATAATTTCTTCAGCTGCCAATGGGCTGGGATCAATCCGGAATGAGGTCAGCCCAGGTCAACCTGTTTATGTTTGTGCCTGAATTTTTGGCCTTGGCCTCATGGTCAAGCCCAAGACTGACCCTTGCAAGTGCTGCCAAATCTGACAAAATCTTGTTATTTTCTCCAATGTAGAAAATCTTATCTATTTTTACTGTGTCTAATTGTTTTTTACTCCTTTAGATATACCTTTTAAAGCCATTATTTAGGCTGTTAATATAATTAATTGAAGTGACTTTTGGGCCTTATCTTGTACTGAATAGTGCTGTCAATGGGCTGGATTGGGGCAAGAACGACGGGGTCCAGGTCCTCATCTGTGCCCAATTAAGATAGCAAGGCCCAGATCCAATCCTAGTCCAACACAGACCCTGGAACTTGATCCAAGCTTGCCTGATAAGGGTTATGAAGACCCGACAGCCTGATAAAAGCTCAAGTTTGAGAAAGCCCTGAGACTGATAAAGATTGATTTTGGCCCGATTCAAGTGCAATTGAACTTAATTGAATCTTTTGGGGGAATTTGAAAGGAGTACGAGATAGGATTATCAGGACTATACATAAGATTGGCAATGGATTGGGCTGACCTGTTGGGTTTTTCAACTCAACCTACTTCAGGCTGTATTGGACAGGCTTTAAGGACCTGTGGGCCGGTGCCGGGCCTAAATGTTAAGCTTGTATTTTACAAGGGTAGGTCTGGGCTTCTACTGACAATCCTCTATCTTGGTTCTGTCCAGCCCTTTAAAGGTCCACTACAGTATAATTATTGAATATGTTAAAATATATAACTATGGGTGTGGACCCAGCTGCATATTGTTCGTACAAACTTTACTGCTGAGCCTTGTGATCGCATGATTGTATTCTTAAATTATTCAAAATAGCTGAAACGTTAATTGAAATGTTGCAGGAGTGAAACTAGAAACAGAAATCCCAGTTCTTCAAAATCTACCGAATTATCAAAGGCCTAAAAAACATCAAATCTCTTTTTCAGAGTCACTACTTCTCATAGCAAACCTTAGAACAAAACATAGATTGGGGCTCTGACTTAAGTGTCCCTTCTCTTTGATTTTGCTTGGGGTTTTCAGAAATTGGGGATCTGATTCAGTTTAGGGAGAAGATAGAGGTTGAATTTCTCTGTACGTTGGGATTTCTCTGAAAACCCTGAAAAAAATCAGAGAGGGGACAGTTAGGGTAGGATCAGTTGCAGTAGAGGAAGAGAGGGACAGTTAGGGTTAGGGAGGGAGGGAGAGAGAGAGAGAGAGAGTTACCTGCTGTGAGGTCTTGGCCGGGACAGTTGTCTTCTTCTCTCTCTTTTCTTCCCCTTTCTCTTCCCCTCTTCCTCTTGTGCTCTCATTCCGTTCTGTTCCTATGCGGCCCTGTCATCTCATTTTCTGAGTGTTTTATGAAACAAAAGAGAGGAGATCCAATGGCCCTCATACAATATCGCAAAAATAGGATGCAGCTGGGTTCGCAGGGGAGGCCTTCCCTGTAACTATAGTTAGTATCATATCAAAAAGGTCATCACCTAGTGCAGTCCCGCCGAAGTAGGGTCGTGGGAGGGTCCATACTGGAGACAAACCTAACCTTTGGCAACTTTGCACAAAGTGACTGCTTGCAGGTTTCGAACCTGCATTATCACGCATGGCACCCAAGACTTTTATCATTGCACCAAAGCAATGAACTAGTTAGTATCATATTATCATTCGTAAATAAATCAAGCATCATTAATTTTTAAGTTGTATATAGTGAAACAACTCTCATTTTTAATGCTTGTGTGGCTTATTATGTATAGCATTATATGCTTCATGGTCTAAATCTATTTTTTAGTGCTCAATAATTTGAACTGTGGATGATCTAAAAGTCACTTTAGTTCTTGGTCTTAGTTACTAGTTAGTATGGATGGTTTGTACCAAATAGTTAAAATTGAAATAGAAATGCCTCATGGACACTCTTTTTTTATAGCCTCATGGACACTCTTAATTTTCACAATTGATTACAATTTAATTTACCATATACCAGTTAAAACTATTGAGCTGGGATCTAGCTCAGGCTTGACATTTTTTGAAAGGGTCAGCTTGGGCTTAAGAATCAGGCCCATTGGGCTGAGCCAGGCTTTTTTTTTTTTTATAGCCTCATGGACACTCTTAATTTTCACAATTGAGTACAATTTAATTGACCATATACCAGTTAAAACTATTGAGCTGGGATCTAGCTCAGGCTTGACATTTTTTGCATGGGTCAGCTTGGGCTTAAGAATCAGACCCATTGGGCTGAGCCAGACCCAATTTGAAGCCTAAGTGTAAATGTTTGGCTTGGGCATCCTGACCCAACACTAACTTGGCCTTTAACATCCATAACTTAACCTTTATTTACTTATTACATGTTATAAATGTTGTATATGTATCACATATATAGAGTAATACGTAAAAATAGGCATGTGACTAGCTTTGTGTTTGACAGCCCTTGGCCCTGATGCTTAAGTCCACCCATTTTGCAGTCTGAATTTAGTTTCATTTGATTTGAACTTGGTGAGGATTATTAGTGCTGGACCGAGGTCTGTCAATAGTTGTAGCATAATATAGTATATGGAGAAGATTTTTTTTTTCATCAAGCATCATAGTAATGCGACTTTTTTTTTTAAGCGACATGGGTATCCTTGAGGTCTTTGACCCAACTAGACTTAGTGACGTGGGTATCCCTGAGGTTTTTGACCCAACTAGACCAATCTCCTCGGTAGCTCCCCATTGTAATACGATTAGTGCTAATAACAGTAGCATCATCATCATCATGATTATTATTAGTATTATTGTTGTTGTTGGTGGTGGTGGTGGTGGTGGTGGTGTTAGACTTGGTATTGGTATTGCAGTCTTTGAAATGGAAGCTTGCTTCTGCTTGACCCAGGGCTAGGATTGCAGTCTTTGAAATGGAAGCTTCTGCTTGGCCCAGGGCTAGGATTGCAGTCTTTGAAATGGAAGCCTCTGCTTGGCCCTGGCCTGCTTGGTTTAGGGCTAGGATTGCAGTCTTTTGAAATGGAAGCTTCTGCTTGGCCCTGGCCTGCTCGGTTTAATTTGAGACTGCTTGAATAATACCAAGCCAGGCTTGAGCTTGGCTGACAATATATGTCAAGTGTGAGTTTACATCAAGCCCCACCTAACCCAAATAAATATATGGAATTTTCTCTTTGGCACGACGCATCTGAACACCATTGGAACGCCACTCTGTGGAGTCTACTTTCGGTTGCCAATATCAAGTGGACAAAAGGCCTTTGAGTTGGTAAGAAAAGCCTAACAGTGAACCTAATTAAATCTCTATTGATTTAGATTTAAGGCCTCAAAGATAAATGGTGAAATAACTGTTAATGATAGGGTCATTTTAACCATTTCGAGTGGTGAGGACAATTTAATCATTCAAAAAGAAAAAAAAAAAGTCAAGAAAAATATAACTTGTTTTTGGGGGGATATGATTGTGTTTCGGGTTACCCCATTGAGTTATTTCTCAGAATGCGACCTCAGCCTAAATTGATATTAATCTGAATTATACTCAACGTTGATTGAATTTAAAAAAAAAAAAAAAATGTAACTTAAGATACTGTCAAACTTTAAGGTTCCTAAATCAATAGTTGTGATGGTCTGATTGAGATGATTCTTTGCACAAAATCATAGCTATTAAGTGACCTTTCCATCACACTATTATCCATGACTGGTATGGATCCAAGTGGGTCCCACAAGGAGCTTAGATTTTTACCCCTTATGCAAGCTGCGAGAGGTACCTCTCAGCAAAAGAAAACCGTTGTCTAATATTCACCAAAAATCTATATCTTGAATAAATACATACTTATACACACAGACAGGCTAAGCCAAGTCAATCTGAGGTTAAACTCAAGCCTGTTCTGGATTGCAAGCTAGCTTTGCTTTTTAACAGTCCAACTTAGGATTTCATGTGTATTTGTCTTTTTGGCCTTTTTTTTTTTTTTTCTGTTTAGCTGTAATAACATGGTTACTATTAAATCTTATTTACTTGCAGACTACTCGTATTTTCTCTCCATGGAGAAATGAAGTACGATTTGGGGATAGGAATGCGTGGCATGAAATATCTCGTCCACAAGTCCATGGTCATGATATTAACTGTGTCGCAGTCATTAAAGGAAAAGGAAACCATCGATTTGTTAGTGGAGCAGATGAAAAAGTTGCTAGAGTATTTGAAGCTCCATTATCATTTTTGAAGACATTGAATCATGCTATGCCACAGCAATCTAACTGCCTTGAAGATGCTCAAGATATGGTTCAAATATTGGGTGCAAATATGTCCGCTCTTGGATTGTCGCAGAAACCCATTTATGTTCAAGGTGAACCTTTTGTTAATTGAGAAATTTTATGTCACTCTGTTTGACTCGCTGGGTTTGTTTACAATGTGATATTAACTACACTTGTGAAAAACTCCTCCACAGCTTGGACTGTAAAAGAAAGCACTCCTTTTACCAAAAGCAAGAAAGAGAAACGACAATGATTTGATCTTCATGAAAGTCTTAAATACATTATGTTGAGGTTACATTTATTATTTATTTTTGGGATTTCTATCATTATGATGATCTGCGCCCCTCTCAAACAAACTTTTCACGCACTCCTTTTTGTGGGCCATATGTCTATAGCATATGGTCTTCCAGCTACATTTCGGTATATAGAATACACCTTTTGGCGGTCCCATTAGGCATCATTCTGTGGACACACTCTTCATTCCCATGGAATGATCAGTGGGGACAATTCTGCAAAATGTTGTCAATCAAGTATAGCGTGGCCCTTTCTCAGAATAAACATAATCTCAGCATAGGAATTTTGCCAAACTTCCCATGTAACTGATGTAAGCATGGAAAAAGGCAGAAATATTAACCGCTTCATGCCAAACATCCCTGTATAACTAATTTAGGCATGGAAAGGAAGAAATACTAACTGCTTCATGCCAAACATCCCTATATAACTAATGTAAGCATGGAAAAGGCATAAATATTAACCGCTTCATCTAATTCCATACTCCAGCCAAGCAACATGAATCTTAAAAGACCGTGAATGGCTTATTCGCTTGGTACCAACACATCCTTGCAAATTACAGTAATATTATCAGAGGTGTTTGTGGTGGGGGATCTTTGCAATTAGAACAACCAACTGATTCATAAATCATATCCATCTCTATATGAAGCTGTATTCATGGATTCGTCTTCGTTTTCCCAATTTTCTCTTATCCGTGATTTATTTTTAAATTAAATTTCACTGTACATGTGCAAGAACAAGGCTGCAATACTAGGGCACAGTTGTAATTGTAAATCCATCTTTGGGATTCAGCCAATGTTTTCACTTTAAATTTTGGCCGCATTTTGATGCATATGAATCTTGCTTCATGCAATAACGTTTGTGTTACTTTTTGCTTTGGATCAATGGCTGCTGAAAATTTAGTTGTGTCGTACTGTTATCTACCATTTCTACTCATGTTTCATAGTTCGCCTTTTCATCTATTTCCATCAAATGGCTTTTGACTTTGTGCTGATCTAATCTCTTCCTAAATTCCGTTTTACATTAGCTTTTTATGTTGGAATAATATTTATGTTGGTTGTAACTACAATGATTCCAGGTTTATTAACATATTATTACTTTTAGTGTAGTCAAGTCGTTGAGGAAAATATGAAACCTCAAAAAATAATTCTAAATGGCTTAAATTTCGTCCATAACACATGGATATTTGTTTTATGTATTTACCTAAAGTGCTTCCACAAATGTTACTGCAATTGCATCAATCAATTTTACTGTAGAATGTCAAGCCATAACTTATGTCACTCAATTTAAAGTAGACTTGTAGCAATTAAACCTTATAGTTTAGTCACTTATGACATGATGATGCCAGTACCTTTAGGTTCCATCATTTCCCATCCCATTATTCATTTGTTATTACTAGAAACCATTTGTGTATACTATTGTGTTTAGTGGATCTGGTCTTTCTCAGAGAATTCCTTTGTTCATGCAGTGACAAATGAGGCCCAAGGAGAAAAGATTCATGATGTCACAGACTCCCTAGAGACTATCCCAGATGCAGTTCCGATTGTTCTAACAGAACCTCCTATTGAGGAACAACTTGCATGGCATACGCTGTGGCCTGAGTCACACAAGCTGTACGGACATGGGAATGAACTCTTCTCGCTTTGTTGTGACCATGACGGGAAGCTTGTTGCTTCATCGTGTAAGGTAGACACTCCCTTCCCTCAAATACATGTTTATCTTCTCACTCAAAGTAAATTTTAGGATGACCTCATAGAACACTTGAAAGGTACTGTTGGTCACAACAATAAAGGTTGTGGGCTCTAGTCATATGACTTAAAAAGATAAAATTGCTTTTTTTTCATAGACAGAAAAGATCGCCACTTGGAAGTTATTCATATGATAATTCTCATATATACTGATGCTGCTTGTTTTCTGTTGCTATTCTCATATTTATCATCATCCTCATCATCATTATGCTTATTAATATTGAGGGTTGACTCAAACCCAAAACCTTGTGGTTGCAACAATGAGCACCTTCTGACCATGTTATATTGTAAGTCCAAATTTCTTGAGTGTAGTAGTGAATAGCCTTCCAACTGCTTGCCATCCTCCGTGTACTTTTTTTTTATTTTTTATTTTTTTTCTGTTTCCCACTAACCACTTGCTATCTTTCAGTTGTACTGTTTATGCTGTCATGCAGAAGAAAGGGTTCCCTGATCCCCATTTATCCCAAAATATTATTCTAAAAGAGTTAAAAAGAACTGCTTGTTTGGTCTTATGGGTACTACAATGCTATTTTGGCATAACTTGTTTCATCCTATGGGTATTACAAAGCTATTTTGGCGTATCTTATGTGTTCTTCTATTACATATTTTATACATGGGGCAATGCAAATATCTTTTCGTATATTATTATAATTTTTTTTTGGAAATGGTAATGGGAATATTTTTATTAAAAAAAAAGTAAAATGCAACGGACTCTCAATGGAAGATATTGTACTAACCACTAATTACATAAAGGAAACCACCCAAGGGAATGCCCCATCCTCCCCATGTTTTGCTAAAGCATTTGCTACAGGAAACCATCCGCTTCATCGACTTTTTTTACTGATTTACTAATTTTCAGGGGTTTCACGCATGCACGGGGGCACTGTAAAGAAAGGGTACTCTGATCCCAAATATCCTAAATTATTATTCTAAATTTTTTTAAAAGAAAAAGAAAAAAGAAAAGAAAAACTAATTGTTTCGCCTTCAATGGTGTGAGAATGCTATTCTGGCAAATATTATGTTTTCTGCTCTTCAATATTTTAGATCTGGGACAAGGAAGAATAACTTATCTTTTTTATATAAATTTCTAGAAAATGAGATTTGCGTAAATAACTTTCAGTTGATAATGGCACATGCCAGATCAATTCTTGTGCAATGAAAGGCTACTAAATAGAACATTGACAAATTGGTAAATGCTCCATTAACGTGTGGCTTTTGTAACAATTGGTTTGATTTCATTTTAAATTTCCTACTGATTTACTAATTCTCAAGGGTCCAATTTTTTTTTTAATCTCTAGTTACCATGAAAGGAATTTCAATTAATATTCTTGTTGTACTTTATTCTGCCTGGATTTTTTCTTTGAAATTATCTCCATGTCTCTGTTTGAGGCTAATTCCAAATGGATTCTGTGATATGTTGAAAAATTATTTTTTTACTGGGTTTTTTGCTCAATCATTTGAAACTCTGAGTGAACAAACAGCTAACCATCTGATCATGAGTCCTGGTAATTCTTTTTTTTATGACATGGTTGTACAGAATTTCTCAGATCAGTTGCATAACTCACTGCAGTGTAGCTTTGGTGCTCAGAATGTTCAAGATTTATGGAGTCATACCCATGTTTAATACTTTGTTATTGCCATATCCATTTTTTACAAATGCCATTTCTACACATCATGGAATTATTGGCCTTGTAATATCTATTTTGCAGGCACAATCAGCCATTATTGCTGAAATATGGCTGTGGGAAGTTGGGTCATGGAAAGCAGTTGGACGCCTGCAGTCTCACAGTCTAACAGTGACACAGATGGAATTCTCCCACGATGACAAATTTCTTTTGTCAGTCTCTAGGGATCGCCAGTTTTCTGTGTTCATGATTAAAAGATCAGGTACACTCACATAAGTGATCATAATGATTATCCTGTACTGGTATGATCAATTACTGTTGCATCAAATATGAAAGAAAATATCTTTTGTTTTTTTCCTTTGTATTTATGTAGTGCATGCAGTTCTATTCTTTAGATTTGTGCAGCTTTCTTTCATATTGGACTAAAGAAATAGGACATGTGTGAATATTACTGGTTGCTGTATGCATCAGTTCGCTGCATGTTCGACAGACCAATTCTGCTGTTATTGGGACCTCAGAAGGCATTATGACTAGGTTAAGTCATCTGCTTTAACTTTGGAGAGAATTAGGTGCCTGAGAATTGAGATTATCTCATTCAATCTTTGGTTGAATTCAGATTAACTGTCTCCATCACGGTGTGTGTCACCTTAGAACTTCTTTCAGATTGTTCCCACCAATCATTTCCCTTATACTAATTGTTTTTCCCTCAAATACCTCATCTTTTGAAAAAAGGAAAGTGATCATATAGAAGGGAGGGACGGGGACGGGGACGGGGATGGGTTTTTTTTGGGGGGGGGCGGGGAGTGGGGGGGCGGGCTACGATAGAGATGGAGAAGAGAAAGATGATGCAAAGACGGGGTGACTTATAGAGAGGAAAAGGTAGACTGGAGGGATGTTGTTAGGTTGATGAAGTGTCCATTTGATCTTATTTTAAAATATTAGGACCTCATTTTCTGGAAGATCAAAGCATTCAAAAGTTGAAGGTAATGTTCATCCAGACATCCAACAGAGTGAAATCAAATGTGAACACCTATCTAAATAATTATAACACATATGACTTAAATCTATAGGACACCATTCTCTAGTTTCTAAAGCTCTTATTATCTTTTCATTAATTTTTTTGTTTTTCAGAGGCACTTGGATTTATCAATTCCAGGCGCACCGGCAAAAATTAAAAAAAAAAAGAAAAAAAGAAATATACTCTTAGAAGTGGAGCTAAAAACCTCCACTTAACTCATGCCATTTCGGGGGGGTGGGGGTGTGGGGGTGTGGAAGAAAGAAAGAAAGAAAGAAAAAGAAAAGACCTGCTGTCGTATATAAGCAGCCGCTTAGTAATGAGACCCTCAAAATTGGCTCCTTATTTGTCTCTTTGCCTCACATAAGAAAACCATGCATTGTGTCTCCTCTTTGTTGTAACGATAGGTATGTTTCTCTCACTCATGATTTTGTATGACATTCAAGCACTGATCTTCTCAACCCAGTGTACTTTCTTTCTTTTTTTTATTATTTTCTTAATTTGATTTTTGGGTGGAAGTTGGAACAGTTTGTTTGATATCATTCTTAGCTTTGTTAAAGCTTCAGCTGTTCAGTTTGATGTCGACAAGTTGACTCGCCAGGGTTATCCTGCCCGACCCCAGTTATGCCCTTTGAAAGATTATCCTTTAAAATGAATTAATGGCAAGAGTTTATTCGAACAGTTCAATTAGATATTCTGTGTAATTATAATTTTATAGAGTTTCTTGTGTATGGAAATTTGAGAAAATAGCCACTACTAGGATCCAGTCAGAATATATTATTTTTAAATTTAATGATCTATGATGATCTGTATTTCATTATTTTACGTTAAGGTTACTTGCCGCAGAGAGAAACTAGTAGTAGTCCTTAACATTATAAGATAAACTTGAAATTGCAAACATGTCATTCGAATTTGGATTTGGAAGGCTTTATTTTGTTAAAAAATTAATTTTGTTAGATATTAATTACAAGTAGGAGAGATGATAAATTTTAATTGTGATCTATATGATTGGTTCATCTATTTTACAATAAATTATTGTTCTGCGGTAGAGTTTTTGTTTCCAGGAAAGAGATCATGGGTCCAGAGTCCAGACGATTGGAAACTCATTTTGAGGCCAGGGTTTGTTGTTTTATACGTCTTACTATTAGATAGTGCCTATAAATTTCATGATAGGTACCCAAAGATTCATATTGAACTTCGATAGGAACTTCTGTTGGGGCAATGACACGTTGATCTAGTAGCCACCGAAGCCACAAAGGACTATCTAAATTGATTTGTTTCCGCTTATAAACTATAAGTACGTCATAGGAACTAGAAAAAATAGGGCTCTCTCTTTCATAGTATATTTCTACTTCGTAGAAAATGTGCAAATCATGACAAGATTTTTTTTTTTTATTCATGACAAAATGTTTTATCATGATAAATATTAATAGTATCATTTTTTTTATCGGTAAATTTTTATAGTATCATAAAAAACCAAATGACTGTTGAATACAATCATCATATTTGTATAGATAGACCAAAAGAATCACATTTGAGTCATCATCATCAATGCCTTCTTTTCCATCTTCGGTCAGCTTGAATTTGACTGTTCAAGTAATTATCATAAATTGTGGCCTTACTTGATACCTAGATGTTTTAAAAAAAAAGTTGAGATGGGACTAAAATTATAATAATGTCTTTGGCATGTTTGATTTTTAAATTCAGAAGTAGGAGAAGTTAGTTATCAGCTTATAGCCAGGCATGAGGCGCACAAGAGAATTATATGGACATGCTCCTGGAACCCATCCTGCCATGAATTCGCAACAGGTTCAAGGGACAGGACTGTGAAGATCTGGGCTGTCCAGAACGGAACTTCTGTTAAGCAGCTCATGATTCTTCCACA
The DNA here is from genome assembly GCA_029852735.1 of Persea americana. NCBI lineage: Eukaryota > Viridiplantae > Streptophyta > Magnoliopsida > Laurales > Lauraceae > Persea > Persea americana. Next base: position 52,768,788 of record CM056814.1, on the reverse strand, counting down.
ATTCAAAAACAGCATCACGGCGTTGTCATGGGTTGGGCAAGGTGGTTCCGGCAATGGCGGGCTTCTTGCCATTGGGATGGATGATGGGCTCATAGAACTGTGGAGAGTGTCTGGTGGATCTGCTGCTCCAGCTCTGTGCTTTCATCCATTCTTGTGCCATGTCTCCACAGTGCACCGTTTGGCATGGAGAAGAAACAATATCGAGGATGGAGATGGGATCATGCAACTTGCATCCTGTGGAGCCGATCACAGTGTCAGAGTATTCCAGGTGATTATCAGTCATTAAGATTATGATTGTGTGCCTGTTGTTCTGATAATTGGTTGAGTATAGATGTGATTAATGTCACCATTTTGTAATATCAGGACTATTTAAGATGCATTTTTCTGTGTTAAGAGCTGAATCTTTGTGTATGACACTTCACTTTCATGCAATGATAGTGTAGTGATGTATAGATATTTTTTATAAGAGCCCCTTGCAACCATAAAATTCTCAGTTGGATTCATGTTATCATTCTTATAAAAAAAAATAAAAAAAAAGAAGTGGTTATATGTCCTTTTTCTTACATGAACTGCAGTCTTCCCACTCTGTTAGAAGGAGAAATATTCAATGTTGGGTGATACCAATTGTATACCCCTAAAAACTGTAGATGTGGAGTCCACCTTTGGTGATCCGAGCAACTCATAGATTAGTAGGCCATGCCCATGGATGTAGGGATGCAAAAAACAGTGGAACCATGGTATATTTGGAATGGAATCCCTCTTTTACATGATAGAATCTCTCTATCTAGATATGGCATCAACTGAAAAGCCTGAGATCCATTTTTGCATCTGAATTCGAGACAAGAAGTGGGGCACATATGAATAGCATAATTCTCTCTCGAAGAGCCTCTTCTGAAACCAAATCTGTCATTAATGCATAGTGCCCCACCTACATTAAAGTTGAACATTGAGTTTCACTCAGGGCTCGTCTTGGGGATGATCTTCTCCAAATGAATATACTCAGATCAAATGTTTTCAAATAGTTCTGGTGAGGATATTAGTGGGTCTCTTGAAATGACAATATGATTCGACCTCTTTAGACTCTCAAAACATCAATATGATCCAAAATATGGTTAATGCAGGGATTTGGATTTGGATCCAAAATTTTAAATCCTGTTCGCAGCTTACAAAAACCAGCTTACATAATCACATCCTTCCATGGGTAGGGATGGGCTTGAAAGCTTCCCTGGATGGATGATCTAAACCGTCCAATGTCAACCATTTTACAATTGTGGGTTTGATAGCTTTGATCGCTGTGATATTGTAGCAGGGGTGGCTATTGTCTTAGAATGTTGGATGGTCCCAAGTTCCAATGCTGGCCAAACAAATGGAACTGAGGACTAAAGTATATAAAGGTTCAAATGAGAAGATTAAAGTGCCCTCTCTCTTAACCCTTTAAACTCAGGCTAGAACAACAAGAGAAGCATGACTGGGCATGGGCCTGATTAGGGCTGAGCTATCGAGTCCAGTTAGACTAAGTTTATTTATGACATGGCCCCAGGCCCGGGTACGCCAGAGCCCCTAATTTAACCTCTAAATCCTGTTGAGTTTGTAATGATGTGCTCAGAATTTTAATTTCACGGGTTGTTTACCGTGTCAATGCATGCTGAACCCATTATGACAAATTCGGCAGTACGGATGCACATAATTCATCTTGGGGAAAGAATTTGAATAATGGCAAGCCCTAGAGCCTGATAGTGGCTGCGAAAACCAAACCACCTCCCCCCCCCCCCCCCCCCCCCCCCCCACCCAACATACAGACACAAAATGGCAAAAAAGAAAAAAGAAAAAAAAAACCCTTATGACAAGGTTTTTTTTTTTTTCTTCTTGTCTTAACCTCTTTTTTCCCAAAACCAACAAAAAAAAAAAAAAAAAAATTCACTTTATAGGCATCACTGATGAAATGTTGATGGTCGGTTACCTTCTTTTCTTTAGATTCTTAGATTCTCATGTCCCAAGTTTCAACTAGATTTAGATGATCAGAAAGTTTTAATGAAACTGGTTTTTTCACTCATTTGGAATCCTGATAAAGTAGCAAAAGTGGGCCCTGCTAGGTCATTTGGGTTGGACTTCATTGTTTCTCATAAATGTTTATTAAATGAAAATTTTGAAAAATTACATAAGGGTGTTTTTATCATTTTCAAAAAAATAATCGTGGGGACTTGGTTGAAATGAATATGGAAAACTTATATATTTTTTTGAAATATTCGAATCGTCGAATGCTTTTTTGGAAATGATTCTTTTAAGAAATGCCTTGTTACCATGTCACAAATGATTTTTTGGTAAAGTTTTTTTTTTTTTTTTTTGAGAATTTCAAATAAGGCCTTAAGTTTTAGCCTTATTTCAAAAAAGGACACAAGTACTAAAAAATTTCAAATTTGTCTCTAAGTTTTTCGGTGAGTTTTCAACTAAGGACATCTTGTCATTTAAACGTATTTTCTGGTGACTTTTCTCCAATTTTCTTAAATACTCAAATTGCCCTTTATTTAAAGCCATGAAAAGATTCTGACAGCCACCACATATAGCCGATCACCATGAGGATGTTGTCATTGAACATCGTGAGGATGCTAGTGAAGGAAATAAGAAGAATATAGAGTAATTGATGGAGGATTTTATTTCAATAAATGTTAATTTGGGTGTTTTAAAAGAATTAAGGGGAAAAGTTGCCTAAAAATAGTTTTAAATGGATGAATGTCGCTAATTGAAAACCTCTTAAAATTTTAAGGGCTACTTTGAAAAATTTTGGAACTTTTTTAAAAGAAAACAAAAACTTAAAACCTTATTTAAAAATTTTCCTCTTTTTTTTAACTTTTTCGCAAAGATTTTAAACACATCTTTTCAACTTCTCATCTCCTATTCCCTCTCTCTCTACTGCTATCCTACAAGGTCCCCTCCTCCTGGCTAGACCTCCACCAACACAACACCATTCTCTCACTCTAACCAGGTCTTGGCTTGGTGTTGTCTAACAAGGTATGCTTTAATATTTTAATGGTTTTTTTTTTTTTGTTTACGCATTTAGATGTTCTTGGAACTTATATAGGTCATATGGTCTTTTCTTTTTACAAATAAACTATATTTTTTTGTGATTTTAGTTTCAACTTCTTTTTCTAAATGACTAAAGATTATATTCACATAGAGCTATGAAAGCTCCCAAGGTCATTTTTGGAACTGTTCACCCCAAGAATTCATTGCTGATTTTCCTCGAAATGAGGAAAGCTGCGTTTGGGAAGCATTCACGCCACGTAAGAGGAATCCTCCAAACACAAAAAAAAAAAAAAAATCAACAAAAGCATTCTTTGCAAAGGTTGTACCTCCTCACACCGGACTTTTGCAAATGAACACATGCTCGAAAAATGTCATAAAGAAGTGAATGAATAATGTTTATGCAGTAATTTAGAGGTTACCAATTTTTACTGGAATCCTGTCTTATGGGTCCCACAATCAAGATTTGAATAGTTAATCCCTTTGAAAAGACCCAAGACGGCTCTATGGTCAAATATCAGTTGTTCATTCCTCATATATTTTGAGATATTTGCAAAGAAGTTTAGACTGTTGGATCATATTTTTATATTTTTGTGGGCCCCGTTTGTAAAAACCCGAACCGATCAATGTCTTTAGATGGTGAGACAAATTTGGAAACACGATTCATCATGGGTTGTGAGGAAATGGTAAAAAAATTGACGGTGACCGTTCATCATCCATAATGCACACGTCACCGATATTCTGATGAACAGTGCACCGATGTTCACATGAACAGTGCAACAGGAGGGTAACTTGTAGGTTACCTTTTTTCTTTGGAACTCTACCTTATGGATCCCACGATAAAAAATGAAGATCCGAATCGTCCATTATCAGTAGAAGGCAAAAAACAATCGTGGATTCAAAATTTAGGGCATGATTCATTACGGATTATGAGAATTTTGAGAAAGCTTGTGATCATTGGATGTAGTATATTTAAATCCACAGCTAAATGGATGTTTGCCAAACGTGGAAGACAATGAATCTTCTTTGTCAGAAATCCCTAGTGAGGATAGTATCATCTATCGTCTAAGAAGAATGGAGGAATCTTCTTCTTCGCCTAACGTGCCCCAAAAGAACACATGACTCTAATAGGGGTAATAACACAGTAAAAAAGAATCTATAGAGCCATGAATAGGGAAAATAGAAAATCAGAAGCCCAAAGATGAGAGGAGGGAATGGAGGAAGGCCAATGAAATCTTTCTTAATATATAACCATGAAACAACGTTAAATATTTTCCTTGAGAAACTGCTTGGACGTTTTGGTTAGGTCTTTGGTTCTCATTTTTCTTACGCTACAAATGTAGTACTAGCATAATAACTCGTGTTAAGCACATGCATGTTCACCAATAACTTTAAAATATATTCTATAATCCAATAAAAAAAATTTACATTATGCAAAATCATCACCAAACACTTACTGACAATGATTTAGTTTAGATAGATCATAAAATTTTAAAAAGAAAATGAAAGAAGAATAGATTATGAGAGTACCACTTTCTCAATCCACGAGTCCATGGAGTAGAAATGGGCTAGCTAGGAGAAGTGGAGTGGGAAAAAATGTGGAGAATTAGATTTGGTATGGAGATGAAGTTGTTGCAACTAGAGAAAAGTGAGAAGAAGACTTGAGTGATTACAATACAAGTACACGTTTGAAGTAGGAGGAGAAAGTTAGTTGCAGAACAACTTAAATGACTTTTAGTCAAAATTAGATGTTGCAGTCAAAATTAACTTCAAAACCTTTAGCTTTAATATAGTATAATGTGATGGCTTTGATTGAAAGAATCATTTTTCTCTTTTGACTTGAGAACCATGAATCCAACAAGTGGCACCCACCTTTCAATGATAAAATTGTCCATCTAAGTAGGGCCCTTATTAGCCAACACAATTATTGTTGGCTGGTGTTGGCACCTTAGTCTCACATATATTCCCCCTGGTTTGATCCTAAAGTCCTAAGATGAAAAAATCACTCCTAAACCAATAGCCCAACATAGCAAAAAAAAAAAAAAAAGGTAGGGCCCTAATTAAGATGGGTATTATGCTTCATTTGATGATAAAATTCTATTGAGGTGCCCCACTTTCCATACAACCTTGCCAATGAAAGAGCTGCATCTCCCAAGGTGCCCACACCTTTCCACTGATTTTTTTTTGTCTATATTTGATTAGTCCAATGATAAACTTTTATTCGGGTTATTTTTCATAAAGTCCTCGCCATTGAATGGGCTGCATCTCCCAGAGGTGCCCACACCTTTTCACATATTTTTGTTCCATATCTGATTTATCCAATCTTATTTGGGGCATGCCCCAACTAATAAAAATTTATCTAACTAGCTATCTTTACATTTTTAAGGCTTCTCAGATTTTTTTCAAAATCTCATTTATATAGATCTAATTGCATTCTCCAATCTCAATAAAATTTGATTTCTTTCATTTTTAATACAATGGAAATTTTTGTCATGTAAATAATTTTATTTACACACTATTTTTAACACCTATCTAAAATGAGCCCAAACAACCATGTTGATGTGTAACCATTACTGATGGGAATCATTTACACATGCAAGTAGGGTTGCAAACGGGTATCTGATTTTTTGATTACCCGAAAGTTCCGACCCGTTAAAAACCGGATTCGGAACCTATTTTAGGTTCCGATTCGTAAACGGGTATGAATCCAGAACCTGATTTAGGTTCCAACCCGGGACCTGGTATATGAGACTTTGATATTACAAATTGTATCTAAAAATCAACTTTTTTTTTTTTTTTTTTTGATATTTTTATGTATAATATTGGAAGTAGTATACTTGATACATTGTTCTAAGCCGAATGATATACTTTTTGGTTTTTTTTTTTAAGAGTTAAAAAAATAAAATAAAAAATAAATGAAGAATAAAGAGAAATTAGAATTAATTTGGAAACTAGATTTCGGCCTCAGAATTGGATACGGATATTCTTATTGGAATAGGGTCGGAACCAACGAAACAAATTCTAACTCAAAACCGGATTCGAAATCAAAACTATTATTTAGAAACGGGTGTCGCCCCGCATCTGCCATGGTTCCGGTTTTGCAACCCTACAAGGTACATGGTTGTGCCCATGAGTCCATGACCTATAGATCTATGAAAAATTGAACAGCATGAGTAGCTAATCTTGCTTGGGTGACCCAGCTGTTCCACTTCCAATATAACCATTTTGTTTTTGGGTCGGATCCCTGGAAGAAACTCCAGGTTCCCCCAATTAGCTCCGCTTCCTTCCTTTCTTTGAATCTAGGGTTCTTCTGTCTTCTATTCTCAAGCTCTCGCTCCTTTTCTCAGAAGGAAGTTGTTGCAGAGAGCAGCGGCGCATCTTAGCGCTTGCCACCAATGCCTACAGTAAGTGTAGGTCGGGATCGACTCTTCGCTGCCCTCGGAAGATCTTACAGTAAGTCCAAAAAAAAAATAAAATGAATTTCTCCCCTTTTCCTTTCCTCACCCAGGCGCATTTTAGCATCAACCCTTACATATGTTTCTGGATTCCCAGCCCAAGAAGAGTTTGAGAAGCTTTGCTTTGATTTCGGAATCGAGCTTGATGATGTTGTAAGCACTTCATACCATCTTCTTCTTCTTCTTCTTATTCATTCTTTGATTTTTAGTTAAGCGTTTGAGCTTTTCAATTTGCGTTTGTGATGCATAGACGACGGAAAAAGCTATTATTAGGAAAGAAAAGCACTTGGATGATGCCGAAGCGGATGAGGACGAGGAAGTGATTTACAAGATTGAAGTTCCTGCAAATAGGTACCAAGATTTATTTATTCTGTGGTTTACAAGATTGGCTCTTAGAATACTGTAAACAAAAACCCACATGCAAACTTAGCAAAAATAGTATAATGAGAGTTCTAGATGAAAGCAAACTGGTTTGGTCCAATTTGTCAACAAGTTTGAATCGATATCAAATCGTCGAGCAAATTAGAATAACAAATTATTGGTTTGATGAAGGGTGAGCCAATAGTTTTAATTTTTTTAAAATTTTTTTTGATAGACAAATAAATAACTCAAGTTGTTCTGGGATGGAAATGAGGGAATGTATATAGTAGCAGGGGTTAGTCTGATACAATTTGATGAATTTTGTGGGTCCATTGACCAAGGCTTGAGGGAAGAGATTCATAAGTTTCCAACAATTGAAGATACAAATCAAGAAATTGGATTTCAATTACATGTAGCAATAGGTTGTAAAGCATGAGTGTTGACATCAGGCAATGCAAGAAAAACTTAATGCATTGAACACCAATCAGACATGGGACATTGTTCCTTATCCTCATGGACCTAAACCTATAGGCTGCAAGTGGGTTTTTTTTTTTTTTTTTTCCTAATTCAAGTTTGATGGGTCATTGGATTGATATAAACATGCTCAGTGGCAGTTGGTAATCACCCAGAGTATGGGATCATTGCGAGGAGACCTTTGCCCTGGCTGTGAAAATGATAGTAGTCTGAATTTGTTCTTGCTTTTGTAGCATCCTAGTTCCAGCCTCTATTTCAGATGGATGTTAAAAATGCTTTTTTTACATGGGGATCTAAAGGAAGAAGTTTACATGAGGCTTCCATCGAGAATATAAGGCACATCTAAGCAAGGTGTTTGTCAACTTCGAAGATCTCTTTATGGACTGAAGCAAGCACCCTGGGCTTGGTTTGAAAAGTTTTGACAAACCCTACACCAGTCCCACTTTAAGCAGAGGAAAAATGATCCATCTCTGTTTCTTTGGCACTTATAATCATTATAGGGGATGATATGATCATTACAGGGACCGATTCTGGTAGGATATGACAACTTTGGTATTCTCTCCATGCATCTTTCCATATGAATGGTCTTGGCAATCTCACATATTCTTAGAACTCGAACTTCATACATCCAAACAAGGCATATTCTTCAATTAATATAGGGTACATAGAAGACTTGATTGCCTTGGCCTGGTTAGTAGGTACTCCATTAGAACTCAATTTCAAGTATCAAGGAGACGAAGGTGAACTTCTTTCTGATCCTACAGTTTACAAGAGTTTGGTTGGTAGCCTTATTAACTTGACCATTACTTGACACAACATCTCATATGCGGTAAAACTCGTTAGTTATTGTATGACTAAGCCTAGACATTTACACTTGGGATCTGTTAAACAAATTATTCGTTACTTTTTAGGAACTGCTCAGTGTGACTTGTTGTTTTGCTGGTTCCTCTCTTTGTCTAGAAGGTTACAATGATTGTCAACTAGGCATGGTGTATGTATCTTGGAATGCCTTCGTTGCATGGAAATTTAAAGAACATAGAGCGTCCAAGTTCTTCTATTGAAGCAGAATATTGTGCTATGTCCTCTACTTGTTCTTGTTTGGCTCCAAAGACTTCTTGTACTTGTTTAGCTTCAAAGACTTCTATCTAGATTAGCGTTTCTTAAAGCTTAGCCTACTCCTCTTCATGTGGATAATAGAAGTGCTATTTTTATTACAACAAACCCGATCTTCCATTAGCAAGCAAAAGGTATTGAGGTTGACTGTCACTCTATTCGGGAAGCTTATGATGATCATACATTCTCTATTCCACATGTGATGACGTATCTCCAAATTGCAGACATCTTTACGAAGGCATTGACAAAGAATGGACATCAGTTCTTGGCATAGACCAATTGCTGTTGGTAGACTTCCAATGCAGAGTGGAATTTCAATCAAGAATTTGAAATAGCCGAAGCCTACTTGAAGCAGTTTGAGCATCCCAATAGTTTCCGCAAGGGTCCCATCAAGAATTGATCAAGATATGGCTTCAAACAGTCCAAAAAAATCCAAGAAAATCAGTCAGTCATCAGGGGCTGTTTTATTATTGCAGTAAATAACAGGGGGCTGCTCACAGTTTTCATAAGAAAACACAGTAGTTATATGAGTCTCACGTGCTGCAGTTTTGGGCCAGCTGTTTGGTGGGCCAAACTGGGCCCAACCCACTGAAGGCTCACATCAATAGGGTCGCCTGGAAGTTGGCTTTCAGATTGTGGTGGTCTTGTGATCAAAGAGTGGGCCATGTGGTCCCCCAGCATGATTTGCAACAAGAGACAGAGATGTCCAGTTTTTAGAATTATCAATCTTTGTTAAATTTCTTGGAGATCGGCTTGTTTTGATTAGGAAACTTGTCTAAGACTTCTGACTGCATTAGGACACTAAGATTTAGAAAGACTTAGGGTTTTGTGGGATCTAACTATTTGGGCTTCTTGGCTGAGCTATTATCTCTAAAAATCAGATTACGAGAAGCGGTGAGATTCAATCCTCAGTTGTTGATTGTGGAAGGGGATTCTTCATGCGCGATAAAGTTGGCTACTCAAGCTTCTATGGCTCCTTGTACCTTACAGATGTAGTAGAAGAGGTGGCAGAGATTGATAAGAATAGCAACATTTCATATAACCTCATTTAGCGGCAAACTCGGAAGCAGACAGACTAGCCAAAGAGAGAGTATCCAGACCATCTAAGTGTATTGTAACTGACTGTTTAATAGTTTCTGCCTTTAGGTTCACTCCTGATTTTTTTGGGGGGTGGACAACCCTTTCCTTTTGGGGATTTTGGATTTTGCCCTTGGTTTTTTTGGGGCCTTTAGTTATCAGTATACTACTCATACTGTAAAGTTCCCTAGTGAAATGAAATCAATTCAGTCATCCTTTAAAAAAAAAAGAAAGAAAGAAAGAAAGAAAGTAGTTGACTGAGGGTTGGATATTTGACAGTTTGCATATTATCAATAAAAGCACTGTTTCTGCTTTGTTTTCTCCCTCTCTCGATTGTATCTTGGATAGTTGGTAATTAGATCTTATCACACCCAGTGTGCCCACATTGGATCTAGTCCCATAAGATACAGCTTGCATATATCCACACAATATCTGTTGCAGAGATAAGTTGCCATATTCAAGTGACGTAGTTACCCTATTCAAGGTATTTGTGGCTGTAAATCACCCAATCAAAGGGGATAGACATCTTGTAAATGTGCAACAAGATTAACTTGTGAATTCTATAAAAAGAGGTGACCCTCAAAGGGAAGGACATCGAAACACATTCTTTCAAACTCTTGATCTCCTCTCGCTGTAATTTCTTTGCACTAGAGAATTGCAACTTAGTCTTCATCAATTTCCAGTTTTCCACAATGAGCATAAAAATAGCTCATAAACTTGATATCCATCGGAAACAATGGTTTTTTGGGTACACCACCATCATCATCGTCAAAGCCTTGTCCCAACTATGTTGGAGTTGGCTACACGAATTCTCTTTCTCCATTCCGATCTATCTTTTAAGTGCACCATATAATTTGACGATTTCTTTGAAGAACGAGGACTCTTCTTTAACCACATTGTGCATTTTGCTGCACGGGATGAAGTGTGTCATCTTGAAAAAATGATATACTACCATTAGGATAGAATCGGCTTTCTGCGAAGTCTTGGGAAGGCCTAAGACAAAATCCACACTCAAGTCTTGCCAAGGTTCATGGGATTGCCAATTGGCTAACCTGACATTTCGATAGTAAGTTAGTCACTTGTGATAACAAGCTCAACTAATAGAATCTTTCTTCAAGCAAGGCAATGGTCTTGTCATGTCATAAATGACCACCAAGTTCCTTAGCATGCATTTCCCATATTACATACTCTAGAAGAGAAATTGAAGGTAGGCATAAGCATGTGCCATAGAACATATATCCATCTTGCATTATACATTTTGGATGTGGCTGTCCTTGCTATAGTGCATCATATACTGAGCCAAAATGTGCATCATCATAATCTCACCGAATCTGGTCAAATCCCGTCACTTTCGCTGCTAATGTAGTTATTAGATACATCTAGCGAATCATTGAATCCACAACTTGTTTTTCGGACCCTGACTTGTGTTTGAGTACATAAGTGTACTCTTGAAGGTAGGCACTCCAGTTAGCATGTTTGAACTTGACACTCAACTTCTTTCGAGTATTTAAGTACCCAATGCCTGGTGGAGTCAATGGAGTGGTTGTCGGAGTGTAGAACGAACTTCTTGCCGATCAGATAGTGCCTCCAATGCTGTAAAGCCTGGACAATTGCATAGAAGTCTACATCATATGTCGAACCAGTGTTGGGCGACATTTGACCTCTCGCTGAAGAAGTATATTGGATGACCTTGTTGACTCAATACCCCACCATTGTCTACTTGTGAAGCATTGCATGCCACTTCAAAGACTTTGTCAAAATCAAGAAGTCTAAGAACTGGCGTCCCAGTCATCACGACTTTGTTACACTATTGACTTTGATACACTCAGAGGCCTTTGTAGCAGCCTTTGTCCAAGTGAATGCACTTTGTTTCAAGCATAATAGTGCTTAAATTTCTGATACCAAAATAATGTGCTCTGATACCAAAATAATGGATGGTGGATACATGTGAAATTCTAACATACATCTTGAAGCCATGCCAATGGAGTCTTCACACAATTGGGTTGCCTAGGAGTCTTCAAACAAGACTATGAAATTCATATTTCACTGAATATCAGAAGAAAGGAAAAATGTTATTGATTTCTTAGAATAACCTTTACAACCTTTAGTATTGGCCAGCAATCTTGGCTCTCAATTAGAGATTATGCCTTCTAACTAGTGTAGTCAACAATCTTACACTCTTAATTAGAGATCATAATTTCTAATCGGGGATTCTAAAGATGACTCGCACATCTTTCTAAATTTATTCAAATCACAATAAAGTTGGTTCTCTCAAGATATAATTTCCTAAAATACGAGATTTGACATGTGACATGGCCACAATGTTCTTATTTAGCATGTGACTATTTAATCACGTAGGGATCATTAGTTTGTACTCATTTACATATGTAAATGATTCACATGCGTAATAATTACGCCTCATCGTGTTTGTTTGTGCTCATTTACTCGTGACGCGGAAATGAGGTGTGAATATGGTGCGTTAATAAGGCCAATTTTTACACCAAAAATTTCACACGTATTTAGGTGTGAAATTCCCTTTCTCATCTCCCACTTGCAAAAGGCACCAATAAATACTTCACATGGTTGCATTTGGTTAAACAATTGGTCACAGGATCAAATCCCATGAGCTTTTTTTTTTATATTTATCCTGCGGGCCCCATATTTGAAATCAAGCAGTCCAATTTGTTTTTTGAAGTAATAAACCCCAAGGCCTTTAAGTTTATTATCCAAAATAATCCTAGATTTTGAGTAATTTGTGAAAAAAATGCCCAAAATTCTATTTGGATTATGAAAAATTAGTGATAAATGCCCAAAATATCCAAACAAATCTAAAACAGTTGGATATACTCATTTACTTATGAAAATAGTGATTTGGACGAACATGGTAATGTATTTCACATATGCAACATTTGCATATGTAAACATTTGCACATGTAAAATCCATTTTCCTATCCAATGCGTATCAGGAAAACGACCCCTTAAGTTATGGGCCCTCTTACTGGACTGGCCTATGTTGGTCTTCTTGGGCCTTGTTTTGCGACTCTTAAAGAATCCATTTGGCCTATGGCCTGCATTGCATTAAAAAAACCTGAATTGTATGTTCAGAGCAATGTTAAAAACAAAGTACCCAAAGGAAAAAAGAGAAATGTTCACAAAACAATGTCTACAAATAGAAGAAAGGTTAAAGCTATGATCAATTTGAGTTGTTATACTTGGCAATGCACACAGCTGATCTCGCCCATTGCTTGGTCTTTTGTATTGATCAATTACGTACAGATGCAATGGTTTATGAGGCCACTGCCATTCCCTAAACAGTAAACACTACTAAAATAATTGAGTCCTTTCGGATGTGACCTATTATAATTAACATAACATGCTTCTGCATGGTGGAGGTGGGACCGCTGATCCTGGTGCATAGGTAGAGGTGTAGGTTGTTGACCAAAAGGCTCATAGTTACCCAACAACCCCCACTAACCCATAAGCGGGAAAAGCACTCGTAGTAGTCTAGCATGTTCAGAGTTCCTGCACAATCCATTCAGGCATAGCATCCCTGTCATAGTACTACAAGTGGTAGGTTGCCTCTGCATTTTGAAATCCGAATGGCACGACTTGGTAACTGTAAGTTCTCCATTGGATGATGAAGTCAGTCTTTGGTTGATCTTCTTCTGCTAACCGTATCTGGTTGTAGCCCGAGAAGCCATCCATGAAGGCTCTATCGAGTGACGGCTTCAAAGCCCTTGCATTATCAACGAGGATGTCGCTATGAGGGAGAGGCAGGGGCTTGTCAATAAAGATGGCTGTTTTTCAGCAATCCGTTCTTAGTTGTTTCCTTATTTCGAAGAGGACATGGATGGTAGTAGCAAGGATCTGAAGAAGTGCAACCGATCTGAGGATTTGGCCTAGGATAGACTGGAATGGCGATAGACAATTCATGTAGCTGACACCAACATAGTTGGGACAAAGTTTTGATGATGATGATGATGAGTAGTTTCTTTTTTTTTGAAAGAACTAATGATTTTACATTTTCTTTTGTTATCATGGCAGATATGATTTGCTTTGTTTAGAAGGACTTGTGCAAGCCCTCCGCATTTTTGTTGGATTGGATGAGATACCCAAATATACAGTAGTTGACATTCCAACCAAATCAATGATTAAAATGCACGTAAAGCCAGAGGTATGAATTTTGTAATTGTGGTAGGATGTTTTTATTTATCTTTTTATAATTGTGATTGAGGGATGTGTGGTTGTTGCTGCAGACTTCCTCCGTTCGGCCTTTTGTGGTATGTGCTGTTTTAAGAGGAATAACTTTTGATGAAGCAAGATACAATAGTTTCATTGATCTTCAAGATAAACTCCACCAAAACATTTGCAGGTAAATCCTCAAAACTTGAGATTTTAATGCATGATATTGTCTCCGGTTTAGCTTTGATACTTGCAAATTTATTTTTCTGGACTTCATGTCCCCCACGGGAGCTCACCAGACTTGGGATTTTCTTTTCTTTCATTCTTTTTTTATTTTTTTATTTTTTTATTTTTTGAAGTTTCTCTAAGTAAAATAGGATTATAGGTCTTAATTATAAATAGAAAATGTCATAGCCCCGCCTAACTCAGCATGAAATTATACGCTTTGGCCCACGTGCGCGTGCGGGGACTTCCCAGGAGGTCACCCATCCTACTATTGCCCCTGCCCGAGCACGCTTAACTCCAAAGTTCTTACGGTTTCTGGGGCTGCATGGTTTTAAAACGCGTCATGTTGAGTTGACGGAATTTGTCTTGTAAGCCAAGGGATCTGAACAACTCATTTTCGGTGTGGGACTCATGTATTCCTCACATTGAAAACCCAGTCCATATGGCGGACCCTTCTAATTGCCCTTCTTCAGGGGGGTCATACTCATGGGGTGTTACAGAAAATAATGAAGCAAAATGGAGAAGAGGCAAGTGACATTCTTGATGTATGCTACAATAATACTAGGAAGTTACCTAGGGCTTTGTGAAGAAATTTAAAAGTACATTTAAGTCCTTGTGAGGAAAATCACCTTGATAAAGGGCAAACTAACAAACTTATAGGTTTATTATATTTCTTTGTTCATGGTTCATTTGGTGGTAGTTGATAAGTCGGAATAAATAGGTTACTTATGGGATGGCATTAAGGGGCTGTTTGGGGGCTTTACGAATGGAGTTGGGTGAAGTAAAGATTATTTTGAAGAAAGAATAAAATATAAGTGGGTTATGATGGTATTTTGTTTCTAGTTGTTTATTATGGAATCTTTTTGACTTTTTGTATTGATTGTGGAGTTTTTTTGTCTTTTAGTGGAGAAATGAGGTTACTTTTTTTTTGAAAAATATGGTGGGAAATTTGAATTAAAGTGCTTTTGATGGGACTTTTTTTTTTTAGAAATGGGGGCTTTGCCTTGCTTGATTCTATTAGTAGAGTTGCCAAACAAGCCCTAAGGGAGAGGAAAAGCTTCACTGTGTTAATTGAGAGGAAGTTTGGGTCTCGGAAGACTTAGAGAAAGAAGTTGTTCACCACTGAGCAATTATTGATAAAGATCCGGACAGGAAATGAGTCTTTCTGGAGAATGTGATAAAAAAATAAAAATGAGGCTTACCTATAAAAAAAGAAGCGGGGGCTAGTATTAGAGATTAGATTTCAATCTTTAAATTAGGGGAAGCGTTGACAGCAGGGGGATTAAATATTCTTAAGGGGATATGGTTTTAGGTAGGGTTGGGGAGAGGTTCTGTTGTTGGGATGATATTTTTGTTGGGGGAAGTCCGTTAAAGACTTCTTTTTTTTTTTTTTTTTTGTTGCCAAGGTTTTAACAGTGTCTTTGACAAGAAGTTTATCAGTTCATGGTTTTAGTTGTCTTCTTCATCTTCTTATTTTCTTGGGTGGGGATGGGTGGAGTGGGGCGCCTTTTTTTGTGGTTTTTATTGTTGTTATTATTTGTGTGGCTTTTATTGTTCTTTTTTGAAAAATCTGATGGGAGTCGATTTGGTTGATTGTTTCATTGAAAGGAATAAATTTCAGTTAGTGTATTAGGAGGTGCAGTACCCTAAGGATAATACCACCATTTCTTTCTTTAGTGCCCTATCTCAAGATACCATTTTGTTGACCATGGAAAGTCATTTCTCCCCAAGAAACTCTTTTCATGGTCTGCAGTGGTGGGAAACGTCTTTTTGTAAAGGTATTGAATAATGAGTTTGAGTGTGGCCATAATGGTGTGGTTTCCAAAGGAAATTTTGGATGCTCTGGAGAAAACGGTTGTCATAGCATTCTTGTTATTTTTTGTCAGGCTGCACCTTTTATATCAAATACCATGTAACAAGCTCCCTTAAAGACACATCAATTCATATCTACAAACTTCTATATCAAATTCCGTGTTGAACTTTCAGTGAAACAGGCAAACAACCTCAATTAATCAGAAGGAAGTGGATTGTTAATCATTCTAAAAATTGAGTTTCTAATTTCAGAAATTCTCATTTTTCTGCTTGTTTAGCTACCCCCTAAATGGTTATGTAAATAACCACTAATATATAAGATGGCCGGCTTCTGATAATAGGTTTAATAATCTGCTTCATGCCCCACACTGGCAGCCATTCCACGCCATTCAATATTTTTGCATCAAGAAGAAAAAGAGTTCTTACCTTTAATGGCTGTTGTGCCTAGAAGTATTAACTCACATGATTGGGAAAAGACCCACTCCAAGGAGTTATCACACAATGGCATGGGAAGAACTCTGCAATATGGCAGTCCCTGGGGTTTTGTCTTTTGATAATGTGATAACAAATCCACCAGACTAGAAACTGTATTTTCTAGCAACAATCAAAAGAAGAAAACCCTTATTATAAACTAAACTCTCTAACCAGGCCTTTTATAGCAAGAATAAAGTAAAACTCTATTGTTGCATAATGAAAAAAATATAGAATTAGGAAGAATTTGGCGTGTTTACTAAAACTTAACTTTGTTGGCAGTTGTTGGGATAACTTGGGTTCTAAATTGGCGAGATGTTTTCTGGGCTATCTCTGGCCCTGAGTATCATAATGGGTCCAATGCGACTGTGGCATTTTCTCTTTTTCTAGACTGTAGGGAGCTGAGTCGTTTTTCCCTGGCTACTATGGTCATTTTAATGGGATCCTTCTGTTGCAACTTAATAGGTTAGATAATGCTCCTATGGAGCTGGATCAATTGGAGCAAGGAAATGTATGCTTGACACCTTTTGTTCTTACTCGTTGGGAGGCAAATTCAGATGCCAACTGCCTCAGAAAGAGGTTTTCTAGCCAGGTTTTAATTTGGTGCTTTCCTTCTATGGAAACATGTGTTAAATCTTTTAATGAAATTTTTCTAAAAAAGAAAAAAAATTGAAATGCGAGCATGCACGGCCAATTACAATTGGACAGGGGAGGAAGAGAGAAGGGAACGGAAGAGGGAGAAGAGGGGGCTGTTTATGTTACCCGCTATGTTGCTTGAATTTGCATAGATACAGGAGGGAGTGAGGGACATGTCATGAATACAGTGATGTCGGAGATTTTACAAAAAAATAAATAAAAATGTATCACATATAATAAGATACCGATACAGTGCTATTTTGAATTGTTTGGCTATCATATGTTGCTTTGTCTGTTGTCTTTAATTTTTCTCGTAAATAGTCTACTGTCCTTAGTTATCTTCATGGTTTGCAACTTTGTATATACATTGGAAGCTATAGCCATTACTGCAAAGAAGCTTACTTTCTCTTTTTTTTTTTTTTTGGTAGGAGGAGGTCCCTAGTTGCTATAGGTACTCATGATTTGGACACAATAAAGGGTCCTTTCACATATGAGGTAAATTGATACTTAATAGTACATCTTCTTCTTATGGGAAGGTTTAATTGATTTTGTATATGTTGTTCTGCTTTATATGGTGGATGGTAATTCTTTCTTTGTTGTTAACATCTAGAAGTATTGCTTTTTTTTTTTTTAAAGAAAATTTGCACGTGTGAAGTAATTCTTATTTTTGGAACATAACAAATACATTTGGACTTTTTTTTTAATAACTTTTTCATGTGTTTTTTATTTAATTTTTCATGTGTTAGATGAAAAGTTGGTGTTCTATCAAGATACCAAACTATTTACAATCATTGAAAGAAAAGACCCACATATGCTTTTTGCTTGGATAGGGATATAGTTATGTACCTAATTGCATTCGTTTGCTACTCTGAGGTTAATTTTGGAAATCCCATTTTGGGTCCTAAGTTTAATATGGAAGTTCATTAGTTTTGATCCCATCAATGTGAAAGATTAGTCGGAATGAATTTCATAGAAGTATAATATTTGTACCATTAAAAAAAATTATCAAATTTGCAACATATCTCATTATCTTTTATGATTAAAGAACTTAATTCAAAAGAAAAAGAGAACATAACATAGGTTAGCATCAACGAAGCTGAATTCCTTGCCATGTTAGTGAGGATGCGAGAAGCCTATGTCTTGGGCTTCTTCTATCTGGTGATAGAAGGTAATTCTGCCTGTGCCATATGATGGGTGCATGGGTAGTGATGTGGTCCTTGGAGTTGGGGTCTTGGTTGGAATACCTTGGATGAGATGAGGGATATATCTGTGGGGTGCGATGTGTCTTTCTCCTGTGTATTGAGGGTGGCTAATGCTGAAGGAGATATGCTCGTGAAGGGGGTATTTGGATTGATAATCTTTTATTTGGCCCATAAATTTGTTCCATAAATTTGTTTGTTACTTTTGCTTTGTCCTTGTTTAGTATAGGCCCCTAGCTAAGGAAGCCTAACCTCATATGTTCCTTTTAACTTCAGGGGTGGTTCAATTGCACCGTTTACATATATAAATGATGCATGTGTAACCATAGTTATCAGAATCCTACGACCCGTATCCTGAATCCCGATTCGTATTGTATCTATGCAATGAATCCCATTTACAAATCAGTTTTAGGATTCAGGTGTGAATCTTATAATTCGACACTCGTTTCATCAAATCTTACGATTTAAGCGATTCGGCTAAAGCGAGAATAGCTACAACCAATAAGTTAAGATTAATAATCTTTTTCCTTTTTTCTTTCTTTCTTTTAGCGCTTTTATTTTAAATGGTTATTTAGTAGGTAACGAAATTTCATAAGATTTTTTTGCGGCTTTGATAAGGTTTTAAAGAACATGCATTTAACTAAAACATTGGACTGTACGTATGGTGCTTGTCTGTATCTTTTTTTTTAATCTATTTTGGATTTTTTCTTCATGAACACTTTCTTAACTTCAAGAGATATCCTGCTGTGTAAGATTGTTGTTTTGATTTTATTTTTATTTTTATATTTTGATTAAAAGATAATAAAAATATTGATACTTTAAACTTATTTAACTATTTGCACATCATTTATTTAATATATATATATTAATATATGTTATGATGTTCTTGATATGATTGTATGATCGACAGACTTGTTATTATATTTTCTATAAATGGGAAAATGGATGGTTATGAATAATTACTTTTCCTTTTTCCTTTTAATTTTTAATTATGTTTCATTTTTATTAGAAAAATAAAAATCCTACGATTCGCGATTCGATTCTATTCGATTCATGGGTACGAACGATTAGCGATACGATTCCGATTTTGAAAACTATATGTGTAACTGTTTTGCATCATTATGTTTGCTTGTAATCAATCTGCGCATCAGATGCATAAATTAGGCATGGAAATGGTGTGTAAATCAAATCTATTTTCGCACCAAAATTTATGCACCTGAGGCCCTGGTAAACCATTACACCTCTTGCTGAAATGGTCTCAAAGAAGCGTAGCTACAGAGCTTGGGCAATATTTTTGGGGCCATTGTTTTTTTTTTTTCGAATTTTTCATCCCTATGGGCCCTAAATCAAGATTCAAACAGTTCATCCTCTTCAGAAGGCCGCTTGAGGGTTTTGGGGGGGGGGGGGGGGGGGGGGTGATGGGCTTCAAATTTCAGCTGTTGATTCATCACAGATTTTGAGAAATTTGTGAAAAATTAGTGACCCAAAAAATTGCCATTTTTTGACATCTATGGGCCCCATTTTCACTATCCAAACCGTTCATTGGACGTCTCGATTTATCAAGGATTTTGAAAAAGTACTAAAAATGCTGAACCATTCATTGGATGTAATCAGATTCACAAGTTAAGAGATGTGAAAATGACTAATAATGGAATTTGTTGCACATGTTCTTCATTTAGATACTTAAAATTTACATATTCTACCATTAAAAAAAACCTTAAAATTTACATATTCTGCATTTACTTATGTAAATCTCATTTATGCATCTCATGCGTAATTTCCAAACCACCCTAAATAGTAAATTTTCTTGTTACCTTAAAAAAAAAAGGGAGACAAGGAAGTCTTGAAACATTTGAGGAACTGCAGTAAGGACAAGAGGGCACTAATCAGTCTAATCTAAATAGTTTTTGAGTTCTGATCTAATTGATAGAGCAATGGCATTGTCTCCCTTTTAGGCGAGTTGTTTGCTGTGAAGGCATCCTCTATGAGTTTGATGGAAAACTCCCAACGGTGATTATTGATTTTTAGAAACCTCCCATCTCGGAAATGAATAAGTTCATTCCCGATCAGGTAGTTCGCCAATAACGAAGTGCTTGTACAACTGCATAGAACTCCTAATCATAAGGTGAATAACGCTGTCGGGCATCATTCATCTTTTCACTAAAATAGGCGATTGGATGTCCGTCTTGACTTAGGACTCCGCCAATACATACTTGCGAGGCATCACAATTCACAGCTGACTTCAAAGACTTTGTCAAAAAGTCTGGAAGTCTCAAAATATGACCTTCAATCATCATTTTGTTGATCTGCTGAAATGCTGTGGTCACTGCATTGGACCACTCAAAGTCTCCTTACTGCAATTGGTAATAAGAGCCATGATGGTGCTGAAATTGCAAATAAACAGCCCGTAGAAGGCAACTAATCCATGGTAGCTTCACACTTCATTGAGAGTTTTGGGAAGAGGCTAGTTTAGGATTGCCTTGATCTTGCTCAGATTAGCTTCAACCCATTGGGCCGAAACCCGAAGAAGATAACTCAAGGGTTTGAGTTATACAGTTCTTTAGACTTATATAAAAGCTTCTCACTATCTGGTTCTTTGACTTAGTAACAAGAGCATACATAACTCCATGCCCCTTGCTTTCTTCCTCAAATTTACTTACAGTGAGAATTTGGGAATCTGACTTTTATGGAGGATTGGTTGTCAGTTTGATTGGCAGAAGAGTGATCTTCCGAACCCTGTACACTTGAAGGTGTGAGTAATAGCTTCGCCATCACTCTGGACGTTGTTATCAAAGAACCAAGGTCTCCCAAGTAAAATGTGGGTGACATTAAAGGGATTGGGAATGACATCACACCAAATTGAATATTCATATCCACCAATTCTGAATGTCATTAGGCACTGCTTGTTCATAGGGATTGCTGCTTCATTTACCCATGCAACCTTGTAGGGCTTCAAATGCTTTTCAGTCATGGTGACATTTTTTTCTTAAATATAAAAACTTGTTTTGTATCAATTCTAATTCGCGATGGAAAAGTTGTGTTTTTATTTGTTAGTTTATTCGATATAGACTTTGTTTGATGTAGACTCCAAAGTTTAAACTTCTGTGTCCATTTGCAGTGGTTTCTATTTTATTTGTATAGCTTGTTGCCTTATACCTGTAAATATCTAATACATATACTAATTACTTTTTTTTTTTGGCTATATTTTTCTCAATGTTACTAAACTATTTACATCTCTTCTATACATTTTCAGGCTTTACCACCTACAGAGATAAATTTTGTGCCCCTAAAACAGGTACATATTCAAGTTAATATTTCGGGTACATAATAAACTTTTTGAACTGAAGTTTATTGTTATATTTGATTCCTTTTCTTGTTAAGGGTTTCTCATGCCTTCATCTTTCTCTTATAACTTGGTATACAATACTTGGTTACATGTTTTTGCATCCAAGGAGCTTCTCTACTAATTTTTTATTTGCCTTGAACTGTAGACTTTTAGTTAATGCTATCATAATTGTTTTTTTTTTTTTTATAACAGTAAATTTTATGGAAAAGAGGAAAAATGAAAGGGAGAATAAAAATACAAATAGCTGGAAAAACTAAAACACAAACCAAATGAAGAAACTAAACATCAAAAGAAATATTAAACTGAAGAACTCTTTCCCTTGCCGACCATCCACCATGCCATTTGCTTCACACCAAACGTAAGAAAAAGAGGCTTCTAAATAAGAAGAAATATCTTGGACCTCCTCAACTAAATCCTGCCAATCGCCAATGTTAAGTAAACTTTCCAGACCCCCATCGAATAGTAGAGAACGAATCACCTTCAATGATTGCTTTTTAACCTCCCATCTTACGTAGCTCATAGAAACCAATCAACATAGAATAAACTTCAGCACCATTTGAATCGAACGAATTTACTGGACCAGAATTCTTTTTCACGACCTTCTGAAAAAGAATCTCGAACAACACCCCCATTCCTCCCATATGAATTTGCTGGATATAACTACCAGCAAAGTTCAACTTAAGAATACCAACTGACAGAATTTCAGGTGATTTTATACACAACATTGGCTTGCTGCATGCAATCCACACTTTAAGTTGGCTGCCCATTTCGTTCTAGTGACCATTTCATTCGCTGGATTATCTTTGATAATTATTCCCAAACTTTGTTATGTATTGTAAAGGATGACTCTCGTCTTAATTATGAACCATCATTGTCCTGAAAAAGTCCTATGACAGATTGTTGAAGGGCTTAAATTAAATAAAATCATGAATCTTATTGTGGATCATCGGATTTAAAAAAAAAAAAAAATGGTATCAGATAAGACTATGATATGGTCGTATGAAGAACGTCCTTAACATATATGAACATACCATGTGTGTGTAAATAGTTGAACATTTTCAAGTCTTTAAGATATCAAAGTTCATAGGAAAAGTAAAACAGTTGTTTTCTTTTGTTATCTTTCAATCCAAATGGAAGAGTTGCTTGAAGTTAAGTGATTCATGGATAAAAGGTCATCACCTAGTGCGGTCCTGCCTAAGCAGGGTCTTGGGAGGGTCTAGACTGGAGACAAAGTTAACCTTTGGCAAATTTACACAAAGTGTCTACTCACAGGTCTTGAACCTGCGTTATCACGCATGGCACCCGAGATTTTTACTATTGCACCAAAGCAATGACCGTTAACCCTCTGTTTGGGAAGGAGGGAAAGTGGGGGGGAGGGAAAAAAAGGGGGGAAAATGGAGGGAAAGTGGAAGTTGATGGTGTTTGGGAAGGAGGGAGGGAAAGTGAGGGGAAGGAAAATGGGGGTAAAATGCTTGTGGGGCCCGCCTTAAAATTTTTCCCTCAAAAATGGGGGGAAAGTGGGGGTAAAGTGTGAGGGAAAGAGGGGAGGGGAGGGAATTTTACTAAAATGCCCTTATCACCTTTTCACTTTTTCACAAAGTAAGGGTAAATTGGTAATTTTCTTTCTACCTCACAAACAAACAATATCCTACTTTTTCACTTTTCTTTCCCCTCTTTTACTATCCAAACAAGAGGAGGGAAAATTAATTTTACCTCCCCTCCCCTCCCCTCCCCCCTTCCCAAACATAGGGTAAGTGATTATATATATATATGCATATATATAGGGGAGGTGCTCCTATGAGAGGCACTCTCACTAAGTTTATGAGAGATGGGTGGGGGCCCTCATATCCATATCCACTCTCACCAACTTAAATGTAAGGACCCCCAACTTAAATGTGAGGGCCCCCACCCATCTCTCACCAACTTGGTGAGAGTCTCTCACTAGAGCACCTCCCTATATATATGCATATATACATATATACATATGTGTATATATATGCATATATATATATATATATGTGTGTGTGTGTGTATATATATATATATAATTTCAAAAACTCCCCTATCTCAAAAGGGGAGCTTCTGCCCCGATCTAATAGCCAATGATTTGTTAGTATTTTAAGAGAATCTAAAAAGACCCACCTTTGTAGGAGAATATTTAGGAGAGAGAATCGGATATGTGTATCATTGATGACATGTGTCACACTTTCATTGGCTAAAAGAGGGGTGTTTTTTTTTTACGAGGGAGTTTTGTAGCATAACTATATTTATATATATAAATATAAATATAAAGCAGCTCTTGCTAGGTGCAGCTCTGCTGCACTGCACATATCCACCACTTGAATGGAATAGAAAGCAAGCCTTTTTTTGGTTTGATCTTGGCTTCTGTGTGGTCACCGTGTGGACGCTTTAAGCCATAGACCCATCTATGATCTTGGCCTGGGAAATTAAATTGAAGTCAGCTCCTTTATCTCCAATGGTACCTGGATAGTCCCTCCCAGCAACATTGTCCCTAGCTTTTGGACATTTTTCAGATGATATCTTCCACCCCCAGCCTCATGTGAATTTTAATGATGAGAGCATTTGGAAAGCCTTTGAGCATGGAATTTTTTGTTCTCAGCCTCAAATCAGCTATAGAGAACTCTGTTCCTGTTCATCATTCTACAACTTGGGGCAACATGGTCTAATTAAGGGGAGAATTGACAGGCATTCCATTTGTGCATGGATGGCCTCCAAGGTGGATTTAAAATTAAAGTTCTCCTCTCTTCTAGAAGCATTCCTTGCAACACAAACTGTGTGCTCAGTGCTCACTTCAGCAAACCAGAAAGCAGTTGCCATCTTCTCCTTGATTGACCATATAGCAGTTCAATTTGGGACTCTTATCGCTTTAAATTAAAGTATTCAATGTAAGGACCCTGAAATTGATATTTAATTCCTAGGGTTTCCTTGGTTTTCAGTCCCAATTTGATAATTAGAAATTGTAGAATTAATTTCATGCACTATGTCATTCTTAATTTCCCTATAAGTATTGCAACTTCATTCTGTCCTACTTTCGCTTGGACCATCTGGAATAAGAGAAACCATCATATTTTTCGTAGCAATAACCAGCCATGGTAAAGTAATGTGTTGTATCAGTTATGAGGGCTAGAGCCATTTTCCTTGGCCTCAACGTCTTCCCCATTTCTTGCCTCGACATGTACCATGCCTCCAGCCCCAGACCTTTGTTAGGACTGCTATCAGGGCCTCTTTTGACTGGAACCTCTTCATCTCCAATCAGAACGGTATTCTGTTATACTTCTGAGAAATCAGCTTGGTTCGCTAGTATGGGAAAAATCAGTTGGGCATGCAGATGTCTTTATTGTTGCATATAATCACATTTAAGAAGCCACCAAGGAGACAAGGATTCTTCACATTCTTGGTGATTGTAAGACTCTTCATGATGCCTTGCAACATCCAAATTTGTCCACTTGGTAACAAATTTTTCAAGATAGAAAGTGTCTGGCCTTTAAGATGATTTGTAGTATTACAGTTTATTGCTTCCTTGATGATGAAGCAAAGTCCTGGTCCCAGAGTTTCCCCGACTTGTGAAACTCCGACCTTATTGAGAATAGCATCCCCTTTTAGTTTTTCTTTTCTATTTTGCCTGATCAAGGTTGTGGGTTTTCTTATAGTTTCTCTTTTCTTTTCTTTAACTTGTTTGTTTTTACTCTTTTTAATGCGTATCTTTTGCAATTGTAGACCACTATTTCGCTTTGGCTGCTACAAGTAGCCATATACCTCTACTGTAGCTGGTCACTTTCCCTGCTCTTGTCTTCTGCTGCTCTGCTAGGGAAACTTGTAGTTAACAGTTTATTGCTCCCTTCATGATGAAGCCAAGTCCTGGTCCCGGAAAGGCTCAAAGTTGGGAAACTCCAACCTAATTGAGAACAGCAACTGCTTTATTTTTTCTTTTCTCTCTTTCCTGATCTGGGTTGCGGGTTTGCTTTTAGGTTTTCTTTTCTTATCTTGTTGGTCTTTTCTCTTTTTGATTCATATCCTTTCACCTCTGTATACCACCATTTTGCTTTTGACTGCTGCAAGTTGCCGTATACCTTTGGTATAGCCGGTCACTTTCCTGGCCCTTGTCTTCTGGTACTCGCCTAGGGAAATTTGTGATTGGCTTTTCCTTACCTTGTTGTATGTTCTTCACTTATGTTTAATGCAACCTAATGTCCCTTTATTTTGCAAAAAGAGTGAGAAAAGGAACAAGAATGTAGGGCGAAACCCATACAACCATACCGATGTTTGAATTCTCCAGTCATATGCCTATTTTTAAGTTCTCTAAAATTTATCCAAAATTTCACAAATTCTCATCTTAAGAGGTTTTTCAAAGAACCCATCTTTTAACACTTCCAATTTATTCTTGGTAGGAAAGATATTTGGAGGAGCATTTGCAAGAAAATCATTTGGGGAAAAGCATTGGGAGCTTGGAGGTGAGATAGAAGGGAAGAAGATGATGGGCTTGGTTTAGGATTGGAGACCGGAAAGGAGTATTAGGGAAGATGATGAGATTTCTGGGGAGAGGAGTAGATGGGGAAGAGGAAAGAGAGGATGCAGAGAAAATTGAGGGTTTATGACTGGGAGTTTTTGCCTAACTCAAGTCAACTCGACTTGGCCTAGTCTCCCCCAACTCAGCCAATTGACCAAACTCGACTCGACTCCACTTGACCATGGCTGAGTTGTGGGCCAGGTCAGGGGTGTCAGGTGACAGTTTGGTTATAAGTTATGATAGGACATCTCTATCATAATAGTGTTTTTTTTTTTAGGTTATTTAGATTGGGGCTTCCCTTTTTCAGGCACTTGTAGCATTCAATTATATATCTTCTATACTCTTGATCTTTCTTTTAACGAAGTTACCATTAAGAAAAGAAAATTGAAAATGGTGTTCACTCTCTTGCTTTTTGTCGCCACTGATACTCTGTTATATTCTTCGGGAACATCAGTTCTCATATTGCAACTTTGTCCTTTTGTAGGTTAAAAGCTTCAGAGCTGATGAGCTAATGGAATTTTATAAGGTCAGCCAATGAAACACTATGGCCCTTTTTTTGTGATTATAGCTGAAGTTTGAATATGAATCTGAAATGATGATTTAAGAATTTAATATTCTTGATTTGTTAATGAATGGTCAGTACCTGTGCACAATTTCGTTTCTAGTAAAAGGAATGGCACATAAATTTATTGACATTTCTAACAGAACATTGATTTCTATTTTACCAATGCCTGAAAGTCTTCAATTGTATCTCCCTGATGTTTTTCTTGCTATCAATAATTTGGCAGTCAGATATGAAATTGAAGAAGTTCTTGCATATAATTGAGAATTCCCCAGTGTATCCAGTCATATATGATAAGAACAGGTAATAGACCATTTCCTTTATTTTATAATCTCCTAGTTTAAGACTTTAAGGTTTTGGATTTCCTCCCTCCCTCCCTCCCTCCCTCCAACCCCACCCGGGTCCTCCAAACCCTCCACACACCCTCTTTGGTTTATAGTGTCTTGCTATTGTCCTTTTGCATATTTTTACCTGTGGCGATCATTTTGCCTCTTGCACTTGGAGGTGCTTGCTAATGGTTATGCAGGACAAAAGTACTATTTACAAGTCAGTTGACCACTTTGGAAAACTTTTCTAATGCAGAAACTATAAAAGACTCATTTTAAATTACTCTTTACTTCTCATCTCAAAATGACATGTAGGACTTCAAACTTGAGAACTAGTTCTAACAAAATATTACTCTTATGGTGACTGGATACTTGATTACTGGGACCAAATTAATAGGGAATGTCCTACAAAATGGGAGAGTTTTGGGTGTAACTTGACTTACTCAGGGTTATCACGAAAAAGGGTGTGCGTAAGTTGTGGGGCACACGAGGATGGATCAGGGCCCCCTTGTTGGTCCTTCTATGCTATAGGTTTGCATCATTCACCCCGCCTTGGAAGAACTCATCCTCAACATTTGTAGGATACCAGGAATCCACTTAGATTGTAGGTCCGTTGTACAATCTTTAGTTGATCAATTGATCTGTTGATTATTTTGAGGTTTGTTTAATTTGATTTTATTGCATGTTTGGTCTCAAGTCATTCGTGGGACCCAAGGATTTAATTCTTTGAGCGGTAAATTATATATAGAAGAGGCAATTTGTGAGGGAATAATTAATGGGCTTATGTTTTAAGTGTTGGGACCCATTACTAATATTAAATGAGAGAGATTAATAAACTTGAAGGGGCCCACAATTTGTAACAAAGAGGAGGGGGAAACACTTGTGCACAAATCCCGAGGGATTTGTGGTTTGCGCAAAGGCCCCGAGGCTTGCTTCGGATATGTACATGAAAAGACCTTTTTTTTTTTTTATAACCACATGAAAAGACTTTTTCTCGATCAAAACCCTAAAGCCTAGCCTCATCTTCATTATATAGAAGAGAAACTAAACAGCACTATATGTCATTCAGAAGTGGATATTCTTCTTCTTTTTCCTTGTTTCTCCCTTCAATCTCCTCTAGTTCTCTTCTAGATCACCAAATCTAGATCACCAAGATGAGG
The DNA here is from genome assembly GCA_029852735.1 of Persea americana. Taxonomy (NCBI): domain Eukaryota; kingdom Viridiplantae; phylum Streptophyta; class Magnoliopsida; order Laurales; family Lauraceae; genus Persea; species Persea americana. The sequence goes on along the minus strand of CM056814.1, from coordinate 52,740,841 downwards.
ATAGGGTTAAGGTTTTTCTTTGGAAAAGTTGCAAGGATTTAAAAGAGCAAGAGAGAAAGGAGGCTTTAGGGTTTTGAATGGGAAAAAGTTTTTAAAAGAGTTGGTTTCATATGCATATCTGAAGGAAGCCATGGGCCTTGTGCGCAAGCCACAAACCCTCGGGATTTGTGCGTAGTTGTTTCCCCCTCCTCTTTGTTAGAAATCGTGGGCCCCTTCAAGTTTATGAATCTTTTTTTTATCTCTCATTTAACGTTAGTCATGGATCCCAACACTTAAACATAAGCCCATTAATTATTTCCGTAACACAAATCGCAGGCCCCAACTCATCTACATATAATTTTACTCTCAAGAATTATATCCTTGGGTCCCACGAGCGACTTAAGACCAAACAAGCAACAAAATTAAATTAAACAAACCTCAAAATAATCAATGCATTAATACCAAATCCACACCCTTGATTTATTTTATTCTAAAATTCAAGGATATCACACTAACTATTAAGAAACTTCTAAGAAAATAGGTGAATTATTTCTTTAACTTGACCTACAGAGTTAATAGTAAGAAACTTCTAAGAAAATAGGTGAATTATTTCTTTAACTTGACCTACAGAGTTAAAAAACCTAAGAGAGTGTTTTCACAAGATGTGGGGCCTTTTAGACTGGATCATGGCCCCTTGACCCTTGTTGGCCCCTCCAACCCATTGGTCTGTATCAGATGGTCCTCCAACCCTGAATATGTTTTTTTCTCCCTGAATGGTAACAAATATATTATTTTAGGATTAATGGAGCATGTACAGTGTAGGGGACTATATTGACATGGATGGCCAAGGCCAAAAATAAAAGAAAGCTCTTACTAGCACAGATGCCTGGTTACAAAATTTACAACTCTAATGCCCACACTAGAGGACAGAAGTCAGATTGGCAAAGGAACTATCACTAATGTTCCACTCTACTCCCTGTTTCGTTAGAATGTCTGCTGCTTTGTAAGCGCTTGGAATGTCTGCTGCTTTGTAAGCGCTTCTTGCTAAACCCTTAATGTGTTAATGCACATTGTTGTCTTCATATAATTAGTTGACATGTGAAGCATCTTACATGCTAAGGGATTATATGATTGATAGCACTAGAGTATCCTGGTATCATTGAGTCTTAGCCGTCTAGAAGAGCTCATGGCACAATTAGAAGGTGCTAATTGTGGAAACTACAACATTCAAGTTATGTTATCAATAGAAGAAGTGTCTACAAGTGGGGCTATGGTTCAGTTGTCTTGACAGTTTGGGTGCTCATGGACCAGGCCGGGCCATGCTCAATTTGGGTCGGCCTTGGGCCTTAGGTTCTAGTATGCACGCTGGCCTGGATGGATGATTTGTGCCCATTTAATATTTAGGCCCTGCCTGAATTAAGAAGTGGAGAGCCTGAAGACCGGCCTGGCCCAAAGAATAGGAATGACGGGTGATGCGGATGGTGGATCGAGATACGGGGCGGGCAAGATGGAGGGGGTAGGTTAGGGGAAACTCTAAAAATTCTTGGCCTCATGCCAAACTCCATATCACAGGCGAGGAAAAGAGAGAACTCCGGGATACCCAAAAGCACTAAGGAAATTTTATTCATTATATTATTGAACTGAATAGCCAAGGAGGCTTTACATCGCTTAAATAGGAGACAACATAAACCTAGCACTAATTTGGACCATCCAAACACATTGACTGTCAGGATTAAAGCATCAAAATAAAAATAACTTACAATATAGGCAAAAACTCTAAATATGTTAGAATAAGTGCACCGAAAGCACTTACGAAATTTTATTCATCATAATATTGAACTGAATATCAAGGAGGCTTTGCATCACTTAAATAGGAGAACATAAACCTAGCACTAATCTGGACCATCCACTCACATTGATGGCCGGGATTAAAGCATCAAAGTAAAAATAACTTACAATATAGGCAAAAACTCTAAATATGATTGAATATATGGGCCGGGTTCGAGATGGATGGACTGCTCACTATTGGCTGGTGGACTCTTGGGGAACCATGGGGTCTGTCCTTCCTCAGAGGGTCTTACTGTCTTGGGCATTCAGCATGTTGTCTTGGTAAAAGAGGCATTCGATATTTTAAAAAGATAAGAGTCATTGACGCTGTCCGATTTGACTCAATCAGACTTGTCAAGGGCACAATCGGTGAAGCAACCAATAACAACAAAAAAAACCCTCCAGCAACATTGGATGTGCGGAAGCCTAGTGGGAAATATATGGATGTGCTGAAGCCAAGTGGTAAATAAACTCAGAATTTCCTTTGCAAGGAAACATGCAAAAAACCTAAAATCTGATCTATAAGAGCCTTCTCAATCTCTTATCATCCACGTGATACGAGAGAGGGAAAATAAAGCCAAAACAGTGCTTTAAAACCCTAAATCTGTACTGTAGCATCAATCTTGATCTGCCGTCTGCATCACCCGTGATTTCTATTCTTTGGGCCGGGCCGGTCTTCAGGTTCTCCACTACTTAATTCAGGCCGGGCCCAAGTACTAAATGGGCCCAAATCTTCCATCCAGGCCAGTGCGCATACTAGAACCTAAGGCCCAGGGCCGGCCCAAATCGAGCGTGGCCCGGCCTGGTCCATTAGCACCCGAAACTATCAAGACAACTGAACCATAGCCCCACTTGTAGACACTTCTTCTATTAATAATATAGAAAAACTGTACTGTAGCATGCTACAGTAACATGCGACCATAACGCCATTTTATAATGCTAAAAACCTCTCTAAAACCCTAAAACTCTTACCATAATAGAATCCTAATACAAATAAAAACCTAACACAATTTATAAACAAAAAAAAACATCTAGAAAATCCTAGAAGAGATGGAGAAATTCTCTGATTTCAGAATTTGGGTCATTTCTGAAGTATGGGAGTAGAACTGCCGTGGGGCCCACATGATCCCTCCTTTGATCAAAGCACTTGAATGATCTTGAAGTGGACTGCTGGGCGAACCTTCCGGTGCCTTTCTTCCTTAGATTGGGCCAGTTTTGACCCATTTACTCTAGCTTCAAAAAACCTGCACGTGACTGCCTTTTTTTCTTATGAAGTTTCTGGACAAATTGCCAAACGGCCCGTCTTCTATCTTATTCTTCAAACAACCCCTGATCTTGAGTTTCTTAAATAATTGGGTCTTGTTTGAGATCCAATCGATCCTTTTGGCCCATTACAAGCGCGCGTGTGTTCTGCATGCTTGATCACAACCGTCCTAAGCAATAAATAATCAATTTTCTTAATCTTCATCAATTTATGAAAATTGGGTATTAGAGCACAAATCAATCCTACAATTTGTTTTGTGAATCTGTAGTGAGGGAAGCAGTACCCTTGATTGATGGTGAACCCACAATACCCACAATGCCCCAGTCTTCAATCAACAAGAATCAAACAGCATTCAAAGAGAAAATAAGGATTCTCTTACCAGATGTCGCGAAATCCACTGTAGAGATCTTCAATCCAATGGGACTTGCTCGGCTGAGGGAGAAGAAATAAAAAAGAGAGCTTCTATTGGCACCGGGAAAACTAATTTCCTGATTGCACAATTTTTTTTTCCTAAACTACCCGTTCCCCCTCCTCCCTCATCCCTCTTCCCTCATCCTCTCCCCCTCCACCCCCCACCCCACCCTCCCAGTTTCCGGCTCATCCTCTCTCCCTCCCCCCTCCCTCTTTCTCTCCCTTTTTCCTCCTCCCTCCCTCTCTCCCTTCCTCTTCTTCTCTCTCCTTCCCTCTCCGCCCCTGACTGGGAGGGGGAGGGAGAGAGAAGAGGAAGGGAGAGGGAGAGAAAATAGAGGGGGAGGGAGAAAGAAAGAGGGAGCCAGCCTCCCCCCTCCCCTCCTTGCCGGAGATGGGTGGGTGGGTGGGTTGGGGGGATGATGTGGGGGAGGGGTAGTTTAGGAATTTTTTTTTTTGGTCTTCTTGTGCGGTGGGGAGAGTAAAATCTCAGGTGCCAATAGAAGGTCTCAATAGAAAATTGCAAACAAGTATTTGAATAATAAAAATATCAACAAGGCTAGTGTTTTTTTTTTTTTTTTTTTTTTGTTGTCCCTTACAACGATATATAAAGCTTAAACATAAAACCCTCATGAAATCCTAGCCATCCATCAAGATTTTAAGAATAATGAAAATCATAAAAACCAGAATCCTAATACATTCAAACTAGGAAGGAATGAAAATAAAGAAACCAAACAAAGAAAGAGATTTGTAATTGAATGTCATTTTTTGGGTTGGCATGGACCCACTTGATGGCTTTAGATAATCCAACTATTCTTGCTCATTTTAAGAGTCAACATGGAATGCTTATGGGAATAACCAAGTAGGAAACTCCCGACCAGTCGTATGGATCTTCTTGCACAATTGTAGGGACTAAAAATCATCATTGATAATCTAACTATTTATCCTACTTAACATATCGACGTCCCATAAAAAAATGCCTTTTAATCCTAACAAACTATTACCATCTCAGCCAGCTAAAATGTAGGAAAGAAGGTAATTGAATCATGCAGAAATTTGTACGCAGATTTATTGCATCTGCTTTAGAGGCTGTGGGACCCATGGGTTGTGGATATCTGGGACCAACCACTTGATGATATCGGGTCAAGCTACCTTTCGTGTATTGATCCAAATGGGCCAAGACTGACCTGACTTGATGGTCTTCTTAATTTCAAGAGATTTACTATTTTCATTGAAATTTATCTTGGCTCTGTCCTGATCATCAAGCTTAGATTTTTGCTCTTTCTTCTCGATCACGTCCTTGATAAAGTGGAACGAGGCCCCATTTGACCAATCAAATCGATCCCAATACTTGTGGGCTTGATCCATCATATGATCCTTTGGATCAAACTCATATGCTCGTGTGTCACTCTTATTTACTAAGATGGCTCTTCATTTTCCCAAAAGAAAACCCTTCCTAAGAGGATTGTGCTTTTAAGTTGCTGTCTGGGTTCACTCATTTCCCCCTCCTCTTCCAAAGATCTCCAACATTAATTTTTCTGAGTACCCTTTGAAGAAAACGAAGTGCATATAATCAGGATATGGCCCGATTAATTAGATGGGTCGTGCTCAGGCATAACTTTTTTAGGCTGGCCGCGCTAGGGCCAATCACTTTAGCCTGTATCGGGCTAGGGCTGGGCTTGGATGCATGCTTTTAAAGTCAGGCTAGGCCTGGAGATTCCTCAGCCCAGCCCCCCGGCACATGAACACCACTGCTGTTCCCGACTGGTGCTTCTTTGGAAGTATGGTGGACTACCATGTCCCAACATTTTCCGGATAAGTCAATCCTAAGATCTCAACCCCTTGATCAATGACTTAAAGGCAGTTAGTTTCTAAGAACACTGTAACTGTTCATGTTCAACATAAAAAAGGATCAAAACGTGGATCTCTAGAACCTTCCAATTTGGGGCATGGTTCAGTCACACTGGGCCCATCAGATCAACAGTTTGAATTACCTTTAAATGGACTTGCAAATATAGTCTTGGGATTTGGAGGCACTTATCCTTGTGTTAAAAAATAAAGATTCATTCAATTTGTCATAGTCTATCCTTTCCAGGGTGCGTAGTGGTTTGGAAGTTAGAAGTTTGGACCTAGTTTGCTAACATTTCCATCAATTCATGTGAAAGCTGGCTAATCACCTTAGCTTTTTTATGTTTCTTTTGGATTTAAGATTTTCTCCTTTATTTCCTGCAGAACGGTTTTATCTTTACCCCCTATTATCAATGGTGCACACTCGGCAATCACTCTAAACACAAAGAATGTGTTCGTTGAATGTACAGCCACTGATTTGACGAAGGCCAAAATTGTATTGAACACAATGGTAAGTAGTTTCCTGTACGAGTACTTTTAGTTGAGGCTTAACTTCGTCTAGATATTATTATTTTGTGCTTTCTTAATTGTTTCTTCGTACTTTTTTTTTTTTTCAGGTTACTATGTTTTCAATATACTGTGAAAGAAAGTTCGAGGTCGTACCTGTTGAAGTTGTGTATTCTAATGGAAAGACAAGTGTACATCCTGATCTGTCACTTTCGAAAATGGAGGTTTCTCTTGCCTATATCACTGGTTCGATTGGTGTGGAACTGGAGGCAAATGAGGTATTGACGTCTTTAAATGCTCTCATGCTATGATGCACAGATGCTTTGAAATGTGCAGCGCATCATGTCATATTGTATCCAATAGTCCACTTTTTAAGCATAAAATGTGTCCTTGCCATGTCTAGGTTTGTCCCTGCTGTATCCATGCTGTATCTGGCCATCATAGCTCACATGTGATTTGTTTCCATCCTTAAAATTGAAATTTTCGATGGATGGATTCCACTTTTACGTGCTTAACTACATTACTTGATTACTGCTGCTATTCTTTTTTGAATAATTAGGGCCTGTTTCTTTATAAGAATTTTTGGCAAGAATTTGCCATGTTGGGGTCTTTTGGGCATGACTTGACATCTTGCCCCCGTCAAAAATTCTCCAAACAGGAATTCCAGTAAATAAACAGGCACTTAGGTTTTATTGACGAACTTAAAATGTTTACCATAGGAAGTTAAAACGATGCCTTCCATCAACTTTGGAAGATCTTTCGGTTATGTGCTTTTGGCTTTGGCTAAGTGATCCTGCAAAATGCCATTTTTAGCTGTAGCCATGACTAACGGTGCAACACTGCACATGGGATTTTCTAGTTCCAACAAAGATTCAATCTAGGAACTTCTCGAAGGCCAATTCTTAATGCTTCCATCTCTGCCTTATTGACAGAGCATATACTGACTGGGCTAGCGAAAGATAAGAGAAGCGGATATGCACTATCATGGATTTTCCTTCCCAATTCCTAATGACAGTGGATATAGAGAAACCCTGACAAATCAGAAGAGTGGACACCCATAAAGGTTACACAGAATTTATCCAAATCTAATCGAAGGAATCACACTGGTAGTTTTACCCATGGTTGTTTTGATGTGCAACTTGCACCTTGTTTCAGTCACTGGCATGGAGATCTTATACTTTTCGGTCATGGAGAAGATCCGTAGATGTGAAGGCAGTTGCTGAACATACATCAGTTGAATTGATTGGAAGAGATCATAAAAGGAGGAAAGGATGGAGAGAGTTGAGAAAGAGAGAAGGGCGGATCCTTGGAGTGCTGGCAGGGGGCAGTATCACAAAGTGCCTCTTCCAGCACAGATAAGGAAGTTAAGGGAGGAAACCTACTCAGTCTTTGTCTCAAATCTTCCACGTCAGATATCCGAAGCTGAAGTAGAAGCAATCTTCTGGAGAACAGGGAGGATACAAGATGTCTTTATCCCTAAAGATAAGAGGGATAACAACAACAGAGGTTTTGCATTTGCTAGATTTTCAACCCTAAAAGAAGCAGAGACAGCAGCTGAAATGGCAGAAGGCAAAGAATGGGAAGGTAGGAAACTACAGGCTAACTTGGCCCATTTCTGCCCCAACACAAGAAAGAATAGGGGAGAGGAAACCACCAAGAGGGACTGGAAGGCCTTTAGGCAGTCCTCTTTTTGGGGTGGGGAGCACCACACAGGAGAAGTCCATCTTCAGAGAAGTAAGATAGGGGAAGCAGAAAGGAGTAACAAACCAGGTTCAGACATTGCAGGATGGATAGTAGAAAAAGACACAAGTAAAGGAGTGAGGGTAACACAGTGGGTAGTCAGGCAGCAAAAAAGATTTCTAGTTAACAGCCTGGTGGGATTCTTGATAGAGAAATCAGTCAGCATTGAACAAATAGAATCCTGGATCCAAAAGTGCTGTGGGCAGCTACCTATCAAGTTGCAGAAGCTGGATGAACAGGTAGTTTGGTTGCAGCTATATTCCTCAAGGGAGGTTGATGAGTTCCTACTCAAAGCTTTAGGAGACTCATCATCTCCTTTCTCAATGATTGAGAGATGGGTGGAGATTCTGGGTACACCGCTGAACCCCATCTGGGTTAAAGTTAAAGGAGTCCCCCTTCAGGCTTGGCATGAAGGTGTGTTCAGGCTAATAGGAGATTGTGCTGGTAAAACAGTGGAGGTGGATAAAAGAACCAGAGAGATGGAGGCCCTCAAGGATGGGAGGGTGCAGGTTCTGCTAAACAGCTCAACAACTCTGCCTCTGCACGTGCCAATCTGGGTGGATGATCTGAAATTCTTGGTAACGGTGGAGAGGGAGGAAGAAGGAGATAAAATGATGGGGGAAGAAATAAGAAATGGACTGAAACAAAAGGAGCATCAGGAGGTAAGGAGATGCAATTGCAAAGCTCTACAGGGCAAGAGGGAGGAAGAAGATGACGTCAGCCCAACTTCAAATTTCAAATTGTCTGCCCTTTTACTGGATAGAGACGGGACAACTTTGAACCTGGATATAATCAGGACAGGTTTTTGGGCCGTAAGCATAGTTGTCAAGTTCGTTTCGGACCCCGTTTCGGTTTGGCTCCAAAGTAAAACATTTTGGCCGATTCAGGCTTTTCGCTTTTCAATTCGTAAATTCATTTATATATGTGTGTATTGATTGAAAATATATACAAAATTCCATTCAAAAGGTGGTGAGCCAGGGCCCATTGCTTAATTTGCTAATTGAATTTTTCAGTGGGCCACTTACATAAAACCAAAACAATTTAATTCTGCATAAACAATACTAATTAAACTTTATTACTCTACCCAAATTAAATGACCCGCTTTAGATTGATATTTTTTTAAATGTTTTCATAAAATATTTAATAACACCAAACGTTACTGTAACTCGTGATGGGCCTTGATCATAGGCATTTTCTTTTTTGGTCCCTTGATTTTTTTTATCAAGTGGGCCTCTTAAATACTCAACAGTAAGATCATTCCAATCTTATCATCGATTCAATATAAGTGGGCCTTTGAAGAATTTTCCAGCAATTAAAAATCAGTGGGCCTCACTTTCCGGAACTCATCACGACCCCTCAATCCCTCATTCACAAAGGCAACATCGAAATGCCTTCATAAAGATAGCATCCCGAGTTCTGGCCCGCTTCGCCTCTTTATCAAAACATACGAAAGAAAGAAACAAAGTAGAAAAAAGAAGAAATGGAAGAAGACGTCGAGATTTGACATTCCTGAAGCTCTGACGAGATTTTTGCAAGGAAATCCGACTTGGGCAGCAGTGACGACCTTTGGCGAGGGAGGAAATGCAGTTAGATAGTCTCAGCTAGGGCAAGGATTCACACCTTTGCTTCAGCAGTGAACAATCTCAAAAGTAAATAGGGAAAGAGAAGATTTTGTGGTTGATATTTGCAGTTTGGAGTCCAATTTATAGATGGAATGAGATTTTGAAGGTTCTATGCTACTAAAGAAGATGGAACGAACGATTGCCTGAAAAAAGTTATGTACCATGATTTTTTTTATTTTTGTTCAGATTCATTCGAATGCCCAATCCATTTTTTCTTATTTTAATGTTTGATTGACCCCCTCGATTCGTCCGAATCAACAGATTCGGTACTATTTTGTCCGAAATTAATGGTTTTGGATGGAAACCCTATATTTCGGGCAAAATCAAACGAAATCTGAACCGAACATCTTCAACCAGGATGTTCGGTTCGGTTTTGACTTCAAAATGAACAAATTCGAACATTTCGTCCGAACCGAAACGAATTTGATAACTATGGCCGTAAGTTATTTAAAACCCGTGGTTTATATCGTGGTGGGCCTGGAGGATCCGAATCAAGAGAGAAATGTTTTTAAGGGCTAGGGCTATACTCAAAGCCTTTTATCGAAGAGGAAGGGCAGAGTCAAGGCGAGGAAGGAAAGCTGGAGTCTCTGTGACACCGAGGGAAAGGCCCCCAGGAGCCAGCGAGCGAAGTAGAAGAGGAGGATTGCTCCGACGCAGAGGAGGCTAGCAGCTAGGGAAGCTTTGGCGATGGAGAAAACGATGAGCAGGAAGATGGAGATTTTGGGGAGAGGGAAGAAACTGTAAAATGTTTGCTGGAGGGGGAGAAATCAGGGGGGAGGACTTCGACACCAAGATCTTCTTTCAGGGAAGACGGAACAAATGGGAGTCGTAGAGGAGAAGAATTTAGAGAAGAGAAGGAGACTGGTGTCAACGAATTGAGCTGCCGATTTGCACAAGAAATGGTAGGGGAGGGAGAAGGCTTCCAAGCCGAGAAAAGGGGATGCCAAGGAAAGGGTTTGGCCACAGAGACTACAACGAAAAGGGTTTGCTACAGTGCCCTTGTCAGAACTCCTAGAGACTCAGAGGGCTGGATCTAAGTTCATCAACAGCGTGAAGGACACAAACTCCTCCTTGTGAAAAGGGGATCCAGGTCAGCTCCCTCTCTGGGTCAAGGAGGAGCAAATATGCTGCAACACGACTGTATGGGGGGAGAGAACAGGGTGCCCACCTTTAGACAAAACGACATGGGCCCAGGTATGTTGGGTTTTGGAGAGTTTTTTGGGCTTGGGGATGATCAAAACCGCCTAGAGAGGAGCTCCTATGGGGAAGAAGAGGTAGGCGACAAGCACTGGTCACCTCAGAAAATTATTCACTGTGCTAAGTCCATTGGAGTAACAGTAGAGGGGATAGTAGTAGAATGGAATCCGTTGGTGAATTTTGTTCAAAGAAGGGAGAGCCAGAACAGAATAGAAAGGAAAGGAAGCAAGTCAACAAGGAAGGGGGTCAAGGAATTGAACAATTTGAACTGTTCAATTAATTATGACAAATCCAAATTAAAGGAGTCAGAGGATGGTACTGCATAGAAGAGGGGGGATAATTCAGGGGAGCCTTCCAATCATTAAATGAAGGTGCTCTCATGGAATGTCTGTGGGCTGGGGGGAGCCTTGCGCAGGCTGGTGGTGAAAGAGATGATCAAGAGTCAGAAGGCTCAAATAGTTATCCTATAAGAATCAAAATTGAAAGAAGTCTCAGGTGAAAGAGATTTGGGGAAGGAGGCAAGTGGATTGGGCAGCGGTAGAGGCAGTGGGTGCTGTAGGTCGGTTGTTGACTATATGGGACACAAGAATAGTTTCAGTGGAAAGAAGCTGGGTGGATGTCTTTTCCCTCTCAGTTTTGGTGGAAGACCTTCAGATCAATAAAAAATGGCTTTTGACCTCAGTTTATGGTCCTAATAACAGCCACAAGAGGGAGGAGTTCTGGAGAGAGTTGGACATGATAAGGGGGAGATGGAGTGGGGCGTGGTGCATTGAGGGGTACTGGAACATAATTAGATTCCCCAGTGAAAAATTTAGAGGTAAAAATCTAACGGGGGAAATGAGGCGCTTCTCTGACTGGATCAACTATCACTCTCTGGTGGACTTGCAAATGGGTGGAGCTTCTTTTACTTGGTCTAACAATCAGAGCACTCCTGCTATGTCCAGGCTGGATGGGTTCCTGGTCACCTTAGACTGGCTGGAAACCTACCCAGAGGTTACCCAGCTAGCTTTGCCTAAGCTTGTTTCAGATCACTGCTCGATCCTACTCGACTTGGCTTGTGAAAGATGGGGACCTTCGCCCTTACGCTTTGAACTTATGTGGCTAAAGGAAGAGCAGTTCATTGTTCATAAGTGGTGGGAGGAGATAAGGGTGGAGGGATGGGCGGGTCACAGGCTAGCCACAATACTGAAGTTGTTGAAATTCAAAATGAAGGAGTGGGCAAAGGAGCACTTTGGCGATGTGAAGCACCAAAAGTCTAAAATTTAAGCAGAAATCCAATCTTTAGATACTAAGGGCCTGTTTGGGGGATTTACTTGTAGAGTTGAGTGGTGTGAAGGTTATTTTAAAGAAATAATAAAAATATAAGTGGGTTATGATGGTATTTTGTTTTTAGTTGTTTATGATTGAATCTTTTTCACTTTTTTTATTGAAAGATGGAGTTTTTTTGTCTTTTAGTGGTTGCTTTTTGACTTTTTTGTGAATAATATGGTGGGAAATGGGAAAAAAAGTACTTTTGATGTGACTTGTTTTTGAGAAATGGAAACTTTACTCTACTCAACTCTACTAATAGAGTTGCCCAACAGGCCCTAAGGAGGAGAGAGTTAAGCTGTCTCGGGAAGAAGAAAAGAAAAGGGTGGACTTAAAAGAAGAGCTTCAAAGAAGTTTGAGGAAGGAGGAGATTAGATGGAAACAAAGATCGAGATGCAATTGGCTAAAAGAAGGGGATAAAAATACAAAGTTCTTTCATGGTATGGCATCTTCGAGACGAAGGGTTAATATGATAATAAGCATAATGGATGGGAGGAAAAGGTTGGAGAAAAAGGGGGAGATTATATCTCACATTATAGGCTACTTCCGGTCGCTGTACACTGATGAGGGTTAGGAAAGACCTAATTTGGGAAATATAGCTTTCGAAGCTATTAGAGAAGAAGAGGCGAATTGGCTGGAGAGGAATTTTGAAGAGGAGGAAGTCCGTCATGTGGTCTTTGATCTAGCAGGAGATTAGGCTCCAGGCCCAGATGGCTTTCCAATGGCCTTCTTTCAACGCTTCTGGAAGATGGTGAAGAGGAAGTGATGGATTTTGTAGAGGAACTCTCACAAAGGGGTAAATTGTCTAAATGATTGGGGGCATCTTTTATCACGTTAATCCCAAAGAAGGTAGGAGAACTGGGCATCAAAGACTATAGACCCATTAGTCTTTTGGGATGCGTTTATAAAATCCTCACCAAAGTTCTAGCAGGAAGAATACAAAAGGTTCTATCGAAGATTATTTCCAGTGAGCAAGGCGCTTTTGTAGAGGGAAGGCAAATCTTAGATGATATCTTGGTGGCCAGTGAATGTGTGCACTCAAGACTTAAAGAGGGTCCCGAGGATCATCTGCAAGCTAGACCTGGAAAAAGCTTATGATAGGGTGGACTGGAAATTCCTTCAGTACATGTTAGGAAGAATGGGGTTTGGAGAAAAGTGGAGGTGGATTCAGGAGTGTGTCTCATCAGCTTGGTTCTCTATTTTGGTGAATGGGTCCCCTTAAGGCTACTTCCAGGCTGGAAGGGGGCTTAGACAAGGGGATCCACTCTCTCCTTTTCTCTTCCTAATTGTTGCAGAAGCATTAGGAATAATGATAAAAAAGGCAGTGAACGCAGGAATGTTCGAAGGCTTTAGAGTGGCCAGAAACTCCCCAGCTATCAACCACTTGCAGTATGCTGATGATACTCTTATATTCTGTGGAGCAGAAGAAGATCAGTTTAGATATGTTAAAGCCACTATCCTATGCTTTGAAGCGATGTCTGGGCTAAAAATCAACTTCTCCAAAAGTGAGGTGATTGGTCTACGTACAGAAAAGCGTATGCTCCTTAAATGTTCCGAAATTCTGGGTTGTAATATTGGGGATCTTCCAGTTTCATATTTAGGGATGCTGTTGTGCTTAGGGCGGGTTAATAAATGCCTTTGGAACCCAGTAGTGGAGAGTGTAGAGAGGAAGCTGTCTACATGGAAAGCAAACTACCTATCTATAGGAGGAAGAGTTACCCTCATAAAATTTGTTCTCTCCGACTTGCTAGTCTATTATTTCTCCATGTTTAGATGTCCGACCTCCATTATAAAGAGGCTAGAAAGGCTACAGTGAGAGCTCTTATGGCATGGTGCAAGTCCTCAGAAGAAGCTTCACTTGGTAGATTGGGAGTCCATTTGTAAGTCGAAGGAAGGAGGCGGCTTAGGAGTTAGACCCTTAAAGAAGATGAATCAAACCCTTTTGGGCAAATGGCTGTGGAGGATTGGAGACGGTTCACAAGGCCTTTGGAGCCAGGTGTTGGAAAGGAAATACAACCTACCAAGGCATGGGTGGGATGTTCAGGATTCCCCTTGGAATTCATCTGCTATTTGGTAAGGAATCCTCTTAGTTAAGAGACGTTTCTTGGAGAATATCTAGTACAAAATTGGATCGGGGGAGAGGATCCTTTTGTGGAAAGACAGGTGGACAGGTGAGAGGGCGTTGTGTTATCAATATCCAGATCTGTTTAAGTGTGCTCAAAACGAAGAAGCAACGGTTAGCTCTTACATGAGCACTACTGGAGGCCAGATGGTTTGGTGTCCTACTTTTAGAAGGAACTTGAAGGACAACGAAGAATCCTAGTTCATTGCTCTTCTCAATTCCCTAAATGGTTTAACCATTCAAAACGGCAGAGCAGATGATAGGGTGTGGATTGCCTCTAAGAATGGATCATTCTCAGTGTCTTCTTTCTTCAAGGCAATTATAAACATTCCCAGGGAAAGGAGCGGGCTTTATGGTATTTGAAAGATGGAAGCTCCTCCAAGGGTGCTTGTATTCGGGTGGCTTGCTCTTAGGAAGAGGATCCCCACGATGGATCTTTTAAGGAGGAGAGGGATGCAGATAGTGAATGGCTGCCTTATGTGCTTGAGGGACGAAGAATCCGTGGATCATCTCTTGCTCAATTGTACATCAGCTCAGACGATTTGGATGGCCATAATAGGAGGGTTTGATTGCTGCTGGGCCTTCCTCATTCTCTCCTTGAGCTTTTCCAAGCTTGGAAGACCCCAATTGGGGACCCTAGAGGCAAAGTAATGTGGCGGCTGTCATTTTTATCGGTGATATGGATGATTTGGAAGGAAAGAAACAGGAGATGTTTTGAAGGAATTGCTTGCGATGAGAGCAGATTGGTGGAGAAATCGAAGTTTCTAGTAGCTTTTTGGGTGTCTATTCTTCCTTCTTTTAGGGGATACTCATTAAATCAAATTGTGTATCACTGGAAAGAGGTTGCCTTCTCTATGATGGGGCATTAGATGGCTTTTTAGGGTTCTTTTGTTTTCCTCTTTCGCTCTTTCTTGCTTTCTGTACTTTTCTCTTGTATTGTTTGGTCCTTTTAATGAACGTAACTATTCTCAAAAAATTTTACCCATAGTTACGTAGTTTGATGAGAGAAGAGTCGAATTCCGTTCTGTGCAAATCAAACAATTTGGAGTTCGATTCGCCCAAATTCTATTTTTCAAAAGTGAATAGTTCGTTACAGTTCGTCATACATCTGCTCTTTCTAAAAATGCAAAATCCATCTAATTTTGACTTTTAAGAGAGAATAAGAGGAATCCATATCACTTTTAAAGAGAGATGCTTTTCAGAGTTTTATATTAAACTAATATTAAAAAAATATAAACAAAATTATAGAGGACACTAAGAAAAAAAACTTAGAATCTAAGTAGAAATCATCATCAAACACATACATCCGATGACAAGCATATTTTCAGAAATAGTCCAGAACTCCCAATCGCCAGTGGTGTTCGATTACATGCTCTCAGCTCGTACGCGGTTATACCAAGAAATTTCAGCCCCGACATGTTCCTTTTAGTTTCTTCAACACAGAGGGTAGCATTCAGATGGTGAAGAAAGAAGCAGAACAATGGAAGATGAAGAAGGGAAAGAGTTTTTTTCTGCGCTTTCATATCTATCTATTCCACTAATTAATGCCTAGGACAGTTTATCAATCAAATCCCAATGACAGCCATTAAAGAAACCTACATGCGTTTCTCTCTCTATTTTATTATCTTTGCACTCACTGAATAAAAAACTTTCAATTTTTAGAAGTCAGCTGTGGCTCCTAACTACAAGAGATCCAAACCGATCAAAAGCAATTTCCTCCTGTTATATAGGATTTAGCCAAATTTCACTCTAAACTTTCAGGTAAGACATAATCATATCTAACTTTATCTAACTATATACTCGCAGTAGTATGGTGAATTCATTAAACTCGAACTATGAATCACGTGAATTGAAAAATGAATTAAGTAAATCTACCCCTTTGAATTTTCAAATTGAAGTGTCGAATTGAGAATAGCGGACTTGAATGCCAATTGATTGAATTGAGAATCAGGTAACTAAGGTTTTACCTTCAACACGCTCAAATTTCTTGTTTTCCGTAAAGCCATTATAATTGCCAAGAAAGAGGCCCTCTACATAAGTTGGCCCCTCAGAGCCCATAGCCATCTCAATGCATCAAATAGATGACAAACTATTTGGAAGAACCCAGCACCACTCAAACTGACACGAGACCGATCACCCTAGAACTTGAACCACCCTACAATTGAGCAATGAGTCATCTACTGGTTCTGTGTCATCCAAACTCAAAAGGAAACCATTCAAAATGATCATCTTCACCTCCAAAGGTTATCCATAGTAAGAATATCTTTAAGAAAGACCAGTCAACTAAAGGTGAGGATCCTTGGTCGGGCTTTGAAACTGAAGCTAGCATTTACCAAGCTAGATACCATTTGAGCACCTAAAATAGCTAGGGAGGATAAGTCAACCAACAACTCACCATCTGTAGTCCTCATCTGCATTATTCTATCTATGCTTACCGTAGTGGAGGGAGGGAGGGATCTTTGAGTATGATTTTTCATCTCTAGGATTGTCTTATCTGAAATTTCAGATTGGTACAATTTTAAGTTTTGGTTGTTGAGTTTCTTGGTTTGGAACTCTTCAAGGTAACTTGTTGATTTCTTTAATGCTAAAGTGCTTGTGCCTCTTTTTTGGAGTTATAGAGTGAGATCACAACGGAAGGTCCACAGACTGATTGCTAGGACAGCCCTCTCCTCTCTTCTCTCTCTCTCTCTCTCTCTCTCTCTCTCTCTCTCTCTCTCTCTCTCTCTCTTGCTCTCTCTCTCATATAGACACATATGAAGACATATACATACTTATATGAGGGAAGAATATGTGAACGTCATATGTGTTTCCCACTTCTCAAGAAAGTAAATTACGATAACAAAATTTCTAATGTTTGATGTGTGGATTCAGTTTTTCATAGGAATTTTTCTCTCTGAAGCTTTTAATACATTTGGTAGGAGTAACCCTACATAAATTAATTCTAATCAATATAACGCCTTTTTCATTAAATCCAATCTGATTGTAAGGACACTCAACACCTGCACTTATAATTGGTTATAGTTGACCCCAATCTATGCATGACCCACGGGCAGGGAGATGAAAGTTTCAAGACACTTGATTAGGCTTCGTATGGATCATAGAGACCCCTGGGCAAGGATCAAAAGAGCGGTTGTGGTGGGCGTAGCAGCCAATGACCAAAATGCTATGTAGCGGTGTGAATTTTTAAAGTGGTAAAAAAATTTCAAATCTTGTGTAGCAACCAATTTTGTGTGTTTTTAGTGATTTGGAACCTTATAAGGGTAGAGACAACTTTAGGAAAGGCTATTGAGGAGAAAAAATAGGAAAAAATGGTATTTTAAATTAAAAATCCTTGGCTCTAATAGGATTTAGACTGTAACACTGCTATTTTCAAAATAGTGCAGCAGCCTCAACGACTATGGCAAATAATGTGGCCACTACGCTACGTGGCGAAAACTATTTTGAACGATGCCATTGGGACTAACGATGAAACAATGATATATATTTTTAAAATAACAGCGTACCCTTTTTTGTGTAGCAGCCACTATTTTGAACCATGCCATTGGGACTTAAGATGAAACAAGGATATATATATATATATATATATTTATAAATAACGGTGTCCCCATTTTTTGCTTAATGGATGCAAGGGGAAGGCTGTTATTTTCATAAAAATTAAGCATAAACCTAATGGTGGCCTCTACTTACTGTCAAAATTACATATTTTGGGATACGAAAGGTGTTAAAATGAAAAAGCAGGGATGTATCACCAAATACGAAAAGAACAGTTGCCTATTTCTAAATCTTAGAAGACTCAAGGGGGTATCGACAGAGAACTCTGTCTAGAATGTACCCTCAGGATTCTTTGCAATGCATACTTAAAAATATTTTCCATATTCTCTTTAGTGACAAACATTGGTTACCAAAATCTGAGATTTTATCTTCATGGTTGGGCACATGATATTGGGTAAGACTAGTCATGCTGAATCCATAGTTATGATTTCCTATCTTAAATCTTGGGGCTTTGGCTGCAGAGGTTGTCTTGTTGCTTAGTTGCCCCCTGGCTCGGCACTGGCTACTTAAATCACAAGAATGGACATTTTGTTGTCTCATGCCACGTGATACGAACTAGGGTGTGAGTAAAAGGATCTTTTTAATGATCTCTTGTCCAAATACTTTTGATTTTTTTGCTAGATTGGATCATCAATCTAGGAGGGGTAGCAGGGATCCCTAGTCGATAATGTGAGATTGAGGTGCATTGCCACTGAGCTTCTAGTGGTTGACTCTTGTTCCAATACTTTCGCACCATCTTTACTAATTATATAGTTTATAACCTTATCGGTGCACCTAACACGCATGCAAAGATATTGATGTCCTGCTAATTGTCGCTTCTCCTTTCGTTGGTGATAGCAAAAGATGTTTTGTGTGCTGGGTATAACTCTCTTATACCTTAGTTGGTGGTCTTTTAGTTTTTATTTTGTTGTATGTTGTGTTGGATGCCTTTTTAAATATAATCTTATTGGTACTGTTAAAAAAACATACTAAACTTTCCTCGTGGTAGCAATGGTTTTTATTGTAAAATTTAAATTTTAAAGATTTAAAATTTGAGAAAGTTACTATGAATGTGCCTTTGCACCCAAAAGTTCAACTTATAACTCAACAATCCCAATTTTAGAAACGTCTTATGCCAGCTAAGCTTGGTTGCTTTCGTCTGTGTATTCTGTTTAGAAGTATGTACATTGGTTATAAGTGGGGTGGGATGGTTTAGTGTGGCGTAAAGTGCAACCCGCTTCAAACCTGATGCGGGTAAAATTGACAAAATCATTCCCAAACTCAACCCTAACCGCAGTGTGTCACCCATTTAACCCTAGCCGTTGCATCCCTCTATAGGCTTTTATGAAGAAATCTGAACTCATTAGGCTCTTCCTTTTGTGGAATCTATTATTTGAATTGATAAGAAACCTTTATACTTAGGGTCGGTTGCCTTTCTTAGTTCTAATCCTCCACTTGTGCTCTCATTAACACCTCATCAAGACTCTTTCTCCACTGCTTCACCTAATGCCCTTCTCTTTTCCTAGTACCTTCCATTAGTAATCCTTTGATTCGTCTTAAAATGAGCAATATCTGGCCCTCATGAAGAAAAAACAACATTCGAGGAGTCTCTAATGTCATTCAAAGTATACCGGAATTTCCATGGGCTCCCACTAGGCATGGTGATCCATTAGGGGTTGTTTGTTTTTTACGCCTTGAAAAAACTCTTAACACCTTGATCGGTAGTACCTTAGCTTCTTTAGAGCCCTTCACCCTAATTGTTGATGAACAACAGCACAAGACAAAGGCCACTAGCTTCTTGAAGGATGCTCCCAATCCTCACTAGACCTTTCTTGCCTTGAGCCACTTTATCATAGCAAGCACCCACTTGTCCGGGCTGCTTTTTTTTCCCCGATGTTTTTAAATTTTTAATTTTTGGCCATCTTGAAAATCTAGATGCTTAGTCTAAGTGCTTATATAGTGTAGTTGTTGGTGGGTGCTTGGCTATGATGCACAGATACGGCATGGATATGGCAAGGACACGCCATAGACACGGCAGGGACACGGAATTTACACTTAAAAAGTGAAGTATCGGATACGATACGACACAATATGTTGCCCATTTTGAAGCATCCGTGCATCATAGGTGCTTGGTATAGTTCTCTTATACTGTTGCACATGTGAGAGGTTGTTTTTTATGTATGCTTTTACTTGTGTTGTATCTTATTTCCCATTAATAAAATGTTACCGTTACCAATAAAAAACTCTTGATTCTTGCAAAGATTTCATTTTTGTAGCCCTCTATATTTGTTCCTATAGTTTTCTGTGTCAATTGGGTGCTTGTTCTATTTTGAGAAAGGTGCATTTGGGGAATGACCTGTGATGTCATCTTTTTGGGAAGCCCTTTTCCAGTCCATTTTCTGATTCATTTCTCTCTTTCTTGAAAATCCCAATTGAGATTCACCTTTCATATTCTGAAAATTTATTTACTTTTACATAAAAGTGATCCTCCCACTTTACAGGTCACTAGTTTGTTGAGTAAAATGCAACTACATGCTAAACAAGCCGACTCAAGTGACGGACTTTGCCGTATTTCTGTATCTGTACCTCCAACTAGAAGTGATGTTCTTCATGCCTGCGATGTTATGGAGGTTTTGACTATAATATTATAGCTGCTTGTGGTTGTCCTTTTTTTTTAGTGTGTTTTGTGATTTATGAATCTCTCTGGTTGACAACAATTTATAATGATTGAAATATTGTTTTCTTTTAAGGATGTTTCCATTGCATATGGGTTTAACAAAATCCCTAAAACGAAGCCAACATCTATGACACAAGGCCGTCAACAACCGCTGAACCAATTTACTGATCTTATCAGATTGGAGGTACTAAGTGCAATATCTCTCTCTCTCTCTCTCTCTCTCTCTATCTCTCATGTTATTGTATGGGTTCCATTTCTGTATGATATCTATTCTTATGTGTTCTGTGGTTTAAAAATTTTCCTGCAATTTTTCAAGTGGTATGTGGATGTGCTTTTCTCATAGATGCAATGGATGAAGTAGATATCCATTTTCCTTCCTGAATTACAATCCAGCTGTTGCAAGATATTTTCTTTTCTGCTCATAAAGGTGGTTTGTGTGAATTTTCTTAATTCCAATGGATCAATGGTACATGTAGTGTTTTGTTACATTCATAAAATATATTTTCTTGTTGATCTGAATTAACCAAGTACAATGTTTTTCTTATAAGAAGGGTTGGGGGAAGCCCTTGCACAGTGAAATTTCAACCAACCGATTTAACAATCTATGGTGCAGGAATAGAGATCCAACATCTGTTGCTCTGCATCTTGCTTATGACTAGATACATCTGGAGAATTATACAACTTATTTGTGACTTGTGAATGCATGCCTTACTGATCTGCTAGAACATATGAGATTAGTCCAACGTCAAAATTTAAAATTTTTACCAATCAGTTTAATTTTAGCTTACTGAGAAACTAATACTTTTGGATAACTGAAAGCAAAACTAACTACAAATACCCATAGCCATAGTTATTAAAATTGTACGATTCGCGATTCAAATTGCACGATTTGTATCGTATCGGAAGGAAACCAATTCTTATCAGATGCCCAAATTGTATTTGGGAATAAATAGCCCGATTCAGACACGAATCGTATGATACTATTCGAAATCGTATAGAATCGTGCGATTCAGACGATTCTGTTTTGGGGGAAATGCTGAGTAGGGAGTATTTTTAGAGGGTTTATTATTTTGGGCTTTATGAAAGCTTGATTTATTTGCCATTAAAGGAAGTAAAAGAAGATTAAAACCCCTTTATGGAGTCTCTGGACACTTTGCTGCTGGCTTTCGGCATCCAAGTCTAGGCTCTGCGGGGAAGACGATGCTCTCAGCCTGCTGCCTCTTTCCTTTTAGAAGGACTTCGTGCTTGCGAAAAGTTGAAGAGACGAAACAAACTTTCTTTCCTTTCCAGCGAAGAGCCGATCCCAAGGTATGGTTCCTTTCATAGCTAGGAGTCAAAGTGTTGAAGACGAAGGATTTCAGGTACGCTTTTGATTTTTGATTTGATTTTATTTTATACATTCGGTCCATCCCCTCCTTTTATTTTCTTTTTCCCATCCGTCAGTGGTGGCCCCCACTACAGCAGCAGTTTGTCTCAACCCCATTTTCATCTATATGTGGTGGCCCACATGTGATTCACATCTATCAGCTGTGAGCCCCATTACAACAACCTTTTTCATCCATACATGGGGCCCAAGCTTCACAGATTTTTTCAATTTAATGGATGTGTGGGCCCGTTTGGATCTGGAGATTCCAATTCTGTTTTCCATCCATACACGGGACCATATTGGATTCCACAGATGGGTGGGCCCCACTAATTTATTTATTTCTTTTCTCAGTCATTGGTCATTCTTTCTTGTCTTTTTTCCCCCTCACTCCTCTTCATGTCCTTTTATCCATCTGTGCGGCCCACTGCAGTTTGTCATCCAACAGTTGTGGGCGTCAATGCAACAGGGTTTCATCCTTACATGACCCCACACATAATTTCTGAATGTGTTGGACGCTGTTGTTTTGGATTTCACAGATGGATGGGCCCCACTGATGGATTTTTTTTTTATAATTTCTGTCAGTTCTCTGTGTCCTTAATTTCCCATCATGTGCCATTGTGTTGGACTTAGATACAGCAATTCCATCAGTGGGCCCCACTGGTGGGAGGCCTGTGGCAGAATATTTCCACCTTTTTTATATCTTAATCATTTAATTTTCCATCATGTGTCTGTGTTGGACACTGGGACTAAAAAACACACGGCAATTCCATCAGTGGGCTCCACTGGTGGGAGGCATGTGGCAGAATGTTACTTCCTTTTTATATCTTATAATTGTCCTCGTCAACATATTAAGATGTTAATATTTGTTGTGTATTAATGGTAATATGGATGAAAAATAGATAAATTTAGGACATCTATAATTTTCACTATTTCTAAGAAATATTTTTAGTTTTTCATCATCTATATTAAGAAAAGTAAAAAATATCCTACAATTCGCGATTCGATTCGATTCGACCCCTTGAGCGATTCACGATACGATTCACGATTTGACAAGTATGCCCATAGCAGCATAAAACAAAGAAACCTGCAAAGTACGAAGACCCTTAGAGGCAGAAAACACAGCAATCTTGATGCAGGACAGACTCATGATCCCCATGGGTTGGCTGACCTTTGGGCCCAATGCGTCTATCTTTAGTCTATTTAGAGTTTATTTATTTATTTACGTTTTAAGTTGTTTTTAGTTAGATGTTTTAATCTTGGCCATCGATGTATTTGGATGGCCAAATTAGCTTTAGGATCATGTTTTTGCTTAGTTAAAGCACTGTAAGCCTCTTTGGCTGAGGAATTGTTGATGATTAATGAAAAAAATCGAGTGCTTTATGGATCTTCCCCAGGTTAAGTTCTCTTCAAGTTCTCTCTTCGAGTTCTCTTATGCCTTCTGGATTGGAGTTTGGCATGAGGCCAATTTTCAGTTATTCCCTGATTTCCCTATCCTTTCCATCTCTTCTACCTTGCTTGCCCCACATCTCCCCTTCATTTCACAGTAAATCCATAAACAACCAAGAAGAGTCCAAAGTCCAAACCCAGCTATGGACTGCTAATAGAACCTCATTGAGATGGTTTTGAAATTATGAAACTCCTTTCTCCTTATAACTTGTGAAAAAGGTCTTTACAATGGAACTTTGAAGATCATTAATTTCTCCTTTCCCTTCTTTTTTCATGTCTCTACGTCCTCGCTTAATTTTTATTTTCAAATAAGATTTCTAGTTTTGAGATAAACATTACATTGGGAAATGTGGTTTGTCTAGGCATTGTGGGACTAGTTACCAATCTTGCTTTAGAGCAAGCTCAAGACCCTTTGAAACCATCCATTTTGATGTATGGGGTTCACCACTTTTTATCTTTATTTTGGAATTAAATACTATCTCTTCCATTGATGATTATTCTAGGAACCTGGATTTATCTTTTGTAAGGAACAAAAGAAATGAACAATGTGGTGTTAATGTTGCATAAAATTATTCAGACCTAATTTAATTGTGATGTTTGAAAATTTGGAACCAATGATAGAGAATACCAATATTGTGATCTTAATTGTTTTTTTTACATGAAACTAGTCTCGAACATCAGACTTCTTGCTTGTACACTCAAGAAACTGAGATGCCACAGTAGAAGAATCGACACTTGCTGGAAGTAACTCTTGCTATTCTAATGGGGATTGTTAATGTTATTTCCATAGGATTTTGAAGATTAAGGTCCCATTTAGGCTTTCCATTCGTCTCCGTATAGATTGTACAACACGGTACATTCAAATGAAAGATGAGACCTATGGAGAGATTACAACACATCCTAAGGATGGATTACAACTTATCTTTGGACTGAGTCTTATTGAGTTGACCGGACTCATCGGGTTGACCTATATCTTGATAATGAATTGCACAGACCTATTGGGATAAACAGATAAAGCTCTTCGTCCAACTCCCTACTAGATTAGTGAATATCAGCCACCGTTCTCGATGGGACCCATCCCCTTGAGTTCTTAAAATCAGTGAGTCCATATTTTTCGTTCTCCTATATGGCCATGTTGCCTTGCAACAATCCAAAGTCCATTAAATTTATGTTTGATGGAGTAGATCCAATTGCAGCCAATAGGAGCTGCATGAGTAGGACGGAGAACACAATCCCATGTAGGATTTTGAGCATGGTACCTAGACTTATAGAAGCATGCGTTTTTCACAGCCTAAGAATAAGACTTAAGAATCTGCATTGAAAAGAGTAAGGCAAACAATGAAAAATGTGAATAACCATAACGATCAGGAGGTTGTGAAGGCTGAGTTGATCTGTGAAGATCAAATTGACGGCCTGGATCGGCTTCAAGAGTTGAATCCTTGGGAAGATGCGCATTATTAGAGTTCCAAGTTGCCCTCGTCGTTGGTAGACAACTCCTGGTCTAAATTGAGTTATACAATTTGATGAGGCTAACCATAACAATTAAGGAGATAAGAGATTGGAGAGGAAGGTGATGAGTCAGTATGTTGTTGGAAAACATATTGATTTTGGAGGAAAAGAACATTACACATGGCCAGATGCAATGGATGACAGGAACATAGCAAAGATTCCCTTTATTCTGAGGAGCACATCTCAGAAAAGCAAATTTGGTGGATTGAGCTGTAAAGGTGGTAGATGAACAAAGCAAGTGGAACGAAAGGTATGAAGATAAGTATAGCTGCGATGGTGTCTATGAAGGCGAACATAAGGATTTCTAAACACAATCCAAAAAGGGTGAGCCCAATTGACTGGGAAGCTAACTCAAATCTCTTACTTTAAATCAATAGGAACTTAATCAATACAAGGAGAAAGCTTGTAGAATGCTTACCCCAAAAAGCTAATCCATCACCCGTAAAGTCTTCAATCTTTGGGAGACACTCTCACGTCAATGAAGGAGAAACAATTGCAAAATCCATGCAACTTTTATTGAACAAAAATAATGAAGTCCAAGAAAGGGTTGGATGTCCCTCATGCCATGTCTTCATAATGCTTTCATGGAAAAGAAACCGTAATCTCCTTGTGCGTCTTTGTTTCTTTGTTTTTCTTCAAAAATTGCACTTCTAATCCCACCTTGGTGGCATTGGCCTATTCTTGGGTCCCACCTATGGAACTTGTATGGTCTTGTATCTTACTGCACCCAAGGGTCGATCCATCATGGTTACAGATCAAGTTTTCCTTCTGGCTGAGAGATTCTTGAACTCAATTTAGACCCATTAAAATTCATATTTGCCCTTATTTTTTATTGGTCTCCGATTTAAATGGATTAAAAACCCATTGGACCTATGAAATTGATCCAAATAAATCACGACTGGTTGGCTCAGCAGAGGAAAGTTGATTGATGAGATGAACTTAGCTTCAACTCAAAAAGAGAATGTGATAGAGGATTCAAGAAGCAAGGTGGGAACAAAAACAAGAAGATGGCGATATGCTCTTTTCGCAACCCCATTTTGCTATAGTTTATACAGACATGTACGTTTGTAGAAAATTTTGAAACTCATGTGACATGTGTACTCTCCTAATGTTCGGACAATAGTTGTCAATTCCGTTCCATTCCCTGTCATGGTTTGGCTTGTGGTACGTTTCAGTATTCTTGTCAATTCCAGTGTTCCATTCTGGAAAAGACGTGATTGAAAAATGGAAAAATATAAAAGAATACCTAACAGTGAAAAAACAATAAGACGCAACAAGATATTGAAAAGTGCATTGACAAGCGCAGAGGGAAGAGTTGTCCACCATTAGGCCCTGTCTTGATCACATCCCCTGTCCCCTAATCCCTTATAACATAACCACCACGAGAAAATGAGACCTGGCAATGAACATTAGTAAGAAGCAAGGAGTAAGGCACACATTTTGCGAAGGTAAGAATGAGAAATAGGACCAATTCCATGCATGAGAAGATTTTCACCATCAGTTGCAAGGACACTTAGGCCCATTATAGGGTTTTATATTTTGAAGAATACTAGGAGAACATGCTATATGTTGGATGCACCTGAATAAATACCAAATTACTGAAAAGATACGTTAGCGACTTACCAAACAAACCCATTAAAGCAGCTTGGATCATTTGTTGGACAATATCGGGTGTAAGAGAAGATGTGAACCAAGGACAAAGTAACTGATGCGGCTATGGCTTATGTAGAGGAAACATCTGATGTTGTAGCATGATAGGGCTGATTGACACCATCCGCACTCAGAAATCAAATCCCCTGCCGTTTTACTGTAATTGGAGAATTTCTTTTTGCACTAATTTGCCAAATGTCCAAGTTCTTTACATGAGTAACATTGAATTTTACTCATATCCCTGGTCTGAGGTTTTCCTTGGGCAGCATAGGCAGCTTCAGATGGGCAGCTGCTGATCCAAGACGGCTTGAGTTTGGCAACATTTTTCTTCCTATAGCATTTCATTCAGAAAGGTGTGTAATGATGGGAAGGGATCCCCGCTCATGAGATTCGGTCAAACAAACTCATATTCTCTCCTAAGCTTCATCACATTTGATCCCTCTTACCTCGTTTATGGAATTGTATTGAAGACAATAGGTATTGTAGCATATACTATTGCAGCATATTCAGTCCATAAATTTATAGATACAGAATAACAATCTCGAATGGATTTATCCCAGGTGTTCAAGTTGAAATCGCCTACCAAAATTTTGTTCATTATAGACACGTTTGAGATAGGCCCACGAGTCTTTGGTTGTTGGATGCAAATTAAGGACAATATGAGGTTCAACACTCAACAGAACTTCAAGTTCAACTAAAAATTTGGGCGTCACATGTTTCCCATTGATTGAGTTCGGTTGGATCCTGAGGTTTTGGCATAGCTCCACTCCCAGCATTTTGACCCCCGAGTTTTATTTTATTTTTATTTTTTTTTACAAACATTAGTGGACAGAAATCCCCAAACAAAAATACATTTTTCGATTCAATGGTATAGAAAAAATATTAGATTTATCCATGACAACCATGGAAAATACCCGTTTAAAAGAAATCCAGCAATAATCCAAAAGACTAAAAAAGTGGGTTTGGGCAACCAAGAAATTTGGTGGAAAAATGCTTAGAAATGTCTCAACATAAGTGCTATCACTGATTAAAGGATAAATATGGATTCAATATCATTTTATCTTTCCCAAGAAGCTAGATTCATTGGATTTTTATTAACAAATAAAGAAATTGTACTACTGTGATGAAATCTAGACCAAAAAACTGCTGATTGAGCAGAAAATAGACATGCTCTACCTCTTAATGAGAAATAAAAAAGATCCAGAAAAACTTCCCAAAACTCCTTTAATAATGTATGCGACCAAGCCATGATGGACTGGAAGGTGCTGATCACACGACTGGACCCCACATAAAATCCAGCAGTCCAACTGTATTGAAAACAAGTCCTCTGAACTAATACTGAAAAGTGTGTTTTTCTGCTATAGTGAAACAGAATAGGTATTCGGGAACAGAGATGGGCGACCCTGTATTTTGGGTCTTCTTGTGTGATGATCTCAGTTTCTCTGTGCACATGAACAACAAGAACCACCTAAAGGCTCGCAGTTCCCTTCTAGTTCTAGATGGTTAGAAAGATAGGAATACTGTGCCATGTCCCGTGCTTCTTTCAAAATAATTTGGCTTTGTGGACTACCATTTGAACTTCATCTTGAAGTAGATTTCGATTCTATTTGTGGAGCTTTCGATGATGATATTATTTCTCTCATATGTGCCTTCCAATCTTCAAATTGCTGACTTCTTCACCAAGAGGCATTAACTCGTGATCGGCAATAATTCTTTGTATACAAATTGTTAGAGAGAGAGAGAGAGAGAGAGAGAGAGAGAGAGAGAGAGAGAGAGAGAGAGAGAGAGAGAGAGAGATTTATCAAATATGATGGTCATGCAAACTACCACAACAAGTGGGGAGCATATATTTTTATGTACCATAGGTGTACCATAAGGATGTTTGATTTGATTATTATTAACGTACATAGCATAGTTGATTGTAACTGTCTTGTAAACAAGGAAGGTAGTGATTATAAATGAGGGATCAAACCACAATGGGAGATCACTTAACTTCACTAAATTTTCTATATCGGTTTTACCATGCAAATGTTGTATATTCAGAAGAACAAACCAGATGGCCCAATGATGTGAATCTTATGGGCTTACAATTGGACAAGTGGCCCACTTGTGTGACCTAAAGAAGTCTAGAATTTGTTTTTTAATTTTATTACTTTAATGGGTTGTAATTAGGATTGGCTTTCTAATTCAAGTATGAGTTTTAACCAGTTTCCTAGTTTCATTAGGTGATTTGGATTCTAGGGTTGTTTTCCAATATTGTTCAGATATAGTGCAGTAGGTTGATTCGGAGTTGAAGATTAGTAGGAGTTGCCCTTTTTTTGCTTGTGTTTTCCCCATCTCCTTTCGAAGTTTGTTTAATCTCTGAATCTATTAGAGACATTGTTTTATGTGCTTCGGAACCTCAATCCTTTTTCAATCCAAACTCTTTCCTATGGTTTGCATCAATTTTGTGTCTTGCTTTTTATTTTTTAGTTTGTCCTTTTAAAAAATTCCAAAGGCCCAATTACAGCAGAAACTCTAGTTGAGATTTTGCCATTTAGAATTTTTTCTAAAAAAAAATTTCAGTCCTCTCTCTTCCCCCTATTCTTTAAAACCCTATCTGTCATTATTCTGATCTTAAAGTTCCAATATCTTTCTTCATCATTTGTTTCAATATATATATATATATATATATTTCTTCATCATTATTAGAGTCTTGTCCTAAATATGTTGTTGTTAGCTAAATGCATTCTTTTTCGCCTTTCAAGTCCATCCTGCGTGAAATGCTCACACAGGTTGCCCTTCTTCAGATCTATCCCTCCTTGTTCCATCCATGTCCCCTTCAGCCTACACCTACACCTTTTCCTTGAGGAGCCATCAACTTGCATAGAGAATATATTCTCACCGGTTGCATTTTTGCCTTACATTGCACATGTCCATATCATCTTAATCGAGTCTCTTAATTTATCATTTATCTCCGAATGCCCTCAATCTTGATTATATCTTCCCTAGTTTTACCTCACGTCCGTCTGTGCTGCAATCATTTTTGCATGTGGTGTTTCCTAATTGGCCAACATTCTGGTTCGTAGGTCAAGGTCATTGCTGGTCTATAGCCTTCTTGTAAAACTTTTCCTTTAATGTTGTTGTTATGTGTCAATCACAATGCACTTCAGAGTTCAGATGCAAGTCACCACTTTAACCATCCAACTCTTATCCTATGTTTGATACCCTCCTCCATTTCCCCATCCTTACTAATTATATATCCAAGGTGTCAGAAGGACTCTTGTTGTATCTTGAGCTTCAATTCTCACAAAAGTTACATCTCTTTGCATGTCCCCACTGAAGTTGGAATTCATATATTCCGTCTTTGTATGCACATCCTCACTGAAGTTGGAATTCATATATACCATCTTTGTAGAACTTATTTTAAAGCCCTTGGATTCATGAACTCTAAATTGTTAGGGGGTCTTTATTATAGATTATATATTTATATGCTTTTTTTAAATTTGTTTTCTTGAGTTTCTCATCCTACAAGACTGTTGTTTCATACAGGTTATGCAAATTTCTAGCGCTGTGAGTTGGTATGTTCTCCTATATTAGCTGTGTTGTCCATCCATTCAACCTGTGAACAATTTCTAAGTTGCTGCTGACTGGTCTGTCTGGTTTTTAGTTAATGGAATGAGTGAATAATTTGTGTGTGACTGTGAATGGCAATTTTTTGTGCTTTCTTTTTTGCATGATGCTGAACTGGGAAAGTATATACGTGTTCTTTCTGTCTTGACAGTATCTAATGCTGTCTGATGCTGTTTTATTCTTTTTTAACATTACAGATTGCTATGGCTGGGTTCACAGAGGTTTTAACTTGGATTTTGTGCTCGTACAATGAAAATTTCTCAATGCTAAATCGGAAAGATGACTTTAAAACAGCAGTTATCATTGCAAATCCGCGTTCGTCTGATTTTGAGGTGTGTTTAGTCTTCTACCGATTATAAATATTAATTGGATGCATTATTTGATCTAAATTTGCACTTTGTTACCATTAATTTGGATTTTGATCATAAATGTACACTGATTTTTACAATGCAAGCGCAAAGTTTGTAAATGTGGTTTCTGCATAGGAGAACAACTTTTCTGTACCAATTCTGGATGATGTTTATTTATTTTACTATCAGCCTTTTGAAATCTGTGCTCCATGTTTTTGAAAAGATTTTGATTCAAGATATGACATGTTCTGTTCTTTCAATCATTTTTATATGATTTTTTCTTCATTGAAAGAAGATAGTCTTTATGAAGATTTTTCAGAACAAATTTTCATTAAATCCTCGTAATTTAATCCTCTAATTTTTTTTACTAAGTTGTAGTATCATCTATCCTAATAATCTGGGGTTGGACTTGGATGTGAAGTTGTACCTATTTTTTGTAATATGTGTATTTAGTGGGCTTTTTAAACCCTGTCTATTGTAAGAAGTGCATGTAGATCTGAATGTATAGAAAACCATTTTCTTGTTTATTTATTATTATTATTATTTTTTTGAAGCTGTATGATGGCTTTCACAATGTTCATTCATTATACACTTTTTTTTTATGAAATGTTGACAAGAGCATGTAACACAGTTGGAATGTACTCATTGTTGCAACCACTAGATTGCGGATTTGAGTTACGTTACCCATTAAAAGGAGTTACAAATGAAATGGCACCTTCATTTAACTCGTTTGTTATATGTTGGCTTTATTTGATTATGGGTTGCATAGGCTGTTCGAACTAGTCTCATGCCAGGCATTCTCAAAACTGTGGGACACAACAAGGATCATGCTAGGCCCATTAAGGTATCGGATCTTATACTTCATGGCTATATAATGTTCTATGTGGTTTTGTAATCTTTTGTGTAGAATGTTTGAAACATGTTTTTTGGTTGTGTAACTTTGTTTACATGCTTGTAAGCCTCATGAATTTTCATTCCTGTTTATCAAAAGTCTGGTCAACTTGTTCGAGTTAGTTTATCTGACACCCTTTTTTTGTTTGAATATAGTCTTCTGTTCAGTAGACTGGTTTCCATCCACTCATATTGTGTGTGGGGACCTCCTAGATGAGTGTAAATCAAGAGGTTTGGTTTGAGATCTATTCCACATATGCAGTCTAGTTAGATCATTGCTTGTATGACCCAAATATCTCCTGTCAAAGCATTTTCCAAAAGTCGAATGTTCATTCCAATGGTTAATAACTGCAAGATGAGAATTTAGTTGGGGTGATGCCATTTTCTGTGGGAAGAGGGGGTAGTTAGTGTGCGGGGTTGAACACATCATAGGTTGGCTTGACGAGTGCAGTAACTACATGTGGGCCAATGTTTAGGAGAAAATTTTCATGTGCATAGGTAAGGAAGTTTTCTCCTATGAATGGGTTCGAAAGATCTTGCAGATGCACGAATAGCTCTTGTCGGGCCAAATGAAGTCTTACACTCAGAAGGCGAGTTACTCAAAGGAAAAACCTAAAATGAGTGTGTTCATGAAGGTTCTTCTCAGACCTAAAACAACTCCAGCCATAAATTGTTGTCAACTGTTAAATGAAACCTCTCTCACAATAGGGCATTCTTCTTAAGATGAGTATATGATGAACAGCGGAGTGGATTTTTGGAGCAAAAGAAAGAAAAAGATTGTAGAGCACGTATCCAGAAATCATAGATTTTAAGGATTTTGAGGGTAAGATTGCAAGCTTGGGCAGGGGTGGATTATGCCTTGCGGGGCGAGGGTGGCGCACTGGAGGCGCACTGGAAAAAGATATAAAACCTTGAAGCGGCCAAAATGGAGAAATGTTAAACACCCCCACCCACCCCAAAGTTCCGTCCCTGGGCTTGGGGGCTCTTTTTTTTTTTTTTTTTTGAAGTGCTACAAATCCACTTAGAAGGTGCTCCTAGGGCTCTCAGATCCACTCCAAGAGTATGGAGTTGCATCACATGTCGAGGAGAGCTTTCCTCACAAAAAGTACTCACTGTATCCCTTTGGCTGGTCTGCCATAGGTAAAAATCACCTTATTGTAACTTGTGGCATCTTAGGATTAGCACTCCCAAATACAGTCCTTTGCATGGTTTGGCTACCACTATTTGGACCGGTTTGGTGTGTCCCTTTGGCTGGTCTGCCATAGGTAAAAATCACCTTATTGTAACTTGTGGCATCTTAGGATTAGCACTCCCAAATACAGTCCTTTGCATGGTTTGGCTATCACTATTTGGACCGGTTTGGAATTGTGTCAGGTACCAAGTCAATTCACCTTGACTCGTTGTCGGTCTATAGGATACGAGTTGGACTGGGATCCGGGAAAGTTCCTGATGACTTGGTTGAGTTGGACTGGCATGGATGGCACAAGATTTGCACGGATCGATGCTGGTGGACTTGTATGGGTCTGGCATGGACTGTTATGAGGCTGTCACATAACTCAATCTAAAACATACAAAATGGACACTTTTTTTTTTTCATTTTATATTTCACCTCTTGAGTTTGAACTTTGAAGTGATTTGGACTATTATAGTTCCCATTTCCGAAAACAAATTCTTACCCAATATGGATAATGGGGCTTCAGTCAATATTAGTTTGATGGAGGACGATACAAAATAGATTGTTAATGCTACATGGGATTTACCAAAGTGGCGACGAAACTGTAGTTGTTTCATAGTTATAGGTATTTTATTCATTGGGTTTCCATAATTATCCAATAAGGACTATTATGGTATGATGATGAAGAAAGGCTCGAGCCAACTTGAAACTTAATACTGTACTGGAATTAGTTGCCCCCACCCCTTAGTTAATACTATGATATGTAGTTTGTAATTTTGAAAGTTACTATGGTAGCGTTTGGTTCGTTGTAATGAAGGTCGGAATGGAATGGTCATTCTGAGCGCCTCCATGACTCCCTTGACGATCTCTTCCAGCTCCCCCAATCCCACCACTCTCTCCACCATCGGTCCCACTGGGTTGACAACCTTCTAAAAACCTCCCTCCTCTTCATTGACACCAATGGCTACTTCCGCTCCGCACTCGTCGGTTTCAAGGAGTCGTTGCTCTCCACTCAGGTCGCCATCCGGCATCGCGACGGGTCCAAGATCTCCTCTTGCCGGCGACTGGGAGGGGGGAGGAGGAGGAGGAGGGTATTTTGGTCTTTATTATGTAAATTTTATTCCATTCTAGGCATCATTCCAGCGTACCAAACACAAATACATGAATCACCATTCTATTACTAGATTGATTCTTTAGTAAAACCAAACGTTGGAATGGGAATCACCATTCCTGCCTTATTCCATTCGAGACTCATTCCACTTTCCATTCTATTCCTGGCTAAAACTATTCCAGTGAACCAAACGCTACCTATGAGTGTCATGTTATGGAATTTTTTTTTATCGGTAACAATACTATTTATTGAAACAAAGACAAATACAACAAACAAAAAAGCATACATAAAGACAACTTTCAGGTGATCCAGTACAAGAGACATGTACCAGCCACCAAACCCAGCCCAACTACTATAGGAGCACTTAGATTACATGATCTTTCTACCCCTTGCTTAGCTTAAGAATCCACCATTCCCTTTGTAGATCTGCTAATATGATGAAACGTGATCTGCATCTTAGATACCAAAAGACTGATTTCATTGAGTTAGAATTGCATTTTCCAAGGTCCTCTCAATGATTTCACCTAGGATATAGCATTGACCATGTCACTCTCCACGATCAGATTATGATGATAAAAGGAGCGATAAATGCGGAGAGCTTCTAGAATTGCCAAAACCTCCGCATCATTAGAATCTTTGAACCCTACATGTTTAGAAAACATATAGACAACTTTCCCTTCGTGATTTCTTAGAACACCTCCGATGCTAGCCAACCCCGGTTTTCCCCTCGATGCTCCATCAACATTGAACTTAAAAGCTCCAAAAGGAGGCAACAGCCAAGATAGTTTTCTTTTCTTCTTGGTTACTCCCATCTTCAAACAAACTCCAAAACTTTGCCAAAGAAAAAGCATCCACTTTAAACTCCCTTTTCCTTTTAACCTATGTTTTGTGTGTGTGTGGCACCTGACATGTAGTTTGTATGATTGTACAGATATTTGAAGCGGGTGATGTGGTAGTATTGGATGATGCAAAAGATGTTGGTGCAGTAAACCGTCGCCATCTTGCGGCGTTGTATTGCAGCTCAAAGTCAGGGTTTGAGGTATAACATTTGGCATCTATAATTCATGATTGGATATTCAGAAATAAAACTATTGCCGATTTAAGCTAGTTTTTGTTTTCATCCAAGCAGATTAAATGCTTTACTTGAATAAAGCACTATATTTGTAATATTAGTCTAGATTCAAGCCACTGTCAAAGAACTTGTTGAAACTAGTAATTAATAGAAAGATAAGTAAGAAACTTGAAATGTAATGGATAAGAAGTTAGAGAAGAATAGGTTTTTTCAGAAATAATTTTGAGAGAACCATGGGACTGGTCATCCATCCCTTACTTATGATCAGCCCTAATACTTTATTTATATTATTATCTATTTTCAGAAATTAAAAGACCAATGAACCCTATGATCCATGGTTAATCTCAAATTTTGGTTTTGTAGGTAATTCATTCTCTTGTGGACCGAATTATGGAGGTTGTTGGAACTCCTTTTATTCCAGTTGATGCCAACACTGGGATTGGAGATGACACTGGTTACCACATAAGGCAATCAAATGTAAGAATGAGTACATCTTAATTGTTGTCAATTGTTATGTTAATTCTGCATTACATCTGTTCTGGAGTTATTCTCTCTTCTGTTTAATCATAAGGTACTTAAAACATCTTAATTGCCTATTTTAGGAGCCTGAGTTCTTCCCCGGTAGACAGGCTAGCATCATTTTTAAAGGGAAGCACATTGGCAATTTTGGCATGGTCCATCCAGAGGTATATTTTATTTATAGAACTCCAGAAGTGATAAGAGGATTTGATTTTTAGATCCTGTTATGAGTATTTATTTGTTCCTTTAGCCAAAGTTATGCGTAATTATATGTTCCTTGGCCAAAATTATGAATTAGTCTTTGGGCCCATCATTTGTTCATTGAAATGGGTCTCCCTCTCACGAAGTGCCAAAAGTAAGGCATATTATATCTTGTTTAACTGTTGTTCTTTTGTCAATTGATTCTGCTGGAGGTTGATCCAATGGGTCCCACTGTCACTAAGAGCCAAAAATGGGGCATATTAGCTGATCGTGTCTAATTGTTGCCCTTTCCTCAATTGTTTCTGCTGTAAGTCGATCCGATTGCCATATCCTCACTTATTTGTTGGCCTTCTATTGAAAGAGCTACAATTGCTCCCTGTGCTGAGTTTTCTGGCTTGGTTCTATCCCCATGAGACATGTTGAAGCAAGTGTTTCCTGACTTGTACATATGCTCAAGGCCCCATGACAGTATGCAGATTCTTGGGTTGAGGATCATAAATCATTCTTGCATCTTTGTTTTCCTTTTCATGCATGAGAACTTTCTTATTTAATTTAATTGTTTTAGAACTTTGAACATCTATGATCCTCATTTAGGCAAGCTCATTTGTTAGAATACTGAATTGTTCTCTAGCTTAGGGGTCTTTAATAACTCATTTCTCGAGGATTGTGCCTTTACGATGGGTAGTAGTGACTCATTTCTCATGGCTTGTACCTTTTCTCAATGGGAAATGATGGGCATTAGTGACTCATTTCTCAAGGTTTGTGCCTTTTCTCAATGGTAGCTGCACCATTTTGTGTTTAATCAAACCGACTTCATTGTATTCTGTCCAGTAAAAGGACTTTTCAACTAAATTTCTTTTAGCAAACTCCAGTGTACCAATTTTACAAAACAGGTCTGATACTGTTGTGTTCATCAAGATCTCAAAATGGGGCTGATATTTTTATATACAAGGGGACATATATCAATTTTACATTAGGCATGTGGGTTGTGAAAGTCCAATTTAATCAAGATTTTCCATTATCTTTGATTTTTGCTATTAGTTAGAAGTCGTGGTTGTTATGAGAGTCCTAATAAGTAGTACACTATGAAACCCAGGAGTGCAAGTTTGTATTGTCTTTCAACTTGCATCTGGTGCGGGTCAACCTAACCCAACCAGCATAACCCTCGTCCAACATGGCTCAACCCATTTAACCCGCATCGCCCTACTCAACTTGTAGATATCTCGCCCAAGGCCCCAATCCATTTCAAGTGTTGAAGTTGTATTTGAGTTGAGTTGTTGACAACAAAGACTCAAAATAAAATAATACACTATGAAAGCCGAGAGTACAAGTTTGTATTGTCTTTCAACTTGCATCTGGTGCGGGTCAACCTAACCCTGCCAACATAACCGTCGTCCAACATGGCTCAACCCATTTAATACAAACTTGCATCTGGTGCGGGTCAACCTAACCCGACCAGCATAACCCTCGTCCAACATGGCTCAACCCATTTAACCTGCATCGCCCTAGTCAACTTGTAGATATTTCGCCCAAGGCCCCAATCTGTTTCAAGTGTTGAAGTTGTATTGGAGTTGAGTTGTTGACAACAAAGACTCAAAATAAAAAATACATAAAACCATCATACCCGTTTATATCAGCTTATATATGCAGGTCGATGACAGTTGCGAGTATCAAACATAACCCACTACAATTCCATCAAATACCACTGCCTGGCATCATACACGGACTGTCATTACAAAACAGTCCGGAAAATTAGCAACACAGGGTGGAATAGATGTAAGCAGAGGGCATCACAGATTTGTAAAAATCAAGAACAACTCTATTATTCACATAGCATAGTGTGGTACTACGGCCGACTGATACATCGCATGTAAAGAGCTCGAAAACCTAATCTATATCCATGGAATCTAATCACTCTCTTCACTAATGATGATTTCCTACTAATGAGATCCTAAAATAGCTAAATAAACAAAGAAAAAGGAAATAGCAGAAATAGGTCTCTGATAACTGTGTCTGAGAAGGCACAGTTGACTATTATTATTACCTTAATTCAAGACCTTAATAAATTCAAATTAGCAACTAGTTGAGAGGGAATTCAAAAGATCCCGCCAATTTCCACAAACAGGGTTGTCTGGAGTTTCTTGGACAAATCAGCTTGTGGGGCCAACAGGGGCTGCCTCTTGATAAATCAGCTCCATGATCATATAGGGGAGCCTTGGGTGACCTTGTTGCTACTTTTACTTATTTGATTGGATCTGTTTTGGCCCACTGAACTGTAGCTTCAAGTTCCTGCATGTCCAGCCCACTTCATGAATCAGAATTTCAGAAAATTTATAAAAAGATCATAATGGCCTGACATGGAATCTCAATTAAGTTTGGGGATTGTTTAGGGCCCGATTCTTCATCAAAGTTTAAATGAACCATTGTGGGCTTTCTTAGGATGCACAATTTGCACCTTGTAGGCTTCTGTCACTTTGAAATCTTGATCAATAATCCATTCCGCATCATTCTCCCTCAGTTGGAAAGAATTTGCCCTCTGATATGGCTATTTCTGATTTTGCTGTGGCCTGCGTGGCACGGGCAATAGAGGTCTAGTTTGTTGTGCGGGCAACTGTGGTCTAGGTGGTGCTTGCTGATATATCTTTTGTCAAAAGTAACAAAACTGAAAGAACTATATGAAAAAAATGGACTTATTAAGTATGATATGCTGGACTTGCACTCTAGAAGCATTAGTATAGTATCTAGTACCGAGTGTTGTATCATTCTGACAAGGATACATTAGGTGTCTACAGGTATCCAGGTGTCGCAGAGTTCAGAAAAGGCACTATCTACACTAGACAATGGAAATCGATGTTGTAATAATCCTTGAACATTTTCAAACTCAGATTGGAGTGTGACTAGAAATTGGATCGATCTGGTCTCCTATTTGCACTGTTTAGAAGTGATGAAATCCGTACTGCAAATAGATTGAGGCTCCGCAAGGGCCTGCTAGTGCTGATCCCACAATCCAGTCATTTTAGTGAAATAATCATGAATTGTGTCATTCCCTTCTGCATTTCTGTTTTCCCATTTGATTTGATGTGTTTGTGCCAAAATCATCTGAACATATGAGCCAAATAAATTCCATCCCTCTATATAGCTTGTTTAAATCTGCTCAACTGACTTCCCATTAATGGAAACACCGAATTACTATCCAATTGATCTTACCTATGCTGCCCATATATGGGATGGATGCGACGAGGACACGCTATGG
The DNA here is from genome assembly GCA_029852735.1 of Persea americana. NCBI lineage: Eukaryota > Viridiplantae > Streptophyta > Magnoliopsida > Laurales > Lauraceae > Persea > Persea americana. The sequence goes on along the minus strand of CM056814.1, from coordinate 52,702,657 downwards.
ACATGGAATTTACACATAAAAAGTGTAGTATCGGATATACGACATGACACAATTTGTTACCCATTTGGAACTTGGAAGTATGTATGCATCATAGGATCTTACCCACTTCACATTCTCCAAATTTGAAATCCTCCTTGACAAGGGATTTTTCAATTTTTCTGGAAATATGTTTCCTTAACTTCTGCCCTTTTAAAACATTTTGCATTAGATGGGACCAGTAAGCATAACCTGTCCCATCAAATTGAACTACAATAACTAGATTTAGATCAGAAGCCATCATAAACACTGTAGGGACTAGAAGATCTGATTAAAGGGACTGATTTGATGTTTTAGTCAAAACAGGAAAAAATATCTCAGGGGTTCAAAAAAAATTTAGGGCCTGGCGATCAACTATAATGAAGTACATGGGCCTTAAAGCATTTCTGGAACCTCTAATTGATAAATCCGAACTCAATTGTGGTTGAAGGAATGAAGAACTGACCTTGCAGAGCAGAGATCTTGGTGATTGCAGCAAAATCAAAGAGTTTGAACAGCTAAGTTGAAGTCCTACCTGGAAAATTTCCCAACTGTAAGCATCGGAAAATCTCCTCTTCAAAATTATGAAAAAAAAAAAAAAAACCATTAAATATTGAGGGAAGCAGGTGAATCAGTTGGGATATATTTCTGTGAAGACGATCTGGAGGAGTGCACCCCACAAATAAAACAGCAAATCTAGTGGCTGTGAAAGAGACGTCCTTCAGATATCAGTCTAGATCTGGTGAGATGGTAGTTTCACTGGAAAATAAAGAACAGAAAGAGGAGCAGCAGATATGGAGACGCACCACAGGAATCCCGAAACTCAGAAGTGGCAGATTGAGCACATCAGTAATTTAGGAATTCAAAAAATTAAAAAAATTCATAGATCTATAACTGAAAATCCAGAAGAATTAAGAATTGAAATTGAAGAAGAAGAGACAAGATCTCCTTCCAATCAAACAGCAAATCCAGTTTCCTCCTTTCTCAGTGGCATGCTACTTCCTTTTTCTAATTGGGCCCCCAGAGAATCACAGCCTTTGATTTAGGCCCTGCTTTTATACCATGATACAAATAACAGAGAAGAGTTTTGGAAGATCCGTATTTCTCAGATAAGAGGGAAAGATAAGAGGAAACTACATCTTTATCCTACTTAAAGAAATGTGTTTTCGGTAGGGTTGACCTCTCTATTCTCATTAGTAGACTCACTCTCAATTTTGCACTCTTTTCAAGATGAAATAGCTCTCAGGGTTGCCTGCAGAAATGGGGCTGGGTTTGATTGAGAAATGGGGTTGTGGTGGGAGAGAGCTCTGCTAAAGGGTCTGGGTTTGGGCGAGAGAGCACTGAACCACCTCGTCAACGGGGTTTGAATGCAACCTAGTCAAGTGGGTATGAACTCGAGTTTGATTTTGAGACACTAGGATCCACCTTAAGCCCACTTAATAGTACATTTTTGGAGCCCTCAACGTTTGGCGGACCTCCATTCTTATGAATTTGATAATATGAATGTAACTCTGAAAAATTGTTAATATTTGTATGTTATATTTTATATGTATAGTGTTTATACATATAAATATTTGAATTTGCTTGCTTGCTTTAGCTAGCTAGTCGCTTTAATATGCATGCAGAAACATGAGAAAATGTTAAACAGATATCTGGTTTCTATGCTGATGCCCATAACATGTGCTTTGTAGTTTTTCCTTTAAACTTGAATTTGAATCAGATTCTTATAAGGATTTTTTTTTTCTTTTTTTCTTTCTTTTTTGTCTCTGCTTAGGTTTTGGCAAAGTTTGACATTTCTGACCCGTGCTCCTATTTGGAACTTAACCTCGAGTCCTTGCAGTGATTATTCAATGGTCACAATTGTGAGTTTCTTGTTGTACTCTTTCCTTCATCTTGTTTTGGATCCATAAGGTATTGTACTTTTTTCAGGGAAATTTTGAAGTATTTCTTTTCAGCATTGTATATCTCAGTTTATTAGCAATTATATTTGGTTTTCCTCCCAAGATTGAAGATTATTGGCAGTAACTGTTAAAAGAAGAAGAAAGAAGAATTTTGCTGTTTATAATTATGGTTTGAGTGGTTTATCTTTTCCAAATGTGGTAATTTTTGGCTTTTTGTAGATTGCCTCTTTTTTTTTTTTTTCACTAGGGGTTTAACTGTCAGCTGGATCTGTTAGGTAGCTTCAAAGCTTTACCCTTTGTTTAGTCTTCTAGGATTTTTTTTTCTTTTTTCTTCTTCGAATTGTTAAAACTTCTATAGAATATTTAAGGAATGCACCCCCTATCAGAGAGGCTAATAGGATGCCCCGTATCAGTGAAGATCCACAAGAGGCCTTCAAAATTAGGATCTGATTACCCACCAACTTGGTTCTGTCAACTCTGTTCTCCTTGATGAATTCCATTTACTACTAATTGCTAGGAACTCAATCCGAAGTAGGTATATGGACCCTAATGAGCATTTGAAGTTCAGAAGAAAGCGTGGATCCATTTGGATGTCACATTGTAGAGGCTGCAACGCTTGCGTATGATAGATTACGGATGCATCATGTGGAGAAAGTGGATTTAAAATTTTGTTAGATGTTGAAATATTGGCCCTTTGGGTCGTTGCGCATGCTATTATCTGTTCGAAAAAAAGAAGGGACCAACTGAATCATTTTACCTTTTTTAAAATCTCAAATTAGACTCAAAATTTGAGTGTTTTTCTTTTTTCCAATTTGATTTGGCAAAATTTCTTGGTTGTCTGCCTGTTTAATGCTATCTCTCCTTTTGTTCACTTGGGGCTGGGCCGCTTGGCTCATGTCAAGGATTTACATAAAGAATTTATTGGTCTAAGCAGGTCACCCAAGATGACAGATAATGAGACAGCATAATGAGGCATACTGTGACCAATGCCGCTCTATGTTTATTAGCCTCAGGAATATATATAGAATAAATGACCATGAAAGAGCTACTATCCTCTTGAGGATTCAGAAAAATGGGATTAAAGCGATTGAGAGAGACTACAGAAAGAGTGGCTACAAGGTTCCATCAAATAAAGGGCTGTTATTAATCCATCCATCCATATTGATGATTAGATGACGAGGCATTTTGTTTGCTTACGAGTGATGTGGGATGAAATAGACATACAGAAAGAGAAAAATCCATGCATTTGTATCCCACTTAATATTCATATGATAAACAATTGGGTCTCAATCAATCTCCACAAAGGTGATGTGCCTGAAATTATTTGGGTATGAGTTAATTCAGTGTAGATTGAACCAGAGCCTTAACAGAATTAATCGAGCCGCAATCTTATTTAGGGCCTTTTTGTTGGCACAGAATACATGCGAGTTTATGTCGTAAGTGGTTAATAATGAAGATCCAATGTGGATACACAGAAATAACCATCGAATAACCTCTTCTTTAATAGGAGGTTAAAAAGGGGAAGATGGGAAATGTATACCCATCTATCAATTATCCTAGTAATTCAAATCCTCGAAAAAGTCAAAGGTCCAGGCTTTGCTATTAATTTCCTACACCTCTCACTTCATGTTACTTGCTCTTCACCTCTTTAATAATCCTTGGTGGAGCATATCCACAATCGGGCCCTTTTAAGGAATGACTAATACTTTTCACGTCTTTGGCTTTTCTGAAAACATTCAAATGCTTCCTTTGCTGGAAATTAGCTAGGTGAGAGGCCGAAAAGCTGTTTGGTAATTCTCTCCTGCCAGCGGATTGCATTTGCACTCTAGCTCTATGGGCCCTATCTTTGATCATTGCGGGCCCTTTCACTCTTCATCCTATAATCTAGTGTTTGGCCTAATTTTACCCTAATCAAACCTTAGGTCAACAGTTGGATTGAATCTCAAAAGTAATTTATGGTAAAAGCTATCATTTGAAATTAAGACTGTTAAATCAAGGGCTAGAATAATCTAAGGGGGCAGATTTTTGTGCTAACTTTTTTCCATACGGAGACCTTTCATCTATCATGTCCGATTCGGCAGACATGCATCCAAGTGGCCCCTACTAGCTGGACCGTATATGAACACCATGGGGTTTGGTCGTTGGATAGAATTTTCCATTTGGTAACCTGGTTTTTTTATTATTATTATTATTTTTTTATTTTTAAGCCCACACTTTAGTTGCCCAATAAAGGACCATTCCTTTCCCAGCCAAACCCAGCAAAGAAGCCCCATATCTATGGTTTCTTCTGTAGTTCCATTCCATTGCTTCATTGTTCAAGTCCGTTTGGGCGCTCTGAATGAGGGCGGCATGAGATGAAATCAAGCGTTTCGCCTGTTCTCAACATGAAATGGCCTAAGCATTGGCAGAGCCAAGGTTTTCAATTTAGCCGAGGCAAGCGATAGCTGATTGAAAGCAAGGTTGGAAAACTCTCTGAGCCACCATTTTTACGAAGGATTTGGTCAAATATTGGGGAGACTCGGCCGAGCCACTTCATTTTAGTAAGTTGCTTGTAGATGAACTCTTTGACAGGTAGATTTGATTTTAAATAATGAATATTTATTTTTTTTAAAAGTAAGAATGCACCAGGTTTAATATCAACAATTCAAAAATGATGGCTAGAATGTAATTTTGAAACTTATATTTGATCTTTTGCATTCGATATTTTGACTAACAAACTATTTAGTTGATAATACATTTTCTCTTTTAATTTTCTTATTATAGTATTTCTCTTGCGTATGTAAATTTATTAATTGAATTGATAAGCACAAATGCATGTAAATACATGTATATATATGATATGTATTTCATCCATGTTTAAATATTTTCAAAGTTATTTAAAAACACATGATTCTCTTGAGCCACCCATTGATTCTATCTGAGTCAATTTTTTTGCGGTAGACTAGAGTTGAGTTCGAGTCACGAGTTTTCCAATGTTGATCAATAGTTTTTATTCCCCACCCCCACACAACAAAAAAAAAAAAAAAAAAAAAAAAAAGAAAAAGAAAAAAAATGAAAAAATGAAAATCCACCCCAATGTTATGGGGGATTTTAGTTTTTCTTTTTTTATATTAGCCCCCCAAGAATGTCTATTTACATAGTATTCCTCCAAAGGCAAATTCCATGGTTCTGCTCCCGATAGGATGGCAGCCTTCTTTTGAGAGTTCTAAGTGGTCGATTGATTGTTTCTTACCATATAGTTTAGTTAGTTAGGGACATGTGTGTGTAATAAAAGTGCATGAGCTAAACCCTCTAAACCAAGTGTCTCGGATGAGTAGCGAAATTGGGTGAGCGCCAATTAGAGAGAGAGAGAGGGAGGGAGGAAGGGAGGGAGGGAGGGGTTAGTGAGATGTGCAGTTTGGACTGATGGTTAGGATCATCTCGTTCACTTTTGAATTAGTGCGAAGGAGTGGACCCACTGTCGAGCCACCAGTGAACCAACCATCGCTAAAATTCACTCCAATTAGAATTTTTAGCAAGATTGATAGATTGATCACTAAAGCACATAACTAAAATAAAAATTAAGTCAAGTAACGTGAAGTTTCCACTTGTTGATTCCCTTGTAATGGATTTGTTGCGATTGGCTCTGAAATCCTCGGAAAGCCGGCTGGGGGCATCTTTGATTTTTGACACTCACGTCTCTTGCTTAGACTCCTCCATTTGGTTGATCCCTGCTGCGCATCCTATGGCCGGCCAAAAACCATATACATACACAAATGGGCGACTAGTGACAAACTCATAGCCAAGGGCCAATTCACTTGTGTGGAATATTGGAGACACTTATGGATGACATCTTCTAGATCAGGATAGAAAAACAGTTTGATGACTAATATATGTGCTCCATCAGCTACAGGGTCCACTAATTAGCTGGTCTGAGTTGGAGCATCTAAGCTTCTATCCCAATCTATTTAGGAATAAGGTTTTTATTTAATACCATTTTATCAAAATTTATGGTTGAAAATTCTCTATTTTAAGTTGATATAATCTCTGAATTAGATCAATTAGGTTAATTGTTGGTAGTGGTCTTACAATAACAAAAAAAGAGAGAAATTTTCTTTTCTTCTTGCCCTAGCCTAAGCTTGGCTCGGTCGTAGCTCTTGAGAATAAATAGGGTAAGGGCCTAGCTAATACAGACCTTCCAAAGGTTTCAGCCGAGGGTAATGGCCCAGCTGGTATAAACCTTGGAAGGGCTTTAGCATGATGTGAGCCCTGCCCACATTTGTGAGGATAGAGTAATCTAGACCCTAGCCCAGCCTGAGCCAGGCCTTTAATTGAGATAAGTGAGCTGAGTCAAGTTAAATAAGCCCTAGCTCGAGCTTGACTCATGAGCCAATCGAGTCAAGCTGATTTATCAGCTGACAAGCCAAGCTTGAGCCTGAGCCCAACAGAGCTGAGTCAAGTCGACTCATGAGCTAGCTCGCTTGACTTAATCAACAGCCCCTACATAGTAAGATATGTATCTGTTATGTTGGTCATATTGATCAGTAGTTCTCCTCTCTCCCTCTCTCTCCTGTCTTGGCAATATATGGTGTAAAATATTTTGGTCATACAGTTATCAATAGTGTGTGTGACCATACCACAATATTCTTTATGTAGGATTACATTCTGTATTTGTAAAGACACTCTGCTTTATAATTATCACCTACAACCCCAGAGAAAAGAAAAATAAATTGTTACATAATCATCACAGGCAATGCAAGAACTCTTTTTTTATTTTTATTTTTGGGTTAGTTTGATCTCTTCCTGTTAGAAACAATCCTGCCTGCCTATTTTGTAAGGTTTCATCAGTGATTAAAATCATTCCATTTGTGTAATTCTCTCAAATTAAACTATCCAGAAGTTGAAAGCATCAAATATTGGAGCATTATCATGTAAGGTTGAAGGTTTCTGATCCAACCCATGGATAATCTTAATTTGGACGATAAGGATGCCCAGCCAATTTAAATTTCTAATGGTTAATTAATCAACAAGGCTTCCTTGCATGTTGGTACCCCTCTGGTAGGTCCCGTACCCCTCTAAGGTTTTAAGGATTTGCAAATAGGCCCCTATGGTTTTATTATTTGTATATAGAACCTTACTCTTTCATTTTTAATACCTTCTATGTCCCCAAGAGCAATAGCCCTCAAACCATCATAAGTTTTTAGAGCGAAATAATACCTTTGCCCATCTCTTTATTTTCCCAATATGCATAATTTCAAAAGCTTGGATTTATTTTTCTCTAAATCTTGTAACATTATTTGTTACTATAGTATATTTAGTGGGAAAGTATAACCATGCAAAAATTTTATTTTTATTAATACGAGGCTCATTTCATTAAACTCAAATCGATCATAATGACAATCAATCCCTGTACTTATAATTGGTTATAATTGGTTTAATTCATTCATGAACCACCGTTGGATTGATGAAAGTTTTAAAATAATGATTATGATTTATATTTGTAAGAGAGTTAATTGAGAGAGGCTGTTGAGAATTGAGATAAAATAATTTAATTTTTGTAAAATGATTTACTAAAAATTGATTATAATTGATCTAATCCATCCACAACCTACCATTGGATTGATGAAAGCTTTACAATAACGATTAAGCAACCTGTGCATGAGAGAGTTATTGAGAGAGAATGTTGTGAATCGAGATAAAATACTGTTATTTTTATAAAATAATGTACTCATTTTTGTTTAATATAAGTGAAGGCAAAACTGTTATTTTTATAAAATCTCAATACAAACTTAAGGGTGGTTGGCTATCTCATTAGGACTACTGTTTTGGGAAACATGGAAAGTATTAACACCAACAGTCATGGGCTTATTTATAAATACTAAAACTACATGGCCTAATTGCAAATTCTAGAAACCTTAGTCGGACGTATGCAAAACTCTCTTTTTTTCTACTTTAAAGTGAGAGTTTCAACTTTTAACCCATACACACCATCTCTTGCCGGGGGAGAGCAAAAAAAAAAAAAGAAAAAAAAAGTATAAGCCTCCTATGATCATTTGGTTGAAAATAATTATATGCCCTTGTATATTTTATAAATAACTATTTTAATTAGCTACACATTTATGGTTGAGTGGTGTTGGCACCTTGGTATCATTCACATTCTTAAAACTAATCTTTGAGTCTCCAAGTTTTTTAAATTATCACTACTTACTAGTAGCGCAAAATTAAAAAAATACTATTTTAATCTACCTTAAAATCTCAATTAAACACAATGATGTCATTATTATAAATTGAAGTGATTTATGGAATTCAGGTATACTAACCTAAAAGAAAAACAACTCCATTTGTCTCAAACTAAATAATGGTTAGTAATGCAACCAAAAAAAGAAAAAAAAAAAAAACTAGAAAACTCTAATTGATTTAATTAGAAATAACACCCTTAGCTTATTAATTCACCTAAAATCAGATCTAACCAAATCCTCATCTCCACAGTAAAATCTCATAAACCTCTCCCCAACTAAGTTTCAGTTGGAAACCAAGCTGTTCAGATTTAAACATAGATAGTAATAATCTTAACAAACTTAAAAGTCACTCTTCTTATTACTTACAAGTTACATAGCTATCAAAATACAAGACAAAACAAAATAAAATGTCATTTTGGTAATCTTCCTCTCTAATCTGTTACTTATCTTCCGCCGGCTTCGTTCGATTTTGCCGCCATCTCCCTCTCTCACTATCGTTTTTCTTCCCAATCTCTCTCTCTCTCTCTCTCTCTCTCTCTCTCTCTCTCTTTCTATTTCAACTTGACATCTTTTCTTCTTCTTCTTCTTGTCAATTCAAACAATATCACAGAAAGACAACAACATGAACAACCCATCAGAGAGATCTGGTCAAGATCAACGGTCCAAATACCACCGGTCAAAATCTAGACAGATCGGCTCCAGATTCCTCTCCTCTCCATCCTCATCCTCCGCCGTCGGATCCACACTCCCCCCTCCAGATCCCTCCATCTCCCCCGTCCGTCCAAAACCCAAACCCAGATCCTCCGTCTCCAAACACCGCTCCGCCTCCGACGACACCTCCCTCCTCCGCAGCCTCTGGCCCTCCTCCGTCCAGAAAACCGCCACCCTCGCCGATCACCTCGGCAACGACCGCCTCATCGACTTCATCGAAGACTCAAAACCGATCCAATTGCATCCCACTCAGCCTCCGGACCGCCAGAGGAGCTGCTCGGAGTTCGCCCGGTCCGACAAGGACAGCTCCAAGGAGAACCGTCCGATCGGCGGATCGATGAGGTTTACTGGAAAACTCCGTTTTCCGGGAAAATCAGCTCCTAATTCTCCGGCTCCGGGAAGGTTCTCAGTCGACGAGAAGGCGCTCGACCCGAAACAGATCCGACGGAGATCCGACTCGTTTTCGGATCTCCCCAGCTCGGAGTCGGAGAAGAGCGACATGTCAGCGAGTTCTCGGAGATCCGGCGGGATCGAAGTGCAGGCGAGGTTTATGCAGGATCCGGAAAGCCGGCGCCGGCGTGCGGAGTCGGGCCCGGTTCTGTCGGAGACGGGGGAGAATTCTCCGAGTGCGAGTTCTTCTCCGGCGAAGGTTGCGATGAAGAGGTCGAGTTCGGTGACTGCGTATGGGTCGACAGCGACGCAGTGGGCGCTCTCACCGGGGAGGACGGGGTTCTCGAGCCTTCGGCCGAGGAGCCCTTCGTCTTCTTCTTCGACTTCTTCGGCTTCTTCTTCTACTTTGAAGGGAGGGAAGGGGATGGGGAGCTTTTTGAGTATGGGGTTGGAGCTATTCAAGGGGAAGAAATCATCATCTGTTCCATTTCCTTCTTCGTCTTCTTCGCCGAGAAGTGGTGGTGGTGGTGGTGGAGGAGGAGTGGATGGAGAAGCTGTTCATCAGCTGAGGTTGCTCCACAATAAGGTGCTGCAATGGAGGCTTGTGAATGCCAAGGCTGATGCAGTGAATGCAAGCAAGGTGGTGCAAGCTGAGGTGAGTGTGAGGGTAGTTTAGTCATTCTCTTCTATTTGAATTCATCATCTAAGGTGGGCCCGGATGATAAGTGGGTCCTGGTTTTCATTGCATCAACTTGAAATAACTACACACATGGATTTGGATTTAGATGCAAGAAGTGGGTTCATATGAATAGGGGTTGAAGTCCAACCCATATCCTCCTTATTTTTAAAATGAGTTTGATAATCCCAGGCACGTTAACCCAACCTAACCTGCATAACCCACATCAAATGTGGATCAACTTGCATCACGTGACCCGGCCCGGCCCGGCCCAACCTATAGTGTGGGATATGACACTGGCCCCACGTAGATGTCCCCAATTTGCTATGGCTTTAGTTGTACAGGGGGCTTACCATTACCACATATGGATGTGTCACATTCAGAGCATAGCATAGATGGTTTTGATCTATGAAGCCCATGTACGTCATTGATATAGCTAGGATACGCCGTGGACATAGAAAGGACATGGATTTTACACATAAAAAATGAAATATCAGATATGATATGACACGATACATTGCCCATTTCGAAGTATCCGCGCAACATAGGTTTCGATGTCTCTATGGTCTTGGACAAAATTAAATAATGCGTTTTCTGCAATTTTGCAGGCTACTTTCTTAAATGCATGGGCTACTCTTTCTCAGCTACAATATTCTGTAGTGCAAAAGCGCATTCAACTTGAAAAGGAGAAACTTCAGTTGAAGCTGAACAAGGTCCTTCATTCACAGGTTAGTCGCTTCAGTACAAATGCTCCTCAATTAATTCAATGAAATTTGATAGCCAATAGCCATAATGCACCCACAAGAAAAGAAAGAAAAAAGAAAGCATACAGCATATGATTGCCTAACTCAGTTACATGGAGTAGCTAGTTGTATTATTCATATAGGCCATATCAAAATTATTACCAATAATTTGTATTTATGGCAATCAAATCTGATATTTCTTCAAGTTATATTATGACAACACTACAATGACATTCTATATTGATAATATGGGTTGTAATTGCCATATATACATGTCTTATGTGATTTAAGTATATCCGTTAAAGATTCTTTTCATTATCAATGTGTGCCATATTCGGTTCCCATCTAATGCCTTCTCTAGATCAATAAAGTCATGTAAGTCTTTCTCTCCGCCATAAACTTTTCCATGAATTTTCATGGGAGGAAGATTGATGTTATAGTAAACCTACCAAATATAAGCTTAAACGGATTTATCAAACTACTCGATTCTTGTACAAGGCATTGATCTGCTGTTCTTTTCAAAGCTTCATCATGGTGCCCATAAGTTTCATGGCTCTATAGTTGGCACAAAAAAGTAACTCAATATTTTAACACAAATGATAGAATAATTAATGCACAAAATAGAACTTAAAATAATTGAAATCTATTCACCAATGAACTTAGTAGAAGGTAGATGCCTCAATTGATGTCAACAAGAAGTTGTTGCACGTACGTAAAGCTAGCAATGTATATGAATCTATAGTCAACTATAATAGGGGAGTCATCAACCATACAACATTAATGCAAATTGATTGATTAACGAAAAAAATGGTAATTTTTAACAAAATGTCAAAAATGAAAATAGATGAATCAGTACCTCAAAATGAAAACAAACAATGTACGAAATACTTCCCACGGGTAGAGAAACAAGAATAGATAGACATATAAACTAAATGTAAAAAAAATAAAAAAAAATCTGTTTTATAAGATGTAAAAGAAGGCTTTCAAAATTTGTGATAATAATTGATATCATCTCGATAATGATATTTTATGACAATGAATGTAGATTAAGCCTTTGGAAGAATGGACAGATATGGAAAGACAGCATCACTCAGCTATTTCAACAACAAAGGACTGTCTGCATGGTGTTGTCTGTAGGGTCCCCCTCATAGAAGGTGCAAAGGTATGTTACTGAACAAGGCTTGAAGTGTTAATTAGTTAATTTTACACTTGGAGGAAATTTTCGCATTGAGAGATACCTTTCTAGGACCTGCTTTGATACACATGTGAGGGAAGGTTCTCATTGTGGATTAGATTTTGGTAAAAAGATTGTCCCGATTGAATTATCACAACTGTTGGATTCTTAAATAACGAGGTAACCTTTCATGAGAACCATGGGAGGAACATGAATCTCTCATTTGAATAACTCTATCTAAACCTAACGAGAAGTTCACATTGGGAAATTTGTAGGGAGACACACAACCAATTTCTATGATGCTTCGTCATGCAACAGATCTCACAGCATCTATTAAGACAATGACAACTGATTTTTCTCCCATGGTATGTATTATGCATGCATACTTTCTCAATCCATCTTTGTCATGTAGGATGTCGATTTTCATATGAAAATAGTTGTGGCAATGGTACGGGTTGAGCACCATGGATGACATGTATGGCTCGATGGTAACTCGACCCGTATAATAATTGGGTGGAAAATGTGCACCCAACCAAGTTTCAGGCTGGGTAGACATCATGCAATTAGTTGGATTAAGGGGTGTTTGGAAACGAGATATTTTAAGAGATTATGCTATATTATCTACTATTTTATAATATAATCTATTTACCTAAAAATGAGGTCTTTGGATAACTTAGAAAGTATCTTATAATATCTTACTGTCTTCCAAAAACCTTCATATTACATTTTTCAAGGAAATGCTGTATAAAATAATCTTTAAAAAATATTTTCAAATAAGATGGAGAGTTTGAGCAAAAAACAATGGAAGACTTCATGAGCAACCATTAATTATAGTGACCCACTATAAGTTTTAACATTTATTACTCCCACTATTAGATTGGCCCCACAGTGCTTAGAAATTTAATTTGGGGTCATATAGTCATATCACTATTACATAAACCTTGTTAATTATTAATATAGGTGGGTCTTACAAATGTCACACTAGGGGCTTTCATTGTGATTACCTACATTAAGTGGGTCCTATACTACCAAAATTAGTCAGGTCCCATGTTATCAAGATTGAATTATGTGATAGAAATTATCAGTTTGCCATCATTAAATGGGTCCCACTATTTGATAGCTCCCCTAGTGCTAATTTGACTACCAACATCAATTGGGTCCCACAATGATTTCTCATAGATGGATTGATCAATGATATCCTACATAAATAAGGTTTTAAAAAATGAAAAAAAAATAGATTGGGCCATTTGTGATAATTACCATTAGATGTGTTAAAGTATAGTTACCAATGTTTGGTGGGCCCACCTTAATGAAACAACATTGCTTGGACTCATGATTTTAACATTCAATAGTATAATTTTTTAACAATAAATGGGTTACACCATAATTATTAACATATGTGATTACTAATTAGTGGGTCCTGCATTGGGTTGATTGATTACGTTCTCTCCATCTCTTGTTTGGTATATCATCTTGCGAGCTTTTAATAAATTGTCAAACACTTCACAGGTGTATTAAAATCTGTAAAAATTGCCAAACACCATAAGTGGCACAATATAATAAGATGATGCTATTTTATTCAATGATATTGAAATCTTACAATATTTAAATTTATTGATATTATGTTATGCATCTATCCAAACACCCCCTAATGTTGGAGTTGTCACGAAAATTCTATGACAGCTGTCAATCTACTCGATCCAACTCTCCTCCTTTATTCGGACTTGGGACCAGAAGTTATAGCAACTGGGGAAGTTCATTCATTAGATCAACCCAAATTCATGTCGGAGTTGTGTAATTAGATGTCAATCTATCAGATGCAACTCTCCTCCTTCATCCTGGCTGGGGACTAGCAGCTATTCAGCTGATGAAATTTATTCATCAGATCAGAAAATACCAACTTGAACTTATTTGAATTGTGGGATTGGGTTTGAGTTGGGTTGGCATGGCAAGCTAATCATTATCCCCCCGTCCCATGTGAAATCATGAATGCTCTGTAAACCATGGTTCATCTTTTTAGTTTTAAGCAATTAAACCATGATGTACAAATAAAAAGATTGTTAAAAATTCAATAAGTGATTGTGGGACCGACAGATCAACTGCAAGATTTTACCAATTTTGAGCAGTTTTTATTGTGTTTGATCTTTTGACTGGTTTTTCACAAATACGTACACCCTGTTTCTTTTGTAACCGGATTGGTTCAACCAGCTGGTTCAATCCTGATTTTAAAATACTAGCCCAAAGTACAATTCTGAGGTAGTGTGTTCAAGCTCACATTTTCAATTTGATTAATCAGGTTTAATTCAAGTTGGTTCTATCACTTCTATGCATCCTATGAACCTGTCAAACCAACCTAGACATATCCCAAACCAACATATTGTACTCGACCTACCAACCTGACCGAACCCAACATGAGATTTTAGGATTCAGGTTGACTTTCCCGTCCCAAATAATAAATTGGTCAAGTTGTGATTGAGCCTTGGTCCATGGACTAGACGGACATTGAAAAGACTGACTCAACAACATAAGGGCGAAATCGAGGAAACACAAACTTAAATCAAGGAGATTCATGAGCTCCATGACATGATGCAGTCATGTATTAGTGTGACATGTGTTTATTCGATGCATTTGATTCATTGGTTCCTCTGAACTCAATGGTGTTTTGGTTACGTAAGTAGAGTGATTTGGTGTTAACAGGCTCAGAAGAACACTCCTTTACTCTCAGAGCTTGCAGAGGTGGTCATTAGAGAGAAGACTCTGTTACAGGAGTGCTTTGAATTGATAAGTGTAGTTGCAAACCTTGAGGTAATTAACATTTTTCCTTTATCTTAAAGAAAAGGATCTTATACTCTCTTTTCTCTTTTTAATGTGACCGGTTCATTTTTTCCTTCTTGCATGCACCAAATAAAGAATTATGATTACTTATTTGGGTTCTTGATCAGCTATCTTTGTTGGGTCTCTAATAATAATAATGATTTTAGTAACTGAAATTTGATCCTTATACACACAGTGAAAATAGGCCTTTGAAATTTGGATTACAAATTTTTCAATTTTAATAAATTAACAATGAGAAAACAATGGTTTTGACCTGAGTGTCACAATTCTTTTGTGGTAAAATTTCACACCAAAACCTATTTTCCCACTGTTTTATGACATTCTAAATTTCTACATCTCTCAAACACTACAAGAAGTGGCAACCACAATGAATGAAGATTTCTTTTTTATCACTCATAGACCAATGCAACATGTCAGACATCTCTTATATCACCAACACATGCTTTCAAACCAGGCATATGGATGTGTATTTGTCCCATCATGAGGCATAAAATTTATTCTTCCAAAAGTATGAGTAAAACACACGCTAATCAGCTTTAAAAATTTATCATCAATATAATCTTGGCCTTCTCCCGTCAATCTGAATTTCGCATCGTAGAATATATATATCCAAGAAAAGTTTGAGTAAATTTATCATCAGCTAAAGTTTAGAAAAAACAATCATTCCTTAAATAACTATCAAAACAATTCAACTCATTCTTCGTTGGACTTTCTTGGGCAGCTGCAAGAGAGAAGCTTAAGATGTCAACTTATTCAGTTAAAATCACTACAGCAACAACAACTACTGCAACATGAGGTGTAACCGTGCATCTCCTTTTGCAAGGAGAAATGCGCTTTCACAGAAATAAAATAGAAGAATTATTTTGTCATCTCTTTTCTAACGGTAGATCCTAACCCCAAGTTTTGTGGTGGTGACAATTATAAATTTCTGCTCTCTGTATATAGAGTTCTGTAACTTTCCATTGGTATTGTAAATATTTCAAAGCTCAAATTACTATAGGAGTGTTTTTGCACGAATCAAACATTCATCCAACACCTTCATGTATAAGAATAGAACGTGAACTCCCCATGCATGCATGCACCTACAAATGGTTAGTTAGGATTCTTTCGCAAGAGTTACTTAAGTTCTAGGACATTATGATTACCTCCCATGATAGTTGGCTCTTGGTAGGGAACTTTTAGCAATGTCTTAATTTGATGAGAATGAGAAACTAGGGGTAGAACATACCATAATTGTATCAAATCAAAGGAAATAGCCTAATTGTATAGTAGAACGACTTGACCATGGACTAGCAAATAAAAAATGGATAAAGGAGTATGATGATCATCATATAATATAACATATATTTAGCTAGAGTAGCATCTGATTCTGACCACAACATTATGTCCCTCTCTCACCTATTCAGTAGAGCTGAAATTGAGCTATCTTTTTTGGTAAGAAAATATGTGGCAATGGCAGGGCCTTTTAATCAATTTGTCCCAAGGGCTCAGCCACCAACCGTTGGCACAAAGGGAGACGGCTTGTCAGTTAAGACTCTGTAAGTTCACTACCATACTCTAACAATGGAGAAGTGACCATTTTGTTTAGGTGATTACTGGGAATTCAGGGTAACCCTTATTATGGCCAAGGACGGAGGAAGGGGGTGTCCAAGTGTGTGCATTTGCCTCCACTAAATCTTCTTTTCATGTTTGATAAATAAGAAAAAAATATAGGAGTAAGTTTAGGCAGTTTTATTTTAGAGTTTTTTGTATATACCCCCTAAGGTTTCTCTGTTTGTAAATGAGCTATTGCAGTTTAGTATTTGTAAATAAGTCCCTAATTCTTCACTCCCATCAATTTAACCGTGGGCTATACATGGATTGGATAACTTATAATCAATTATAAGCACATGCATTGATTGTCATTATGATCGATTTGAATTTAATGAAATAGGCCATGTATTGATAAAAATATATTTACATACGGCTACTTTTTCCCACTAAATGTAATTATTAATGTTACGAGTTTTAGGAAAAAAGATAAGTCCAAGCTTTTGAACCCACGCATATAGGGATAAAGAGGTGGGCAAAAGTGTCATTTCACTTTAAAAGCTTCTGGTGATTGAAAGGCTATTGATCTTAGGGACACGAAAGGTATTAAAATAAAAAAGGCATGAGCCTATTTACAAATACTAAAACCATAGGGGCTATTTAAAAATCCTAAAAACTTGAGGGGGGCATATGCAAAAAACTTCTTATTTTTTGCCCCTTCTCAACTTTCTCCGCTCGTTGAGAGCTTTAGAGAGCAATGAGGGTATTATTGTCTTAATAAGGGCATTATTGATTTTTTTTTTTTCAGAAAAATAGAATCTTAGGGTATTGTTTGAATCCTACAATATTATCTTCCTCCCTCTCCCAGCAATGTCTTCTCATCAATCTCCAATGTCCATCTCACATCCAATCATGTTTAGAGAGCATTTAATGAAGTTCTTTAGTGGAGCCCAATTAATATTAAAATTAAATAGGTTCGGAATGTGGGTCCTCTAGAGCCGATGCTCTTGAGTGGGCCATGCTTTGGAAAAATATGTAGCATCTGGGGTATACTCCGTTCTATCGACAACCTTGTTGGCAACAATCATCTCAATACTTGGTTCTGGCAGGTTCGGCCACCATTCCATCTTTGTTGAGGGAAAATGTTGATGTAGAACATGTGGGAAATGAGGAATCCTTATGTGTTCACCCACCAAGAACTGAGCCAAAAGCTACAATATCCAAAAGTGATTCTTTGCATGAGTGGAATGTTGCTAACAAGTTGTCAATGCTAGGCTTTCCTTCAGATACACCAGTACATCATTGGAGTCGGCCTCCTACACACGTCTACAAGCTAAACTTTGATGGATCTGTCAGTCCATTCACACAAATGACTGGACTGAGAGGAATAATTTGCAGCGATCTAGGACTAATGCAGTAATGCTTGTAGCATCCTTGCAAGCAATCTGCACCTCCAAACCACTAGAAGGGGAACTCTAGGCTCATTCCAAAAAAGTAATTGAAAGGGTGTATTAGCTGGTATGAGATTTTATACAGTTGGTAATTTTGATTAGACGAAACGGTATCTATTTGTTTACTTACAAAAGTGGTAATAACAGAAGGGGATTGCTTACTGCTCCATAAAAAAGTCACCATAATCAAATGAAGGGTCCTAAAAATCGAACACGAATGGGACATTTTTGGACTAATGAAACATCTAGAGGGCATTGTAGATTTTGTGGAACTAAATTGGGTTTATCAATGTATCAGCATTGAGATGGGAAATCTAAAATTTAAATAGGTTGGCCCTGAAATACAACCCCATTAATTCAAGATCCTGGGTGGATAAACCAATTTTGAAAGCTCTAAATCTAAACCAAATAATTCTGTAACTTCTTTACTTAGGTTTCATATTTATATAAACTAAGAAATGAATAAGGTGGACACTTGAATACTATGATGCCCGCATGGAGCAAAGACAAGCCATGGATGTGAAGGGGACGTGGATTTAGTTATAAAATTGAAGTTTCAGATGCAATATGACGTGGCTATTTTGATATCCTAATAGCCTAGAGAGAGAGAGAGAGAGAGAGAGAGAGAGAGAGAGAGAGAGAGAGAGGAGGAGGAGGATGATTTATGTCTCAAAATTAGAGTTTCATGGACTGAAATCAAAATGGAGCAAGCAGAGTAGAACTGAATCTCATTTGATATGCAGGGAGCATACTCCATCAAGCCAATTTGCAAGAGCTTCAGATGATTGTAGTGTTGTTCTACAATGTGATCAGCAGTGGAAGTTACTGTAATGACAATAATCCCTTAGCTCTGGCCAAGGGAACTTTGACCTCAAAGTAGATGGGCAGAGATGGCAGAAAGATGAAAAATGATGGGCAAAAGAGAATGGCCAACAATACAGACCGTTAAAAATCTTCACACATGTACTAGCATTTACTTTGTAGGTGTTTTGATTTTCCGTGCAGCCCAAGGATCTATTGTTTGGTGCGACACATGTTACTGCAAAAAAAATTGGTTTTCTTTGATAGGGGAATTCAGATTCCCAAATGGAGCAGGAATGCAGGACTCCTCTCTTCCGTGAAAACAAAATCTGAAAATAATAAATCCTCTTACTGCACAAACAAGTCCTCTAGGCAAGAAGGAAAAACTGGAGAGAGTTGGTTACATGCATATATTTGACACACTCACCCCTTTGATCAATGTGCCGATGGGAAAAAACAAATGTCCCCAGGAGTTTGATGTCCAATGAACATCCATCTATTAAAATGCCAACTCCATTTACTTTGCATGAAATTAATCTTGATTTGAGGACAGACGTGTGTATATGAGAGAGAGAGAGAGAGAGGAAGATAATTTCGAAATTATAACAGAAGGTTATTTCAAAGGCAACCACTATATAATGTTATGGTTGAAAAATATATGAATGTGATACAAATACAACAATGCAGTAAACGTTTTCATGGAAAGATACATAAAATAGAGATCTTAAGACAGCAACATATCTAATGGGAGTTTGACAAGCGGTTGAAACAGTGGAGGTTGCTCATTTTTGCAACCTAGAGGTAGTGGGTTCAACTCACATTACCAATAAAAAAAAAAATACAAATAAAAATAAAATTGAAAAGAAATATTGGAGCAATCTTATTACTCACTGCCATATAAATTACATTAAATTCAACATAGGAGGTAAAATTTGAAATCATGCACCCCAAGACTCATAATTTTTTATGGCAAGTTTGCTTTGAACCTCCATGCTGCCCTTGTAATCAAGTGTCCACTTCTCAAATGTGCATTTGACAAAATCGTAGTAACCACCATGAAGACAAAGAATACCTTTGCTAACTCTTTCCTCAATCCACGGGTATGTAAGCAAGTTCAACAGAGACCTATTAACTGATTCCTGTAGAAAGGAAGTAAATATACAACTCACTCAACTGATTCTTATAAAAAGGAACTACATATAAAATTCACTCTACTAGCCAGAATATATGGTGAGCGGGTAACAGCTAGATACACCAGGTATTATACAAAGGAGACAAATATTGTAGTTTGCAATCTCCTATTATGAGATGATGAATAGGTTTACCTTGAAAAAAAAAAATTAAAAGAAAACAGACCATCTCAGGAAGCAATAATAGAGCATGAATTTTAAGGTGGTTTCAGAAATGAAATTTATCTTGCCCTTCTTATTCTTGGAAAGAGCAGATTTTGAGCAACCTGATCAAAATCAACTTACTAACAATTATCCCTTTTTTTATTTTTTGAAAAGAAACTAAGATAAGTTTAATAAATTTATTGAAAAGAAAAAATACAGATACATAAGCATATCGAAAATAGTCTAATAAGGTTATGGTCTACAAAATATGAAAACAATTAAATAGATAGTTTCCCCCGTTCAATATCGATGAAGTAACTCCTGGTTTAGCTGGTGAAGCTGCTTCCATGTCTTCTCTAGAAATATGTGTAAACGAGACTGGTCCACCTAAAAAAGTAAGCATCTTATCTCCTTCACAAGATTGGAATTTCACTAACCTCCACAGTAAGGGCATTGATCCTTAAGCCCATCATGATTCATTACTTGAGTTTGCCTAAGTCACCAATGGGCATGAACAAGGTAGTAGGAATAACTTGACCCCGTCCTATTAGAATTGCTAAGATCTAGCATGCCAAAGAATGTCAAGAAAAGCTCTCCTTTCATCCAGCCCCTGATGGGAACGGGTTTCCTTAATGCACTACCATTTGTATGGACGTCCCTTGACCCGGGAAAGGTTTTACTCTCCCGGCAAAGGACTGCCTTTTCCCTTGTAAGGTCACATCCCATTCTCTTTCCAAATCCAAACTCCTTTATCATCTAGACCCCATTGAGAAATCTATAGTTTAATTCTGTTGACCAAGGATATTGAGGAATCTTCCTTCGAAAATCCTGGCATTACTTTCCTTCCACAAACATGACTTAAATGCCACTGGTACCATTTTCCATTGTATTCGGCCTCTACAAAGAAATGGACTTCCCAACCAACCTTAGAATGATTGAAAAAAGCTCCAAACTGCTCTAGCAGCCATACACTGAATAAAGAAGTGGCTAACAGATTTGAAATTGGCCCAACAAAGGAAGAAAATATACAAAGGGAAAAATTCCTTACATTAATTATATATATATATATATATATATAGAGATGCTCCTATGAGAGCATCTCTCACCTTACTATGAGAGATAGGGTGGGGCCCCTCACATTTCACATCCATATCCAATGCCAACAACTTAAATGTGAGGGCCCCCACCGTATCTCATAGTAAGATGAGAGATGCTCTCCTAGGAGCATCTCTCATATATATATATTGAGATTATTCAAGGTTAAGATTTTAGTCAAAATAGTCATCCAACAAATTGCAACAACTCTAGGAGTGACTAAGGAATTCCAAATTCTATTTGAAGGGAAATGAATAATAGGATTATGAGTGAAGAATCATAGTATACTCTTACTTGAAAAGACCCCAAGAGAATATGGAATCCAAATCAATCTATTCTCCCCTTTCACGGGAAATACTACTCCTGAAATTATAAAATATCTTCGAAGATTTGAGATTCAAAAGTTTCAAATACCACTCTAAGAGAAGCTTCCATTGCATTTCTTCTCCCTTCTCTACACATATGACATACCTTAAATAAGACTCCCTTACAATTTCATATCAAATATAATATTGGTCACTAAATCAAAATCCTGAACCTCATCGATATGACTTTTAAAATCTAGTACGTCTTCCATCTTGTACATAAGAGCCTTGAATTATAGCCACCAGAGTCCTTATTCTTAGCCTTGAACGAAAGACACGGTGGATGGAGGAGAAACAAGTTGTTGAAAAAAAGATTTGACTTTCAATGAAAACAACATAGCAAGAGATACAAACTCATCGAGCCACTGGGTCATAGTAAAGAAGGCCCTTTTGATGAAAAAAGCACGTTTGACTGACTTGGTTAGTAATTTATTATGCTTTGGAGGTGGGAGATGTACAGAACAAACAAACCAAAAGTATGAAGGTGATCACAGCGAGGCTTTTGTTCATAGAGACGAAAACAAGGAGATTGGTTTTATAGTTAGGGAGATATAAGGCAGCCATTGAGGTGAAAGGCTGTGGAGATGGCTTCAGCCCAGAACCATAAAAAGGTACAAACCACATTAAGGATATGGTGACTTTTCCTTTCAGCCAGCCATCCCAATTTTTTGTGGACTGTAAGGACATTTTCTTTAGAATATGACCCTCCTATTTTGAAAAAAACTCCTGTAACTCATGAGAAACATGTTCCCCTCCTCCCAAGATTCTGAGCTCTTTTTTTTTTTCTTTGATGAAATCAGAGAATTGAGTTTCAATTAGCTAGAATTCTTTTTAAATGCATCAAAGACCTCGAATTTAGCATGAGAAAATAAATAAATCAATACAAAGCAGTTATAATCATCTTTGAATGTGACAAAATAATTGTGATGAGAATGTGAAATTGCAGGTGCAACACCTCATACATCAGTGTTAACTAAATCAAAACAAGTAGTGATAATATTATCAATGTGGTAGAAGATAGAATTTTACCTTTGAGTATTTTGCAACTTAAACAATCAAAATAAACATCATGTAAAGAGCAATGGGCTTTATTCACGCATTAGGATATCCAGGACATCTATGCCATAATTGACATTCATTGTTAACAGAAGAACTGCAAACATAAAAAAATGAAGATTCATTTCAGGGGTTGATGGTCTGTGAAGAGGAAAGAGTTGACCGCTATACCCATTTCCGATCACTTTCCTTGATTCCTGATCTAGAATAAAAACAACTAGAATTCGAAAAGAAGATAGGGAAATTATTCTCAACTAATTATCCAACAGATGGAAGACGATAGAAAAGTAAGAGAAAAATACATGTTGCATGGGTAAGGAATGAGGAATATCAAGAACGGAAACAATATGGAGACGTTTTCCATCTGCACTATGGATTTGTAGATCACCACTATAGATTTTGGCATTAGTAGCAAATATAGGTCCATCTGATTCGAGACTCGAGAACCAAACAATGGAGGAGTGAGTTTTACGTGTGAGACCAAGAGTGGAAAAACCAGATTGCATCATTTACTGAACTGATTCAAGAGTAAAAGGGGTGGAGACAATGGTGGATTGAGCAGGCATGGAGGCTGTAGGATCAGAGAGAGAAGATGACATATCTACATGATATACTTGATTCTTGCAATTTCAAGGCTTGTTTCAATAGTCTATAATTAAATCCCTTGTAGCTTTATAATAATTGCAAAGCTTCTTGCAATAATGGGCAATGACCGAATTCCTGGTAACTTTAAAACTGGACTTTACTCGTACCTCAGGCCCTTGGTTTTCCTAGATTTGCATGGGTAACATTAAAGGTGCTAGAAGGTGCCTTCTGTTGGTCCAAAACTTGAGTTATGCAGCGTAGTTCCTCAGTCAGAAGTGTTAGTGTCATAGTTAAATCCATCATTTCCCTTGAGTTGTCAATTCCGCGACTAGTCCATGAAAATGCCTCTGGCAAAGACTTAAGTCAGATCATGATCAAGTCCAGAAGACCAAATCATGGAAGGCTTTGCTACATCAAGTCATATCCTCAATATGTGCCAATCGAAAGGTAAATTGACCCCTAGTATATACCAAGAAATAGGCCCTAAGACCCTTAGTGATTTTGGTAAAAATAAGCCTAGTCTAAGTGGCCAGAGAATGCCTTTTATTAAAGGCATCTTAGCTTCAGTGGACCGAGCCTAATGCAGAACAAATAGGCCCATGTGTGGGACCACCCCAGATAATTTAGGAATTTTTTTATTTCCCTAACTATTTGTTAGTAGGTTTCCAATTTTATGTAAGAGTTGTAATTAGGATGAGTCTTTAAAATTGCTTAGTTTCCTAGTTTGATTAGGTTCCTTAGCTACTAAGTTTTCTTTATTATTTATATGGCATTGTAGAGAAGGAATTCTTAAGACTTGTGACAATTAATAGAATTTTGAGTGGGTGTTTTATCTCAAGTTGTATCCTCGTGTTGAAATCTCTGCAAAGATCTCGTATAGCGTTTGTGGGCACGTGCTTTGACACTTCCACACAAGCCCTAACCCTAGGGCTTGCATCATAGCCCTTTAGTTCGGTGGACAGAGCTCAGGTTTGAACTCTAATGGTTTTGGGCCTCGAAGATGATTGTGTTGGTCGACTGAAAGACCCATTCGATGGACTGAAGCATTCCTTCGGTCGACTTTCCAAAGAGCTAGTTTTTTAGGCTCGAAGGGTCTTGGGGGACTGACTTGTTCCTCGATTGACCTAAGTGGATCTAGATTTGAGTCAAAATAGCCGTTCTGTGTGAGTTTTATTGCCTGTTTTGGTGCAACCAAAGGTTTAACCCCAGTCGACCGAAGCTCAAAATCCATATAGAGATGACTTTGGATCCAGATCTGGACAGACGACCAAAATAAGGCATTTACATAAAGATTTCTTGTAGTATAGTAAAACTCATTCCTCAAACTTTCATAAACACCCCCCCCACCCCCCCCCCCCCCCCCCCCCCCCCCCCCCCCAAGCTTCATAGGAAGATTAGTAGAGCATTCAAAGATCATCAGAGAGGTTCTATGGAACAATATCAATCTAAGTTGAATTCTTCATAGGAATATCTACCAAAACCCTAGATTGAACAACCTCTAAGATCTATTTGGTTGGGCAACATTGGAAGATCATCAAGCACCAAAGATCGTCTGCCACGGAGGCCCAAGCTCGATTATGGGTTTTGGATCTCAGCATCAAACGCGATTTTCAAACCAACATTTACTATTGTTAGCGTTTGATTTGTTTTCATTTTATTGTCAATATCTGTAAAGTGGATTAGACCTTCGTGATCAAACCACTAAAAAAATAGTGTGTTGAGTAGACCTTCATGCTCGAACCACCGTATCAAAAATCTGTAGTTGGCAATAGATTAGACCTATGTGATCGAACCACCACCTCAAAAATCTAGGTTGTATAGGTTTTTGAGGTGCACCTATTGAAAATCTCAAATTAGTGAACACCAAGAGACTGAGGGTAGGTGCTCTTGGGAGTGCACATAGGTTGGAGAACCAAGCCACAATAAAATCCATATGTCCATCTCTTTATCACTTACATGTTCATTATGCATGTTTTGAGAAGTGTGAGCAAAATGAATGTTTAGACTGAATATCAACACTAGTGCTATTAAATATTTAGAATTAAATTTATATTCACTGTTGTTGGTTTTAAATAATAGATTTTCTCCTTTTCATTTAATTGCTTTCTCAACGTATTTACAACATTATATTCCATTGTTCATTGCTATTAGAGATTATATTGTACATTAGAGACCTAGTTTTTAAAATTGGCATAATTGGTTAAGAAGTCCCATTCCAACTCCCACCCTCTAGGACTTGGAAATACGCGGTTGAGCACCCTTTTCAAAAAGTTCATCAAGACATGTGTCCAGTGAAGGTGACAGAGGCCATAAGATTGGAATGCAAATACTCAATAATTCATGACTAAGCTTCATTAAAATACAGACAGGTTGGGTTGGTTTCATGAATTTTTTAAATGGCAAAAAGTGCATCATCCGGGACAGTTGCATATACTAACTCAGTATAGTCCGTCCAAAGATTCATAAAAACCCTGAATAGTATTCTTGAATTGATCTGTCCCCTCAAGCATACTTGGCAAATTCAAATTACTACTAAAAATGTCTTGCAGAGTTTTCTTGATGATATACTCTTCAGATTGGCCTGCATATCTTCTGCAGTTTTATAAGGCCTAAGGTTCAAAATAATGTGGATCAAAAGATCCCAATAGAACTTCAATAAGTGTCCACAAGTCAAGATCAGATCTGTTAAAAAAAGCTCAAAATAGTCAGGCGAACTATTTCTAGGTTCTGGTTGCTCCACTATCCCGGTCAGATATCACAGCAAAATGAACGCAATAAAAACCGATTCAGTGGCGGAAATCCAAAATATGAACAATTTGGACAGTCTTGATGAAAAACTGTTCCAAAAAGAGATCAAATGCAAGATTGGATAAATGAGGCCTACCTCTGATCACTAAAAAAATCTATAAAAAATATAAAAATTTCCTCCACAGATAGGTGACGTTTCTCCAAGAGCCACAAAAGAAATGTTGATCATAAGATGGGCTCCACAACATAGTGCAAGAAGCCGAACATCGCAGGAATAGTCGTCAGGTTGGTCTCCTTCAATGAATAGATCTTTCAGCCAAGATCTATCATAGAAGAGAAGCCAGAAGACCAGAGGAAAGGGCTGGATAGAGATTTGGTGATTCCACAAAGTGTCGAACCGAAGGTGGCCCCACCAGTCTTCAATAGTAGTTTACAAGAACACAGTGATGAAGGTTTGATGGTCTCAATAAAAAAACAAAACAAAAGGATTAGCTCTGATACCATATCAGAACAATCACATAATTAAAGAAGACAGAAGATTTTGGTGAAAATTGGGTGTCCCTCAATGGAAGAGGTTATTCCTTTATATATTCATTGTATGAATCATTAATGGTAAATGTGTATCTAATTACAGCTAGGATTATTCATAATCATCATTCTTCTGTCTTTTCTTTGTCGACCATCTAAGAGAACGTTATACCCCACGGTGAAAGGGTTCTGAAATTTCAATAAGAGATTTTGGCTCATCAAATCAATGGTCTGGGCCCCTAATCAAAAGAATGGTGTGGACCATCAATTCATTGAGCATCACCAAGTGACAAGCTCCAGATGTTACAATAGGACTTTTTCTCAGGCCTAGCCACATCCACATCCACACGGAGACATTCAGCCATGATGAAGAAAATAGGTATACACAAATATGCATGATAACCACATGGGAATGTCGGTACATATGAAAATGCTTTTGAGGTATGAAGGATACATGCATAGAATCTATAGTTCACTAGAGCATTACATAAAATTGCAGAAGATAGTGAAATAAGCTTGGGCCAGGCAGTGCAGAAGAACAAATGTGCAAAGTGCATAGTGAAGCATTAATCACCTTCTCACAATATTTGCATTGTTGGTCAAAGCTGAGATTCGCAGCAGCAGCCTTTGTCCTTAACTTGGCGGTCTTTCCAATAACCACCCAATCTCTGATAAAGCTACCACTGGCAAAGAGAGATGACATCAAATGACCAATGCATACTAAAAACTGCAGTCCTACAAGAGAATGATTTACCCTTACCTTGAATCAGCTTCATCTTGCATACTCATAAGGGCTCTAATACCTCCACAACAGCTGTGCCCAATGATAAAAATATTTCCAACCTATACAACAAATATTTCTCAATTTCAAAAAACTGTACATGCATTCTTCTAACTTAATTTCATACATAAACAGACACTTGCCTCAAGACTATTTACAGCGAACTCCAGTCCTGCACTAGTTTCTGAGGGGTCATTCTGCAAAAATACAAAAGTAAAAGGGGATATGGCAGTCATGAAGAAGAAACGAGAGACTATCCTTGCTCTATTCAATGGTATTTGTTAGTTAACGATACCACCCAGATAATTGTTATAGGAGAAGGGTTTTAAGTAAACATGAATTATTGTGTATGATGACTACTGCCACCAATTGAACACTGAAATAGGAATAGGATACTTGTTTCCAGCCAGCAGAGGTCCATAGTCCTCAAGGACTCTATTTTTTGAGGACTAGAGTGTAAAATACCATATACCAACCCAAAAGCTTAAGCTGATAGGTAGAATGCCCAGACACATATATGAAGGCCTGTCAAACCCATTACTAGGGCGATGTGGGACTTTCCCAACATGCCCCCTCACGTGCAGGCCCAACAGATTTGGTGGGCCTGCCATTTGGAACACAAGAAAGACTGGAATTGGCTCTAAATACCATGTAAGATACCATATGCCAAACCAAAATCTTAAGCTAACAGGTGAAAGGCCCGGACAAGTATATGAAGGCTTGTCAAGCTCATTACTTGAGCGATGTGGGATGTAGGGCTTTCCCAACATAGAGACTCTCAATCCTCTCTTCAATGTCAAGATATAAGTAATACTACACTGATACCTCAAATGGGGGAACCAAATTCGCTATATTGCGGATCGTAAAAGCTTCACCAGGTTGAAATCCCAGGATGCTAGAAGGGCAGACTCTGGAGTCTGCACATGCAATCACCATGAACTGTAATTGAACTCATCAGCTAACAGGAACATCCAACACTTCAACTTAGCAATAAAATGAAGCAGAAACTAATGAAGTATGATGAAACAATGAAATGTAAAATGAGAAGAGCAATTATACATCTGGTCAAACACAAATAGTGAAAAGGAGAAAATGGCACAAAATAAGAAATGAAACAGTAGTTCATTTGATCACCTTTGGTGCCTGGGCTTCAGCAAGCTGTTGGAAACGAGCTGAATTTGCCCTGTATAATGCACAACACCAATCAATTGAGAAAAAAAAAAAAAAAACTTTCTTTCATGATGCACTGGGGTGACCACAAATTGCAAGTAGTTTGAATACTTTGGCAGAATTGATGAAGTTATATGCTCCAACTTCCAATAAACAGTTGTGAATAAACACAGAAATAGAAATATCAAATTAAGTAGGTAAGTATGTCGAAAGGCCAAAAGATAGTATCGTAGTTGATTTATTTTTTCTGTCTCCAGTGCCAACAGTAAGTGGTAGCAAAAAGAAACATTAAACTAATGGCCATCCTTTATGCCAATATATTCAAGTACGTCCTAAGATACCATTAAGTGCCCTCATCACCATGCTGATTGCTACTCACAAGAATTGATGCTTCTTGAATCTCAGAAATCTAACTTCCAACTCCTCAAACAGATCTGAGCTATTATCATTTTCATCCCGTAGTTCAAACCCATTGGCTGTGAATTCTTGGGTCAGCTGCTTAGAGTCCCTTGCAGACCCCAATCTTAAAGAAGAATTTTTCCTGCATATGAAAAAGTATTTCTTCTCAACTATGAAGAATTATCACATAAAAACCAAAAACATAAGATGTGCACAGCACCAGGTGAAATTTTTACTCTATCTGAACAATCTTCAGGTCCAAAATTTTAGAAAGATTAGAAGTTCAGATCACAAGAAACCCAAAAATAGAAAAAAAAAAGTAGTTTACTTCCATGAATCCAAATAGTATACAAAAACATAGTTTTATTCCGTTTCCAGTTTTGAACACCTGCCAAGAATACACCACCCCATTTTCATTCAAGCGCTCGACCATAGTTCAAGTTTCACAACTGTGCAATACCATGAGATCACTATTTTAAATATCAGTACCTGCTGTTTCGTGTTCATTGTTGAAAAAATGAATGATAATTGCCTCTCTTCATATTCCTTTTCCAACTATGACTCAAAACAATTCTATTCTATCTGCACAATCAGTGTCGAACCAAAGAAAAAAATTGTGCAATTAGAAACCCTAGCAACTTCCAACCTCCCAAAACCATCAAGCCTCAGAATACTAATATTAGACAGTTCCTACGATTACATCCTGTAACAGTGAAAATCAGAGTCTTGATACCCACTCAGGGATCTCACCAAATTGATTTTGAATTAGCCCCCCTATGAGTTCTGAAGGACTGAAAACAAAAACAGGAGCTTTTCGTATCCAAGAAGCATACTCACACCAAGAAACTTACTCACACCAAGAAACTCTAAATATAATATGTGATATTTTCAAATATCTGAAATACTTCCAGTGGAACCACCCCCCTCAGATTCTATATAACTATTCAACAGAAACCGTGCAAGAGACAAGACTATTAGAAGACAAAACAATACATAGATCACCCAATTCAGCTAGGGAATTATGGAAACCCAAGTTATAGATCACAAAGTAGCTGGAATTCAGGTACCCATTTGAAAAAATTCACTAATCTCCTATATCATTACTAAAGTAAAAACAGAAAGGTAACAGGATATATAGAAACTTCCGTACATTCATCCAAACAATCCAAAACAGAACAATCTGAACTCCCAAGTTTCAGATCATGAAACACCTGAATTTCAGATGACAATTTGACAAATTTCATCACTTTAGACCGCATCGTCACTACAAACAGAGAAGTGACAGAGCTAATAAAAAACCAGTAGATTCACGCAATCCATTCAGAGAGCATTACGGAATCCAAAGCTCCAGATCACAAAGCACCTGAATTTCAAAAACCCATTTCACAAAGTTGCCCAATCTTTGCGCATCATCACTACAGCATAGAAGTGTCAAGACAATCCAAAAAACAGTAGATTCACCCGATCAAGTTAGAGAACATTATATAACCCAAGTTTCAGATCATAAACCACGTGAATTTTTGGAAACCATTTGAAAAAAAAAAATCACCAATCTCACCACATCATCACTGCAATTGTAT
Organism: Persea americana; assembly: GCA_029852735.1. NCBI lineage: Eukaryota > Viridiplantae > Streptophyta > Magnoliopsida > Laurales > Lauraceae > Persea > Persea americana. Next base: position 52,672,571 of record CM056814.1, on the reverse strand, counting down.
TAGTAACAAAATTATGACAAAAGCCAGAATATTCATCCAATCCAATTGGAGAGCATCACAAGTTCTCAAGTTTCAGATCATAAAGCACCTGGATTTCAAATACCCATTTGAAAAACTTCACCAATCTCACCACATTGTCTCAAAATCAGAGAAGTAATAGAAAAAATTCTCCTTTTTTTCAAAAAATAAAAGACCCAGTAGATCCACCCAAAGCCAATCAAGAACATTGCCATTTCTCAAGTTTCAAATCATGAAGCACCTGAATTCCACCACATACCCATTTCAAAAAATTCACCAACCTCACCACATTGCCACTAAAATAAGAAAAAAGATACTAAGAAAGATCCAGTAAATTCAGGCCAACCAAATCGCAGAGCATTACTAAATCTAAATCTTTTACAATACAATGTTCATCAACTCAAGATACCCATTATTCACCAATCTAATAAAAAAGAAAAAAGAACAGATTTTACACAACTATCGCAATCAAAGCTCATTTTGTAGCTCGTTTTCCTTTCAACCGTGCTTCAAAAAAAAAAAAAAAAAAACTAAAAAAAAAGATAGGAAGAAAATTGGATACACTCACGCAACAAAGCCCCCAAATCTCAGATGGGTCTGGTCGATCCTCGCCGATTTCCAGCAAAACACCTTTAAAAAATCATAACAAGATCAATAAAACAGGATTGAAGAAGAAGAAGAAGATGACAACAACAACAGCTTCATAAAATACCAACCTTTGGAGTACCCAATTGCGTTTGAAGGAGAAAACAGGCCTGGGAATTACTAGGGTGAGCCAAGGGTGCGTAGGAAAAGGAGAGGATTTGAGTAGTGGCCGCCATTTTAGATGCTTGAAAGGGGGTTTCTGGATCGAGAAAGGAAGAGACAAGTTGGGGTTTTCTTCAGGCATAGGCAGTTGGATTGAATGCTCAACAACTAAAACGGTTGGTCTTTTAGAACAAAGCGACGACGGAGAAATCAAAGCGTTGGTTCTTCAACTAGGCCGCTCTTCTTTGCACATGCATTTCCAGCATGATGCCCTGGCTCTGGCTGGCTGTTGGTAGAGACAGCACCAGGTCCGTTATCCAGTGAGCCCAACCCAACTCATTGTCACATGCCCGGCTCAAATTCAAACGGTACAAATCGAGATTTATAGTTTGTGATACCAAATCCAACTTCAGCTATCGGGTTCTTCTTATCTTAATAATAGATGCATAGATATTTATATACCATACCAAATTTGCATAAGTATTTTTGGAGCATCTACGAAGGTATTTTATAAAATTATTTCGTAGAGGAAATTTAATATAATATTAGAGTCAACCAATCATGAGATTAAATTTCAAAAGAAATGGATCGATGTTGAAATATATGTGTAGAAAAATGTGAGCCAATTGGGTTTCACCCGACGAGGAGTGTTGAAAAGTACTCCTGATTAGCAGAGGAAATCTAATCCAAACCCAAACTTTTCCTTTTGTTAAATTGGACCATGCAATTTTGATTTAGCCCAGAACAAACCGACGACATGGCCGCTATTTGTAACTGCCAAAAACTGTACTGGTTCATCTACTCAGTTTAATTGCTTTGAGATCACTGTTGAACGGACCTAAGATTGGGTTAATGATCTAGATCCAGTTCAGTTCTTTGAACTCAGTGTTAAAATTTTAAAACATTGCTTCTTCCACAACAGTAAGGAAAATGAAATGCATCTCGAGGCCAAACGTCTTTTACTTTTATAATTAATACAATGTAGCTAGCTATCTATCAACACCTCGAAACTCCTATTATGACAGTGACAGCAATTACCGACATGAGATGAATAATGTGGTTCTTGAATCTAAATGCCAAGTGTAAGGAAGTAACATTAATAATAACTATGGGCTTGATAATTTGAGAATCAGAAGTCAGAATTAGTAATTAAGTGTGGATAATTATAAAGGTGCAATGTAAAATCATATCATGGACGAGTGTTAGTCTTCCTTTCTTTTTTTTTTTTCTACAGAGTTCTCTAGAGAATATATATATATATATATATATGTTTATATATTTTATATATATTTATATATATTGCTACATTGGACTACTAGTCTAGGTATGGTACTATAACTTGAGGACCCAAGAACCAATCCCTATCCACAGGAGTGGAGCCGGATTAAACTCACCGGGAGCGTTTTGAAAAACAAATTTCTTGTTAGGGCCATTGCTAAAAATAGCTTTAAGTTATATTATATCTCAAGAGGTTTGGGGTCCCTGGAACTAAGGTGCAAACACAACTCAACTATCAGTGAGTTGGCCAAGAGACATCATTTCATTAAAAAGGGGTCACTTGGTTATTATGGAGTACCCTAGTACTATCTGGTAAAAGCGAGGTTGAAAAACTCGTGATTTGGACTTGATTCGATCAATGTAAAGAGAAAAAAAAAAAGACTCAAATAGAGTCCATGCGAAGACTCGGGAGATTCATGTTTTTTTAAATTATTTTAAAAATATTTAAAGATAAATCCATTACTTATAAAATATAAGAATATATTTATTTACATGCATTTACAGTTCAAGTTAATAAATTTATATATGCAATAAGATTACTACAATAAGGAAAATAAAAGAAAGATATTGCATATTGTATAATTGTTAGTTCAAATATAAAATGGAAAAAATCAAGTATAAGTTTCAAATTACATTCCCGTTATCATTTTTAAACTATTAACTCCAAAACTCATGTATAATTACTTTTAAATAAATCTTAATTGTTTAGAACTAGACATGCCTACTAAATGGTTCAGAATGCAAACATCTTATTAAAATGAGATGACTCGACTAAACCTCCCCTATTTTTAACTTGGTCCTCCATAAAAAAGAGATTACTCGGGAGAGTCAAGAGTCAAGTAGAAGAGTTTTACAACTATGGATAAAATGGGACTTGTTGGTAGACTTCTTTTTTATTATCTATTAACAATTCATGTCTGTATTTAGATTGGATGGTCATTCCAGCTTTTGGTAAATGACTAATCTAAAATCTTTTTCAAAATCAATATATATATATATATATATTTTCGTTCTTCTATAACCTAACTAGATAAGACTTGAAGACCATAACAATGTGGTTGATGTGATAAAAGTTCCAAATCACTATAAAAGTTGAGATCACATGATACATGCCAACTCCCATGGTTCACGCAATTTTCAAATCAAAATTATGGTTATTAGTAGTAGCAACACAGTGTAGCTATGTTGTTTAAGTTAGAGATCCAACCTAGACTGACCCAATAAGCCTAGAGATCCTTTGGAACATGGATTGGATCAGACATGTTGGGTGTGAGTCTTAGAATGCCATATAGGGCCCACTTGAGTTCTCATAATCACATGGATTTTGGAATAGACCTAACTGATCGTGTGCTTATGGTTGTTTAAGAATCTCAATTCTAAAATGTGGAGAATTCATCAAAGATGCCATGACTCATTATCCAAAAATGTCTTATTATCTAAATAAAAAATAATTAAATTATGATATATAAAAAAAAGAAAGAATCCCATGACTTCGTTACAGGTTACCATTTTAAGCCAAGTGTGGAGAAATTTGGGCGTGCTACTCAGAATGCCATGTGGGACTTCTTGAGTTCTCCTACTTCAGAACAGTTTGGGAATTCGTTTCCTTGGTGATTGTTTAATTAGGAATCCCAATTCTATCATTGATGTGGAGAATCCTTTTGTAAGATCGGATCAAGCAATCAGATGCTAAAACCTCTATTTAAGGGTACTGTAACCCCAAATTAAACATATCGATATCCAAAAAGAGATACCTTGGTCATTATGATCCGAATTGCAATACTTCCACCTAAAGATAATAAAACAGATTTTACTTCTATTCAACTCAATCGTTCCAAAATTAAATTAGATATAAAATATAAGGGAAAATTTCTGTACGGTCACCTACAGTGCGTGATTTCTCCCTCTTGTTACCAATGTTGATCATTTTACCTAGGCGTTCTCCGTACTATCCGGACCACTGTTCTGAGGTGTTTTTTTATTGCGAGGTTGCGATATCACAATTTATGTTGCGATACAGCAAGTTTTTTAAGTTGCCATACCGCAATTTATTTTGCGATATCGCAATTTATATTGCGATATCACAACTCAAAAGGCCCTTTTTCATCCGTTTAACCCTCCTTGTTTGACTGTTCCTCTTTTTCACTACAATAACTCTCTCCCCCAGCCGATTTCACCATCCTCCTCCCTCGCCAACCTATTTGCAAATACGCAAGGCCGCCAACATCCGTTTGACGTCGACGAAGCATTATCGTCTCTTTTGTCTCCATCAACGAGGGATTTTGGCCACCATTATTTCTCAATCTGGGCGTTCTGAGCTTGGCGTTGTTGCAGTCGCCCCTACTGAGCCTGGTAATCCTTATTCCCTCTCTCTTTTAACGAGATCTGGTATTGTCTTTCCTTTTCCTCATTCTCTATCTATTTATCTCTGTTTGTGGGTTCAGAAAACCCTAAATGCTCTGGTTTCTAACTGAGATGATCAACTGCTGTTGGAGTCTGCACTGACATCATCTGGGGAATCAGAGTAGGGCGGACTCACCTGTGTGGCATCTAGGGCGGTCGCCTAAGATCGGCGACCAAAGCCTGAATTCCCTTAAGAATCGTAATGGCCCCTTGCTGACATTTGTTGACGAATACTAATGCTTTTGTTGTTAATGTTGTTGAATCTTATGGGATCATTTGATTTTCTTTGTGGTAAGATTATGTCAAATCTTATGTTGACATTCTAAGCATGTTAATTTTTTTTTTTTTTTGTTGGTTATGGAATATCTTTCTGTAACTTATAAGCATTGGGAAAATTATAATTTTGTAACTTGCTCATTTTTTATTTTATTCCAATTTGAAAGACTCGAAAAATCATGTGAGTCTATTGGCTTGCTATGTTTTGAAAGTAAGAATTGTGTTTGCATTTATGATTGATTGCTCTGAGGTTTCTATTTAAATACAATATATTTTCTTTTACTATTGCATATGTGAAGTTATTTAAGCAAATGCTTAGCCCCACCCAAGCGAGAATCCTGGGTCCGGCATTCTTCAAACTCCTTTGCCATGCTAACCTACCTACACTTAGGATGAGATGAATTCTTGAAAAGTTAGTCAATTGATAAGTTAATTTTATGAGAGAGTCAAGCAATGTGAATATAAAGTTACAAACTAGTTGATGGCAAACCTCAAGTGAGTGGCAAAAAAGTTAGTCAAGTGAACGTCTATACAAGGTTCCTTTCAAAAAGCTTTCAACTGCACTGTTCAACCCATTATGTAACAATTTTCCCTTGTTTAGATCTAACCCAATCAAACCATTCAAGCAATATATCACCATGCACTTAAGTGTTTGTACTACATTCGTTTTATTAATAAATAGTAGCTGTATATGTTTTCATTCTACACCATGACATTAAAGCATTTCATTTCCTTTTGTATTTATATGCATCAGTATCCAATTGCTAATGATGCCATATTTTGTATTTTTGACTTTTATTCTTGTTGTGACTGGATAGTTGAAAGATGAATCCTGGTCCTTCGGATAAACAAATCCTTACTGATCAAGATAACCATATATCAAAAGTGATATGAGAAGGGTAGGTAGAGTTAATACTGTCATTGCTAAACTTTCACATAATTCTATTAGTTTTAGATGGTTCCTCGCAAGTCTTTTGTTATGATGTTAATCAGATGGTTCCTCGCAAGTCTTTTGTTATGATGTTATGTATTTGTTAATTGTAGGAACTTGGCCCACTGAAGTGCATCCCAGCTGACCCTTTAAATGATTTTTGGGAATTAAATGAAAGGCAAGAAGAAATTGTACGTATGGTTGGCCTACACAATGTGGCCTCCATTGGTAAAATGAAAATTCACCATGGCATTATATGGGCGTTGGTGGAGCGATGGAGACCCGAGACTAATACCTTCCATTTTAACTTCGGCGAGGCGACAATAACATTGGAGGATATTGCCTATATTTATGGCCTTCCCATCGACAGAAGGCTAGTTACAAGCCGTACAATTGCGAGGGTAGAAGAGATGAGAGCATTATGTCATGAATTATTAGGGAGAGTTCCCAACCAAGCCATGGATTGCTTGGGGGCACAAATAAAGTACACCTGGTTTCGTCTCCACTTTGGCATTTGTCCAGAGGGGGCATCTGAAGAGATTGTATAATGTTATACCCGTGCATACCTATTCTGCTTAGTGGCCCAACAAATTTGTAGCAATACTTCCGGGTCGAGGGGGAACGGATACCTTCTTGAGTTGTTTAGGACGTTTGAGAGATATGCGTGGGGGCCGGCCTATCTGGCAAATCTTTATAGGACTCCAGGCAGAGCAACAAGATTGAAAGATGGGATCAGAACACTTACTGGCCCACTTCAACTATTATAGGTAATATATGTTGTTTGTGATAAGATGATATTCATGTTTTATTATGTACCTACTTTTATTGATAGACAATGGTTTTACATGTGGTGCAGATTTGGGCCTTTTCTCGGATGAAGATAGGGTGACCGATTGAAAGGAGTTGGGACCGGATCGAGTTCGCTTTCCTTTTATGTCTGATGTGGCATGAAAGGTTGAAAGGTTTTAATTTGTTGTCAAAGACAATTTTTGCCCGCGAACAACTTAATAAGCAAGAGGACAAAGATAATGTGAGTGACTATGAATGGACAAAGTAAATTAAATATTTATACATATAGGTGATATTCATTGACTTCCTCAGATATACTAATTCTGTGATTTCATTGAACATCCTAGTTTGTATGGCAGCCCTACATTCAATATGGTGATCGTCTACTTGAACATTTTGAAGACGAAGAAAGGGCCCTCTTTGGATCACAGACGGTGCTCATCTTTTTTGGGGTCTTTGAGAATCACAATGCTTGTTAGAGTCATGAAGCAGTTTGGGCTGAGGCAAACTGTTCCTCCTACATGGAAACCACCATTTCTTAGAGAAGAGCGTGCGTCAACAACGGCAAGGGATTATCAAATTTGGAGGAAAGAAATTAACTATATGTGGGAGGAGAGATGGAACAGTATAATTGATGGTGAGCCTGATAACACTGCTCATCACTCTGATGAGTGCCTGGCTTGGTATAAAGGAATTACACGCTTGCGAATTGGACGAGGCACGGGTGCCATGGATGCTTCAAGAAATGTGGTGGAGGATCAGTCGGTTATCAAGGTAAAATTGATTCTCATGGAATGCTCGCACCTTTAAAAAAATTTTGAGTATTGTACATGCATGTCATATAACACATGTGGTCTGATCGGACCCCTGAGTCCATGTGTATGACTGTAGCACCTCATAATTAGTGAGACTAGGTCGACAATGTCAGCAACCATATATTGGCCTAAGATAAATCAAAACAAAACAATTTGGCCTAAGAAAAATCAAAACAAAACTTCCTAAATTGGATGATAATGTAAATATGAATGATTTTTGAGCTCCTACACGGAAAAAAAAAAAACAAAAAAACAAAAAAACAAAGCAATTCTAGAGAAGCTCCAAAAAATGTTATGCATGCTGGGAGTGGCTAAGTATGGAACTTATGCGCAGGCCCAACTTTGCTGAACTGTAAAACCTACCTAATATGCTCAAAACCAAAACCTAATTGCTGTAATTCAAACCTTGATGATGCATGAACACAAAAAAAGAAACAGAACTGAAAAAGGAGTTCAGACGAAAAAGATATGAATGCAACAAGTGTCCTACTTGATACAGTTATATTGCTGAAATCGGGTACAAGAAAGCTTAGTACCACTGTTTGTGCCTCCGGTTAACAAGATTCCCTCCGTTATTTCTAACTAAAATTCTGGGGTTTCAAAGCCCTATTAGTATACTTTAATTTTGCCAAATTTCAAGGCAAGATAATTTATTTTTTCTGCTTTTCAAGTTGCGTACTTTTGGAACACTGTCAGACCCAAACTGCTGAAACAATGCAGTTTTTTTGTAATGTGCATATCCTCAGCTATACATCAGGTTGTTTGTGAACTTATCATGCTCTGATGTTTGTTGCAGGTTAGAGCCTTTGTAGAACGTGTGATTGCATCTTTTGGGACAATTGATGAAAACAATGGTTCCACAATCCTTTACAAGGCTATTAGATCGGTTCATAGTAAGCTCACCAAATTCTATGCATCATGTGCCACTGGTTTTGATAAACTAAATATTGAAGAATGTTTCAAGGATGAGACAAATGAGGCACAACAGGTAAACTTTGAAATTAAATAACCAGTTCCACCGGGTTCATTGTTTGTAAATTCATGTGCTGACATTTCCCCTCAACTTGTATGTTACAGGGACAACGTACTTGTGGACCGACTATGGCACTGACATCATCTCCTCCCATCACAGGTCCTTCCAGTTATGTGGACCCTTTGCTAGAATTCAGTCCAACCCAACTACATGTCCAAACTCCTCCTTCCGTTGAGAAGGTGGTCCAATCTAGTGCAAGCCAAGTCCAAGTTCAGACTCCTTCTGCTGAGCCTTTATTCCAATCTAGTCCAAGTCAAGTGCATGTTCAAACCCCCATTTCTGTTGAGAATGTGTTCCAATCTAGTCCAAGACATTCCATGCAATTTCGAACTCCGGCCTCTGTATCAAATCCAACTCCTATGCCCGAAAAGCATGTGGTATCTTCTATTAAAAAAAGGGACATCAATTCCATTGTGGCACGTGTGAAGGGTTTGGGGAGGAAGAACAAAGCTATCCCAACAAGGTTTGATCCACATCAACTCACTCGGAAAAAGAGTAAGCTCGAGCCAAACCCAGATTATGCTCTTACGGATAGAGACAGAGCTATAATGAATCTCTTTTGGGATCATTATACAACGAAGTAAGATATTGAAATTCACTTTTGAGTATTGATGGAATCTTATAGATGACTTACCTTACTTTTTATCTTCTGAATAAATTTAGGAGGTCATGGATGGATACATGGTGTCAACCAGTGAAGCCAAAAGATTTAAGGGGAACATTATCTCCAAATTGAATGGATACAGATGTAAGTAACCGCATATGTTCCTATGTGATATTATTAATGCAGTTTAACCATTTCTTCAGTTTTCTGAAGTCACCTGACACTATTTTCAGAAGATGGATGAATGGTTCAAGAATGTACAAGAAAAGGCGACGGACTCCCATTGTTTTCCATCAAATTTGGCGGTGTGTATTTGTTGTGTAATTGTTGAGACGTGTTGGAACTGGCAATCCATTTCATGACTATATTATGCCCTTTATGATGTAGGACTTGTATATTCACAGTGCCGAGCACCTTTACTATACTGCCTTTGGAGTGGAGGCATTCCTTGGTCGTCGGTTCTCACAATTTTGTACTCTAATCTTCCCCATCGTGCGTAACCAACATTTCTTACTCATAATTGGGTATGTTGATCATGGAAGATTTGAGTACTATAATTCTATCATGGGACGCGATGGCGACCGGCAGTTTGCACAAGAGTTTGTAAGTTTGTTCTATCTTTTTTAGCTTATATAGTGTCAGGTGACACATGCTTGCTATGGTTGGATTTTTAACTTGAAACTGAATTGGAATTATTAACCATATATTTCATAAAGTGAAGTTAGTCCAAGCCGGTCCACGCAAATTCAGTTTAGTCCAATATAATTCCATGCAATTTCAGTCCAAGCCATGCCATTTATATCATGAGCTCCTACATCAAAATGTAGTTTTGGGCAGTGTCTACAAAGCCAAACCCAGAATTTTGTGGGGCTAACCAAACAAAGGTGGCCCCTCTGTACTCAATGTTCTGTTTTTTTGTGGCATATTTTTAACATTCTTCTTATTTCACTTATTCATGCTTATTTGCTAATTTTGTTTGTCCTCTGTCCTTTTAAACTATTAGGCTGTTTTTCTAAAGAGTTGTTTCATGGGCCTGGGATGGGATGACCCCTCAAGTTGGCCACTCGAAGATGCTGAGAATTGCCCTCAACAGGAGAATATGTAGGTGCGATACAACATGGAATCAAATTTATATCCTGTTTTCCAACTCCTATATTTGATGAATGTCTTCTTATCGATTGTGCAGCAATGACTGTGGCATATTTGTAATGGCCTACGCTGAGCATGCTGCATACCGACGTAAGGTTGCGTTCACTCAAGCTGATATTTGGCACTATCGTCAAAGGATAGTAATTGATGTATACACAAGACAGTGGGAGATGGCAGACGTGGTAGAGGATGAAAATGCTTTAGAAACAAATGCAGTGGTGGAAGTGAGGGGATGAGTCAATGTATAACCAACATTTTGAGATGTAGTGCTGTGTTTTTGTAAATTGAATTGGGTTCTGTTGTTTTCAAATTGGATGCATCAATTCCATTGTTCCGCATGTGGTTCAATGTGTCATGATCATGATGTAAACAACTTATGGTGGATTTTGAACTTTATGGTTAAAGAGAAAAATTCAGATGATGTCTCCTCTGTTCGTTGTTTCTATGTATGAATGAGGCTTTAATGTGGATTTGTTTATAGGTAGATATAGGTTGTGATATTTCCAGATGATGGACCTAGACATTCCATGCATCTTGCATGCCTATTTCAATTACAAGATGAAATGTGAATGTGCAGGTGTACCAAATTAATGTGAATGTGGAGACTAATATAAGAAGGTGTTCTGAATGAATGTGCAGGTGATATTAGTAGGTTGGCTCTGTATCATGATGAATGTGAATGTGAATGTGAATTTAGGTGTTCTATAGTGCCATGTGAATGTGCAGGTGAAGAGAAATGTGTTCTGAATGAATGTACAGGTTAAGAAAGTGTAATACACTGAATGAATGTGCAGATGACTTTAGATGTACATTTTGAAATGTCTGATGTGCAGGTGAAGAGAAAAAGGTGTACACCACCATGAATGTGCAAGATTAATTTAAGCAAGTGTACAACACTTTCATGTGCAGGTGAAGAGAGATGTGAGTTGTGAATGTGAATGTACAGTTGAAGAGAAGAAGGTTTAGTTTGTACAACACTTCATGTGGAGATGACTTAAGATGTATCTTCTGATTGTGTATAGCATAGAAAGCATCACATAAAAAAAAATAATAAAAAAAAAAAAACTGAAGTCAGTCATACATTACGAATGTTGTTAGATTAAATAAATATTGTGACATGTCGGTATCATATGACCTTGGCAGGAGAGGAAAGTTGTGCTCAAGTGTCACAGAAAGCATCTCATAACACACACACACACACAAAAAGGAAAAAAAAAACGAAAAAAAAAAAAAATTCCTCAAAAAGTCAAACATTATGAATGTTGTTAGTTTAAATAAATGTTGTGAATGAACAATTCCGTCTAAGTATCAAATGACCTTGTCAAGAGAGCTCAATTGTGATCAAATGGCACAAAAAGCATCTCATAAAAAGAATCTGAAGTAAGATACTTGCTTATGATTGCTTGTGAGATTAAAATAACCATTGTGAATGGACAATTCCATGTGTTGGGCGGTATCATTCGACTAGCCAGGAGAGGATTGAAAATAACACATTGTGAATGGACAATTCACAGTCCAAATCTTACCAACAAGAGCATATTGAAAATCTACAGAGTAAGACTGAATGCCCTAAAAAAGTGCGTGCATATCCATTACAAGACTATACATAACAAGAGACCCATCAAGCAACTGCTTCAATATATACTAAATGTATCATCTGTTTCTACGAAGTAGTCATATACAGACACAACTAGACTAATATCATACAAAATCACCAGTCAGACTCTTGATGCACAGAACTACTGTCGAGCAGGTGGGTAACAACTTCTCTTTTGATTATGCCCAATTTGGCAACAATTGGAACACGTGACTTGCCGCTTTTGTCTGTCCTCTGTACAAGTTATGTTCTTTTTAGGTCGGCCAGCTTGTCGTTGTACATGTGGAGGCAAGACGGGCATATTGCTCTGAACTTCCCATTGGCTGATGCATCTGGTCGCATGGACAATATCTTTATATGTTGACTGATAAACATCGCTTGAGAACCACTGCTCACAGTAATCATATGGATCAACTCCCCTCATTTGAATTGCTGCCACTGTGTGCGAACATGGAATACCTAACACATCCCACCTCCGGTAAGAACAAGATTGCAAATCAAGATGCACCACATCAATGTACTGGGCAGAGTGAACTTGGTATTCATATTGACTTGCTGGTTGGACTCCCAACCGACGGGTGTCTTCAAATTCTTTTCTCAGTATTTTCTCGGCATACGGAATTAGTCTTGTACGCAGGTCAAGTGAGCTGCGATGATGTACATCATAAAATTCCATTAATTTACATCGTACAGCATCTACTTGCTTTGTGATGGGATACTCCTCTTTCAATAAACTGTTCGTGTATTCAACAACATTGGTTGTGATCATGTCATACAGTCTTCCTTCTACAAATGCATTTGCCCAATGATGCGGCCCAATGTCTTCAATCCACTTGAATGCACCTTCATCAAGATCCTTTATTTCAGCCATATATCTCTCATATTCAACCCGCCTATATGCTCTTGCAACATTCCAAAATTTCACCATCAGAGCCTCGTCCTTGTACTTCTCTTTAAAGTTTACTGATATATGACGCATGCAGTAGCAGTGACCAGCGTGAGGAAATCGTTCTTGAACGGCTTGTATGAGGCCTTTTTGTCTATTAGACACAATGGTCAAATTAGGAAAGGGCCCTAAGTTCACATCCAACTCTGCAAGGAACCATTCCTAGGTATCTCTATCCTCTATCTCGGCTATGGCAAAAGCGATGGGAAATAACCTGCGGTCCCCATCATATGTCACGGCAACAAACAGAACACCAAGGTATTTTCCACGAAGGTGGGCACCATCAACAGCTATCAATGGGCGTAGTGATCTCTTGAAAGAAAGGACGCTTGAGCCAAAAGCCCAAAATAACCTTTGGAATGAATCATCATCTTCCCTGATCAGATGAGACACGCTGCCTGGATTTGTCCTTTCTAGTTCAATGCAATAACTGGGCAGGATTTTGAATGAATCTTTGTAAGAACCACGTATATCAAGCAATGCTATCTCTTTTGCTGGCCACACTTTCCTATAGCTAATTTGGACGCCAAACTCCAATTGAAAGTCTGTCAAAATTTCTTTTGGAGCATAGCTTGGATGGAGACGGAGCCGTTCTTTAATCAGTCAGCAATCAAGGCCGATGTGGCCTAAGAATGTGCGAGTCCCATCATTGGCTTTGAATAAGTATGTTTTTCAGAATAAGTTCGCACAATAAACCCAGGGCCAGATTGCAGGATAGATCCATGGATGCGCCATGGACATTGATGATCACCACACCTTGCACTTAATTCCGTCATAGACCTTTTCACCCAATGAAGCTCAAAATTGCTGTACATTGCTAATTTTCTCAATGCAGTCCTAAATGATTCAAGAGACAGAAACTGTCTGCCATTCCACATTTCACGGAAAGATGCCTCTTGGTGATCAATGCCAATATGGTTATCATCAGGAACTAAAGTATCAATGACATCTTCTACTCTCATAACATTTGATGCATGGCCCAATCCTTCTTGTGCATGTGTTGTTCTACGTGGTCCAGTGACAGTTTGCAATTCATATTCTCTAGGGTCAACATCAATATCAAATTCATCTTCATCATTTTCAACCCCCTCCTCCACTACATTGCACCCTCTATCGACAACGGAAATTTCGGGTATTGCATCATTTTCCATCCCATCCATGACAAATTCATCCCTTATATTAGAGATTTGAAGATTTTCATCTTCTGCAAGATTTATGGAGGGGTAAAGATCTTCAAGCATGGCCTCCACAAATGGGTTATCATAAGGTTTAGCAAGAGTGTTTAGGTCAAACTAGCTTCGAAGTGCGCTTGACACGTTGCACCTACATGGCAAACAGTCAATCATAGATAAATTACATAGTATTATCAAATCAGATGTGCAGTGAACCAAACCTGTAAACATCCTCTCTTGTTGAAGGGCCACCTGCATCCTTGTCACCATTAGGAAAGTTTGTGGTATTTGTATACGTCATCAAATTCCCCCTGCGTGAATCACCATGTCATAAAACAATCAGCTGAATGATTAAAACAAGCTATTAAACAAATCAGCAGCACTAAATCTGTTATGATGGCTTAAGTTGGCACCTATTCAAATTGAATGACGGTCTATTCCCTTGCTGGCATCTAGGCCTAGCATATGTAGACCTTAGATGTGATGGTTGTCGACTAGCAATTGCTTCACTATTTCTATGCAAATAAAAAAAAAAAAATATAGCTTGACTTCCGTTTTGGAATAATCTAAACATCCGATGGAGATCATCATTACCTCTTATGGTTATGAATGTGAAGCTTCGACCATTATGATATTGGTATTGCAAGTTTAAATGCTCATTATGAAGCTCCCAACAAGTTTCTTCATTTATCTTCTCGAGTACCTGATCGAAAGTTATATCGACATCGACCCATATTACCTTCTGCTCACCACCATTGTAGACTGGAACTGGATTGCTAACATCTAATATACCATTAAAATGACATATTATACATATCTCAATATTCTCCATCCTACCAAGGAGAACAAAAATTTGAATAATAAGATTTAAATTAATGAATATTTTTGTAGTTACTCACAGACATCCATATAATCCATGAAGATTTAACGTGTGAAAATAAATATCGGAATAAGTATTTTTTTAGTAAATAAGAAACCTATTTATAATTACTAACATTTGAAGGTTGTTAAATATAAAAGAAAAAACTACTCTATGCGTACATGAAAAATTAAAAGGTTTAAATATTTCTAATTACAAAAGCATTGACATTTATGATAGCATGAAGCTACATATTTCTATAAGATTAACAACCAAATAACAATGCATTATCCTTTTAAAAACAATTAAATAAATGCATTATCTTAATAAATTCTACACCTAGATATTCTAGCAAATTTATTTTACACCTCATTGGTACTAATTCTCTATATTTAGCAAAAGTATATATACCATAAAACAACCATTTAAATAAAATAATAGTGACAACATGGGGGTTGGTCAATTGGTGCCATATATTGTCTTTAACTATTGTCCAGGCAAGCTGTGGCATGAATGGACTAAATTGTGAAATCAATCAAACACCACCACCCCCCCACCCAAAAAAATAAATAAATAAATAAATAAATAATAAAATAAAGGGACATTCCAATTTTGTGGAACAATAGAACATGGTACAGTTGTAAGATTTTAGCAGTTCATCTAATGAATATCACCGTTCGTTGATATCTATTAAAGAATCTAAACAATTTAATCATTTGCTTACTTATATATAACATTAAAAAAAACATGAGCAGTTTAAGATAATGATCAAAACGATGTCTGTAATGCCACAATAACAGGAAAAGGTTAAAACAATCTGTGCACATTCTGAGTTTGTGCCAGGGCCCACCATAGGGCGGGATGAGCAAGACATCCCACACTATTTTTTGCAACTGGACATTCAAGCCAAAATTCAATTGTTGGTAATTCAAGATAGAAGAACAAGTGCATTTTTTTAATATATCAACAACCAGATGTTCATCAAGAAGTCCCAAAAGAACAAAAAAAAGTTTATACAAAATGTTCATCACTGTTAATATTTATATATGTTCATCGCTGTTAATATATGCCAGTGCATAGTAGAACATGTCCATCACTGTTATTTTTTTTAACATGTTCATCACTGTTAATATTTATATAAAATGTTTCAAATGTTTCTACAGGTGGAATTCCTTATATCCTAACTAACTTCAAAAGACACAAAAGAAGAAAAAAATAATACACTAAATAAGAGAGAGGTACATACAAGGTAGGAAACATTGAATGAATACCATAGACAAAGATGTGGCAAGAGATTCACTTGCTACATTTGACAATGGCCTGAGGTTGACTCGAGGAGAATGTGGCAAGAGATCACTTGCTATATATGCCAGTGGACTCCAAAACTTGCAGAGAATGGAAGCAAAGAACCCACTCCAAAGATGAAATCAACGGAACGGAAAAAAATTATAAAGACATCTGCAGTCGTTGACTTTTAACGCAACGCTTCTTGCGATATCACAACAAATGTTGCAGTATCGCAACTTAATAACTTGTTGTGATATCACAACATAAATTGTAATACCGCAACATTTGTTGTGATATCGCAACTTGAAAAGTGCTTTTTCGCCAGAACAGTGTTATGGACAGTACATATCACGTCTGGGTAAATTAGGTTACTTTGGTAACAAGGGAGAGAAATCAATGTCTTTAAGTAACCATACAGAAAAATTCCCTAAATATAATCACATAACGAAATTAACTTTTAAAGATTGAATAGAAATTGCTATTAAATATAAGTTTATATGTAATTCTAATATTTTGAATCACAATTCTCTTATGTCCTTTGAATCTCACCACTATTTTGAAAATATGGTGAGAACATTTTTCTAATAATAGTTTTCATAATATTGTTATTATTTGTGGAACTAAAAACCGATGCATAAAATCTACATATCCATCCTCCCATATATGCATAAATGGAGGATGAGAATTTGTCCAAGAAAACAAACAACTAAACTAAAGACCAAAATTTAAGTATAAGTTTTATGTGTTTTCAAAGGGAAAAAAAAAAAGGATTGAGTGAATGAAATCCTAAAGTCGAAGCTTCTTTATTTATTCTCATCGTTATCATTAGAGAACTTTCACTGTTATTTATCGTTATCAATTCCTAATTCCCATCAATTATCTTGCCTACTCCATAAATATTATACAGGGTCGCTTTGTACTCATTTCTGGACTAAGTATTAACTAAATAAAAAGGTGTATGGTTTGAGAGAATGAAATCTTTAACCCTCAGGGCATTATTCATTACCTTTCACAGTTCTTTGTTGTTATATGATAGTTTGTTTATTTTTGGCTGTTAATTTCAGTATATTAGTCTTAAATGTGGCTTGATAAAGTATCTTTTTAACATTTTCTTTGTTAGAAGGAAGAGGTGATTTTCCGAATTTAGTTTTTTTTTTTTATTTGACCCCTCTCCTTATATTGCCTCTTGAATGGACCCTTTGCTCTCGTTCACTTGCAAAGTAAATTCACGAAATATGAACCAGTTAAGGAGAGAGAAGTGAACAAATAAGGTGGCGTCCACTCATAATTAAATCCTACAGTGAAAAATAAACATTATCTGCGTTTTTGGGATCGGTTCCTTACAAATGAAAATTGAGTTTCGTTATGGAAGGGCTGGGGGCGGAATGGGCTCTCCCAAATCAAGTATAGGACGGACTCTACGCGAAAGGACTTATCCAGTACGGGCATGCTTACCTCAACTTAGGCTCAGTGCAGGTTAACCTCTCTCATTGGTCTAGTCGTACTCCGGACCACTTTTCTTCTCTGGGATAGGCATATCCCGGGTGGCTAAAAGGTTTATCATGGTCTGATCCAGCCGAGCCTAACTTTTGTCTGGCCTTTTTGGCCTTCATAAAGTCTATTGGGGTTTTCCTGTAAAAATGCTCTAGAAAGAAAAGAAGAAAAATTCTTGGATACTTTTGACTGCTATTTTTTTATTATCTTTGCAGTTAACATATATTTGATTGTCGATTAAGTTATGATTGTTTGGACTTTTCTTTCTTCTCGCATATGTTATTTTAGCCCAAGCATTGCATAAAGTCTTGATTGTGTGTGAAAATGGCCAAGTAGGATGGGGTCCACTCAAAAACAAATCTTAAATTAAAAAATCAGCAAAACCTGGATTTTTGGGATCTGCTACATTTAGCACTTTTCCACTGTAGAAATGGTGAACTGGGTAAATTTTCCTCAACGATGCATAGGCGTCCAGTTAAGCATACTGATGCAAACGATTTGGGTCCCTAATGAGTCTGAATTCATATTCAGTGTAGATCAATAGAGTAGAACCTGGACCTTATACTTGACAAACGTTTAAATTGTGTTATGCCAAAAGGCCCCCATTCCTTATATTTACAGAGCGAGAACTTCTACTTTTAATAAAATGAGAGATGCAATTAGGGGTGGTTTATGTAACACTCTGAAATCAAAATAAGCTCTAAAAGATGGAATAAAAGCTTCTTTTGAAAACTTGCATACATTTGAGCTGCGTTTAATCTGAAGATCATTTACAAGACTTTGTCTCATCTTTAATCTAGCCACTTGAGTTAGTTTTCTATTTTTGAAAGAAAAAAATGATAAAACTTTTCCTAGCTTAAATGGTCAGTCTTTCAATATGTTGCAAATTAGATATTACTTGAGGAGAGGGGGGAAACATCCAATTTTCTAAAGCAAATCTTTAAGCTCTCTCCCTCCTTTCCCTATTACTGCAATTAATATAAGTTGATGTTCGCCTTTTCCCCTTTTTTTAAAAAATCCCTTTAATGACTTTCATATAAATATATTTTTTAAGTGTTTAAAGCACTTACTTCATTGAAAATCATGAAAGGGTTTTATATTCATTGTTAAATCGTAGGGAAATTTTCAAAAAAGTCCTTAACTTCTGGGTGATTTTCGAAAAAGGGTCAAAAGAATTCAATATTTCAAAAACGTATGAAAGTTTTCAAGACTTTTTTCACTCAAGTCCAATCCGGCAATCCATACCCACCGCCGGCAACTTTGCTTAAATAAAAACTCAAACAGACAAAACTGCCCTTAATTAGTAGTAAGTAGGTAAAAAGAAAATTTTCAAAACAGTCGTAAACTTTTTAAGTAGTTTTCAAAAAAGGACCAAGGAATTGAATATTTTAAAAATGTATGAAAGCTTTCAAGACTTCTTTCAATTAGGTCCTGTTGGGAGATCTCCATCCACTTTTGGCAGTTTTTTTTTTTTAATTCAAAATGAAAAAAATCCATTTGATTTCATTCATTTTCCAAAATGTTGGACCAACTATAAGATCACTTTTGCTTGTTCCAAGTCACTTATATAACACAATGCATTGATTAGAGTGCCCAAATATTGGATTAATAATGACGTGAAAACTGAAATTAACTATTAATTAGATTATTTATGAACTGTAATCAATTTAATTGGGCACTTGGTTTCAAACGGCATATTGCCTCAGCACCATTCTAAGCATGTTGACATCCTTGAAAGAAAGACCTATTGATAAAGCTGGCTGATCCATTTGCATATTAGGGTCAAATTCATGATAACGATGATACGATATTCCATCTGAATCTGAACCCTGAATTGAGTGAATGACAACTTGAGTGTGAAGTGTATTCTGATAACTCTCCATCTTCCTGTACATGTGTGTCATATGAATGGCAGTCACATCTTCCCTTACAACCTCATACTCATGACCCACACCTTCGGATCCTGATATAAAGTCTTTTCAAATTCCCAATTTTCATCTTCGAGCTCCATACCGTCATAATTATACTCCACAAAATCATCATCTTTATCAGGTGCATAGGACTCATCTATTTCATCTTCTTCAACATTTATTTCATTTCTGATTTCTGGATCAAACTCATCATCGTGTGATCCCAATGCCATCTAAACAATAAATCCAAAAATAAGTAATGCAAGATTAGAGTGGCTACACAATAGATGTTCATTAAGGAAACAGACCCAGTTTCCATCAGTATTGCAAAAAATACTTAAATTTCGTTAAATAAAACCAAGGGCTCAAGTGTTTTAACTTTTGAATGAATGAAGAAAACTTAAAACTTGGTTGGAGGTAAAAGGTGTTCACATTCATTTACTTACAATACTACATTGAGATCCTACAGGAATTGGATTTATAATAACAGTAAACAGGTTATGCTCATTGCTTCCCCTACAAAATAATTATTTATTCAACTAAATCATGTTTTACTAAGGGATGATTGGGTTTTTGTAATTAGAAGAAAATAGGTGGAAATAAAATGGCAGATTGTCATGAGATTACAGAGTTGCATTTCTCTACTTGTGCAAGGGATTCTAGTGGATGGGAATAAATGGTTATTTTGACATGTTATGGAAATAAATGCAAAAAAGCCTCAGCCGTCTTCATCCTCTTTGTACTACAGTGGATTGCCAATTGCACTAAGGTGTACTACGGTGATACAGTAACTTCGTAAGAGCCTTGGTTGTCTTCATCCTCTTTGTACTCTGTGCTCATCATAAAATACAAAGTACCATACTCTAAAAAAAAAACAAAAACGATTTGCATACCTTGCGAGAGTCACTGTCACTTGCAGCAACTGTCGATTTGGGGCAGTGGCCTGGTTTTACTCACATATATTTACCAAGATATGGGAAGGTGGGAAACGAGGAGGCAGAGACGGTAGGTTTGGGAGAGAAGGAATAAAGAAAAAGAACAAAAAACCCTATGTGCGACTTACTATGGGCATTTTAGTCTTTTTCAAAAAAAAATAATAAAAAGTTGCCGGCGGTGGGTATAATTGCCGGATTGGACTTGAGTGAAAGAAGTCTTGAAAACTTTCATACGTTTTTTAAATATTGAATTCTTTTGAACCTTTTTTGAAAATCACCCAAAAGTTAAGGGCGTTTTTGAAAATTTCCCTAAATCATACGTTTTCAGCTCCTTGCAGTTTTTGGCTAACTTGCTTTCCTGGTGGCAATTGGCCACTCCACCATCATCATTAAAAGGAAGTTCACTAGAAATAGACTACAAAATGAAATGCAACTGTTGATTGTTTGATTTTACGTTAGATGAAATGGGAAGGCTTGCAATGAATTTGGGCAGTCGTACAGCTTTACCGCAGTTTGTATAGGCGCTAAAGTCCCATTTGCTAGCTTTCCTCATGTCTAAGAGGAGGGAAAACTGAATTTGCAGCTATTCCGCCCATACAAATGTTGGTGAAGGCATTTGCAATGCCTGGCGCTGAAGTTCGTCCCATTTGCAAGTTTTCCTCCTATCTGAGAGAAGGAAAAGCTGCATTTGCAGCTGTTCCGCCGGTACATATGGCGGTAGAGTGCCACTTGCAAGTTTTCCTCTATGCAAGTTTTCCTCCCATTTGAGAGGAGGAAAACCAACATCTGCAGCTTTTCCACCTAAACATACGATGGTAAAGAGCCATGTGCAAGTTATCCTCCACTCTGAGCGGAGGAAATCTTGCATAGCTATCCATCTTGTACATAAGGTGGTAAAATTGCAAAAGGATAATTCTTTTCCTTTTTTTTTTTAGATCTTGGTGGGGCGGTGGTCCACACCATGATGGATGGGCATGTTCGATTAACATCTAAATGCAATAATATCAAATCACAATAAATACACACTGAATCACTTGTTTGGCAAATTTAGTTTACCCGCAGAGTGAAGTGAATGGTGAATACAAGAGAGAACGAAATTAAAGGTTTGGTTCAATCAAAAGGTGAGAGAGTAGGTTTTTGAATTTCTCTTTTAAAAGAAAGAGTGTTTTTTTGTAAGGGTGCTCATGGATAGGGCCGGGCATGGGGTTTAGGTTATAATAGATTGGCCGTACGTAGATTTTCTTTATTAGGACTCAATAGTTGAGATCCAGAATCCCAGCCCATTGCAAATATGCAAATATAATTATAAGGGAGGGAGTAGTAATAGGGGGACTCAAACCTAATCCCTTGTACATGTAAACCTTCTCTACTCTATCTACCTCTCTGTCTCTACACACATTCTGAGAAACCCAAACAATACTCTACCGTCTCTTTCCTCTGCCTCTACTAGTATTTGATGTTCTTATCCTACACCTCACTCTTTACCAAGGAATAAGGACCCGTATTTAACACATCGCACTATTTTATTATTAATGTGTATGGTGTGAAAAAAAAAAAAGCCTGTAACCACATAAATGATCATGGAGAGATTCATGCAATGAGGCATGCCTTCAATAAACAAATTACAAATCCAACTTTTTGTGAGGGTATGTTATGCTTGTTCTTAATGGATATGATCAAGTCCTGATATGGAAGTAGTGCAGTACCACCTCCCAACTCTCATGAGAATGGATTAAAATAACATGAATTTCAAATGCATATCCTCTCAAGACAGGCATCGGGGTAGTAGGCATGCTAATGAGTTGGCTTTGGGTTTATATTTTCTTCTTTATTTACTTTGTTCATTCTTTTATAATGTGCCACTGGTTGATTCATTTGCATAATCTTTATCCTTGTTTCATGTTGAACATCAATTCTAGTTACTATTTCATGTAGAAATCATCTCTGGAGTGTAAAGTTAAATAATGTATTGATCAGGAAATCAAGAAAACAGCTACCTGAATTATGGTATCGATCTGTGTAGGCACCGTACTAGAATTTATGCCCTCAAATAGAGACTAAGCAAAAGACAGGTGTTATATATGAGTCGACTACAAAAATGAATGTGGACATGACGAAGCCTATTCATGGAATGACTGACCATTGCTCCATCCATTAATTAGTAGCTGAAGCTCTGCCATCGATGCTGGTGTCAGAGGCAGATCAAAAGAAAGAAGCATGAGCATCAACAACTACTACCAAAATCTGGGTGTAGAATAAGAGCATGAAGAGATTGTGAAGGATGTTGAAACTTTTTTTTACTATTAATTTTGTTGTATCATGATAAATCTCTAAGGCCCTGTTCGGCAAATCTTATCTATATGAATCAGAACTGTGGATAATAGATATGTGTATAATAGATCTATGTAAAATAATCATTTGTTTGTTTCCTGTTAATCGTTTCTGTTCTTACTTTTTTGGAGGTTTTTTAGGATTTTGATTTATGTGATAGATAGGTTTTCACATTAAATGAATTTAATTGCAATTCAACTACTTTGGATTTTAGTTAAGGATATTGAAAACTTTTGTTGTTCGTCGTGCTCTTTTTTGTTTCAATATAAACAAGTAACTTATATAGCAACATAATTTTTTTATATAAATTATATCTTGGATCTTAACTCTAGTGGCAATGGGAATACCCAAAGGCACACTTTTTTGTTATGTATAGAATAATCAAATATACCTTCAATCTTATTCATCAAGAACTTGATAATACTTGGCCGTGGATATTAATTGATTGATTTTAGTTATTTATTATTAATTGATGATTAATTTGGATATTAATTATATTTGAGTACTATTCAATATATTGACAGAGATTACCCTTTTTTCAATGGCTTGGATTCTCCGTAAATGGTACTCATTATAAAGCCCCACACCCCTCATTGTAATTGGTGAAAACTCAAAGGATAGTTACGGAAGTTTTCTGGTTTTTTGGACAATAGGCGACCTCAAGAGATGATTCCAATTATCTAGGAACACCATTTGGATATATAGGAATGCTAGAATGTTCGATCTGATGCCATTTCTCATAATCGAGCTCGAAACCTCCTCAAATCTGAGCTCCAGATTTTGCTCCACAGAGTTAAAATATAATTCTTGGGAAGAAGTTTAGAGGCCATCTTAGATTTAATGTGAATTACTAGGCCTCATGACCTACAAAACTCTCCCCATTAATGAGTTGCCGATTTTCTTTTCTTATTGCATAGGCCTCCTTTTTTCAGCTATCTCCATGTTGTTTTGTTGTTCAGGGGACCTATGAGTGCGGTTTTTTATTTATACTTTAAATTGTGCTAGGCACATCGATGTGGATAAGAGTTGGATGAAGATTGAGGATAGACGACACCCTTGGTACATAAATGG
This sequence comes from Persea americana, assembly GCA_029852735.1. Classification (NCBI taxonomy): domain Eukaryota; kingdom Viridiplantae; phylum Streptophyta; class Magnoliopsida; order Laurales; family Lauraceae; genus Persea; species Persea americana. The sequence continues at coordinate 52,648,926 of CM056814.1, read as the reverse complement.
AGTTAGACAGTTTTTGGAGTTTGCATATGCACATATTGAGCAAGGGAAAAAGATTCAATCTCCGTGTGTCAAATGCAACAATGTCTATTTTCATACTTGGGATGATGTGGAAGCGGATCTATATTATCATGGTATAGTTAAGTGTTACATTCCATGGGAATTGCATGGGCAAGAGTTTGAGTCAAGCATTGATGAAGATGGCGATGATGAGCCTAACATAGAAGATGAAGATGATCATGATGACATGCAAGAAATGATACATGATCATTACACCGCATCAACTATAAATGAATGGGCAGGGGAGGATTCTAGTAGCAATGTGGTGCCCCACTGGAAAGTAGATAAGTTCTTGAGGCTATTGAAGGATGCCGAATAGAAACTATATCAGGGTTGCGAGAAGTTCTCTAAGTTGTCATTCATTGTGAAGCGATTGGACCTAAAGATACTTAAATCATTGGAGCAACAAATCCTTTATCATGTTGCTTGAGTTGTAAAATTAAGTTAGCACTTCCTGATGGTGAGACTCTCCCTAGCTAATTTTACGAGGCTAAAAATATAATTCGTGACCTAGGACTTGACTATGTGAGGATTCATGCTTGCAAAAATGATTGTGTACTATTTTCGAAAGAGCATGAGCATAGAGAAGAGTGTCCAGAATGCAAAGAGTCTAGATATAAATTTACTAATGGCAAACAGAAGAAGATTCCTAATAAAATCTTGCACTACTTCCCGCTAAAACCAAGACTACAAAGGTTATTTATCTCAAATAAGATAGCATCATATATGAGCTAGGTGGCACAAAAAGAAGTGCGTCAATGATGGGGGCGTTAAGGTATCCAGCTGATGCTGAAGCCTAGAAAGAATCTGACAAAATGCATAACTCATTTGCCCAAGACCCTCGTAATGTTAGGCTTGGGCTAGCAAGTGATGGATTCAATCCCTTTGCAAACATGAGTGCTTTTCATAGTACATGGCTGGTTGTTCTTGTGTCATACAACCTACCACCGTGGAAATGTATGAAAAATCCATTTTTCATTATGTCGCTGCTTATTCCTGGACCCAAGTGTCCAGGAAATGAAATTGATGTATATTTGCTACCGTTGGTAGATGAGCTGAAAGAGTTGTAGGAAGATGGCATCCAAACTTATGATGTCTACATAGGAACCAATTTCCGGTTGCATTTCGTGGTGATATGGACCATCAATGATTTTCCTGCGTACGGAAACTTATCAGGATGGAGCACTAACGGGTTTTTGGCTTGTCCAACCTGTAATAAGGAGACATCACATATGTGGTTGAAGAATGGGAAAAAGACTCGTTACATGAGTCATCGTTGCTTCCTACCGACATATCATATATGGCGACATAAAAATAACTCTTTTGATGGAAAAAAAGGAACTTTGGGAGATGCCAAAGTCAATATTTGGGGATGATGTGCTTGAGTTGTTGAGTCATGTTGAGCCAATGAAGTTTGGGAAGACACGACCGAAGAAAAGGAAGCGTGCCGAGGATTTTAATTGGACGAAACATAGTATTTTCTTTGAATTACTTTATTGGAGAACCCTTAAATTATGCCATGATTTGGATGTCATGCACATAGAGAAAAATGAATGTGATAGTATTCTAGGGACATTGATGACCATCGAAGGTAAAACAAAGGACAATGTCAAAGCTCGTTTAGATTTGCAAGCGATGGGTATAAGGCATCAATTACAAATAAAACATGATGGTAATTCCTATAAAATTCCCCTGCATGCTACATAATGTCCCTTGGTGAGAAAAGGAATTTCTGTAATTATTGGCTTCGGTGAAGTTCCCCAATGGCTATGCCTCAAACATATCCCAACGTGTAAACATCAGAGAATGTTGAATTGTAGGCATGAAGAGTCATGATTGCCACATATTTTTACAAAGATTACTTCCACTTGTACTACGTGGATCCTTAAGCGATGATGTGTGTGAGGCATTAATTAAGCTTAGCCATTTCTTTAAGGAGTTGTGTTCTAGGACCTTAACAAAAGATGTCTTGGAACGTCTTGAAAGCCAGATTGTTATAACACTTTGTAAGCTGGAAAGGATATTCCCACCGTCATTCTTTGATATTATGGTGCACTTGCTCATTCATTTGCGCGAGAGGCGATTCTTGCCGGACCAGTACAATATCGATGGATGTATCCGATTGAAAGGTAGTGCATTTTTTATTCTTACTGATAATTATGCACCTATTATGTTTACATCGTATTGCTCCTTTGTTTATCATCCTAAATTGATATTTCATTTGGTACTTACATACACTGAAGCATTATGTGAGCAATCAAACTTTTCCAAAAGGGACAATCGTAGAAGGTTACACTGTCGCAGAATGCTTGACATTCTGCTCAATGTACTTGCATGGGGTTAAGACCAAGTTCAATCGAGTAGAAAGAAATTATGATGGAAGTAACAGGCAAACGTATCAAGGCTTATCCCTTTTTTCAAAGGATTGTCGTCCAATAGGGAAAGGAGAATATTGATATATTGATGACAGAACTTGAGAGTAGGTTCGCATTTACGTATTGAAAACCTGTGACAAAGTTCTGCCATTTCTTACGTATAACACTTATGCCAGCGTATTTGATATATACTTAGTATTTTTCAATTATCCATTTTTATCTCTCTTTTAATGTATTTCCTTAGGGCTATAATTGTATGTCTTTTTGTATAATGAACACAAGGAACAGTAAGAAAGAGAGAGTCTAACGAATGTAGTAAAGAGGGAAGTAGAGAAATTTCCTAACTGGTTTAAAGAACGTGTAAGTGTCATGCAACATAAATATTTTTACATCACACATTACTTCCATCATATTGTATTTATTTCATTCACAAATATGAACAGATTACACAATTGCACAATCAAGGGAACGCACGTGTCAACAAGTAACTTCTAGACTTAGCACGAGGTCCTAACAGAAGAGTGACACGATACAAGGGTTGTATCATTAATGGCTTACGATTTCACAGAAAAGATCGTGAGATGTTTCGAAAAAGCCAGAACAGCGGCGTGATTGTAAAAGGAGATGACGAAACAGGAAACCAAGATTACTAGTGTCCTAATAGACATTATTCAAAAATGTTTTTTTTGTTCAAGTGCGATTGGTGGGACGATAGCAAAGATGGCAGAGGAATCCAAACAGATAAACACAACTATACCAGTGTCAATTTCACAAATAAATGGAATACCAATGAGCCATTTGTGCTAGCATCTCAAGCGGAACAAGTTTTTTACGTAAAAGACACCAAATTAGGCAATAATTGGTAGGACGTGCATGGTGAAGACACAAGCTCGAGACTTGTACGATGTGCTGGAAGATGGAGATAAAGAGTCGATTGTCGATGACGAGCCATACCAACAGAATGAGTCATATGGTTTAGCTGATGCATTGAGAGTTAGTGACGACTTCATGGCGTTGCAAAGAGATATTCCTCAAACATTTATTGATGCAAATCTTGAAATGAATGAGGAAAAGGAAGATGAGGATGTTATTACCTTCATTAATGATGAAAGTGAGGACGATCGTGCCTCCATTGATGATGTTACTGAGGAAGATGAAATGAATACTGATGATGATAGTGAGACCAATGACTTGATGTAATTTATATTATATGTTCATTATTATTTTTTATGAACTAATACATTAAGGAAAACTTATATTTCTTTCTGATACATTAATCATTCCTTGATGTGATACGTGTGCTTGATGTGTATTCTTATGCTTAATGAGTAATCAATTTAATGTAAAATGTTGCAGGATAGAGCATAGACATGACCAGTAGAGGCCGAGGTTGAGGTAGATGAGGAGGAACTCGGTAGGCCAGCCCTCACAGATCGGGCAACCTACATTAGAGGCAGGACCCTTAGACCCCAGACAGATTGAGGCATTTGCTCAAGATGAGGTTGCCATCAGCAACGCCGATTTATTAACTATTATTTTAAATTGTACATGTGCTTTTTGATAGTTTATGCATGCATTATATATATAAATTCATGTTGACAGAAGCTAATAAGTTTAATTGAATTTATGAGTGAACAGGGTCATGCATGTTCGGAAAGAAAGGATGAGGGAAGACCAGGAACATCACACTTGTAAAGAGGAGGCACGAGGGGGAAAAGCTAGCAGTGGACATTCCATCAAACCTGATACGAGTTGTAGGTACTAATGCCCAGGTATAAATTACTGAATTGGGCATTATTGTCAAACAAATGGCCCCGCTTTGTTTTTCCAAATGGAAGTCAATTCTGGATGATGACAAGCTTAAAATGTGGCATGCTGCAAAAGTAAGTCATTTAAATTAAAAAGTTTATGTATTAACTTGAAAAGCTCTAGTTACATTCGATGCACTACCTTGCATCTATGGTTACTTCCTCATAAAATACCGTGCAGCAAAAATTTACTCTCGAGGAGCAATCCCATATCCAGGAAGCTGTATAGCAGCAGCTAAATCCCCAATATCGAGACTATCGGCATAGGCTGCATAAAGATCATTATTGCAAGTATGATATTGACGAAATGAGATTGGAGAATCCCCCCTCAAGGATGAGCAACGATGATTGGGTTGATCTTGTTAGGTATTTCGGATATGAAGAATTCACGGTATGGATGTTAATTAAGTTATATTGTCTACCCTTTCAATCTATTATTTATACATGCATTGCTTATAATTTATAGTTCATGAATGTAGAAAATTAGCAATAGAAACAAGGAGAATAGGAAAAAGCAGTCTATTGGCCATATTGTTGGGACAAAGGCTTTTACTCGGATCAGCTATAATAGTGTAAACTTCATTCATAGTGTTTAGAACAATTTGTTTATTAAATAAATATTACATGTGTTAACTTGCGTAACGACAGCGTGATCTTGAGACGGGGAACGGGCCTTCCGAAGCGAAGTTGTGGTTCACTGCCCGATTTAGCAAGAAGAAAAATGCTTGGGTGGATTCGAGTTCCCAGGAAGTCTATGTAACTTATAGCTCCATTCTTTATTTCCATTTCAATTTTTTATATTATATTATATATATCACTAAATTTATAGTTAATAAAAATTGGTTGTTGAATGTAAGATGAGCTTAAGAAGCTAGAGTCTCAACCGTTGGAGGAGGGCATTCCTCCCATGACTTGAGGATGAGAGGTTTGAGGCAGTGCTTGGACTAGAGCGATTAGGATATATACGTGGTCATGGGGCTGGTCCAAAGCCCACGACATGTACAGGTAGGCAACGGATCAGATCCGTGTGCAACTATAAAAGGAGAACGAGGAGTTCACGAGGTGAGCTGAGGAGGCTCTTAGAGAAGACGAAAAAGGAGAAAAGAGAGATGGCTTTACGACTAGAGTACCTAGAGTCCCAAGTAGCCTCGCAGCAGGCACAGATGCATGAGGTGCAAGTTGCGCTAAAGTCTCAATTCACCACCCTCCTCCAGTAGTTCAAAGAGTTAGGGCAAATCCCGATGTGATTCATAACTGGTCAAAAGCCCAAATTCATAATTTTTTTTTTTTTGAGGTTTTATTTTATTATGATGATGTAGACTTAACTTTTGCTAGTTAAATACGTTGGAACTTAATGATTTTGATTTTGAAGTTATGTTTCAATACCTGATGGTGATTGAAAATTTTACTCTTTTCATCTTGTATAAGCAGGTTCTTGAAAAGCATATAAATGAAAAGAAAATAAATTTAGTAAATTAAAACTACTTTTTATTTATTTTTAATTCTAAACTTTTAGTTGCTAAATACGTTGGAACTTGATGATTTTGAATTTGAAGTTATGTTTCAAAACCCGATGGTGATTGGAAATTTTATTGTTTTCATCTTGTATGAGCAGGTTTGTGAAAAGCAGATAAATGAAAAGAAAATAAATTTAATAAATTAAAACTGTTTTTATTTATTTTTAATTCTAAAGTTTTAGTCGTAGCAACAAGTCGCTAGTATAAGTATGAGGTAAGCTGCCACTAAAACTTGAACTTTTAGCTGTAACTGTAAGTCGCCACTAAATTTACCACTAAAACTGCTATAACTAATACTTTTAGTGTCAATTTTGTGCTTGCGGCTAAAAGCTTAATTTTTTTGTTGCAATAGTAAGTCGCACTTAAAAGTTAAATATTTAGCAACGACTTGTAGTCGCAGCTAAAAGTTAAATATTTAGCTGCGACTACAAGTTAAACATTTAGCCGCGACTACAAGTCGCCTCTAAAACTCTGCTTTTATGTGCTTATGATATTTTCTTTAGCGGCGACTTTATAATTTTAGTGGCAATTATTTTTTCAATTAGCGGCGGTAAATCTTGTCCCTAAATATTAGATTTTTAGTGACAGTTTTGGTGTCACGGCTAAAACTTGAACATTTACCTGCGACATTTGGGGATTGTAGCTAAAACAATTAGTGACAACACTATTATTAGCAACAGCTTAGCCGCGAGAAAAATATTGCCACTAAAACATTTAGTGGCGACTTTGAGAACTTTAGCCGCCAATTGGGTTTCATCCAACGAAGAGTGTTGAAAAAAGTATTATTGGTTAGCAGAGGAAATCTAATCCAAACCCGAATTTTACGTTTTGTTAAATTGGGTCATGCAATTTCGAGTTTAGACCAGCACAAACCCATGACATGGTCGCTGATTGTAACTGCCAAAACCTGTCCTGAGCATAGTTTATCGGTTTAAAATGGTAGCTTTGTTCATCTAATCAGTTTAATTACTTTGACATCACTGTTGAACCGACCTAAGATTGGGTTAGTGATCTAGATCCAGTTCAGTTCTTTGAACTCGATATTTAATTTTTAAAACATTGTTTCTTCCTAAAGAAACGCAACAATTAAGATAATGAAATGCATGTTGAGGCCAAACATCTTTTACTAATTTAATTAATACAATGTAGCTATCTATCAACACCTCAAAACTCAAAACAAAGGACATAAACTACTATTTTGATCACAGGAACCCCAATTACCACCATGAGATGAATAATGTGGTTCTTGTATCTAAATGACAAGTGTAAAGAAGTTACATTACTAATAACTAAGGGCTAGATAATATGAGAATCAGAAGTCAGAATTAGTAATTTAGTGTGGAGATCGCCCAAAGAATTATAAAGGTGCAATGTAAAATCATATCAAAGACGAGTGTTAGTCTTCTTTTAATTTTTTTTCTTTTTTTTGCTACAGAGTTCTTCGGAGACTAACCCTATGTTTGGGAAGGGGGTAAAATGAGGGGAAAATGGAGGGAAAGTGGAAATTGAGGGGGTTTGGGAAGGGGGGAGGGAAAGTGGGGGTAAAATTCGTGTGGGGCCCACCTTAAAATTTTCCCCTAAAAAATGGGGGGAAAGTATGAGGGAAAGAAGGGAATCTTTGTCATTTTACTAAATTTCCCTTTTCACTTTTTCACTTTTTCACAAAGTAAGGATAAATTGGTAATTTTCTCTCTACCTCACAAACAAACAAAACCCTACTTTTTCACTTTTCTTTCCCCTACTTTTTGACTATCCAAACAAGAGGAGGCAAAATTAATCTTCCCTCCCCTCCCCTCCCCTTCATTTTCCTTCCCCCTCAAATTTTCCCTCCCCTCCCATCCCGCCTTCCCAAACATAGGGTAAGGATTATATATATAGAAGATGCTCCTATGAGAGCATCTCTCACCTTACTATGAGAAATAAATAGGGGGCCCTTACATTTAAGTTGTTGGCATTGGATATGGATGTGAGGGCCCCTACCTTATCTCTCATAGTAAGGTAAGAGCATCTCCCTATATATATGTATGTATGTATTTATACTATATTATATAGATACATACATACATATACTTATGTATGTCACATATGTATATGTATGTATACATACATATACATACATGCGTATGCATACACGTACATATACATAAATACATATATATGTGTGTGTGTGATGTATGGATACATATATGTTTGTATATGTGTATGTATGTATGTATACGTATGTATATATGTATGTATGTGTGTGTGTGTGTGTGTGTGTATGTGTATGTGTGTGTATATTGCTGACATTGGACTACTAGTCTAGGTGTTGTACTATAACTTGAGGACCTAAGAATCAATCCCTATGAATGTCCGTGAAACTAAGGTGCAAGCACCACTCAACTAATTAGATTGAGTTGGCCAAGAGACGTCATTTCATTAAAAGGGGACACTTGGTTATTTATAGAGTACCCTAGTCTTACTTGATAAAAGCAAGGTTGGAAAACTCATGATTTGGACTTGCCTTGTTCAATTTTAAAAAAATTAGACTTGAATAGAGTCAATGCAAAGACTCGGGAGAGTCATGTGTTTTAAATAATTTTAAAAATATTTAAAGATAAATCCATTACTTATAAAAAAAATAAGAATATATTTATTTATATGCATTCATAAGAGGGAAATGATCAGGTGAGAACAGTTCTCACCAGATCTGTGAGAAGTCTGATCTGGACCGTTGGATCGTGAGGCAGATCCGACGGTCATCGTGATTGAGATATAGGGCTCCCCTTTTGGAAAAAGCCCTCCAAAATCGCATGTCCCCCGCTTCCTTCTTTTCATTGACGAGAAAAGAGGGAAAACCTTCCCAGGTTGGATGCCTCATCTTCCCCTTCTCGACAAAAAGGGGGAAAATGTAACAAGCACTCTGATCGCTCTTCCTATTCTCCACCGGTTGTATTCTTCACCTCAAATCTGCTCCATCTTCCTCCTCTCCTTCTTCTTTGACGGTCCTCTTCTTCCCCCTCAAATCTGCTCTGCCGTGATCCTGATCCTACGCACATCAGATCTGCTCAGATTTGCTCCGCCACGAGTTTTGGGTTCTCCTATTCTTGTTTGAGCTCTCTTTGGTCTATCTTACTTCTCCTATTCTCCTTCTCTCTCTGTTGTTACGTTTCTAGGACTTCTCTTTTGGGGTGTTAGTGTTAGCAATGAGTAAAGAAGCAGACATCAAGGTTGTGAAGATTCAGGTACCTCTCTTCTTTGCCTTCTTCCCAGCTCAAGATGTTGAATGGCTTTATTTCTCTTTATTTATTTTTCTTGTCTTAGTTACAAAACTACCCTCTATAGCAAGCTTTCTCCTTTTCTTTTCTTGGGTGCCTTTCACTCGCAGACATGTTTCTTAAAGGTTACATACACTATGGTGGATGCAAGCAGAAGGTGAAGAAACTACTTTAGAAGATTGAAGGTACTTTTTTTTTTCCTTCTTGCTGTCTATTCTCAATTGTCATGGGTTTTCTTCTTTTGAATTTTTTGGACTTAATTTTTTTTTAACAAAACATTCTCCAATGGAAATTTTTTGTTGGGTTTTTAGGGGTGTATTTTGTCAACATAGATGCAGAACAGGGGAAGGAGACAGTTTCAGGGAATGTAGATCCAATTACTCCCATAAAAAAAGCTTCAGACAAAAGGCACACATGCAGAGTTATGACCCTCAAAAGGTGGGAATTCTCAGCTCAACAAGCAATTCCAAGCCCTGCAAATTGACGACGGAGAAGGTCCCGAAAGTGGAAAACCTCAAAAGGGTGGAAAAGATCAAAAGGGTCAGGAACAACAGTATCTCCTGCTACAAAAGATTAAAGGGTTGAAATATGAAGCTGCCTCAATTCAAGGACCAGAAGCTGCCCACCAAGGCGTAGAAATCCGTCAAATGTCAAGTTCATATGACGACTATGATGATGATGACATGGATGATGATGGGTTTGATGATGAGTTGCGAGCTTTTACTTTTAGCTTTATGAGATATGTATCAATATATACATGTTGATAATTTAGTAACAATACATATGGCAGCAAGCGTAATTCAAGTGCTCCTTGAGTTTGAACTAGTGTAATGAGATTACAAAGCTCGTCTGTTTCGGATTGTGTGATTGAATGGAAATAGTGTTGATTGTTTTTTTGTGAAGTGTGGAGATTGTTATAGGTTTGGATGATGTTTGTTAAAGTGCTCTTTTGCTCTTGGGCTACTAACATCTCCGGAATCATACTACCCTGACCTAGAGTTTGTACCCTTGTACAAGTAGTCCATAGTTAAATGACCCAGCTCAGTGTTCTAATTGAATCCATGCTTGGAAATTGATCAAGATTGAGAGGATCCATCTGTACAACAGTTCGCCATTTTTCTGTTGAATGTGGATCCTTACCTCCATTCATCCTTCTGCCAGTTGACTAGATAGGTTTCTCTAACTCTTAATATTCTTGTGGCATAAACCATTCACCATTAGACCCACCACTTAAATAGTCTGGGTGATCAGATATGAGGACAATGCACAAAGTCCAGGCTCAAGTATACTGTGAGTCAACCCCACTCCTCATAAGGTTCAATGCCATGATGTGGACAGAGTGAATGAAATTAGATGCACTGGAAAATACACCGAAGATCATCATGCATAATATTCTTACCAAATAAATGAACAAAAGTTGCATTGCCACAATTTTGCCAGAGTCATCAATGCAATGGAAGCAAAATGAAGAGATGCTGAGAAGTCACCAAAAATACATAATTGAGACTTCAATAATTCCACCAACAATTAATCTTTTTCCACCAAACCCTTAACATTGAATAGAAGTCACCAAAAATACTTAATAGAGAAACACTAGTACCATGGTACCAAAAATACCAAAAAAACATCTACTGAATCATCCATTCTTTTTCTTGACTGGTCTGGGCAGCAGTGTAGCAGAATAATATACAAACTATTGAACTACAAAATCCCAACTACCAGTTGCAAAAACAACATTTTATTATCAATAATCAGAGCCACCTAGCCTAAACTACGAACATCCCAAAACAACCACGTCCAACATCAAAGAATAACATCTCAACCCCATGTCAACCACCATCAGGTGTAGCCACAAAACCCTCTGAAGCATCTCTTCATTTGAAACCTGCAAAACAGAGATTTAAAATGTTATTAATATAAGAGGTGAACTTATAACATTCATATGATAAATGTATGTCGATGAACCACTACCAGTTGCAAAAACACAGTAAATATATATGTGAAATAAGCATTCAGAACAGAGCATGTATAGTCCTTTGTAGGTCGAAGAGCACAGCCAATTGAAATTACGGTCACACTATACCTATCTGTTACCTGAATAGTTTTATGCTTACAGTCATCATAAGAGGATAAAACAAGGCATCAATCACTCTATCCTTTAAGCCCTGGAAATGTGTCATTCAGATGTATATGCTCTCATCTCACACAATCAGGAAGCCCCTTCCCCAATAATAGCTTCTCATTAATTATTGCTTGACATTAAGTTTATGTTTAATTTCAAACTACGCAGCAGTGGAGTTGAGTAACAACAAAGCAAGGAAGCAGAGCTTTGGGATTGACTAAATAGAGCTACTCAATGTTTGAAAAAAGATCGATTTCATTGAGTAAGAAAAGAAATTACCTATAAAACTTTGATTGGGATGGAGGCAGTAGATGGCCCTGATCCAAGAAACTCAGAGGCGAATGGCTGCTGCGAGAGGGTCATGACCTCTAAGGGATGGACGTCGCTGCTGGCCATATGTCATGAAACTAAGATGGGGATGGCTACTCCGAGGGGGTCCCGACCTGGAGCTGCGAGCAACTGAAGCTGCAGTTGGAGAGCCGGGTCTTCTCCATCCATTGGGGGCAAAATCCTAAGACATCGTGGAGGATCCGGGCTCACGGGGAGCAGATTTGAGGTGGAGAAGACGACCGTGGAAGACCGCCGGAGAAGAGGGGAAAGAGCGATGAGATAGCTGCGTTTCCTACCTTTTCGTCGAAGAAGAAAGGAGAAGAGGAAGATGGAGCGTCGTCGGACCTCCTATGTTTTCCCCCTTTCGTTGAAGAAGAAAGGAGAAGAGGAAGAATCAGCGTCGTTGGACCTACTGTGTTTCCCCCTTTTCGTCGAAGAAAAAAAATGGAGGAGAAAGATGGAGCGACGTTGGAATGAAAAGAAGGAAGCGGGAGACGTCTAATTTTGGAGGGCTTTTTCCTGAAGGGGAGCCCTATATCTCAATGACGAGGACCGTCAGATCCGACGGTCCAGATCAGACTTCTCACATATTTGGTGAGAACTGTTCTCACCAGATCATTTCCCTTCATAATAACCAGTTCATGTTAATAAATTTATTTATGCAATAAAATTACTAAAATAAGGAAAATAAAAGAAAGATATTGCATATTGTATACATATTAGTTCAAATGTAGAATGTAAAAGATGAAGATCAAGTATAAATTTCAAATTACATTCTTGTCATCATTTTTAAATTACGTACTCCAAAACTCATGTGTAATTACTTTTAAATAAATTTTAATTTTTTACAATTAGACATGCCTACCAAATGGTTCAGAATGCAAACAACTTATTAAAAAGAGATGACTCAGCTAAGTCTCCCCTATTTTTAAATTGGTCCTCCATCAAGAAGAGATTACACGGGAGAGTCAAGAGTCAACTAGGAGAGTTTTACAACCGTGGATAAAATGGGACTTGTTGGTAGACTTCTTCTTTATTATCTATTAACAATTCATTTCTGTATTTAGATTGGATGGTCATTCCAGCTTTTGGTAAATGACTAATCTAAAATTTTTCCAAAATCGATAAGAACGTTTTTTTTTAGTATAACCTAAATAGATAAGACTTGAAGACCATAACAATGTGGTTGATGTGATAAAAGTTCCAAATCACTACAAAAGTTGAGATAACATGATGCATGCCAACTCCCATGCTTCACACAATTTTCAAATCTAAATCATGGTTATTAGTATTAGTAATACAGTGTAGCTATGTTATTTAAGTTAAGAGACCCAACCTAGATTGACCCTGTAAGGCTATAGATCCTTTGGAACATGGGTTGGATTAGATATGTTGGGCGTGTCTTAGAATGCAATGTAGGGCCCACTTAGTTCTCATAATCACAAAGATTTTGGAATAGACCTAACTCATTTGCTTATGGTTGTTTAAGAACCTCAATTCTATCATTATGTGGAGAATTCATCAAAAGATGCCATGACTCATGTAAGATCAATTTCTGCATAGGTCAAAATCGATTGGCGAATGAGCCTTTCTCTTCTTCCCTGCGCAGACTCCTTAGATAGTCCCATGTTCCTAAAACAATAGGAAATTAATAGAGTAAAAGTTTGACTAGGAGATTCGATCGAATCCTCTCCGATGCTTAAGTCAGTGGTGATTTCTCCATAGAAAATCTTTTTTGATTTAGTAGCGCTGAATTTTCCATACATGTTCATCATCTTCTCCTGACTTTTGTTTCCTTCCTTCCCTAGAATTCAGGTGGTCATGGGCTCACGTTCTCCCTATCGTGTAGGAGGGAAAACGTTATTCTGGATCATGGGGGCGTTTCTTCTTTAATTACAATTTCCACTCTTGTTTTCCCTGCCATATGTCCCTTTCTCTTCTCCGCCAGGTGCCCCCTCTTCTTCTTATCCATTAGATGGGTCGGATTTACAGGTTATCCAGTTCAATTTGGTGGGCTGACCTGACCTGCCGGCCTGACCCAATCCTTCTTCAATTTTCCCCCCACAAATGCCCCCAAGCCTTCTTTCTTTGGTTACAATTCCCAAGAAGAAAGGAGGCTTGAAATAATAGTTGGGACACGTGGCAAACCCGGGTTCGTAATCACGTCATTCCAGCTGTCTCTTCACTTCCTTTCTCTTCATGCCGAACGCTTCTCCTTCATCTTTGTTACCCAATTTCGAATCGTTGTTTCTCCCTTTAAGAATCTCTCCGAAGGCTTTCATCTTTATTTCTTCACTCTCTCATCCTTCACTCCTCCATCCTTCCGATTGTAAGTTGCCTCTTTCCTTCTTTTGCTTTCTTTTCCTAAATGGGTAATCTAAAAGGACTTCTCAGCTCCCTAGAAGGGCTTGCAAAATTTAGGAAAAAATATAGCATCCCCTTAGATGTTTTCATTCGTGCTCCGCTCCCCGCGGAGTCCCTTGATGAAGGGTCCCTGGAGGCAATGTCCTTCCCTACCATCGCTATTGTGGAAGACGGAGTTCGTTTTTCGCTGAACCCCCTCCTTGTTCTCTTCCTCTCTTTTGCTAATCTTTTTCCCCTTCAATGCGCGCCTAATTTTTTCTGAATCGTTATGGGTGTTGCCGCCCTAAAAAGGCTGCTCGGAACGAGCCTTAGGGTGTTTGACATCTTATCTTGTTATTATCTCATGCCTCTTAACAACCAGAAGACTTTTTATTATATGAAATCCCGAGATCTGAACAGACTCCTTGTCCATTATCTTCCTAATTTGAACAAGTCTAGCAAAGGCGATTTCATCATTGTGAGTGGCAACTTAGAGGCTCCGACCACCTGGGACAGGATTAGATGAACAATTCCCCGAGTCCCGGGCTACCCAGGTCGCCCCCCCCGCCCCCCCACCCCCACACCTTTTTTTTTTCTCCCTTCCCTTTTGTATGTCCATAATTTTATCTGCTTTCCTTCTTTTTACAGATTCGACAGTTAATCAGATCCCTAGTCTCTCCTCCGAGCCGAGGACCTAAAGAGGGTGCTTGCTTATCGTGGGCCTCCCGAGCTAAAGGGTTAGGGTCGCGCTGCTCACATCCTCCTCTAGTACGAACGCTCCTACAACAGTTTCCTGGCTGTTCCAACCTGGCACGAGCCTTTGGAATCTGACCGTCGTTTATCTCGGAGGAAGGTTTCCGCCGTGAGAACTCCCAAGCTTTCAAATCGAAGCAACACATTTAGTGCCCAGTCTTCAGCCTCTCCACGTTCTTTTGAACCATCTCCCCTTGCCGAGCAGCCCGCTTCTGATTCAAAGTGTTATCCTAGGGTTAAGAGGTCATCTTGGCTTGCAGCCACCTCTAGTGTTTCTTCCTCTTCGTACTCTAAGGATCCTCCTGTCTTAAACATCTTTGATGGTTCTTCTTCTTCTTCGGGACCTGAAAAATTTTCACCCATCATGTCCAAGTGTAAGGCGAAGAACCTTCTTGACAACCTTGGCAACCTCCCAGTCCCTGGGGTAAGCAAGATTCCCATCTCCGACCCCTCCCCCATTCTCTGGAAATGGCCTTCTGCTGACTCCTCCTTACATTGTGACTCAAAGAAGGCTACGGATGAACTTCCAGCAAAGTCCTCTGGCGGCTTTGACCCACTATCCAAGTGGTTGGAAGACCCCTTGCCTCCCTTGCCTCCTCAGTACAGCCCCTCCTTGAGGCGAAAGGGTTCATCAGGCTCATCTCATGATGGGCTCTCTATCTTTAGTTCTTCAGCTCGGTAAATCCATCCTTATGCCATCCGACATGAACCTACACGGAGCTTTGTCCGATCATGATCTCATATCGTCTGGGGTCCAGCAATGTCTGCTAGTAAGCTCGCCTTACTCTTTCCTTTGGTTGGCCATTTATCTTTCAGTATCTCCTTATTTCCCCTATTTTTCTCTTTTTTTTTAGGGTCTCCAAAAGTGGTTCACAGCTTCGGATCGTTTGGAGAAGCACCAGAGGTGGATTGAAGGCCTAAAGACAGAGCTTGCAGTTTCCGTAGCTACTCGTCGTCTGGCGGAGTCCAACGATGCCTAATCTTCTAAGGCTGTAAAGGTCGCGGAGGCCAAGGCCGTTGCTGCCCTGAGTCGTTTGACCACGTGCAAAATGGAGCTCGAAGTTTTTCGGTCCAAGCTATTTGAAAAGGAGGCAAAAATGAAGAAAGCCATAGAGACGTCATAGGATGTAGCATTCGAGGAGGTGGAGGCGGTCCATTTGGAGCAGGTCGAGCAAATGAAGGTCTTGGTCTTCAAACGAGGGTACGATGTCGGCCTTACCGATGCTGGCATGTCGGAGGATTCCCCCCACTGGTCCAACTACGCTACTCAGCCGGTCAGTACCTCTCCATGACCTGCTGCTCTCGAGGTCCCTGCTTAGGGCTAAGCTGGAGAGGTCAGCTCTCCTTTGGTCAAGGACCAAGGCACTTCCTCTCTTGCCGAGCCGACTCCTCCTGCCCCCAGTGTCCTTTAGCTTTAAAAACTTGATTTCATTTTGTTGCTGTGCATGTGTTTGTTTTTTTGAACTAATTGCCCGAGCTGTGGGCTGGATGTATGTTTTTAACTCTTTTTTTTAATGGAATATGAGTTTCTTTTTATGAACATACTCGTTTATTATTGCCACTGCCTATTCTTTCGAGGCTCACTTTTTAGTCCAATGCTCGCATCGTCATGCCTAGACATTGGTTAAAAAGGAGTTCAGTGCAGCAGACCTAGTTTGGAATCTTCCTAGTTAGGATTTTTTTTCTCCTTCAGCACGAGGTAGTGTGTTTATTGCTACCCTTGATTTTCAGGCCTTAGCCCTATTATGGCGTACCTTGATAGGATATCCTTTTAGAATAACTTTGATAGAATGCACCCCATTCTTGGCACAAGAATAAATATAAGATCACTTTAGTAAATGAAAACCTAAATATAACAGTGAAAACTTCTTTAATACAATGGTTAGAAATAAAATTTCTTTAGATTTGCTATGTTACAAGGCCTCTATAGCGCCTTTCTTTTAAGTGTTTCCAAGTGATAAGCACTTGTCCCGCCGACGGCTGTGACCCTCTATGGCCCTTCCCAATTCGGACCAAGTTTGCCATGGTTGGGGTCTTTAGTGTTCGGAAGCACCTTCTTGGGAATTAGGTCTCCGACCTTGAACACCCTTTCTTGTACCTTCTTCTTGAAGCTTTGAGCTAGCCGTTGCTGATAGGCTGCTAATTTGATTAGTGCCCGTTCCCTCCGTTCTTCAATCATATCAAGATGCTCGGCTATCCTCTCTTTGTTTTTCTCGTGGCAGTAAGCTTCTATCCTTGTGGTCAGCAGTCCGATTTCAAGTGGGATCACAGCTTCCATCCCATAGACCAAAGAAAAGGGGGTTTCCCCTGTGGACCTCCGTGTGGTTGTCCTATAGGCCCATAGGACACTAGGAAGTTTGTTTACCCATCCCCCTCTCAGTCAGCCTTTTCTTCACACCATCCAGCAAGGTCTTGTTGGAGCTTTTAGCTTGGCCATTGCTTTGTGGGTAAATGGGGGTCGAGAAGTAATGTTTAATGCCGTACCGTTCGCATAAATTCTTGAAGACCTTTCCTTCAAACTGCTTCCCATTGTCCGCTACCAATGCCTGAGGTATTCCAAATCTTGTAATGATATTTTTCTACACAAATTTCTCGGCATCACTGTCTCTTATATGGACTAGAGGCTCCGCCTCTATCTATTTTGTAAAATAGTCAGTAGCTACTATAAGGAATCTATGATTTCCTGCTGATCTTGCCAAAGGTCCAACTATATCAATTTCCCATTTGTCAAACGGCCAATGACTCGCTGTTGAGTTCAACTGTTCGGTAGGCTGATGGATGTTCTTGCTGAAGCGTTGACATTTTTCACATCTCCGGACAAATTGCATAACATCCTTTTGCATATATGGCTACCACTAGCCCTGCGACATAGCTCTGTGGGCCAAACTTCGACCTCCAATGTGTCCCCCACAGCAACCCTCATGGATCTCCCACAACAAGCCTTCTATATTATTCGGGCTGACACACTAGAGGTATGGCCCCGAGTACGACCATTGGTAAAGTTTACCTTCTGATGATAGCCAAAACCTAGTTGCCTTTCTTCTGACCTTCAAATTTTCCTTGGGGTCGTCTGCGAGAGAACCATTCTTGAAGAACTCTATTATTGGATCCATCCAACTAAGAGTTTGACCCAACTGGTTGGTGCACATTACCGGCTGACCTACTATGCATGGCTCCGATTGGTAGTCAACGAGGACTTCTCTCCTTAGCTTGGATTTGACAGCTGTAGCCAGGCTGGCCAAGCTATCTGCATGTGAATTCTCTTCTCGAGCAATCTAAATTATCATAACGTCCCCAATTTCTCTGATCAGGCGTTGAGCTTCTGCGACATATGCGGCCATCCGTTCATCCCGAGCCGCGTATTCCCCAGTCAGCTGATTGGCTACTAACTGTGAATCGCAGTGGGCTTTCATCCATACTATCCCAAGGTCTTTGGCCATCCTCAGCCCGAACAACAACGCCTCATACTCTGCTTCATTATTTGATGCATTAAATCCCAGTGATACAGCTCTTTCGATTACTGCCCCTTCTGGCGTTATGAACACCATGCCTACACCTGAGCCTTTAGCATTAGATGCCCCGTCCACATACAGACGCCATTGCTCACCAGTTTCAAGGTCGTTCCCATCCGACTGCTCCTTAGTTTGCTCGGACATCTCTCTGAGTGAATTCAGCTATGAAGTATGCCACCACCTGTCTCTTAATTGCATTTCTTGGCTCTATTTTAATATTGCCCACTTCACTAACCTTCCAGAGAGGTTGGCTTTTTGTAAAACAGCTCGCAAAAGGTGCTCAGTGAGGGCCCTCACCGTATAAGCCTGGAAATAATGCCTGAGTTTTCGAGCTGCACATACCAATGCTAGTGCAAGTTTTTCTGGGGGCAAGTACCTTGTTTCTGCATCCATCATAGTCTTGTTTAAAAAATAGATCGGTAGATGTTGTTTTCTTTGCTCCCTCATTAAGGATGTGCTGACTGCATGTTGAGATACCGCCAAGTACAGTACTAGTTCTTCCCCGGTGCTCGGAATAGAAAGAACATTGGGGGGGGGGGGGGGGGGGGGGCGGGGCGCTTAGATACTACTTGATCCGTGCAAGCGCCTCATCACATTCCTCATCCCATACTTTCTTTGCCTTCTTTTTCAAGGCTTGAAACGTAGGTCGGCACTTGTCCAAACTTTTTGATAAAAAGCAATTAAGAGCAGCGAGCATACCTATTAGTCTATGTATTTCCTTCCTTGATCCAGGTCGCTGCACTCTTTGCACGGCCCGTACTTGGTCATGATTCGCTTCTATCCCTTTCTAAGTCACAATATACCCTAGAAGCTTTCTTGAGCTGACTCCAAATCTACACTTTGAGGCATTCAGCCTCAATTTGTACTTTCTCAGAATGCCAAACACCGTTTGTAAGTCCTCCTCATGAGTGACCCTCTCCTTGCTTTTTACCATTATGTCATCGACGTATGCCTCTACTGTCCTTCCAATCAGATCTTGGAATACCTTCGTTACCAACCTCTGGAATGTTGCCCCCGCATTCTTAAGTCCAAAGGGCATTATTTGATAGCAAAAAGTCCCCTTTGGTATTATGAATGTAGTTTTTTCCTGGTCGGCCTTCTCCATCGCAATCTGGTGATATCCTCAATATGCATCCAGAAAGCGCATCCGTTTGTGCCTTGCCATGGCATCCACAAGCGGATCATTCTTTAGGAGCGGGAAGCTATCTTTGGGATAGGCTTTGTTTAGGTCGGTGAAGTCCACACACACCCTCCACTTCTTATCCCTTTTTGGTATGACTACTGTGTTCGACAATCATTAGGATAATGCACCTCCCGTATAGCTCCTGCTACCACCAACTTGTCTACTTCCTCATTGACTGCTACTTGGCGCTCCGGTGCGAGCTTCCTTTGTTTCTGTACCACTGGCCTTGCCCGCCGAACCAAACTGCTCTGATCTTCTTTCGATATTGACGTCCCAATCATCCAGTAGCGCTCCGGGTTGTCTCCTTTGGCCGGAATCCTTTTCAACTTTTCTACAACCTCCTTTGTCAGGTCGGACTCCTTCAGCGTCGTCCAACCGACTCAATTGTAATTGCTATTTCCTTTCTGGCTCCCCTCCGAGTTCACTATCTCTTGCGCTCTGGCCTTCCCTTTAATTGCCGAAATCAAACAGCTTCTGGAAGCTATCTGATCTCATCTGATCTCCATAACTCCCTTGGGGGTTGGGAAGCGGATGCGCTGGTGATAGGTCAATGGCAGTGCCCTCATACGATGGATCAAGGTGCATCCCATGATTGCATTATAAGGGGATGGTGCATCCACCACCAAGAATTCCACATCAAAGCACACAGGCCCGGTGCCGACCTGGGCTGTTACAATGCCTTTCAGGTGCACGGCCTTCCCGATAAATCTGAATAGAGGAGCTGAGGTCGGTTTTAAGTCTGTCTACCTCAGGCCGAGCTTGTCGAACAGCTCCATATACATGATCTCTAAAGAACTCCCTGGGTCTATCAATATTCTCCTGACGTCATACTCCTACAGCCTTAGGGTTAACATCAATGCGTCATTATGAGGTTGAACTACATCCCGTAAGTCTTCGTCCGTGAATGAAATCTCCTCTTTCCGTTCTCCCATCTTATGGACAAAGCTTGGTTCAGTGGTCATATGATATACCTCCTTCAAGTGAGCAGCCATCTTTCTTTGGGTTATGATGGATTGCGTCGTTACCTCGGCTGGGTTGATTACCCCATGTACCACATCGATCACCCTTATCAGGCTTTTGCCCTTGTCCATACTTCTTTCACCTTTCCGACTTTGGTCGCCTGAGCTTTTCTTAGCGTGTTCATCCGCTATAAACTCCTTCAAATGACCTTCTTTCACTAGATCCTCCAGATGTTGCTTAAGCATCCTATAATTTTCCGTGAGATGGCCATTCTCCCAATGATAAGAACACCATAAGTTTGGGTTTTGACGTCCCGGGTTGCTCACCATCTTTGGAGGCCTTTTGAAGTACGACTAATCTTTGATTTGTGTTAGAATCTTATAAACCGGATCTCTAAAGATTGTCAACACACCTTCATAAGCCGACCTTGCGGGTTCGGTATTGCCCATCCTCCGATCTTCCCCAGTTTCTCTTCTTCTTTTCCTTTTGAACCCGTCCTCTACCGAGAGAGTCCATCTCTGCTCGGGCACATTCAAGTCTTCTTCTAGCTTTATGAATTCTTTAATTCGCTCCATTAGTTCTTCCTGTGTAGTAGGGGACCGTTTCATCAGAGACTACCGAAGCTGACTTTCCCATGGCAGGCCGAGCCTGAAGGTCGCCACCGCCACCTGTTCATTGCTGCCTTCCACCTCATTGTAAAGGCGCCAATAACGTGCACTATATTCCTTCAAGCTTTTGGTGCTCTGCTTCTTGAGGGACAGCAATGCTCCGATGTCTTTAGGCTACTTTGAGTTTGTTACAAAGCGCGTTACAAAGGACCCAACCAGCTCACGAAAGTTGCAAATTGATCTTGGCTTTAGGCGGGAAAACCACTTCAAAGCCAAGTCGCCTGGCTCGAGGGAAATACCTTACACATCAAAGGTTCATTTCCAACCCACAGCGCCATGGAATGTTGGAAGTGCTGAACATGATCGGCCGGATCCGAAGTTTCATTGTAGATCCTCAGCTTGGGAATGGAAAACCGTCAAGGTGGGTCCGCTTTCTCTATTTCTTCAGAGAATGGGGACTCAAATTTTTGAGCATTTTTCAGGTTCCTTGCTCTGGTCAGATCCTCCAGCGGGAGCTTCCGATCAGTTAGTGCTTTCTCTATGAGTGCTTGCACATCCTCTTCGGCGAGACCCCTGATCGGTGTTTTTCTTTCGTAGACTATATGGGACACCCTCTCCTTGGCTTGCCAAGCTTGAGTTTCCTCGTCTCCTTCCTTTCTTCGGGGCTAAGAGCTTGAAGTCCTGCTCCCTTCATCGCATGTCCTACTTTTTGTTCGACTCTACCAGGCCTTTGGCTCCTGCTGAAGGCTCCTTATCCTTTGCTCCGTTGTGCGCTCTCGTGGATCTGCCCTCCGAGCTTCACAAACTTCCTCTTGTTTTAAGGAATCTTGTGGTGCTTTTCACGTTGCCTTCAGCTCCAGCAGCAGGCAGTCATTTTTCTCTTGTTCCTGTTTTACTCCCTCTACCAGTTTTTGCAAAGCTCTTCTGCAAGCCTGTTCGAGCCGAGAGTGGGTTTCTTGTGGCAGAACACGTCTAGCGGCGCCACGGTCTAGTCGTTGGTGGGCGTTATCTTGCACAGAAGGTGACTTCGCCACATGGCTTAGGACTGTACGATGGATTTTCGATCGGACTTGCCCCTTTACCTCCGTATCGAGGGTTGTCCCATTACTCTTCGTACATGGGACGTACTTGAAATATGCCCCGTCAGAGTATGCAATCACGGGATTCTTGCCCGACCGTTCACGCTGGTCCTTGCGCGGAATTTCCTCCATTTAAGATGGGGTTTGTCCTGCTCGGAACGGTGAGTCTGGATTTATTTCATGGTTCGACATCTTCCCCAGCTAGCGAGGCTTCCAGTTGGTTTTGCTCTCTCTTTTCCCACAGATGGCACCAATTGTACGATCAATTTCTGCATAGGTCAAAATCGATTGGGTGAATGAGCCTTTCCCTACTTCCCTGCGCAGACTCCTTAGATAGTCCCCTGTTCCTGAAACAATAGGAAATTAATAGAGTAAAAGTTCGGCCGGGAGATCCGATCGAATCCTCTCCGATGCTTAAGTCAGTGGTGATTTCTCCAGAGAAAATCTTGTTTGATTGATTAGGGCTGAATTTTCCATACCTGTTCATCATCTTCTCCTGACTTTTATTTCCTCCCTTCCCTGGAATTCAAGTGGTCATGGGCTCACATTCTCCCTATCATGCAGGAGGGAAACACTACAACAGTTTGCACATTTAGCGACGAAATTTTTCGTCGCCAAAGGCCAAAAAAACGTCCGTGAAAACCTTTACCGACGAAAATATTTTCGTCGACCAGACATCGGTAAAAAGACGTGGCCAAAAGATTTTCCCGACGTAATAATATTCTGTCGGCAAAAATTTAATTTTTGCCGACGATTATATACTTTTATCGACGTTTTTTTCGTCGCAAAGATTAAAGGAAAATAAATAAAAAATAAAAATAATTTTACCGACATTTTTCTTTTCGTCGGTAAAAGTAAAAAAGAAAATAAATAAAATTAAAAACACCGACGTTTTTATTTAGTCGGTAAAAGTAAAAAAGAAAATAAAAAAAATTAAAAAGACTTTCACCGACGTTTTTATTTCGTCGGTAAAAGTAAAAAGAAAATTAAAAAATTAAAAAGACTTTCACCAACGTTTATTTTTCGTCGGTAAAATAAAAAAAGAAAATTAAAAGATTAAAAAGACTTTGACCGACGTTTTTTTTCCGTCGGTAAAAGGAAAAAAGAAAATTAAAAAATTAAAAAGACTTTCACCGACGAAAAAAAACGTCGGTGAAAGTAAATTTTTTTTAAAGATTTTATTTGTTTTTTCAATAAAAACTCCTTGTAAATCTGTTTATACACCTGTAACTTGTTCGTGTACCTATATTCAATATTAAAAATGCATGCAAACAAATGTTGCTAAATAAACAAACAACCATCGCCATTTTTCATCAAATCATTGATCTCATTAATCAAATATTACATTAATCAATAATGATACAATCCCATAAAAATGTCCAATATACATATACAAATAAACTAAAAAGAGTAAAACACCCGCAAAGTATGCAACCGATCCCAAAACGTCTATCAATCTGCAATGACAAAAACAACATTAGAATATTTTCAATAAATTAAATTACAAATGAAAGATATACATGTATATATATAAAAATTATAAATTAGAACATTTTTGCTTCTAAATTATAAATTGGTAGAGGAGGACAACCAAAAAAATAAAAATTGCCAGCAATATAAGCTTCTGAGTAAAGATTTCAAACTGACATCTAATTCGGTCATTGAGTTGATCTAAATCAACAAAAAGATAGAAAAAGAAAAGGCTGCTCTTTATGGTTGATGGAAAATCATTTGCTTAAAAGAAAGCAAGATAAGTAATGACTACCACATGCATCATTATAGTTTGACAGAGTTACATCTACTCTCATATTTGCTAACATATTTGCTTCAAGAATTGCCTCACGTGAATGTTTGGGAGCTTCAAAGAACCAGTCAAAACAGAGCTCTCCCTGACTCCTTGTTCACTGTCACATACCCAGAGTAATGTCCAAAGCTCACATTGAAAGAGCCCTGCCCTAGAAGGCCATGCACTCTGTCCTTGACTCGTTGCTCAGTTGGGTAGCTTTGAATCTTAAAAACAAGAACCAGGAATGCAACAATACTTGGGAGAAAGAAAGAACTTATCTCCATTTCCTGAATTCCTGATTCTCAATTGATTTGAGATGGTGGGTTCCAGAAGAAACTAACAGTTTAGAAACAACATGAACAAGACAACTAATCAGATCTCCAGTACCAATTAAGAAAAAAAACGCTGAATAAGATAAAATAATATATTTCCAGAAGAATTTTGTGCCAGCTAGATTGTATGAATATGGAAAAGAAACAAAAATTAAGGTTAATAGAATTTTTTGGGACATTCTGAATTGTAATGCCAATTAAGAGAGTGGAAAACATGCAGTAATTGGAAAAAAATAGTAAATTTTAGCGGAATAATAAGCATCAAATGCAAGGTTCTACCTTATATTCCTACAATTGACACAATAAAGCCCCTCGTTGTCAGCATGGCAAATATCACCATTATTAAGGACTCTGGAGTAAAATTCCTTCACAATAAAGAAACAAAATTATTGGCTTCCAGTAAGTAGAGCGTACAGGGGTGCTGGACGTAGTTAAATACCAAATTGGAGTGCATATCACCAAGATGAGAATGAGGCCTTCGATGCGATAGATCAGGACTTGTAAGAATATCCTTCAGTGTGCTGCTCTATTCTGCTAAAAAAGAGTCCTGATCGCCACAAGAGAAACGGAAGCAAGTCTAGCAAGCATCTGAAACAACTCCTGAAGAATCAAATCAACAAAATCAGAGTCTCAAAAAGGGTTGAAGAGAATTACAAAATCAACAGACATTTGGAAGATGCCATACCATGTATGTTGGTTGCCATACGGTCATCAGACTGTGTAAAGCTAGGAGATGATTTGAATGATGAATCACCCCGTGCTTGCAAAGTTCATCCAGCATCTCAGAAGAACAACTAGAAGATGCCACTATCCTTTTCAAGGTTAGAGCAACAGTCTCTACAAGCTGCAATTCATTGACAGAGATATATGCAAGAATTGACATGATCCTAACAGGACAAAATTAACGAAAGGGAAGACCCCCTCCCTCTATTTTTGACAAATATCCTTCCCATGTGACCCCTTCAATTTGTATATCTTCTTCTCATGCTCTTGTTCACATGCCTTCCCTTTTCTTTGACTCCCTTTTGCCCTTTTTCCCTTTTTATATTGATATGATTTGTTTTTATTTTTTTTAAATTTCGTTTCAAGGCTCCTGGTCCTCTGCACCTATATATAAGGTCAGGAGCATTTGGAAGAGATGAGGAGAGAACAGAAGAAGTTGTTTCAAGTAACTGTGTTTTTCAACCATGATTAGATGATTCAAGTATCATTTTCCTTCACATTAGTTAACCAATGACTCTTGTGGGGACCCATCTATGCTCTTCCTCTAACAGGCTAATACCCACTATCCATTATGAATTGTATGCATTGACTATAGGGTTTTACACCTAGAAAAAAATTTCCTCTTCAATAAGCTACACACATAGGTGTTACCCACTATAGTCTATTACTGACAATAAGTGCATATCAAAACATCATCATTCAGTTATTTTATCATAATCAAGTAGAATTGTTAAACAAAATCGCGAAAAAGATGATTATGTTAGTGATGCTTAGATTCTCTCTAGTCTTCAATTATCTCCCCTTTCTCCTTTCTTTTACCCTTTATTTTGAAATATGCAGGTGGGAAGAAGGTTGAAAATCACATCAGAATACCACAAGTAGTAGCAGAGAACTTGTTTGCACGGCAGAACAAAATGTGTGAGCTGGGACTTGGGAGGGACTCCATAACTTCAAAGTTTCTGGTGATCAAACTGCAATGACCTTCCAACATACTGGCATAAAAAAATGACAAAAAAATAAATACACATATCAAAGGCCAACAATTCCCAATGAGGGGATCAATGTGTCAGCAGTTTGACAACCATTTCAGAAGTCTGTAACTCCCCATATCCCCCTATTAAACATTCATCCATCCCACATCCCTATTAAACCTCAGCGATCCTGCAAGTACCTATCAGTTTTTAGCCAGCCAGTATGGAGTCCAATGCCCAATCATTTAACCTGTCCTCTATCTTTAAACCAAATCTGGTTTCCATAAAAATAAAAAGAAGCAGCAGCACAAAGTGTTTTCGCCTTGGAAAAATGAAACCCAAGGAAAATATTCACACGGAAACCATTTGATGATCCAGACAAGACAAACATGCGCTAAGCGCATCCTTGCCATACATTTTATGCTCCAGACTAACATAACCAACAAGGAACACTGACCCATTTCAACAAATGGGTCATTCATTCAGTCAGGTTACATCCCAAATCTCACCTCCAACAATCTACTTCAGATTTCACCCAGCAATACCCACTACTGATCTCACACCAAACCCTAACCATTGAACCGAAATCAAATAAGCCTGAAATTGACGACAAACAAAATACCCCACATGGCAGAGCTGCAGAAATCACATCATCTGCTAGTATATTTCAACCCCATAAGTTAAAAACTAAGAAGTGGGTAACTGAAATCATGACAGAAAATGAGATGTTTTCTATGAATGGGCATCAACAGGCCCCTAAAACAAGACATTTACATATGTATCTATGAAAGGAATTGAAGAAGAAGGAGATGGGGGATTTACATTTAAGAGAAGCAGAGTACTGCCTTGTGGAGGGTGGATTGCTGCAAACGAGCCATCTCTGAGCGCGAGAGGGAGAGACGATGGTGGAGGGTGGATTGCTGCAAACGAGCGCTGCCTTGTGGTAGAATCTGCGCCTGAGACGAGAGGGATGAGAGAGAGAGACCGCAGAGACCTCGAGCGAGAGAGGGTAGAGAGATCGAGCGAGAGAGATAGAGAGAGGAGAGAGATCGAGTGAGAGAGAGCAGAGAGATCGAGTGAGAATGAGCGAGAGAGACAGAGAGAAGAGAGAGATCGAGCGAGAGAGAGCAGAGAGCCAGAAATAGCGGAGAGAGCGAGAGAGCAGATTGAGCGAGAGAGGGCGTGAGATGGGTTGAGAGGAGCACATAGAGCGAGGGAGGGCTTGAGAAAAGAGTGGGGGAGGTTAAAAATCAACTTTTACCAACGTTTTAAAAACGTTGCCAAAAATTATATTTCGTCGGCCAAAATTATTTTATTTTTATTATTTTAAAAAAATCAAAAAGTACACATTTTACCGACGAAATTAAAAACGTCAGTAATAATATACATTGGCCAACGTTTTGTCTTAAAACGTCTGTAAAAGTGAATTTTGCCGACCTTTTCAAAATGTCACCGAAATTATTTTATTTTTATTATTTTAAAAAAAGCAAAAAGTGCAATTTTTACCGGCGAAATTAAAAACGTCGGTAATAATATATATTGGCTGACGTTTTTTCTAAAAGCGTCGGTAAAATTAATTGAAACGTCGGCAAAATTATTTTATTTTTATTATTTTAAAAAAAGTGAAAAAGTGTACATTTTACCGATGAAATAAACAAACGTTGGTAATAATATATCTTGGCTGACGTTTTGAGAAAAATGTCGGTAAAAGTCTCGCTTTCCGCGCTGTTTTAATTGAAATGTTGGTAAAAATTATGACTTTTAGCGACGAAATTATTTACGTCGGTAAAGACTCTCTTTACCGACGAATTTATAAAAGCGTCGGCAAAAAACGTCGCTAAAAGTGCAACTTGTTGTAGTGAAAACGTTATTCTGGATCATGGGGGCGTTTCTTCTTTAATTACAATCTTCATTCTCGTTTTCCTTACCATATGTGTTGGAAGTGGGTGGGCCTCTAGGATAGGTTTCAAAATTTTTTGACCAACTTGATATAGTGATCATCTATCCAAAAGGCAACAAGACCCAATTTAGGATCCATGTCCTCAATCTCAGCCATCATGATCAGCAAATAAACCTATCAAGAAGATAGAAACAGCACCTAACAAGCAACCATAAAATTCTACAACATACAAGGAAGTAGATTATACCTTTGGAGCTTGGTTGTGCTTTAATGGAGAAGTTGTTACTTTCTTTGATGAAGAAACTCTTTCACGTATCAAATAAGAATCTCCAAGACCTTTTGATCTTTCACGCTATGACCCGTATCGGATTCTCTTTTCTCAAGAAGATGGGTGGGATCTCCAAGAGAAAGCTCTTAAGGAAACTAGAAGAGAACTAGAAGAGGGAAGAGAGGAGGAGCATGTGCAACTCTTGCACAAAAAGCCTTGGGTGTAAATCCATAGGTGGGGATATGCATGGGGCGTCCACCTCTTGTTCCTTATATATTTATAGCCACCAAGCCACCTCCTCTTTCTAATTGAAATAGAAGTCTTACTTCTCTGACAATTAGTAACTTTTTTCTTACCAATTTAAATAGAAGTCTCACTTCCATTATAATTAGTAACTTTCTCATTTTCTAATTAAAATAGAAATCTCACTTCCATTAATAATTAGTAACTTACTATTACCACTATTAGAAGTCTCACTTCAAATAAAAATAGTAACTTTCTATTTCCTTTTAGAGTTCTACTAGAATTAGTATCTTTCTAATAACCTGGGCTAGCGTGGGGATTACTAGAGATTCCTTAGAAAGCTGGCTCCAACTAGAATACCGCAACCCCACATCTCATGTGAAATCCGGGACCACAATTAATTGCAAATAACTCCACTATATAAATGCAATTAAACTCCAGTCTTAGGAATAAATTACATGAAGACCCAAAACCTCCCTATCACCACAAGTAGGCCCCTCCATTAATATCCATCGATCAATTGGATAAACTGTCCCACCAATTTAGATCCATATCTTATTGTCCTTGAGATCCAATCAATCACAGTGATCATTAGTACCATCCAATTAACTCTTAATTGAGATGGATGTACACTTACCAATGATAAATCCATTAATTGGCACAATGGGATAATAGGGATAGATTTCATCTTGACCATTAAATATTTCCATAGTCCTACTACCACGTACCTAAGACACCGAGATGTTGACCTACAGTTGGCCTCACTCATTGGTGACTCAAAGCAAATGAATAGATAGAAACTTGAGTTCATCAATGTCTCAGGATTGCGAGCCTATTGCAAGGAAATTATGAGAGCAGACTTTAAAGTAAAGACAGTGTTCATAAGGTGCTTCTCATGGTCCTTCAATACATCTAATGTTCCGGTACTATAATTCAAAATCTTACATTCTGATGATCGAGACAAATCACACTGTCTCATAGTAGTCAAAGTACTGCAACCTTGTTAGATGAGATGTCCAGTCTCATCATTGGTTGTGAAGATATTCAAGTATAAGATTTGCTATACATGTCTCCCGTATGTGGATCTCATCCATACACATGTTTTGCATCTAGTATAATAAGTAAAAAAACACCATTCATCTTATGAAAGGAAAGCATGAATATATTGATAAATAAAGAAATTAATCAATTTATTACATCAATCTTAATGGATTAAAACCATAAAACTAACAATATGTTCCTTCCTCTTTTTCGCCAGGTGTCCCCTCTTCTTCTTCTCCATCGGATGGGTCGGATTTACAGGTTATTCAGTTCGGTTTGGTGGGTTGACCTGACCTGCCAGCCTGGCCCAATCATTCTTTAAAATTTCCCCCCACAACTCATTATGAAAAAATATCTTATTATTTAAATTAAAAACAATTAACTTATGATAAAAAGGAATCCCATGACTTCATTGCAGGTTACAATTTTAAGCCAACTGTGGAGAAAGTTGGGTGTGCGACTTAGAATGCCTTGTAGGACTTCTTGAGTTCTCCTACTTCAGAAGAGTTTGACAATTCATTTCCTTGGTGATTGTTTGGGAATCCCAATTCTATCATTGATGTGGAGAATCCTTTTGTAAGATCAGATCAAACAATCAGATGCTAAAACCTCTATTTAAGGGTACTGTAACCCCAAATTAAACATATCAACATCGAAAAAGAGATACCTTGATCATTATGATCTAAATTGCAATACTTCCACCAATTTACATCCATGGTCAAGCCATCCAAGATAGCAGCACCGAAAAGCACAAACCATTTACAACCTTAAGCAATCAAATTCTATAAGAAACTAAAGATCCCCCTTATGTGAGCAATTAAGTATCAAACTCCATCTGTACAAATTAAAAATATGAAAACAGGCTTACAATATAAATTTAAGAGTTCTCATCTATTTCATTTTTAATACAAACTTATTTGAGAAAAAGAAAAATATTTATTCACTCTGATCAATGTCTTGCCTTTGCTGCCTCATTTGCTCATGGAATTTATTGATAAACCCTTGTACTTGCCGATTCAACTCGTCCCGACCCGGTGATGGTTGCCTTGGAAGCGGCTTCTTGGGCCTTGGGGAATTCAGAAATGGTGAGAAAGATGATCTCTGGATGCTGATCAAATCTGACCGTGGGTGGTCACTTGTATCACACTCATTGGAATTCTCCATGATTCTCTTCCATACACTTTCCAATGTCACGTTGCTTGTGGGCATCGTCATTTCCAATGCCTTTCTTTCTGTAGGGACACCATCGAGAAGTTTGCAAAAAAGTCATGTTGTCTTGTAAATTATAAGAACAAATTATAAGCCACGTTTTTTTTTTCTTTTTACAAATTTCTTAATAATCATGATAGATCAACGGTTTAAATTTGGTGTGATATTAGTTCTTATACTCATACAGCTATCCAATGGTTTGGATGGTGGTTTAGTGGTCTCACAGTTAAGGAAAAAAGAAAAAAAGACCTGGACTGTTCCAGTCTTTCCGGTTCTAATTGTGGGATATCATACATCATTGGGATATCACAGCTTGTGATATTCTAAAATCGAGCAGTTCTGCGGTGAATATATATTTTCCGTCTATTCTGGGGTTATTGTCAGCTTTAACACCTTTCGTATAGTAATTCTCCCTTATTTTGAATACAAGGGTTGTAAAGGAAATTCTTCTGAGTATCCCTCCTTCCGAGGACATGTTCAAACGAATCCAAGTATGCCTGATAATAACTGAAATAACTAAGTGTAGAATACTAATAGTTTAATCAGACCTATCTACCTAGTTTCTCTAAGGTCTTTGTAGAACTATAATAACTTAGAAGCAACCTAATTTTGGAATGAATAAAATAGCTGGAAACATCTCAAACTATAGAATTTGAAATTCTTTGAGAAATAAAATATACTAAAAAATATGCCAGTATAGGAAAATTTTAGGTGCATCGCTTTTAATTCAGGAGTAGTATCTAGTTTCGTGCTCCATGAGAACCCATGTACGACTCTCTGGTTTGAAAATTCCGGAAATGTTTCCTACACTTATGAAAATAAGGGGGGCTTGACATATTAATTCCCCTTAAACGCTTCTTCCCCAAATTTCATGACTAAAAACCTATTAATGTCACGGTTTGTTTTTACTTTTCTGCCCTGAATTACACGATATCATGGGATCCAAGCCCAACTAAGAAGACTATCTAGGCTTAAACGGGCTATTCAACTTTTAACATTTGGATTCCACGATATCATGGGCTTTTAAACTCCCCTGATATCATGGGATCCACGGCGGAAAAGTAGAAAAAAAAAGTGTACCAGAGTTAAACGACTTTACTGATATTATTAAATTTTCAGTCGTGAAATTGGGGATGCAGGATTTTGGGGAGGTTGATATGTCAAATCCCAAAAAAATAAAAAAAATTAAAATAAGATAAATAAATAAAAAACTATTTGCACTTGGCCTGATCGATTTGATAACTGTTTGACTTATCTTCATCATTAGATTGATTGAATCTAATGGGTCTTAAATAAGAGTTTGGGACGGCCCACCCATTGAAACTAAGGTGTTTTTTTTTTTTTCTCTTTTGGGCCTAGTGCGGATCACGCCAACGTGTACGCTAAACTCACACCCGATCAATATTTCAGACGGCGCACGACAGACACTTCCAATCTTATCCTACGCTTAACGGATTTAAAAGCCGAACGTAATAAAGTAATTTAAGTTACCATGGTAGCTGGCTTTCATGCTCCTTCGGTTACCGACCCGAACGGCACACACTGGTCTCTCCGTCGGGTCTCTTAGCTCCCGAACCCAATCCGATTTGTAATTCGCAAAATGCTTCTCCTCGCTCTCTCCATAAGCTGTTGCGTCCAAACTATTCGGATCCACTCGGATTTCAGTCGGATCCTGGGACGACATGGATGGATCCGCCACCGTCATCTCAAAAGAACCAGTCTCCTCCTCCTCCTCCTCCTCCTCTGCATGAGGTGGGCCATGAGCATCCGCATCCAATACCCCCGGATCCTGTCGGATCTCGCTCGGATCCTGTGCCTTGTGGTGGAATCCAGAAGACGCAGCGATGGCGATGATGATGGCGTTGATGATGAGAAAAGGATAGAAAGTCTTTAACAGGGAGAGCAGAGAAGTACTCCATACCTGAGCGACCACTGAAGTAGCGAGCTCCAGACTTCCACGTATTGTTAGCTTCAGTAGAAGAGCAGTGAATAAGAAGAGTATGGTGTAGATCACAAGTGTCATGAATGAGAGAATTTGATGAGAACCGTTTGCCATTTTCTTTGAGAGGAAGGAAGACAAAGGGAGTGTGTGGCGGTTTGAGCCGTTTGTTTGGCAGTTGGGTACAAGGTGGTGGGAGATTTAAACAGAGGAAGATGCTTGGGTATCTTGGCCAGTCAGACTAGTGAGACTGACTTAGCACATTAGGATAGTCATGCCAGCCAACATGTGGGGTTACTGAATGTTGGTTCCCATCAAGCTCAAGTGGGGCAAATCGACAGTGACTCGTTTGTATACATGATGTCCGTTCTCTGGGTTCTGTTCACTGATGTGGGAAGTTACACTTGTGGCCTTAATTTAATTAGTTCAGAGAGAGTTATCAATTTTAAGTGTCCATTATCTATGCAAAGATGAAAGAATGTACGGTGAAATGTAATTATATTTCTGTTTAGAATTGGATTGGGTTATAAACTTATAATGATTTTTGGATGATGATAGGACTTGGGCCATTGGATTTGTATAAGTTTTTTTATTTATTTATAATAGAGGGTGTCCTAGTCCTTTGGGGCGGACTATTCCCTACTAGCCTGGGTAAATCCCACGTGGCCCCAATATGGATTTGTATAAGTTGCTTGATTATGATATGTCTGTAGGAGATCTTAATGGTAGGTTTGTCATTTGTGCCTCCAAGAAGTTTCGTAGTAAGAAATCCAGAGACTATAATCTGAGCCTTCCGAAAGCGAAGTGTTAGTGGAAACCTTGCCACATGACTTATTGACTTGTGTTTAAATGACGACAGATCATTTGGCTTTTTCCAAACTGCAGTGGGCCCAGTGCGGATTAAGTCCGATGGAATGGGCCGATTGCAGGGAAGCTGGGCTTGGATGATTTGAAACGTGGGTCCTAGCTTGTGCTGACAAGCCCAGACCATTTAATAAATATGGCCTAACTTTACTATTGATTAAAAGCCTTTACATCTAGCCCGGCTTCACATATTTGTGGGGAAATTCTTTTATTTTAGATTAGTATAATTTATTTGGAAACGAAAAAAACTTGTACATCCATCATCATCATCATCACTACTATTGTTGTTGGTGGAGTATTTAAGATTTTTTTGGAACTACTTCTCTTTCTTTTTATAATTTTGATGTATTGATATAATGTCTAATTGCGATCTATCATTGCATTCCGAAAATCATGATCATGATGAGATTAGTTTTATGTGTTTTGCTGTTGGGATCTCATATATAATTTATTGAAGTATTGTAAGTTTAAGGAACATGGAGAAGAAGAACAACAAAGTCTTTGAATGAAGTAAGATACGACTAGAATGTAAAGATCATAAGAACCCGATTCTAAATGGGTTCAGAGCAAAAGGCATATAAGTAATTATAGTGGTTTTTTTTTTTTTTTTTCAAATTTGTTAAAGCTTGAGGGTGGAAGAGCAAGATCAAAGTTGAGATCCTGTAGAGGCTAGCAAACAATCAAACCCTAATTTGTTTGAAAGTGATTACCCATTGAAGATGCTAATAGATTAAAACCTTCAAAATAAGACGGTTCCGTCACCTTTCAATCGATATCCTCACCCCTTTATATTTCTTGAATGAAATCCCTAGGAAAGCAAATACAATGTTAATAATAACAAAAGAAAGGATTCATACTGAATTTCAAATAATTCTAAATAATATTATAAGGACAAATAGTGAATGAATGATCGATCTCTCATCATATAGAAAATGCTTATCCACTCATAACTCTTTAAATCTGGTAAGATAGAGCTCACTATTAATTCCTGGAGATTCATGATTGTTTAAATAATCCTAAGATAGCAAGATTGAAACCCCTATAGCTATATATGATGCCCATATATGAACATAGGTAAGGATACAGACACAAGTATCAAGAATACAACTCTACACTTTTAAAAATTTAGAACACGAATACGGATACGGATGTCCTACTTTTTCCTTTAGATCGTAGTCGAATTAATAAATTATCTTTGTTTATATTCCTTTCTAACATATTCAATGTTATGAAGTAAGAAAAATTAAAAAACTAAATGAAATAATGGACTTGCTACGTAGGATTTGCTAAACTTATATCTTATAAGTATCGGTGCAGTAGTTGATACCAATATAAGTACTATATCTATCCGATATGGATACATTAGATTTGTACAAGTATCCGGGTATCATTGCTTTAGAGCCTTTTATTTACATGGAATTGAATATGTTAGAATTTTGTGTTGGCTAAATTCATGGGTTGGACAAAACTCTAGGGGTCTATTGAGTTGTATTTCGTATTTAAAAAAGGACCCTGAAGATAGAAGGGTAAAGACTCAGAAGGAGAAAGCTGAGAGAAAAATCGCTGAAATTCGGGATCAATAGATTGTGGTCTGCTCGAGCGATCAGTGCCTTCGCTTTAGCGAACCCCAGACAGAATGTGTTTCGGTCGACCCACTTTTGCGATCGCACGAGCGATGGTCTGAAATTCAAAGACAGTAGCTTGTCCGCCCGAGCGGACTCCCTAGTCGCTCGAGCGAACCTGGGCGAATTTTTAGAAACTTCCCTGTTTCCTCTCCTTATTTGTCTCAAAGTTGTGTTGTTGATTCCTAATCATATTATAACACATGAGGCACGAATCCAAGGCTATATAAAGGACACAAGGGCCATTCTAATCACAGACCTCACCTCTCAAGTTCTGATTTGGAGATTTGATTGAGATAATTCTTCTCTAGAGTTTTATAAAGGAGTGGTACTGCCAAGTTCTCTAGAGCAGGTATCTTATGCATCATTTGTAGAATATTATCTTTTTGTGATAAAATCTGAGGAGTTAAGTGCTGGATTGAGTCTGTTGCAATCAGCGGTGTGAAGTCGTTGAAGCGTGAAGCGACACAAGGTAACTTCAGTCCTTAGGTAGGAGATATTTGAGGAAGAAATCTGAGCGCCTTAATATTTTCTTGACAATCTTGTTTTCTGGAATTTCCTCACATAGAATGAAAACAGAATTGACAATATCATTCAGCTTGGCATAAAATTGATCAAAGGTCTCATCTTCTTCCATCACGATGGTTTCAAATCCTTTAGTCAGCCTTTGCAATTTAGATTGCTTCACCGTGTCTGTAACCTCATACACTGTCTGCAAGACTTCCTATGCTTCTTTTGTAGTTTTACAAGTGGAAATCCGACGGAACTCATCAATAGATATCCATTGTATATTCCATTCATCGCCTTATTATTACAATTGGAGTCATGCTTCTCATCCTTAGTCCATTGGGCTTTAGGTTTAGGAGCAGTTTATCCATTAGCCACAATTGTTGGTTTGGAGTAGCCCCCCTCAACAATATCCCAAACATCATCATCAATGGACTTAAGGAACCCAATCATCATTTGCTTCCAATATGCATAATTAGACCTATCTAGCAAAGCGGGCTTGGAAGTTGATGTCCCTTCTCGATTGAGTACCATTTTAGGAATATCTTTGGATCAAACACAACAACTTAGTGTAACCCGCTTTGATACAAATTGAAATATTAGGATTCGCAAGATCTCTAGATTGGTCAACTCAATAAATCAGCCTAAAAGTGTGCAAAAAACAATAAATATGCAGCGAAAATAAAATCACAAGCATACACCACAAGGACACCAGAATTTTATGTGGAAAACCCTAACCGTGTGAAAAATCACGGATCCAAACTGGATCTAATCAAGCACTATGAATCTCGCAATTACAAGAAACTCAGATTTCTTCCTCAGATATCCCCTATCTAAGGATTGAAGTTATCTTGTGTCACTTCACGCTTCAACCACTTCACACCGCTGATTACAACAGACTCAATCCAGCGCTTAACTCCTCAAATCTTCTCACAAGAAGATAATCTTCTACAAATGATGCTGAAGAGATATGCTCTAGAGAACTTGGCAGCACTACTCCTTAATAAAACTCAAGAGAATAATTCTCTCAATCAAATCTCCAAATCAGAACTTGAGAGGTAAGGTCTGTGATTAGAACAGCCCTTGTGTCCTTTATATCGCCTTGGATTCGTGCCTCATGTGTTATAATATGATTAAGAATCAGCAACACAACTTTGAGACAAATAAGGAGAGGAAACAGGGAAGTTTCTAAAAATTTGCCCAGGTTCGCTCGAGTGACCAGGGAGTCCGCTCGGGCGGACAAGCTACTGTCTTTGAGTTTCAGACCATCGCTCGTGCGATTACAAAGGTGGGTCGAGCGAAACACATTCTGTCTAGAGTTCGCTCGAACGAAGGCACTGGTCGCTTGAGCGGACCACAATCTATTGATCTGGAATTTCAACGATTTTTCTCCCAGCTTTCTCCTTCCGAGTCTTTAGCCTTCTGTCTTCAGAATCATTTTCTAAATACGAAATACTACTCAATGGACCCCTAGAGTTTTGTCCAACCCATGAATTTAGCCAACACAAAATTCTAACAAATTACATGGGAATTCATGATGGCATGAGCTTCAACAATAGATTTTTAAAGAGGGAAGGGGTGAACGTTACATGGTAGAGATTTAGAAGGGACCTTTAAGTTTCCTAAGATTGAAATTACTAGGGCATCGGCTAGGTATTCATTTTTCATTAAAGGGTAGAATATTCAATTCAGGTGCGGACCTAGGAAATATTCCTTGAGGAAAACTGCATAAAAACAAAAATCTTAGGGGCCCATATGTAAGAAACTGCATGAAGCTATGTGTGGGGAAAAATAGAAAATCACTACAATAACTTGCACTTTTAGCGACGTTTTTTGGCGACGCTTTTATAAATTCATCGGTAAAGAGTATTATTTACCGACGTATATAATTTCGTCGTTCAAAATCAGCCTTTCACCGACGTTTTATAAAAAATGTCGCTGAAAGCCTGACTTTTACCGACATTTTATATAAAATGTCGGTAAAAGGTGAATTTTTAGCGATGTTTTATCTAAAACGTCGGCAAAGTTCAAATTTGGAATTAACTTCATTTTTTTTTTTTTTAGTTTTCTTTTTTCTTTTGCCGACGAAACAAAACGTCGGTAAAAGTATTTTATTTTTTATTTATTTCTCTTTTTTCTTTTGCCGACGAAAATAAATGTCAGTAAAACTCTTTTTATTTTTTTATTTTACTGACGAAAAACAAATGTCAGTAAAACTCTTTTATTTTTTATTTATTTTTCTTTTTTCTTTTGCCGACGAAAGTAAACGTCGGTAAATAATTCGTTATTTTTATTTAATTTTCCTTTTGATTTTGCCGACGAAAAAAAACGACGGTGATAGTTATATTAAATTTTTAGATGAGTAAAATAAATTTACCGACGTTTTTACAACGTCGGTAAAAGTAAAATAATCATCGGTAAAAATTTTATTTTTGCCAACGGAAAAAAAATTCGTCGGTAAATGGTTTTCTCCAAAAGTTTTTACCGATGTCTGGCCGACAAAAATATTTGCGTCAGTAAAGGTTTTTACCAACGTTTTGTTGACTTTCAACGACGAAAAATTTCGTAACTAATTGTGTAAACTGTTGTAGTGAATCTTCAAATGCTAAGTGGCGTTTTAACCCACACACACCAACCCCACCCCCAATTAGATATTCACTTTTGTTTCTTCGACCTTGAATTTTAAAAATGATGTTCACTTAAAAGCTTTATAGGAACATTCGTATACCTTATTGCATTTTTATGACTAATCATGTTCTTTGATTTGATTGTTTTATTAACCCAGGGACCGCTTTTCCTCATTTTCATGCCTATAACAATGACTATGGAATCAGACATATGAAATCGCCAAACTTAACTTGCTATGGGTCTAGTGGTCACTACACCAAAAACGGGAATTTGAAACGGTTTGGGAACGGTTTAACGGATTAGGAACGGACGGATTATGAACGGTAATCCGTTTCAATTTCCTGTTTTCCATTCCTAATCCGTTAATCCATTCCAAAAATAGAAAATTGGAACGGTTTGGGAACAGTTTAACAGATTAGGAACGGGCGAATTAGGAACGGAAATCCGTTCAAATTTCCCGTTTTTTGTGTAGTGGGTTTCCACCTTTAATTGACTTATACTCATCGTTTCTTGTGATTGTTTTTGCTTCCAATCACGTTTCTTAGTATTGCTAGTTTGCTATCCACATTAACAAAGAGATTGTTTTATGTAGAAAGACACTAGAATGCCAAATTAAGTCAGACATCTTAAATTAGTTGACTGAATCAAGATCCATTGAAACA
Organism: Persea americana; assembly: GCA_029852735.1. NCBI lineage: Eukaryota > Viridiplantae > Streptophyta > Magnoliopsida > Laurales > Lauraceae > Persea > Persea americana. The sequence continues at coordinate 52,610,327 of CM056814.1, read as the reverse complement.
CTTGCATGATCTGATCACACATGAAGGGCTCACATGGACCCACACACCGACACAAGCTCCACTTTCTTTCTTCACTTTTTCTAGTCAAACTTTCCCCACCTTTGGTCCCTTTCTTTCACATGCAGTATCCTGACTATAGTAGCGGAGATGGTCCCATCTAGGAATAAGGAAAGATGGAGGTTAAATAAATCAAAAGAATCTTGACTATAGTTTCAATTGCAGCTATTTGTAATAACGGTCAAGTATGTTATCTTTTATCTTAACAGTCTTCGGTCTTCATTGTCCTTTCCATGAGACTAAATTTATGAGAAAAAAAATCTATGGTGAAACATGGAGAAATCTGGTTCGTTAATCGAGTAAGAGTGTATCTTGTGTTTTTTTTTTTTGGATTTTTACCAATAAATTATAAGACACCCATTTATCTCTAATTATAAAGAACTCATATACCGCACCACCCAAACGAAAATCCTGAGTCCACTATTGAAGGGACAATGCATGATGAATCGAGTTGCTTTGCCCTCCATAGGTTCATCCCGCACTTTCCCTCTCTCGTTGGATTAGATCAAAGATCTAAAAAAGTATAATAAGGCTAGTTCAATTCAATTTGGTCATCAACCATCATTAGCTTAATTAAACATAGTTAATTAGCAATAATTCTAATCAATTAGAGTTAATCTTGATTAATTCGGGACAGGGTGTAACAGAAGAAGATCCAAATTCAGACTCCACTAGTTTACTTCCCGCTCATCCCAACTTTTACTGAAAGTAGAAAGATTGCATCAGGTTGATATCTAGTGTAAAACGTTTTTCACATCGACGATAAGATCGAACCTTGATTTTTTGTTCGAAAGCATAATTCATGTAGCTATCTATAACATAATTAATATAAGGCTGCTTTGACAATGAGCTAGGACCCAAATTCATTAACAAATCCATTATTGAATTGACTATGGATTCAAATCAAATGTTAGCGAATAGATGTTTTCTAATGTTTCAACAATGACAAGTTCTTCTCCACTATAACAATTATTCCCTATCAAAGATGTCTTACATATTACATGCTATATATATATATAAACTTACTTACGTTTTTATTCTATTAAGTCATATACTTAGAATATTGGTAAAAAAAGAAGTCATATAATTAGGATTTCGAATTTGTAACTTAGGTCTGATCCCCACGAAGCCCATCCAAAAGCCTAAATCTTATATTACTGAGACTTGGATTTGAGTAGATTTTGAATCCATTGAGGTCATTTATATAGAAGAATTTTCTCCCATAAGTGGACTGCATATACGCCCTATATCTATGGGGCCCACTTGGCCCATCTTTGACCAGTGCAACTCTCTTTACACTCTTATCTCCCATGATCTTGCTCTATGTCCAATTTTATTGTCATTTAATCTTTAGTCACCGTTGGATTGAATCTCAAAGGAATCTATGGCTAGAAGACTATCGAACTCAATGGTTGGGAAAATTTGTTAGGGCTGGTTTTTTGTACAACCACTTACCGGAAAGAGACCATTTCCATACCCCAATTATATGAACTCATCCAAGTAGGCCCCATAAGTTGGGCCGCATTACCAAAGTATGCAATCTCGTCTTAGGTGAAAACCTCCCCCTCATACCTCTAATTTCATTTTTTTTTAATTGGTAGCAAAAGATTTCATTTCTACAATAGATGATTGATCTGATCTCATGTTCTAGATCAGAAAGGGTCATCAAGTTACTACTCAGAGCTCTCTATGGAGGTTGTTGATATTTGAATGTTCACAACAGCACCCACAAACGAAAGTATGGAATTTTGAAAAGTTGAGCCGATATTTCATTATCACGCCCACTCTAGTGGGAACCCTTGGCATTATGAAGAATCAAGAAAAAGTCTATTACAATGATCTAGTCTACAGCTTGTGTCAAGAAATTATTGAGAGGCGACATGAACAGAAAGGAGAAAATGGGGCCATTGAAACTAACTTAAAGAGAATCTAGGATGTGTTTTCTACGTACGTACATTGCAAATTTAAAGGTTGGTGGGATCTTTTCCTCTTGCATTTAATTTAGTGGTCCCACTTTGAAGACAAAAATGACTTGAAATTTCATATAACACTTGATGAGTTCATAAAAATTACACTTTTATAACATTATTTCATAAGTTTTTAAAGATAAAAGAACTCAAAACACTATTATTAGCATAAAAATCAAAATTTTCCTCCCCATCATGCTTTCCTCGTATTTTTTACATTATAGATGGCCCATTTGTATGCATTTATATGAGTTCTAATGACTTCCATACAAAATATGTTCGAAAATACTCTCAATTGTTTTAATTTCTCTTTGTATGTGTTAATTAAAGATTAAAGCTGAGATTATATAGTTAAAGTGAGTAAGGATAAGTTTGGAAGGCAATTGGATGAAAAAATGACAAAGTTAGGCTAATGATAAAAAGAATAATAAAAGACTTAGGTTGGTGTTTTGATCATAACATTTTTACTCTGATATCCGATTGAGGAGATTTTAGAAGCATTAGAAATCTTGTTCAAAATTTTACAAATCATATTTCATAATACTTTTCCCAATTCGGATGTTTAAGGGGTCAAAATCGCACATAAATCTGAAAACTGTTTTCTAACATAGGAATCGCATTCATATGTTCATAATGCCATTCTTGTGCCACATCGGAAAGAAACCAAAATAGAGCGACTCATATATTTCTATATAAGAAAAGAAGCTTTAACTAGGCATTAAATACACAAGCAAGGAGAGCCTCCGCCATTCAAAAAATATATACCCCCTTTGTCTTAAATATGCCAGATGGGCCTCTAAGTATAAATAGGCTCAGGCCTCACTTGTTTAATGATTGGGCTAGAAATATAGTCCTAAATACAGTCCATGAGCCTGAAAAACAATGCCAAAAATCTAAGCTCAATGTGGGCTGGCCAGGCACACGAGTACCCAAGGGTCAGTCAAAAACTTGCCAGTCGTCTCTTTGCATAATCTGAATTGGTTCGGCTTCAACTATACGTGGGTCTTTCACTGCTAACAAGGGTGTGAGGAATATATAAAAATCCATGGTCAAATGAGCTCCCCTAATTACTAAAGAGATAAGGGGGTGAAAGGACGTTAAGTAAGGAGCGGAAGATATAAAGCATAGATGTAGATTGGAACTTATGTTCTACGATTTGAATTACTAGGGTAATGATTGACTTTCATTTTCCATCATCCTTTATTCAACAATTTTCATTAAAGAGGAGGTTAATATTCACCTTTAATTCTTCTTCTTTAACCATTTATAAAATAGAATAAAAATAATTCAATTACATTAATATACAAATCAGCCTTAATGTTTGACATTTTCTCATTGCAACTTAACTACGACGATGTACACATCAAATCCGATTCATAATTTCCGTGTGAGACATAAGAGTTATTGTCAATGCTGAAAATTCAAGCAACTCTCACCACTCGGTGCTCACGTGCTCGTATCTAATTGATGCTTGGTAGGCATGGAATCCATTTAACCATAGATTCCAAAGTCACATCGAAGAATGACAAAACATTCTAGGCATGTTTGGAAAATAAAGAGGAATCTTCTATTTAGATAAACCTCTCCATCTCCATAGAATCAACACATCCTCATATAGGATTCCCATCGAGAATTCTATGTTCGGTATTGAGAGAGGATTCCTATCATTTGTAAGATGTATGATCTAATGGTTGTAAGCTTTTTGAAAATTTCTCAAAATCCATAAGAAATCAAGACCGTAACTTTCTCCTCAAAGATGTTCTTGGCCATTTAGAGAATTTGAACGGTTTGGATCGTGCAAAGGGGGCCCACAAGAATAAAAAATTACTTTTTTAGAATTTGGACTTTTCTGAAAATATCTCAAGATATAAGATGGATCAACGGCTGAAATTTGATCTACTAGTTGTGCTTGACCTTCCGGAAATAATTCACAGTTCAGATCATGGTTTTGGGGCCCACAAGAAACAAAAAAAAAATGGAAAACAATGAACTATTTTTTCATCCCATTTTTATACACTATATGTGAAATAAACGACCACTGGTTTCTGGCCTATTTCTCATGATCTATGATGAATCAACGGCTGAAATTTGATGTAGTAGTTGTGCTTGACCTTCCGAAAATAATTCACGGTTCAGATCATGGTTTTGGGGCCCACATGAACCAAAAAAGGGGAAATAACGGATTGCTTTTTTCATCTCGTTTTTATACTCAGTATGTGAAATAAACGGCCACCGGTTTTTGGCCTATTTCTCATGATCAATGATGAATCAATGGCTAATATATTGTCATATAGCCGTTTTGGAGGGTTTCAACATGATTAGCGGTTTGGATCTTGATTGTGGGACTCAAAATGTAGGTTTTCAAAGCAAAATCCTCTAACCTTATTCATCCCCGTTTTTCACTCTAGCATGCACTGTAGCTCCGCCTTTCTTTGCAATTAAGGATTTCCAGCGTCCAAAGCGGGTAGGTCTGATGTGAGAAAAAATCAGAAGCACGCATTTGCAGTGTCTTTCCTCTCAAAATCTACTATGGACCAAACATCAAAAAGCCACGCATTCTCAGAAAAGGTCTGAGGATTCCCCAGCGCGGACGGTTGCCAAACATGCCCTCTATATTAGGTGTTTTTCTTTCATACTTTACACGTGTTGGACTTTAATTATCATGTTAGTTATGGAAAATGTATACAACTGTTCATTCATAGGCTGTTATCATATCATAAGATATGTATGGGCTGAACATATAGGAATTGTAAGATTTTTGGTTTTTTTTTTTGTTCACAGAAGGTTAAAATTGAAGGAAAACGTGAATTTTTAAAAATAATCATCAAATGATATCACCTCTAATAAAAATGAATTAAGAAGATGTAGAAAAAGAAAACCCACCAACACCAGTGTAATTCAAATCCTAGAAATATCAATATGTCACACCCCAGAACCAAATACTGCAAAATCCGTAATTTAGACTGCGATGTTGAATACAGTCTGCAAAATCCGTAATTTAGCCTCTTCGTCCAGGAGAAGTTGTCAAATTTTGCTCCATTAAAAATTTGCCTTATCTTAAAATTGAACAGATATAGAACATATAAATTTATTATATTCTTAATCTTATGGCGGGATAAATTTCTATTAAAGTGAAATCTTGCAACATCTAATATGAAAAAGGATGTTTATTGTGAGTTCAAGATTTTAATAGATGAACATCACTTTTTAGTTCCGCATGAAGAGTGAGTGAAATACTAGGGAGCATTTTTATGACGAAAAGGATCCATGTATTGATAAAATCTATTTTGACTTTTCATGCTCATATCCTAGAGTAGTCCTTGCTCATCAAAATCAAATAACCTCCTAGGCCAATGGCCAACGGTCCGTAGGCTTGGCTCGGCTAACGCGAGAAACCTTGGGTGATTAAAAAATTTTGATGAACTTATTTCTACAGTAAAATAATAAAGTAAGCTGACATTTCTTTTAATAGAGAAAATTTCAATTTCATAAGTTCGTGCACGTGGCTGCACAAAGAAAAACTGCATAAAAGAAAAAGAAAATAAAGAACAAAAAAAAAAGGAACATGAGGCGTTGCCCTCCATGCGCTGGGTAGGGTTAGAGGTGTAAATATGGGCGGGTGGCCCAAGCCCAGCACGGGCCTGGCATGGAAAAACCTTGCCTGGGATGTTGAATTGGTCAACGGGCTGGCTCAACAGTCCCCACCTAGGCCGTGCTTGGCCAACGCCCCAAGCCGAGGGGCGGCACAGCCCGGCACGAGGCACGGCACTGCCCGACCCGGGCCCAATGGTTTGATTTCAAAGTATAATCTATTTTTAGGATATATCATAGGTTTTTAAAGTTGTAACTTCTTATTTTCTTATTTATCATAAGGTTTGAATTTCATTATATATTGATCCAAGTTCAAACTTGTAAGTTTCTTGAACTTTTGTAACTTAAATTTCAAGGAAATATAATCTATTTGATGTATTTTTTTCAAAACATCGTTAGTGTTATTCTACTTATTTATTTCTCTTAATTTGTTGATTTTAATGAAATTGGTCAAAGAGACTGTAACACCCTGTCCCGAGTTAATTAACGCCTTCCACCTATGCTAGAGGACAACGAAAAGACACTTGATAAAGTGTATATAAATGAATGGAATGCTCTCTTCAGGGGGGACTCACATGAATTGCATGCTTCCTTCGGAGAAGAATTATATGAATTGAATTGAATGAAATTGAATTGAATTGAATTGATTTGAATATTATTGTTATCTATTGGAATCAAATTGCTAACATGCGATTATCATAGAATTGTGTATACATTGTTGAACCGTCGTGTTCACAGTGTTATTGATGACATTACAGGCCCAGTTGGCCGTTCCAGTGGTTCCGAGACCACGCCGCCAGCGGAGGAGACCAATCCGGTTCCCCCAGGAGGATTGAACGAATGGATATAAATCGGAGGTGACCGGTTTAGAAAATTGTGGAAACATTTTGAATAGATTCATTTTGTTGTCAACAGGGATCACATGCATTGTATTTGAATATGCATGGGTGATCTAACTAGGAAATGAGATGTATAAGTAAACTTTACTTTTTGTAAAGAATTTGTACATATTAAAGTTGAATGTCAATGTATATATATATTTCCGCAAAATTGTACATTTGACAGGTATATGTAAGATCCCTTGTGAATCTCGTATTGGCTTCGGCGATGCGAGGTTTACGGGAGTAAGTATGGCATCGCGACTCGGGGTTTGGCCGTGGTAACCCTAATCTCGGGCCCGGGTCGTGACATACTTATTGTATGGTATCAGAGCTAAGTTAACGAAGTTAAATGACTTAGCCATTTATAGGAACGAAGTGAGGAACGTTGCGTTTCGTGCCAAATCCAATCTTGGATTTGTGATTTAAATGCTTTCACTTTATGTGATATATGTGATGGAAGTGATGGAAGTGTTGAGATCGATGTATCTTACCTTCCGTATTGTTTACAGCATGGCTGCGTCTGGATCGAATCCAGGAAATGATGACTTTGTAGAAGTTGTCACACCGTCTCCTGTCTCCGATGTGGACACAAGGATGACTGCCATCCTAGAGCAATTGGTGAGAAGTAATGAACAAATGGCCAAGAGTCATGAAGCGCAGATGGGTATGCAAGCCTAGATCACTTCTTTATTGCAAGTGCAGAGCCAATTACAGGCTCAGATGCAAGCAGCACCAGTAGTACCACCAGTTCAACCACCTACGCAGGTTGGAACACAAGTGGTAATTCAATCCAAGGAGAAAGACCCTAATGTCCTGTATGAACAATTCAGGAAAAGAGGAGCTACTGAGTTCCGGGGTACTGAAGACGTGTTGAAAGCTGATGAGTGGCTAGAACACATTGAGGATGTGTTTGGTACAGTCACGTGCACGCAGAAACAGAAAGTTGCTCTCATTTCCTCCATGCTACGGGAAGTAGCAAAGACATGGTGGAAGAGTGTGAGTGAGGCCATCATGAAATTGCCAGAAGCAGTAATCTGGGAGACGTTCAAACAACAATTTCAAAGGAAGTTCGTTCCAGAACATGTGAGGCAGAAGAAAGAAGCAGAATTTTTGCAATTGAAGCAAGGTCAAATGACTGTATCTGTATATGTCCATACCTTTCTGCAATTGTCTAAGTATGCTACTGATTTAGTAGATACGGAAGACAAGAAGGTGAAGAGGTTTCTCAATGGCCTAAATGCCACATATAAAAAGATGGTATTGGCAAATAAGCCTACTACCTTCGATGATGCCGTTGATAGAGCCTACACAACAGAAGAGGTCCACAGAGAGGAATTGGCTGAGAATGAGAGTACCAAGAAGAGTAGTGGTGAAAAATCTACAGGCTCCTGGTTTAAAAAGGGAGGACGATTCAAGGACAAAAATAAGAAGCAGAAATTTGCTGCCAGGACTGAGAATAGGCCAGTTTGTGAGACATGTGGAAAGGCTCACAAGACTGAGTTGTGTTGGAGGACTACTGGAGCATGCCTTGTTTGTGTTTCTTTGGAACACAGAATGGCACAATGTCCAAAGGCAAGGAGAGATGACAGAGCTCCTAATCAGCAGACTGCTCAAGGACAAGCAGCACTCCCTGCTCCTCCACAGCGATTAGCTTTGCCAGCACCTCCTAGGCAACAGCAACAACAAGGTCAGCAGCGTCAATGGCAGAGGCAACAGCCTGGACAGCAACAGCAGAGGCCACAGATAGCTGGAAGGGCTTATGCTCTTAACCGAGAGCAAGCTGATGTTGCAACCAATGTGGTTGAAGGTACAATTCTTATAGGTGATAAACCTGCGGTTGTATTATTTGATCCCGGTTCCACGCATTCATTTGTAGTACCTGTATTTGTGTGTAATATGCGAGACCGGATAATGCAATTGCCATATGACTTTACAGTATCTACTCCTTTAGGGAGAAGGGTAGTATGTGAATTGTATGTTCCCCAATGTGATGTGAAAATCGGGGAAGTAGCAATGCCAGCTGATCTGGTTATACTAGCCATGAATGATTTTGATGTAATCTTTGGCATGGATTGGCTTGCGAAGTACAGAGCTTGTTTAGACTGTTTCCGCAAAATCATCACCTTTAGGGTTGATGAGGCCAATGCCAGTGTACTTTTTGAAGGCACTCTAAAGAGATTTGATACGAGGCTTATTTCAGCACTTAAGGCTGAACGAATGATGCATAGTGGTTGTGAAGGCTACATTGCATTTATTTCTGAACAGAAGCCTGAGCAGAAATTAGAAAACATCCCAGTAGTCTGTGAATTTCCAGACGTATTTCCCGATGAAGTGCCAGGTCTACCTCCAGCAAGGGAAGTGGACTTCACTATTGAACTTGTGCCCGGTACTGCACCGATATCCAAGGCACCATATCGAATGGCACCATCAGAGTTGTATGAATTGAAGAAACAGATACAGGAATTGCTAGACAAAGGTTTTATCAGACCTAGTGTCTCACCATGGGGAGCACCTGTACTGTTTGTGAAGAAGAAAGATGGCACCTTTCGAATGTGTATTGATTATAGGCAGATCAATCAAGTGACCATTAAAAAATAAATATCCACTGCCTAGAATCGATGAGTTGTTTGATCAACTCCAAGGTGCAGCTTACTTTTCCAAGATTGATCTTCGATCTGGATATCACCGGATACGAGTTAAGGATCAAGATGTACAGAAGACTGCATTCAGGACTCGTTATGGACACTATGAATTTTTAGTGATGCCTTTTGGTCTAACCAATGCACCTGCAGTTTTTATGGCTTTAATGAACAGAGTGTTTGCTTCATACCTAGACCAGTTTGTTGTGATCTTTATTGATGACATCCTGGTATACTCAAGGTCAGAGAGAGAGCATTCACATCATCTGAAAATAGCCTTGCAGACACTGAGAGAGAATCAGCTGTATGCAAAGTTCTCGAAGTGCGACTTTTGGTTGCAGCAGGTTGCATTTTTGGGTCACGTCATTACCAGAGATGGATTAGCTGTTGATTCGGCTAAGGTTGACGCGGTTAGCAATTGGCAGAGTCCGAAGAATGTGCCAGAGGTTCGGAGTTTCTTAGGGTTGGCGGGCTACTATAGAAGGTTCGTAAAGGACTTCTCCAAGATAGCAGCTCCGTTGACGAAACTGACTCGGAAGGACGTTCCTTTTCAATGGAATGATGTATGCGAGTGCAGTTTCCAAACTCTGAAGCAGAAGTTGATATCTGCCCCAATCTTGGCTTTACCTGAAGGAAGAGGAGGGTTTGAGATTTACTCAGATGCCTAAGGCGTTGGATTGGGATGTGTGTTGATGCAACGAGGTAGGGTAATTGCCTACGGTTCGCGTCAATTAAAAGAGCATGAGAAGAACTATGCTACACATGATTTAGAGCTCGCGGCTGTTGTATTCGCATTGAAGCAATGGAGACATTATCTGTATGGAGAGACTTTTGAGGTCCATTGCGATCACAGAAGTCTCCAATACTTGTTCACTCAGAAAGATATCAATCTGAGGCAACGCCGTTGGTTAGAGCTAATCAAGGATTATGATTTTCCATTCACATATGTACCTGGAAAGGGTAATGTGGTAGCTGATGCTTTGAGTCGCAAATCAGCTGACTTGGCATCATTGGTGGGTGAATGGATTATGATTGAAGAATTCAGGGATTGGGATGTATCCATTGAAGTCATGGACAATCATGTCATGATTGCAGCGATGTCAGTGTTCGAACCGCTACTCATTCAGCAAATTAAAGATAGGCAGTTCGACGACCCGGAATTAGTAAAAATTCGGGATAACATTGCAGCAAGGCCAGATTTCGTGTTGGTAACAGGAGTTCTCTATTTCAGAGACAGATTATGTGTACCAGCACAGGACGATTTGAAGCAAGCAGTCATGTTTGAAGCTCATCACACCAGATATTCTGTGCATCCAGGAAGTACGAAGATGTATAGAAATCTTAAGGGCAGATTCTGGTGGAATAACATGAAACGGGAGATAGCCAGTTATGTATCTTCCTGCTTGACTTGCCAGCGTGTGAAATTTGAGCACAAGAAGCCACCAGGCTTGCTTCATCCATTGTATATCCCTAAATGGAAGTGGGAACATCTCACGATGGACTTTGTTTCCGGATTACCAAGGACGCGGAGACAACATGATGCCATTTGGGTTATTGTGGATCGTCTTACGAAGTCCGCGCACTTTCTTCCATTTCGAAAGGACATGGGATTCAGCGAAATGTCCAAATTGTTTGTCAAGGAGATTGTTAGACTGCATGGAGTACCTGTCTCGATCATTTCTGATCGAGATAGTCGCTTTGTCTCCACATTTTGGCAAACTTATCAGAATGCCATGGGTACGAGACTGCGGTTTAGTACTGCATATCATCCACAGACAGATGGGCAGTCAGAGAGAACAATCCAAACTCTTGAAGATTTGCTTCGGGCTAGTGTTGCAGATTTTGGGAGTGATTGGGATGATCACCTAGCTTTGTGCGAATTTGCGTACAACAATAGCTATCACTCCAGCATTGAAATGGCACCCTTTGAAGCATTATATGGTAGAAGATGTAGGACTCCAGTTAGCTGGGAAGATGTTGGAACTCGAAGTTTCCACGGTCCTACGATCATTGCTGAAACAGCAGATAAAGTACAGAAAGTGCAAGAACGGTTGAAAATTGCTAGATCAAGGCAGAAAAGCTATGCTAACAACCGTCGGCGTGATCTGGAATTCGCCGTTGGTGATTTAGTCTTTTTGAAGACTTCTCCAATGAAGGGCACTGTCAGATTTGGACAAAAAGGTAAGCTTTCTCCGAGATTTATCGGACCCTTTAAGATCCAAAGTAGAATTGGGAATGTAGCTTATCGTCTAGATCTTCCAGCAGAACTCTCTGGTATCCATAATGTCTTTCATGTGTCAATGCTTCGGAAGTATGTGTCAGATCCTTCACATGTGATTCGTCATGAAGAGATCCAAGTGTTGCCAGACACTGCATACGTTGAGAAGCCAATTCAGATAATTGATACCAAGGAGGTGGTTCTGCGTACCAAGACTATCAAATGGGTCAAAGTGCTTTGGGCACATCATGGACTAAACGAAGCTACCTGGGAGCTTGAAGAGCAAATGGCTCGAAAGTATCCAGAGTTATTCGTTCAGGTAATTTTCATTTTTAAATTGCTTAATTGATTTTTATTGCATTCGGAGGACCGAATGGTTCTAAAAGTTTAGGGGAATGTAACACCCTGTCCCGAGTTAATTAAGATTAACTCTAAGTAATCGGGATTAATGCTAATTCAACATGTTTTATGGACTTAATGTTGATTAATTGCTAAATTGATAAGAATTTGGCTCAAGTGGTCAAATTGAACTTAATGAAAAGAATAGTGAAAGTTCTGAATGGACTTGAAATGGTTTTAGGCTAAACCATGCAATGTAAGGACTTTTTCGTAAATACGAAATTACACGTATTTTGTCGAATACGGAAACTCTTGATACTCACACGTATATCTCGAGGAGTACGTTAACTTTTATAAATGTGACGATTCCATTCGACGTGAATTGGGTCAAATGACCATTCATGTGACTTGAATTGTAATTAGAGAAATGAAGAGGGGGTTAAATGAATTTTGGGCTTATAAGATGAGGATGAACTCATTTGAGTTCATTCCTTCATCCCAGCCGGTTTCTCTTCTTCTCTTTCTTTCCCTTCTTCTTCTTTCTTCCACGTTTTCTTCCTTAAGTGGTGTGATTGAGAGAATTGTCAAGGGCTTGTGAAGAGGGCTCCATCTTCACCATCCTATTCTCCATCTTCTTTCTTATTTTGTTTGGAGTTTAAACTTGAGAAGAGCTCAAGCTTTCCATCAAGAAGCTACAAGTAAGTGTTCAGCACTTCTATGGTTTCATTATTGAGTTATGGCTCAAAGAATTCACAAGAATTCTGTTTTGTGGATTGATTTTGGGTTTTAGGTTCAAAAGAAGGTTTGGCTTGAGGAATTCCACTTGGATTCAAGCTAGCAAGGGAGATTCTTGTTAATTAATCTCCAAATAAGGCAAGTATACTCAATTACATTGATTTCAATTGTTAAGTGAATTGTTAGAACTCAAGAAGTTCACTTACAGGAAATTCGGTTCAGAATTTTCTGAACTTCTGGGCGCAATTCGGTCAGCCGCTAGGCTGACCGACACCTAACCGAGAGCTGACCGAAATAGATCGGCTAGCCGAAATTGTGAGTTCGGCTAGCCGCGGGTTGACCGCAAGGTGACCGAAAATCTTGTCAGGGTTTTTCCATCAGAAGTTGAGCTTCTGGAAAAAGAACCGTAAGCTAACCGAAAAAATTCGGCTAACCGAAATTTGAATTTCGGCCAGCCGAGTGGGTGACCGCGTAGGTGACCGAATTTGGACACATTGTCCTGTAGAAATTGAAATTTTGGAAGCTGACCGTATGTGGTTCGGTCAGCCGAAACCCCTAATGCGGCTAACCGCTAGGTAACCGCCGAGGTGACCAAAATTGAGGGAATATCAGAATTGGTTTCTGGTAGTTTCCTAAACCTTCATGGGTGTTAGCTAAACTTATGTGAATGTACATTTCACTAAAAAGTGATGTCATCCACAATAACACCTACATTGCATAATGAACGTTTCACCCGAATGTTGTTTTAGGAAATTTACTTGTTCTGGACTTGAGTTGGCTTGTCCTCTCTCGTCTATTACTGTTATGCTCCTTGTTGAGCTTCATTGAATAATGTGTTGAATGAATACACTGAAATGCAATGAAATGAAAAGAAAAGAATTGAAATGAACAAACATTGTAATGTATGAAAGATTAAGTCTGCTGCAGTAGATGGAGCGTTCCGGAGCTCCGTGGTGATGCCGGTGATCTCTGATCAAGACACTGGTAAATCCCACACATTTGATAAGCCACCTAATAAGTGCGTAACATTTGAAAAGCCACTTAATAAAGTGAGTGATAATGAAATGAAATGAGTCCTTGAGAGGCTGGGTTGTGAATGGTGCGCCTTCCACCTATGCTAGAGGACAACGAAAAGACACTTGATAAAGTGTATATAAATGAATGGAATGCTCTCTTCAGGGGAGACTCACATGAATTGCATGCTTCCTTCGGAGAAGAATTATATGAATTGAATTGAATGAAATTGAATTGAATTGAATTGATTTGAATATTATTGTTATCTATTGGAATCAAATTGCTAACATGCGATTATCATAGAATTGTGTATACATTGTTGAACCGTCGTGTTCACAGTGTTATTGATGACATTACAGGTCCAGTTGGCCGTTCCAGTGGTTCCGAGACCACGCCGCCAGCGGAGGAGACCGATCCGGTTCCCCCAGGAGGATTGAACGAATGGATATAAATCGGAGGTGACCGGTTTAGAAAATTGTGGAAACATTTTGAATAGATTCATTATGTTGTCAACAGGGATCACATGCATTGTATTTGAATATGCATGGGTGATCTAACTAGGAAATGAGATGTATAAGTAAACTTTACTTTTTGTAAAGAATTTGTACATAATAAAGTTGAATGTCAATGTATATATAAATTTCCGCAAAATTGTACATTTGACAGGTATATGTAAGATCCCTTGTGAATCTCGTATTGGCTTCGGCGATGCGAGGTTTACGGGAGTAAGTATGGCATCGTGACTCGGGGTTTGGCCGTGGTAACCCTAATCTCGGGCCCGGGTCGTGACAGAGACTAAGTCTAAGTTTGTGTCTGTCCAGGTACAATTTAAAAAGAAAAAAAAAATTTAAAAAGAGGGAGGGGGAGCTGTGGGCCGCCCACCGGCACCACGGCCCAGTACGGCACGGGCCCACGGCATGTATAACTTTCATGGGCCGTTCCTGCCCAGCCCTGGCACGACTGCCGGCACGGCCCAAATTTACATGCATAGGTGGGCCCAATAGCGATCGAGCCGGCAAACCAAACAGCTGAAGAAAGTCGATGCATATGATACATCTTCCCAGCTCAGCAGCTCACGTCAGCGGTTAATTCTTATTTTCTTTCCTGCCTTAAAAAGCACTGGTATCTCGAGGAAGTACGCCAAATGGTACTCATTTGAACCTGGTGTAGTTACACAAGCAGAACTTCCTTTCTCTAAAAACAAAAACTATGTAGCATATATACAGAGACTGTATACCAGGGAATATAGACAAATGGAGCCATGCAGTTCCAAGTTTGACGACATTAGTTTGGTTTGTGTCAATCATGTTCATGCATCTAGATAACTTACATTTAACTGTAAATGAAATGTGTTGTCTTCTTCATAACAAGTTAAGAGGTAAATGGAGCTATATATAATTAAATTTGTGAGTAAATTAAGATTAAAAAAAAAAAAAAGAGTTTTGAGGATCTAAATGGCACCATGTGTTGGGCATATATATATCAAGCAAAATTTTCACCTTAGACACTCCTGTACAAGGAAGGTGTGAGACCCCTACATTAAAGCCTCCAACCAAATTATTTGTAAGACAACCGTGTAAGAGTCTCCTAAGGTGAAAAACACCCAATATACCAATATTTTAGTTTTTTCGTTGTGTGACCTATGGACACAGTGTAGAAAGGATATCTTTATTTCTTAACGTGGGGTGAGAGGTCACAGACATTCATTCTTTGTGTAGAGATGATCCTAACTCATGTTTGAACTTATTTTGATAAAGAAGATCCAAATCTCTAAGGCTTAAACCGATTGTGACCTAATTGATGCCAAAGACAACAGTTAACATCTAGATCCACCAACTAGACTTGAACTTCCAAATTTAACACAGTCCAAAAAAAAAAAAGGTTAGAAGCACATTAAGTTAGTCTTCTTTTACACCTCTAGCCTAAAAGCTAGAAAGAATTTCAACCTGACAACTGAATGAGTTGAGATTAGACAAGCTTCAACGTGGCTTGAACCATATGGCTTTGAAGTAGTCCGTAGGCATGCACTCGTGACTTGCACACGTATGAGTTCCAAATGGGGCCACAGAGATCGACAGAGTGGATTCATATCTAGTTTTAGCAAGGCTATCTGTGGTCCTGAACTTGGTCTATTAATTAAGGGGTTGGGATCCAAGAGAGCCCACGTAAGTAGGAAAGATGACATACCCAACGGCAGATCCCTTGGCAATTAAGGTCGCCAATCAACTAAGCAAACCCTTGTTGGCGTAAGTCCACCATCAACATTTATTTCAAGGGGGTCTAAGTTTTGGCACACATGTTCAAGTTATGGGTAGGTCAATCTATTTCAAATGCTTTCTAAAGGCTTGTATTCCACCTAAATCTTTGTACGTCCTAATACATAGTGGTAGTCATTGTCCGGGCCGGACTAATACTGTCCTTGGACCAGCCCACATTGGCCTGGACTTGGGCTGTATTTTTAGGCCAGGGGGCTAGTCCCAAGCCTAATTTTCGCCCCAATAGCTAACAGTTCCGCCATTGGGCTTATTTATGCTTAAATTCCAAGATCGCCTCGCATATCTTGGTAAATATTGCCAAAATTACCATTACTCCTAACTAGTAATCGTTTCTTATTTTATTTGCACCATGCAATCAAATTACATCCATTGAAAATCTATATAGATTTAAGATATGAAACTAAACATCTGGATGCTATCATTATTACGAGAATATTGGATAGTTCAAATAATGAATTGTGGCCCCGGAAAAGTGCAAAAAATTTAAATCTATATAGATAAAGATCTTGACTTGACTTGTTCACATAGACTGTCTTAAAAACCTGTTGCTTGGTGGAGTTTCTTATCGGAATCCCATGTCCCAAGACTTTTGTCAGCAATAAATATTAGTCGTTGTCTATGAAGTACTATTGACTTATTTGAAAATGTCACTTTTGGCTTTCAAAATAACTCCAGCTTTGCAAATGCTTGGTTGTACTTGAAAAACCTATAGGACAACATTTGGAGAATTTGTAAAAGCTCTTGTAAATAAATAGCACTTCAGTTTTGGGTTAACCAAACGATTGAGTTCAATGGTCTTGAGAAATTCATGGGTGTTATAGATGGTGTTAAGTCAACTATGAGTACCTCCATTTTGATCATATATTTTCATTCAATGGGCTTTATTAGCCTTGCCGGAGTCCCAACTCATGAATTGTTGTTGATCATTCCATATCTCAAATTATCTATATTTTCCTCAAGTTTGTCATGAGAACTTTTTTTCAGTCCCCAACCCAAGAGAGCTGGGTCCTAGAGAGAGCCCACACAAATGGAAAATAAAAAAAGCCCGCACAAACAGAAAATGTGGCATAACCATGGCCCAAGCTTATTTGTATTTCTATAGCCCGGGTTGGTGGACCTCTGTCGTTAGTTTGTATAATCTTAAAATACATAGGAACCAATTGATTCATATGGGCAAAGACTTTTTCTTTCTACATGAATTTTTGAATAGATAGAAAGTGATTGATTCAAATTGGCCAAGTTGTCTTCGTGTAATCCAAAGGTATATATATTTATATTACAAAAAGTCAATAATGCATAACATGATTGTCCATTTTTGACGTCTTTGATTGCTATTGCATTTGGAGGCTAACAAGTGTTAGTAATCTAATAACCTAAAAGGAAGAATTTTGTTAGGAGTTTCTATCCATGTTGGGCCCAATGACATGCAATTGCAAGGGATCAGAGTCAATGGGCCTCACATGTATAAAAAGGTTTAGCATCTACATCCATGAAATGTCCCATCCATTGAATGGTCTAGACAGCGAGCAGTTGGTGAATGAAAACATAGTTCACCCAAATGGTATAAAATCAGCATCCCATTGAAATCTTAAACACAATTATTTAATATTTTTTTCTCTAAAAATCAACAAATATTCACTCTGAGTATTTGAGAAAGGTTAAAATGAAACTATTCAGTATTACACTGAAGTCAGAAAAGATGATGTGCAATGGAGTGATAACTTCATATCCCTCTTATTGGTTGTTGTCTTCATCCTTGCCTTTGGACCATAGGTAGATGTACAGCCCCGCAACAACTATCATAATCAATGCAAAAATTCTACACAAAGTCAAACGAGAGCTTATAAATGAAATGTTCATTGTCTAGCAATTTGAAATAAGAGGAATCATGATGCACATGACAGGGAAGGCTGGGCCCAACTGATTTCTGATAAGAGGGTAGCAATGGATTGGGTAGGCTCTTCTTAGGGTTGAGTACATCTAAAATGGAAATGGGCATTACCCCAATTCCACCAATTCAGTTAGTGGTCAAGCTGAAAATGTCAATCCAAACCCTGAGTTCTCGTGTTGGGTTGGTTGGCTTCATTGGGTTTAGGTCAGCTTAGCGAGTTTGTTAGTATTTAACTGAACCCACCTTTATATTAATCGCGCTGGAAATGTCAACCGAATCCAGAATCAGAGAGTTGGGTTTGGGTCAGTTTAGAAATTATCACCCCTATTTTTGGCCCACTGAACAAAGGCCAACTATTGTCACATTTTTAGGTGAACAGGATTTATGAGGTTTCAAGTCTAACTAATATACATGTCAATTGTCCCAAAGGAAACCAAAATTGAGAGATAAAAGTTGGGGGTATGTTTTCAATATCTCGGCCTGTTTTGAATTTGGGTGCTAGTTCATTTCATGTGCCTCATAATATATCTATATGAAGTATAGCATACAACCATTTGGGACCTTTTATTGTAGTCAGGGTCTCAGACCAAGTCTTTAATTTGAACTCAGGTCTGCATACTGGTCCCAAGACCCGAAACCAACTTGGGTTTGGTTCCCATGTGTGTGGGTAAAATACCGTAATGATGAAGTTAAGTAAAGACTACAGCTAAACTCGCCGAACACCTCAGCCTCTGTGGTAGAAGCTCGTTAGCTCGGCACCTCGGTCAATAGCTCGTTAGCTCGGTAGCTCGGTCAATAGCTCGGTAGCTCAGCACCACGGTTCGGCAGCTCGGCATAGATGCCAGCCCAGTACAAAGGCATACCACGACCAAGCCATCCTTGGCCTCATACCAGAATGCTAGAATCAGAGTGGGCCGCCACCTTCCTCCTGGAAATACGGCGCGCCCAGACAGATATGAGCAGTCATTTATGGCGATAGGATCGCTCATTTATGGCGATAAGAAGTGCGCTTTATCAGCCCTGTACGCCAACTGAACAAAAAGCTTGTAAGCACCATGCCTCCGAAAACCAGAAATGGCGAAGGACCCTCCAAAGGCAAGGCTTTGTCTATACAGCCTACGCTAGCGCAGAATCTTCCACCTCCACCCCCTCAGCAAAGGAGGTCTGGGGGGAGGTCTCCCACGGTCCAGACACAGTCGCGGTCTAAGGGAGTGACCATGCTCTCCCTTCGCGACGTCCCACCTCCGGAGCAGCCCCGCCATAGCCATAAGCGGGCCGTGCAAGGCGACAAGTCAGTCACCAAGCCACACGAGAAGTCAGCGCGGGCTGGATCGCAGTCACACCATCAAGCCAGCCTCGATCAAAACGAAGACCCCCGCCTGGATGACATCAGGGCCCAGAACCGCCTCATCCAGGAACAACATGAGCTTATCCAACGGCTCAGGCAACAGCTCGACTACAAGAAGGGTCAGAGCCCGCCGCCTAGGCGCCTGGGCCACGGGCGAGACCTGAGGCACATCCTCAATAGTAAGAGACGCGACCGAGACCAAGGGGAAGAAGGCTCCAGCAGCAGTCACATGCACGAAGGGCCGAAGAAGCAGCGCCAGGTTTCGGAGGATGAAGAGCTGAAGAAGTGGATCGACCAGCAGGTGAGGCAGACGATCCGCCAGAATATGGAGACTGCTGGTATCGACCGAGACCAGTATACCGCCTTTGAAGCTGAGGACACTGGCGCGTCTCCTTTCTCTAGGGAGATAAGAAAATACACACTCCCCGAGAAGTTTAGCGTCCCGAGGTTCACCCTGTATGACGGAACCTCGGACCCTGCTGCCCACCTCCGACATTACGTCCAGAGGATGTCGGTCTGGGGGGATGACGATTCCCTAAACTGTCAAGTTTTCTCCTCCAGTTTGGCGGATCTCCCCCTGCGGTGGTTTTGCTCGCTTCCTGAAGATTCCATCTCCAGTTGGCGGCAGCTCCGGACCTCCTTCCTGGGAAGATTCCAGGCTCATCGCGTCATCCCGAAGACCGATGCCGACCTGATGGCCCTCCGAATGCAGGAGAACGAGAACGTCACCCAGTTCGCTCGCCGGTTCTGGACTGTCTACAGCCAGATCGAGTGCGCTTCTGAGGAGCTAGCAGTGAGGTCCTTCCAGCTGGCTCTGCAGCCAGGCATCCCGCTTCGGGCACAGCTGGTCATGTACCCCGTGACCACCATGAAGGAGCTGATGACCCGAGCAAATCGGTTCATCCTGGCAGAAGAAGACGAGGTACGAGGTCGAGAAAACTTTGGCCTCACTAAGAAGAGCCAACCGGCCAAGGGAGATAGCAGGTCCTCCCGGAGGGAGGATCGTCGCAGAGATCCGTCCCCGGATCGACGCAAGGCCCGGTCCTCGGAGCAGCGCCGAACCCCCTCTACTTCGGCAGCGGGATCGGGGAACGGCAGAAGGTCAGGCCACGAGCCGACCTCCTACGTGGCAGTAAATACTATCTTTAAGGAGCCGATCTATAGGCTCCTCAACAAAATAAAAGCGCAGCCTTTCTTCAAATGGCCGCGGCCAATGACGACCGACCCCTCCTCCCGGGACCAGAGCAAGTTCTGTGCCTACCACAAGCAAAATGGGCACAGAACCGATGAATGCAGGAGCTACAAGTTCCACCTGGAGAGCCTCGTGAAGGAGGGGCACCTCAGGGAGTACATCAAGCAGGAAGGCCGAGGTGATGACCGACCTCCGCGGCGAGACGCTGACAACCAGGACAGCGAGCCGGAAGGCATCATCAACGTCATTCACCTCGCCGCCCAGCCCAAGAAGAGCTCTCAGGCTCGCGCCAAGGCTAGGCGCGCCTCCCATCAGAAGTAGGTGCTGACCGCGGCACCAGAGCCGGCCGCGAAGAAAGCCAAAACAGAAGGGGTCAGAATATGGTTTTCTGACAGAGACTTGGAAGACGTCGAACTCCCATACAACGACGCTTTAGTGCTCACCTTGAAGCTGCAAAACTTCTTGGTTCAGAGAGCCCTTGTCGACCCTGGCAGTTCATCCGAAGTCCTCTACTACAATTGCTTCAAGAAGTTGGGACTAAAGGACGAGTACCTCCAGGCTGCCCGCACCCCTCTGGTCGGCTTCAGCTCCAAGCCTGTTTATCCCAAGGGTAGGATCTCCCTTAGAGTCCAAGTAGGTGGAGCCTGCAGGCAAGTCGACTTCCTAGTAGTCGATGTCCCTTCCCCGTACAATGTTATAATGGGGAGGACATGGCTGCATAGCATGGAGGCGGTGCCCTCCACCCGCCATCAGAAACTCAAGTTCCCTTTGGAAAACCGGTCAGGCCGAACGGATGTGATCACCGTTAGAGGCGACCAGTACATGGCCAGGCAATGCCTGCTGGCCGTGCTGCCTGGCGAGGCTGAGCCATCCCAAGTCAATGTGGCCGAACTGGATAGAGAGGCCGAGCTCGGGGACGTCGGCAGGGCTCCGGCGCAGAAAAGCATCGAGGACCTCACCAAGGTCAACATTGATCCCGCCGACCCCGACAGATTCTTTCTCGTTGGAAGCCAACTCCCCGAGTCCGGGAAGACAGAACTGCTTGACCTCCTCGTGGAGAATAAGGCGGTCTTTGCCTTGACACCCTATGAGATGCCCGGCATTGACCCGGCAGTCATCTGCCATGAACTGAAGGTAGATCTCAACCATAAGCCCGTGCTTCAAAAACCGCACCGGACTGGGGTCCCGCAGACTGAGGCCATGGTTGAGGAAGTTCAGAAACTCCTCGAGGCAGGCGCAATCAAAGAGGTCCACTATCCGCAGTGGCTAGCCAACACCGTGGTGGTCAAAAAGAAGACGGGAAAATGGAGGGTCTGCGTGGACTTCACCGACCTCAATAAGGCCTGTCCCAAAGACAGCTTCCCTCTTCCGAAGATAGACCAGCTCATCGACGCCACTGCCGGACATGACCGGATGAGTTTCCTGGATGCCTACCGGGGGTACCACCAGATCCCCCTGTACGCGGCAGACCAGGAAAAGACAGCTTTCATCACCCCTAGGGGCACCTACTGTTACAAGGTGATGCCCTTCGGATTAAAGAACGCCGGAGCGACGTACCAGCGGTTGGTGACAAAGATGTTCCAGGCCCAGCTCGGGAAGACGGTGGAGGTCTACATCGATGATATGGTCGTCAAATCCAAAAGGTCGCAGGACCACTTGACCGACCTCCGCCAGATTTTTGACATCCTTCGTCAGTTCCAGTTGAAGCTGAATGCATCCAAGTGCGCCTTTGGTGTCGGTTCCGGCAAGTTCCTAGGGAGCTTGGTCACAAGAAGGGAGATCGAAGCGAACCCTGACCAAATCACGGCGATCCAGGAGCTCCAGTGTCCGATCTCGGCGAAACAAGTTCAGCGGCTGACCGGAATGGCTGCCGCCCTGAACCGATTTATCAGCCGAGCTTCGGACAAATACAGACCTTTCTTCCAACTCTTGCGAAAGGGCTCCAAGTTCCAGTGGACATCGGATTGTTCTCAGGCGCTGCAACAGCTAAAACAATACCTTTCTTCTCCACCGCTGCTGTCAACCCCGACTTTTGGAGAGGTACTGTTCTTGTACCTGTCGGTCTCGGACCATGCAGTGAGCTCGGTGCTCATCAGAGAGGACAACGGCCAGCAAAGGCCTATCTATTACACGAGCAAAACCCTGCTGGACGCCGAGACCCGGTATTTGCAACTCGAAAAGCTCGCCTTGGCGCTCGTTAGCGCCTCTTGAAAGCTCTCCCAATACTTCCAAACCTTCACAATAGTGGTCGTAACAGAATACCCACTGAAGGCTCTCCTCCGGAAGGCAGATTTCTCCGGACGGATCTCCAAATGGGATGTCGAACTGGGGCAATATGACATCAGCTATCAGCCCAGAACGGCCATCAAAGCTCAAGTCCTAGCGGACTTCATTGTGGAATTTACTCCTCAGAGTTCGGCACCGACCACGCTCGACACCGAACTGGGGGGCGATAGGGGTGCAGAGGTTGTCACCGAGACTGAGTAAGAACAGTCCTGGAGAGAACTCCTAGACTCGTCCTGGAAAGTCTTTGTCGACGAATCCTCAACATCCAAAAGAGCTGGCGCTGGCGTAGTTCTCCAGTCTCCCGAAGGCCTCGTCATCGAACAAGCTCTGACACTTGGTTTCAAGGCATCTAATAACGAGGCCGAATATGAAGCGCTCATTGCCGAACTTAACAGTGCCAAAATCTTGGAAGCCCGGTCCGTTGTGGTTTTCAGCGATTCCCAGCTGGTGACAAGCCAGCTCAGCGGAGACTACCAAGCTCGGGATGACAGGATGGCAGCCTACCTTGCCCACGCCAGGGGACTTCTCTCCCAGTTCGAAAGGGCCGAGGTCCGGCAGATCGGCAGAGAATCCAACTCCCATGCAGACGCCCTCGCCAGCCTCGCCTCGGCTGTGGAAGCCGGTGACAAAAGAACTATCGAAGTAGAAACGCTGCGGGAGCCCAGCATTGACCTCCAGCGACCCCGGCAGCTCATGTGCCTTGAACTTGGCCCGAGCTGGATGGGCCCCATCATTGCATACCTGAAGGACGACCAGCTACCCGAGGACAGGACTGACACTCGAAAGGTCAGATTGAAGGCAGCCCGGTTCGGGCTCTCCTCAGACAGTAAGCTCTACAGGAAGTCATTCACAGGGCCCTACCTCCAGTGCGTTCACCCCAGCAAAGTCGACGATTTCCTCTACGAGATTCACGAAGGAATCTGCGGCAGTCATATAAGAGGTCGGTCTCTTGCTTACCGGGCTATCAGCCAGGGTTACTGGTGGCCGTACATGCAAAAGGACGCCCAGCTTTTATGCCAGAAAATGCGAGAAGTGTCAGAAGTTCTCTCACTCTCTCCACCAGCCAGCCCAGGACCTGAGCCCCCTCTCTAGTCCGTGGCCTTTCGCCCAGTGGGGCCAGGACATCGTCGGACCACTTCACCGAACTCCAGGGAACAAAAGATGGTTGATAGTGGCCACGGGCTACTTCACGAAATGGGTCGAAGCGGAACCCTTGTCCTCCATCACCGAGTTAGACACGAAGAGCTTTGTGTGGAAGAATATCATCACAAGATTTGGAATTCCCCGTGCTATCATTTCCGACAACGGAACGCAGTTCAATTCCAACCTCTTCAGAAGCTTCTGCCAAGAATACGGCATTCGCAATATCTACTCCACCCCGGCGTATCCCCAGAGCAACGGTCAGGCCGAGATCTCGAACAAAGTACTCCTCGACGGAATTAAAAAGAGACTCGACCGAGCCAAAGGTCGATGGGCAGAGGAGCTGCCAAGTGTTCTATGGGCCTACCGAACTACTCCGAGGCGTTCCACCTCGGCTACCCCGTTCTCCCTTGCATACGGCATGGAAGCAGTCATTCCCCTTGAGGTCGCCCTCCCGACCTTGAGGTCGGAACTCTACGAACAGGGTCTGAACGATCTGAACGTGACACGGGAGCTGGACTTGGCTGAAGAACGAAGAGAGGCGGCAGCTATCCGCCTGGCCGCCTATCAACAACAGTTGGCCAGGGGATACAACCCGAAGGTCAAGGAAAGAAGATTCGCGATAGGAGAGTTGGTCTTGAAGAAAACACTTCCTGGCGACCGAGATCCTAACGAAGGCAAGCTGGCGCCCAACTGGCAGGGACCGTTCAGAATAACCTCTACGGCCGGGAGATCCGCCTACCGACTCGAAGATATGGAGGGGAAGGCACTCCCGCGACCATGGAATGCGACGCATCTCAAAAAATTTTACCTCTGAAAAATGTATTAAAGAAATCAAGTATCAATAAAAGGCGATTTTTCTAGAACAAGTCTTTGCATTGCTTACAAATTCCCCACGTCTCGACGGAGTATCAACTGTCAGCTCGGTACCATCGCCAGCTTCGACAGAACCATACACGTCAAGGTCCGGTACCAATACTACCCTCGCGGCTCGGCGCCTCTGTTTAGAGGGCCAATCACCCTCAGCTCGGTGCCTGCACCAGCCTGGGCGGCACAGCCAAAAGCATCAGGGTCCGGTACCAGTACCACCCTCGCGGCTCGGCGCCTCTGTTCAGAGGGCCAACCGCCCTCAGCTCGGTGCCTGCACCAGCCTGGGCGGCACAGCCAAAAGCATCAGGGTCCGGTACCAATACCATCCTCGCGGCTCGGCGCCTCTGTTCAGAGGGCCAACCACCCTCAGCTCAGTGCCTGCACTAGCCTGGGCGGCACAGCCAAAAGCATCAGGGTCCGGTACCAGTACCACCCTCGCGGCTCGGCGCCTCTGTTAAGAGGGCCAACCGCCCTCAGCTCGGTGCCTGCACCAGCCTGGGCGGCACAGCCAAAAGCATCAGGGTCCGGTACCAGTACCACCCTCGCGGCTCGGCGCCTCTGTTAAGAGGGCCAACCCCCCTCAGCTCGGTGCCTGCACCAGCCTGGGCGGTACAGCCAAAAGCATCAGGGTCCGGTACCAGTACCACCCTCGCGGCTCGGCACCTCTGTTCAGAGGGCCAACCGCCCTCAGCTCGGTGCCTGCACCAGCCTGGGCGGCACAGCCATATGCACATCAGGGTTCAGTACCAGTACCGCCCTCGCTTAGTACCTACTAAACTACTCGGCAAACTACTTGTGTCGATACTAATTCCACCACAAACAAGACAAAGATCGTGCACGGAACATGTGGAAAGAATGCTGTTTTATTACACAAAAATCTGCTGAAATACAATGCGAAAAGAAAAAGAATACAAAATTCAGGGAGCTGCAGCGCCCTTATTACAATTGGTCCCGGTAGCGCTCTCGCTGGGAGCGGCCGAGGCAGTCTCAGGAACCACTGGGGGAGCAGGGGCGACTTCCGAGGCTGAAGGAACTGGGGCGAATTCCGAGACGGCTTGCAATTCCGAGTCCGAACGAGGAAACCTGGGGGAATTCTGGAAAATAGGGCTGTCCATAGAGACTCCAACCCTTTTTAAGGCCGCCTTCCACCCAAGTGTCCATGTCCGGTCTCGGATTCCTGGCAACTGCGCCTTATAGTCAGCTGCCAGTTTGTCGACCTCCTCGTTCATCACGGCCTCATGCTCGGCTAGGTACTCTTCCTTGAGTTTGGCCTCCTGCCCTTTCAGAGCCAGCGCGAGCTCGGCCGCCTTCCCCTCCAGAGCCATCTCCAGCTTTCTTTCAGCTAGCCTTCTCTCGGAGGTGAGCCTCTTGTTCGTCCCCCGCAGCATCTGCATATCTTCCTCCTTCCGCGACGACGCAAGCCAGACCTCGTCTAGCTCACAGGAAAGGTGGGCGTTTTGATCCGCCGCCTCCTTTGCTTCCTCTTTGAGGTACTCGGCCAAGGCCCGGGCTGCGTCGAGCTCGGCAAAAAGATCCGCATTCTTACTCGCCTCCTCCGCCAGCGTCGCGTCCTTTGCTGCCAGGGACTTCAGCAGCTCCTCTTTCTCCGCCGCCCAGACTGCTGCCCTGGCCTCGGCTGCGTCCAGCCTCCGCATGCCAGTCTGACACTTTTGCAAGAGCTGCGGTAAGAACAGTGTGTCAGCTGAAAAAACCCAGCAGAAAAGAGAGGAATATGAAGGATAAGGTGACATACCGCTACCAAGGACCGCATTGAGGAAAGCAGCAGCGACTCATTATCCATCCGCGCCCACCTTGCCATGTCCTGGGGAAGGGCGCAAGCTCGCCCCAGTGCGGCAACCACTTCAGGGTTGACCGCTCGGTCCGACTCGGCTAGCTGCCTCCCCAGCACTCCCTCGATGTCCGGTCTCCAAGGGACAAACTCGGAGGGAGTGGCGGTTCCCACAACCGACACAGGCGGTTCCGGTGCAGGTGGGAGTTCGACCCTTGCCCTCTTCTCCGGCCTGCGCGCCTCGACGACCTCGGCAGGACCCTCTCTGCCCAAGTCGGAGGGCGATCCGTCAACGGCTATGGCCGGAGGATCAGCGCCGACCTCGGCCGCGACAGGAGGTCCGGATAGGGCCCCGTCAGTGGATTCTGGAACCGTCTCGGCCTCGGGAGCGAGAACCTCTGCAGCAGCCACGGGCGTCGTGGTCGGGGCGACGCTGGCGCCTCGAAAGGGGTCCGAGGTCTCGCCCCCTATGTCCCCAAAGGCTGCGGCGGACAGGTCCTCGGCCACGAAGCGCTGGCCACGACTGCGCAACATCTCAACCTCGGATTCTTCTGAGCTGGATGAGCTCCGAGACGCGCTGGAAACGACAAATTTCTGCCTCTGCCGCTTACGCCCGGTCTCGGCTCTCACGGTTCCTGCGGGTTCACGGCCCGGAGACTCTTCGCCCAATTCTGTCGGAATCCCGCTGGGAATCGCGACAGTCACCGTCTCCGAGATGGGGACCTCGGTCTGTACGGTGTTCGGGCTGATGTTTTCCCCGTGCAGCACGGAGTCAATCTCGGTCACCCGCCTCGGGGCGATGAAAGACTTGTAGTGAGGCGTGTACCCCAGGAGCGAGAACGCGGCTCGGCAGTGATGGCCGCGGTACTTCCGCACCTTCTTGTGCCAGTCACTATTCACCTTCCACTGGTTCCTTCTGGCGAACTCCCTTCTCTGCCGAAAACCTGCAGTAACAGAGCGATGTTAACAGAAGGAAAGAGACATAAGATTAAACTACAAAACCCAGGGGGCCTCGATTTTTTACTTGGGGGGACTCCTATTCTTCGTGGGATCCGAGCCGTGGTGCTGGACTCCGCCTCGCCGAACTCCCATGCCCCTCGGACAAAGACAAGGTCCTCCCCCGCGTATTTATAGGAATCTTCCAGAGCGGTCACGAAGGCAGTTCGGTGGACCCTTAGCCGGAGGTAGTACGTATGCCCTTCTGCGGATTTGCAGAGGTCATACGCCTCCTTGATGTCCGGGACACCGAGGTTGATTGACAGTATCTCGTTCAGCCGCACTACTCCCATGATGATCTTATACCCATTGGGAAGTAGCTGGCAGGGGCTCAACCCCCACTCCCGGAGACAGTCCCTGAGGAGTGGGTGAAGGGGGAACCGGACCCCTCCCTCCACGACGGACACTAGCCAAAATGGCATCCAGCCGTCGCTGTATGAGATGCCATCGTCAGGGCCGTCTGGCCTGACTTCTACATTCGCAGGGACCTGGTATGCCTCCCTAAACAGGCCTATGGACAGTGGGTCCCCTAGCCAGTGCCTGTGAACGCCCATTCTCTACCCTAGACGGAGAACTACTTACTAGAAAGGGAGAAGACAGAAGGAAGAAATCCTACAATGAAGGGCCGTGCAAACAGGAGTGCTCGCAGGTAGTACTGTTCTTCAGCAGAATGCAACAGGGATTCTGAGGATCGAAAAGAGGGAAGACGGAGAGGGTGCCCTAATTTATAAGGGATGGAGGCGCCATTTCAGATTTCAAGAGAAGCCTTTAATGTGGCCCTACCTCGAATAGCCCTAACGTCGTCTCGGGCAGCCCAGGCGTCCTGCAGATATGATTGCACGCCATTCGGAGAGGCGACACGTGGCACCGGCGCCGCATTTCCAGAGGACCATTAAATGCCGCGTCATACGAGAGAATAAATGACTCGACAGACGAACGGGCAAATGCCTCGACAGACGAGCGGGCAAATGCCTCGACTGGCGAAAAGAACTTAATGAGGCACTCCACGTCAGCAAAAGGTGATAAGGAAGAATCCTACCTGAACCGAGACTCCGCCGTCTCGGCAACGCTTCACACTCCGGGTACTCTTAAAGATCAGCGGCAGTCCCGGCCTGACAAAGCCACTCAGCTTCCGACCTGCTCCAAGGAGCTCACAGGTCAAAAGTTGGGGGGGAGATTATGGGTACACAGCAGACCGAGACCACGGTTCATGCATCGGGTCTCGGTCATTGGCGGATGTCTCAATTCTGAGAATGGCCAGGAGTTCGGCTATCCGGACCAACAACTCAAACAGAAAAGCAATGCGACATAAGGTCGACCACACACATTTCATCAAAGACAAGGAGAAAGGAAGCCAGAATGTGAAGAAGGTTTTCATTAATCAAGGACTCTGATTACAAGATAAATGGAGATACATTAAAAGAAAAATTACAAAAAGCCTAAGAGGGCTGCAGCTTCCGCATTGCAGTCAATCTCTGGAGGGACCTCGGCCACGACCGCGCTGGCCTCGGGAGCGCTCGGGGTAGCTTCAGGAACGGCCGCGCCCGCTTCAGGAACACTAGCCTCGGGAGCGACAGCTTCAGGAGGGGCCTCGACGACCGCAGCCACTTGGTAGCCCTCGGGATCAGCGCTGGCAGCTGGAGCCTCTTGAGGCGCCCCGGGAGCGGCGTTCGCCTCCGGACACACTTGCGAAGGAAGGTTAGAAACCCGAGACACGGCCGCGAGTCCCGAGTCCGAGCAGGAGAGATTTGGGGGATTTAGGAAAAGAGGGCTATCCTCGGGGACCCCAGCCTTGTGCAAGGCTGCCTTCCACCCAAGCTCCAAGGCTCGGTCCCGGATCCCCGGCAGCTGAGCCTTGTAGTCAGCAGACAGCCTGCCGACCTCCTCCCCCATGATGGAGTTATGCTCAGCGAGGAACTCCTCCTTGAGCCTGGCCTCTTGTTTTGCCAGGGCAGACTCAATCTCGGCCGCCTTCCCCCTCAGAGCCATCTCCAGGGAACCTTGCGCCTGGTTCCGCTAAGAGAGGAGCCTCCTGTTTGTCCCCTTCGCACTCTCCAGGTCGTCTTCCAGTCGCTTTGCCGCAATCCGGAGATCGTCGAGCTCAGAGGCAAGATGGAGGTTCTGGCTCTTCTCGTCCTCCAGCTCGTCCTTGAGGCGCTCGACCTCGACCTTTGACTCCTCGACATAAAAAACGAGGCCGGCGTTCCTGGCCGCCACCTCTGCCAGCGTCGCGTCCTTAGACGCCAAAGACGCCCGCAGCTCGTCCCTCTCAACCACCCATTCCGCCTCCCGCGCCTCTGCTGCATCGAGCCTCTCAATACCCATTTGGCACCTCTGCAACAGCTGCAAGATGAGAACCCGAAGTCAATAAAACGACACCGGACTAAAAGCTGAGGGAAGAACACTGCACTTACCGACACCAGGGATCGCATCGAGGAGAGCAGGAGTGACTCGTTGTCCATCTCGGCCCACCTTGCCGTGTCTTGAGGAAGGGCGCAGGCTCGTCCTAGCGCTGCGACCACTTGGGGATCGGTGGCGCGGTCTGTCTCGGCCAGCGGCCTCCCCAGAACCTCCTCGATGGCCGGCCTCCACGGAGCCGGAGGAGGAGGCAGGATCGTCCCACCAGCAGACGGAGGCAAGGAGGGGCCAGGCGAGGCCTCGACCCTTGCCCTCTTCTCAGGTTGCCTGCCCTCAGCGACCTCGGCGGGGCGAGCCCGACCTCCGGCCCCCACGACATGATCAGAGGGTGAGTCATCCGCGACGACGGCCGGAGGCGGAGCTAAGATGACCTCTGCCTCGTCGGGCCGAGCAGCCCCAATCGCGGCGGTACCAACCGTCTCGGCGTCTGGGGCAGGAGTGCCACCCGGGAATGCCGGAGGCGTCGCAGCCACTGCCTGAGGAGGATCCCGGACCCCGCTTCCGATGTCCCCGAAAGCCGCCGCGGACAAGTCTTCTGCAGCGTAGCGTCGCCCGCGCTGGCGTAACATTTCCTCTTCCTCTTCCTCTTCCTCCAAGCTGGAAGCTACTAGCCTACTTCGGGAAGGCCGGGGCTTGGCTCTCGAAGTCCCGACAGGCTCCACGGCGGAGACTGCTGGAGCACGGTCTACCGACTCAACCAGACGTCCGGTGGGAATCGCAACGGTCACCGCCGCCAAGCCAGGTACCGCGGTCGTCGCTGTTCCGTGACTAACGCCTTCCCCGCTCTGCACGGAGTCTATTCCCGATACCTTTCTGGAGGTGTTGAAGGACCTGTAGTGGGGCACGTACCCCAGGAGAGACCACGCAGCACGACAGTTGTGGTCGCGGTAGTTCCTCACCTGCTCGTGCCACGCGCTGTTCACCTTCCAGCGGTTCCTCCTCGCAAGCTCCCTCTTTTCGCGGAAATCTACATAGACAAAATCGTGTCAAGAGCCAGACAGAGGAAGTAAGGAAAGAACTGCAAACTGAAAGAACTTCGGTCTTTACTTGGAGGAATTCCTATTTTTCGAGGGACCCGGACCGTGGTGGCAGGCTCTGCTTCACCGAACTCCCATCCTCCTCTGACGAGTACTCGGTCTTCACCCGCGTACCTATTGGAGTCCTCCAGCGCGGTCACGAACCCAGTCCGGCGGACCCTCAGCCGGAGGTAGTAAGTGTCCCCTTCTGCGGATTTGCAGAGGTCATACGTGTCCTCGATGTCCGGGACACCGAGGCCGATTTTCAGGATTTGGTTGAGCCGCACTACTCCCATTATGATTTTGTATCCATTGGAGAGTAGCTGGCATGGGCACAACCTCCACTCTCAGAGGCAGTCCCGGACCAATGGGTGCAGGGGGAAGCGGACCCCCCCTTCCACTACAGAAACCAGCCAGAACGGCATCCAGCCATCACGATAGGTGAGGCCGTCATCAGGGTCATCCGGTCTGACCTCCACATTGGAGGGGACCTTGTATAAATACCTAAAATGATCTATGGAACCTGGGTCTCCTAACAAATGTCTATAAACTCCCATTCTCGACTCGGACGAGGACCTATCTAAAAGAAAAGATGAGGAAAATGGAGAGGAGTCCTACGAATAGGGACTGGACAAGCAGGATCGTCGGAAGTCCGCAGGCGCCGGAGAAAGTTCTCTTGCAAAGCGCAGTAGAAATCTGAAGAAAGCAGAGGAAAGTGAAGACGAAGGAGGCGCCCTGATTTATAAGGCCTAGGGGCGTCGATTCGACTTTCGAAGAGAGCCTTTAAGAGGCGTCCCCTCAATCAGCCCTAACGTCCCATCTCGCAGCCCTAACGTCTCCTCGAAGTAATTGCAAGACAGCCAAAAGAAGCGACACGTGTCACCACTAGCGCGATATCCGAGGACTATTGAATATCCGGGACAGGCGAAGAGACATCTCGAAGGGGACCGCACGATAGCAGCGACCTCCAGGCCCAAGGGGACCCCCCCTGATCCGAAGCTCCCTCGTCCCGGTACTACCCTCATATGACGATAACCCTCACTTGAGCTCGGTAGCGGAGCCAGCTATACGGTCATCAAGCTTCTGACCTCCTCGAGCTGGGAGGCTCTCAGAAGTCAAAAGCTAGGGGGCAATTGTGTGGGTAAAATACCGTAATGATGAAGTTAAGTAAAGACTACAGCTAAACTCACCGAACACCTCAGCCTCTGTGGTAGAAGCTCGTTAGCTCGGCACCTCGGTCAATAGCTCCTTAGCTCGGTAGCTCGGTCAATAGCTCGGTAGCTCAGCACCACGGTTCGGCAGCTCGGCATAGATGCCAGCCCAGTACAAAGGCATACCACGGCCAAGCCATCCTTGGCCTCAGACCAGAATGCTAGAATCAGAGTGGGCCGCCACCTTCCTCCTGGAAATACGGCGCGCCCAGACAGATATGAGCAGTCATTTATGGCGATAGGATCGCTCATTTATGGCGATAAGAAGTGCGCTTTATCAGCCCAGTACGCCAACTGGCTGAAGGCGTGGAAAGAGAGGGAGGGGTGTTGCCCATTTCACCTACTGCTGCCAGTCAGGGTAAGGATCGATGGGACCTCACCTCACCTACTCCCACTCACAGAGAGAATGAACGAGGAACGCTCACTTATATATACACATGGGATCAGTCTCATGAGAGGTACGCAATACACAACTCACGAGAACACACATCGTCTCTTTCCCATCTTCCTCCTCCTGTTTAGTCTTCTGAGAACTAACTCAGGCATCGGAGCGCCTTCGGCTCACGGCAGCCAGGGGCTCTGACTCTAGCCTTTCTCCTTCCTTTTCAGGTTCTTGGCGTTCAGCATTTCCCGTCCTAAGAAGTTTACCCCGATCTCATCTCCATCTAAGTAGGTGTCGTTTTTACCGCCTACACCATGTATGAATCCCTGTTCAGTAATCTGGTTTCAAGTCTGGTTACCCCAAGGTCCCAACTCAAATTCCTATTATGAGGTAATGCTAGAGTCAGGTAAAATTACAAGGGGCCAACCTACAGCCTGATTTGAGGGCAAGACTGGGCCCGACACAATTTTCAATTTTGACAGATTTCCATCATACGGCAGACATAGATGGGCCTAGACTCTATAGTACAAAATCATCAATAAGATAGATCATATCTGAAACAGTGTTGGTTCAGTTCATGTACTCTATCATACAACTTTGAAAGTTGCTGCATGGAATACTAGCCAATCACAGGAAAACTTACCTTCCAACATGGAAGGCCTCACCTAGAAGCACTGTTTCAAAGATCGTCGTGAACACCAATCCCAAGGGTGGGAATGATGTGACAAAGATTGGACCCTTCACACTGGCACACCATGTAATGAAAAGGTTCACCAGCCCGCAGTTAAATACTGCCTACATTGCAATTTTATAGATTACTGTATCAAAATCACAAAATGTTTGGCATGATCTTACATTATAGAACGATCAATGAAATTCGAGCGGTGTAACATGAACTAAGGGTTATGATGATCTGATAGAGCTGATATGTTCCCTAGAGCAAGATCCCTATCCAGCCACTATATCCAAGAGGGTTAGTTCAAGGGTCTAGAGCATTTATGTGATTGATGATTGGTCCTTGGTATGCATGAAAGATGTTATCTAGGCCTTTTGAGTTTAGATAGCATTTGAAATAATATACTAGGTTTTTGTGGCTTAGTGCCAGGAAGGATACTTATCCCAAAGATGATGGTCACTAGTTCTAAATCCCAATTAAGCTGCCATTGTGAGGCTTCATGGCTTGTAGCTGCAGCTAGTGCGTACTTGTTTGCAATGTTGCAAACGAGAACATGAAAGCGTTCATGGAACACTCTGCTGGGTACTTTATTGTTACAGGCTTCTGTAAATCCACGGGAATTTTAAATTTAGTTCATAGAGTTGCAATGAATGCATATGTTTTGTCTTTTCTTGAGCAGT
Organism: Persea americana; assembly: GCA_029852735.1. Lineage (NCBI taxonomy): Eukaryota > Viridiplantae > Streptophyta > Magnoliopsida > Laurales > Lauraceae > Persea > Persea americana. The sequence goes on along the minus strand of CM056814.1, from coordinate 52,576,715 downwards.
TGTTAAGAAAGTGAATGTATGTGGATACTACTGATGAAAATGGGTCCCTAAATGACATGAACCCAATAATTGGTTGAGTCCAAGATCTTGCGCCATTGTAAAAATTGGGATATGGGTTCAGGCCCATGAAGTGGCCATGATGAATTTAGGTCGGGGCCTACATCCATGGAGATCATACCTACAGACCCAAACACACTAATATATAAAATACATATACATTTTTAGATGATGTATAATCATTTTTTTTAGTATGTTAGAATATAATTTTACAACAAAATATGGCATGAAAGAATATACAACGTAGGTTCAGGTAAGGTTGAAGGGTCATTCTTTTTGGGAACAGTTCTATATACTCGAATTTTGGTGCGGATCTCGATAGACCAAAGATCCAACAAAAGTTAAGAATCTTGTGGCCGTATCATGCCACTAGCCCCACTTCAGATTAATCATTGGCTTATGCAAAATAGGTTAATTAGTCCCCCATCCAAGTCTTAATCCATGTCTCTAGAGTTCGAAATGATATTAAGAATCCCATTCCTAGTTGAAAATGTGGAGTAAATAGAGTAGCGACGCAAGTTAGAGGCATTTCTGATAAAGAATTGGGCTTGTTGGAGATTTATGACATGATGCGACATCTTGTCCTCTCGACATTCCAAATGATATGTTAGACGCAAGATTTCAGAATTTCAAACCATATGAAAAGGCACTTTTAACCTTATGAATTCCCAGAATTACAGCATTCCAAATGCTAGAGTGGGGTTAAGCATTTAAAATTCTACTTTTAGGGGCAATCATTTAGAATTCTCATAATTCCTCCATACAAAAATTCTCACAATTCTTCTAAACAACCAGGCTCTAAGGAAACATAGATGGAAACCTTAGTTTAAACCATGTAGAAGATCTTCAGCATTCGTAGAATTCTTGCATCACGACTGTCTGGAATGCACGATGACATCTGAAATGACGGGCCGATCCATCTAGGACTATGTCAGACCCCGACCCACATTAACTCAATTAGTGTTAATTAGGTATGTGCTTAGACTGAAGTGGGTTTAGTGATTGTCGTGTTAGAATGTGTTTTGACTTTGTCTTAGACATAGCTTTGGGAATTTTAAGAGCGTTGGTTTTAATCGGACACGCTCAGGGGTGCTCTGAGTGCACGTGGAAGCATGAAAGGATGATTTTGGACTTTTGATAAAATTGTGAATTTGATTGCTTTTGAATGATTTTGTTATTATCCACAACTTTCATATTCAATCAATCCTTGTTCGAAGCCCAGAAACCCGTATTTTGGCCCAAATGGGTAAAATTGTCTTTTCACACTCAAATCTGGACATGATTTTCAGAATCTCAAAAACATATGAAAATTATACTTTTTGAAAACTAGATTTTTCAAGGATCATTTTATCCTTCTTCGTCGATCTCGTTCGGGGCCCGCAAGAACATGTTTTAGCCATCTGAAGCTTTAAGACCCAATGGGGCCCACAGCGCACTCACTCAAATAACCCATCTCCCTCACTCACGTTTCAGACCAGCAACTCCTTATTTCTTTTCAAAAACATAGAGCTGAAGGAAGAGCTCTTTCCTCTCCTTCTTCTCCACCTTGCATGCCATGGTTTTTGAGCTTGGATTGAAAATTCGAATGCACCATCTTCTTCCTCTCCTTCCTAACTCTCCATTGCACCCATTTGTTTGCTGATTCCAACTGGACAACCACTTCTTCTTCCTTGCTTCTTGTTTAGCTAGCTTCGGTTAAGGACTCTCTTCCATGTCCTTAATGGAGTCCTTTTAGCTCCTAAGGAATCTGTTTTTCAAGCATGCAACACCCATTTCGAAATAGGTTCTTGTTTTTCAAATTTGTTGGATTTTTGAAGTGGATTTCTTAGGGCTTTTGTAGATCTTGGTTTAGCTGTAGAGAGGGTTCTTTGAGAAGGATTTTGATTTGCATTTTGGGTCAAGGCAAGTGATTAATTTAGGTTCCTTGATGCATTAAAATATTTGATATACATTTTGTTGGCAAAGTGCAATTAATTATGCTTGATAAGTTTTCGAAACATGGTTTCATTCCTACATACATGTTGTGTTATTTACTCTCCAAAGTTCTTGAATTCTGTTTTGAATGGAAGCGCCATCACTTGTCTTGTAAGTGGTTTTGTTTTAGTGTAATATGGAGTTGTGGTGGTGAATGGAAGAGGTGTGTTGGAAGTGTTTGGAGGAGCATGTAGGCTCTGGAAATACAGGTGGAAGTTGGAGAAAGATTGGCTTTGAAAAGAGAGAATGAATGGTTGAAACAGGGCATTTCCAGGCTTAACATCTGCCTAAGAAATGTTTTTATAGGGTTTTCCGGCCACTTTTGGCTACTTTCGTCCACCTGTTCTGCCAACCGAATGGGTCTTTTCAGCTGGCCGAATGTGGACAGATTTTCACCAATTTGGCGGATTTTTGAATGGCCATAATTTCTAATCCGTATATCCGATTTTGGAGTTATACATATAGTTGGAAAGCTCTTGGGATGTAGAATTCATTCGCCATACAATTTTTTTTTTTTTATCAGAGGCTGGGATAGATAGGGGATATTTGAATCAACAAATTTAACTATATAACTTATGCTACACACATCGTACCTAAGTGAACCAAGTGTGGTTTGTTGGAATCAACTTAATAGGATTCCTAGGTGGTTGTGGACCTAGGTATGGACCTTAGCATTGGATCCTTGAACCTTAACTTGAGTCCAATGGCTTCCTAATGTTAGAGGGTGTCGTTTGCGCAGTAATTACTTGGAAAATAAGGCTGTTAAGGGAATTTTTTTGGAGATGAAAAACCTAGAATATGTTGAAGGTCTTTTAACTTGATATTGTGCACTTGAAACCTGAAATGTCTTTTAGCTTCGGAGGCACCAATCCATTTTAATTCTGACATTTGGGTTTCAAATTAATACACAAAGGTCAATGAAAGGTCTTAACATATAATTGATAAGCTTGTTCCGAATTCTTGATTTTGACACGAAGAACATCATTTAGTATCTATTTCGAGTTTCATGTACCAGCTGTGCTTTGGATTTGTTTCAAGAACCAAAAAGGGGATTACTTCTTATGCTTCGATTTGCTATCGCTTATGCTATTACTGTTTAGTCTTGCTTTGCCTTGTTTTGGTAAATGATTTCCCCTATTTTCGATCTGTCTTGTATATGTATCTCTTTGTTTTGTGCATTCATAAATTTAGCTTAATACCACTAAGTTTGGACTGCTCATTCAGTCTAATCCACTTGTCTGAGGGTCCTTAAACATTTGGACTATCTGAAGATTAGTCGTGTATTTATATACACATCTTTGCTTTGTTTCGGTTCCGCAGCCGGTCCCCGTCTACCTCGTGTGGCTTCGGATTTTGCTTTGCTTTTTCTCACTTTTGTTTGTCTTTACTTATTCTTGTCATCATGTATGATAGAGAAAAGATGGCTTAATGTGGATTTAGTAATTATGATATTATATGTATTAATGCTAGTTTTGTTTCGTATACTGTTCATGGAATTTTATTTTTTTGATAAGTATGTTGTTCAAGCATTGTTTTAAATTCAGTAAATGATTTTAAACATTGTTCCTCTCAAACTTTAAATGATTTATACACATGCCTAAATTGATCACCTGCTAGACCGTCCTGTTTGATCCGTTTATTTTGGTGCTCAGGTGTAGGCGTTGATACTTTGATGAGAAGCGCCAGGAGGAGGCTGTTGAGACACCCCCAGCTCAAGAGTGGCAGCTTGACAACATCATTTAGACGTCGGGCGGGATCTTGAGACTCATTTCTTTTTGCTAAGGGTTTCATATTTTGATTACTTTGGGATGTATTAGCCTTTGTTGGCCTCTTATGGGTTGTAAACTTAACTTTAACTTATTTCTACTAACTGAACTTGAACTGATTTGGGAAATGCTATGATTACATTCCTCCCTTTGAGGTTTATGTCTTTATGATTAACATATGTATCTTGAAATTAACTTGATATGTGTTGTCTTGACGTGATTTGCTATACGCTTCCTCAACCATGATCGTGTGAGTTCCCGTCTCTTGGGATCCTCACCGCGGGAACCTGTGGGAAACCGCGCTCATTGCCGGCTCGAGTCTCAGTCCGGGGTCATGACAGACTAGAACAAAAAACCCAACCTATATTCATCCCAAATTGGTAAAGCTCTTAACAATATATCATACAAGGAAATTGAAAAGGTGTGGGACCTTTTCAAACTACGACTTTAAAAATGGCTACCTACTTAAAATCTGAACGAGTCATTTCCACATAAAATGGTATATAGAACGAGAGAATACATGTATTTAGACAAAAAATTTAAATAGAACCATCACATTCACACAAACACCCAAGAAAGTTTAACAGATGTAGATAGCTCACCAGTAACAATATCCAAATGCTTAGTGCGATGACCGCAATAACTACCATAACTAACCTAAGAACCCTATCTATCAAGCTAGTGGTGAGCAAATAAATGGTTGTTGATTGCCATAACATGAGAGTCAGTGCACCAGAGACAGATATAAGTGTTCCAATGAGCTTCCCTCTTCCCCCATTGTTGTTGATTCTAAAAGTCTCTTGCCTTGAGACTATAGTTAATATGTAAGTGAAGACATGGAACATGTTGAGTACTGCAGCCTCTACTGAGCTGGAGATGTAATACAAGCTGGCTGATAATAGGTTTTGTGACACTGTTATCCTACTGAGAGCAGCAAATTACTACACACTCATTAAAATACAGAGGGAAGCATGAAAATGGGAATTGAAAATGAAAATATTTAGGATTCCCTGTTTATAGCTTCAGCATATGTATAAGGTATGCAAGAGATATAACAGAATCATTTTACTTGGAAAAGGTCCAAAGGACATTGTTCTCAATCATGAGTATGTAATGATAATGAAAGGTATTTAATGCATTGGTTGTTGGAACTAATAGCCATTCTTGTGAATGCACTTTCATTCTGAAAGTGACATTTCTGACAGGGTGTCAAGTATCATTCTAATGGAAGTGATATCCACCATTTAATTGATCAATTGTAGAACACTGGATTGGTGCTAATCAAGTCCTTTTCATTAATGATCAATCAGAGTTTCATATCAAACCATTGAGTTAGGATTTGACTTAAATGGCTTCAATTTAAGCACAAGTGAACTCCGCCATCATGTGACCTAACAATTTTGATAGTCGACGAGAGAGAGAGAGAGAGAGAGAGAGGGAGAGATCCGTACCCAATTAAAGCCGGCGAAAAATGAAAAGGTCCAACGTAAGATGCCTTTTGTGATAGGAGGCCTATCATTTCTGTAGCCAAAAGCTTATAACTGATTGTAAGAATAAACATAAAAAATCATATTATTAGAGAGAGAGAGATGAGATTAATACGTTGTCATTCAATATCAGTATTTAATGCGGAAGACAAGGAACGCACCTTCTGCCATGGTGATTAGATTGTTTCATTTTTTGGCCTTTGAGGATCACTGAAGGTTTCAACCTTGCTGAAAGGGAAAAGCACAACCTTCTAATCTATGCAAGATTTCTTCATGTATGATGTTGATGGAATCACAACCCTTCTTCCTAGCTAGATTAGGGACCCTCTAAAGAAAACTGTTAACAATCTCTTTCCATCAAAAGAAAGAATTACCGTAACAGAGGGAATGGGCAGTTATTCCCATTATTACTTGACTTGATAACTGCAGATAAGTTAGGGAAGTTTCATAACTATCAATGGGCTTAATGGGCTAGTGGCAATATTGGGCCACATTAACTGAGCCCATGTGTCTCCAAATGAGACATGTCTTACATCATAAATACCCACCCATGAATCAAAACCCAACATTCAATTGAAATTAGGAGAGCATCATGACCTAGGCTTTGTCCTTTACCTTTCAAAGATGAAGGCCAGTGCTGCTGTGAAGATAACGGCTAATATAAACTGATATAGAAGAAAAACAATAGAACTTATGCCCCTTGTGAGTATAACATTGCTCAAAATAATATACGTTGCTGTGCTCAGCTGAACAACGATCATACTACCATTGAGGTGCCAACTTTCTTGCATTCCTCACTAAACTATTTATTCTCTCTCTCTCTCTCTCTCTCTCTCCCTCTCTCACCTTACACATCTCATTGAGAGTGTGTGAAGGTATATCAAGGGACTAAAGAGTAACAGAATGTGAGGAATATCAAGGAACTACAGAGTAGACAGAATATCGTATGCATGATACATGACTGGTAGGTGTTACCGTCCCAACGTTGAGTTGAATCTGACTGTAAATTTTGTTGGGCAAGTGAGGCCTACAAATATGCCACTTGTGCTATTTTTTTTTTTTTTTTAAATTAAGCACAAAATTGTAGGTAGCGGCGGATCCAAGATTTTCAATTTAGAGCCTCAATGGCTTTTTTATCGGAGATTTTGGGATTTTTTAACTAGGTCCGACGGGCGAGATGGCCCAAAAGTCTAACACCCGGGGCCGACTCTAGTTGGAGAGGATGGGTGCAGCTTGGGCCTGGGCCAGTTTCAGCCCAAATAAGGCCCTCATGAAAGCCTTTCAACGCTGAGTGAGATTTGGGCTGGGTTCAGGCCTGGGCCTCCACTGATAAAGAAAATTACCCTCCAAAAAAAAAAAAAAAAAAAAAAAAAAAAAAAGCAGAGGATGGATGCAATATGGGCCTGGCCTAGCCAAACCCCTAATATGGCCGTCATTAAAAAGCCTTTCAACGATGAGTGAAATTTGAGCTGGGGTTGGGCTCGGACCTTGAGCGACCAAGTTGGTTTCGATTGATCACTAAAATTACAGTATGCAAAAATCCATCTTCATTTTCTCGTTTGAAGGTTGGACGAAACCACTCGCAAGGACCTAGAGTTTTTTTTAGGGCTAGCGTAAGGCTAGTTAGCATGTGTTAGGGAAATTGCATAGAAATTAGGTTAGTCTCTAAATAAGTACCATTAATGAATAAATACAAATAAATTTATTAATGCATAAAAACTATTTTATAATTATCTTATTCAAGATATCTCCTGTTTTACTATGACTTCATCACAATTTTATTAAATATTGTCAATTTTGGCACTATGTGGAAACATCTGTTCACGCACTATTTTGTGATCAAACCCTGGGTATGCCACTTCCCGCATATGCAGGTTTTGTGGACTTTCTTCCAATGTGTGTGGGGTCCTTTCCTACTTGAGCGTATTATCTTCTCGTGTGTTCAGGATCCTAAGTTGCTTTAATGGCCATATGGCTAAGTTGGCAAACCACCTTCCAACTGACTGTGATTATAAGAGAACAGCTACTTACCTTACTGGTAAGTGGCAACAATTCTCACCTGGTTGCCCAGGGTTCAAACCCTGTGCATGCCACCTTTTCCCACTGGTGTTGGCGCATCTTTCCCACATTTGTGGGCCTTCTTCCTGCTTGTGAGGGCTGTCTTCCCATTTGTATGCGAGCTCTCTCTTAAGTCCCAACCCCCTTGGCCGGTTTACCAAAAAACTAAACGTGATTGTTGTTTGTTAGGTCATGTGATCATAACCTACTTTAATGGCCATGTAGCCAAGTTGTACAATCGAATAAATAACTAGGGTACAAACCTTAGTGCCCGGAACCCCCTTTCAGTCTTCTCGATCTGGCTCCGAAAATTCGGATCAGCGTTTTTGGAGTGAATCCGTCCTCGGAGCACGATTCAACAGAATATGGAGCAAACCGTGCAGAGTCTTAATTTCTTTTTCTATATGCTTGACATTTATCTTTTGAATGAAGAAACTTCCTCTAACTTATTAACTATCGTCTACTTTATGTGATCAAATTGAAAAATTAAGTTTTTTCTCCATTTTTTATAGTTGAAGATATGGATAAGATATATTTGTGCCCATTTGTTAATTGTTTATAAACCCACAAGCATTATGTTGTCTAGTCGCTCCGGACATATAATTATTTTAAAATTTAGCGTTTCGGCGCTCCCGCTCCTTGCTCTACGCACTTAGGTACAAACAAGTTGGCATCCTTGAGCAAACCCACTTTGAACTAAACATGATTGCCAATTTATGATTATTAGAACTTGTGAACTTAAACTGACATGAGATTTGTGGGCTCTACATTGGGGTCACCAAATTACAAAATCTAAACCAGTCAAAGTAAATATCCATCTCATTTATTAGCCTATGCCAATTTTTCTTTGATAGAGGTAGAATCACCATCAGATTGATTAGATACTTAGTATAAGTATGTTTGATCTATCTAATAGTGGGGTCATCTTCTATTAGAGAAAATATTAACTAAGACCTGTATACGATTCTCAGCGGTTAAATTTTTTAATATGTAGGATTCAGTACTAGGCATCTACATACGTAAGTTGGGCTTTCCTAACTAACGACCAACTTGTCCATATTGTAAGTCGGGGCAAGGCAAGTCAAATGTAGATCGAATCAAATTTCACGGCCTTTACCATCAAACAAATCAACATTTGATATGTTTTCTCTTTAAACAGAGAGTGTTCATCTCTTTGGATCGGACTAATCCTTATAGGCTTAGGAAGAGCCGGGTAAATCTCCTGTGGCCCCAGTATGGTAGCACGATTTTAAATCCTCAACCATCGAGAGCAGACATGTGAATGACATGATATGTCGTATTATGTACCAATGCTATATGGTTTCCTTGGTCATTCCTACTATTCGGCCCACTGTTATGATTACAGACATCACTGGGTCCTGCAAAGGTAACTAATATTCTGGTATGGACCATTGCGACTAATTAGTATTAAAGGATTTCATAATTTTTAACATTTGATCCATTAATTTTCTCACATTGGATGGGTATCATTGTGGTTCATAGCACTGTAGGAGTCGAGAACGGCCACTTACGTCACTGATAAGTTGCAGCAGTTCTCACCATGCGCCTAGGGCTCGAACCTTAGGTACGCCACCCTTTCCCACTTGTGTGGGCTTTATTTCAACTTGTGTGAGCTACTTTTCCACTTATGTGGGCTTTCTTCCCGCCTGTGCGGGGTGTATTTCTGTGTGTGCACGCTCTCTCTTGGGTCCTAAACCCTTTGGCTGTGTTTAAAAAAAAAAAAACCACGTAGGAGTCCTTATAAATTGCCAGACACCTAGTTAGGGCTTATTGAAATGTGTAGAAAATGCTAAACATTAGAGCTTGCTCAACATTATAATTGATAATATTTTATTCTTTGCTAACTAAGTAAAACAGTAATGAAATATAATAATCAAATTAGTATCATTCACAATTATTTAACAAAGAAATAGAAAAAAAAGCCACAAAACCCCTGATTTTAGAATCAATTCAATCAAATGCTACAATTATAATATTTCATTTTTATTCAATCAATTATTATATATGAAGCGAAGTTGTTTCAATTTGAAATCGGCTCCAATTCGCTCCAATTGATGTTGACTCATCCATGTTAATTTAGTTTGACCCCTCCCAATCCCCTCTCTTTGTCCCCACATCCTCTCTTCTTACCGAGGTCAGCAAACGGGTCAAACAGGGCTAAATCGCGTTGGGCCAAAGATAGAGCACACTTCTTAAACCTCCAACCCATGACCGACTCGCATATGAAACTGGTTGCAAACCTGCAACCCACACCCATTAAGTCTCAGGTCGGGTTATCCCGACTAACCCGCGTTAGACCTGACCCATGTATTTTTAATGACATAGTAAAAATTAATCATGGTATATGCCAAGATTCGAACTTAAGACACTACAGAGCAGTTTTTGCTAATAGTTATCAACAGAAGGTTAAAATTAGTGAATGAGGAATGGACCCTAGCCCCACTTTGGAATGTTGATTGGGAGTTGGACTTTATCTATGAGGTATTTATAAAAGTAACTATATTTTTAGAATATTGATTCCTATAAATAATGTTGTTATTATTTTCATAGTCATGCACTGTACTTTAAGCATAGGTGATCAAACTTTTGAAATAACTATTTTATATGATTTCCTATATAGTTATTAATTTTCTATAATAACCGTTTTATAATAAAAGTAGACCCAAATGAATATATAATATATGAGATTGATAAAAAAATAATAAGTTTCATAATTCATAAGATAATGACAACATTATTAAAAAAATGACAACATTTATAACCTTTTGCATTTGATTTTAAAGAAATTAATTATTAATTTTTATTTTTTTTAATAAATTTTGATACTATGATTACACCACGAGTGTGGATCCCTTGTTTCGTCCAAACAGGGGAGCCCTGTTTGGACGAATCAGGGGCCGACAGGTGCGGGGGCGGAGAAAAGAGAAATAACACTTTTTCTTTCCTCCGCCCCTCTCCGCCCCCGCACCTGTCGGCCCCTGATTCGTCCAAACAGGGCTCCCCTGTTTGGACGAAACAGGGGATCCGGATCCTTACACCAAGCGCATGTTTTTGTAGTTTCTAATTGAAGCTAACAAAAAGTAACGCTAAACACCCACTCGAACCCCAAGCCTTTGTTAATTATACTGAGCTTCTTGGGAGTCAGATGGCCTGCACTCTGTTTTTCACATAGGAAATGGTGAATCTACTTTTTCTAGGAAACTTACCTCCACCCACCACCTCAGAGAATAAAGGTGAGAGAGATGTATGTGCCTTTCTCTGTGTGTAAGGTGAAAGGAGGAGGAATCTTCAAGTACCGTGAAGGCCTTTGACGAAGAGAGCTAGCTGCACCTGTTGAAACTGCGTGTGTGTGTGTTTGTGAGAGAGAGAGAGAGATGGGTATTTGGGATTTGTTGTATTCTGCCACGGACAAGCTCAAGCAAAACTCTCCCGATCTGACCCCAGTTACAAATGCCTGCCGAAACTCATACCGTGCGAGCGGTACCGTGGCTAGCAACGTCTACAAAGCCATTACAGTTGACGGAGTCGAGAAGGTGAAGGATTACTTACCCGGTCCTCAATCTCAGGAGAAGATCAAAAGGATCGCCAAGGAAGTAGCCGTCCCTGAGTTGCTTAGATTCACAGGCATACCAGGTCCAGTCTTCTTCTTCTTCTACTACTCATCTCACCAAATAAGCGGGGTAGTGATTTTGAGCTGGATGAGTTCTTAATGTGGGCTATATTTTTATAACCTGAGGTACCCCATGTGCGTTGCAGTTGTTATTTTGTTAGTTACCAAAACACATGGGTTTCCTGCAAAAACATCAAAAAATAAAATAAAGGGATCATTGAAGATGGAAATCAAATTAAACTGGATTAAGGGTAGAAGGGGAAGATATTATGTTGAATGTGGAATGTGCTGAGTGAAGTAGATTATTAGGCAAAGCCACTTAAAAGGTTGATCAACAAATATCTGAAAACTAGCTAATAGGGTATTAGGATGAGATGGGGTTGCTGCAATAATATAGGTTTTGATGTGCTTAATTGAGTTGGTTAATTAACTAGATTGGTTAACAAACGTTCACATTGACCATTTAGTCCATGACTGCCAAGTAATACCTGTTATGAGGCTTATTTTCCTTTATATATTTATTTTTTTCCTGCTTCCTTTAATTTTGCCAAAGGGTCACTTTACATCTTTATAGATGATGTAAAATTTCGTGGCAAGGGATATGTTTAAATTGTGCAAATTGTAAAGCTATCAAACTACAAGCCATACAAAGAAACTTGCAGCATGGCAATGATTGAGACAATATTCTAAAATTTTAGAAAATTGGTTTTGAGTTTATATGTAATAGAATGCATTTTCCTATTATGAAAATAAAAAAAACGTTTAAACAGGATAAGAACATTTTTCACATGGTTTTTTTTATTGGTTCAAAGGCGTATTGATAATATGGTGAGGGAGGTGATCTGAAACTCATTTTAGAGAAAATGCATCCATGATGTATATATCTATGTTGCAGCGTTAGAAAGAATTACTATTTGATGATGATAATTTTACTATTCTCAACTAGTTTAAATCAAACTCTGTTGTGTGCTTCCCACATGTGTTGTTTGCTGCGTGTATAACGCCATTCTTGACAATCCAAAAGCCATCTCCCCAGTGTACATAAGCTGGTTAGGGGCACGGCTGTGAGTGTGAGAGTGTGCAAGTTTGAGTCCTCCATGTATGGACAAAACAGAAAGAAAAATAAAATTCAAGATCCAGAATCATGGGTGCCAACTGAAAGTCCATATGAAGCCTAAATTCGGTAGCTTCCCAATGTTTGTGTTTTTCAATTTGCATTACTGTGGAACAACTTTTCATTGCAATTTCTATTTTTCATGAACACTGTCACCCCCATGTAGGATTTCAATGCTTGGCTGCCTCTAAGACATGAAATTGATATTAAAATTTAAAAAGAAACAACAAAACGAAAATGAATAAGCCTTCTTCTATTTGGTAGGCATTCATATTTAAGATGTAATCAAATGAGTGTCAAATTGGGTTGAGTGAAAATTCATTTTTAAGGAGGTGGAGGACCCATGTGTGCCCCAATTTCTAACACATGCAAACATCAGTCGTCCATTGCAGATCATGGACATCCCAGTACCCCACCTTTTAAGCTCTTCAGCAGTGAGTTAATTCTTTCACCCGACAAACTGTCACGCCTCTGCCGATGAGCATGGGGATTATGTGTGAGGTCAGGAGCCAATCATGGTTCACAGGATCGAAGTCCATGGTGAGGTAAAAATATTCTCGATTAACCGATAAACATAGCTGAAGGTTCATTATAAATAGATGGTATAATAAAAGATATCTCAGATTAAGCACATCATATCTTTAATGAAGTTGAAGTTTTACAAAAAACATAAACTAAACTGTTCAATTAGAAGGCCACTAGAAAAACCTGTTCCAACAAAAGAATAAACAAAATACTATTCAAGAGTATGTGATGGCACTCATGTGCTGGTCAACATTACTCAGACAATGTCATCGGCAAAATACTCATGCCCGTCATCAGGCTGATCCGTTCAAAACAACACCTTCGTCTCCTCCTAGAGGTAGATGGGTTTGGTACCTATGCACAAGCACAACATCATTAGACTACAAGTAGTCGGCACGTAGATAGACATATAAATAATAGATATGCAATAACAAAGCAATATAATGACAATGTGATAATATAAAATCTAATGATTGGAGTATAGGCATAAAGCACGAATAACAATAAACAATGAACAATAAAGGATGACATCTTACCACAAGACTCTAATAATATAGGCAGTCCACATAGGCTCATACACCACGGGATATTCTCGTTGCCTTCCCATTCTTGAACCGAGTGTGGTAAAGAATATGCAATGGGGGAATAGCTCGACCAATCAATTAATGATGCATGGGAGTATAGCTTAGTCAATCAATGGGGTGGCACCCAAGGTATAGCCACAATTAAAAACTCTACTTTTGCGGCTGCCCAATGGTTTACATCCGTCCAATATCGATCTAAAGTCGTAATCAATCAATCTATCAGTCAGTGGCCCTCCTATGGAGGTGTCCCTTTATGTCAAGCGTTTACAACCTGAGTGATGCTTGACTCAAGAATCCTAAGGCAGTTAGCGAGGGGTTGGGCTTATCCTCCGTGAACAAGTTCTTCAAAAGAAAGAGAAACTACCTTCGATAATCGTTCAATCAATCAGTCACTTTCAATCCCAACAATAATAGTCCTCCCTAAGCCTTACAATCAAAGCCGCCTAGGCTCAACATGTCGATCAATAACAATGACAATCAGTGGGAATCTTATGTTCAATCAATCTAAGTTCTCAATGTGATCCCTCAATATAAAGACAATACCTAGCTATGGAACCTGCCCTATGCTCATGGCCATCAATACCAAGGTATACAATTCAATTTGATTATTCAATATTCAAGGAAGAGAAGCAATCCAATCCTAGGTCAATCGTTGTCTTCTTTGTACAACCCATCGCTACTCGATCTAAAGAGGAAATAAGGTCATTGATATCCCATTGATTCACCTTGGTGCATAGTTCATTATTGGATATCTCGTTGCCTCACTTCATCCCCATCCAATGTAGATTGTACATTGTACCTGAACCGAACAATCCGTATGGATATGTTAGCTCGAACATCCTTCACTCTTAGTCTCCTAATTAGTCTTCATTAGGGGGTACAAACTTCCCAACACTATGCCCAAAATGCCTAAGGAGTAATCCCTTTCAAAAAGGAATACGGTTTCCACAGTTGACCCTAGGACATCCACGGTCGACTGAGGCACGCCGTGGCGGACTTGACGGCAAACTGTGGAGTCGACCGAGGTACCGAGAGTAGAACATTAAATCGAAAGGGCTCAATTTCTCCAGACAGAACCTCACCCTCTATTTCTCCCAATTCCATGGTGGACTCATAGTCAACTGTGAGGTCCACCGATCCCCAAGAGTAGAATGTGAGAAATAAAAGGGCTCAATTGATTAGTTTTTTGGAAGCTAAGAGGTGTTTCATGGTTGACCGCGGGACATCCATGGTCGACCAATGAACACATGACTTTTTTATTGTCCATCAGTCAGTTAGCCAACTTGTAACATGGGGGTTACATGTCTGAAACTTCACGGTCGACTGGGATACCTCTCATGTTCGACCATGGGGATTTTTAAACTTAAACCGGAACTTTGTTTCAATAAAAACAAGGGGGAAATCGCCTCTTCTTCCATACACCTGATAGGCAACAATATATAGGGCCTTGCTCTCTCCACAACACAATATACAACTCTTGAATCAGTCCAATTCAGTTGCAATCCATTCCAACCTAAACTAGTGAGTGGCCCTTGGAATCTCACTTCAAGCAAAGGGAAATGAAAAGAAACAAGAAAGGAAGAGGGGAGAAAGAAAGAGCAGGAAAAAATGAATTGGAGTGAAGGGTCATTCCCACACTAAAAGGGCTAGGATGGGTTTAGTGAAATTATAGTTTAGTACCTAGTGGACTTGGGTTGGGATTAGAGGGTCTTCAAAGCGTTGGATCGAAACGAGCCATAAGAGAAAAGTTTGGAAAGCCTAGGTCATCTAACTTACAAGCCTAAAACCTAAAGAATCATAAATTACTTTCCTAAAACTGCAAACTACCCCCCTAATGTACCCAAATGAATTCGGATATCGATAAAAGTTCACACATGATCTTAACAGTAAAATAGACTTGCTTAGCTTTTAATCAAGCTTAATTGGCTAAAATTCAATTAAATAATAGTAATTATACTATTAAGAGTGGGGACCTTACACAAACAGTGGTGGCAAGTCTCAAAAATCTTGATCGCATGGAGAGCTGTAATCAGAAATAGAAGATCTGGTGCTGCCCACTTACTCTTCATACAGAAAAGAGGGGCTTTTCATAGCCATTTCTGTAAATTCTACTTCGTTTAAGTTTATGAAATGTTGTTTTGTTTTATTAGCGTGTTCATTTTTCCTTTACTTTTGGGATTTTGCAGGTCTAGCAGAAAGCTATTGGATTTTGCGAGAAGATCCTCTTTCTTCCTCTGTTCATGACAGCAAGAAATTTGAACATCAGGCAAAAGAGTTGAAAAAAATGCAAACGAGAAATAAGGAATTGTGGGAAGAAGTTGAGAAAATCAAACAAGATAACAAGATCCTCCGACAACATATTCTAGGAGATCGTAGTAAGAAAGAGTCACTCAATGATTCATTTCACTTGCAGTTTGAGGAGATGCAAAAGCCTGAGGAGGTTATAATGGATTTTGTGGCGAATGGATTCAAGGGTCGTGATCTCTTGTGTCCTCTAGTAGTTCCCCAGGCTGGATATCGTAGGAACCCTTAGATGGTATGTTCTGTAATCTTTTGGAATGAAAAATGTTAGATAGGATTATGGGGTTTGGCTGGTGTGATGGACAGGAGTTGTTTCCAAGTAAATGCTATTTTCTTTGCTGTGGTTCATTTTTGTGTGTCAGTGCAATCTATCGTTTTCCGATTCTTTTGAATTGTGGGTGTGGGTGTGGGTGTGGGTGTGGAATGGGATCAAATTCATTATTTCATAGAATGACACCAAAACAAGGATCTTGAATGACCTGCAAATTTGATAATATTATTGACTTAGCCACATCTTGAATGACTGCCTGGACACATCTTGAATGACTGCACGGGATCAAATTTTTTGAATGACTCCCAAGGCCACATCTAAAATTTGATGACACAAAACTGAGAGATGTGGGTTACCTATGACTCACCATAAAAGATGATGAACAATAAAGTTTATGGATATTTACCAAAACCTTACATAGAAACCCAATAATGACTAGTTACTAATATTATCAAATGATAAACCTGCACAATAAGTTTATGTTGTATACTAAGCTAGGCCCCTCAATTGATAAACCTGACACTTGGATTCACTCCCTATACGAATTAGCTAAAGCCCTTGCTGAAAGTCCGGGATCCGAACTCTAGAGGGGGGGTGAATAGGGTGAGCTATAAATTAGTGATCAATTATGATCAATTTTAAATTCTTTAAAATTAAATTAGCCACTAATGATGATTATCAAACTAAATGCGGAAGCTAATAAAAATAATCACAACAACTCAACCACAACTTAAAGATTTATAGTGGTTCGACCTCAATACCTACATCCACTACCGGCTTGTGATCCTACACCCCACCGAATTTCCACTATCTATGCTTTTCAATAGGCTAAGCAATAACCTTACAGTATGCTTTCCAAGGCTAAGCAATAACCTCTTGCGTTTTATGGTTCACCCATAACCATACACTTATGCTTTTCTAAGGCTAAGCAATAACCTATGCAACCAAAAGGTTGGTTCTATCTCTAAGTAGTGTCTAGAATACACTTGATGGAGATACAATTTTAACTCAATCACAATACCTCTTAATTAGGCGAATATGAAAGTCTAAATCTAAATCACACACATACACTTTGAATGCAAAGATGAATGCACAATGTATATGTATGATGTTCTCAATCAATTTGAAAATAAAAGCTCACAAATGTATGCCAAAGGCTTTTAAAAGTTTTAGCTGATAAAACCATTTATGATTGAGGAAAGAATGCTAATCACATGTTAAAAACAACTTGCAAAAGATATACTTATTCATTCCAAACAAGTTGTGAAATTATAAGAACAAAACATGTGATCATAAGGATTTCAATCAAATTAACAATGTAGCTCAATATATGTTGGCTAAAAGCATTTGAAAGTGTAAAACACAAAAATAGATTTGATTGAAGTTAAGGGACAAATCACATGTAATTAAAAATTAAACTTGAAAATGATATACCTTTCAATGCTAAGCAAGTTGTGAAACTTTAAAATAAAAGTACATATTATTTGTAAGGTTGTTGAATCCAAAACATAAGATAGATTTAAAAGTGATTTTCTTATGATGAAAAACAACAACCAAAGATTCAATCAAGTATAGGAATCATGTTACATATGATTTCAAAGATGATTCCAAAACATGATTCACTTAGATATACCAATTTGAGTCCTACTTGGTTTGAATCAGGGTGATGCATCCAAAACAATAAATCAATTCAAAACATATACATGTTAAGGACATAACAAATCATAGTTTATTATGCTAGAAAAGATTTACCAATAATTAAAGTAAAGCATGAAAACATATGATGAAGAAAAGTAAAGCCTACTTAGTGATTTAACTCAATGGAACCAAGCTTTAGCTTTCCAAATGACCCCCATCGTCCCTTAGCTCATTCCCCTTTGTTTGGCCTCAAAACACCTCAAGGAGGGCCTCTTGGGTCCTCTAATTTTTCAAATGAATGAACTTGCTTTTATACTCAAAAAATGAGTTTCTGCGTGTCCCCGGTCGACCTGGTCCCTTACCCGGTCAACCGAGTGCTCAACGGTAAAAAATCTGACCGTTTGAAAAAGAGCACAACGGCCCTTTCCCGGTCGACCGACAGTGTGCCCAGTTGACCGGGTCCATGGGCTCGGTCGACCGAGCACACTACAGGTCGACCCAGGCCCAAGGACCAAATTCCCCAAAAATGCTATTTTAAAAGTGATTTATTGTGGGGACTTTTGGGTTATTAAATCAAGCTTGGAAACATGTTTTAAATCAAACTAAGAGGTTTAAAAACATGAAACATAAAAAGCCTAAAATGATTTGAAAGATTTAAAACTCATAGGCTTGCTTGATTCATAAAACTTCTTTTCAAATTTAAATGCATCCAAGTTTAAAATCAAAACATACATAAATCAATATTTCTATAAGTCTAAAAAACAATGCATGTGTAAATCAAGATTTCAAGATTTTCTAAATCAATGCATGTGTGAAAATTCGAATGATGCTAAAATGATAATGCATCTATCAAATTGCAATATACAAAATCCTTAACACTTGCCATGTTCTCCATTTCACTTTCCATCTCTATAGGTGCAACTCAGGCAAGTTGAATCAAGTACTGGCCCAACCCGGTCTTGACTTCTATTGTATATTAATTCAAGTTTGAACTCGATCTGATTAAAACCCATCCAAGATTGTAGATTCCAAGTGCAATTCAGGTTGAATAAGTTTCCTTAGCTTGGGTCAAATTCTATTTTAGTTGTCTTTTTTTTTTTTTCCTTTTTAAAGAGGGGTATTAAGTTAATATATATATATATATATATTAGTGTAATATAAGGGAAATTTCTCAAGTGGATGCCCCGATGGAGACCTTTGATTTAGAGTGTTTTACATACGGATGTTTCTTGGGAGAAAATTTCGCACTATGCATATTAGACACTATATACACATTTGCTTATTTGGAATAGTGTAAACGGGTTGGTTTCGGTTTGGGTCCTTGGTGGACCCGGAATTGAAACGACTAATGAGAAGATGTAACTCGAACTGGGTCGAAATTGACTTCCAATTTTCAGGACTGGAATCTTTAATGAGAAAATGAAACTAGAACTGGAAATGGCTCCGTATATTGGACAGGTCCGGGAACAAGCCGAATCTAGGTAGAGAGTGATTTGGAAGGAAAAAAAATTGCTTTTAGGAGGAATTCTAAAAAACTGAGGTAATATGTTGGGTCCCATATCTACTAGTCAAAACCAAACTGGAAATAGACCCGGACATGGTTACTTATCGGGGTCTAAATCAGGATTCAAACCTGGTTATTAATGGGTCAGAATCTCTTGGTAATCGAAAAATCAGCAACCCATTTACATCCCTAATCCGGAAATTAGATACTTGGGTCGAATTTGGATTCCAAAGTGTAAACCAGAGCCAGACCCAAATTCTCTTCATTTCCAAAGCCAAGCCTGAGCACAGGCCGAGCCCCAAAACATGATGGAAATTAGGTGGACCCACAAGCACACAACAAAGAACACAGAGAAAAAGTTTAGTTCACTTTCAAGTGGTAATCAAATACAAACAATGGTCTTACCCAACCCTTCCATACAACACTCAATGAACCCCTTAAAAATCACAATACACTCCGCCAATATACTATTCACTCTTTTTTTTCTTTTTCTTTTTCTTTTTTTTGCTCTCTTATGCACTACAGGCTAGCACCCTCTTTGCATTTGTCACTTGCTTGACTTGTGTACAAATGAGGTAAGACCTCCATATTTATAGGTGTGTAAGGTCAGTGGGGAGATCATAGGAGATGGTCCACATGGCCCTATGCTTCTCCACATATGAAGTCAGTTTCCACTTTCTAGAATGGTAAGTCGGTTTTGATGGATTCTTCTACATAACTCTTGTAGTGGTTCTTTCTAGAAAATTGGAAAAGCTAAGAACTGTTGATGCATGTGGATTCTAGAAAAGTCAACAAATGAGAAACAGAGATACTTGTAGAGTCTTCTAGAGTCTTGGAGACACGGTCAAAAGTCAGTATTTGACTGACATTACTTCCCCTCAAATATTGACCTTCTTAATCTTTTATACTGAGAATCTTCATGCCAAGCTTTGCTTTTAATCTTGTGAAGGTGTCTGCTGTTAAAGCCGTAGTGAAAATGTATGCCACTTGCTTTGTAGTGCTGCAATACTCCAGCTTCACTGTGTTTTATTATACATGATCTCTTATGAAATGGAACCTGATGTCAATATGCTTACTCCTTCCATGCTGTATAAGATTCTTAGAGAGTTCAATGGCAGACTTGTTATCCACATGTATAGTTATGGATTCATCTTGTGGGTAATCAAATTCTTCTAGGAGCTTTGTCAGCCATATAACTTCGTAGACTGCCGCTGTCGCTGCTACGTATTCAGCTTCACATGTAGACAATGCTACAACACTTTGCTTCTTGGATACCCACGTGAAAGCCGTTGATCCAAGATAGAACACATACCCTGTATCGCTCTTTCTTTCATCTTGATCACCTCCCCAGTCACTGTCTGAATATCCATATAACTTTGCTTCGTTGCCAAATGCATAGAGAATACCAAGATCCAAAAAACCTTACCAAGTTCCAAAAAACCTTTGGCATACCTCAAGATTCTCTTAGTTGCAACCCTGTGAGGTTCTTCTGGACTTTCCATATATTTTCTCAAAAGTCCAACTCCATAGACAATACCTGGCCCGGTGATGGAGTAATACCTTAGGCTTCCAATCAAGCTTTTGAAGAGAGTTGGATTAATGTCTCTTCCTTCGACTTCTCATGTCAATCTCAATCCTGTTGCTACAGGTGTGCTTACAGCGTTGCAAGTGCTCATTTTGAATTTCTCGAGAAGTTCTTTTGCATACTTCTTCTGAGAGATAAAAATACCATATGGCTGCTGCCTTACCTCTATACCAAGAAAGAAGGACATTAGTCCACAATCTGTCATCTCAAACTCCTTGAACATGGCATGCTTGAATTATTGAAACATCTGGGGATTGTTCCCAGTGAATAGTAAGTCATCAACGTAGAGGCATGCTATGAGCATTTCTCTTTACGTAGACTGAATGCTCAAACGGGCATTTGGAGAACTAGTTTTCCTTTAGATAGCTGTCTATACAAGCATTCCATGCTCATGGGGCCTGCTTTAGCCCATATAACGCTTTCTTTAAGCGATATACCATTTGCTCCTCTCCTTCCACTTTAAAGCCTTCTGGCTGCTCTACATATACTTCTTCATCAAGTATGCCACTTAAGAATGCTAACTTGACATCCGGTTGGTATATTTTCCAATTGTGATGAGATGCAAGAGATATTAGCATTCTCACCGTATCAAGCCTGGAAAGTGGAGCAAAAACTTCCTCATTGTCAATGCCATACTGCTGTTTATAGCCTTTAGCTACAAGCCTTGCCTAGTATATATCAATTTCTCCATCTACTGTGTGCTTGATCTTGTACACCCATTTGACACTAATAGCTTTTTGGCCTGGAGGAAGTGTAGTAAGCTTCCAAGTGTCATTTTTCTCGATGGCGTGTATTTCTTTTTCTATGGATTTTCTCCAGCAATCTTCATTCACTACTTCTTAAAAGGTTAGAGGCTCATGGTCAGCATAGAGACACAAGATATTCATCTCTTCTGTTTCATCATAGATATCTTCTAGGCTTCTCATTTTGATTGCAGTAATAGATGAGGAAGAACTTCGAGCTGATGAACTTCTTATTGGAAATGCATTTTGTTCTTCTGAACTTCTCTGAACATGTGATGTTGCTCGTGGAGGTGTTTAGTCATTTTGCTGTGAAGCTCCAGGATTTTGAGGATCTGCTTCTTGATCTTCCATCTCAACTTGTTTTTCTTTGACTTTGTCTGCATTATTCCATTGCCATGCTTCTTCTTCATTGAAGACAACATCTCTACTTACGACCACCTTTTTAGTAAGTGGGTTGTAGAGTTTGTAGGCTTTAGACTCTTCACTGTATCGATGAAAATGCATTTTTCTCCACAATCATCAAGCTTCTTTCTTTTGGCTTTTGGTGCTTGAGCACATGCAACACATCCAAAGATTCTTAGGTGTACCACACTTGGTTTATAGCCACTCCATGCCTCCTATGGTTTTTTTGTTTCTGAAACTCTTTGTCGAGCACCTATTTAGCAAATAGGCCGTGCATGCTACTGCTTCTGTCCAATATTCTTTTGACAAGCCTCTTTCGTTGAGCATAGTCCTCGTCATATTGAGGATAGTGCGGTTCTTCTTTTCTGCTATTCCATTCTACTGCGGAGTGTAAGTAGTTGTAAACTGATGTCTAATGTCTGACTCATTATTTATAAGTCCATGAAAGCATCTCTCTAGCATTGTACTGAGATAGAGTTGGAACATGCGGTTCTTCGCCATTTGAACTGGAGCTATATATATCTCCCATAAGCATCTTTTAATATAAGAGAAGAGTTCTCCATGTGCATTACATATCCCCTTTCTAGGACTTGCCCAATATTGAGGATGTTGCTTTTCATGTTGGGCACGTAATACACATTTGAAATATATGCAGGCATACCATCTTTCTAATAAATTTTAATTTTTCCCATACCTTGGACAGGAAGCTTGGATGAGTCTCTGAGACTTGCTTTGCCGCTAACATCTTCTGCAAGCTCTTCAAATAGTTCCTTCTTTCCACATATGTGATTCCTTGCTCCGGGGTCCAAATACTACATATCTTGCTGGTCATATGCTTCTTCTTATGCTAGAAGAACTGTGGAGACTTCTTTTCCGTTATCTGATGCTTCTGTAAAATTGGATTGCATATCTCGTTCCGTGGGTTTGCTCCAACAATATGATGGATAGTGTCCAAGCTTATTGCAATTGTAGCGTTGAACACTTTTTGAATTTCCACAGCCATGAGTGGATCTACCACGGCTCGCTCCTCTTCCGCGATTACTGTTGCTTCTCCACTGATATTGAGCCTGGCTTTGATAATTTGCTTGCCTTGTACCTCTACCACAATTGCTGCTGGTCCTTCCACCTCTTTTAGAATTTCCGTAAATGGGCTTCTGCTCACATAGAGTCAATTTTGACTCCAATGCTTGTTCTAAGACCATAGAGCCACTATTATTCTACATATGTTGTTCATGAACTTGAAGTGATCCCATTAATTCTTCTATTGAGAGTCTCTAAATCTTTTGACTCCTCAATCGCCACAACCAATGCTCAAATTTGGTTGTGAGGGATCTCAATGCTTTTTCTACAACTCGAATATCTTCTATCTTTTCACAATTTCTCTTCATTTGATTTACTATTACCAGCAACCGCGAGAAATAATCAAAAATATTTTTACCTTTTTTCATGTAGGCTGCTTTGAACTCTGCTCAAAGGATTTGCAAACAAACCCTCTTGACCCGATCAACACATTTGAAGATAGTGATAAGGGTCTCCCACGCTTTCTTGCTTGATGGTGCTTCAACAATCTTTTCGAAGGTTGATTCATCTACCCCTTGATAGAGTAGGAACAAGGCCTTCTTGTCTTTCTTCCTTTGATATTTAAGGGCAATCTTCGCTCCGTGGTGTATGCAGCTTCTTGCTCTGCAGTGGGTTCCACATACCCATCGGTGGCGATCTCCCATAAGTCATGTGACCCAAATAGTGCCTTCATCTGGATACTCCAGTTTTCATAATTCTCCTTCATGAGTTTTGGAATTTGGGGCTGCACTAGGCTAGAGGCATCTCTAATATTTGAATGAGAGGGACCTAGCTTTGATACCACTTTGTTGGAAATTAGGTGGATACACAAGCACACAACAAAGAACACAGAGAAAAAGTTTACTTCACTTTCAAATGGAATAATCAAATACAAACAATGGTCTTACCCAATTCTTCAATACAACGCTCTATGAACCCCTTAAAAATCACAATACACTCAAACAAGATACTATTCACTCTTTTCTTTTTCTTGTTTTTTTTTTTTTTTCTTTTATATGCACTACAGGCATAGCACCCTCTTTGTATTTGTCACTTTCTTGACTTGTGTACAAAGGAGGCAAGACCTCCATATTTATAGGTGTGTAAGGTCGGTCGGGAGACCACATGTGGATGGGAGCTAGTCCACGTGGCCTTATGCTTCTCCACATATGAAGTTGGTTTCCACTTTCTTGAATGGTAAGTCGTTTCTGATGGATTCTTTTACATAACTCTTGTAGTGGTTCTTTCTAGAAAATTGTAAAAGCTAAGAATTGTTGATGCATGTGGCTGCGAGAAAAGTCAACAAGGGAGAAAGAGAGATACTTTAGAGTTTTCTAGAGTCTTTGAGACACAGTCAAAAGTCAGTATTTGACTGACATAACAAACCAACTCAAATTACACTATCTGTTAGTTGGGCCTGTGGTCACCATGAAACTTACAAAATATTATGAAAAGTCTAAATGCTACTTGATAATTAATTTTATTGCATGTCCAACTCCTGCTAAAATGAAATTTGCTGAAAGCCAAACAGGCATAGATTTCAATATTCTTTCATCTTTATAGGACCCCCTCGAAGCCAAATATACTTCTCGGGAGCAGATTGCCTGTAATTGTATTTACATGGGAAATGATGGGTGCAATTACTTTCTCTTGGAAAGTGAGGAGAAGATCTTACATATCGGAAAGGATGTGGTCGTCCCTCAGTTGCTTAGGTTCATCCAGTCTTCTTCTTCTACTACGATCACCACCCATCTCACACACACATTCAACTCAGATGGGACCTAATAGAAGCAGTGCAACCCTACGGGGGCTCCTATTAAAACTTGGAGCAATTATGCCCCTACTATATGAATACAATTATTAATACTGCACAAGACTCTGTCAATCAAATTATTTATCCATCGTTCCATCAATCTTGCATGGTGTGGGGCCAAATTCTTTTGGAGTAGGATTTGGGTCATCACACACATGGCCTTTGGGGGTGGTTTGTGAAAAACCAAGCCTTGACACAGGTAAAGGTTCATTTAAACAGTTCCTCTATTAGATTTCCAAACCAGTGATTAAACTAGTGATTAACCATAATTCCAATTAAGAACAAGCAACCACAAAGAGAAGGAGAGACACAATATATACATGGAAAACCCTACTCGGGAAAAACAACCACGGGCCTTATCGTCTAGGCCAATAGACAACCAAGCACTAATTAAACTGAAAGTTACAATAAAACACACAATCCTTTCCCAGTTGCGACTCAACCGAAGGACTGCTTTGATCTTGCCAACCATTCGTCGTTCACCTTGAATGTTTCTTTAAGATGAATCTACCTCAAATGAGTAGAAGAAAGAAACTCCAAAACAAGAACTTCAGTTCTGCAACTTGATGAAGCTTCGGAGAAGAAGAGAAGAAGATCTCTTAATATGATTATAGGGCTTAGAATAGGAGAGAATAATAATTGGTCCTCTTTAGGCTTGCTAGAATACTTGATATATATATAGACCTTGGGTCATGCACGTGGTTGCCTAAAGAGAGTAGAACTCAAATAAGTAATCTGTCTCAAATTAGAATGCAGAGTCCTAAAATAATTAGGCCTTCTGCAAAGCATGTGCTCAAGTGGTTTGAGGTGCGCTCAAGCACATGTCCTCTCTTCCTCGTGTTAGCTCTTGTGCATAAAGTGCGATCTAGCGCGGATGCTCTCTGCCAGTTGTGCGCTCAAGCGCATATGGGGCCGCTTGAGCGTCCAGTCACTTCACGTTCTGACAGATTTCTTCCTTCATCTCTTCTTCTGGCACAACAATTATATATAAAAAAGTCCTATTTTTATAAATAAAATATAAATTTAAAATAATTAAAGATTTTTTTTTCATTTGTAAATTAGCATCAATGTTTGTGCATTTATTTTAATGGTTTCACCCTTATTTCAAGTTGAGAACCCTTAGAATTCCATAGAGTCTCTTTCAATTTATATATAAAAAAAAATAGAAGTGGCATGTGGGAAAACACATGGGTGGAAAGGCCCAGCTCATTTGGGGCTCAACCCAACACAACACAACCTAAGTTGTGTTGTGGGCCGTCCCGGGCTGATCCCCTACCGACCTAGGCACGACATGGCATAGGCCGTGAATCTACACAGGTTGACAGGGCACGACTGGGCCGGCCTAAACGTATGTATAAGTGAGAGATATCTCCACTCAAGCCACACTTAAAGAAAATGAATTAAATCCGTGCTAGACCTGCAACCAAGCATAAGATTATGTGGTATTAGAGCCTTTTCTTTGATTCAGGTTGCTGTCACGTCCCCCAAAATAAAATTTGAGGAAAAACGTGAAAAATAAATCAAATTTAAATTTCCCGTGCTTAATACAACACAAGCTTCCAAAAGTGGACCCACATAAAATTTCAAACTGTGGTGAGTCAAAATAAATTTCATTAAATTCAACGGAAACTTTATTCAATTGGTATTCAAGGTTCATAAATGAAACCCAACACAGAAATCAGATAAAACAATAATAGCTAAAGTTGCAGAATAATTAAATAATTTATAAAAGAGGTCTCAACACTAAAAGAAAGTTCATTTAAATAAATCTAAGATGTTGTTCTCCCTTGTGCTGGCTCAGACAACTCCAATGCCATCTCTGGCATCTCACTCGGGTTCGTCAGTTGGCTCAAACGTTTCTCCAAGGTAAAATAGGGTTCGGTACCTATGCACCAAATATTATAAAGTAAATAGCAAGAAGATAATCATAATTTGAAATTTAATATGATAACGAGAAGAATATAAACAAGTGAGATCGTAATAAAACAATGACAATGATAATAACGAGAACGAACGTATGACATAAAACCAGATGGCACAAAGGAGCAATATAAATCACACGGTGACAAGTGTCCCCGTTGTGAATGGTCAGCCCTAAATAAATCAAGAAAGCCCGTCCATAACGTCGGTGGTCACAAACAGATCAAATTATCAGGATAACTTGTCCATAGTTCAAAGCGGATTATAAGTGTTCTGGTCACATCGATGATCAACCGTCCATATATCGATCTGCAGTCGTCCATAAATAACCCACATAAACATATATTCATAATAGACCTGATTAATAATGCTCCAACACAAGAATCTTAAGTCAAAATGAAGTGCTGGCCGTTCCACATTCCATATCATAATCAAAAAGTAATTCATGTATGCAAACCCGAATGTCAAAGAATAATCACACGCCAATCCTAAGGTCAAACATAAGGTTTCGTACCCAATGACCACAGGAATCTCTAATACACAAAAGATCAACGCTTCCCTTCTCCATCAATGGTGCATAGACCCAATTAACTGTTTTCCAATAGAGATGGGTTGAACTCGAATCCACTAGGATTTCCCCGAGGTCACGCGAAGCACCAAACCCCACGTTAGTAAGATACCGTGTGCCCAGACGATATTTACTCAGGTCCAATGATCCAATTAATAAAGTACAAAAATATAATTTTAACACATTAAAATCAAAGATACCTTTCAAAATTAATTTGCAAATGATAATAGAAGTAACATTCCTTAATTTATAATTTAAGAAAACCTAAGGGCCCATTCCAAAATACTATTTTTATTCAAAATAAATCAAAGGGTCTCATTAAAATTTATAAAACAATTAGGCCTTTATTTTAATTTCTAAAAATCTAATGGGCAAAATACTGCCCAACCGTATTTAAGCCCCTTGGTCACGTGGAATCACCACGTCGTAGCCTTGACCTTACTACAAGATAAGCATATATATATATATATAAGAATCACCACGTCGTAGCCTTGACCTTACTACAAGATAAGCATATATATATATATATATATATATATTAAGAAAAAAGTACACATTACAAGTACCATCCAGCATGTCACAGCCGTCCTTTCTCTCCTCCATGTTTTTGTAAAAAGTCTCCACTCTCTCTTTTATTTCCAATTTTATAAACACAAGGGACAAGGTAGCATTCTAACAAATAGCTAAGGGTTCTGCCACCTAATCACATGGGGTTTCCCTGCCCAATATACAGCTACGTCATCACTACCTTCTGTATTATCTATTTCAATACCATCACAGTCAACCGTCTCTGCCCCCCATTCGTTACAGAACCAGGAATTGCAGAGGAAGCAGCCTCACGCAATCACGCCTGATGCAATATGGAAGCTAGGATAATGGGCCCCAGTGATTAAAACCCAGATCACCCTTACACACAAGGTCGCCCAACTTCATACGGTCGGATGCCTGGACCCGATTGGTGTTCTGATCGTCCAGTGGGTCCCACAACCGCCTGATGTCCAAAAATAAAATTCCCTGCAATTGATGTCCAAACTGTGTGAAGCCTTTAAATGAGGGGCAAGATGGGACCCAAACCCCATGGGTCCACTACCATCAGGTTCGCCCCTGGGTCCACAACAAAATCCACGGTCCTAATCAAGCATCAGTGGGGTCCACCAGGGCCCACAATCCAAACCATGCTAACAGATCCCAGACGATCTGTTTTTGGAACTCTGTTCAGGTTGGGTTATGCACTGTGTTTGATGGAAGTACTTTTGTATTAAACTCCAACCAGCCACCCAATCTCAGTGGAAGTCGATTACAGTGTCGTAGATGTAAAACGGGGGTTCTCAAAATCACAAAATCACAATTCGTGGTTACTGCAACAGTAAATAGAATTTGAGCAAATAGATCGAAACGTCCCCTAATGTCCCCAACCTCATCTCAAAACAAAATCGTATAATTATATTATCACAAGAAAAAAGCACCAAAGGGTTTCTACATGCATTAACAAGCAAACCAAGGAAGAGCACGAGTATTAAATCTACAAATTATGGTTAGGTACTTGCCTTTTACCGGGGTTGAAGAAAAATACACAAATCCTAACCAATACCCAAACCGAGATTCCCACAGTGCTCGAGAATAATCCTATCACCAATCTGACAAAGAATATGGGAAAGAAACGCTCTGATGAACAGATCTATGGTACTCTTATCCAAATCTACCATTGGAAAGAAAAAGGAGATAACCCACGAATATAGATCTACTCCTAATGGTTTGAGGAGAGGATTACCTAAAATAAAATAGTTAAGCAAAAAATGATGGTATTCTCTGATCTTGATTATGATGGCTGGATCCTAAAGCTGCAATAGCTTGGGAAGTTGAAAGAGAAAGAAGACGAAGAATAACCGGGAGGAGTTGCATAGATAAGTGGGAAGGGATAAGTCGTGCGGTTAATGAAAACTAGGGATTTGGGTAAAAGAGGATATTCTTGGGCTTAAGTCATTCGGACAAATTACGGGTCAGGTCATCTACCCTTTAGCCTAACTTACCGATCCATACATCTAATCTAACGTGTGCCCTATTTAATCATACTCACTTAAATAACTTAAATACATTTAATTAAAATAATAGTAATATTCTAATTAAAATATAATAAAATATTAGAAGTGGGACCGGGATCTTACAACTGCAGCCACCCACCCATCTTCCTTGCTGTGTCTAGTATATGTGCTTCTCATCTATGCTAGTCCTGCATCCAACACGTTGAAGTGCTACTTCTTTGTTCGTTTTTGGTCTACTTGGATTTATCTGCCCACTGAAAGTTTGTCTGCAGCAATTGTTAGTTATCTTCTTTTCTGTGTTTCTGGTCTTCTCATACTCTTAATGGCCGACTCAGGTACATCTGTTATTTCTTCTCCATCTTTTGCCACATCCAATATATCAAATCTTGTTCCCGTCAAAATAGACCTCCATAATTATTTATTATGGAAATCCCAACTTCAACCATTACTTCTTAGCCATGACTTGTTCCGTTGATGACTCAAATACATGTCTGGAGAAATATCAACGTGACAAAGATCAGAAGGTAACATCTGTGGTGGCCACTGCCTTTCTAGAGTGGTATCGGCTGTACTAAAATTTGCTAAGTTGACTCCATGCCACTCTTTTCGAGCACCTACTATCTCAAGTAGTTGGCATGTGAACTTCACTCTCTATTTGGAATGCCATTGAACATCGCTTCACATCTCTTTCTTGCACTCACACCACTGAGTTGAAGCGCTGTAACGCCCCACCCTACACGCATGCATGATATTGTCCGCTTTGGCCCACGGGCCTCACGGTTTTGTTTCCGATGGGTCAGAGCCCATTAAAAGGCCTCATGCAAGGTAAGGGTGTAGGCTCTACATATAAACCCATTCACTTTCCTCTCTATAGTCGATGTGGGACTCCGGGGCGTCACAATCCACCCCCCTTAAGGCTGCACGTCCCTGTGTAGTAGCTGCCCTATAGAGAGGAAAGTGAATGGGTTTATATGTAGAGCCTACACCCTTACCTTGCATGAGGCCTTTTGATGGGTTCTGGCCCATCAGAAATAAAACCGTGAGGCCCATGGGCCAAAGCGGACAGTATCATGCATGCGTGTAGGGTGGGGCGTTACAGAAATTCACTTTCCTCTCTATAGTCGATATGTCGATGTGGGACTCCGGGGCGTCACAATCCACCCCCCTTAAGGCTGCACGTCCCTGTGCAGTAGCCTGCCAGTCCCCAGCCCTCTTCGCCCGCCCACATGGTAACCCGCCCACTTGCACCAGACCACGGCAGGGGACCCACACTCGAACTAGTCGAGAGTCGGCTCTGATACTATCTGTAACGCTCCACCTTACACGCATGCATGATATTGTCCGCTTTGGCCCACGGGCTTCACGGTTTTGTTTCCGATGGGTCAGAACCCATCAAAAGGCCTCATGCAAGGCAAGGGTGTAGGCTCTACATATAAACCCATTCACTTTCCTCTCTATAGTCGATGTGGGACTCCGGGGCGTCACAAGCGGTAAGTACGAAATCTCTAAAAGTGTAATCTTTTTGTAACAGATTACATATTAAAACATAAAATAATTGTTCATGAACTTTGTATTGTTGGCCACCTTGTGGACATGTTTGATCAAGTGACTCACAATCTAGATAGGCTTCCTGAAGAGTACCAACCCTATTGTCATGAATGTGGTTGCCAACAATTAATCTGACCATGGTTTTTTTTTTTTTTTTTGCTTATGCTCATGGGCGACTACTAAAGATAGAGATATGAATTGCAAGTCATCGCTCGTCCTCTGCTTCACCCTCTTACCAAACCACCATTGCACTCTGGACACCTAAAATTGTACAGACCAATCATTTCAATATTGGTGCGGGGCATCAAGGACGTGGATGAGAACGTGGTGGGGGTCCTGGTTCACCCTCCTTTAATTTGCCTCAAGGGTTGCATTATAATAATAATGCAACTAGTTAGAGTTCAAATCGCAGACATACACATATATATACCATGTAAAATCTATAATCAAACCAGCCACTCTGCCTTGGACTGTTACCACGGACTACGCATTTCAAGGGCACCATCCTCCTAACACGGTACCTGCTATGGCTGCCTCAAATCAGTTTCCAGATAACAAACTTGGTACTCTGATATTGGTTCCACTTATTGTATGCATCACATAAGATGTTGACAATCTCTCTCTGCCAAGGCTATCATGGACCTGAAAAAGTGTCCGTTGGCAACTGTACATGTTTGCAACGGTACATGTTTGCAAATTTCTCACATTGGGTCAAATTTCTTCAACTTAATTAATAGCATGCTATGTGCATCTTATATAATTTCTACTAATCTTATCTCCGTGCATCACTTTACAAATGATAACAACTATATGTTTATAACTTTAACTCATTTTGTTTTTGCATTAATGATAAAGCCACGGGGAAGATGCTTTTCCACGGACAGAGTGAAAATGGTTTCCATCCATTTTTAATTCATAGGCTTCCCAACTAGTCTAATAAAGCTCACCTTGCCGCTTTTATTAGTGAATGCGTTCCTCCTATATGGCATTCTTGGCTGGGACATTCAGCTTCCGCTATCCTTCAACATCTTGCATCTGCATTTCAGTAACATGTTGTTGGCTCTCCCAAGCATCTCTCCACTTCTACCCCATGTCAGATGGGTAAAAGAATGAAACCGCCTTTTCAATTTCTTCTACTATTTAAGCAAAAGCTTTATATTTAATTCATTGTGATCTTTGGACAACTTCTCCAGAATTATCAATAAGTGGGTACAACTTTTATATTTGTTTTATTGATGACTGCACCAAATATGTTTGGTTTTATCCTTTATCAAAGAAATTACAGGCATTTGTCAATTTTCTAAAATTTAAAGCCCGTGTGGAAAATATGTTATCTTCCAAAATTAAGGCTTTTCAATCTGATGGAGGTGGTGAGTTCATGAGTACACATTTTCAAACATTTTTGGCATCCCATGGAATCGCACATCATATCTTGAGTCCTCACACTACACTACTGAGCAAAATGGAGTTGTTGAGCAAAAACACCCCCACACTATAGAAATGGGTCTCACCTTGTTGGCGAAGTCCTACATGCCTCTTCGCTTTCAAGCTGAGACATTTCACACAATTGTCTTTTTTTTAAAAAACGTTGATTACTAATTAAAATTATGAAGAACAAATCACAATGGGAAATGTTTATTTAATCAAGCTTATGATTATTGGTTTCTGCGATCATTTGGTTGTCTTTATTTTCTTTGGTTACGGTCGTATATTAAAAAAAATTAGGATTTTTCTCACGACCTTTTGTCTTCCATGGATACAACCTCAATCATCTTGGCTACCGATGTCTTGATATAGACACCGGTCACGTACGGAGGTAGCATTCAATGATAAAGTTTTCCCTTTTAAAAATCTACCTTGGAAACACAAACTTACCCTGGAAAGCACTGACCTAATGCTACTACTGCGATAAAACTCAGCGGCCACTTCCTTGACTAATGGCCCCTTGATGGCTACACTACCTAATGTCAGGTGTTCCCACTGGCACATAATAAGACTCACTGCCCACTACCACATTGCAAAATAGTGCCCAGCCGACAGCCCCAATGCAAACCAACGCCATGTCGACTGCTACAATGCAAGCCTATGCACAAATTATTACGATGTCGTCCTCTGGCATGCTGTCACATGAAATTGACGAGGTGGTTGTACGCTTTTCTCATTCAGCCCCTCTTCAAACTTCTGATAACCAAATGCAGTAGCAACAATAGCTAAATATACCCAATACAACAGCCATAAATCCAATATAGTGGGCCATATAAATCACTCCAATATACTCGGTTCTAGTGTGACTCCAATATACAATCGACATTGCTGACTCTATTACCAACGATTAGGATTGTCAAAATGTCATACGACCCGTTAACACGACACGGGTTTGGATGGACTCTTCATAGGTTCGGATTGTTAACGGGTCAAACCCGTTAACATGTTAAGTTAACGGGTCATGTACGAATTAAATCAGTAACCCGTTAACAACCCCACTTAACCCCTTAAATTTTTTTAGTTCCTAAGTGTAGATAGAATTAATTTATATTTATTAAGAAAAAATAAAAAAAAATTTATAGTGGGAGCTTTAGGTGAGATCCACTCGAGATCCTCACTTATAGTTTCGTGTGGCTTATAGATTTCTCTTCTTATTTATTTTTGTATGGATTTTCTTTTGATTTTTGAAATGACTTAATTATTTAATAGGTTAACGGGTTGTGTCGTGTAACCCGTTAAATTAACGGATCGTGTTCGAGTTGGATTTTTTTACCTATTAAGTTAACGGGTCGTGTACGGGTTAAGGTGATTTTAACATGAATTCGTTAACCCATAGCCCGAATTCGTTAACATGACATGATTAACAGCCCTACCAATCGTAATGCGGGACAAACTAAGACCAGATTGCTGGACCTGCTACTAACAGCATTGCCAATGCTGGTGTTGGCGTAACTATCGACCGCACTACGCTACTGGCCCAAAGCCGACCACATTGCACTGACTACTACATCCATCTTTAAGGTATCATTTGATCCTACAACACCCTCTATGATTATACATCACATGGTTACAGGGACTACAAGGATGGCATAGGCAAATAAAAGTTGTATTCAGCTTTAAGGTTATTATAGTGTTGGTATATTAATGGGATTAGACAAACCTTGGGTTTGATATTATATGTACTTTTTCACTTCTTAGATTGGACTGCTTCGTACTTCATCGGGTCACGTGAACGAAGGTGTTTGGAGAAAAATGGTCATATCTCATAAACCGACATACTGAAAATTCTATTTTGTACTTGAAATTTCTCAATTATGGAAGTGTCCCTTACCCTATGGCGAGGGATGGATGCATATGAATATTCTCCTTATATATATGTATCTATAGATACACAGACATACACATTCATATGTATAGGTATCCATACATACACATACATAGGTATATGTATGTATACATACATACATATGTGTATGCATACACATACATATACATACATACATACATACATATATATATAGAGTGCTAATCCAGTGCGTGAGTCGCACACTAGATCAGCATGCGCACCTCAACGTGGGGCCCACATGGGGCCTCTCCTCAGACTGGGACCAGAGGGTTGGAAGATCTTCCCTAGCCCTTCATCTCTGCAAAAAATCATCCCCATTCCTAGCCATCATCACCTCCATCTGGGCCTCACAAGTTTAACTGTGTACAGTCCATACGAACGGATGTATGGTCGATCCAACGGTATGCAGTACATCGGATGGGTGCAAAGGTGGGCCTCATGTGAAATCCGGGGGGGTTGTGTGTGTGGTCCATTCAGATGGACCATCATGTGGGCCCCATCCCTGGTGCGCAAGATGTGCACCGGGGCGCACCTACACTATATTGTATGTGTGTGTATGTGTGTGATGTGTGGATACATATATATATATATGTGTGTGTGTGTGTGTGTGTGTGTGTGAATATTAATATGCATCTTTCTCTTACCATAGGGTGAGGGACACTTTCCTTGTCTTCTTGTGCAAAAATAGAAGTGTCCCTCACCCTATGGTGAGAGAAAGATGCATATGAACATTCCCCATATATATATATATATGTATGCTGACATTGGACTACTAATCTAGGTGTGGTACTATAACTTAAGGACCTAAGAATCAATCCATATGCATGTCCGTGGAACTAAGGCGCAAGCACCACTCAACTAATTAGAGTGAGTTGGCCAAGAGACGTCATTTCATTAAAAAGGGGTTACTTGGTTATTTATAGAGTACCCTAGTCCTACCTGATAAAAGCAAGATTAGAAAAACTCATGATTTGGACTTAACTTGTTCAATATAAAAAAAAATTAGACTCGAATAGAGTTAATGCGAAGACTCGGGAGAGTCATGTTTTTTAAATAGTTTTAAAAATATTTAAAGATAAACTCATTACTTATAAAAAAAATAAGAATATATTTATTTATATGCATTCATAATAATCAGTTCAAGTTAATGAATTTATATATTCAATAAAATTACTAAAATAAGGAAAATAAAAGAAAGATATCGCATATTGTATAACTGTTAGTTTAAATGTAGAATGTAAAAAATCAAGTATAAATTTCAAATTGCATTCTCGTCATCATTTTTAAATTACGAACTCCAAAACTCATTTATAATTACTTCTAGATAAAATTTAATTTTTTACAATTAGACATGCCTACCAAATGGTTCAGAATGCAAACAACTTATTAAAATGAGATGACTCAGCTAAGTCTCCCCTATTTTTAAATTGGTCCTCCGTCAAGAAGAGATTACATGGGAGAGTCAAGAGTCAACTAAGAGAGTATTACAACGGTGGATAAAATGGGACTTGCTGGTAGACTTCTTTATTATCTATTAACAATCCATGCCTGTATTTAGATTGGATGGTCATTCCAGCTTTTGGTAAATGACTAATCTAAAATCTTTTCCAAAATCGATAAGAACTTTTTTTTTTTATAGTATAACCTAAATAGATAAGACTTGAAGACCATAACAATGTGGTTGATGTGATAAAAGTTCCAAATCACTACAAAAGTTGAGATCACATGATGCATGCCAACTCCCATGCTTCACGCAATTTTCAAATCTAAATTATGGTTATTAGTAGTAGTAATATAGTGTAGCTATGTTATTTAAGTTAAGAAATCCAACATAGATTGACTCTGTAAGGCTATAGATCCTTTGGAAAATGGGTTGGATCAGATATGTTGGGCGTGTCTTAGAATGCTATGTAGGGCCCACTTAGTTCTCATAATCACAAAGATTTTGGAATAGACCTAACTCATGTGCTTATGGTTGTTTAAGAACCTCAATTCTATCATTATGTGGATAATTCATCAAAAGATGCCATGACTCATTATGCAAAAATATCTTATTATTTAAATTAAAAATAATTAACTTATGATAAGAAAGGAATCCCATGACTTCGTTACAGGTTACAATTTTAAGCCAAGTGTGGAGAAAGTTGGGTGTGCGGCTTAGAATGCCTTGTGGGACTTCTTGAGTTCTCCTACTTCAGAAGAGTTTGACAATTCATTTCCTTGGTGATTGTTTGGGAATGCCAATTCTATCATTGATGTGGAGAATCCTTTTGTAAGATCAGATCAAACAATCAGATGCTAAAACCTCTATTTAAGGGTACTGTAACCCCAAAGTAAACATATCAATATCGAAAAAGAGATACCTTGATCATTATGATCTAAATTGCAATACTTCCACCAATTTACATCCATGGTCAAGCCATCCAAGTTAGCAGCATCGAAAAGCCCAAACCATTTACAACCTTAAGCAATCAAATTATATTAAGAAACTAAAGATTCCCCTTATGTGAGCAATTAAGTATCAAACTCCATCTGTACAAATTAAAAATATGAAAAAAGGCCCAAAATATAAATTTGAGAGTTCTCATCTATTTCATTTTTAATTTAATACAAACTTAATTGAGAAAAAGAAAAATATTTATTCACTCTGATCAATGTCTTGCCTTTGCTGCCTCATTTGCTCATTGAATTTATTGATAAACCCTTGTACTTGCCGATTCAACTCGTCCCGACTCGGTGGTGGTTGCCTTGGAAGCGGCTTCTTGGGCTTTGGGGAATTCAGAAATGGTGAGAGAGATGATCTCTGGATGCTGATCAAATCTGACTGTGGGGGGTCACTTGTATCACACTTATTGGAATTCTCCATGATTCTCTTCCATACACTTTCCAATGTCTCGTTGCTTGTGGGCCTAGTTATTTCCAATGCCTTTCTTCCTGTAGGGACACCATGGAATACATGTCAAATGACTGTTTTTTTTTTTTTTTTTGCTTGACTAATCCCTCCGAGCCTAGAGAGAAGCCGAGTAAAATCCCGGTGGCCCCTAGGTGGTAATACAAGTGGACTCAACATTCGGCTCCTAAAGAAGGGGGAATCAGGGGTCGATACCAACACCTCTAAATCTGGAAGAGAGAGGAATCGAAGTTCTGACCACTCGGTCAACCCCTTGGGGTTATGCCAAATGACTGTTTAACAATTGGTAATTCAACTTTTCCCAAGGGTTTGTTTGGTTAAAAAAGTTTTTTAACAAAACGCACGTATCTATTGAAATTTCTAATAGCAGTGTTAGTAGCGGTCTACAGAGGAATTCCAAAGTCCAAACTACCATATTCTATATTCTACAATAGCTTTTGGAAATTTCCAAATCTCATCTTCCTAAATGCCTTGCATTTGAGAAACCTATTTGGTGACCAACATGATGAATTCTCAAACTACCTACCAACAAACAGGGCCTACAAATAAGTAATGAAAACTCTAAAAACCATGTCCAAAACTCAATATGAAATCACTTTTAGGTTAGCAGGCAGAAATTGTAGCCTTTCTTAAAAGAGCAAGCGTCTATCA
This sequence comes from Persea americana, assembly GCA_029852735.1. NCBI lineage: Eukaryota > Viridiplantae > Streptophyta > Magnoliopsida > Laurales > Lauraceae > Persea > Persea americana. The sequence continues at coordinate 52,539,232 of CM056814.1, read as the reverse complement.
AGTACCACCACACTATGATTCTAGAGTTTAGCATGTAGATTCTTCATATAGCTATATCTTGTTATCCAAGTACGAGTAATAAATTAATCAAACTGTTTCTTATTATTATAGACGACATTGATGGCAATAAAGACTACCAACCAACAAAGAATTACATATTGGATTTGCTATGTCTAACTATAGACTATAGCGATTGCTTAACCTTAGCATTCAGTGATATTTATATTAAAATCAATACCTACCAGTAAACAGTTTTTCATGGATTGGATAGTATCTATACAGTTCCTTCATCATCAACCCTCTTCTAAGCAAGTAAATGGTTCCCTCCATTTTCATTAGTATGGGAGCTTTACCCCCATGCAAATAGGAGTGCGCCATCTTTCTTATACATTCAATAAAAATCACGAAAACATAAAGAAACTAAACTAATTATATCAATTTATATTTATTCAGTAAATATTGACTTATTCTCTACAATATATTTCACAGGAGAAGGGTTAGGCTAAAGAGGACGTAAATGGATGTAGTATAAATAAATATGAAAAAAGTACAATTTATTTAGATATTTAACTCAAAATAGATCGAAATGAAGAAAGAGAATTTGTGTAGCCGACCCCAACAAAGTCGGAACAAGGCTTTGACAATTATATTGTGAGGAAATCATGATCATATTTATTAAAAATATAAAAAACCTAAAAAATAATTATATCAATTTTTATATTTATTTACTAAATATTGATTAAGTCTCTGCAATATTTTTCCAATAATATCCATAGAAAACCATCAAAATTGAAATTGTAGGAGGCCCTCTCCCAAAAATATGTAGTGGTCCTTTCAAGGACGCGTGGGGTTTCACTTTTGAGTGCATGAGCCTGGCCCCACCTTGGCTGATAATGAAAACACCAACTAAAGGGCCCAGATGCCTCCCCTGAACTGCTAAAATGTCAAACAAGGTGGCCTTGAACTGGAAACCCAAATCCCAATTGGACGGTTGGAATTGACTGATGAAAGTGAGATTTCACTATTTGGAACATTCCAATGGGATAACGTTTTGGATTACTTGCGTGACTACACAAAAATGGACTTTTATTTTGACTAGAAGGGTTATTAAGGGAATTCTTCTCTCCACCAAAGCTGGTATGAGAATCCTCAAAGGAATCCAAATATGTCTAATAATAACTGAAATAATTAAGGGCTTGTTTGGCAAATCTTATCCGTATAAAATAGATATAAAGATAATAGATTTGTGTGAAATAAATGTTATATAAATATAGTGTTTTGTAAGGCGGTTACCTTTCAACAAATCAACTGCCCACAATATTTTAGTAATTTTCTCGAAATCCACCTGGAATCAAAGGTTGATTATTTGTGTCATAGCTGTTTTTGGCCTTCCAAATATGATCAATGGTTAGGATTGTTATTTTCGGCCCATAATGTCGAAAAAATTAGATAAAATGATCCATTTTTGTTTTTACAAATATCTCGAGATTAAAGTTAAATAAGTTGTTGAAATTTGGACCTCTAGCCGTACTTGGCCTTATTAATCCTTCCAACGGATTAGATCATCGTCTTGGGTCCCAGAACATGAAAAAAAAAAAAAAAAAGAAAAGAAACTGACGGTCATATAACAAAGACCAATCACTGTCACGTGCACCACCTACCGGCTTCAGTGATTGATGTTTTTTTCAAATCCCATCATTTATGGTGCTTTTTCAAATAGAGGAAAAACCTCTTTATGGGGTTCGGAACCGATATTGGAATTGTAGTCACCAAAGTATAAAATAGAGAAGCCAAACGACCACTGAGTGTAGAATACTAATAGTTTAATCAGACCTATCTACCTGGTTTCTCTTAATGCTTTGTAGAATTATAACAACTTAGAGGGCAACCTAATTTTGGAATGAAAAAAAAACAGCTGAAAACATCTCAAACCATAGAAATTGAAACGCTTTGAGGAAATAAAATATACTAACAGATATGCCTGCATAGGATGATTTTAGATGCATCGCCTTTCAGCCACTTTACTAGAGGATGACCCACCCAATGAAACTAAGGGCCCGTTTCTTTCCTAGAATTCCTGGAATTCATGTCTGGTGGCTGTCTGGGATTTTCAAATGCTGGAATTCTGAAATGCTACTGAATTCTGTCATTTCTGAATTCTCTGTTTCTTTTATGCCTAAATTCCCGCCTGAGAAATCCTAAATTTCTAAATTTCTTGAATTCTCTGTTTCATAACTATAAGGATTTCTTACTAGAATTTTACAAACCATGAGAGAGAGAGAGAGAGAGAGAGAGAGAGAGAGAGAGAGAGATTTTACAAAACATGAACTGCATTAAACTGGAATCCCAACCAACCAACCATCTAAAGAAAAGTTAAGAAAATGAAAGGAAACAACCAAGGGATCTTATATTATTTATGCAATCACCTGGGCTTGGGCTAATATTATTTTAATTTGGGTTCAAGCTTGGTTGTGGCCGTTCAGGTAGGGCTTGGGTTGACTGAATACCCAATCCTATCAGCCCAAGTTTTTAAATCCAGTGAGCTTTACAGCTTCTCCCATCTGAGAACTTGAATTGGAATTTTTAAGGCCATTTGCCTTGACAGTCTCCACAAAAGGCTCTGTCTGATGCATGGCCAAACAGTTACAACTACCACAATATCAATAGGTGAGCGCAGTCATTGAATTGCAATTTCAGCTCAAATCCAACCACAAAATAATAAACAACTAGGAGCAGTTCACTGGACTAGAGGAACATAGATAGTTTGAATTCATTCAGAAACCAACAAGAAGAAAAGCACTGAAACCAAATTCCATTTATGGTGAGACTAAAAACAAAATCTTTAAACATTACTGGGTGGAGAATTTGTTCCCAAAAATTTTGTTATTACTTTCCAACCAAATTGAGCAGCCACAAAATATTTCATCTACCTGTAACAGCTAAAGTCCAGAACACAACAAAAGCAACTAGTGACTGAGGGGAACACTACTGTAACGGAAAATTGAGCACCCTTGAATAGTGGCAGTCTACAAAGAGATGATTAACATTTGCATTCCTTGAGACAAAATATGGCCATTAATGATAATGTGTTTTGTGCTTTGCAAATGATCTAGAATGATGATATCATTCTTGCATGCCCCACAAATATTTGATTCACACAAGAACAGCCTTGGAGACACGTATTTGAAGAGATAAGCAAACACTTGTATTTAAAAGTCATGTATCTCCAAGAAGTTCTCCTTGAAGTCCTATTACGTGGCCTTATACCTGACTCATGTTAGTCATCCACATTGTCTGGATTTTTGGAATGCCAGGTGGAGACCTGGTTTTTGGGAATGCCTGCTTTTTAGCATTTCTAAATGCTGGAATTTTGGAATGCCAGGAATTCTTGAAGTGAAACGCTGGATTTCTGACAGGAATTCCGGAATTCCCAGACAACCGGAATTCCTGTCAGGAATTCCATAAAAGAAACAGGGCCTAAGTATTAAGTTACCTTGGGAGCTGGCTTTCATGCTCTTTCGGTTTCCGACCCGAAAAGCACACACTGGTCTCTCCGTCGGGTCTCTCAGCTCCCGAATCCAATCCGATTTGCAATCCGCAAAATGCTCCTCCTCGCTCTCTTCATAAGCTGTTGCGTCCAAACTATTCGGATCCACTCGGATTTCAGTCGGATCCTGGGACGACATGGATGGATCCGCCACCTTCATCTCAAAAGAACCAGTCTCCTCCTCGTCCTCGTCCTCCTCCTCCTCCTCCTCTGCATGAGGTGGTCCATGAGCATCCGCATCCAATTCCCCCGGATCCTGTCTGATCTCTCTCGGATCCTGGGCCTTGTGGTGGAATCCAGAAGACGCAGCGATGGCGATGATGATGGCGTTGATGATGAGAAAGAGATTGAAAGTCTTTAACTGGGAGAGCAGAGAAGTACTCCATACCGGAGGGAACACTGAAGTAACGAGCTTCCGATTTGCAGGTATTGTTAGCTTCAACAGAAGAGCAGTAAATAAGAAGACTATGGTGGAGATCACAAGTGTCTTGAATGAGAGAATTTGAGCCATTCTCTTTGAGAGGAAGGGAGAGAAAGAGTGTGGGAGTGGCGGTTTGAGCCGTTTGTTTGGCAGTTGGGTACAAGGCGGTGGGAGATTCAAATAGAGGAAGATGCTTGGGTAACTTGGCAAGTCACCATAATGGACAACAGTGAGCGCAACTTGGCAAGTCACACTAGTGAGACTAACTTATAACTTAGCACATTAGGATAGTCATGCAAACATGTGGGGTAACTGAAAGTTGGGTCCCATGAAGCTCAAGTTGGGCAAATCGACATTGACCTGTTCGTATATATGTAATGTCGGTCATCTGGATTCTGTTCACTGATGTGGGAAGTTAGACTTGTGGCCTTAATTTAACGGGTTAGGAGAGTGTTCCCAATTTTAAATATACATTGACAACCTTTTTCATTTGCCAGGATCAAGTATAAGAGATTTCATCTTGATAACACAAATCAAGAATCTTAAATCTAATATATGTAAAGGCATATCTCGATTTATAGTTTTCTTAGGTTTTTTTTTCCCTTAGAGATCTTCTTTTTATTGGTGGGGTTAACAACTCTATGCGACTTCTCTTTCTGCAAGTCTCAGTGATGGTTGTTTATAAAGATTTCAACTATAGAGAGTTATTCAAAGTGTTCTCTTTTATAACCTTTTCCAAAGGCATCCCTTCCATCAATGGACACTAGCCATTAGATTTCTTTAATGGCAATGAATGAGGAAGAATGAAAAAAATATGAAAAGCAAACCAACATTCATGCATGCGTCCTTTCATACAGAAAGAAGGAGAATATTAAGTGGTTACATGGATCACCTTAAATAGTATTCCAACTTACATTATATATACAAAGATGAAAGAATGTATAGTGGAATGTAATTATATTTCTGTTTAGAATAGGATTGGGTTATAATGATTTTTTTGATGATGATAGAACTTGGGCCATTGGATTTGTACGAGTTGCTTGGTTATGTTATGTGTGTAGGAGATCTTGATGGAAGGTTTGTCATTCGTGTTTCCAAGAAGGCCAAAGAGTCAAAGACTATGTATGATGTGGGTCTTCTGAAAACGATGAATTTGTGGAAACCAAGCCACGTGACTCATATTTAAATGACAGGTGGTCATTGGGCCTTTTGCCATGCTCCTGTGGGCGAATGGGCTGATTACAGGGAAGCTGGGTTTGGATGATTTGAAACCTGGGTCCCAGCTTGGGCTGACATGCCCTACCAGCCCATTTAATTAAGATGGCCTAACTTGACTATAGATTAAAAGTCCTTACAGCTGGCCCAGTTTCACACACTTGTGGGAAAATTCTATGAATGAAGTAATATACGACTGGAATGTAAAGATCATAAGAGCCTGATTTTAAATGGATTCAGAGGAAAAAGACATATGAGTAGTTATTAGTGTTTTTTTGCTTTTTAATTTGTTAAAGCTTGAGGGTGGAAGAGCAAGATCAAAGTTTAGATCCTGTAGAAGCTAGAAAACAATCTCTCCCTAATTTGTTTGAAAGTGATTATCCATTGAAGATACTAATAGATTAAACCTTTGAAATAAGTTGGTCCCGTCAAATGTCCACCTTAAACCCTTCAATCCTCACCCCTTTTATATTTCTTGAATGAAATCCATAGGAAAGTAAATACAACGTTAATAATAATAATAGTAAAATAAAGAGGGTTCATATTGAATTTCAAATAATTCTAAATAATATTATATGGAAAAATAGTGAATGAATGATCTATCATCATACAGAAAATGATTATCCACGCATAACTCTATAAACCTAGTAAGATAGAGCTCACTATTTATTCCTAAAAATCCATAACTTTTTGAATGAATAATCCTAAGATGGCAAGATCGAAACCCAGCAGCCTTTTGTTTGAATGGAATTGAATACATGGGGATTCTTGATGGCATGAGCTCCAATAATTATTATATATTAAAGCCAGGGGTTTTGGATTTAATTTTAACTGTAAGTTTCCTTTTTTGTTTTTTCTTTTTCAAAAGTTCCACATTTTCTCCTCAATACTACTTATCTCATGTATGTAACCGCCTTGTTATGTCATATCAACAAACTACTCAAGTCCACTTTTCATTTTTCGAAGTACTTCTTTCTTTCTATAAAAATCCTCTTGATGACCTCTTTTTTTCCATTTCTACCCCAATTTTCTTACTTCCATTTTAATCCATTTGATCTTTGTTCTCAAGATCGATTAGATACTCTCGTAACCTTTTTAATGTATAAAATCTTAATTTGCAATGCATGGAAATACATGTGCTAAGCGCGGGATATTTTCCTAGTAGAATTTTAAGAGAGAATGGGTGAAGGTCATAAGGTGGAGATTTAGAAGAGACCTTAACTTTCCTAAGATTTAAATTAATGGGGGCATTCGCTGGGTATTCATCTTTTATCTTTCTAGAGTTCATTTTTCATTAAAGGGGTAAATATTCAATTCAGGTGCGGACCTTGGAAATATTCCTCGACTAAAACTACATGAAAACAAAAATTTTGGGGGCGATATGTAAGAAAATGCATTGAGCTTTGTGCGGGAAAAAATAGAAAATCTTCAAATGCTAAGTGGGGTTTTAACCCACACACACCAACCCCAACCCCACCCCCAATTAGATATTCACTATTTCTTGGACATTGCATTTTTAAGGCTAATGTTCTTTGATTTGATTGTTTTATTAACGTAGGGACCACTTTTCCTCATTTTCATGCCTATAACAATGACAATGGAATCGGACATATGAAATCGCCAAACGTAAATTGCTATGAGGCTTGTAGTTTCCAGCTTTAATTTACTTATACTCATCGTTTCTTGTGATTGTCTTTGCTTCTCATGATGTTTCTTAGTATTGCTATCCACATTAACAAAGAGATTGTTTTATATAGGAATACAGTAGAACGTCAAATTAACTCAGACTTTTTTAATTGAGTCAAGATCCATTGAAACACTCGCATGATCACACATGGTGGGCTCACATGAACCCACACACCGACGCGAGCTCCACCTTCTTTCTACACTTTTCTAGTGAAACTTTTCCCACCTTTGGTCCCTTTCTCTTTCCGCAATTAATCTCTTGTTTCGTCCAAACGGGGGAACCTGTTTAGATGAATCAGGGGCTGCCATGCAAGGGGGCAGAGGGAGAAACAGTTTCTCTCTCCTCCGTCCCCTTGCATGGCTCCTCCGCCGTATATGGCAGCTCCTGATTCATCGAACGCAACAGGGGATCCGGATTCCTTTCTTTCACATTATCCTGACCATAGTAGCAGGGGATGGCCCCATTCTAGGAATAAGGAAAGATGGAGGTTAAATAAAAGATGGAGGTTAAATAAGTCAAGACAATCTTGACTCGCAATTCCGTGGAATCCGCGTTGCCTTGTTTTAATGGCAGCTGTTTTGTGACGGTTAAGTTTGTTATCTTTTATCTCAACAGTCTTCAGTCTTCATTGTCCTTTCCATCAGACTAAATTGATGACAAAAAAAATCTATGGTGAAACGTGGCGAAATCTGGTTCGTTAATCGGGTAAGAGTATATATATATATATAATATATATATATATATATTTTTCCTTATGGATGTTTACCAATAAATTATAAAGAGACCTAGCTACTTATCTCTAATTAATGGTAGAGTTGTGGATTTTTTTTGGTCAAAAAGTGATAATTGTTACCCTTATAGGGTTTTTTTTTTTTTTGCCCAAGTAGTCATTATACGGTTTCTCAAACAATGAAGAAGGGCAGGAGGCTGGAAGTTGGCCTAACCACCAAGCCGACTCTAATGGTAATCTCACTTTTCACAAAAACAAACAAAAGTAAAATCAAATGAAAAATAAAACTTAAATAAAAAAAAAACCTGAATTAGAGAAGTGAAAGGAACCAATTTTCACCAAAAGGAAAACCGACAACAATGTGTTGTAGCAAGAAACCTTGGCCTCCTTGAAAAGGATCGCCAACATGATAAGGGACTGGTGGACCTAAGTGTTACCACGCGGGTGGCACCCGTGTGATTCTAAGAACCACTTAGATAATATATTAAAATATTTAATTTTATTATTTAACTTCTTCACTTTTTTTTGCTTTAAGTGTAATTGTATTGTTGAAAGGGGTGAAAAGAATACATGGGTTCGAGGAACCCCTAATGAGACACATCGTTAGAAACAAAAAAGGTTGAATGATGCCTTAATCCCTGTAATGGCAAAGGATCACAAAAGGGTTGAATCCTATTTCATGAGCTGTTTGGTTTTACCTTTTAGGAACTTTCAAGAAAAGAAGAATTCATCTTCTTTGAGGGCTACAATAAGATTTGGAGATTTCATGCAGAGAGATAGATAGGGATTCTTGCAATTTGAGCTTGATCTAGCTGAGAGGAATCCCGTGCTCTTCAAAGGTAGCCTCATTGCTAGCCTTCCAGAGAGCATGAATAGCATAGATGAGAATTACAACGATGTACCTATTCCCGCCTTTATCATTCCCTCTTGTGAGAGCTAGCCAAATTGAAGATGCAGAGAAGGAGCTAGCGGGTTTTATGCTAGCTGCTTTGAAAATCAATCTCTAAAGGAACATTGCTTGATTGCAAGAGAAGAAGAGGTGGCTAGCTAAGTCTTCCTTTTGGTAGCAGATGTTGCATCTGGAGGCCAAGGAGTAACCCAGTCGCTTCAGGCGTGGCTTTGTAGGAGTCTTATTGTGCATCAAACGCCATCCAAAGCAGCTGATTCTGTGGAGGGAGATTCCATTCTAGATAAGTTTAGGCAATTCTAGCTTAAGGTCTCTAAATCTAATAAGGTTCCAAGCTGTCTTCATTGAGAGCTGGCCGTCTGAAGACTGTCTCCATGTGGGGGCATCTCTAGCTGATGGGTGTGGAATGAGATGGGCAGTGGCTAAAGAGAGCAAGATTTTGACTTCTGAGGGGAGGGTGTGAGGAATCAACCATGATCCAAATTGATGAAGAGAGGATAGACGCTGGTCTGCAAGGAAATTCATGTGAGGGAATCTGGATGAGAGAGAAGTTTCTGCGCACCAGGGATCATGCCAGATGTTGATTTCCTAACCATTTCCAAAGAGCCAGGAGCTTCCTTGCTGGATGGTAGGAGCTAAGCGATGAATTTTCTTCCATATGCAGGATCCATAGATGGTGTTAGTAGGGTTCCATATTGAATTGTGCTTGAAGTATCTTTTTTTGAACCAAGTAGCCCATAAGGAGTTGGTTGTGGAGGCTTGCCAGCCCAGCTTGATGAAAGCTGCTTCATTGACTTTTGAGATTCTTTTGATGCCAAGGCCAACTTCATCCTTAGGAAGACAGATAGTAACCCAATTAACATAATTGATTTTTTATGAAGAGGCATTCCCAGACCATAGGAAGTTCCTCATCATCCTTTCAAGCTCTTTGCCGATAGAGGCTAGAATGGGTAAGGTGGTAGCCAGAGGGATTGGCATACTAGAGAGCATATGTCTGATGAGGATTAGACGACCTACAGAAGATAGGAACTTTGTTTTCCAAGCTACCAAGCGAGCATTCATTGAGTCTATCAGAGGAAGGAAATGGGATCTCTTTGGAGTGCCCAAGACAATTGGGATGCCAAGGTATTTTAGCTAAGCCGAAGTCTCTTGGATGCCTAAAATGGGGCAAATCCTTCTTTTCCTGGTGTTACCACATTTTCCTATAGGCAATTAGCTCTTTTGAAGATGGAAGAATTGTCCAAAGGAGGTTTGGTATTGCTTAAGGATGTCATGCAGAGCAGAGACACTAGAGCCAGCCCCTTTCATAAAAATGATAATGTCATCTGCATAGAGAAGGTGATATGGGATGGAAGGTACTGCGGATAGGGAGTGAAGATTCCCTTAGAGTTGGAGGTTTTGGAGGTGGAGGCTCAGAATTTCTTCAGCAATGATGAATCGGTAAGGGGATAGGGGTGTCACCATGTTTGAGTCCACTAGAGGAATTGAAGAAGCCATGGGGAACACGGTTTAGAAGAACCAATCCCCTGATAGTACGTATGCTTTCTTTGATCAAGGAGATCTAGATATCTGAAAGATTGAAGAATTTTAAGGTTGAAAAGAGGAAAGACCAATTTAGTTTACCAAATGCTTTGGAAATATCTAGATTGTATCATAGGGATCATATAGCACACAGCCCAAACGAAAATTTTGGGTCCACCATTGCAAGGGACAATGCATGATGAATCGAGTTGCTTTGTCCTCCATAGTTTCACCCCGCACTTTCTCTCTCTCATTGGATTAGATTAAAGATTTAAAAAAGTACAATAAAGATAGAACAAAAGAAAAAGCACATAAAGGGCCTATTGTGGAAATGAAAAAAATATCAACATAATTTATAATCTTGCAGTATCTTCTTTGAAATCATTTTACTTTTCTTCTTCTTTTTATATCTATTTAGGGTTTGGGACCCACCGATGATTAATTGAAACCCTCTCCTAAGCCTCATCTTAATTTGCTACTTGTCCCAATTTATTAGATAAGGCAGAGATAAACATAAATTTAAGAAATATAATTATTCCACCAAGGGGCCGTTTTGTTGAAGGAATATGAAAGAAAATATATTTCTTGATAACCTAAGCATCCTTGTGAGTTTTTTTACGGCCGCACCTACTAAATCCATACAAATGCACATGGGCAAATTTTATAGTGGTTTTGAATATAAAATGTGGAGAGCAAGTCCATGCCTTATGCTACTCTACCAACACCCACATGGATATGCATGCATCTAAGCAGACCATCCTTTCAATTAATTTGGGACATGCTTTCGGAGGACAAAGTTGATTTTTTTTTTTATTACCAATATGGTTTAAAAAAAAAAGAAAGTATAGAGACTTGTAAGAGAAATGGGGTATGAAAGTATCTCAGCTCAAATTCATACTGTCGATTGTTTTCTTTGTCTGTTTGTTCTTCACCTGATTTCTTTGCAAGCTTGCCCCTAAACAAACACCTTTTTTTATATAATACTTTTTATGAGACTCCTATTTTATCCTAAAATACTCACTATAGTATCTTGGGAAATCTTTTGATATTTTTGCAACGGTGGGTCAAAGATGACATAGGGGGAGATTTATGAGGAAGGTAAAAAATAGGATATATGATTTGGCCACCTACACCATCTTCTGCCACCATCTAATTGCCGACTGTCATTTGATGAAGAAACAGTTGCGACCCTACTAATTAATAAAAGAAGCTGGATACTTCGAGGGTCTCGCTCACTCCTTCCGCGAAAGTGATTTCCCATTGTAGCTCATTTAAATTCTATTAAGGAAGAACCGCTCCTTACCACTGGTGTCTTACTTTGGAAGTCAGGGGTTTAACCCTCACCTTTCCCACTTTATTCTCGCATGTATATATGCGGGCTTTTTTTTCACTTCGGTGGGCTTCCTTTCAGGATATGTCAGCCTTTCTTCCTACTTTGTAGGTTTCCTTTTCGGATGTGTCGGGCTTTCTTTCCGAGTGTACCGGACTCTCTAAATATATAAATAAATAAAAATGGTCCCAGCCATCCTAGTTGTGGTACCAAAAAAAATTAAAAAAAAAAAAAAACAAAAACTCCAACGACTTTAATGAGATAAGGCATGTTGCATGTCTCATCTCGTACCTAAAAAAAAATCCTATTAAGGATCCATTTGTTCAAAATTAACTCACTTCCCATGATGAATTTACCCAAACTTTACTTGGATAAGACTTTGACCAACTATAACATTAAGGCACCTTTGAGTATGCATCCTCCTAGATTCCTTCATTCCCCTTAAACTAGAATATCCTCTTTGAAGATTTCTGAGGTGAGGGATCTCTGCGTTTTAAGCTTGCAAAACACTTTAGAATCTTTCTATATACACTATGGTTTATCTAAAGGTAACATTTTTTTCACAAAATCCTTACAGTTCTTGATAAATATATGGCCTAAAATTTCATTCGCTATTTTTTCTGGCCTTTTAGAGATGATGGACAGTTCAAATCATATCAACGGGGCCCATAGGAATCAGGAATTTCATTGTTATGATCTATATTTTTCGTATATATCTCAAAACCCATTAAGAATTTATGGCTGAGATTTGACTCCTTGGCCATTTTTGGACTTCTGGAGATGGCCAACCGGTCAGATTGTCTATATGGGGCCTGTAGCAATAAAAAAATAAAAAAATTAAGTCACCCTGAAATACCCTTTTTCACACTAAGGTAGATCAACAGTCTAGTGTACTTTTTCCCAATTTTCCCCTAATCCACATTAAATCAAGCTGCCAAAATTCACCCTCTAGCTGTTTTTGGCTTCCTAAAGATAACGAATAGTTCGGATTTTGAAAATGAGGCCCATAAAAATATATAAATGGTAATCTATTTGTCTAGACAATTCTTGGAAGTATCTCAAAATATACCATGAACCAACCATTTGACCCTCAATCCATGTTTTGAATTCTGAAGAGGACGAACGGTTCGAATCATGATTAATGGGCTCACACAAAAAGACCTATGACTCTCCAAGCAGTACTTGCCTCAATCTCTATTCAGTATTCTCTATGGTCACAAATATTGGCCATGTTGTTATAATATCCCAACAGTATCACAATAGAGAAAAAAAAAAAAAAACTTTTACAAAGCTTTCCTCTTTGCACAAGGCACCGGCATATAGATAGAAAGTTGAATCACAGAAAATCAAAGATCTGATCTTTCCTAATCAACAAGAACATGCATGCCATGAATTAATTGACTTGACTTACTAGTAGTTACACTTGCTCTATCATCAAACCCAACAAACCAAATTCGCGAAGTTTCGTAACACTGAATCGGAAGAAGCCGCGTTGCCGTGGTCTTTTATACAAACCGTAATAACCAACCCAACTGCAACTCTATCAAACAATCTTCCAGGAACGTGGGAAGATCTCAACCGTTCATAATGGATAACGCCAGTCACAAGTCAAAAGGACGGTTCCGAAATTTATTAAGATGAGAATGAAAATGGAATCTAATTATGACTTCCAAATCAACGTCCTGACCACCGTCCAAGACCTGGATGAGTGCCACGTGTCTGTCAATTGATGGGGCCTTTTCCAATTTCCACACATAGGTTTGTTTAATTTTTTGGTCAACCACATAGCTTTAAGTAGTCGGTAGGCATGCACTCGTGACTCGCACACGTATGAGTTCCAAATAGGGCCGCAGATATCGACGGATTGGATTTGTATCTGGTCTTAGCAAGGCTATCTATGGTCCTGAACCCAGCCTATTAAGGGGCTGGGATCCAAGAAAACCCACACAAGTAGAAGGAATGTCATGCCTGTATCAGACAATGTCTGGGCAATCGAAGTTGCCAATCCAACTAAGCAAACCCTTATAGGCGTAAGTCCACCATCAACATTTATTTCAAGTGGGTCTAAGTTTTGGCCTACATGTTCAAGTTATCAATATATGTCAAGTTCTTTCTAAAAGTTTGTATTCCACATAAATCTTTGTAAGTCCTAATACATAGTGGTACTCATTGGTCGGGCAGGACTGATACTATCCTCGGACAAGCCCACATTGGACTGGACTTGGGCTTTGTTTTTAGGGCTGGGGGCTAGTCCCAAGCCTAATTTTTGCCCCAGTAGCTAAAAGTTCCACTGCTAGGCTTATTTATGCTTAAAATCCACCATGGCCTCACATATCTTGGTAAGTATTTCCAAATTACCATCACTCCTAACCAGTAATCGTTTCTTAGTTTATTCCCATGCAATCGTTGAAATATCCATTGAAAATCTAATTCTGTCTAATGTAGGTGAAGTTTCATGGACCATGTCCTAGTAAACAGTAAGAGAAGAACAAGAAATTGAAGTGCTTCTTCCATCTACTTCAATTGATGGGATTTGGAAAATGTTAAAATCACATGATATATATATTCATATCAGGGAAGTGGTGATTAAATCAACATCGTCGATCAAGTGGTGCACATCCTCCTTGGACTTGACCACTGATATTTTTTAAGCCCCATCACTATCATCACTGATCCTACAATGTAGTAACAGTCTAATTAACAGAGCCAGTGGAACAAACAGAAGGTCTTGCTGAATGTCAACTGTTACAAGGATAGATGCATTTTTGAATTGGGCTGGCTTCTATGGGCTCGACTCGATCCATAACCTTCGGTCTGATTCCAACATGGACTGTGAAACTCAGCCCCAGCCCAACTAACAAGGGATATGATCATATGAGAGGTTCGAATCTGCCCAATAAAAGCTTGAGGGCCAAAGTCCAATATGGGTTTAATTGAGGAAATTGGTTTCAATTAAATAAAGGCCTTCTTTGGGGCACAAACTTGGTCCTGGGCTTGGGCCAATAATGGGACTATAAAAAATACAAATCTGTCACCACATTGGATTCGGTCTAGGGTGGATCCAGGCTATATCCAAATCTATTGAAAACCCAATACACAGTGCAGACGCATCACAAATGGTGTCAAGGTGTGAGTAAATGAGTGCGTCCAACAAATTTAGATGTTTGGACTTTTTTAAACTTATTAATGAGTTTTCTAAAATTCATATAGATTTAAGATATGAAACTAAACATCTTGATGCTATTATTAATACGAGAATATTGAACAGTTCGGATCATGAATTGTGGCCACGGAAAAGTCAAAAAATTTAAATCTATAGATAAAGATCTTGACTTGTTCACATAGAGTCTCTTAACCACTTTTTGCTTGGTGGAGTTTCTGATTGGAATCCCATGCGGTGAAACTTTTGTCAGCAATTAATATTAGTTGTTGTCTATGAAGTATTTAGAATTCCTTATTTGAAAATGTCACTTTTGGCTTTCAAAATATGTCCAGCTTTCCAAATGCCAGGTTGTACTTGAGAAACCTATGGACAACATTTGGAGAATTTGTAAAAACTCTTAGAAATAAGTAGGACTTAAGTTTTGGGTTAACTAAATGATTGAGTTCAATGGTATTGAGAAATTCATTTTAGTTCATGAGTGTTATAGATGGTGTTAAGTCAACTATGAATACCTCCATTTTGATCATATATCTTCATTCAATGGGCTTTATTAGCCTTGCCCGAGTCCAACTCATTGTTGATCATTCCATATCTCAAATTATCTATTTTCGCCTCAAGTTTCTCATGAGAGCTTTTTAATCAGTACCCAACCCAAGAGAGTTGGGTCCCAGAGAGAGCCCACACACATGGACAAGAAAGCCCGCACAAACGGGAAAGGTGGCATAACCATAGCCCAAGCTTATTTGTATTTCTAGAGGTCGGGTTGACGGACCTTTGTTGCTAGTTTGTATAATCTTAAAATACATAGGAAGCAATTGACTCAAATGGGCAAAAACTTTTTCTATTTACATGGGTTTTTTAATAGA
This sequence comes from Persea americana, assembly GCA_029852735.1. Taxonomy (NCBI): domain Eukaryota; kingdom Viridiplantae; phylum Streptophyta; class Magnoliopsida; order Laurales; family Lauraceae; genus Persea; species Persea americana. Next base: position 52,523,845 of record CM056814.1, on the reverse strand, counting down.
TAGAAAGTGAGATTGATTCAAATTGGCCTAGTTGTCTTCATGGAATCCAAAGGTATATATATTTATATTACAAAAAATAAACAATGCGCAACATGATTATCCATTTTTTACTTCTTTGATTGTTATTGCATTCGGAGGCTAACAAGTGTTAGTAATCTAATTAAATAAACTAAAAGGAAGAATTTTATTAGGAGTCTCTATCCATGTCGGGTCCAATGACATGCAATTGCAAGGATCATAGGCAATAAGCCTCACATGTATAAAAAAGTTTAGCATCTCCATCCAGGGAAAGTCCCATCCACTGAATGGTTGATCAGTCGGTGAATGAAAACATAGTTCACCCAAATGGTTTAAAATCAGCGTCCCATGAAAATCTTAAACACGATTATTTAGTATTTCTTTCCCTAAAAAATCAATAAATACCCACTTTGAGTATTTGAGAAAGGAAAATGAAACTATTCAGCATTACACTGAAGTCAGAAAAGATGATGTGCTATGAAGTGATAGCTTCATATCCCTCTTGTTGGTTGTAGTCTTCTTCCTTGGCTTTGGACCATAGGTAGATGTACAGCCCCACAACTATCATAATCGATCCAACAATGCTACACAAAGCCAAACAAGATCTTAGAAAAGAAATGTTCATTGTCTAGCAATTTGAAATAAGAGGAATCATGATGCACATGAGAGGCAAGGCTGGCCCAAATGATTTCTGATAAGAGGGTAACAATGGATTGGGTTGGCCCTTCTTAGGGTTGAGTACATCTAAATTGGAAATAGGCATTACCCACTCAGTTAGTAGTCAACCTGAAAATGTCAATCCAAACCCTGAGTTCTTGGGTTGGTTTGGTTGGTTGCTTTGGGTTTATTAGGTCAGCTTAGCCGGTTTACTAGTATTTAACTGAACCTACTTTTATATTAATTGCGCTGGAAATGTCAACCGAATCCAGAGTCATAGAGTTGAGTTGGGTCTGGGTCAATTTAGAAATTATCACCCCTCTTTTTGGCCTATCTGATCAAAGGACAACTCTAGTCACATTTTTAGGTGAACGGGATTTATGAGGTTTCAGGTCTAACTAATATACAGGTAAATTGTCCCAAAGGAAACCAAAATTGTAATTCTCTTATACTTGCCAATCACAGGAAAACTTTGTAATTCCAACATGCGAGGCCTCACCTAGAAACATTGTTTCAAAGATCGTCGTGAACACCAATCCCAAGGGTGGGAATGATGCGACAAAGATTGGACCCTTCACACTGGCACACCATGTCATAAAAAGGTTCGCCAGCCCGCAGTTAAATACTGCCTGCATTACAATTTTATAGATAACTGTATCAAAATCACAAAATGTTGGGCTTGATTTTACATTATAGAACGATCAATGAAATTCGTGCGGTGTAACATGAACCAAGGGTTACGATGATCTGATAGAGCTGATATGTTGCCTAGAGCGAGATCCCTATCCAGCCACTATATCCAGGAGGGTTAGTTCCAGGGTCTAGAGCATTTATGTGATGGATGATTGGTCCTTGGTTTGCATGAAAGATGTTATCTAGGCCTTTTGAGTTTGGATAGCATTAATTTGAAATAATATACAAAGTTTTTGTGGCTTTGTGCCAGGAAGGATACGTACCCCAAAGATGATGTTCACTAGTTCTAAATCCCACTTAAGCTGCCATTGTGAGGCTTCATGGCTTGTAGCTGCAGCTAGAACACTTGTTTGTAATGCTGCAAAGGAGAACATGAGAGCATTCATGGTACACTCTGCTGGGTACTATATTGTTACAGGCTTCTGTAAATCCAAGGGAATTTTAAATTTAGTTCATAGAGTTGCAACGAATGCCTATGTATTGTCTTTTCTAGAGCAGTTGCTAAGAAAGTGAATGTATGTGGATACTACTGATGAAAATGGGTCCCTAAATGACGTGAACCCAAAAATTGGTTTGAGTCCAAGATTTTGCGCCATTGTAAAAATTGGGATATGGGTTGAGGTCCATGAAAATGGGCCCCACCTCAGTTTACTCATTGGCTTATGCAAGATAGGTTAATTAGTCTCCTATCCAAGTCTTAATCCATGTCCCTAAGAGTTTGAAATGAAATTAAGAATCCCACTCCTAGTAGAAAATGTGGAGTAAATAGAGCAGCGATGCAACAGCAATTCTTCAAAAGCTATTTAGAGGAAGATGGAAACCATAGTTTGGACGATCCAGAAGATCTTCAGCATTCGCAGAATATTCTTGAATCACGGCTGTCTGGAATGCACGATGACATCTGAAAAGAGGGGCCGATCCATCTCGGACTAGAACAAAAAACCCAACCTATATTCATCCCAAATTGGTAAAGCTCTTAACAGTGTATCATATAGGGAAATTGAAAAGCGGTGGAACCTTTTCAAACTACTACTTTAAAAATGGCTACCTACTCAAAATCTGAATGAGTCATTTCCACATAAAAAGGTATATACAACAAGAGAATACATGTATTTAGACAAAAATTTAATTAGAACCATCACATTCACACAAACACCCAAGAAAGTCAAGAGATGCAGTTAGCTCACCAGTAACAATATCCAAATGCTAAGTGCGAGGACTCCAATAGCTACCATAACTAACCCAAGAACCCTATCCGTCAAGCTAGTGGTGAGCAAAGAAATGGCTGATGATTGCCGTAACATGAGAGTCAGTGCACCAGAGAGACAGATAGAAGGGTTCCAATGAGCTTCCTTCTACCCCAATTGGTGTTGATTCCAAACTTCTCTTGCCTTGAGACTATAGTTAATATGTAAGTGAAGACCGGGATCATGTTGAGCACTGCAGCCTCTACTGAGCTGGAGATGTAATACAAGCTGGCTGATAATAGGTTCTGTGACACTGTTATCCTACAGAGAGCAGCAAATTACTACACACTTACTAAAAACCAGAGGGAAGCATGAAAATGGGAATTGAAAATGAAAATATATAGGATTCCTTGTTTATAGCTCCAGCTTATGTATAAGGTATGCAAGAGATGTAACAAAATCATTTTAGTTGGAAAAGGTCCAAAGGACATTGTTTTCAATCACTAGTATATGTACTGATAATGAAAGGTATTTAATGTTGGTTGTTGGAACTAGTAGTCATTCTTCCAAACGCACTTTCATTTTGAGATTGGCATTTCCGACAGGGTGTCAAGTATCATTCTAACGGAAGTGATATCCACCATTTAATTGATCAATTATAGAACATTGGATTGGTGCTAATCAGGTCCTTTCATTTGATCAATCAGAGTTTCATATCAAATCATTGAGTTAGGATTTTATTTAAATCAAATCATTGAGTTAGGATTTGATTTAAATGGCTTCAATTTAAGCACAAGTGAACTCTGCCATCATGTGATGACTGCGAAACCTAACAATTTTGCTTGTGGACAAGAGAGAGAGAGAGAGAGAGAGAGAGAGAGAGATCCATACCCAATTAAAGCTAGTGAAAAGGTCCAGCATAAGACGCTTTTTGTGATAGGAGGCCTATCTTTTCTGTAGCCATAAGCATATAACTGATTGTAAGAATAAACATAAAAAATCATATTATTGTAGAGAGAGAGAGAGATGAGATTCATATATACCCACCCATGGATCAAAACCCAACATTCAAAGAGGGGAGCATTATGGCCTAGTCTTTGTCCTTTACCTTTCAAAGAAGAAGGCCAGTGCTGCTGTGAAGATAGTGGCTAATATAAACTAATATAGAAGAAAAACAATAGAACTTATGCCCCTTGTTATTTGTTTGGCTCAATTGAATAAATAATAAATAAACTGGGCCCCTGTATTGCCCATGTTCTACTGTGATTAGAAGTAGGTCTATTATTATAGGTCTACTGTGATTAGAAGTAGTGTTTGGGTGTAACTGGGTATTGGGCTGATATTATAAATAGAGGCTTAGGGTCTCTATGATGTATACCTTCTTCTGATTATAAAGTGAGTTCTCCCGTCTTCCCCGTGGACGTAGGCCAAAAGCCGAACCATGTAAATCTCCGTGTTCTTGTGTGTGATTGATCTCTTTCCATAGGCCCTAGATCATAACAAACTGGTATCAGAGCTAATTGTCGTGATCGGAAGAAATCCGTTGGATCGGATTTGAGAGGGTTGATCGGAGAAGAGAATTGGTGGGCCACACAAATCGTAGAACAAAGGAGGACTGTTAATCACCGGAATCTTCGCCGATCGGATCCTGCACGTGTGCCGGAGATCGCCGGAACATATCGTCGGAACAGGAGATAGATCGCTGTTGCGTGTCGCCGTCTCGTCGTCGTGCAGAAATCGCAGGCTGCACAGTCTGACAGAATTTCCGCTGCCATCACGCCGCCGCCTGTCGCCGGACTCCTCGCCGTTGCCGCCGCCGTCGCCGCCGTTGCCGGAGAAGAAGCGCTACCTGCGCTGCGTGACGCCTGCGCCGTTGACGTGAAAAAGGAATTCTGGAACTGTCCTCTGTTGCAGAACTGAACGGTTGAAGAAGAAGAGGTAGTGGGCCTGGGCTCGCAACAGTTCCGGGTCGATTTCAGGTCAGGTCAAGCCTGACCCGCTTCAGAAGCCCATTCGCTAGATCCAAGTTTGGGTCGGGTTGGGCCAGGTCGACCTGACCCGTAAACAAGAAGCCCAGAACTAAAGCAGCAGTGACGTCGGCATCTCTGACGTCAGCAGATCGTACGGTCAAAGCCTGTTTGACCAAATCGAAGGCTGAAAATTATTTTCGCGATATCTTGACGATCTGGAGTCCGATCTGAGATCCGTTTGAACCTACTGACTCATTGCGAGCAGATCTACACTGTTGTAGAAGAAGATTGGTTGTTCAACGGTCAACAAAGAAGATTGACTGATCGGAGCGCAGAAACTTATTTCTGCGATATCTTAGCCGTCCAAAGTCGGATTTCAGATCCGTTTCTTCCAGCGTGCTCGTGGTGACCAGATCTACACAGTTCTAGTGAAAGATTTGCGGAATGGCTGCTAAATTCGAGATTGAAAATTTTGACGGTAATAATGACTTCGGTCTTGGCGTCTGAAGATGCATGCTTTGTTGGTCCAGAATGGGTTGCATAAAGCTTTGAGGGGAAAGAATGTTCTATCTGAAAAATTGTCAGATGAAGAGAAGGATGAGTTGCTGGAAAAGGCGTATGGTCAGATTCTGCTGTTCTTGAGCGATGGTGTACTGCGAAAGGTTGTTCAGGAAAAAACTGCTGCTGGCATATGGCAAAAGTTGGAAAACTTGTACATCACAAAATCTCTCACGAATCGCTTGTATCTAAAGAAGCGGTTGTTCACGTTACAAATGCAGGAAGGTACGTCTGTTTCAACGCACATTGATTCTTTTACAAAAGCTATTATGGATCTGGAAAATATCAATGTTGAAATTGATGATAAGGACCAAGCTATTATGTTGTTGTGCTCGTTACCACCCTCATATGAGCATTTTGTTGATACCATGATGTATGGTAGAGATACTCTATCCAAAGAGGATGTAGAGGCAGCTTTGAATTCGAAAGAGTTGAAGAAAAAGGTAGCAGCTGACAATGATAGTTCGGGTGAGGGTTTGGTAGTAGGAGGAAGAACAAAAGACTCTAGTAATAAAAGCAAACATAGATCCAACAGGAAAAACATTGAATGTTATTATTGCCATAAGAAAGGGCACATCAGAAAAAACTGTCCCGAAAGGCAGAGGAAAGGGAAAGAAATAGAAGATTCATCATCTGATGATAATTCATTTAGTATTGCAGATGGAAGATCAGATTATGATTCCGACAATGCACTTTCTGTGATTGAAAATGGTATTCGTTCTAAGGATGAATGGATTCTTGATTCTGGTTGTTCTTACCATATGTGTCCCAATAGGGACTGGTTTACCACTTATAGAGAAATCAAAGGTGGTAGTGTCTTTATGGGTAACAATGTTGCATGTAAGACGGTTGGAATTGGAACAGTTAAAATCAAGATGTATGATGGAATCGTCAGAACGTTGGCAGAAGTTCGGCATGTTCCTGATCTGAAAAAGAATCTTGTTTCTCTTGATGCCTTAGACTCCAATGGTTGTAAGTTCTCAGTTGAAGGTGGAGTCATGAAGGTTGTGAAGGGTGCTCTGGTTCTTATGAGAGGCAATAGAGTTGGAAACTTATATGTTTTGTCTGGAAATACAGTTACAGGTGGAGCTGCAGTGTCTTCCTCAGATGACCATGAATCTGTCTCAAAACGCTTATGGCACTTGCGCCTGGGTCACATGAGTGAGAAGGGATTGACAATACTGAGCAATCGGAATTTGCTATGTAGCACGAAGACAGGCAAGTTGGATTTCTGTGAGAGATGCGTCTTCGGGAAGCATCGAAAGGTCAATTTCAAGACAAGTCTTCATCGCACGAAAGGTATTCTTGATTATGTTCATTCAGATGTATGGGGGCCTTCTAAGGTTTACTCCAAGGGCGGGTCCCGGTTTATGCTAACTTTTATTGATGATTATTCAAGGAAAGTTTGGGTTTATACTCTGAAGACGAAGGATCAGACCTTTGTTACATTCAAGCGATGGAAGGAAATGGTTGAGAAACAGACTGGCAGAAAGGTGAAGAAGTTGAAGACAGGTAATGGCAAGGAGTACAGATCGACAGAGTTTGAGAACTATTGCACGGATCATAGCATAGTTAGGCATTACACCGCTACAGAAAATCCGCAGCAGAATGGAGTTGCAAAGAGGATGAACAGAACGATCTTGGAAAGAGCTCGTTGTATGCTGTTTACTGCAGGATTGTCCAAGGACTTTTGGGCTGAGGCAGTAAATGCTGCAGGCTACTTGATAAATAGGTCTCCACACACAAAAATTGGTTGCAAAACACCGGAAGAAATGTGGTCAGGTAATCCAGCTGATTATTCTAACTTGAGGATCTTCGGTTGTCCGGCTTATGCTCGCGTGAAAACCGATAAGTTAGAACCAAGGGTTGTTAAGTGCATCTTGGTGGGATATGCTTCTGGGGTGAAAGGATACAGGTTGTGGTGTACTGATCAAGATTCATCTAGATTTATCATCAGCAGGGATGTTACATTTCATGAGGATGCTTTACTCGAGTCGAGAAAGCAGGTGGAGAGGACAGAAGTAGGTAGCAGCAGTGACACCGTTCAGGTGGAGTCCGACATCCTAGTGAAGAAGGAGAGTGCATCCGACTCCTCCCGAAATACAGGGGATCGTCAGACTGTGCAGCAGATGCAGCAGATAGAGCCGCAGATGCCGCAGATGGGTAGACCACAGAGAGAAAGGAAACCGCCGGTTAGATACGGTTTCGAGGATATGACGACGTACGCGTCGACATCAGATAGTGGTCGTGATGATGTGGTTACATACGCATTGACGACTGAGTCTCTTGAATTAATGGAAGGGCTGGAAAGTAGTCAACAGGCAGCAACTATAACTGAAGAGATGGACTCTCCTGATGAGGAAAATCAGGCCATCGGATGCAAGCGGTTCTACGAGGAAGATAAAGGAGCTTCCGGTGCAGGTAGAGTGCAGTTTAAGGTTCCTGATCATGTATGTAGTTTAAAGAAATCATTGTACGGGTCGAAGCAAGCTTCTGGACAATGGTACAAGCGATTTGGTGCACTCATGAAGGAATGATTTAATTTCAAGTTCAAGCATTACTTGGACTTGATTGGTGTGCTCAATACCTGAGTGCCCTAAGGGGCAGGTGGAGACGGTGAGACGTGTTAAGTGCATGAGGATCAGCTTCAATGTTCGCCAAGGTGGAGATTTGTTATTTGTTTGGCTCAATTGAATAAATAATAAATAAACTGGGCCCCTGTATTGCCCATGTTCTACTGTGATTAGAAGTAGGTCTATTATCATAGGTCTACTGTGATTAGAAGTAGTGTTTGGGTGTAACTGGGTATTGGGTTGATATTATAAATAGAGGCTTAGGGCCTCTATGATGTATACCTTCTTCTGATTATAAAGTGAGTTGTCCCGTCTTCCCCGTGGACGTAGGCCAAAAGCCGAACCACGTAAATCTCCGTGTTCTTGTGTGTGATTGATCTCTTTCCATAGGCCCTAGATCCTAACACCCCTTGTGAGTATAACATTGCTCAAAATAATATAAGTTGTTGTGCTCAACGATCAGACTACCATGAGGTGCCAGCTTTCGTGCATTCCTCACAAAAGAATCCATTCTCCCCCCCTCTCTCTCTCTCAAACTTCCATTTTCTTCTCTCTCTTCATAATTGAGAGTGTGTGAAGGTATATCAAGGAACTAAAGAGTAGACAGAATGTCGCATGCATGATGCATGACTGGTAGGTGCAAAAAAATTATAGGCAGTGGCCGACACAAGATTTTTATTTTAGAGCCTCAAGGGCTTATTTTTTATCGGAGATTTTGGGATTTTTTTTCGAGATCCGACGGGGGAGAATGCCACAAAATCTAATACCGGGGGCCAACTCTAGTTAGAGAGGATGGATGCATACCTGGGCCTGGCCCAGCCTCAGCCCAAATAAGGCCCTCATGAAAGCCTTTCAACACGGAGTGAGATTTGGGCTGGGTTCACGCCTGGGGCTAAAACCAAAAAGAAGCAGAGGATGGATGCAATATGAGCCTGGCCTAGCCTAACTCCTAATATGGCCATCATTAAACTCGGACCCTAAGCGACCAAGTTGGTTTTGATTGATCACTAAAATTACAGTTTTATTTAGGGCTGTAAAAATGCCACATGACCTGTTAACACGACACGAAGCCACACGATATTAACGGGTTCAGATGGACTCTTAATGGGTTCAGTTCGTTAACAGGTCAAAACCGTTAACACGTTAAGTTAACGAGTCGTGTACTAATTAAACCAGTAACCAGTTAACAACCCACTTAACTCGTTAAATTTTTTTCAGTCCCTAAGTGTAGATAGAATTAATTTATATTCATAAAGAAGAAATTAATTTTTTTTATAGTGGGAGCTTTAGGTGGGATCCACTCGAGATCCACACTTATAGTTTCATGTGGCTTATAGATTTTTCTCTTTATTTATTTTTGTATGGATTTTTTTAATTTTTAAAATGACTTAATTATTTAACGGGTTAACGGGTTGGGTCATATAACCCGTTAAATTAACGGGTCGTGTTTGGGTTGGATTTTTTGACCCGTTAAGTTAATGGGTCGTGTACGGGTTGAGGTAAGTTTAACACGAATTCGTTAACCCGTAACCCGAATTTGTTAACACGACACGATTGACAACCCTAATTTTGTTGTACAAGTTGAGCCGGGGTTTGACTAGGTCAACAACGGGCTAGCCCACCTAGGGGGCAACCCTGGTATAGGATCCATATATACTCCTTTAATTTTTGGTTGAGAGCTGCTTAATGCATATTGAATTATTCGTTTCGCATGCTACAACTTTTTATGACCAGCATACCTTTGTGGTAAATTACCTAAAATGACATTTATCAAGTCTCTACATCCCCCAACTTCTTTCTACACTCACCCACCCTCTCCCACCCCGTCACCACCGCCCCCTTTGGTAGCATCCCAGGAGGGGAGAGGGAGGGAGGAAGAGGGATAGAGGGAGAGCAGGGAGAGGAAGAGAGGGTGGGAGTATAGACGATGGGTAAACTCTTTTAGGGAGAGGGCAGGCGGAGAGAGAGGGAGAGAGAAAGGAAAGCAGGCGACATAGGTGGCTGTGAGGGGCAGACAGAGGTGGGAAGGGAGAGGAAGAGGGAGCGTAGAGAGAAGTTGTGAGAGTAGAGGTTAGGGTAGTTTAGGAAATATGGAGTGTGTAGAAAGTAATTTTGGTACTCCTTTAATTTAAGTAGTGGGTGTAGATAGAAACAGTGTGTGGAAGGAAAAAACTCAGTGTGCATTTAGCAACTCTCGTTTGGTTCGTGTCTACATCATTGGAATCTTTACTTTCAATAGTGGATTAAAAGGAAATAGATACATGGAATCTTACATGCAGGGGTGGACCTAGGCACAACCACGTTGGTGTGACCGCACCCGTTAAACTATGGTATGCTTTGAAAAATCCAATAAGAATTATGGATCCATCCTCAAAACCCACGTGAAAATCCTCAATTTGCTCCCAAAATCAAACTACCTATTAAGATTTGCACATGTTAAATGAAAAATCTGGGTTCGCCACTGCTTGCACGAGAGGGTTGAATCAGTTCCCAGAAATAAGTAGATAGATATATACCCACAAGCCCAACCCTTGGATGTTTCTTATTCTAAAATGTAACGTAGTATGCAAAAATCCATCTTTTATTTCTTGTTTGAAGGTTAGATGAAACCACTCGCAAGGACCTAGATTTTTTTTAGGGCTAGCCTAAGGCTAGTTAGCATGTGCTAGGGAAATTGCATAAAAATTAGATTAGCCTCTAAATAATTAACATTAATGAATAAATACAAATAAATATATTAATGCATAAAAATATTTTATAATTATCTTATTCAAGATATTTGACTTTTTACTATGACTTCAACACAATTCTATTAAATATTGCCAATTTTGGCACTATGTGGAATCATCTGTTCAAGCACTTTTTTGTGATCAAACCTGGGGTACGCCTCTTCCCGCATATGCGGGCTCCCTTTTCACTTCTGTAGACTTTCTTCCAGTGTGCGTGGGCTCCTTTCCTACTTGAGTGGGTTGTCTTCTCGTGTGTTCAGAATCCTAAGCTGCTTTAATGGCCATCTGGCCAAGTTGGCGAACCACCTTCCAACTAAATGTGATTGTAAAAGAATTGCCACTTACCTCACTGGTAAGTGGTGACAATTCTCACTTGGTTGCCCAGGGTCCAAACCCTGGGCATGCCACCTTTTCCCACTAGTGTGGGCGCCTCTTTCCCACTTTTGTAGACTTTCTTCCCGCTTGTGCGGGCTATCTGTTTATGTGTGTGCACGCTCTCTCTTAGGTTCTAGCCTCCTTGGCTGGGTTACCAAAATACTAAACGTGATTGTTGTTTGTTAGGTTATGTGATCATAAGCTACTTTAATGGCCATGTAGCCAAGTTGTACAATCCAATAAATGAGTAGGGTACAAACCCTAGTTCTCGGAACCCCCTCTCATCCTTCTCGATCCCGCTACGAAAATGTGGATCATCATTTTCTGAGCAAACATGTCCTCGAAGCACAGTTCGATCATTCTCGGAGCGCGGTTCGATTGAATATGGAGCGAACCGTGCATAGTCTTATTTTCTTTTTCTATAAGCTTGACGTTTATCTTTTGAATTAAGAAACTTCCTCTGACTTATTAATTATTATCTACTTTATGTGATCAAATTGCAAAATTAAGTTTTTGTCCATTTTTTATACTTGAATATATGGATAAGATATATTTTTGCCCATTGGTTAATTGTTTATAAACCCACAAGCATTATATTGTATAGGTGCTCCAGACATATAATTATTTTAAAATTTAGCGTTTCAATGCTCCCGCTCCTCGCTCCCACTCCTCGCTCTAGGAACTTAGGTACAAACAAGTTGGCATCCTTGAGCAAACCCGGTTCGAGCTAAACGTGATTGCCACATTAGGATTATACCCTGTGAACTTAAACTGCATTTGATCCGTGTTACCTTACGTAAAGCTTGTATGGGTTGCATTTGGTTAAACAAATCCTAAGCCAGACTTATGTGGGTCCGGTTTAGTCTGGTATACTTGGGTTCAACCTGTAGGCACCTACCAACCCAAACCGGTTTCGTAACATCGAGCGGCAAGGGTAAGATTCAACTTGGGTAAATCTCTTCAAACATTGGGCCAAAGCCAAATCATAATGATTAATCGGGTAGGAAATGTCAACCTGAATTCCTTTTCTTTTCTTTTTTATTTTTTTTTTAATTCGTTGACAGAGGGTGTCTGTAAGGGTCATTAATTGGTGATAGCATTTAATGCTTGTTAGGCCAAAAACCAGAGGAGGGCTCGCTATACTATAACGAGGACTCTGCTTGCTACAGCAAGCGTGGCGAAGAACGCCCAGTCCGATCCAGACTCTATTCAAGAGTTCTATAATACTTGTAATTCTTAGTGGCTTATCACTAGGAGTCTTATGCAAGGATTTTGGGGTATATATTGGGTGATTCTCTCAACTCAAATAGACACACCACCTCTCTCATTAATCTAAGAGATATCTTAAAGAGAGAATTATTATCTAAAGCCATTGAAAGATTGTTCTGAAGGGCTGCTATAGAAGGTTGTGTTGCTTCTACTATCTTGTAGAAGGCAGTTCATCTTGGCTGACAATGTGCAAGGAGATCAAGTAAAAAAAACGGTGCACGGTGGAAGTCGTGGCAACAAAAGTTGTGTAAGAACAACTACAGTCCTTAGGTCGAGGTACTTCTTGAGGTAAAGCAGTTGTGAGTATATCTTGTAACTGTTTGTGATTTTTTAACTTCTAAATCATGGTTTTTCTCTATAGAAAGGATTTTCACATTAAATTTGTATACGCCGTCTTGTGGTGTGTGATTGGTAGATTTATTTGCTAGTTCTATCTTGTTTGGCTAGTTACATCCGCTGAATTGGTTTGATTAATTAGACTAGCATCCATTGTAGTAAGTTCTGTGGAAATTTCAATTGGTATCAAAGTGGGTTGCACTATTTTATTGTATTGATCTAAATATTGCTAGAATGGATATTTACAGCGAAAGGTACTTCTACCAAAATCCCTAAATCTGTTGGAAAGAAGAAATCTTCTAAAGGGATTCATTGCTATGAGTGTCATGGATATGGACACCTTACTAGTGATTATGTTAATATGAAACAAAAAAAAAAAGGGCTTTTAATTTGAAAATGTCTGAATCTGAGAAGCCTACTACTAGCAAAGGGAAATTCATAGCTTTTCTGGCATCTACATGCTTTGCTACTCCACAAGTTTCTTGTGATGATGGGACTGATCGTGTTGATAGTGAGTCAGAGGTAGAACATGACTGGAAAACTGAATATCAAACACTGTTTGAGAAGACCATGAAGATGCTAAAGATGAATGAAAAAACGGCCAAAAAGTGGAAAGTGTTTGAAGAGCAGAATTCCTCCTTGAAAGCTAAACTTGCAGAAGCACTCGTAAAAGTACAAAAAACGGAAGACGGAAATAATAGGCTGGCTGACAAATTGACTACAAAATCACAAAAGTGTGACTTAGTTGATTATGATATGAAGACTTTGACAGCAGAGAATTATGATCCGAATGGAAGACTCAAGATGGTTATATCTGAATTAGATACTGCTAAAAGCTTCATTGAATAGGATGAACACTGAATCGAGAAATTTAGATGACATCCTGTGCAGTCAAAAGGCACACATAACAAGTATGGCATTGGCTATGCTGACGGAGCATCCACTTCGAATGTAAAAGGGATAAACCCTTTTATTAAAAATTCAATTATTACTAATCATGTTGTCAGTGTTGCAAAGAAAGCTCCAAAGAAGCAAAATGTGTGACGGCTTGAACGAACTCCTACTTGCCATCATTGTGGAGTTAAATTACACATTTGACCCTATTGCAATTAGTTGCGAAGTTTACCGAATCAAAAGCAATGGAAAACGCAGAAGGCTGAGCTGAAAAAGAAGAATACCAAAGTTGTTTAGGTCAAGAAAGAAGACCTACCTTCTATATTGGTACAAACTTTGCAGAAATATTTAAATTGGTAAGTGTGTATGCCTAAGCTTCATCACCCATGATTTGCAAGATCTAGCCCGCACCCCAGTGCTGATACGAAAATCATATTGAGGGGGAGTCACAATTGAGGGGGAGCTGCTAGATCCAGATTGACAGAAGCTGCATGATGGTATTTTTTTGACAAATACATGAGGAGAAGAATGGAGCTAGGGGGGCTTTACAACCTAAGGTAATTCAAGATTTAGAACTCCAAGCAAAGGCAATACATGATGTAACGCCCCAATTCCGAATACCGAAGTTAACGCTAAGGTACCCGAATTTGACACACTACTTCCCGAAAAATCCGAGAACTTTCAAGATCATAGTCTGCAGTGAGGTCAAATTCTTAAAACTTTTTAAACAATAATAAAAACAACAGTTGTATTGCAGAAGCATAAGAAAAGATAGCGGAAGCAATAGTATCATATAATTAAGTCAAATATAACAGAGCTGAAGTCTAATAAAATCTCAAAGTGTAGTTATCAAAGTTTATACAAAACTGTCTATCTACCCGCTCACTACATAAATCCTCTCAAGCCCAAAAATAAGCTGCACTCAGCCTATGTTTGGCATCTCTACTCTTTTTCTGACAGACCATTTAAAATAGAGCTATTAAAAAAAGAGCCATAAAAAAAAGAGGCCATTTCAATTTTAGAGGATTTGCCTCTACGTTTTTTAGAGCCTATGCCTTTATTTTTCACATGTCCAGAAAGTGGGCATTTCAATTTTAGAGGATTTACCTCTACTCCTCTAAAATAAGAAGAGGATAAAGTCATCTACCAAACGCTCTAATTTTTCTAACCTCTGTACGATTTAGACAAATAGACAAATAGAGGTGAAAAATAGAGATACCAAACATGCACTCAATCCCCCTGTGCAAGCGCTCCGTCATCCAACTCGATCACCTGGTCAGTCAGCCCCCACCTATAGCCTCTAGCTATAGGCACCTCATGGTACACGTCACCCGCGGGATCAAGGTCGGGACCTAAGCACCAAAGATGGGTCAGATCTAAGGATCTTGCAAGGCACCATATGCAGATAACGCAGGATGTATGTACACAAGAGATAATAGAGACGAGTATGTAATCATAAGAGTAACAAAGGTACATGATCTAGGCAATTGAGCATTAATTAACAGTTTAGAATCAGAGATACAAAGTAATCTACTTTAATTAGATAACAATATGGCACATTTATACAAGCTAGATATACAGCGGGATATTATGTAGCGGCCTTCTCATACTGTAAACATCCCATACTGTAAACAGTTGCGGTGGGGAAAGGGTAAGGTAACCATGCAAGGGATAACAGCCCTACCAATAACAATATACATAAATATAACACCGATCACATCCCTTTATCGCACAGATCACACCCCTTTATCATATTAGACCGGACCCGGTATCACACCATCTGTTTAATCACAGCTCATCATGATAGCTCTAGTCATAACCAATAAATATAGCTCCTACCAGTGATGATCAGTCAACAGGCTGAGCTTAGATCAAGTGAGTGAATGTTTAGTGACGTTCCAGGGAACAAGTACAGGTCTGTGTCTGTCTATGCTTGTCTTGCGCGAGCAAGGTCCTAACCAAGTCTCTAAGAGATTAATGTACAATAACATGGAACACAGTCCAATATCCAAATCCAAGTCTAAGTCCAAACACCATTGGATTCACACTAGGCCCATAACCATGGCCTGAAGCAATATAAGTACAATACCATATTCATTCCACAAGTAATCATCCCATGCTCATAAACAATGAGCCATCAACCCATTAAAACTAACCTCTCTATTCTAGGGTTTTACATACCCAATCTTAGGCCATATAAGGGCCCGCCTAGCCACAGACACGGGTTGTTTATCTCCAAATACACCATTGGGTCACCACTAAGCAATCCTAGGTTCAGGTCATTAAGTTCCCATTTAATTAACAGGTTATAACAATAATTAAGATATGAGAGAAGCACAACATATGAATACCTTAAAACAATAGAATCAAACAGGATAAAGCAAGGGTCCAACCTAAGTAATGGTCCACTCTTGATTCAGGCCTCATCATGTAATTGGATCCCTAACTGTAGTCTCAGATGTCAAAGATAATATATCTGGTGCTTCTGAAGTTACAGACATCATAGACTACATTTAAGGGTCGAATCATTGATGATTCAAATCCCAAAAACCCATTTGGTGGACTCTAGGAGTCAAGGCTGAGCCACGCCATTGATTTGTGCTTGGCACATTTGATGAAAGCCTATTTGGATGGTCAATGGGCCCCACAATTGATCAGACATCAAAAGAAATGAAATCTGGAAAACTCACTGTTCACAGTGTGCCCGGTCAACATCATCCCCAGGGATGTCGATTGGGTACACTGGATGTTGACCCCAGGTCGACATCCTGCAGTGTCCCCGGTCGACATCGTGGCCGGGATGTTGACCTGGTCCACAAGGACCTGGAGCCAAACAGTTGGGGGCTGTGTGTTGTGTACTCAATTCTCACAGTGCACCCAGTCGACATCGTGGCCAGGGTGTTGACCAGGTCCACATGAAATCTGCATAGACTAAAATTTCCAGTCTCAGTTATTTCCTGCAGGGTCCTGTGTATCCGGTCGACCGGGTACACTAGACTGTGAAATTATAGAGGACATTAACCGGGACCTGAATTTTCTCTTTTTCAGTGTGCCCGGTTGGCCGAGCTTAAGGCTGGTCGACCGGGGACACGCGCTGAGGTGAAATTCCCAGATTTCTGGGTTTTCATTCTTCAACCTATTTTTCATCCAATTCATCCCCAATCTCTTCCATTCATCACATAGACATAAATAAATAACAAAAACACTTCTATAATCCTCCAACCATCATCCAACCGGCCATTGATCTTCCAAATGGGAGAACCCATCTATCAAATGACCATCATCCATGAACAAAGCTCAAAAGGGAAGATCTAAGCATGCATATATACATAACTGAATTCAAATTGCATAATCAAGAGAAGAAAATCATGCATCATGTGAAATTAGCATATGGTACTTGCCTTAATTCGAAATTGCAAATAGAGTTGAGAAAGAGATGAGAATTTCAAGTTCCTAAGAGTGTTGATAGTGTAATTAGGGTGATCTCTAGCTTCTTCTTGTGCTAGAATTTGGGGAATTAGGGTTTCTTAAGGAAAGGTAGGGAAGATGAGAGTGAATTAGGGTTTTAGGCTACATTTGCAATAGTTGGGTTTATATAGATTAGGGTTTAGGACAGTTACCAAAAGAATAGTTTAGTTTTAAACGGGGAAGAGATAGTGCTATAGGTAAATAGGTCTTTATGTAGGAATTATAGAAGGTTCCTTAATGCTAACACTCCCATAATTAAACTAAATTACTAACTAAGGCCTAGTCTAATTAGAATCTTAATAAATAACAAAGATCACTCTATTTCTATAAAGAATTAAATAAAAGTCTAATTCTAAAACTTAGGAACATTAGCAACTATTTTACTAATTCCTATTAATTAGCATATTAAAGTAGGTAAATCATATTAATAATTATTAAAAAAAAATTGAGGGCCCACAAGGGGTGGGGCCTCACACATGATCTACAATGCTGATTTTTTTTTTAGAATTCAATGTATTTTGGGTTTTTCTTTTGGGTAGATCATATCATATTATTTTAGGGAGTTTTGTCCAAGAATTTCTAAAAGGGGGAGATTGTAAGGGTCATTAATTGGTGACAATAATTAATGCTCGTCAGGCCAAAAATCAGAGGAGGGCTTTGGTATAGCGAGCATGGCGTAGAACGCCCAGTCCGATCCGGACTCTATTCAAGAGTTCTATAATACTTGTAATTCTTAGTGGGTTATCACTAGGAGTCGTATGCACGGATTTTGGGTTATATATTGGGTGATTCTCTCAACTCAAATAGATACACCACCTCTCTCATTAATCAGAGTAAGAGATATCTTAGAGAGAGAATTATTATCTAAAGCCATTGAGAGATTGTTCTGAAGGGTTGCTATAGAAGGTTGTGTTGCTTCTACTATCTTGTAGAAGGCAGTTCATCTTGGTTGACAATGTACGAGGAGATCAACGGTGAACGGTGGAAGTCGCGGCAGCAAAATTTGTGCAAGAACAACTACAGTCATTAGGTCGAGGTGCTGACTGAGGTAAAGGAGCTGTAAGTATTTATTGTAACTGCTTATGAGTTCTTGATTCCTGGATGGTGGTTTTTCTCCATGGAAAAGGTTTTCACGTTAAATTTGTGTCTGCCTTCTTGTTGTGTATGATTGGTAGATTTATTTGCTACTTCTATCTTGTTTGGTTAGTTACTTCCGCTGCATTGGTTTGATTAATAAGAGTAGCATTCATTCTAGTAGGTTCTGCGGAACTTTCAGTGTCCCAACCCTTTGTATTGGACTAATCCCTTCGGGAGCAGAGGAAATTTAGGTAAGTCCCTGGTGGACCCAAGGAGAGAGCATCGGTGGGATCAACCTTCGGTTCTTGATGAATTGTGTGTGTGTGTGTGTGGGAGGGGGGGGGCGGGGGGGCGGTCTTATTATCTAGGTAATATTTGTTTTCCAAGTGGTAAAATAAAATCTATGGTAAAATAATCTGATCCTGCAAAAATTGTACTCTACCATATTTGGTTGGTGATAACAAGTGTGAAACTAGAGTTTCAACTACCAAAAGAAAATTTGTATTTTTACTTTACTAGGCCCCATAAAAGCTTTAGTTACTTTACCACTTTTGACTCAATTCAAATTACTTTTAACTAATGGAATAAAATACATTTGTACTTTTTTTGGGGAAAAATATACGTTTGTACTTAATCAATAAGTATTCTTCAAATTTACCTAGCCACTACCTTTCCCCACTAATTTAAGCTACTTTTTCGTAGTTTAGTAGTATTTAACAAACTTGTCAAGTCAGGAAATTGATTAGCAATTGTGGCTCAACCAGGCCTAAGCTTCCACTGACAGGCAGCTTAGGGCAAAGACTGAATAATTCTTTAGACTAACAAGACTAGACAACGGATATGACTAGAAGATATCCGTATTTTAAATAAAAACAACAAAAGTTGACTCAACTCTGTATCATAGTTGCCAAAGCCGAACAACCCCCAACAAAAAAATTATTGTGGATTCCATTTCATTTTGGCCAATATCCAACATTTGGGACCAAAATCCTACATTTCTGCCCAAATTGTCGAAATCTCTAGAATTCCAATTGATTTTCTTTTTTCACAAAAAGGAAAGAGCTTTTTGTATATACCCCCTAAGGTTTGTAGATTTATAAATAGGCCCCTAAGATTTTAGTATTTGCAAATAGGCCAATGCATTTTTATTTTAATACCTTACGTGTCCCCAAAATCAATTGTCTTCTAACCACCATAGGTTTTTATTGCGAAATAACACTTTTGTCCATTTTTTTTTATTCTTATATGTATAATTTCAAAAGCTTGGACTCAATTTTCTTGATAAAGCATGTAACATTAATAATTGCAATTAGTGGTAGAAAAGAACCCTACATAAATTCATTTTTTAATCAATACAAAGCTCATTTCATTAAATCCAGATTGATTGTGGCGGCAATCGACACCTATACTTATAACCGGTTATAATTTATCTAATCCATACATGACCCACCATTGGACTGATGAAAGTTTCAAAATATATGATTATACTTCATGTGTAGGGGGTGTAAAAGAAATATTGGGGGAATGGGAAAATGTGAAAAAAAAAGTTAATTTTTAGAATTTATAGTGGGGGTGGTGTTTGGCTTTATGTAAGATAAATATTGGGGGAAGGGGCAAATGTTAAAAAAATATATTAATTTTTAGAATTTGATAGGGAAGGGGGTGGATATTTTAAACTTTTCTTAGATATGGGTGGCGCTTGAGTCCCCAGGCCCTTGTACCTAGGCCCACCCCTGGTTTTGTGCAAGAGAGAGTTAGTGAGAGAAGTCATTGAGACTTGAAAAAAAATAATGGTATTTTTATAAACAATAATATACTCATTTTGTTTAATGGATGTAAAGGCAGAGCTGTCATTTATATAAAAATCCTAGACAAGTCTCATTGTGGCTGGCCATTCTTGTTAGGAATATTGATTTCGGGAACATGAAAGGTATTAAAAAGAAAGGGCAACGGCCTATTTACAAATACTAAAACCCTATGGGCCTATTTACAAATCCTACTAACCTTAGGGTGGTATATACAAAAGGGAGATGCTCCTATGAGAGCATCTCTCACTTTACCATGAGAGATAATGTGGGAACCCTCGCATCTATATCCAATGGCAACAATTTAAATGTAAGGGCCCCCCCACCATAACTCTCATAGTAGGGTGAGACATGCCCTCATAGAAGCATCTCCTTATACAAAATGCTCTAAATAAAATAAAATCAAATCAAAAGAGTGAGTGAGAGGGGTTTTGTTCCAAACCATAATGTTTGGTGAATTTATTTTATGAGTAAAATACAGTAGAGTGTCATTTCAAGAGACAATAAAAGGAAGATATATTGACCATACGATTGCTCTTTGACTTGAAATTTGCACGAAAACGATCGAAGTTTAAATATTTAATGATGAGTTGTTCGTATAATAATGGCGCGATATCGCACCGCCTTATGTTATCGTGTAATATGATGTGTTACTTAAACTTTGACCTCTCATGGGTGAATGTGAGGTCTAAGGGCAACTCTATAGGCAACATCCTTAAAAGAAAAGGCGTCAAATAAAAAAAGTATAATATTTCAAAAAACACCTCTACTTTTTTACCATAGCACTAAGTGTAATATTGTTTTAAAGTAAAAAAATAAATAAATTCTCATCCCACTAAATGAAAAAAAAAATATAACGTTTTGATTTGAGCCCTCCTTCTTTCTTAATTTGACTATTCACCTCATTTCACTTTATAAGTGAGGTTACCAAACATGCCGAGCCCTTTTTCTCTCACATACTTTTTGCCATCTCTTTAGGGGATGTTTGGGGGCTTTACTAATGGAGTTGGGTGAAGTAAAGATTATTTTGAAGAAAATATAAAATATTAGTGGGTAATGATGGTATTTTATTTCTAGTTGTTTATTATGGAATCTTTTTTACCTTTTATATTGATTGTAGAGATCTTTTTGTCTTTTAGTAGAGAAATGATGTTACTTTTTTACTTTTTTTTATTTTATTTTAAATATGGTGGGAAGTCTGAATTAAAGTGCTTTTCATGGACTTTTTTCCTGAGAAATGAGGGTTTTACCTTACTTAACTCTATTAGTAGAGTTGCTAGACAAGGGACATGAGAATTGTGGGCTTTACAATGGGGTCACCAAATTAAAAATCTAAACCGGTCAAAGTAAATATCCATCTCATTTATTAGCTCATGCCAAATTTTCTTTAATAGAGGTTGAATCACCATCAGATTGATCAGATACTTAGCATAAGTATATTTGATCAATCTAATAGTGGGCCATTTTCTATTAGCGAAATATTAGCTAAGACATGTATGCGATTCTAAGCGGTTAAAATTTTTAATATGTAGGATTCACTAGGTAGCTACATACCTGAGTTGGGTTCTCCTAACCCATTACCAACTTGTCCATATTGTAAGTTGGGGGCATGCAAGTCAAATGCACATCGAGTCAAATTTTGTGGCCTTTACTATCAACCAAATCAACATTTAATATGTTTTTTTTTTTTTCAAAAAACGAAGGCTGTCCCAGCCCTTTGGATCGGATTAATCCCTATGGGCTCAGGGGTTGCCTGATAAATCCCCTATGGCCCTAGTGTGGCAGCGCAGTTTCGAATCCTCAACCTTCGGAAGCAGGCAGTTGGGAATGACATGATATATCGTATCATGTACCAATGCTAGATGGTTCCCTTAGTCATTCCTATTATTCGGCTAACTGTTATGATTATAGACATCACATGGGTCCCGCAGAGGTGACTAATATTCTGGCAAGGCCCATTGCGACTAATCACTATTAAAGGAATTTTATAATTTCTAACGTTTGATCCATTAATTCCTCACATTGGATGGGTATCATTGTGGTTAATAACACTATAGGAGTCGAGAACGGCCACTTATGTCACTAATAAGTGATGGCAGTTCTCACATGGTTGTCTAGGGCTCGAGCCTTGGGTACGCCTCCCTTTCTTACTTGTGTGGGCTTTTTTTATACTTGTGTGAGCTTCTTTCCTACTTGTGTTGGCCTTCTTCCTGTATGTTCGGGGCTGTCTTTTTATTTGTGCCGTCTTTCTCTTGGGTCCTAGCCTCCTTGGGTGTGGTAAAAAAAAAAAAAAAAAAAAAAAAAACTGTGCGGGGCTGTATTTCTATTTGTGCTGTCTCTCTCTTGGGTCTCAGCCTCCTTGGGTGTGGTAAAAAAAAAAAAAAAAAAAAAAAAAAAAACATGTAGGAGTCCTTGTAAACTGCCAAACACCTAGTTAGAGCCTACTGAAATTTGTAGAAAATCCTGAACATCTGAGCTTGCTGAACATTATAATTGATAATATTTTCTGCTTTGCTAATGAAGTATAATAGTAATGAAATATAATACTCAAATCAGTATCATTCACAATTATTTAACAAAGAAAAAGAAAAGCATTTAGGTAGTGTTTGATTCATTTTTAATGAATATTGGAACGAAATGGTTATTCCAACAAAATAATCATTACATCATTTGATCGCAAAAAAGTGGCGGAACACAAGGTTACCTCGTGTTCCCTTCCTCTAAAATTTTCTCATGAGACGAAAATGCCCTCTAATTGACATCAAAACCCTACTCTTCTCCCGATTCGTCCCCATTTCTGCGAAATGAAAACCCTAGGCGGTCTCCATCTCCCTCCCCTCCGTATTCCTCTCGGCCATTTCTCCTCTCGGTCTACTCTCCGGTGCCGGGTACACCAGTTTCTCCACTGTTCTTCTTCCTTTGTTTTTCCCCATTTTTTTTTTTTTTTTTTTCCTAGTAAGTCTGCTTTACTCTTCTTCCACTGAGTGTTGTTTGAAATGGTGCTTTTTCTTCCACCTACACCACGATGAACAACTCCACTTCAGTATGACCGAGCCACCACCTGCGACGAACCCACAAACCAGCGTGATGCCGACCTGCACCTCATCCACACGGAAGTGACAGGGAACAGGGTGCTTTGTCTTGGGCTGACATGAGCCGAGAAAAAAGCATCCTTTAATCCTTTTGGAATATGGAATGAAGCAATTTGGCCTCCATAGCATATCAAGTAGTTGAACATCTCTGAAATTGCCAATCATGAATGATCTATTCTGCGAGTCTTTCAGTTTATATGTAGGTTTCTTGTTCGTATCATGCTCTTCTGCCTTTTAGTTATTTGCATTTCTGGCTCTCTCTGTGTGTACTTTCTTCAAATTTGTTTCAGTTTTCATCTTATGAATATGTGAATTGTCGTATGTTGCAGACGTTGTGTGGTTCGTGTGCTTGGATAAATGAGTTTTGTTTTTGGGTAAAAGACATAACCAGAGCTGAAAGTAATTATAGTACAGGGCGAAACGAGTATAAAAGCTCCAGAGACCCAACTAATTCACGTCCAAATACTCGTATCACTAGTTATTCTTCTCATAATTCCTAAATAACATTCCAGTTCTTGTTTGTGGGCTGTTTCCGATCTTACTATTATGCTTTCATTTATCTTTGCAAGAGATGTATCTTCCCAGAAAGATAATTAAAGAAAGAGGCTACAATGCATTTACAAATTTTTTTTATTTTTTTATTTTTGGTGTGTTTTTGGTAGAAGATGTAGAACTTAGAATGCCATCACAAAATGTGTTTTCATCTCCTCGCCTCCTCTGTTCAATTGAGCATTTTTCATTTGCACTTTTTTCCTTATTTTTGGCCATCCATTTGAAGCCACACATGAGAAATCAGACAGCTTGAATTGCATTTTTGACATAATTTTCATACCATAATCTTCACATGTAGTGCTGCATGATGGTAGACCACGCACTGTCCCTATCTTGTTGGCTTGTCATACTCCCTTTCCTTCTTTTTTCTTTTCTTGTCCAAACAGTCTCTCTCTTTTCCTATTTTGAAATGAATCTCTTCATCTTTTTGTTAATGAGATGAAGAATGGATTGTCAGTTCTTTTTGTGTAACTATAGAATAATCAAAGTAACGTCTCTAAACAATTGTATCAATTATAACAAGGTGAATTTCATAGGTAAATAATTATATTTTGGGTAGCTTGAAATAAGAAAATTTATAAAAATAAAAACTTATAACAAGGGTATTTTGGTCAGTCTAATGTAAATTTTATTCCATTCCGGGCATCATTCCAGCGAACCAAACGCAGGAACAGGAATAAGAATTCCATTACAGAATTGATTCTTCAGTAAAACCAAATGTTAGAATGGAAATGACAATTCCTACCTGATTCCATTACAGACCCATTCTACTCTCTGTTTCATTCCTGTGTAAAACCATTCCAGCAAACCAAACGCTGCCTTAGAAGCCTCAAATTGCCTGACTTTAGAATCAATTCAATCAAATGCTACAATTATAATATGCCAGTTTTGTTCAATCAATTTCTAATTGAAGCTGACAAAAAGTAACACCCACTTGAACCCCCACCCCTTTGTTATAATGAACTTCTTGGGACTCGGGAGTCAGATGGTCTGCACTCTGCAGTAGGTTTTACATAGGAAATGATGAATCTATTTTTTCTAGGAAAATGACCTCCACCCACCCCTCAGAAAATAAAGGTAAGAGAGATGTATGTGCCTTTTTCTGTGTGTACTCTGCGTGTGTTTGAGAGCTAGCTGCACCTGTTGTAACTCTGTGTGTGTGTGTTACAGTGAAGGCCTTTGAAGAAGAGAGCTAGCTGCACCTGTTGTAACTCTGTGTGTTTGAGAGAGAGATAGATGGGTATTTGGGATTTGTTGTATTCTGCCACGGACAAGCTCAAGCAAAATGTTCCTGATCTGACCCCAGTTACAAATGCCTGCCAAAATTCATACCGTGTGAGTGGTACCGTGGCCAGCAATGTCTACAAAGCCATTACAGTTGACGGAGTGGAGAAGGTGAAGGATTACTTACCCGGTCCTCAATCTCAGGAGAAGATCAAAAGGATCGCCAAGGAAGTAGCCGTCCCTGAGATGCTTAGATTCACAGGCATACCAGGTCCAGTCTTCTCCTTCTTCTACTACTCATCTCACCTAATAAGGGCGTAGTGATTTTGAGCTGGATGAGTTCTTGATGTGGGCTATATTTTTATAACCTGAGGTACCCCAATTGTGTTGCAGTTGTTATTTTGTTAGTTACCGAAATTCATGGATTTCTTGCAAAAACATCAAAAAATAAAATAAAGGGATCATTGAAGATGGAAATCAAATTATTATGGCTAAAGAAACTGGATTAAGGGTAGAAGGGGAACATATTATGTTGAATGTGGAATGTGCTGAGTGAAGTAGATAATTAGGCAAAACCACTTAAAAGGTTGATCAACAAAATATCTGAAAATTAATAGGCTATTAGGATGAGGTGGGGTTCCTGTAATAATATAGGTTTTGATGTGCTTAATTGAGTTGGTTAATTAACTAGATTGTTAAACACAAACGTTCACATTGACCATCTAGATGATGACTACCGGGTAATACTTGTTATGAGGCTTATTTTCCTTCATATATTTATTTATTTCCTTCTTCCTTTAATTTGGCCAAAGGGTCATTTTACATCTTTATTGATGTAAAATTTTGTGGCAAGGGAGATGTTTAAATTGTGCAAATTGTAGAGCTATCAAACTACAAGCCATACAAAGAAACTTGCAGCATAGCAATGATTAAGACAAGATTCTAATATTTTAGAAAATTGGTTTTGAGTTTATATGTAACAGAACGCATTTTTCCTATTATGAAAATCAAGGAACGTTTAAACAGGATAAGAACATTTTTCACATGGTTTTTTTATTAGTTCAAGGCATATTGATAGTATGGCAAGGGAGGTGATTTGAAAGTCATTTTAGAGAAAATGCATCCATGACGTATATATCTATGTTGCAGCATTGGAAAGAATTAGTATTTGATGATGATAATTTTACTATTTTCTACTAGTTTAAACAAACTCTGTTGTGTGCTTTCCACATGTGTATTGTTTGCTGCATGTATAACGCCATTCTTGACCATCTCCCCAGTGTACATAAGCTGGTTAGGGACAGCTGTGAGTGTGTGAGTGTGCGCGTTTGAGACCTCCATGTAGGGACAGAAAAGAAAGAAAAATAAAATTCATGATCCATAATCATGGGTGCCATCTGAAAGTCCATATGAAGCCTAAATTCGGTAGTTTCCCAATGTTTGTGTTTTCCAATTTGCATTACTGTGGAAATTTCGACTTTTCATTGCAATTTCTATTTTCCATGAACACCGTCACCCCCATGTAGGATTTCGATGCTTGGCCACCTCTAAGACATGAAATTGATATTAAAATTTAAAAAGAAACGAGAAAACGAAAATGAATAAGCCTTCTTATATTTGGCAGGGCAGGCATGCATATTTAAGATGTAATCAGTGAGTGTCAAATTGGGTTGAGTGAAAATCAATTTTTAAGGAGGCGGAGGACCCATGTGCACCCCAATTTCTAGCACATGCAAACAACAGTCGGCCATTGCAGATCATGGACATCCTGGTACCCCACCGTTTAAGCTCTAAAGCAGTGAGTTAATTCTTTCACCCGACAAATTGTCACCCTTCCAATGCTTAGCACGGGTACTATGTGTGAGCTTAGGGGCCAATCATGGTCTCACTGGATCGAAGTCCGTGGTGAGGTAAAAATATTTTCTCGGTTAACCGATAAGCATAGTGGAAGGTTCATTATAACTAGATGATATAATAAAAGATATCTCAGATTAAGCACATCATATATTTAATAAAGCTGAAGTTTTACAAAAAACCATAAACTTAAGTGTTTTAATTGCATGGCCACTACAAAAACTTGGGCCAATAAAAGAATAAATAAAATACTTTCCAAGAGTATGCGATGGCACTCATGTGCTAGTCAACACGATTCAGACAATGTCGTCGGCACACTACTCGTGCTCGTCATCAGGCTGATTTGTCCGAAACAATGCCTTAGTCTCCTCCTAGAGGTAGATGAGCTTGGTACCTATGCACCAAGCACAACATCATCAGACTATAAGTAGTCGGCAGGTAGATAGACATATAAATAACATATATTCAATAACAAAGCGATATATAGACAATGAGATAATATAAAGTCTAATGATAGGAGTATAGGCATAAATCATGAATTACAATAAACAATGAACAATAAAATACGGTATCTTACCACGCGATTCTAGCAATACCGGCAGTCCACATAGGCTAATACGCCACGGGATATTCTCGTTGCCTTCCCGTTCTTGAATCGAGTGTGGTAGAGAATATGCAATGGGAGAATAGCCCGACCAATCAATTAATGATGCATGGGAGTATCGCTCTGTCAATCAATGGGGTGGCACCCAAGGTAGCCATAATTAAAACCTCTACTTTTGCGGCTGCCCAACGGTTTACGTCTGTCCAATATCGATCTATATTCGTAATTAATCAATCTATCAATCAATGGCCCCTATGGAGATGTCCCTTTATGTCAAACATTTACAACAGAGTGATGCTTGACTCAAGAATCCTAAGACAGTCAGCGAGGGATTGGGCTTATCCTGCGTGAACAAGTTCTTCAAACGAAAGAGGAACTACCTTCGATAATCATTCAATCAATCAATCACTTTGAATCCCAACAATTGTAGTCCTCCTTAAGCCTTACGATCAAAGCCGCCTAGCCTCAACACGTCGATCAATAACAATGACAATCAATGGGAATCCTATGTTCAATCAATCTAAGTTCTCAATGTGATACCTCAATATAAAGACAATACCTAGCTATGGAACATGCCCTAGGCACGTTTTCATCAATACCGTGGTATACAATTCAATTCGATTATTCAATCTTCAAGGAAGAGAAGCAATCCAATCCTAGGTCGATCATTGTCTTCTTCGTACGACACATCGCTACTCAGTCTGTAGAGGAAATGAGGTCATTGATATCCCATCGATTCACCTTGGTGCATAGTCCGTTATTGGATATCTCATTGCCTCACTTCATCCCCATCCAATGTAGATTGTACATTGTATGTTAACCGAACAATCCGTATGGGTATGTTAACTCGAACATCCTTCACTCTTAGTCTCCTAATTGGTCTTTATTAGGGGGTACCAAGGGTCCCAATACTAAGCCCGAAATGCCAAAGGAGTAATCCCTTTAAAAAAAGGAATATAGTTGCCACAGTTGATCGTGGGACATCCACGGTTGATTGAGGCACACCGTGGTGGACTTCACGGCGAACTGTGGAGTCGACCGAGGTACCCAGAGTAGAACATTAAATCGAAAGGGCTCAGTCGATTTCTCAAGCAGAAGCTGACCCTTTATTTCTCCCAATTACATGGTGGACTCACGATCGACTGTGAGGTCCACCGATCCCCAAGAGTAGAATGTGAGAAATAAAAGGGCTCAATCGATCAAGTTTTTGGAAGCTAAGTGGTGTTTCACGGTTGACCGCGGGACATCCACGGTCGACCATGAACACATGACTTTTCTATTGTCCGTCAGTCAGTTAGCCAACCTGTAACATGGGGGTTACATGTCTGAAGCTTCATGGTCGACTGGGATACCTCTCATGGTCGACCATGGGGATTTAAAAACTAGAACCGGAATTTTGTTTCAATCAGAAACAGTGGGGCAGTCACCCCTTCTTCCATACACCTAATAGGCATCAATAAATAGTGCCTTGCTCTCTCCAAAACACAGTAAACAACTCTCGAATCAGTCTAATTCAATTGCAATCCATTCCAACCTAAACTAGCATGCGATTTCCAATTAAACATCAATCGAGCACAAGGTCTACTAGAAATGAAATCATAGATAGAATCAAACATGAAACATGCACACCACACCATAAGTATGTTTATCCATTTGCTTTGGGATGAAGAGCACTCAAACCACAAAACCCTAGCTTGAGAACCCATTGACGAGAGTCAAACTCGGGAAAGCGAAGATCAAAACCCAAAATCCTATAAAAATCAAAAGAGGAGAAGTATAAGAGCTAGGAAATCACATTTCTAAGCTATTAAACCACTAACCCTAGTTTCTACGAGGAGAAGAGCTTACCTACGGCAATAGGGATAGGGAAATCTATGGAAAGTTGGGTGCATGGGAAGAGGAGGGCTTGAGGAAGGTGGAGAAGATGATGAACGGTCACTAGGCCTTGGAATCTCACTTCAAGCAAAGGAAAATGAAAAGAAAAAAGAAAGGAAGAGGGGATTAAGAAAGACCAGGAAAAAGTGAATTGGAGTGAAGGGTCAATCATACACTTACATGGCTAGGATGGGTATAGTGAAATTACAGTTTAGTCCCTGATGGACTTGGGTTGGGATTAGAGGGTCTTCGAACTATTGGATCGAAACGAGCCATAAGAGAGAAGTTTGTAAAAATTATGTTATCTACCCTACGAGCCTAAAACCTAGAGGATCAGAAATTACTTTACTAAAATTCCAAACTACCCGCTAATGTAAGCAAATGAATTCGGATATCGATGAAACTTCACACATGATCTTAAGAGTAAAATAGACCTGCTTAGCTTTTAATCAAGCTTAATTGGCTAAAATTCAATAAAATAATACTAATTATACAATTAAGAGTCGGGGCCTTACACAAACAGTGGTGGCAAGTCTCAAAAATCTTGTTTGCATGGGAAACGGTAATCAGAGATAGAAGATCTGGTGCTGCCTACTTACACTTCATACAGAAAAGAGGGGCTTTTCATAGCCATTTCTGTAAATTTTACTTCATTTAAGTTTATGAAATGTTGTTTTGTTTTATCAGCGTGTTCATTTTGCTTTTTTACTTTTGGGATTTTGCAGGTCTAGCAAAAAGCTATAGGATTTTGCTGCGAGAAGATCCTCTTTCTTCCTCTGTTCATGACAGCAAGAAATTTGAACAACAGGCAAAAGAGTTGAAAGAAATGCAAATGAAAAATGAGGAGTTGTGGGAAGAATTTCAGAAAATTAAACAAGATAACAAGATCCTAAGAGAACATATTCTAGGAGATCGTATTAAGAAAGAGTCTCTCAATGATTCATTTCACTTGCAGTTTGAGGAGATTCAAAAGCCTGAGGAGGTTATAATGGATTTTTTGGCGAATGGATTCAAGGGTCGTGATCTCTTGTGTCCTCTGGTAGTTCCCAAGGCTGCATGTCGGAGGAACCCTTAGATGGTACGTTCTGTTATCTTCTGGAATGAAAAATGTCAGTAGGATTATTGGGTTTGGCTGGTGTGATGAACACAAGTTGTTTCCAAGTAAATGCTATTTTCTTTGCTGTGTTTCTTTTTGTGTGCCAATGCAATCTATGGTTTAAGATTATTTTGAATTGTGGGTGTGGTAGAATTATTGGGTTTGGCTGGTTGATGAACACAAGTTGTTTCCAAGTAAATGCTATTTTCTTTGCCGTGGTTCTTTTTTGTGTGTCAATTCAATCTATGGTTTAAGATTCTTTTGAATTGTGGGTGTGTGCGGTTCTTTTTTGTGTGTCAATGCAATCTAGGGTTTAAGATTCTTTTGAATTGTTGGTGTGGGGTGTGGGCGTGGTTGGAATGCTGCATGGGATCAAATTCATTATTTCATAGAATGACACCAAAACAAGGATCTTGAATGACCTGCAAATTTGATAATATTATTGACTACGTGGACACATCTTTTAACACAAAAGAGAGAGATGTGGGTCACCTGCAAGCAGGGCCGGTTAGAGACCATTTGAGGCCTAAAGCGACAATCCTAAATGAGGCATTTTTTATATTTTAATATTATTATAAATATTTTATTTAAAATTTATTTTTCTTGCTTTTTTGTGATGCAAAATTACTAATCAAGTTTTTATATTCAATTTTTGCTAACCTATCTTAAGTCTACCTCCAGAAGCTACATGAAAATTCTGGGCCCATCCCTAAACTCAAAAGGAAATCTCGGGTCATAAAACCCAATTACCTATTTGGCTCCACCCCCTAAAAAAAAATATATGGAGTCCTCACTGGTGGGGCTCGGAGCATTTTCACCTGCACATAGTGCGCATATGCATCATAAGTCAGGACAGTCCAAGATGGACTTAGGAGGTGTGCCCATGTATTGGATGCCTATTGTTTATTTTAAATTTTAAGATCTATTATTAGGACTGAAATCCCAAGCTATGGATCTATTACAATTACATCATGGATCAAATATGAATGGGCCCTTTTTAAAATAAGGAACACAAAAATAATGAGAAAGGCTTGTAAAGCAAGATCATGACTAAATGTCTGGTTGAAATTTGATACACAATGACTGCTAGAAATATAATAGTGTGCTAAAATCAATTAGACTCCTAACATTAGAAATATAAGGGGCAAATTTGAAAATATAATGGGCCATAAATTGCACTTTAAGGCCATATGAAAATCTTGATCGTTTCTTCCTAGGAGAGTTATTATGGGGCTTATATTTTGGGTAGAAAAAAAAAAGGGATGGTAGTTGAGGATTTTTTTTTTTTTTTTTTTTTTTTTGAAATTTCAAAAGATGCCTGTTGCTATTATGGGGCTTTCTGTTGGGGGGCCTAAAGCAATGGCTTTGTTGGCTTTATGGTAAAGTTGGCCCCTCCTACAAGGTTGCAACTCACAATGAAAGATGATGAACAATAAAGTTTATGGATATTTACCAAAACATAACATAAAAACCCAATAATTACTAGTTAAAGATCCCTATCTCTCTCCCTCCCCCTCTCTCTTGCTCCCTCTCCTTCCAGCGGCGCCGAGGGGGCGGTGGTGGCTCGGGTGGGGGTGAGTGGGTGTGGAAATAAGCTGGGAGGGAGAGATGTCGTTTTAGGTAGTTTTATATCAGGGTATATTGGTCATAAACAAAAAGTATAATGTGAGGAGGGTAAAACCAGTGTGCATTTTGCAGCTCTCTTTTGATAGATGTTCAAAGTCATGGGAGCTGTGAAATGACAGAATTGTCAATAGTTTGCGATATGACGAATTCGATATAATTTTTTTCTTTAACAAAATCTACGCCATTATTAATAGGAATATAGGACCTACCGAGATAAAATCATATGGAATTAATATCAGAGACGGATTTTTTTTTTAAAAGAATGCAAAGAGGAGGGTCGAGTGTTTTGGCAAACCAAGTCACTTTCACAAGTCTTCATTCTGCTTGCAGCCATGGCATACCAGTTGAGAAAGGTTTGTAAATTTTCAAGTCTATCAAAGTGGTTTATGGGGTTGAGTACAGCGGCGGGCATTATGCCTGGATTGGTGATCTTTGCTGCTTAGGATAACTCATTGAAGCTGTTAGATGTGATTTCCGGACCCAATGGTGGTGAAAACATAGTGTTATATGGAGCGATACTCAAAAGTACCAACCGATTTTGAGGATTCCCGACAAATCCTCAAAATGGTAGAAAGTGTGATCGCCAATCATGGTAAACGGCCTTTTACCAAAAAAAAAATCATGGTAAACGGCCATGACTCCGTTTGATCGCCTCCATGCGGGAAATTAAGGGTCCCACTCATCACAACGCCACCGGGAACGTGTGATGGTCTCATCAATATTACTTTGGGTCGTTCTTATGGGGGGTCGGTCCGTCTTAGAAGTTCGAGATGAGTGAGAAGACTAAGTTCCATGCATTTGGAAGAAAAGAAAGAAAAAGAATGACTATAGAGTGAAATAGGTAACATAATCCTGAATTCTAAAGGGCGCTGCATGCTTGTTGCCCAATTTTTAATAATTTTTCTGTAACTCGGATCGGTCTCAGATTTTATGAAAATTCAGTGTATGTGATGATAAAGTTCCATATTTAATTTTGGATTTTTCTGGTTATTAGAACCTTATGAAATGATGCACACAAATCAGATTAAATATGCTGGAATTTCTGCACTGCAGAATTTTGTCCGTGACCAGGGTCATTTTCCCAAATTCCAAGCGCCTTTTGCTCTCCATACAATCTAAAATTTTTATGAGAATTAATGGACCCAAAGAGGAGTCTCCTGTAAATTTTTCATGAATTTTGGCTTAACAGAACCCTTCATGATTATCCGCACAAGGCCAAGTTAACCTGCTGGATTTTCTGCATTGCAGAATTTGGCCATTGACGGGGGTCCACTGTCTGAATTTTAATAAATTTCATAGAGCTCCAATTAATTTGAAATTTCTATGGGAGTCAATGGACCCAAAGGGGAAGCTCATATTCCAGTTAACAAATTCCAGTTAACATGCTGATTTTTCTGCAGTGCAGAGTCCATGACCCAGGTCCACTGTCCCATTTTTAATAATCTCTTGAAAACTTGAAATCAGTTGAAATCAAACCTCACTGAAAGACAACTGGTATTAGAATATTCAGAAAAACCAATGAGTTTTTATTCAAATTAGAAATCACTGAATCAGGGCTTTGAAAATAGTGTTCAGGTTTTGCAAATCTGCTGCAGCCCGATTTACATATTTTGATTGGTTCAGCTCAGAGATTCTAGAAAATTCATTTCAATTTGAAACTGCACAATTCTGGACTAGTGGGAAATATAATTCAGAGATGCGTAAATAAAAAAATCAGCGTGGCATGATTCGGATTGAAATACATCGAAAACAAAACTGCAAAATGGGAATGAATTCTGAAATTTGCATACTGCAGAATTTCAGTCATTTTGGAAAGGCTACTCCAGTACATAAAACTTGGGTTCAGTACTGCCTTATCATAGCCCAAATACACAAGATTTCAGTATTAGTCATAGCATAAAATCACTTTGAATCCGATAGACATGATGACTAAGGTAAAGGAATTCCTATCATTATATGCAATAAAGGAATTCCTATCATCAATTTGCAATCTCAAAGAAAAGTCAAGCACTGTTTATCTATTTTCATTCAGCTAAAACGAGAAAAGTACTAGAAAATGATGAAAAGTATAATAAAATAAAATAAAATAGAAAAAGGGTTGGGTGCCAATATTCATTGAGGGGGGTCGACTCCATTCACCAGATACCCTCCTCGAATCCCTTGGCAGGGAAAGGGTAGGCTTTATGTGAAAACATGGATGTAAGGATGCTTGAAAAAGGGTCAAAAGTACATGTGACATGATGCTCAAAATGAAAGCGCCCGGTCGATCTAGGGAAACATCACATAGAGAAGTGGACTATCGTCCGTCAGGCCCATCTTAAAATGAACAATCGCTTTGGGCACGCTGGGGATGGATACACACTAAGTTAACCTAACTTAGGAGAGAGTGAGGGACCTATGTGCCACTGTCAATCATACAGAGTCCGCTAGGAGGCCATCGCTGTAAGACCTAGGGAGTCGAGTAGAAGAGTGGACGATGTCGCGGTCACTAACACCCAAGGGTCGGTGTTACTCGGTGTATTGAGACAATAATGAAAGCATGGGTGGAAGATGGTTTTGAAAATATAGCGTATGCTAAAAATTCTTTTTCAAATATTCAATGAATTCATGAATCAAGTATAGCCTACCCTAATAACATGAAGCTCAATGGTGAAAATTGGCGGAGGTTGAAAGAAGAAAAGAAATGAAAAATCTTGTTTTCTTTTATTTTTGGGATTTTCTGATTTTTTTTGGATTTTTTAAATATAGGGGTAGAAGGGCCTAATTAGGGGTGTGCATGGAACCTAATCTAGCCGTTCATCATTTTTACATTGGAGCACATAGATGGGCTGACCCCATGAAAGGGCCAGCCCGTCTACCGAAGCTCTCCTAGGTCCTAGAAGGCTAGGTTAGATGGAGAGGATAACGCTGCAAATGACAAATGCAATGAATGTAATGGATGCTTAAACAAGTAGTTCAAACTAATGAATTAAGATGATGCATGATGAATGCGTACAATAATTGCAATAAGATGCACCCTATCAAAATAGTGATGAAAATAAATGATTGATGAATGTGTAAATGAATGGCAGCCTAAAAAGAAAATGCACACAATTATATGGATAAACTGCAAACAAACTAAGATAAATCAAACCAAGTTAGTAATAGTAAGATCTCACCAATTTATACTTAATCCACAATCTGACCGTTGAGACTTTGTAGATGTTCGTTTCTTTTCTTTTTGGGTCTTGGATCACCTTTTGCATTAAGTCCCAAAGATAGGCTGTAAGTTGTATAGTGCAGGTGGGCTGAGATGTGTTTTGGCTCGGGTTGAATGGGTCAGTAAAGTGGGTTCAGGAATGAAGATTGGCTAGGTTGTAGGTGGGGTTGGCTAGTTCAATGGTTTTTTTTTTTTTTTTTTCTTTTTTTCATTTTTTATGGTTTGGTTTGGGTTGAATGGGTTCAGTGGTGGAGAATTCAGTTAATGGATCAAGAGGGTCAGTAATGGCCTGATGAGCAGGTTGGATTGGATGAGATGGGTTCTATTAATGGGTGGCTCAAACAGGTGGGGGTTTAAAGACGGTCAGGTTTGGCCTTTACGGGTTGTTCATATGGGCTTGTTTGGAAGAGGGTCCTGAAGTACGTTGGTGAGGCAGTGGGCTGTGCTGCTGTGTGAAGTAACAATGCAGAAGGGTACTTACTGGACAGTGATAATGGGGTTGTTTAATTGGAAGTTAGGTGAAGAAGGATATTGGGCATGGTGTTTGCAGGGTAGTTTGTGTGTGGATGGGTTTTATAGAGACGGTGATTAGTATTGACTGGGTTGGTTGCTGGTTGAAGTAGGAAAAGAGGTGAGCTCGTGTTTGCTTGGAGAGTCTTGATGATGATGTGCTGCGTAGTAGGTTCTGCTTTGGGTTGAGTGGTTTGGATAGGTGGGTGCTTTGAGAGAAGAGAGTGGCTGTTTGGCTGGATGGAATTCTGATGGAGTTCCGTAAAGGCGAAGTGGTGAGAAGGTGTAGGAGGATGTTTTGTTAGAGGGATAAATACATGAGTGGAGAGGAGATCGATGAGTTGTGTGTGAAAAAAAGTGCTGTGAAATGGAGGTCCGTTCTGTGGAATGGGTTGTGATCGTGGGGGCTTCTTGGTTGGGTGGTGTAGTGGCCGTGAGGTTTGTGAGATGTTTGGCTGAGTATGAAAAGTATTGGATGGTGATGATGATGAGAACCTGTACTTCTGGGTGGTTTCTGTGCGCGAGGGAGATGCAGGGGGATGCTGATCCAGAGAGGGACGCCCCGGGACTGATCTGCGAATGAGATGGGTTTAGCACGTGGATTCTCTTCCTGAATGAACCTTCGGTGTTCTTCCTTCCTCTGCGTGAATGCTCCTCTTCTTCGGCGTTCTGCGTGAATGGATGAAGGGCGGCAGTGGAGCGCGCGCGCTGGGCGAGCAGGGAAGAAGAACAGGGGAAGAGAGGAAGTCTCTGCGCAGGGCGATGTGGGAGGGATCTGCGCAGGTGGCTAGTTTGGAATGGTTTCTGCGCAGGCTGAAGATGGTGATGAGAGGTGGTCGCTGTGATGGAGAGATTGGGCGATGAGGGCTTGGGTCATGAGATGGAGCTGATCAGAGGGAGAGGATGATGGGTGAGAGATGGGTGCAGTTAGATGGAGATGAGTGGTGGTGGCTGTGATGGAGAGATTGGATGATGAGGGCTGCGTGAGACGGTGGAGATGGCCGGAGATTGGGACGATGGTGGAGACGAGGTGATGATCAGGAGGGAGCCGATGGAGAGATGGCTGCTATGAGGCGGGGAGTCTTCTGTGCATGGACTCTAGTTTCCCAGATCTCTGGACTCCTTTTTCCCTTATCTGGGTAACGAGTCAAGTGTAGTTCGGGCCCAGGTCAGGTTGGGTTGGTCACGGGTGAGAACCAAAATGCTAATGGGTTGGGTAGTTTGGGGTTTAGGTTGGGGTTGAATGGGCCTGATGGGTTTTGGGGCTTTGATTGGGCCAAATGGGTTTTGGCTAAGATGGTTTGGGACTTGGGCCGGACTTGATGGGCAGGTCTATTGGGTTGGATTTGAGGTTTGGATTAAGGGTTTGAGGCCCAAAAGGTGGGCCGCGGTGGAGTTTGGTCTAGGCCATTATCATTGGGACACACGTTTCGCAAATTTTGATCCGCCCATCGGATTTTTAAAATCTGAGTATGGTTGGAAATCTCTCAATTAATAGGTCCCAATGAAAGTCAGTTTGAAGATCAATAAAATATTTGAAATTTTGGGATGCCCACATATATTAAATTCGTGAAAGGAGTCATATCTCTTGATCCGACCGTTGAATTCTTTAAATCCATTTATTGTCGGGAAGTTTATTGGAGGGAGATCATCATGGAAGTGAGATTCGACTCAAAACATGAGAGTCGGTGAGATCCATAAAAAAAGGGGCCTATAATGATGCAACTTTTCTAAATGTGCATATGATAATGAAGATTTTAATTTAGAGAGCAGCTCCCCTAAGCTCAAGCTTAGGGGAACATAAGCTCAAGTGTGCACAGTCGCACGTGAAGGCTTAAGTGGAGGGAAAGCCCAAATGTGCCCGCCTCTTTTCAATTTCCCCCTTTCATCCCTCTCCGATGCCTTTTCATTTTCTCCCTTTCATCCCTAAGCTTCAGATTTCGCAGCTCTCTCTCTCCCTTCTTGCGAAGCTCTTCTTCTCCACAGCCAGGGATCTCCTCCTCTTGCTCTTCTTCTCCACAGCCAGGGATCTCCTCCTCTTGCGAAGCTCTCCTTCTCCGCCAGGGCGCGTTGATACGCAGAGACTACGCTGGACGTCTCCTCCTCTTTCGCAGCTCATCCTCTTTCGCAGCCTCTCTGCACAGCCAGCACAGAGAAGAATGGGAAGAAGCTGCGCAGCTCTTCCTCTTTCGCAGATCTGCGCCACATCTTTGTCGGTTGAAATTTCAAAAGTCTCCGGCGATCGTCTGCCAGCACGG
Source organism: Persea americana (assembly GCA_029852735.1). Lineage (NCBI taxonomy): Eukaryota > Viridiplantae > Streptophyta > Magnoliopsida > Laurales > Lauraceae > Persea > Persea americana. Next base: position 52,486,346 of record CM056814.1, on the reverse strand, counting down.
TAAGTGAGTTGCCATTCTTGTCGGTTCCTTTCAAATCTGTTTTCTTGTTTTTTCCATTTCACCCATTTCATTTGACATCTCTGTGTTCTTTTTTCTTTTCTTTTCTTTTTTTCAAATCTGATTTCATCTCTTTCCTTTCAAATCCTTTTTTTTTTTTTTTAATCTGATTTCATCTCATCCATTTCCTTTAAAATATGTGTTCTTCCATTTCATTTCAGTTCATATAGGATATGAAATCTGTGTTGCCACTCATCCCCCTCAAATCTGTTTTTTGTTTTTTTTTTTTTTTCCATTTCACCCATTTCATTTGAAAAACATACAGGTAGAGATCAGTAACAGGAAGTTTGAAGGAAACCTTGTCTACAGACCACGTCCAGCCAGTCCAGGCCACGTCTGTCGACCAGCCATCGCAGCCAGGCCACGTCCATCGATCAGCCCAGCCCAGAATCCATTTTCTTTTATCTCAGTCAGCTGTCATTTGAAAAATGTATTTTTCTTCTTCTCTTTTGGATTCTATTAGCTTTTTTTTTTTTTTACATTTGAAATCGTTTTTCAAATGAATGTTCTTTTCAAAATTCATTTGAAATCTATTTGGCATGCCCTTCGATTATGTTACTCTGTTGCTATTGGCATGTGGGCTTCTTAACTGCTACCCATATGTCCTGCTACACACATGTCATCTGCTGATGTGAAGAAGATGTTTCCTTACATTACCATAAAAGGAATAGAAGAAGAATAACAAAGAAACTTAAGGGGAAGAAGATGTTTCATTGAGTGTTTGTAAGGGTAAGTGCTCTTTACCTACTTTTGAAATTGTCCTTTCATTCTTATTACTGATAATGAAAATCTTGCCCTGTTTTTTATGGTGGATGTTATTATGAGTTTTAAAATTTCTACACCTAAAAATATGTGTTCTTTGTCAAGTTTGGTTATTTTTCATCACATCTGAACATTGTTACTTGATCTTCATCAGATTACGCCTGTGTTATAGCATACACTAAATTATTCAATTTTGTAACTTTCTCAACATGATGCTCTGTTGGATAAAATACATTCCATTCCAATCCAATCAAAATAATTAGAAAAAAAACAGGTTAACTGAGGAGTTTAAGGGAGATGAATACTCATTGTCAAGGCCTCCAAGGTGCCTAGTCAATAATCTATGTAGTGTTGGCTTTCTGGTGATGTTTGAACTCATCAGCGCTTACAGAAATGGATGCAATGTAGAATACCATTAACATTTTGTGACTATTTTTGTTTTGCTATGACAAATAAAAAATTGATGTAGTGGTTTTCTAGTGATTTGGCAGATTACTCAATTCGGTCAAGTTGATATAAATCAAAAGATATCTTTCTACATGTCGTCTTCAGGTATGTGAATCACATTAAACTAAATAGATCCTATAATGTTTATATATTTTACATTCAATTTAAATTCATTATCTTTGTCTGAGGTCTTACGTCATGAAAACGTAGGTAGGTCGATATCTGCTGCACCGCAAAGCTTAGAATGGGCTCCAAAGTGCCCATGTGGATATGGATACATGATTATGAAGACTTCTCGCACAGCCCACAATCCTGGACGAAAATTTTGGAAATGTCCAGATTTACACGTAAGTGTCCATAGATTCCAATTTCTTAAGTTAATGTAATTTTTCAGTCCATTATTAATTTTGAATTTGCCATGAATTTACTTGTAGGGAGAAAGAGGTTGTGGGCTTTTCATTTGGATGGATGAAGTTGCACCTGAATATACAGCAGATCGAAATGGAAGACGTGAGCAACCTGAAAGTAGAATGGAAGAAATGAAAACATCACTTGAAGAGATGAAGCGAGAGATTAAGCATGAAATCCAAGTTTTGAGAGAGAGGGTAGAAGCTCAAAATGTGCAGCAACAACACCCAAGAGTCAACACCGTTATATTAATGATGTTTTTTCTATTTGTTGCATATGTATGGTAGGGAAATGATAGTCTGGATGTACTCTGTAGCCTAGAAAAGTCCATAGCTGTCATAGGGACGAGGCTAGTTTTTTGTATCAGTTTAGTCCAATTTGAATTTCATCTCTGTTATCAGCAATCTATATGTTGTAATTGACTTCAGTGTGATTCCACAGGATTCTTGTCATTGTACTTGAACTATCATAGTGTTGTGTCCAGAGGCTGTGTTATATGAAAGATTAAGCATTGGACTTGAACTATCATATTCTTGTCATTGTACTGGAATTCTTGTCATTGGACTTGGTTTAAATGTGTTTGAATGCCTTTAAGTTACCTTCTGGGTTGAGAAAGAGAGAGAGAGAGAGAGATATGTTGTCAGTTTACCAATTCATGTTTTTAGATTCAGCACTGTTCTTCAAAACCCACATGGCCACGGTATCAGTCCACTGGGCATGCAAACACAACTTAATTTAGAACTATATAATGGATTCATTGGTTAAGCAATGTTACCAACTCAATGAAAGGAACAGAGACCCATAGAACTAACACAGTGACCTTAAAATTTTCAGTATATAGTTAAAGAATCCCAACACATCTGAATGCATGTACTCTTGGCCCCAGAGGGGGGTGGGGTGGGGGGGGGGGGGGGGGGGGGGGGGGGGGGGGGTTTGTTGGTGCTCCTAACCAAGCTGACCTACAGCCATGGACCCCATATTTCCTTTAGCAAACACACCAACATTAACTTTCCACGAAATATTTGTGGAGTCAAGCAAAACAAATGACTTGACCGACCCATTTCCGACCTCCTATCATCATTATGAAATCTCGATTCTAAATTGTGACCATGCAACGAAACACCCACAAGCTTTGTAGACTCGGTCACATTCGGCAACTTGGGTTCACAAAGTAATAGATGCATCCTCATTGGCACGCTCATCATATGAGACCTACCTGAAGCTCATCATGGCCGAACACTAGAAACAAGTAAACATTCATTCCTCATTTCAAATGAAAACTATTTCATGCCAGTTGACTAACAATACCTATTCCACAACATAGACAAACATTGCATTTCCACACCAACACCTTCCATATCAGTTCAGCCACAAAGGAATACAACCCAATTCGACACCTTGCTTGGAAAGTGTATCATTTATTTAGTAGTAGTAGTTGGTACAGCTGTATGCAAAAGGAAGTTGAGAAAGCTCTCAAAACAAGTGGAGTAAATTAAAGTTAGGCTCTCAAAACAGTTGGAGCAAAAGGAAGGCCAAGTTCAGATCAGGCTATTGGGAGAACATTTCCACTGGTTTGAAATAAATTCCCTCTTCTGGAGAGAGCTTGACCCAAATTTCTGCTATAAAAAAAGACTTGTAAAATCATCAGGGGCTTCATATTTTTCCAATTCCTTCACTGTCCCTGGAAAAAAAAGAGGTAAAAGATTAAAGCTCCAACAGTAAAACAGTTAAAGTGATACAAAAGCATGATGTCTGTCATTTCCAATCATACTTATGGGCCATAAAAGGGAAAGCATGGGAGTAAAAAAAAAACGATGATGCAATTGGTATTTATGGACCTAATATTTAATAACTGCTTCAAAAAAAAAAATAGGACAGTTATGTTTCTGAAATTTAAAACAATGTAAGTTTTTGTAGATTCAAGAGAATAGAGTCATACAAACATATTTAAGATTTCTTCTGAGACTGGGATGAGATCCACTCCATACAAGGGGCATCAAACTTATAGCACAGGCATGTTTCTGAAATTTAAAACAATGTAAGTTTTTGTAGATTCAAGAGAATGGAGTCATACAAACATATTTAAGATTTCTTGTGAAACTGGGATGAGATCCACTCCATACAAGGGGCATCAAACTTATAGCACAGGCATGTTTCTGAAATTTAAAACAATGTAAGTTTATGCAGATTCAAGAGAATGGAGTCATACAAACATATTTAAGATTTCTTGTGAAACTGGGATGAGATCCACTCCATACAAGGGGCATCAAACTTATAGCACAGGCATGTTTCTGAAATTTAAAACAATGTAAGTTTTTGTAGATTCAAGAGAATGGACTCATACAAACATATTTAAGATTTCCTCTGAGACTGGGATGAGATCCACTCCATACAAGGGGCATCTAACTTCTACACCAACAGTAAAAACATTTCATGTGAAAACCATATACATCATATGTTTGATGATTTGGAACACCTATTCATCAGGCTGAACCATGAATATGTTTCCTAATAACATACAATCATTTACCTAAAAAAGGGAACTACAGGACAAAAATAGTAGTGATCCATATTCAATTAGCATAAAGCTCAGTAGATGGAGATGAGATTTAGAACCCAGAGTTTGAAGCACATCAGGGGTTGTGCAAACAGTCTGAAGCAGAACACCTGTGTCATCACAGTTAGGCCTACATGAGGCCCAGTACTTTCAAAGAAACTGCTGGAATCTTCTGGCACAGACTGTCCATTTTTTCTGAATGTCTTATCTTTATTTTTTTGGGTCATACTAGAGAAGAAATCTTTTATTATAGCTATCCATGTTGATAAGGGCAATTTCTGCTATCACATTCTAATGCTTTTCCTCATGTGGGCATGATCATGCACTGACTTGTGTAACATTGAGAGTTCTTTTGCACTTGAAAGTTTCCTTGTGATGTAGATGGTTTAGATTAAGCAAAGGTGGGTCTCATTTATGGGAAAACATATATTACCTGCTGTCAAGTTGCAACTGAGATTCTTTGATCCATATTAGCCCTGAAAACATTGTTATAACTTATAAGATAACATTGTCATAACTACTGATATCAGTTATGAAACTAGTGAAACCAAACAACAAACCTGAAATCAAAATGAAATGCCCTCCAGCCTTAAACTACTTGACCAATCAACTTTAACACATAATCACTGCATTTCAGCATCGAAGCTTTCTAAACTTGCACAGTTAGAGTCATTTGAGATACTTGGACCGTCAACTAACCTGAAATTTCATGTTTTAAGTACCATATTTGTATGAAAAATGGTGGAATCACAAAAAAGACATTGGATTATTACCTATTCAACAACATAGGGCAGTTTCGCTTGTCGTGCGATACACCACGCTTGTTGCAGCCACGACAAAGACGCCCTCTTGTTGCTTTTTCCTTCAATGATTTAAGTCTCTTCGCACGTCCTTTCGTTACAGCATGTGCTGGCTCATGATATTCGATCACATTACTATCCACAAGTCCCTTCCCGTTATGTATGCTTAACTCTGTAGTGCTGTTGTTTAGCCTCATTTGCCGCAATTTGATTTCCAACTCTGTATGACAATTAACCGCAACATCGAATCCTTCTCTGGATTGACTAGCTATGTCAATAAGGCCCCGCGAACATACATGACAACTGACTATGTCTAGCCAAGCAAGAGTTAACACCGGCACTTCCAGTGTCATCCACCCTATCAACAAATATTTCTTTTGTTACTCCTTTCGTCCATCGCTTCAAAATGAAATGCTCAGGCAAATAGAAAATAGAGTTATGCCTCATGATACACATTATATGACGACAATGGATACCTTCAAACTCGAACTTTTTACATGAACAATATGCATGCATCTCCTCTTTTTTCCATACAACTTGTCTATCAAAATCCTTTTCATAGGCAAAATTCTTCACAACAAAGATACATTCCACATCATCCTCATTTGCAAGCTTTCCACCAAGTGACATGGTGGTCAATAACTCATCTTGAAACTTGTAAAATATATTTCTTGTGTAGATGTCGGCCATTTGCTTCTCCATTGGTGAACACGTCTTCAACTTAGGCCTCCCATTGCTATTCTCAAAATCCTCCTTTTTCTCAAGGTATCTTAAACGCTCAACTCCAGCATCAAAACGCAAAATGAAATCAAGTAATGAATTTTTGTATTCTACGTACTGCTTTACAAATGCATTCATGCTTTCACTCCTTTGAGTAGTTGACATGCCAGCAAAGAAATTATGCTTTAAATATGCCGGTACCCACATATTACGAATCCTATATATGTCTGCCAACCAATTGTTCTCCATAAGCTTCTATTTTGTCATGATCTCAAACCAAGAACTCTCAAACTGAGAAGAATTGTCAGAGTTATGAACACACTTTTTTATCTCATCAATTAAGCCCTCGTTGTGTATTAGGACCCCTCCTAAATTCGATGGCAATTTATCCAAAATGTGCCATAGGCAATACCGATGACATGTGTTCGGCATAACATTCTTTATGGCCTTAGTCATTGCCAAATCTTGATCTGTTATAATTCCTCTTGGTGGACTGAATTCCATGGCTTCAAGCCATTTGTTAAACAACCACTCAAATGACTTAGTTTTTTCATTTGGTAAGAACCCACATCCAAATAAAGTAGTCTGACCATGATGGTTGCAACCTACAAATGCGGCAAAGATCAATTCATAGCAGTTTGTCTTATATGTTGTATCAAACGTTACAACATCACCAAAAACCTTGCATGCCGAACGGAACGCCCCGTTTGCCCAAAAAACATGTGTGATCTTTTTGTCTACATCTCGCTCAATGGTATATGTAAAACCATTGGTCATTTCTTTGCGATTTTCAAAGAGCTGAAATAACAACTGACCATCTAGCCCCCTTTTCTTTTCTTTTTCATCCCTACGGTGATTCTTAGCATCAGTGTCTGTAAATCCGATTTTGTCAAGTCCCCCTGATTGCGATGCAAAGACTTGCATTTGCTGTTTGCTTCGAACATTTGCGGAATCATATGTATTTATGATCTGTCACTTTGATTGTGGTACTTCACGATGCGACCTCAACATAAATCTCTTACTAGGAGTAGTGGGGGCATGAGAATGTTGACAAACAAAATTTGATACAACATAACCACCTGATTTAACCATTTTCACCTGCATCTGAGCCTTACAATTGGATCTTGTTTCCATTCGACGCCTTTGAACTAATTCTTTATCAATCCAATGTTTCTCATTTGTTTTACCCTGCTTTGAACAAACAAATCGCTTCCAAACTACCTCCTCATCTTCTTTACGAGTTGATTCTTTTCTAACACTAAACCCAGCAAGTTTTCCATAAGCATTGTAAAAGTTAAATGCCTCATTTAAATCCCCAAAATGCATGCCCAGTTTTGGTGTCATGGTGTCATCTACAACCGGATAGTGCACATATGGTGACTGTGACGATGAGGAGATGATAGCCATTTGCAATCTGGACCACAAATAATCAAAATATGTGCAAACAAGATTGGAAATAAGAAACCTTTCAAACAAAATTCAAATCATCTGGACAAACAAAGGGTTGCTTGGGCTGAAAAAAAAAAAAAGATTTCTAATCAAATGGGTGAGCCATTTAAAAAGAGCATGTTGTTTGAAATGTCTCCTATGAATGTGAAATCAGCTATAATGTGTAAACGTCAGATTAGATCATCCATGTATCAGCTATGAATGTGTAAACGTCAGATTAGATCATCCATGTATCAGCTATGAATGTGACAAGATCAAGTAGACACAAGATCCACTTCCCAAAAGAAGCCTCAGAAATGATAAAATCCCTGTAATACAAATGGACAATGTCTATGTCCCTCATGTTTGTTACAATAGTATCAGATAGTACAAGTAACAAATGTATGGGATGGATAGGCTGGTAGGTCGACAAACGTGGCATGGACTGGCTGGACGTGGTCTGTTGACAAGGTTTCCTTCAAACTTCCTGTTACTGATCTCTACCTGTATGTTTTTCAAATGAAATGGGTGAAATGGAAAAAAAAAAAAAAACAAAAAACAGATTTGAGGGGGATGAATGGCAACACAGATTTCATATCCTATATGAACTGAAATGAAATGGTAGAACACATATTTGAAAGGAAATGGGTGAGATGAAATCAGATTAAAAAAAAAAAAGAAATGAAAGGAAAGAGATGAAATCAGATTTGAAAAAAAGAAAAGAAAAGAAAAAAGAACACAGAGATGTCAAATGAAATGGGTGAAATGGAAAAAACAAGAAAACAGATTTGAAAGGAACCGACAGGAATAGAAACTCACTTACCGGGCTGGCAGACGATCGCCGCAGACTTTTGAAATTTCAACCGACAAAGATGTGGCGCAGATATGCGAAAGAGGAAGAGCTGCGCAGCGTCTTCCCGTTCTTCTCTGTGCTGGATGTGCAGAGAGGCTGCGAAAGAGGAGGAGACGTCCAGCGTAGACGCTGCGTATCAACGTGCCTTGGCGGAGAAGGAGAGCTTCGCAAGAGGAGGAGATCCCTGGCTGTGGAGAAGAAGAGCTTCGCAAGAAGGGAGAGAGAGAGCTGCGAAATCTGAAGCTTAGGGATGAAAGGGAAAAAATGAAAAGGCATCGGAGAGGGATGAAAGGGGGAAATTGAAAAGAGGCGGGCACATTTGGGCTTTCCCTCCACTTAAGCCTTCACGTGAGACTGTGCACACTTGAGCTTATGTTCCCCTAAGCTTGAGCTTAGGGGAGCTGCTCTGTTTAATTTATTTATTCAAGATTGTCCAAATAGGGAAAAATTGGGGCATTAATAATATGAGTATTGAAATTGTCCATTGGAATGCCAAAATGAGGTGTCCACGGAAGCTTCTGAGCGGGTGAAGGAAGATGCCAATGAAAATGAATAATGTTGATGTTCCGCATAAATTTTAGAGTTAGGCAAAAGCCAACCCGACCCACCGATCCAGCCCAACCTGACCCGCACAACCCGACCAACATAATACATGGGTCGGTGGTGGGTCAAGCTTTCTTAACCCGCATTTAAACAGGTCGGACTAGGGTCAGCTCGTTCAACCCGCATGGCCCGCCTGACCCCTTTGTCGTTTTCTTATAGCTAAAACTTATACTCAATACTTAATTCTATGTATCTTTTTATTTTGACATTATGTTTTTTGATTTTATGAATGTTTTATTTTTATTAGTTTTGTTATTCTATTTCTACAGTCACTATTTAAAAAATTGTATGCTATACTCATTGTATAAATAATTCATTCTCTTTCATTTTGCTAAAGTAGATCTTTTGTCAACTTACTTAAGCTTATCATAATATTAGTTGAGCCTAAGTATAATTTTAGATCTTATAAGAAACAAATTAACATTAAGCTTATCATATATAACCTATATAAAGCTTGTCCATATTGCCAATCATGATAGGCTTTAAATTGCAATAATAGAATTTAGAAAGTTAATGATTGTTTATTTAGATCTCATCTCATTTTTACGAATTAACTTATCGGTTTGGATTTAATTTAAACTTTGGGTATGGTTAAAGCCTTCGAATATTGTAAATAAATTTATTCAAGTAATCCGGGTTAATGTGGGTTGGGTTGGGTTAACTTGCAGTGGGTGTGGGTTAGAAGTTTTTGACCTGTTTAATAAACGAGTCAAATATGGGTTAGGAGTATCTAGCCCGATTAATAAATGGGTTCGACCTGTTTATCCCAACTTGACCTGTTTGCCACCTCACATAATGGAGACCTAATAAGAAAACCTCGATCATTGAATTAAGTTTCCATTTGAGTTTATGATTTAACTCCCATTTCAGATTGGGAGAACCTTAGAGAAGACCTCCGTCATTGATTGCAATTCCATTTGATTTCATCACCATGGGTTCTCGTTCAGATATCTCTCATATCTGTCCCGCTGCGTGAATTATTTTGGGCATTCAACATTGACAATTAACCAAATTCCTTTTCTCGGCGAAGGATTTGAAATTCTAATAAAACGTATAGAGAGTGAAATTCTAGGAATTCCCAAAGGTTATTTGAGACATTTTAGGTGGTTGTAATTTGAAATTCTTGTTACAGAAACATAACATTTCGACTGCCTGGGGACAAGATATTACATCTTGTCAAAAAAATCCCAACATCCAAAATTCTTGTAATAAATTTCAGTAAAAAAAGGGTTTATATGAAATTCCTAAAGCCCTAGCCATGTTCTCCATTTGGCTTTCCATCGCTATAGGTGCAACTCAGGCAGATCGGATCAAGTATTGGCCCAACCCAGTCCCGGCTTACGTTGTATATTAATTCAAATTTGAACCCGATTCAATTGAAAGCAATCCAAGATTATAGATTCTAAGTGCAATACAGGCTAGGTTGCATCAAGTTTACTCAGCTTGGGTCAAATTCTATTTTAGTTGTTTTTTTTTTTTTTCCTTTTTAAAGGGGGGTAAAATTTAGTGAATGTGGACATTTAATATATATATATTAGTGTAATACTAGCAAAGCATGCCCATGCTAAGTCCGGGCCCAGAAATAAAAGCACGTCCAATTTGTGGCGGCTATTGTATGAGATATTAATTAATGAGGAAATAAATATAAAACAAACAAATATACCATTTATTACAGTTCGAAGCATGGCCCAGTTCGACATTTGTACAAAGCAAATATTATTTTTTATATAACTGAGTTTGAAACTTCAAGTCAAACATCATTGTTTATGTATTTATTTTAGTAAATTCAACTTTAAGTCAAGTTGAAAATCCTAAAAGCCCATAAAATCTCTTATAACTTATATAAGCAAATTTTAAAATAAAAGATTAGAATGGGCATGTGGGCTATCTCGTGGGTGGCACAACCTAGCCTAATTGGGGTACGGCACGGCACGGCTGCACCGATATGAAAGTGGGCCATGCTTCTTTGACAAAAGTTCAAATCTTATCTTTATTTGAGAATTACTGGAGGTGTTTATATCTTCTTGTAAGAATCCCTTTTGTTTTTATATTTTCTTCAAAATAACTTTGAAAAATCTCACTTTCCTCTGAATGGGCCAAAATCCCATTTGGATGTCATGCACCAATACATACGATAATTTTGGACTTGAGTTGTTTGGATTTCATAGGTACACAAAAGGTAGAAAGAAAAGGTCCTCGATAAAAAAATTGACATTTATTTCTTTTCGAACTAGGCACTTGGGTGCCTTGCATAGTTGCAATATAACTTGATGTGAAATTGTATGTATATTACATATATATCGATCACTCGACACAAAATCTTTTGGTTACTATATGAAACCTCTGTGTAATCGAAAAATCAGCAACCCATTTACATCCCTAATCTGGAAGTTAGATACTTGGGTTGAATTTGGATTCCAAAGTGTAAACCAAAACCAGGCCCAAATTCTCTTGGTTTCCAAATCCAAGGCCGAGCCCCAAAACAGCCCAACTCAAATTACACTTACTGTTAATAGGGCCTGTGGTCACCATGAAACTTACAAAATATTATGAAAAGTCTAAATCCTAGTTGGTAATTAATTTTACAGGATGTCCTACTACTAAAATGAAATTTGGTGAAAGCCAAACGGGCACAGATTTGGATCATCATTTCATCTTTATAGGCCCCCTCGGAGCCAAATATGCTTCCCGGGAGCAGATTGCCTGTAATTGTATTTACATGGGAAATGATGAGTGCAATTACTTTCTCTTGGAACTTGGAAACGATGAGTGGATCGGTCTTCTATTAGAGCAGATATTGGCTAAGACCTGTATACGATTTTCAGCGGTTAAGGGTTTTAATATGTAGGATCACTAGGCATCCAACTTTTATATATTGTAAGTTGGGGGCAATGAAGGTCAAATGTAGGTCGGGTAAGATTTTGTGGCCTTTACTATCAAACGAATCAACATTTGATATCCTATTATTAGGCTAATTATTATGATTGCAGCCATCACATGGGTTCCACAGAGGTTTTAACATTAAATGGATCCCTAAACAATTCAAACATCATGCATCTATGTGGTAACTAATATTCTGGCATGCCCCATTGTGATTAATCACTATTAAACGATTTCATGATTTTGAACGTTTGGTCCATTAATTTCCTCACATTAGACGGGTACCATTGTGCTTAGTTACACTCTAGAAATCCTTATAAATTGCCAAAGACATAGTTAGGGTGTATTGAAATTGTAGAAAATGCTAAACATCCCTGCTTGCTCAACATTATAATTGATAACATTTTACCAAGTAATGAAGTATGACACTAATGAAATAGGAGATTTGATATTTCAATACCTCTTAGACATGAAATTCCTAATTTTATGACTAAACTTCAGTAAATGTCACTAGAGTCGTTTGACTGTGGTCAACTTTTTTTTTTTTTTTAACTTTTTTGCCTTAGATCCCATGATATCATGGGTTTTTTAAAAACCTATTATATCATGGATCTAAATGTTAAAAGTTGAAAACCTACTTGGATCCCAAAAAACCCATGATATCATGGGATCCAAAAAAAAGAAAAGAAAAAAAAAAGGGTGTACCAGAGTCTTCGTGTCATGAAATTGGGGATTTAAAATCTAAAGGTGCATTGAAATATCAAAACCCGAAATGAAAAATATAATACTCAAATCAGTATCAGTTACAATTATTTAACAAAGAAAAAGAAAAGCATTTAGAAGCCACAAAACGTGTGACTTTAGAATCAGATGCTACAATTACAACACTAGTGGATCTTCTTTTTCTAGGAAAATAATGACCTCAACCCACACCTCAGAAAATAAAGAATAACGGTAAGAGAGATGTATATGCCTTTCTCTATGTGTAAAGTGAAAGGAGGAGGATTTTGAAATTAAAGTGAAAGCCTGTGAAGAAGAGAGCTAGCTGCACTTGTTGTAACTGTGTGTGTGTTTGAGAGAGAGAGAAGATGGGTATTTGGGATTTGTTGTATTCTACCACGCACAAGCTCACGCGAAACGCTCCCTATCTGACTCCAGTTACAAATGCTAGACATCCCAGCTTGCTCACCATTATAATTGATAATATTTTATTCTCTGCAAATGAAGCATAACACTAATGAAATATAATACTCAAATCAGTATCATTGACAATTATTTAGCAAAGAAAAAGAAAAGCATTTAGAAAGCCACAAAACGCGGGACTTTAGAGTCAGATGCTACAATTATGACACTAACGAATCTTCTTTTCTTGGAAAATGACCCCCATCCAATGCTCAGAAAATAAAGGAATGAGGGGCAAAGCTACCATACAGCAGCGCTGCATCTTAGTATGACGCAGCGCCTGGCCCACCTTTTAAAAATCCAATCCATTCATTGGTTCTAACACACACTCTGGGATATACATATAAAATATTATTTAAATCAACAAAATGCACACCGTTGGATTAACTAAATCCTAAACACATGACTCAACTTTATTGACTTTCTCTCACTTTCCTTTCATGAAAATAGAACTTGGGCACATATTTAAAATCTAACGGTAGGCCCTACGAAATACACTTTGAAGTTATATATATATATATATATATATATGCTAAGAACAAGATGTGTGTAAAACATGATGGACGGATTAGATTTTTTAAAGGTGGCCCCCACCCACTTGCATATGCCAGGCGCTGCATCATAATAAGATGCAGCGCTGCTGTATGGTAGCTTTGCTCAGGAACGAGAGATTTATGTGTCTTTCTCCGTGTAAAGTGAAAGGAGGAGGAATCTTCAAGTGAAGTGAAAGCCTTTAAAGAAGAGAGCTAGCTGCACCTGTTGTAACTGTGCGTGTATGTGTTTGAGACAGAGTGAAGGCCATTGAAGAAGAGAGTTAGCTGCACTTGTTGTAACTCTGTGTGTGTGTTTGAGAGAGAGAGAGAGAGAGAGAGAGAGAGAGAGAGAGAGAGAGAGAGATGGGTATTTGGGATTTGTTGTGTTCTGCCATGGATCTTTTTTGTTCTGCCATGGCCAAGCTCAAAACTCAAAAGAAGATCAAAAGGACCGCCAAGGAAGTAGCCGTCCCTGAGTTGGTTCGATTCACAGGCATCCCAGGTGCACTCTTCTTCTTCTTCTACCAATCATTTCACCTAATAAGGGGGTAGTGATTTTGAGCTGGATGAGTTCTAGATGTGCGCTATATTTTTCTTTTAAAGTTTTTTTTTATAACCTGAGGTACCCCATGTGTGTGCAGTTGTTATTTTGTTAGTTACCAAAATTCATGGGTTTCCTAAAAAACATAAAAAAATAAAACAATCATTCACAAACACCATCTAGTCGATGTCTACCAGGTAATACTTGTTATGAGGCTTATTTTTCTTTATAGAGGAGGCTCTCTCTTAAGCTGCAGCTTATGTTATCCTAAGCTGAAATAGTCTACAAAATCATCTCCATTGTAAACTGCCTCAAATCATTGTCCCCAAAACCAAGATAAATCCAATTAAAACTATAATTTTAAATTTCATCATGCTAAAAACAGTGATAGTCGACTTTGATTTGTTGGACCAGTACTGTTTCAGATTAGGATAACATAAGTTGCAGCATAGCAGAGCCCTGCTCATATATATATATATATATATATTTCCTCCTTCCTTTAATTTGGCCAAAGGGTCATTTTACATCTTTATAGATGACGTAAAATTTTGTGGCAAGGAAGATGTTTAAATTACACAAATTGTAGAGCTATCAAACTACAAGCCATACAAAGAAATTTGCAGCAGAGCAATGATTATGACATGATTCTAATATTTTAGAAAGTTTAATTTGATTTTATATGTAACAGAATACATTTTCCTACTATGAGAAAAGTCTAAACAGGATACATACGGTTTTTAATTAGTTCAAACACCTATTGATAGTATGCTGAGGGAGGTTATTTGAAAGTCATTTTAGAGAAAATACATCTATAATCCATGATGTATATGTCTATGTTGTAGCATTGGAAAGAATATTTATATACATACGTTTAAGCGGAAATGTAGAACACTAGTCTCACATAAATGAATTAGCATTTGATATTGATGATAGTTTATGATGACGAATTTACTATTTTGCCGTGTGCCTTCCTCATGTGCATTGTTTGCTGCGTACGTGTATAAGGCCATTCTAGACAATCCAAAAGCCATCCGGTAAAGTTTTGGTTTGGCTAATTCATTAGGTTTTTAACGAAACACTAGTCCATATCGAGTTGTAATTTTCTATTTGTTTAGATATGGACCGTGATTGCCTTCGTGATTGAAGTATGAAGATGCAGTTTGAAGAGAATGAGGAGGCAGGTTTGTAGAGAATAAGAATTCAGACAGAAACTAACAATAACTGATCCAGGCACAGAGCCTTCTGGTCGCTCGAGCGAGCATAGTCAGATTGCTAGACAAAGGTTGTGCTCGCTCAACCTAAGCTTCACGGTCGCCCACGATACCTCTCATGGTCGACTGTAGGGCTTTAAAAACTGAAAACAAAATTCTTTTTTGATCAGAAACATGGGTGTGGAATTTACCCTTTCTTCCATACACCTGATAGGCAACAATATATAGGGCATCACGCTCTCCAAAACACAATAAACAACTCTCGAACCAGTCCAATTCAAGTCCAATCCATTCCAACCTAAACTAGCATGTGATTTCCAATTAAACATCAATCGAGCAAAAGGTCTACTAGAAATGAAATCATAACAAGAATCAAACATAAAACACGCATGCCACACCATAACTATGTTTATCCATTTGCCTTGGGATGCAAAGCATTCAAAACCCACTGACGAAAGTAAAACTCAGGAAAACCAAGATGAAAACCCAAAATCCTATAAAACTAAAAGAGGAGAAGTATAAGAGCTAGTAAATAACCTCTCTAAGCTATTGAGCCACTAATACGAGAAGAAGTGCTTACCTAGGGCTAGAGGGATAAGGAAATCTATGAAAAGTTGGGTAGACGGGAAGAGGAGAGCTTAATGAAGGTGGAGAAGACGATGAAGAGTGTGACGTGGCCCTTGGAATCTCACTTCAAGCAAAGGAAAATGAAAAGAATCAAGAAAGGAAGAGGCTAGAAAGAAAGAGCATGAAAAAGTGAATTGGAATGAATGGTCAATTATACACCAAAAGGGTTGGCATGGGTTTAGTGAAATTACAGTTTAGTCCCTGATGGACTTGGGTTGGGATTAAAGGGTCTTCGACGCGTCGGATCGAAACGAGTTAAAGGAAAGCAGTTCGTAAAAATATGGTCATCTACTTGGGAACCTAAAACCTAGAAAATCGGAAATCACTTTCTTAAAATTGCAAACTACCCCCCATATAGTGTCCAAATGAATTTGAATCTCAACGAAACTTCATACACGCGATCCTAACAGTAAATCATACTTACTTAGCTTCTAATCAAGCTTAATTGGCTAAAATTCAACTGACACACAGTAGTGACACTAAGAGTTGGGACCTTACACAAACAACGGTGGCAATTTGCAAAAATCATGATCGCATGGGGAACAGTAATAAAAAATAGAAGATCTGGTGTTGCCTGCTTACTCTTCAAACAAAAAGAGGGGCTTTTCATAACCAGTTCTGTTAGTTCTACTTCATTTAAGTTTATGAAATGTTGTTTTGTTTTATCAGTGTGTTCATTTTTCGTTTTCTTATGGGATTTTGCAGGTCTAGTACTATATATATGCTATAGGATTTTATTCGGAGATCCATGACGGCAAGAAATTTGAACATCAGGCAAAAGAGTTGAAAAGAAATGCAAACGAAAAATGAGAAATTGTGGGAAGCATTTGAGAAAATTGAACACAATAATAAGATCCTGAGAGAACATATTATATGTAGGATATCGTATTAAGAGACAGTCTCTCAAAACTTCATTTCACTTGAGGGTGTGATGGACAAAAATCGTTTACAAGTATATGCTATTTTCTTTGCTGTGGTTTTTTCTTTTTTGCTCAATGCAATCTATGGTTTAAGATTCTTTTGAATTGTGGGTGTGGATGTGAGTGTGGTACGGAATGCAACATGGGATCAAATTCATTATTTCATAGAATGACACTAAAACAAGGTTCTTGAATGACCTGCAAATTTGATAATATTATTGACTATGCGGCCACATATTATTGACTGTGGCCACATCTTGCAACACGGAGAGTAATAGTTATTATAAGAGATGGCACCACGACCTTAGACCCCTGTTATTCTCATTTCTTTTGCTACTCCTCAACCAGTTACTCCTACAGATCATGCCACCAACCTTTTTGTGTCTGGGCTAGCCAATTTACCACAACAGAAGATCTTAGAGATCCTTTTTCAAAATTTGGCCACCTTATCTATGCCGGAGTGGTAATGAGCATTTTTCAAGATATTCAAAGGGGTTTGGTCATATGCCACTGTAAAAGAGGCAGCAGAAAGTTATAATGGCCATAGATCAAAAGTTACTAGAGTCTCTATGGCTGGGCTATCTTCATAGAATATGAAAGGCCTAGATAACCATTGCCGCGTCAGACAAATGAGTCTCCCACTCTCCCCCTCCATTAGTCCTTCCATAATTCCATAGTTCAAAGAGTTTCACTACGACAACTAATATTAAAGTGTCATATATCAAGAACTGTTTTTTGAGCCTAACATTAAGTACTTTGTTTTACTTTATATACCTTTCCTATTTTCTCTAGGCAGTTAGCTTCTGTTAGAGAATAACTAAAAAGAGGGTAGCAACTTTTGGATGTGCAAGCTTTATATATCTCGGTTTGTGTTGATGTCAATGTCTATTCTCGCTCCTGAGCAGTCATAATTGTGGTCAAGCTCTCGCCCTCACCATAAAACTATTGTTGTGCCGTTCCCATCACCAATTGGTTTTGGGATAAGTGGTAGCTCAATGGGGTGTAAGCTCCTACAAGTGGTATTAGAGCTTGGTGAGTTGCGCGGCAGGAGTCATGGTGAGAGTTGGTTTTGAGACAAGTGGTATCTCAATGGGGGTGTAAGATCCTACAGTTTGCCTTTGGAAAACCCAAAACATATTGAATTTGCTAAACGTAGAAATATTTATTACTTTTTAACTATTGCAATGCCTTTGTTCTAAAGCTTAAATCACATGTTAAGTTTATGTTATTGTGCAAAAATTTTCCTCTTCAAACCCCCATTGGTGCAGCGAGTTTGGTACGCTCTAAGTTCCTGTGCATAGGTTCTTTCTTATTGGATTTGAGGTTTTTTGTTTGGAATACTATTTTTAAATGTGTTCTTTTTTCATGTGTAGTCAGAATTGGGTTCTTTTCTTCTTCTATTTGTTTTAAGCTAATTAACATCAAATGTGATTTTGTTTGGGAATGCTGGTTCTAGGAAGTTGATTTATCATAGTCACTACGATAATATTGGAGATTGCTTGATCAAATTTACTAGGCTTTGGTGATATACTAAATTTTCTTATCATTTCTTGGCCCTAAGCAGGGTTCATATCTGACTGACTCGAACTCGACCTAAATGACAATTTTTCTGCCCCCATATTAGACATCGTAACTGTTACGGGTTGGGTTGGGTTGGGTTTTCTAATGTAAAAAAAAAGGTACACATTGCTTATTACCACTTGTGCTACCATAATATTTTATTGCGAGTTTACTAATTAAGTAATGTCTACCAACTCATTATCAAACTTGTCCCTAATAGAAAAATATTATATTGTATATCTCTTATAATTTTTTTCATATAATAATATAATCTAGATAGAAAATTTCATGTTTTTCATTTCCTATATATTTTCCAAATTCTTATATATTTTGTATATTATGAATTATATTTTCTGCGCTGAGCACGAGCATATTTTGCTAGTGAAAGATGATGAACAAAAAAGTTTATGGACATTTACCACAACATTACATAGAAACCCAATAATGACTAGTTAAAGATATAAAATTTGGCAAATAGAGATGTTCAAAGTCATGAGGGCTGTGAAATGACAGAATTGTCAATAGTTTGCCGTATGACGAACTTGTGATCCTTTTTTCTTTGACCTAACCTAAGCCATTTATGACCTACCGAGATAAAACCATATGGAATTAGAACCAGAGATGCCTCTTTTTCTTCTTGTTTTTTTTTTTTTTTAAGAATTCAAGCAAACCAAGTAACTGTCACGTTCTTCATTCTGCTTGCAGCCATTGTGAACTGATTTTGCTCGTTTTGACTAAAAATAATCATTTTTGGTTATTTTGCTCATTTTTACTAAAAATAATCAGTTTTGGTTATTTGCTTGTTTTTTTACTAAAAACAGTAATTTTTTGTTACTTAAACTCGTTTTTACTAAAAACAATGAGTTTGGTTACTTAGTTCATTTTGGCAAAAAACAATCAGCTTTTTTATTTCATTTGTTTTCACTACAAACGATCAGCTTTGCTATTTAGTTTGTCCCAATGAGCTTTTACGTGTAACTTGGGAGGCCTACTCTCTACGTTTGTTTGTGCGTATTTGACTTGGCCTGTTTAAGTAGTTCCTCACCATATTATGTGCGTTAGTTCCCCTTTTTTATTTGTGAGTCGGTACCACTCAACTTGAGCCACCTCGTCAGCTTGATCAACCGGCTTGGGCCCTAATCAACCTCTTAGCAAACTATAGCTTGGGTTTCCTAAGTGTGTTATTTGCCCGGTTCCGCAGCTGGTGCCTAGTGTGATGGTTAGCTATATTGGTCTATTATATGCTTTGTGTTCTTTTGTCACCATTGTGTGCCGGACATTGTGTATTTATGTTTAGTGTGCTCTTGTCACCTCGTGTGCCGAAGACTATATATATATATATATATAGGGGCTAGCTCTCATAAGCTGAAGCTTATCTTATCCTAAGTTGAAACAGTGTTGGTCCCACATGGCAGAAAAGAATCTTTGAAACAGGTTCTCACAGTTGGCCCGATCGACCTGGCCCTTGGCCGATCGACCGCATACACAGGCCTCCCGGTCGACCGAGTCCTTGGTTGGTCGACCCCCTACACAGGAAACCCAGTCAACCTGAAGGGATCAGGTCTACCTCTCCCCTGTGTGGCCGGTCGACTGGCAATTGTAACTGAAAATGCAAAACAGTGTTCCTGGAACTTGACTTAGTGTCATTGGTCGACTGGGCCCCTTGGCCGGTCGACCGCATACACTGCGGAAATAGAACCCTGGTTTTGTTTCCGCAGTGAATTGGGTCCAAAACCATTTCTCCCTTCCCTGAACCTGATAAGCAGCAATATCAAGTAAAGATGCATTCTACTCTCAACCCACAAATCCATCTAATGAAGTCATTAACATCTCAATCCATTTCACTAAGCAATTAAGCCTAATTATCATGTTTTCAATCTTATAAAACATTAAATGAGCAAATGACATCTAAACCATCGAATTTTCATACAAATCAAGGAAGACAAACATATCATGCATAAACATATTTATCTACTTGCCTTGATGAAGAGCTTGATCAAATTTCAAGAAGAAAATTTGGGGAAAAATCCTCTCAAAGCTCAAACTTGGAGAAAACAACTCTCGAACCCAAATCAAACCTACAAATGCATGCCAAGGGTGAAAATGAGTCTCCCTAATCCATTTCTAACAAAAGAGAAAGAAGAAGAGTTGCTCTATAAGCTTTAGAAGCTTTTCTAGAAGTGGGTTGTGGATAAAAACCTTAGAAAATGAGATCGGTGAGCTCTTGGAGGCTTGGGGAAGGTGAAGTGAAGCTTCACCGGCGATAACGGAGCTCCGGTGGCCATCGGTAGTGAGGAGGCTGAGTTTCTGGACTTGGAACAGTGAAATGAAAGAGGAGAAATGAAATGGGTGAGGGAGGCTTATATTAGGTTAGATTTATGGGCTAATTACAGTTAAGTCCTTAGGTTTACTAATGATGATCTTTGGGCCTCTTCGACGCGTCAGATCGAAACGCGACAGAAGACTAAAGTTCGTGAAATGTCAAGACCTACCCGATGTACCCAAACTCACAAAACTCATAATCTCATAAAAACCCCTGAAAACTTTCCAAAATTGCAAACCACCCCCCCACTGTACTCAAATGAACTTGGACTCGCACAAGACTTCCCCCGTGGGATCCACATGCCAAACCCGACTTGCTAAGACTCTAAACACACTAACTAACTAAACACGCTGTTAATTATATTTAATAAAAGATTAAAGAACAGGGCGTTATAGTATCTCTGCTTTGCATTTGGAAGGCCAACGAAGCGAGGATTGTAGAAATTGTGATGTTGAAATGTTGCAAATTTTAATAATTGTATTATACTCTAATCAACTCGTTCTATTGATAAAGAAGCCTAGCCAAGTGCTCTTGAAGCTTGGTGTGTATGAGCGACTGCACTTTACTAGCATTTTGGCAATCGCTTTTATATCTCTCTACCTACGTTTTAAACGATTTCTAAAATACCACCTTTCTTTATCAATCTTTACAAGCAAAAAAACAAACTTTTGGCAAAGACTGCAGCACAAGAAGGGATAATGCTTAAAAATGAGAGCTTCTTGAATGGGTAATTTTTAGACAAATTTATACCATGTTCAATATTTCGATTTCCGGTTTCAGATCTTTGCCAGTTTGGGCTCTGCTTCTTGATCTCTGATTTCATGTCTTTTTGTCACGACCCGGGCCCGAGATTAGGGTTACCACGGCCAAACCCCGAGTCGTGATTACCATACCTACTCCAGTAAACCTTGCATCACCGAAGCCAATACGAGATTCACAAGGGATCTTACATATACCTGTCAAATGTACATTTTTGCGGAAATATATACATACATTGACATCCAACTTGAACATGTACAAGTCCTTTACAGAAAGTAAAGTTTACTTACACATCTCATTTCCTATTTAAATCAATCATGCATATTCAAATACAATGTATGTGATCACTATGTACAACAAAATGAATCTATTCAAAATGTCCACAAAACCTGCTAAACCGATCTCCTCCGATTTACATCCACTCATTCAATCCTCTTAGAGGAACCGGATTGGTCTCCTCCATTGGCGGCGCGGTCTCGGAACCACTGGCACGGGCAACTTGGCCTGTAATGTCATCAATAACACTGTGAACACGACGGTTCAACAATGTATACACAATTCTATGATAATCACATGTTTAGCATTTTGGTTCCAAGTATAACAATTTTATTCAAGTCAATTCAATGCATACAGTTCTTCCCTGAAGGAAGCATTCAATTCATGTAGTTCTCCCATAAAGGGAGTATTCAATTCCTTATATACACTTTATCAAGTGTCTTATCGTTGTCCTCTAGCATAGGCAGAAGACGCACCATTCACAATCCAGCCTTTCAAGGAATCATTTCATTTCAATATTACTCACTTTATTAAGTGGCTTTTCAAATGTGTGGGATTTACCAGTGTCTTGATCAGAGATCACCGGCATCATCACGGAGCTCCGGAACGCTCTATCTACTGCAGCAGACTTAATCTTTCATACATGACAGTATTTGTTCATTTCAGTTCTTTTTTTTTTCATTTCATTGCATTTCATTATATTAAGTCAACCCATTATTCAATGATAGCTCAACAAGGAGCACAACAATAATAGACGAGAGAGGACAAGCCAACTCAAGTCATAACAATTAAATTTCCTAAAACAACATTCGGGTGAAACGTTCATTATGCAATGTAGGTGTTATTTTAGATGACATCACTTTTTAGTGAAATTTACATTCATATAAGTTTAGCTAACACCTATGAAGGTTTAGGAAAATATCAGAAATCAATTCTGATATCCCCTCAATTTCGGTCACCTCATCGGTTACCTAGCGGTTAGCCGCATTATGGATTTCGGCTAACCGAACCATATTCGGTCAGCTTTCCAGAATCTCTCAATTCACATGGCAATTTGCTCATTTCGGTCACCTGTTCGGTCACCTACTCGGCTGACCGAAATTCAAATTTTGGTTAGCCGAATTTCTCGCGGTTAGCTTACGGTTCGTTTTCCAGAAGCTCAAATTCTGATGGAAAACCCTGACAAGATTTTTAGTTACCTTGCTGTCAACCCTCAGCTAGCCGAATTCACAATTTCTGCTAGCCGACCTATGTCGGTCAGCTCTCGGTTAGGTGTCGGTCAGCCTGTGCCCAGAAGTTCAGAAAATTCTGAACCGAATTTTCTGTAACTGAACTCCTTGAGTTCTAACAATTCACTTAACCTTTGAAATCAATATAATTGAGTATACTTGCTTTGTTTGGAAACTAATCAGCAAGAATTCCCTTGTCTAGCTTGAATCCAAGATGAAATCCTCAAGCCAAGCCTTCTTTTGAACCTAAGGACCAATCAATCCATTCAAGAAAATTCTAATGAGTTTCTTATGTAAGAAACCATTCCACATCACCAAAGAGGACTCAGAAATTCTAGAAACAACATAATTCACTTACTTGTAGTCTCTTTGGTGGGAATCTTGAGATCTTCTCAAGCTTAAACTCCAAGGAAGTAAGAAAAGAGATGAAGAAGAGGATGGTGGAGATGGAGTCCCTCTTCACATACTGGCCAATTCTCCCAATCACCACTCAATGAAGAGAAAGTGGAAGAAAGAAGAAGAAGAGAAAGAGAAGAAGAGAGATCGGCTGGGATGAAGGAATGAACTCAAATGAGTTCATCCTCATCTTATAAGCCCTCAATTGCATTTTAGCCCCTCTCCTTTCCACTATTCACAATTCAAGTCAAATGAAAGATCATTTGAACCAATTCACGCCGAATGGAGTCGTCACACTTATGACAGTTAACGTACTCCTCGAGATATACGTGTGAGTATCAAGAGTTTCCGTATTCGACGAAATACGTGTAATTTCGTATTTACGAAAAAGTCCTTACATCACATGATTTAACCTAAAACCATGCCAATTCATTCATAACATTCACTGCTATTTCCATTAAGCTCAAATTGACCATTTGAGCCAGATGCTAAATCAATTTAGCCATTAATCAACATTAATTCAATATAATATGTTGAATTAGCATTAATCCCGATTAATTAGAGTTAATCTTAATTAACTCGGGACAGGGTGTTACATTCCCCTAAACTTTTAGAACCATTCGGTCCTCCGAATGCACTACAAATCAATTAAGCAATTTAAAACGAAAATTACCTGAATGAATAGCTCTGGATACTTTCGAGCCATTTGCTGTTCAAGCTCCCAGGTAGCTTCGTTTGGTCAATGTTGTGCCCAAAGCACTTTGACCCATTTGATAGTCTTGGTACGCAGAACCACCTCCTTGGTATCAATTATCTGAATTGGCTTCTCAACGTATGCAGTGTCTGGCAACACTTGGATCTCTTCATGACGAATTACATGTGAAGGATCTGACACATACTTCCAAACCATTGACGCATGAAAGACATTATGGATACCAGAGAGTTCTGCTGGAAGGTCTAGGCGATAAGCCACATTCCCAATTCTACTTTGGATTTTAAAGGGTCCGATAAATCTCGGAGAAAGCTTACCCTTTTGTCCAAATCTGATGGTACCCTTCATTGGAGAAGTCTTCAAAAAGACTAAATCACCAACGGCGAATTCCAGATCACGCCGAAGATTGTCCGCATAGCTTTTCTGCCTTGATCTAGCAATTTTCAACTGTTCTTGCACCTTCTGCACTTTATCTGCTGTTTCAGCAATGATCGTAGGACCGTGAAAACTTCGAGTTCCAACTTTTTCCCAATTAACTGGAGTCCTACATCTTCTACCATATAATGCTTCAAAGGGTGCCATTTCAATGCTGGAGTGATAGCTATTGTTGTACGCAAATTCGCACAAAGCTAGGTGATCATCCCAATCACTCCCAAAATTTGCAACACTAGCCCAAAGCAAATCTTCAAGAGTTTGAATTGTTCTCTCTGATTGCCCATCTGTCTGTGGATGATATGCAGTACTAAATCGCAGTCTCGTACCCATGGCATTCTGATATGTTTGCTAAAATGTGAAGACAAAGCGACTATCTCGATCAGAAATGATCGAAATCGGTACTCCATGCAGTCTAATAATCTCCTTGACAAACAATTTGGACATCTTGCTGAATCCCATATCCTTTCTAAATGGGAGGAAGTGCGCGGACTTCGTAAAACGATCCACAATAACCCAAATGGCATCATATTGTCTCCGCGTCCTTGGTAATCCCGACACAAAGTCCATCGTGAGATGTTCCCACTTCCATTTAGGGATATACAATGGATGAAGCAAGCCTGGTAGCTTCTTGTGCTCAAATTTCACACGTTGGCAATTCAAGCAGGAAGATACATAACTGGCTATCTCCCGCTTCATGTTATTCCACCAGAATCTGCCCTTAAGATTTCTATACATCTTCGTACTTCCTGGATGCACAGAATATCTAGTGTGACGAGCTTCAAACATGACCGCTTGCTTCAAATCATCCTGTGCTGGTACACATAGTCTGTCTCTGAAATAGAGAACTCTTGTTACCAACATGAAATCTGGCCTTGCTGCAATGTTATCCCGAATTCTTACTAATTCCGGGTCGTCGAACTGCCTATCTTTAATTTGCTAGATGAGTAGCGGTTTGAATACTGACATCGCTGCAATCATGATTTGATTGTCCACGAATTCAATGGATACATCCCAAGCCCTGAATTCTTCAATTATAATCCATTCACCCACCAATGATGCCAAGTCAGCTGATTTGCGACTCAAAGCATCAGCTACCACGTTACCCTTTCCAGGTACATATGTGAATGGAAAATCATAGTCCTTGATGAGCTCTAACCATCGGCGTTGCCTCAGATTGATATCTTTTTGAGTGAACAAGTATTGGAGACTTCTGTGATCGCAATGGACTTCAAAAGTCTCTCCATACAGATAATGTCTCCATTGCTTCAATGCAAATACAACCGCCGCGAGCTCTAAATCGTGTGTAGCATAGTTTTTCTCATGCTCTTTTAATTGACGCGAACCGTAGGCAATTACCCTACCTCGCTGCATCAACACACATCCCAATCCAGTGCCTGAGGCATCTGAGTAAATCTCAAACCCTCCTCTTCCTTCAGGTAAAGCCAAGATTGGGGCCGATATCAACTTCTGCTTCAGAGTTTGGAAACTGCACTCGCATACATCATTCCATTGAAAGGGAACGTCCTTCCGAGTCAGTTTCGTCAACGGAGCTGCTATCTTAGAGAAGTCCTTTACGAACCTTCTATAGTAGCCCGCCAACCCTAAGAAACTCCGAACCTCTGGCACATTCTTCGGACTCTGCCAATTGTTAACTGCGTCAACCTTAGCCGAATCAACAACTAATCCATCTCTGGTATTGACGTGACCCAAAAATGCAACCTGCTGCAACCAAAAGTCGCACTTCGAGAACTTTGCATACAACTGATTCTCTCTCAGTGTCTGCAAGGCTGTTCTCAGATGACCTTGAGTATACCAGGATGTCATCAGTAAAGATCACAACAAACTGGTCTAGGTACGAGGCAAACACTCTGTTCATTAGAGCCATAAAAACTGCAGGTGCATTTGTTAGACCAAAATGCATCACTAAAAATTCATAGTGTCCATAACGAGTCCTAAATGTAGTCTTCTGTACATCTTGATCTTTAACTCGTATCTGGTGATATCCAGATCGAAGATCAATCTTAGAAAAGTAAGCTGCACCTTGGAGTTGATCAAACAACTTATCGATTCTAGGCAGTGGATATTTATTTTTAATTGTCACTTGATTGATCTACCTATAATCAATACACATTCGAAAGGTGCCATCTTTCTTCTTCACAGACAGTACAGGTGCTCCCCATGGTGAGACGCTCGGTCTGATAAAACTTTTGTCTAGCAATTCCTGTATCCGTTTCTTCAACTCATACAACTCTGATGGTGCCATTCGATACAGTGCCCTAGATATCGGTGCAGTACCGGGCACAAGTTCAATAGTGAAGTCCACTTCCCTTGCTGGAGGTAGACCTGGCACTTCATCGGGAAATATGTCTGGAAATTCACAGACTACTGGGATGTTTTCCAAGTTCCGTTCAGGCTTCTTTTCAGAAATGAATGCAACGTAGCCTTCACAACCACTATGCATCATTCGTTCAGCATTAAGTGCTGAAATAAGCCTCGTGTCAAATCTCTTTAAAGTGCCTTAAAAAAGTACACTGGCATTGGCTTCATCAACCCTAAAGGTGATGATTTTGCAGAAACAGTCTAAACAAGCTCTGTACTTCGCAAGCCAATCCATGCCAAAGATTACATCAAAATCATTCATGGCTAGTATAACCAGATCAGTTGGCATTGCCACTTCCCCGATTTTCACATCACATTGGGGAACGTACAATTCACATACTACCCTTCTCCCTAAAGGAGTAGATACTGTAAAGTCATATGGCAATTGCATTATCCGGTCTCGCATATTACACACAAATACAGGTGCTACAAATGAATGCGTGGAACCAGGATCAAATAATGCAACCGCAGGTTTATCACCTATAAGAACTGTACCTTCAACCACATTGGTTGCAACATCCACTTGCTCTCGGTTAAGAACATAAGCCCTTCCAGCTATCTGTGGCCTCTGCTGTTGCTGTCTAGGCTGTTGCCTCTGCCATTGACGCTGCTAGCCTTGTTGTTGCTGTTGCCTAGGAGGAGCTGGCAAAGCTAAGCGCTGTGGAGGAGCAGGAAGTGCTGCTTGTCCTTGAGCAGTCTGCTGATTAGGAGCTCTGTCATCTCTCCTTGCCTTTGGACATCGTGCCATTTTATGTTCCAAAGAACCATAAACAAGGCATGCTCCAGTAGTCCTCCAACACAACTCAGTCTTGTGAGCCTTTTCACATGTCTCACAAACTGGCTTATTCTCAGTCCTAGCAGCAAATTTCTGTTTCTTATTCTTAACCTTAAATCGTCCTCCCTTTTTGAACCAGGAGCCTGTAGATTTTTCACCATTACTCCTCTTGGTACTCTCATTCTCAGCCATTTCCTCTCTGTGGACTTCTTCTGCTGTGTAGGCTCTATCAACGGCATCATCGAAGGTAGTAGGCTTATTTGCCAACACCATCTTCTTATATGTGGAATTCAGGCCATTGAAAAACCTCTTCATCTTCTTGTCTTCCGTATCTACCAAATCAGTAGCATACTTAGACAACTGTAGGAAGGTATGGATGTACACAGATACGGTCATTTGACCTTGCTTCAATTGCAGAAATTCTGATTCTTTCTTCTGCTCACATGCTCTGGGACGAACTTCCTCTGAAATTGTTGTTTGAAAGTCTCCCACATTACTGCTTCTGGCAGTTTAGTGATTGCCCCACTCAGACTCTTCCACCATGTCTTTGCTACTTCTCGTAGCATGGAGGAAATGAGGGCAACCTTTTGCTTCTGCGTGCACGTGACTGTGCCAAACACATCCTCAATGTGTTTTAGCCACTCATCAGCTTTCAGCACGTCTTCAGTACCCCGGAACTCAGTAGCTTCTCTTTTCCTGAATTGTTCGTACAGGACATTAGGGTCTCTTTCCTTGGACTGGATTACCACTTGTGTTCCAACCTGAGTAGGTGGTTGAACTGGTGGCACTACTGGTGCTGCCTGCATCTGAGCCTGTAATTGGCTCTGCACTTGCAACAAAGAAGTGATCTGGGCTTGCATACCCATCTGTGCTTCATGAATCTTGGTCATTTGCTAATTACTTTTCACCAACTGCTCTAGAATGACAGTCATCCTTGTGTCCATATCGGAGACAGGAGATGTTGTGACAACCTCAATAAAGTCATCACTTCCTGGATTCGATCCAGATGCAGCCATGCTGTAAACAATACTGAATGTAAGATACATAGATCTCAACACTTCCATCACATATATATCACATCAAGTGAAAGCATTTAAATCACAAATCCAAGATTGGATTTGGCACGAAATGTAACGTTCCTCTCTTCGTTCCTATAAATGGCTAAGTCATTTAACTTGGTTAACTTAGCTCTGATACCATACAATAAGTATGTCACGACCCGGGCTCGAGATTAGGGTTACCACGGCCAAACCCCGAGTCGTGATTGCTATACCTACTCCCGTAAACCTCGTATCACCGAAGCCAATACGAGATTTACAAGGGATCTTACATATACATGTCAAATGTACATTTTTGTGGAAATATATACATACATTGACATCCAACTTGAACATGTACAAGTCCTTTACAGAAAGTAAAGTTTACTTACACATCTCATTTCCTATTTAAATCAATCATGCATATTCAAATACAATGCATGTGATCACTATGTACAACAAAATGAATCTATTCAAAATGTCCACAAAACTTGCTAAACCGATCGCCTCCGATTTACATCCACTCATTCAATCCTCCTAGAGGAATCGGATTGGTCTCCTCCGTTGGCGGCGCGGTCTCGGAACCACTGGCATGGGCAACTTAGCCTGTAATGTCATCAATAACACTGTGAACACGACGGTTCAACAATGTATACACAATTCTATGATAATCACATGTTTAGCATTTTGGTTCCAATGTATAACAATTCTATTCAAGTCAATTCAATTCAATGCATACAGTTCTTCCCTAAAGGAAGCATTCAATTCATGTAGTTCTCCCATAAAGGGAGTATTCAATTCCTTATATACACTTTATCAAGTGTCTTATCGTTGTCCTCTGGCATAGGCAGAAGGCGCACCATTCACAATCCAGCCTTTCAAGGAATCATTTCATTTCAATATTACTCACTTTATTAAGTGGCTTTTCAAATGTGTGGGATTTACCAGTGTCTTGATCAGAGATCACCGGCATCACCACGGAGCTCCGGAACGCTCTATCTACTGCAGCAGACTTAATCTTTCATACATGACAGTATTTGTTCATTTCAGTTCTTTTCTTTTCATTTCATTGCATTTCATTATATTAAGTCAACCCATTATTCAATGATAGCTCAACAAGGAGCACAACAATAATAGACGAGAGAGGACAAGCCAACTCAAGTCATAACAATTAAATTTCCTAAAACAACATTCGGGTGAAACGTTCATTATGCAATGTAGGTGTTATTTTAGATGACATCACTTTTTAGTGAAATTTACATTCACATAAGTTTAGCTAACACCTATGAAGGTTTAGGAAAATATCAGAAATCAATTCTGATATCCCCTCAATTTCGGTCACCTTGTCGGTTACCTAGCGGTTAGCCGCATTATGGATTTCGGCTAACCGAACCATATTCGGTCAGCTTTCCAGAATCTCTCAATTCACATGGCAATTTGCTCATTTCGGTCACCTGTTCGGTCACCTACTCGGCTGACCGAAATTCAAATTTCGGTTAGCCGAATTTCTCGCGGTCAGCTTACGGTTCGTTTTCCAGAAGCTCAACTTCTGATGGAAAACCCTGACAAGATTTTCGGTTACCTTGCGGTCAACCCTCAGCTAGCCAAATTCACAATTTCGGCTAGCCGACCTATGTCGGTCAGCTCTCGGTCAGGTGTCGGTCAGCCTGGCGGCTGACCGAATTGTGCCCAGAAGTTTTGAAAATTCTGAACCGAATTTTCTGTTATTGAACTCCTTGAGTTCTAACAAGTCACTTAACCTTTGAAATCAATATAATTGAGTATACTTGCCTTGTTTGGAAACTAATCTGCAAGAATTCCCTTGTCTAGCTTGAATCCAAGATGAGATCCTCAAGCCAAGCCTTCTTTTGAACCTAAGGACCAATCAATCCATTCAAGAAAATTCTAATGAGTTTCTTATGTAAGAAACCATTCCACATCACCAAAGAGGACTCAGAAATTCTAGAAACAACATAATTCACTTACTTGTAGTCTCTTTGGTGGAAATCTTGAGATCTTCTCAAGCTTAAACTCCAAGGAAGTAAGAAAAGAGATGAAGAAGAGGATGGTGGAGATGGAGTCCCTCTTCACATACTGGCCAATTCTCCCAATCACCACTCAATGAAGAGAAAGTGGAAGAAAGAAGAAGAAGAGAAAGAGAAGAAGAGAGATCGGCTGGGATGAAGGAATGAACTCAAATGAGTTCATCCTCATCTTATAAGCCCTCAATTGCATTTTAGCCCCTCTCCTTTCCACTATTCACAATTCAAGTCAAATGAAAGATCATTTGAACCAATTCACGCCGAATGGAGTCGTCACACTTATGACAGTTAACGTACTCCTCGAGATATACGTGTGAGTATCAAGAGTTTCCGTATTCGACGAAATACGTGTAATTTCGTATTTACGAAAAAGTCCTTACATCACATGATTTAACCTAAAACCATGCCAATTCATTCATAACATTCACTGCTATTTCCATTAAGCTCAAATTGACCATTTGAGCCAGATGCTAAATCAATTTAGCCATTAATCAACATTAATTCAATATAATATGTTGAATTAGCATTAATCCCGATTAATTAGAGTTAATCTTAATTAACTCGGGACAGGGTGTTACACTTTTTCCGTGATTTGGCCTTAAGATTTTCTTTTTAGTTGAGCTTTGAGTTTGATTTCTAAAATTTTTGAAACTTTTCGGATTGTTTTTGCTGTTTGGTTTTGTTTTCCGGATTATTTTGTGTTTGAAGCTAAGATTCTTGCATTTGAACCATAAAAGCTTATTTTTTGTTATGAGATTTGAGGTTCTTAAGGCTTTGAGTTGGATTTCTTCGTATGAATCTATTTTTGGTATGTATGTTGGCGATGGCTCCTTTTTTTTTTTTATATATATATATATATCATCTTTTCTAGTTAGATTATTTGGGGCATGGATTTTTTTTTTTTTTTAAGTTGTCTAATAGACACATTTTTCTTTGTATCTTGGCATTCTCTGTATCTATTCTCGTTGTAAGATTTTGAACATCAAGTTGGGTGCGTGAATGTATTTGTAAATAAATCTGTAACTATATATCCTGGACTTGGAGGCCACACCTTCCCTGTAGCCACAAACAATCAAAGTGATATTTGCCATTTGATTAAAATTCCAGCCAACAATGTTACCGAGTGGTTTGATGTGTGAACCAGGTGCAATCCAAAGAAAGTATTTGTGATGCCTCTACTAATGCCTAGAGATTTTGGTAGGATTGCTTAGCTTGGGAACTTAATAAAATTTGAACTTACTCTAATATCAACAGCCCCCTTGGTTGGGTAAAGAGAGGATTATTTGAACACAACTACTAATTAATCAATCAAAGAAATTTAGTATTACATGTGTATTCAAATAATAAAGCCTGCTTGTGTATATGTAAGTTTGGTTTTGGTTGTTACTTGAAGTGATATGGGTTTGAAGCCATCAGTGCTTTTGATTTCATTTGTATGGGACTGCGCGTCACTCGCATTTTGGGTTCCAAGTGTTATGTGTTGATGTTACTTATTTGAATAGCTCTCTTATTATCATGTGATTGATTGTATTCATAATCATATATACATGTGTTTGTGTGGTCTCTCTTTAATAATGTGATTAGCTTATTGATTATTCATTTTTAAGATATGGACAAGACTTGGACGACACTGGATAGTCAAAATCGCATGGTCAGAATGGGTCAGGAGTATCGTGACGGGGTGAAGTCCTTTATTGAATTTGCAAAGGAATCAACATTTGATATATCCAATCATGTACCAATACTAGATGGTTCCTATAGTCATTCCTATTATTAGGCTAATTATTATGATTGCAGCCATCACATGGGTCCCACAGAGGTTTTAACATTACATGGACCCCTAAACAATTCAAACGGCATGCATCTATGTGGTAACTAGTATTCTGGCATGCCCCATTGTGATTAATCAGTATTAAAAGATTTCATGATTTTTAACGTTTGGTCCATTAATGTCCTCACATTAGACGGGTACCATTGTGGTTAGTTACACTGTAGGAATCCTTATACACTATACCAAAAACGGAAAATTGGAACGGATTTCCGTTCCTGATTCGCCCGTTCCTAAGCTGTTAAACCGTTCCAAAAGCGTTCCAATTTCCTATTTTTGGAACGGATTAACGGATTAGGAACGGAAAACAGGAAATTGGAACGCATTACCGTTTCTAATCCGTCCGTTCCTAATCCGTTAAACCGTTCCGAAAGCGTTCCAAATTCCCGTTTTTGGTGTAGTGATAAATTGCCAAAGACGTAGTTAGGGTGTATTGAAATTTGTAGAAAATGCTAAACATCCCAGCTTGCTCAACATTATAATTGATAATATTATTCTTTGCTAATGAAGTATGACACTAATGAAATATAATACTCAAATCAGTATCAGTTACAATTATTTAACAAAGAACAAGAAAAGCATTTAGAAGCCACAAAATGCATGACTTTAGAATCAGATGCTACAATTATAAGGGTAAATTAGACTAAGGTCCCTTAGATTGGTCTTGTAAGGCATCCAGTATATGACATTACTGTTTCAGGCGTAAAGTCCCTTGCACATGGGATTAATTCAGACAGTGGTCCCTTAGCATGACATGTCAGATTGTTTTATGACTGATTTGCCCTTCTAACCATTTCAATGGGTGTTATGCAATCTAATCCTTCTTTATAGCTCCAACTCATTGTCTTTCCCAGATTATTTTCCAATTTAAATGTAGTAAGATGCTTTTGGCTGTCGACATACATGTACAACTCAGATAAATTGATATCAAACTCATCTCCATTCAAAGCAAGTCAAATAAAATCATAACAAAGTCATAAATTCACAGCAAACTCCGAAAAACTCATTGAAAACCAAGTCGAATACATTTCAAGTCAAATGAAATTATGTAAAATCTAGTTAATTTCATGCCAAACTCATATTATTTCATAAGAAACTTAGATAAATTTAGTAAAAACTAAGATAAAATTGTGTCAAGGTCAGATAAACTCATTTGAAACCCTGTTTAATTGATGATAAACATAGTTAAATTGAAATCAAACTTAGATAAAATCACGTAATATACAGATAAATTCATTTAAAGTTCTATTTAATTGATCACAGACTAAGATAACTTCACAACAAGCTTAGATAAATACATGTCAAAGTCAAATAACTTCATATCAGACTTAGATAAATTCAAACCAAGACTCAGATAAATTTATGTCAAACTCAATTGAGTTTAAGTCAAGATGATTCGGATGCTTGAAGTCACCGATGAGTTGATTTTGGTTCTTTCCGCAGTTTCTTTCCTCTTTGCTTTCGGAATCTTGATTTTGCTTAGTTTTCAGAGTGTATGGCGGTTTCAATGTTTTTTAGTGGAGAGTATTTGCTAACGTATAGAGCATATGAAGAGAGGGTGTTTTTGTCTTTTTGACTCATTCAGTGTTAAAAGAGGACCGCTGCCTTTTTGAGAAAATGTCGTGGACCCCAGGCTACAAAATGTAATGTTGAGGGACCTACTACCAAATGCCCCCAATTATAACACTAATGAATCTTCTTTTTCTAGGAAAATAATGACCTCCACCGACACTGTAGAAAATAAAGAATAAAGGTAAGAGAGATGTATGTGCCTTTCTCTATTTGTAAAGTGAAAGGAGGAGGATTCTGAAAGTAAAGTGAAAGCCTGTGAAGAAGAGAGCTAGCTGCACTAGTTGTAACTCTGTGTGTGTTTGAGAGAGAGAGAGAGAGAGAGAGAGAGAATAGATGAGTATTTGGGATTTGTTGTATTCTGCCACGGCCAAGCTCACGCGAAAAGCTCCCGATCTGACTCCAATTACAAATGCTAAACATCCCAGCTTACTTACCATTTTAATTGATAATATTTTATTGGGGATTTGACATTTCAATATACCTTAGATATTAAATCTCCAATTTCATGACCGAAAGTCACTAAATGTCATCAGAGTCGTTTGACTCAGGTACACCCTTTTTTTTTTCTTTTTCTTCCTAGATCCCATGATATCATGGGTTTTTCAAAACTCATGATATCATGGGATTCAAGTGGCTTTTCAACTTTTAACATTTAGATCCCATGATATCATGGGTTTTTAAACTCCCATGATATTATGGGATCAAGGGCCAAAAAGTAAAAAGAAAAAAAAAATACTAGAGTCAAATGACTCTGGTGACATTTACATAGATTTAGTCATAAAATTGGAGATTTAATGTCTAAGGGGCATTGAAATGTCAAATCCCCTACTTTATTCTTTGCTAATTCTTTGCTAATGAAGCATAACGCTGATGAAATATAGTACTCAAATCAGTATCATTGACAATTATTTAGCAAAGAAAACAAAGCATTTAGAAGCCACAAAACGCATGACTTTATAATCAGATGCTGCAATTATAACACTAATGAATCTTCTTTCTCTAGGAAAATGACCTCCATATATCCAACCCTCAGAAAATAAAGGAACGAGAGATGTATGTGCCTTTCACTTTGCAGAAGGTGAAAAGAGGAGGAATCTTCAAGTACAGTGAAGGCCTTTGAAGAAAAGAGCTAGCTGCACCTGTTGTAACTGTGTGTGTTTGAGACAGAGATCAGAGATAGAGATAGAGAGACGGGTATTCGGGATTTGTTGTATTCTGTCACGGACAAGGTCAAGCAAAATGCTCCCGCTCCCGATCTGACCCCAGTTACAAATGCCTTCCGAAATTCGTACCGTGCAAGTGGTGCCGTGGCTAGCAACGTCTACAAAGCCATTACAGTTGACGGAGTGGAGAAGGTGAAGGATTACTTACCCGGTCCTCAATCTCAGGAGAAGATCAAAAGGATCGTCAAGGAAGTAGCCGTCCCTGAGATGCTTAGATTCACAGGCATACCAGGTCCAGTCTTCTTCTTCTTTCTTCTTCTACTACTACTACTCATCTCACCTAATAAGGGGGTAGTGATTTTTATAACCTGAGGTATCCACGTGTGTTGGAGTTGTTTTTTTGTTAGTTACCAAAATTCATGGGTTTCCTGCAAAAAAAGATCAAAAAATAAAATAAAAGGATCATTGAAGATGGAAATCAAATTATTATGGCTAAAGAAACTGGATTAAGGGTAGAAGGGGAACATATTATGTTGAATGTGGAATGTGCTGAGTGAAGTAGATTATTAGGCAAAACCACTTAAAAGGCTTATCAACAAAATATCTGAAAATTAATAGGCTATTAGGATGAGGTGGGGTTCCTGTAATAATATAGGTTTTGATGTGCTTAATTGAGTTGGTTAATTAACTAGATTGTTAAACACAAACGTTCACATTGACCATCTAGATGATGACTACCAGGTAATACTTGTTATGAGGCTTATTTTCCTTCATATATTTATTTATTTCCTTCTTCCTTTAATTTGGCCAAAGGGTCATTTTACATCTTTATTGATGTAAAATTTCGTGGCAAGGGAGATGCTTAAATTGTGCAAATTGTAGAGCTATCAAACTGCAATCCATGCAAAGAAACTTGCAGCATAGCAATGATTAAGACAAGATTCTAATATTTTAGAAAATTGGTTTATATGTAACAGAATGCATTTTTCCTATTATGAAAATCAAGGAACGTTTAAACAGGAGAAGACCATTTTTCGCATGGTTTTTTTATTAGGTCAAAGGCGTATTGACAGTATGGTGAGGGAGGTGATTTGAAAGTCATTTTAGAGAAAATGCAACCACGATGTAGATATCTATGTTGCAGTGTTGGAAATAATTAGTATTTGATGATGATAATTTTACTATTTTCTACTAGTTTAAATCAAACTCTGTTGTGTGCTTTCCTCATGTGTATTGTTTGCTGCATGTATAACGCCATTCTTGATCATCCAAAAGCCATCTCCCTAGTGTAAATAAGCTGGTTAAGGACACGGCTGTGAGTGTGAGAGTGTGTGTGTTTGAGACCTCCATGTAGGGACAGAAAAGAAAGAAAAATAAAATTCATGATCTAGAATCATGGGTGCCAACTGAAAGTTTAAATGAAGCCTAAATTCGGTACCTTCCCAATGTCTGTGTTTTCCAATTTGCAATACTGTGGAAATTTCGACTTTTCATAGCAATTTCTATTTTCCATGAACACCATCACCCCCATGTAGGATTTCAATGCTTGCCGCCTCTAAGACATGAAATTGATATTAAAATTTAAAAAGAAACGAGAAAACGAAAATGAATAAGCCTTCTTGTATTTGGCAGGCATGTATATTTAAGATGTAATCAGTGAGTGTCAAATTGGGTTGAGTGAAAATTCATTTTTAAGGAGGTGGAGGAGCCATGTACGCCCCAATTTCTAACACATGCGAACTTCAGTCGTCCATTGTACATCATGGACATCCTGGTACCCCCACCTTTTAAGCTCTTCAGCAGTGAGTTCATTCTTTCACTTGACAAACTGTCACGCCTCGGGTGATGAGTATGGGGATTATGTGTGAAGTTGGTCTCACCGGATCAAAGTTCGTGGTGAAGTGAAAATATTTTCTCGGTTAACCGATAAACGTAGTGAAATGTTCATTATAAATAGATGATACAATAAAATATATCTCAGATTAAGCACATCATATATTTAATAAAGTGGAAGTTTTACGAAAAAACATAAACTTAAATGTTTTAATCACATGACCACTACAAAAACCTGGGCCAACAAAAGAATAAAAATGCACACTACCCCCATAATGTACGCAAATGAATTCGGATATCGATGAAACTTCACACACAATTTTAAGACTTGCTTAGCTTTTAATCAAGCTTAATTGGCTAAAATTCAATAAAATAATACTAATTATACAATTAAGAGTAGGGGCCTTACACAAACAGTGGTGGCAAGTCTCAAAAATCTTGATCGCATGGGAAAGGGTAATCAGAAATAGAAGATCTGGTGCTGCCTACTTACTCTTCATACAGAAAAGAGGGGCTTTTCATCGCCATTTCTGTAAATTTTACTTCATTTAAGTTTATGAAATGTTGTTTTGTTTTATCAGAGTGTTCATTTTTCTTTTTACTTTTGGGATTTTGCAGGTCTAGCAAAAAGCTATTGGATTTTGCTACGAGAAGATCCTCTTTCTTCCTCTGTTCATGACAGCAAGAAATTTGAACAGCAGGCAAAAGAGTTGAAAGAAATGCAAACGAAAAATGAAGAGTTGTGGGAAGAATTTCAGAAAATTAAACAAGATAACAAGATCCTAAGAGAACATATTCTAGGAGATCTTATTAAGAAAGAGTCTCTCAATGATTCATTTCACTTGCAGTTTGAGGAGATTCAAAAGCCTGAGGAGGTTATAATGGATTTTTTGGCGAATGGGTTCAAGGGTCGTGGTCTCGTGTCCTCTGGTAGTTCCCAAGGCTGCATGTCGGAGGAACCCTTAGATGGTACGCTCTGTAATCTTCTGGAATGAAAAATGACAGGTAGGATTATTGGGTTTGGCTGGTGTGATGAACACAAGTTGTTTCCAAGTAAATGCTATTTTCTTTGTTGTGGTTCTTTTTTGTGTGTCAATGCAATCTATGGTTTAAGATCATTTTGAAGTGTGTGGGTGTGGCACGGAATGCTGCAGGGGATCAAATTCAGTTTTTCATAGAATGACACCAAAACAAGGATCTTGAATGACCTGCAAATTTGATAATATTATTGACTACGTGGCCACATCTTTTAACACAAAAAAGAGAGATGTGGGTTACCTGTAAGCAGGGCCGGCTCAAGACCATTGGAGCCCTAAAGCGACAATCCTAAATGAGGCATTTTCTATATTTTATTATTATTATAAATATTTTATTTAAGATTTTTTTTTTTTTTGCTTTTTTGTGATGCAAAATTACTAATAATAAAGTTTTTATATTCAAGTTTTGCTAACCTATTTTAAGTCCACCATCCAGAACTCATGAAAATTCTGAGCCCATCCCCAAAACTCCATTGGAAATCTTGGGTCATAAAATCCAACTACATATTTGGCTCCACCGGCCACAAAAACAAAAATAAATAAATAAATAAATAAATAAATATCTTGAGTCTGCACTGGTGGGGCTTGGAGCATTTTTACCTTTACAGTGCACATATGCACCATGAGTCGGACCATCCAAGATGGACTTCAAAGGTGTACCCCACGTATTGGATGTTCCATATGCACGATGCTCATATGTATTGTGGGCATGTAAATAAATTCCGGCGAGAGCCCATTGTTTATTTTAAATTTTAAAATCTATTATTAGGGCTGAAATCCTAAGCTATGGATCTATTACAACCACATCATGGATCAAATTTGAATGGGCCCTTATTAAAATAAGAAACACAAAAATAATGAGAAAGGCTTGTGAAGCAAGATCATGACTAAATGTATGGTTGAAATTTGATACACAACTACTGCTAAAAATATAATAGTGTGCTAAAAGCAATTGGACTCCCAACATTAGAAATACAAGGGGCATATTTGGAAATATAATAGGCCATAAAGGACACTTTAAGGCCACATGAAAATCTTGATCATATCTTCTTAAGAGAGATTTATTGTGGGGCCTTATATTTTGGGGAGAAAAAAAAAAGGGATGGCAATTGGCAAGTTTTTTTTTTTTTTTTTTTAAATTTCAAAAGATGCCAGCTGCTATTATGGGGCCTAAAGCAATGGCTTTGTTGGCTTTATGGTAAAGCCGGCCCTGCCTACAAGGTTGCAACTCACAAGGAAAGATGATGAACAATAAAGTTTATGGATATTTACCAAAACATAACATAGAAACCCAATAATTACTAAAAGATCCCTATCTCTCTCCCTCCCCCTCTCTCTCGCTCCCTCTCCCTCCAGTGGTGCTGCGAGAGGGGGCCTCGGGTGGGGGCGAGTGGGTGTGGAAATGAGTTGGGGAGGGAGAGATGTCCTTTTATGTAATTTTATACCAGGGTATATTGGTCATAAAAAAAAGTACAATGTGAGGAGGGCATAAACTAGTGTGCATTTTTTTTTTTTTGAAGAGTTTTTATTTTTTATTATTATTATTTTTTTTATGAAACTAGTGTGCATTTAGCAGCTCTCTTCTGACATATAGAGATGTTCAAAGTCATGGGAACTGTGAAATGACAGAATTGTCAATAGTTTGCCATATGACGAATTCGATATAATTTATTTTCTTTAACAAAATCTACGCCATTATTAATAGGAGTATAGGACCTACCGAGATAAAATCATATGGAATTGGTATCAGAGATGGATTTTTTTTAAAAGAATGCAAAGAGAAGGGTTGGGTGTTTTGGCAAACCAAGTCACTTTCACATGTCTTCATTTTGCTTGCAGCCATGGCGTACTAGTTGAGAAAGGTTTGTAAACTTTCAAGTCTATCGAAGTGGTTTATAGGGTAAAGTACAGCGGCGGGCATTATGCTTGCCTGCACTGGTGATCTTTGCTGCTTAGGATAACTCATTGAAGTTGTCGGATGTGATTTCCAGACACAATGGTGGTGAAAACTCAATGTTATATGGAGCGATACTCAAAACTACCAACCGATTTTGAGGATTCCCGACAAATTCTCAAAATGGTAGAAAGTGTGATCGCCGGTCATGGTAAAAGGCCATGACTCTGTTTGATCGCCTCCATGCGGGAAATTAAGGGTCCCACTCATCACAACGCCGCCAGCAACGCGTGATGGTCTCATCAATATTACTTTGGGTCGTTCTTATGGGGCGTCGGTCCATCTTTAAAGTTCGAGATGAGTGAGAAGACTAAGTTCCATGCATTTGGAAGAAAAGAAAGAAAAAGAATGACTAAAGAGTGAAATAGGTAACATAATCCTGAATTCTAAGGGGTGCTGCATGCTTGTTGCCCAATTTTTAATAATTTTTATGTAACTCGGATCGGTCTCAGATTTTATGAAAATTCAGTGTATGTGATGATAAAGTCCCATATTTAATTTTGGATTTTTCTGGTTATTGGAACCTTATGAAATGATGCACACAAATCAGATTAAATATGCTGGAATTTCTGCACTGCAGAATTTTTTCCGTGACCTGGGTCCACTGTCCGAATTTTAATAATTTTCCCAAATTCCAAGGGCCTTTTGCTCTCCATACAATCTAAAATTTTTATGAGAATTAATGGACCCAAAGAGGAGTCTCCTGTAAATCTTTCATGAATTTTGGCTTATCCATCCATGATGGATGATACCCTAGGGATGGATGATAAGTTTTTGACCCGTTTAATAATAATTGAGTCAGATATGGGTTAGGAGTATCTAGCCCGTTTAATAAATGGGTTCAACCTGTTTATCCCAACTTGACCCATTTGCCACCTCACATAATGGATCCCTAATAAGAAAACCTCGATAATTGAATTAAGTTTCCATTTGAGTTTATGATTTAACTCCCATTTCAGATTGGGAGAACCTTAGAGAAGACCTCCGTCATTGATTGCAATTCCATTTGGTTTCATCACCATGGGTTCTCATTCAAATATCTCTCATATCTGTCCCGCTGCGTGAATTATTTTGGGCGTTAAACATTGTCAATTAACCAAATTCCTCTTCTTGACGAAGGATTTGAAATTCCAATAAAACGTATAGAGAATGAATTTCCAGGAATTTCCAAAGGTCATTTGAGACATTTTAGGTGGTTGTAATTTGAAATTCTTGTTAAAGAAACATAACGTTTCGAATGCCAGGGGACACGATATTACATCATGTAAAAAAAAACCCAACATTCCAAATTCTTGTCATAAATTTCAGTAAAAAAATAGGCTTATATGAAATTCCTAAAGCCCTGGCCATGTTCTCCATTTGGCTTTCCATTGCTATAGGTGCAACTCGGGTAGATCGGATCAAGTATTGGCCCAACCCAGTCCCGGCTTACGTTGTATATTAATTCAAATTTGAACCTGATCCAATTGAAAGCAATCCAAGATTATAGATTCTAATTGCAATACAGGCTAGGTTGCATCAAGTTTACTCAGCTTGGGTCAAATTCTATTTTAGTTGTTTTTTTTTTCCTTTTTAAAGTGGGGTAAAATTTAGTGAATGTGGACATTTAATATATATATATATATATATCACAGTGAAATACTAGCAAAGCATGCCCATGCTAAGCCCAGGCCCAGAAATAAAAGCACGTCCAATTTGTGGCTATTGTATGAGATATTAATTAATGAGGAATTAAATATAAAACAAACAAATATATCATTTATTACGGTTCGAAGCATGGCCCAGTCCAACATTTATACAAAGTAAATATTATTTTTTATATAAATGAGTATGAAACTTCAAGTCTTATATAAATTAACATCAATGTTTATGTATTTATTTTTAGTAATTTCAACTTTATTTCAAGTTGAAAACCCTAAAAGCCCATAAAGTCTCTTTTAATTTATATAAGCAAATTTTAAAATAAAAGATTAGAATGGGCATGTGGGCTAGCTCGTGGGTGGCATAGCCTGGCCTAATTGGGGAACAGCACAGCACGGCTGCACCGAAATTAAAGTGGGCCATGCTTCTTTGACAAAAATTCAAATCTTATCTTTATTTAAGAATTACTAGAGGTCTTTATATCTTCTTGTATGAATCCCTTTTGTTTTTATATTTTCTTAAAAATAACTTTGAAACATTTCACTTTCCGCGGAATGGGCCAAAATCCCATTTGGACGTCGAGCACCAATACATACTATAATTTTGGACTTGAGTAGTTTGGGTTTCACAGGTACACATCAGGGATGAATAAAAAAGGTAAAAAGAAAGTCCTCGATAAAAAAATTGACATTTATTTCTTTCCGAACTGGGAACTTGGGTGCCTTGCAAAGTTGCAATATAACTTGTTGTGAAATTGTATGTATATTACATATTACTCGACACAAAATCTTTTAGTTACTATATGAAACGTTCTTAATCAATTGCAAGGCAATCCAAAAGATAAGATATATATTGTGAATTCTATTTAAATGAATCTTTTTAGAAGAAAAATCATAACAGATAAGATATATTTCTATTTTCTAGAAAAAGATAAACTAAAGTCGATAATAAAATCGAAATCGAACAATCAATTACAAAATTGCATGTGGCACCGTCTTTAGGAATTAGAACATGAGGCCCACTTTAAAAAAGTTTATTGTATGTGGACATTGGAGCCTATATGTATATGTAAATCACTATCAATGATCCACTTTCAAAAATCACAAACATTAAGGATTTACAAACCATAATAGATATATTAAAATTCTAAATCTACCTAAAGAACACTCATTTTAACTTGGTTGGATAGAGTTATTGAGCAAGGTGGATTTTTTTCATTTGGACTCTTTAATCACCTATCTATAATAGATATATATTTAAATTTGAAATTCACATAAAGAAGCTTAACAAAAGTGGACTCAGAATTGATTGATAGAGCTTATCTCTTAAAATTGATTTAAGATCCAAATTCTCAAATTGATTTGAGATTAGAGTCCAATTTCGCATTCGATTAGCAAATTGGACTCCAATTTTAAAATTGATGCCTACGTCTATAATATATAATAATAGGGAAATTTTCTCAACTAGATGCCCCGATGTAGACCTTTAACTTAGAGTGTTTTACATACGGACGTTTCTTGGGTGAAAATTTTGCACTATGAATATTAGACACTATATACACATTTGCTTATTTGGAATAGAGGTGTAAACGGGTTGACTTGGAATTGAAACCGTTAATGGGAAGATGGAACTGGATCCTGGTCGGAAACCAGAACTGGCTCCGTATATGGGATAGGATCGACTGGTTGGAACCAAGGTGGAACCAGACCCAGACTTGTATACTTATCGAGATCTAAATCAGGATTCAAACTTGGTTATTAACGGATCAAAACCTCTGTGTAATCGAAAAATCAACAACCCATTTACATCC
Source organism: Persea americana (assembly GCA_029852735.1). NCBI lineage: Eukaryota > Viridiplantae > Streptophyta > Magnoliopsida > Laurales > Lauraceae > Persea > Persea americana. Next base: position 52,443,056 of record CM056814.1, on the reverse strand, counting down.
CTAATCTGGAAGTTAGATACTCGGGTTGAATTTGGATTCCAAAGTGTAAACCAGAACCAAGCCCAAATTCTCTTGGTTTCCAAATCCAAGCCTGAGCATGGGCCGAGCCCCAAAACAACCCAACTCAAATTACATTTACTGTTAATAGGGCCTGTGGTCACCATGAAACTTACAAAATATTATGAAAAGTCTAAATCCTAGTTGGTAATTAATTTTACAGGATGTCCTACTCCTACTAAAATGAAATTTGGTGAAAGCCAAACGGGCACAGATTTGGATCATCATTTCATCTTTATAGGCCCCCTCGGAGCCAAATATGCTTCCCGGGAGCAGATTGCCTGTAATTGTATTTACATGGGAAATTATGAGTGCAATTACTTTCTCTTGGAATTTGGAAACGATGAGTGGGTCTGTCTTCTATTAGAGCAAATATTGGCTAAGACTTGTATACGATTTTCATCGGTTAAGGCTTTTAATATGTAGTATCACTAGGCATCCAACTTGTATATATTGTAAGTTGGGGGCCATGCAGGTCAAATGTAGGTCGGGTAAGATTTTGTGGCCTTCACTATCAAACGAATCAACATTTGATATAACCTATCATGTACAACACTAGATGGTTCCCATAGTCATTCCTATTATTAGGCTAATTATTATGATTGCAGCCATCACATGGGTTCCACAGAGGTTTTAACATTAAATGTGGATCCCTAAACAGTTCAAACATCATGCATCTATGTGGTAACTAATATTCTGGCATGCCCCATTGTGATTAATCACTATTAAAGGGTTTCATGATTTTTAACGTTTGGTCCATTAATTTCCTCACATTAGATTGGTACCATTGTGGTTAGTTACACTCTAGAAATCCTTATAAATTGCCAAAGACGTCATAGTTAGGGTGTATTGAAATTGTAGAAAATGCTAAACATCCCAGCTTGCTCAACATAATTATAATTGATAACATTTTACTTAGTAATGAAGTATGACACTAATGAAATAGGGATTTGATATTTCAATACCTCTTAGGCATGAAATTCTCAATTTCATGACTAAACTTCAGTAAATGTCACCAGAGACTTTAGGTCCTGAAATTAGGTATTTAAAATCTAAGGTGCATTGAAATATCAAAACCCCAAATGAAAAAATATAATACTCAAATAAGTATCAGTCACAATTATTTAACAAAGAAAAAGAAAAGCATTTAGAAGCCACAAAACGTGTGACTTTAGAATCAGATGCTACAATTACAACAGTAATGGATCTTCTTTTTCTAGGAAAATGATGACCTCAACCCACACCTCAGAAAATAAAGAATAAAGGTAAGAGAGATGTATGTGCCTTTCTCTATGTGTAAAGTGAAAGAGGAGGATTTTGAAATTAAAGTGAAAGCCTGCGAAGAAGAGAGCTAGCTGCACTTGTTGTAACTGTGTGTGTCTTTGAGAGAGAGAGAGAGAGAGAGAGAGAGAGAGAGAGAGAGAGAGAGAATAGATGGGTATTTGGGATTTGTTGTATTCTGCCAAGGACGCTCACGCGAAACGCTCCCTATCTGACTCCAGTTACAAATGTTAGACATCCCAGCTTGCTCACCATTATAATTGATAATATTTTATTCTATGCAAATGAAGCATAACACTAATGAAATATAATATTCAAATCAGTATCATTGACAATTATTTAGCAAAGAAAAAGAAAAGCATTTAGAAAGCCACAAAACGCGGGACTTTAGAGTCAGATGCTACAATTATGACATTAACGAATCTTCTTTTTCTAGGAAAATGACCTCCATCCATCGCTCAGAAAATAAAGGAACGAGAGATTTAGGTGCCTTTCTCCGTATAAAGTGAAAGGAGGAGGAATCTTCAAGTGAAGTAAAAGCCTTTGAAGAAGGGAGCTAGCTGCACCTGTTGTAACTGTGCGTGTATGTGTTTGAGACAGAGTGAAGGCCTTCGAAGAAGAGAGTTAGCTGCACTTGTTGTAACTCTGTGTGTGTGTTTGAGAGAGAGAGAGAGAGAGAGAGAGAGAGAGAGAGAGAGAGGGAGGGAGGGAGGGAGGGAGGGAGGGAGAGAGATGGGTATTTGGGATTTGTTGTGTTCTGCCATGGATTTGTTTTGTTCTGCCATGGACAAGCTCAAAACTCAGAAGAAGATCAAAAGGATCGCCAAGGAAGTAGCCGTCCCTGAGTTGCTTCGATTCACAGGCATCCCAGGTGCATTCTTCTTCTTCTACCACTCATTTCACCTAATAAGGGGGTAGTGATTTTGAGCTGGATGAGTTCTAGATGTGCGCTATATTTTTCTTTTTCTTTTTTCTTTTAAAGGTTTTTTTTTTTATAACCTGAGGTACCCCATGTGTGTGCAGTTGGTATTTTGTTAGTTACCAAAATTCATGGGTTTCCTAAAAAACATCAAAAGATAAAACAATCATTCACATTCACCATCTAGTCAATGTCTACCGGGTAATACTTGTTATGAGGCTTATTTTTCTTTATAGTGGGGAGCGCTCTTCTAAGCTGCAACTTATGTTATTCTAAACTGAAATAGTCTGCAAAATCATCTCCATTATAAACTGCCTCAAATCATTGTCTCCAAAACCAAGATAAATCCAATTAAAACTAGAATTTTCAATTCCATCTTACTAAAAACAGAGATAGTCGACTTTGACTTATGGGGCCGGTACTATTTCAGATTAGAATAACATAAGTTGCAGCTTAGGAGAGCCATGCTTATATATATATATATATATATATTCTCATTCCTTTAATTTGGCCAAAGGGTCATTTTACATCTTTATAGATGATGTAAAATTTCGTGGCGAGGAAGATTAAATTGCGCAGATTGAAGAGCTATCAAACTACAAGCCATACAAAGAAACTTGCAGTAGAGCAATGATTATGAAAAGATTCTAATATTTCAGAAAGTTTAATTTCATTTTATATGTAACAGAATACATTTTCCTACAATGAAAAAAGTCTAAACAGGATACATACGGTTTTTAATTAGTTCAAACGCCTATTGATAATATGCCGAGGGAGGTCATTTGAAAGTCATTTTAGAGAAAATATAGCCATAATCCATGATGTATATGTCTATGTTGTAGTGTTGGAAAGAATATTTATAGACATAAGTTTAAGCGGAAATGTAGAAAACTAGTCTCACGTAAATGAATTAGTATTTGATATTGATGATAATTTATGATGACGAATTTACTATTTTCTACTTGTTTAAATCAAATTATGTTCTGTGCCTTCCTCATGTGCATTGTTTGCTGTGAATGTGTATAAGGCCATTCCGGACAATCCAAAAGCCATCCTATAAAGTTTTGATTTGGCTAATTCATTAGGTTTTTAACAAAACACTAGTCCATATCGAGTTGTAATTTTCTATTTGTTTAGATATGGACTGTGATTGCCTTCGTGATTGAAGTATGAAGATGCAGTTTGAAGAGAATCAGGAGGCAGGTATGAAGAGAATAAGAATTCAGATAGAAACTAACAATAACCGATCTAGGCACAGAGCCTTTTGGTCGCTTAAGCGAGCCTTTTGGTCGCTCGAGCGAGCATAGTCAGATTGGTAGACGAAGGTTGTGCTTGCTCAACCTAAGCTTCACGGTCGCCCGCGATAACTCTCATGGTTGACCGCGGGGCTTTAAAAACTGAAACCAAAATTCTTTTTTGATCAGAAACAGGGGTGCGGAATTTACCCTTTCTTCCATACAGCTGATAGGCAACAATATATAGGGCACCACCCTCTCCAAAATACAATAAACAACTCTCGAACCAGTCCAATTCAAGTCCAATCCATTCCAACCTAAACTAGCATGTGATTTCCAATTAAACAACAATCGAGCACAAGGTCTACTAGAAATGAAATCATAACAAGAATCAAACATAAACATGCATACCACACCATAACTATGTTTATCCATTTGTGTTGGGATCCAAATCATTCAAACCAAAAAACCCTAGCTCGAGAACCGACTGACGAAAGTAAAACTCAGGAAAACCAAGATGAAAACCCAAAATCTTATAAAACTAAAAGAGGAGAAGTATAAGAGCTAGTAAATAACCTCACTAAGCTATTGAGCCACTAATACGAGAAGAAGTGCTTACCTAGGGCTAGAGGGATAGGGAAATCTATGGAAAGTTGGGTAGACGGGAATAGGAGTGCTTGACGAAGGTGGAGAAGACGATGAACAGTGTGACGCGGCCCTTGGAATCTCACTTCAAGCAAAGAAAAATGAAAAGAATCAAGAAAGAAAGAGGCCAGAAAGAAAGAGCATGAAAAAGTGAATTGGAATGAATTGTCAATTATACACTAAAAGGGTTGGGATGGGTTTAGTGAAATTACAGTTTAGTCCCTGATGGACTTGAGTTGAGATTAGAGGGTCTTCGACATGTCGGATCGAAACGAGTCAAAGGAAAACAGTTTGTAAAAATATGGTCATCTACTTAGGAACCCAAAACCTAGAAAATCGGAAATCACTTTCCTAAAATTTCAAACTACCCCCATATAGTATCTAAATGAATTTGAATCTCAATAAAACTTCATACAGGTGATCCTAACAATAAACCATACTTACTTAGCTTCTAATCAAGCTTAATTGGCTAAAATTCAACTAACACACAGTAGTGACACTATTAAGAGTTGGGACCTTAAACAACAGTGGCAATTTGCAAAAATCATGATCGCATGGGGAACGGTAATAAAAAATAGAAGATCTGGTGTTGCCCGCTTACTCTTCAAACAAAAAGAGGGGTTTCATAACCAGTTCTGTTAGTTCTACTTCATTTAAGTTTATGAAATGTTGTTTTGTTTTATCAGCGTGTTCATTTTTCTTTTTCTCATGGGATTTTGCTGGTCTAGTACTATGCTATAGGATTTTATTCGGAGATCCATGACGGCAAGAAATTTGAACATCAGGCAAAAGAGTTGAAAAGAAATGCAAGCCAAAAATGAGGAATTGTGGGAAGCAGTTGAGAAAATCGAACACAATAATAAGATCCAAAGAGAACATATTATATATAGGATATCGTATTAAGAGAGAGTCTCTCAAAACTTCATTTCACTTGCTGGTGTGATGGACAAAAATCGTTTACAAGTAAATGCTATTTTCTTTGCTGTGGTTTTTTCTTTTTTGCCCAATGCAATCTATGGTTTAAGATTCTTTTAAATTGTGGGTGTAGATGTGGGTGTGGTACGGAATGCGGCATGGGATCAAATTCATTATTTCATAGAATGATAGCAAAACAAGGTTCTTGAATGACCTGCAAATTTGATAATATTATTGACTATGTGGCCACATATTATTGACTATGTGGCCACGTCTTGCAACACGGAGAGTAATAGTTATTATAAGAGATGGCACCACAACCTCAGACACCTGTTATTCTCATTTCTTTTGCTACTCCTCTACCAGTTTCTCCTACAGATCATGCCACCAACCTTTTTGTGTCTGGGCTAGCCAAATGACCACAACAGAAGATCTTAGAGATCCTTTTTCAAAATTTGGCCACCTTATCTATGCCGGAGTGGTAATGAGCATTTTTCAAGATATTCAAAGGGGTTTGGACGTCAAATGACACTGTAGAAGAGGCAGCAGAAAGTTATAATGGCCATAGATGGAAAGTTACTAGAGTCTGTATGGCTGGGTTATCTTCATAGAATATGAAAGGCCTAGATCGCCATTGCCGCGTCAGACAAATGGGTCTCCCACTCTCCCACTCCATTAGTCCTTCCATAATTCCATAGTTTAAAGAGTTTCATTTCGACAACTAATATTAAAGTGTCATATATCAAGAACTGTTTTTTGAGCCTAACATTAAGTACTTTGCTTCACTTTATATACCTTTTCTATTTTCTCTAGGCAGTTAGCTTCTATTAGAGAATAACTAAAAAGAGGGTAACAACTTTTGGATGTGCAAGCTTTATATATCTCGGTTTGTGTTGAGGTTAACATCCATCCTTGCTCTGAGCAGTCATAATTGTGGTCGAGCTCTCGCCCTCACCATAAAACCATTGTTGTGCCGTTTCCCATCAATAATTGGTTTTGGGATAAGTGGTAGCTCAATGGGGTGTAAGCTCTTACAAGTTGTATCGGAGCCTGGTGAGTTGCGCGGCAGGAGTCATGGTGAGAGTTGGTTTTGGGACAAGTGGTATCTCAGTGGGGGTGTAAGATCCTATAGTTTGCCTTTGGAAAATCCAAAACATACTGACTTTTCTGAAAGTAGAAATATTTATTACTTTTAAACTATTGCAATGCCTTTGTTCTAAAGCTTAAATCACATGTTAAGTTTATGTTATTGTGCAAAAATTTTCCTCTTCAAGCCCCCATTGGTGCAGGAAGTTCGGTATGCTCTAAGTTCCTGTGCATAGGTTCTTTCTTATTGGATTTGAGTTGTTTTGTTTGGAATACTATTTTTAAATGTGTTATTTTTTCATGTGTAGTAAGAATTGGGTTCTTTTGTTCTTCTATTTGTTTTAAGCTAATTAACATCAAATGTGATTTTGTTTGGGAATGCTTGTTCTAGGAAGTTGATTTATCATGGTCAATACGATAATATTGGAGATTACTTGATCAAATTTACTGGGCTTTGGTGATATACTAAATTTTCTTATCATTTCTTGGCCCTAAGTAGGGTTCATATCTGACTGACTGGAACTCGACCTAAATGACAGTTTTTTTGCCCCCATATTAGACATCGTAACTATTACGGGTTGGGTTGGGTTAGGTTTTCTAATGTAAAAAAAGGTACACATTGCTTATTACCACTTGTGCTACCATAATATTTTATTGGAAGTTTACTAAGTAATGTCTACCAACTCATTTTCAAACTTGTCCCTAATAGAAAAATATTTTATTGTATATCTCTTATAATTTTTTTTCACATAATAATATAATCTAGATAGAAATTTTCATGTTTTTCATTTCCTTTATATTTTTCAAATTCTTATATATTTTGTATATTATGAATTATATTTTCTGTGCTGAGCATGAGCATATTTTGCTAGTGAAAGATGATGAACAATAAAGTTTATTGACATTTACCACAACATTACATAGAAACCCAATAATGACTAGTTAAAGACATAAAATTTTTCCAAATAGAGATGTTCAAAGTCATGGGGGCTGTGAAATGACAGAATTGTCAATAGTTTGCCATATGGCGAACTCGTAATCCTTTTTTCTTTGACCTAACCTAAGCCATTTATGACCTACTGAGATAAAACCATATGGAATTAGAATTAGAGATGGTTTTTTTTTTTTTTTTCTAAGAATTCAAGCAAACCAAGTAACTTTCACGTGTCTTCAGTCTGCTTGCAGTGATTGTGAACTGATTTTACTCGTTTTGACTAAAAATAATCACTTTTGGTTATTTTGCTCATTCTTTTACTAAAAATAATCAGTTTTGGTTATTTGCTTGTTTGTTTTACTAAAAATAGTCTTTTTTTTTTGTTATTTAACTCGTTTTGACTAAAAACAATCAGTTTGGTTACTTTGTTCATTTTGGAAAAATACAATCATCTTTTTTATTTAATTTTTTTTCACTACAAACGATCAGCTTTGCTATTTAGATTGTCCCATTGAGTTTTTACGTGTAGCTTGGGAGGCCTACTCTCTACGTTTGTGTGTGTATATTTGACTTGGCCTGTTTGAGTAGTTCCTCACCATATTATGTGCGTTAGTTCCCCTTTTTTATTTGTGAGTCGGTACCACTCAACTTGAGCCACCTCGTCAGCTTGATCAACCGGCTTGGGCCCTAATCAACTTCTTAGCCAACTACAGCTTGGGTTTCCTAAGTGTGTTATTTGCCCGGTTCCGCAGCCGGTGCCTACTATGATGGCTAGCTATACTGGTCTAGCTATTATATGCTTTGTGTTCTCCTGTCACCTTTGTGTGCCGAACATTATGTATCTATGTTTAGTGCGCTCTTGTCACCTCGTGTGCGGAAGACTATATACATATATATATAGGGGTCAGCTCTCCTAAGCTGAAGCTTATCTTATCGTAAGACAAATCAAAGTCGATTATCGTTGTTTTTCGCATGATGATTGTCTCCAAAATCAAGATAAATCGAATTAAAACTTGATTTTCCAGTTCTATCATGCAAAAAACAGATATAATCAACTTTGATTTGTGAGACCAGCACTATTCCAGCTTAGGATAAGCTAAGCTACAGCTTAAGAGAGCCATGCTCATATATAAATAAATATATATATGCTTAGTGTGCTCCTATCACTTCGGTGAGCGAAAATTTTAATGTGTGGTTGCCAATTTATCCGTTCAGCTTGCCATTAGCCAGATTTCGTTTTCTCACTTGTTTTATTACTTGATTTGTGTCACGTTATGTTAGCTCGATTTGTGCCTGTTTTTATTGGAGATTTGTAGTCTGATACCGCATAATGTTTTATTTACACATCATGTTTTATATGCACGTTCGATTTGCTCGCAGCCTTTATTTAATTTCCCGGATTTGACATATATTCCTGTTTTATATTCGGTAATCCTTACCCTTGTTCGTTCTGGAGGAACTACCTGCAAAGGATGGAAAAGAAGAAATCAATCATAAAAATGACAGAATTTTGCTAACAAAGATCCTAAAGAAATTTTGGCATGGTTCCGGGGCAATTCCAAAGAAAAGGGAAACACCTCGAAAGAAATAGGAAGCTTAAAGATGAGCTCAACATTACTGCGAGCTCATAATCAATGGAGAATTCTCAAAGAAGGCTCGAACTCAAACATTGCTACAAGATCAAGCCAAATCTTCTCAAATATCCGCAAGATTGGAAAATGGCTCAACATTGCTGCGAGCTCCAAACTCTAAAACTTGCAAAAGCTCCTCAAAAATCCTTGCAAGACTAAGAAAGGGCTCATTATTGTTGCGAGCTCCAAATCCCAAGACTTGCAAAAAATTTCCAAGTGTGCACTATCATACTTCCAATTCCATTTAAAAAAGAAAGTGTGTAGGAGGAAAGTTGTCATGCGTGGGCATTTCGAGATCTGGGAAAGAAAATCTCTTTAAAAAAAAAAAGCCTACAGGCCGTGGCGTAATGCCACGTGGCAGTACGGCCAGGTCCATACGGACATGTCCGTACAACCAAGAAAAAAAAGAGAAAAAGAAAAAAAATGAGAAAAAAAGAGAGAAGAAAGAAAAGGAAAAAAAAACAGAGAGAAGAAAAGACGGTAAAAAGAAAAACAGGGGAAACCGTGAAAAAAAAGAAAGAGAAAAAAGAAAGAAAAAAAAAAGAAGAAAAAAAAAACGTGTGAAAAAAAGAGAGAGAGAAAACACGTGAAAAAGAAAAGAAAAAGAAAAGAAAAGAAAAAAGAGAAAAGAAAAAGGAAAAAGAAAAAGAAAAAGAAAAGAAAAGAAAGAAACATTTTTTTCTATTTGTACATGGAGTTTCTTAAGGAAGAAGAAAACTTACTTAAAGCCATTGATGGAGAAGAAGAAGAAAAAGCTTGAAGATCTTTGAAGAAGAAGAAAAGTTCTTGACCTTGGAGTACTCCTAAAGACTTTTGCAAAAAGAAGGCAATAGGAACAAGAGATCCAACCTTTCATTGCTTTTATAGAAGAGAGCAAACCAAAAGAGGAAAGAAGGAAAGAAATAAGAAGGTAAGTACTACAAATTAGCAACCTTCTTAAAAGAAAGGGATCTTGAGATATTCCTTTCGAAGGAGGAGATCCTCTGAGAAATTCTCTCCAAAAAGAGAGGGAATGTGAGAAACTTTCTCCCAAAGAAAGATACTTTGAGAAAATCTCTCCCAAAATCAAGGAAACTAAGTCTCTCAAGTTTGAGAAAATCTCTCAAAGTACAGAAACCAAATCTTGGTCCCCTAACTTGCCACATACAGCTTGTTAGGTCAAAAGACCAAAATAAAAAAAAAAAAAACTGGCCCCCTAACTTGCCACATACAGCTTGTTAGGTCAAAAGACCAAAATCAAAATAAAAAAACCGGCCCCCTAACCAGCCACATACAGCTTGTTAGGTCACAAGGTCGAAAACCAAAAAACCTTCTTGACCGCCTGATGCGCAACATAAAGCCTTTAGGTTCACAAGGTCAAAAAGAAAAATCCAAAACCCAAAAACCCAATCCAAATGTCATTTTCAAATTTTTGCCTTGAGATGGTACGTGATCTCTCTCACTACCATAAAATCCCATTGGAAACTCAAAAGGCTACTCTATCAAAAGAAAAATGCTCAGAGACTCTTGGTCAAGTCAGAAACTCTCCTTCAAAGTTTTCTTCGAGGCACGTCAACTGCAAGAGCCATGCAATTCGTCGCTGTACCTTGAGGGGGCATTTGTTGACACCAAAAATGTCACTTTGCCTCCTCAACATCAAAAGCTTTATGGAGCCGCATCCTATTACAAGTAGGCAAAGCCGCTTCAAGCATCAGATCTTGTCAGAGTCAAACAAAAACTGTAAGATCCTCCAAAATAGATAAAAGAAGGGTACATATGAAGTTTCGGGCCATTTCAACACCATTTGGCCTAAATTCAATCCTCCAACAGCTGAGCAGGAGCTCCCGGCGGCGCGGCCTGCGACTTTTCAACATGAAAATCCATCGATGATCTTCGCCAGAAAAATTCCAAGAAGCGTAGAGCGGCCTGCGACTTTTCAAGCGACTTGGTGAACAATTAATGAAGTTAAATGACCCTTTTTATGGCAAGTTAATGCGGTCATTAACTCATTATTTTGGATGGCCCAATCAGATTCAAGGAAAAATGAGTTATAAGTCTAATTAATCATGACAATTAACCATGTAACTCCTATCATTATGGAGTTAAATCATGGTAATTAATCATGAAACTCCCATCATCATGGAGATTAAATGTAATTAAATGCCCATTATTCTCCATCGGCTAATCAGAATTCAAGAAAAAGGAGTTACAAAATCAAGAATTAAATACTTGTAACTCCTCCCATCATGGAGCATCAATGCCATTAATGCCCATAAACCCTCCTAAATGGCTAGCAAAAGCCTATAAATAGGCGGTCATTCCAAAGGGAAAGGGTCCTAGAAAATTGTCCCAAAAAATCTCTGCACAAAGAAGCTCTCCTACTCTGAAGAAACTCTACTGCTAACTCTACAAGGTGATTGAAGTCCCTTGGGGGGCCACCCCCCCAAGGTTTCCCCTCTCCTTCTATCCAACATGGCCTAGATGTGGCTTTTCAGCCCGTCTACTCAGTTTTTTTATTGGATATAGGACCTTCCCTTGGTCTTTATCCTTTAAAAAAACTGAGGTCCAAGCCAAGCTAAGTGAATCAAAAGCATCATGTTTTCTCATCTGAAGGACGACGGCGGAGCCCATACATGACTCGCGACCGTCGATCTGAACGAGTCCCCACAATTTCCTGATAAGTCAGATTCCTCTTTCTTACTTTTCCATTGTATTTTGTATTTTTTTTAAAAGACAAAAAAATCACAATTCTTGTCTTTCATTATTGATGAGATTTGTAAATCGCCTTTCATGGCAAAACGACCTTCTACGGCACAAAACCGCCTTTCACGGCAAACTAAAGAAAATCGCCTTTCACGGCAATAAAAAATCTTGTCTCTTTCTTTAAAATATATGTGCAATGGAAAGCTAGAAAAAAAGTTGATTTCCTTTTCTACTTGTGGAGGTGAATCTTCGGATCACTATTTTAAATTCCAAGTAGAATAGAAAATTTAGTATACCCGTATAAAAAAAATGTTGATGCTCTCTTTTTCGCCCCTCCGCACCCCGACGGACCCAGGGCGGAGGAAGGCAAGAAAGCTGGGTCCATCAAGTGGTATTAGAGCCTGGTGAGTTGCGCAGCAGGAGTTGCGGCGGGAGTTGGTTTTGGGACAAGTGGTATCTCAATGGGGTTGTAAGATCCTACAGTTTGCCTTTGGAAAATCCAAAACATACTAAATTTACTAAACATAGAAATATTTATTACTTTTTAACTATTGCAATGCCTTTGTTCTAAAGCTTAAATCACATGTTAAGTTTATGTTATTGTGCAAAAATTTTCCTCTTCAAGCCCCATTGGTGCAGGGGGTTCGATATGCTCTAAGTTCCTATGCATAGGTTCTTTCTTATTGGATTAGAGTTGTTTTGTTTGGAATACTATTTTTAAATGTGTTATTTTTTCATGTGTACTCCAGAATTGGGTTCTTTTGTTCTTCTATTTGTTTTAAGCTAATTAACATCAAATGTGATTTTGTTAATGCTAGTTCTAGGAAGTTGATTTATCATGGTTAATATGATAATATTGGAGATTGCTTGATCAAATTTACTGGGGTTTGGTGATATACTAAATTTTCCTATCATTTCTTGGCCCTAAGCAGGGTTCATATCTAATTGACTCAAAATCGACCTAAATGACAGTTTTTCTGCCCCCATATTAGACATGCCTCGTAACTGTTATGGGTTGGGTTGTGTTTTCTAATGTAAAAGGAAAGGTACACATTGCTTATTACCACTTGTGCTACCTTAAATTTTTATTGCAAGTTTACAAAGTAATGTCTACCAACTCATTATCAAACTTGTCCATAATAGAAAAATATTATATTGTATATCTGTTGAAATTTTTTTCACATAATAATATAATCTAGATAGAAAATTTCATGCTTTTCATTTCCTATAGATTTTTTAAATTCTTATATATTTCCCATATTATGAATTATTTTTTCCGTGCTAAGCACGAGCATATTTTGCTAGTGAAAGATGATGAACAATAAAGTTTATGGATATTTACCAAAACATTACATAGAACCCCAATAATGACTAGTTAAAGATCTAAAATTTTGCCACAGAGAGATGTTCAAAGTCATGGGGGCAGTGAAATGACAGAATTGTCAATAGTTTGCCATATGAAGAACTCGTAATCCTTTTTTCTTTGACCTAACCTAAGCCATTTACGACCTACCAAGATAAAACCATATGGAATTAGAATCAGAGATGGATTTTTTTTATTTTTATTTCTAAGAATTCAATCAAACCAAGTAACTTTCACGTGTCTTCATTCTGCTTGCAGCCATTTTGAACTGGTTATACTCGTTTTCACTAAAAACAATCATTTTTGGTTATTTTGCTCATTCTTTACTAAAAATAATCAGTTTTGGTTAGTTGCTTTTTTTTTTTTATACTAAAAACAGTCATTTTTTGTTATTTAACTCGTTTTGACTAAAAACAATCAGTTTGGTTAATTAGTTCATTTTGGCAAAAAACAATCAGCTTTTTTATTTAAGTTGTTTTCACCACAAACGATCCGCTTTGCTATGTAGTTTGTCCCAATGAGCTTTTACGCGTACCTTGGGAGGCCTACTCTCCACGTTCGTGTGTGTGTGTATTTGACTTGGCCTGTTTGAGTAGTTCCTCGCCATATTCTGTGCTTTAGTTCCCCTTTTTTATTTGTGAGTCGGTGCCGCTCAACTTGAGCCACCTCGTCGGCTTGATCAACCGGCTTGGGCCCTAATCAACTTCTTATCCAACTACAGCTTGGGTTTCCTAAGTGTGTTATTTGCCCTGCTCCGCAGCTGGTGCCTACTATGATGGCGAGCTATACTGGTCTAGCTATTATATGCTTTGTGTTCTCCTGTCACCTTTGTGTGCCAGACATTATGTATCTATGTTTAGTGTGCTGTTGTCACCTCGTGTGCTAAAGAATATATATATATATATATATGAGGGTCAGCTCTCCTAAGTTGAAGCTTATCTTATCTTAAGTTGAAACAGTGCTGGTCCCACAAATCAAAGTCGATTATCGATGTTTTCTGTCTGATGATTGTCTCCAAAATCAAGATAAATCTAGTCAGAACTGGATTTTCCAGTTCTATCATGCAAAAAACATATATAATAAACTTTTATTTATGGGACTAGCACTATTCTAGCTTAGGAAAGCCATGTTCATATGTGTGTATATGTGTGTGTGTGTGTATGCGCGCGAGCGCTCCTATCACTTCGGTGAGCGAAAACTTTGCTGTGTGGTTGCCAATTTATCCATTCAGTTTGCCATTAGCCAGATTTCGTTTTCTCGCTTGTTTTATTACTTGATTCGTGTCACGTTATGTTAGCTCGATTTATGCATGTTTTTATAGGAAATTTGTAGTCTGATACCGTGTAATGTTTTATTTACACATCATGTTTTATATGTACGTTCGATTTGCTCGTAGCCTTTATTTAATTTCCCGGATTTGACATATATTCCTATTTTATATTCGTTTTTAAATACATTTTGCTTTTGATTGAATAACGTGTTTCTTTTATCGTTTTATTATATATATATATATATATTTTGTATAACCTGAGGAACCACATGTGCCATGGGGTTTTTCTTATAAGTCCTAAAACACCATCACCTAGATTTCTCTGCAATATTTAATTGTTGGAAACCCTAGAAACCGTGTTAAATCTTGTTTCTTTGCCCCAGGTACCTGCGGTTTATGGGGTTTGAAGGGTTTGTTTTGTGATTGCGTGAGCGTCCATTCCAATTTTAAATAATTTTCTGTAAAATCAAGCAACAGGAGAACTGTTTGGTTATGAATTGACTTTTTTTGCTTCGTCCCTTTTTTCATGTGTCTGTCACTTTTAGAAGAAAAGTAGCAACAGCTTTACTCAATTTGATAAGATGGTGTGAGTGAAAGTGAATCTATACATTGGTTTTGTTTTGGACTTATCTTACAAAGTTTTTGACCTTAAAGTCGTATTTCAAATAATTAGAGTTGGTTCTCTTTATTATTTAGAATAACATGAGAATTGGTGGAATAATGTGAGGAATAGCACTCAGTAGCATGGTTTGAGATCATTGTTCCAAGTTTATAATAAAAAAGGCAATTGATCTAAATGCTTTTTCTTCCTGTTGATAGAACTATTGCCCTAAATGTTAGTTAGTGGTAAACGTTTGAAAATAGCTGCTTAATCTTTTTATTTGGCATAGTGTGCGGAGTTTTTATGGATGTGAAGACATTTTCTCTACTCCCGGAGACATACAAATGATGTTAATGCAGAATTGTATTAACTGTCATTCTGAATGTACCTAATTTCCACTGATATCTTTATTATTTTCTTCTAATTTAATGACAGCATGTCAAATAGAGAGGTATTGTTCATCTTCCACTATGACGGTGACTTTGGATTCGATATAAGTCGTCCTGTGTACAATGGAGGAAAGCAGAAAGTAAGATTTTTAGCGACAGACATAACATATGAAGCTCTGGTTAAAGAAGCAATCAAAGCATCTAATGGGGACTCATCCATCCAGAATTTAAGTATGCAATACCTACATCACAACGGAGGGGCATTCTCCATGGCCAACATTGATGATGACACCGATGTTAGGAGTATGATCAAAGCATCGGGTGATGAATCGAATGAGATATATTTATGTCTTTAATGGTCGAAACAAGGACCAATGCATAGGAGGAGATAATTGGAGGTACACTTATTGATTGTATAAGTAGATTGTACATTACCAAATATTATATTTCAGTCCTATTGCTTATTTATGTGATGATGCATTGTAGGTTTCAAAGGAGCACTGTGCGTCGCCCTTTTCCGGAAAAATTAAGGAACTCATCAGGAATTGTCAACCAAAAACAAGTCAACTACTCAACTAGTCTACGTTAGACGGTAGGACAAGACACTGTCAATGATAGTTTGGACTTTGGGATATTCCGTGGTGATAATATCCATCTTGATGGTCCTCCCTCCATAGGCCAGATCCATTTGATTCCAATCATCAAGACCGAAGGTGAAGTTGCAGGAGCCAATCCAATCAATGGGGCATTTAACTGTAATGAAACTCTAGTTGAAGTTGCAGTAGTCAATCAATTTAATGAGGCATTTCGTTCTAATGAAACTCCACCTGTTGGTCTTGAGAATAAAATGGAGCGCTAGGACATGAACCCATATGTTGGCAACAGCTCGGCACCGGAAATGTGGATTAGTCGTGAATTCCCTAATCGACAAACGTTCCGAAATACTTTGGCTAAGTTCGCAATTTGTGGCAACTTCATGCTTAGACCCTTGAAGACCAACATGACCAAAGAAACTGTGTGCCGCAGAGATCAGGAATGTCCATGGCGTATTCACGCTTCTATTGTCGTATCAGGACCACAATTTAAAGTAAGGACGTACAATCCTAACCATAAATGCTCAAGGAAATGATGGGCATGGCACATCGACAAGCATCTTCGACGCTTATTACAGAGTTCATCATGGATAGAGTCAAACAGAATGCCAATTTGAAACTGAAGGAGATCATGAATGACTACCAAATGGAGTTTGGGGCGACCATTAGCTATAGGAAGGCTTATATAGAAAGGGAGATGGCAATGAATATGATCTGTGGATCATATGGGGAGTCCTTCCAGCAGCTACCTGCTGGCTGTAACAAACATAGACACCACAACGGAGGACCGTTTGAGAAGATTTTTTTGGGCATTCGAACCTTGTTTAAGGTCTTTCACGTCTTCATTGAGACCAGTGATAGCTGTAGACGGTTCACATCTACGACGTAAGTATCCAGGTGTCTTTCTTGTAGCAGTAACACATGATGCCAATCAAAAGCTGCTTCCAATTGCCTTCGCATTTGCAGAAACCGAGCGTCGTGATAGCTGGGAGTAGTTCCTTGCTAATTTGTTCATATTGTTGGGAGAGCCGGCCAACTTGACTATTGTTTCAAACTGTTAGAAGGGCCTAATTCCAGCACTGAAGAACCAAATGCCATCCGTATTTCATTGTTTTTGCTGTCGTCACATTGCTGAAAACATCAAGGCTGCTTTGGGATGAAGAGCACTCAAACCACAAAACCCTAGCTTGAGAACCCACTGACGAGAGTCAAACTCAGGAAAGCAAAGATCAAAACCCAAACTCCTATAAAATCAAAAGAGGAGAAGTATAAGAGCTAGGAAATTACATTTCTAAACTATTAAATCGCTAACCTTAGTTTCTACGAGAAGAAGAGCTTACCTAGGGCAAGAGGGATAGGGAAATCTATGGAAAGTTGGGTGCATGGGAAGTGAAGAGAGCTTGAGGAAGGTGGAGAAGACGATGAACAGTCGGATGCCCTTGGAATCTCACTTCAAGTAAAGGAAAATGAAAAGAAAAAAGAAAGGAAGAGGGGATTAAGAAAGATCAGGAAAAAATGAATTGGAGTGAGGGGTCAACCATACACTTAAAGGGCTGGGATGGGTTTAGTGAAAATACAGTTTAGTCCTTGATGGACTTGGGTTGGGATTAGAGGGTCTTCGAACTGTTTGGATCGAAACGAGCCATAAGAGAAAAGTTCGTAAAAATTAGGTCATCTACCCTACGAGACTAAATCCTAGAGGATCGGAAATTACTTTCCTAAAATCGCAAACTACTTCCGTCATGTACGTAAATGAATTCGGATATCGATGAAACTTCACACACATGATCTTAAGAGTAAAATAGACTTGCTTAGCTTTTAATCAAGCCTAATTGGCTTAAATTCAATAAAATAATACTAATTATACAATTAAGAGTCGGGGCCTTACACAAACAGTGGTGGCAAGTCTCAAAAATCTTGACCGCATGGGAAACGGTAATAAAAAGTAGAAGATCTGGTGCTGCCAACTTACTCTTCATACAGAAAAGTGGGGCTTTTGATAACCATTTCTGTAAATTCTACTTCATTTAAGTTTATGAAATGTTGTTTTGTTATATCAGTGTGTTCATTTTTCTTTTTACTTTTGGGATTTTGCAGGTCTAGCATAAAGCTATTGGATTTTGCTGCGAGAAGATCCTCTTTCTTCCTCTGTTCATGACAGTAAGAAATTTGAACAACAGGCAAAAGAGTTGAAAGAAATGCAAACGAAAAATGAGGAATTGTGGAAAGAAGTTGAGAAAATTAAACAAGATAACAAGATCCTAAGAGAAACATACTCTAGGAGATCGTATTAAGAGTCTCTCAATGATTCATTTCACGTGCAGTTTGACGAGATTCAAAAGCCCGAGGAGGTTATAATGGGTTTTTTGGTGAATGGATTCAAGGGTCGTGATCTCTTGTGTCCTCTGGTAGTTCCCAAGGCTACATGTCAGAGAACCCTTAGATGGTACGTTCTGTTATCTTCTGGAAAGAAAAATGTCAGGTAGGATTATTGGGTTTGGCTGGTGTGATGAACACAAGTTGTTTCTGAGTAAATGCTATTTTCTTTGCTGTCGTTCTTTTTGGTGTGTCAATGCATTCTATGGTTTAAGATTCTTTTGAATTGTGGGTGTGGGTGTGGGTGTGGTACGGAATGCTGCATGGGATCAAATTCATTATTTCTTAGAATGACCCCAAAACAAGGATCTTGAATGACCTGCAAATTTGATAATATTATTGACTAAGTGGCCACATCTTTTAACACAAAAGAGGGAGATGTGGGTTACCTGTGAGCAGGGCTGCTCTAAACCATTTGAGGCCTAAAGCAACAATCTTAAATGAGGCATTTTCTATATTTTAGTATTATTATAAATATTTTATTTAAGATTTATTTCTCTTGCCTTTTTGTGATGCAAAATTACTAATTAAGTTTTTATATTTAAGTTTTTTTAACATATCTTAAGTCCACCACCAGAACTCACATGAAAATTCTGGGCCCATCCCCAAAACTCAAATGGAAATCTTGGGTCACAAAATGCAACTACCTATTTGGCTCCAAACCAACCACTGCCAGCCCACCCCCCTACAAAAACAAAAATTAAAAAAAAATCTTGAGCCTAAACTGGTGGGGCTCGGAGCATTTTCACCTACACACAGTGCACATATGCACCATGAGTTAGGAACATCCAAGATAGACTTCGGAGGTGCACCCCACGTATTGGATGTTCCATATGCACGATGCTCATATGCACTGTGGGCAAGTGAATAAATTCTGGCGAGAGCCCATTGTTTATTTTAAAATTTAAGATCAATTATTAGGGCTGAAATCCCAAGCTATGGATCTATTACAACCACATCATGGATCAAATTTGAATGGGCCTTTACTAAAATAAGAAACACAAATATAATGAGAAATGCTTCTGGAGCAAGATCTTGACTAAATGTATGGTTGAAATCTGACACACAATGACTGCTATAAATATAATAGTGTGCTAAAATCAATTGGACTCCTAACATTAGAAATATAAGGGGTATATTTGGAAAAATCATAGGCCATAAATGACACTTTAAGTCCACATGAAAATCTTGATTGTATCTTCTTAAGAGAGAGTTATTTTGGGGAGAAAAAAAAGGGATGGCAGTTGGCAAAGTTTTTTTTTTTTTTTTGGTGAGATTTCAAAAGATGCCAGCTGTTATTATGGGGCATTTTTTTTCTGGGCCTAAAGCAATGGCTTTGTTGGCTTTATGGTAAAGTAGGCCCTGCCTACAAGGTTGTAACTCACAATGAAAGATGATGAACAATAAAGTTTATGGATATTTACCAAAACACAATATATAAACACAATAATTACTAGTTAAAGATCCCTGTCTCTCTCCCTCGCCCCTCTCTCGCCCCCTTTCCCTCGGTGCTCCTGGAGGGGGCCGTGGTGGCTCGGGTGGGGGTGGGTGGGTGTGGAAATACGTTGGGGAGGGAGAGATGTCCTTTTAGATAAGTTTATACCGGGCTATATTGCTCATAAAAAAAAGTACAGTGTGAGGAGGGTAAAAACCGATGTGCATTTAGCAGCTCTGTTCTGACAAACAGAGATGTTCAAAGTCATGGGGGCTGTGAAATGACAGAATTGTAAAAGTTTGCAATATGAAGAATTTGATATAATTTTTTTCTTTAACCAAATCTACGCCATTATTAATAGGAGTATAGGACCTACCTAGATAAAATCATATGGAATTAGTATCAGAGATGGATTTCTTTCTTAAAGAATGCAAAGAGGAGGGTCGGGTGTTTTGGCAAACCAAGTCACTTTCAGATATCTTCATTCTGCTTACAGCCATGGCGTACTAGTTGAGAAAGGTGTGTAAATTTTCAAGTCTATCAGAGTGGTTTATGGGGTTGAGTACAGCGGCGGGCATTATGCCTGCATTGGTTTTCTTTGCTCCTTAGGATAACTCATTGAAGCTTCTGGGCGGGTGACGGAAGATGCTAATGAAAATTAATAATGTTGTTGATGTTCCACATAAATTTTAGAGTTGGCAAAAGCCAACCCAAACCACCAATGCAGCCCGACCTAACCCGCACAGCCCGACCAACATAATATATGGGTCGGTCGTGGGTCAAGCTTTCTTAACCCGCATTTAAACAAGTCGCATTAGGGTGAGCTCGTTTAACCCGCATGACCCTTTGGTCGTTTTCCTATAGCTAAAACTTATACTCAATACTTAATTCTATGTATCTTTTTATTTTGATACCATGTTTTTTGTTTTTATGAAAACTTTGTTTTATTTGTAATAGTTTTGTTATTCTATTTCTATAGTAACTATTTAAAAAATTGTATGCTATACTCATTGTATAAATAATTCCTTCTCTTTCATTTTTCTAAAGTAGATCTTTTGTCAACTTACTTAAGAATATTTTTGCGTGCTCTTCTCTCATAGGAGGATTTTGATTATAAAGAAAAAAATACAATGGATACATTATAAATAAAATTAAATTATCAAGTAATAGTTGAGTTCATGCTAGTTTCCACACTATTTTCTCCTTACGCAGGCACAAGCCAAAGAGAATGGTGAATTATGATATCATGACCTAGGCCTAGGCTTAAATTTTCAACTTAATATTAGTTGAGCCTAAGTCTAATTTAAGATCTTATAAGAAATAAATTAACATTATGCTTATCATAATCTAAATAGAGCTTGTCCATATTGCCAATCATGATAGGTTTTAAATTGCACTAATAGGATTTAGAAAGTTAAGGACTGTTCATTTACATCTCATCTCATTTTTACGAATTAACTTATTGATTTGGGTTTAATTTAAACTTTGGGTGTGGTTAAAGCCTCAGAATATTGTTAATAAATTTATTAAATAATCCGGGTTAATGTGGATTGGGTTGGGTTTGGAGCATCTTGCCCGTTTATCCCAACTCAACCCGTTTGCCCCCTCAGATAATGGATCCCTAATAAGAAAACCACGATCACTGAAATAAGTTTCCATTTGTGTTTATATGATTCAACTATTGGAAGAACCTTAGAGAAGACCTCCGTCATTGATTGCAATTCCATATGGTTTCATCTCCATGGGTTCTCGTTGAGATATCTCTCATATCCGTCCCGCTGCTTGAATTATTTTGGGCGTCAAACATTGTCAATTAATCAAATTCCTCATGTTGACAAAGGATTTGAAATTCCAATAAAACGTATAGAGAGTGAGATTCCAGGAATTTCCAAAGGTCATTTGAGACCATTTAGGCTGTTGGAATTTGAAATTTTTGTGAAAGAAACATAACATTTCGAATGCCAGGGGACAAGATATCACATCATGTCAAAAAAATCCAAACATCCCAAATTCTTGTTATAATTTTCAGAAAAGAAACAGGCTTATACGAAATTCCTAAAGCCCTAGCCATGTTCTCCATTTCCATCACTATAGGTGCAACTCAGGCATATCGGATCAAGTATTGGCCCAACCCAGTCCCAGCTTACGTTGTATATTAATTCAAATTTGAACCTCATCCGATTGAAAGCCATCCAAGATTGTAGACTCTAAGTGCAATACAGGCTAGGTGGAATCAAGTTTACGCAGCATTGGTCAAATTCTATTTAAGTTTTTTTTTTTTTTCTTTTTAAGGGGTGTGTGTGTGTGTGGGTGGGTGGGGGTGGGAAGTGAATGTGGATATTTAATATATATATATATATATATTAGTGTAATATAGGGAAATTTTCTCGAGTAGATGCCCCGGTGGAGGACTTTAACTTTGAGTGTCTTACATATGGATGTTTCTTGGGTGAAAATCTTGCGCTACGCATATCAGACACTACATACACATTTGCTTATTTGGAATAGAGGTAAATGGGTTGACCTGGAATTGAAACAGTTATTGAAAAGATGGAACTGGATCTGGGTCCGAAACTAGAACGGCCCCGTATATGGGACATGTTTGGGTCCTAGCCCGAATCTAGGTAGAGAATGATTTGGAAAAAAAAAAAGGCTTTTAAGAGGAATTCTAAAAAACTGAGTTAATATTTCAGGTTCCGGATCGATAAGTTGGAACCAAGGTGGAACCAGACCAGGACTTGTTTACTTATCAGGATCTAAATCATGATTCAAACTTGGTTATTAACGGATTAGAACCTCTATAAAATCGGAAAATCATCAACCCATTTACATCCCTAATTTGGAAGTTAGATACTCGGGTCGAATTTGGATCCCAAAGTGTAAACCAGAACCAGGCCCAAATTCTCTTGGTTTCCAAATCCAAGCCTGAGCACAGGCCGATCCCCAAAACAACCCTACTCAAATTATACTTTCCGTTAATAGGGCGTGTGGTCACTCCAACTAAAATATTATGAAAAGTCTAAATGCTAGTTGATAATTAATTTTACAGGATGTCCAACTCCTACTAAAATGAAATTTGGTGAAAGCCAAACGGGCACAGATTTGGATCATCATTTCATCTTTATAGGCCCCCTCGGAGCCAAATATGCTTCCCGGGAGCAGATTGCCTGTAATTGTATTTACATGGGAAATTATGAGTGCAATTACTTTCTCTTGGAAATTTGGAAACGATGAATCGGTCTGTCTTCTATTAGAGCAAATATTGGCTAAGACTTGTATACGATTTTCATCGGTTAAGGATTTTAATATGTAGTATCACTAGGCATCCAACTTGTATATATTGTAAGTTGGGGGCATGCAGGTCAAATGTAGGTCGGGTAAGATTTTGTGGCCTTTACTATCAAACGAATCAACACTAGATGGTTCCCATAGTCATTCCTATTATTAGGCTAATTATTATGATTGCATCCATCACATGGGTCCCACAGAGGTTTTAACATTAAATGGATCCCTAAACAATTCAAACATCATGCATCTATGTGGTAACTAATATTCTGGCATGCCCCATTGTGATTGATCACTATTAAAGGATTTCACGATTTTTATTGTTTGATCCATTACTTTTCTCACATTAGACGGGTACCATTGTGGTTAGTTACACTCAAGGAATCCTTATAAATTGCCTACATAGTTATGGTGTATTGAAATTTGTAGAAAATACTAAACATCCCAGCGTGCTCAACATTATAATTGATAATATTTTATTTTTTGCTAATGAAGTATGACACTAATGAAATATAATACTCAAATCAGTATCAGTCACATTTATTTAACAAAGAAAAAGAAAAGTATGTAGAAGCCACAAAACGTGTGACTTTAGAATCAGATGGTACAATTATACCACTAATGAATCTTCTTTTTCTAGGAAAATAATGACCTCCACTCACACCTCATAAAATAAAGAATAAAGATAAGAGCGATGTATGTGCCTTTCTCTGTGTAAAGTGAAAGGAGGAGGATTCCGAAAGTAAAGTGAAAGCCTGTGAAGAAGAGAGATGTACGTGCCTTTCTCTACGTGTAAGGTGAAAGGAGGAGGGTTCTGAAAGTAAAGTGAGAGCCTGTGAAGAAGAGAGATGTATGTGCCTTTCTCTATGTGTAAAGTGAAAGGAGGAGGATTCTGAAAGTAAAGTGAAAGCCTGTGAAGAAGAGAGCCAGCTGCACCGGTTGTAACTCCGTATGTTTGAGAGAGAGAGAGAGAGAGAGAGAGAGAGAGAGAATAGATGGGTATTTGGGATTTGTTGTATTCTGCCACGGCCAAGCTCACGCGAAACGCTCCCAATCTGACTCCAGTTACAAATGCTAAACATCCCTGCTTACTCACCATTTTAATTGATAATATTTTGTTGGGAATTTGACATTTCAATGCATTTTAGATATTAAATATCTAATTTCATGACTGAAAGTCACTAAATGTCATCAGAGTCGTTTGATTCTGGTACACCCCTTTTTTTTTTTTTTTTTTCCCCTAGATCCCATGATATCGTGGGTTTTTAAAAATCCATAAAAAAAAAACCCATGATATCATGGGATCTAAGCGGCTTTCAACTTTTAACATTTAGATCTCATGTTATCATGAGGTTTTAAACTCCAATGATATCATGGGATCAAGGGCAAAAAAGTTAAAAAAAAGAAGTACCAGAGTCAAACAACTTTTGTGACATTTACAGAAATTTAGTAATGAAATTGGGGATTTAATGTCTAAAGGGCGTTGAAATGTCAAATCCCCTATTTTATTCTTTGCCAATGAAGCATAACACTGATGAAATATAGTACTCAAATCAGTATCATTCACAATTATTTAGCAAAGAAAAGAAAAGCATTTAGAAGCCACAAAACGCATGACTTTAGAATCAGACGCTACAAGTATGACACTAATGAATCTTCTTTTTCTAGGAAAATGACCTCCATCCAACACTCAAAAAATAAAGGAACGAGAGATGTATGTGCCTTTCACTTTGCGTAAGGTGAAAGGAGGAGGAATCTTCAAGTACAGTGAAGGCCTTTGAAGAAGAGAGCTAGCTGCACCTGTTGTGACTGTGTGTGTTAGCGAGAGAGAGAGAGAGAGAGAGAGAGAGAGAGAGAGATGGGTATTCGGGATTTGTTGTATTCTGTCATGGACAAGGTCAAGCAAAATGGTCCCGCTCCCGATCTGACCCCAGTTACAAATGCCTTCCGAAATTCGTACCGTGCAAATGGTGCCGTGGCTAGCAACGTCTACAAAGCCATTACAGTTGACGGAGTGGAGAAGGTGAAGGATTACTTACCCGGTCCTCAATCTCAGGAGAAGATCAAAAGGATCGCCAATGAAGTAGCCGTCCCTGAGATGCTTAGATTGTCAGGCATACCAGGTCCAGTCTTCTCCTTCTTCTTCTACTAATCATCTCACCTAATGAGGGGGTAGTGATTTTGAGCCGGATGAGTTCTTGATGTGGGCAATATTTTTACAACCTGAGGTACCCCATGTGTGTTGCACTTGTTATTTTGTTAGTTACAAAAATTCATGGGTTTCCTGCAAAAACATCAAAAAATAAAATAAAGGGATCATTGAAGATGGAAATCAAATTATTATGGCTAAAGAAACAGGATGAAGGGTAGAAGTGGAACATATTATGTTGAATGTGGAATGTTCTGAGTGAAGTAGATTATTAGGCAAAACCACTTAAAAGGTTGATCAACAAAATATCTGAAAATTAATAGGCTATTAGGATGAGGTGGGGTTCCGGTAATAATATAGGTTTTGATGTACTTAATTGAGTTGGTTAATTAACTAGATTGTTAAACACAAACGTTCACATTGACCGTCTAGTCGATGACTACCAGGTAATACTTGTTATGAGGCTTCTTTTCCTTCATATATTTATTTATTTCCTTCTTCCTTTAATTTGTCCAACGGGTCATTTTACATCTTTATTGATGTAAAATTTCATGGCAAGGGAGATGTTTAAATTGTACAAATTGTAGAGCTATCAAACTACAAGCCATACACTGGTGGACCTATACCTTCGTCACCTGGGGCGACCGCCCCAGGTCATATATTGAAAGCTCCCAAAAGTCCAATGGGCCCTGTATCATGGCCCACATGTGTTTAAACAAATGCCCCACATATGAAAATGTTTCGTTGGCTTTGAGAAAATTTCTTGTTGTATTCAATTTTTCTCATACCTATTCACCTTGAATTTGTAGTGATCTTCTATAGGCATTGATTTTGACATAAATTTTGAATGAAACAGGATATTGTAAGTTTGAGTTGATTTTTTACGACAGAAATCAATGTTATGATGTAGTTAAGTATTTTGTGTCTATATGTTTAAATGTAATATATTTCTCTTCTACTTTTATTTAAGTGAAATATGATTAGCACAAAATTTTTTTTTTTTGACTTTTTCAATTAACCATTATCTGCCCCACCTAAATGAAAATCCTGGGTCCGCCACTGAAGCCATACAAAGAAACTTGCAACATAGCAATGATTAAGACAAGATTCTAATATTTTAGAAAATTGGTTTTGAGTTTATATGTAACAGAAGGCATTTTTTGCTATTATGAAAATCAAGGAACGTTTAGACAGGATAAGAACATTTTTCACATGGTTTTTTTATTAGTTCAAGGCGTATTGATAGTATGGTGAGGGAGGTGATTTGAAAGTCATTTAGAGAAAATGCATCCATGATGTATATATCTATGTTGCAGCGTTGGAAAGAATTAGTATATGATGATCATAATTTTACTATTTTCTACTAGTTTAAATCAAACTCTGTTGTGTTCTTTCCACATGTGTATTGTTTGCTGTGTGTATAATGCCATTCTTGACAATCTAAAAGCCATCTCCCTAGTGTACATAAGCCGGTTAGGGACACGGCTGTGAGTGTGAGAGTGTGCAAGTTTGAGACCTCTATGTAGGGACAAAAAAGAAAGAAAATTAAATAAAATTCATGATCCAGAATCATGCGTGCCATATGGAATTCCATATGAAGCCTAAATTCGGTAACTTGCCAATGTTTGTTTTCCAATTTGCATTACTGTGGAAATTTGGACTTTTCACTGCAATTTCTATTTTCCATGAACACCGTCACCCCCATGTAGGATTTCAATGCTTGGCCGCCTCTAAGTCATGAAATTGATATTAAAATTTAAAGAAATGAGAACACGAAAATGAATAAGCCTTCTTGTATTTGGCAGGCATGCATATTTAAGATGTAATCCGTGAGTGTCAAATTGGGTTGGGTGAAAATTCATTTTTAAGGAGGTGGAGGACCCATGTGCAAACAACAGTCGGCCATTGCAGATCATGGACATCCTGGTACCCCACCTTTTAAGCTGTTCAGCAGTGAGTTAATTCTTTCACCAGACAAATTGTCATGCCTCCGGTGATGAGCACGGGGATTATGTGTGAGATTAGGGGCCAATCATGGTCTCACTGGATCGGAGTCCGTGGTGAGGTAAAAAATTTTTCTTGGTTAACCGATAAACATAGTGGAAGGTTCATTATAAATAGATGATATAATAAAAGATATCTCAGACTAAGCACATCATATATTTAATAAAGTTGAAGTTTTATGAAGAATTTAAACTTAAGTATTTTAATTACATGGCCTCCAACGAAAGAATTAAAAAAATACTATCCAAGAGTATGTGATGGCACTCATGTGATGGTCAACACGATTCAGACACTGCCATCGGCACACAACTCGTGCTCGTCATCAGGTTGATCCGTCGAAAACAATGCCTTTGGCCTCCAACGAAAGAATTAAAAAAATACTATCCAAGAGTATGTGATGGCACTCATGTGATGGTCAACACGATTCAGACACTGCCATCGGCACACAACTCGTGCTCGTCATCAGGTTGATCCGTCGAAAACAATGCCTTTGTCTCCTCCTAGAGGTAGATGGGCTTGGTACTTATGCACCAAGAACGACATCATCAGACTATAAGAAGTCGGCAGGTAGATAGACATATAAATATCATATATGCAATAACAAAGTGATTTAAAGACAATGTGATAATATAAAGTCTAATGATAGGAGTATACGCATAAATCACGAATAACAATAAACAGTGAACAATAAAATACGGTATCTAACCGCGAGATTCTAGCAATACAGGCAGTCCACATAGGCTAATACACCACGGGATATTCTCGTAGCCTTTCCGTTCTTGAACCGAGTGTGGTAGAGAATATGCAATGGGAGAATAGCCCGTCCAATCAATTAATGATGCATGGGAGTATCGCTCTGTCAATCAATGGGGTTGCACCCAAGGTAGCCATAATTAAAACATCTACTTTTGTGGCTGCCCAACGGTTTACATCAATCCAATATCGATCTAAATTCGTAATTAATCAATCTATCAGTCAATGGCCCTCCTACGGAGATGTCCCTTTATGTCAGACATTTACAACTGAGTGATGCTTGACTCAAGAATCCTAAGACAGTCAGCGAGGGATTGGGCTTATCCTGCGTGAACAAGTTCTTCAAATGAAAGAGGAACTACCTTTGATAATCATTCAATCAATCAATCACTTTGAATCCCAACAATTGTAGTCCTCCTTAAGCCTTACGATCAAAGCCGCCTAGCCTCAATACGTCGATCAATAACAATGACAATGAATGGGAATCCTATGTTTAATCAATATAAGTTCTCAATGTGATCCCTCAATATAAAGACAATACCTAGCTACGGAACATGGCCTAGGCACATTGTCACCAATACCGAGGTATACAATTCAATTCAATTATTTAATATTCAAGGAAGAGAAGCAATCCAGTCCTGGGTCAATCATTGTCTTCTTCGTACGACACATCACTACTCGGTCTGATGAGGAAATGAGGTCATTGATATCCCATCGATTCATCTTGGTGCATAGTCCATTATTGGATACCTCGTTGTCTCACTTCATCCCCATCCAATGTAGATTGTACATTTTACGTTAACCGGACAATCCGTATGGGTATGTTAGCTCAAACATCCTTCAGTTTTAGTCTCCTAATTGGTCTTTATTAGGGTGTACCAAGGGTCCTAATGCTAAGCCGGAAATGCCTAAGCAGTAATCCCTTTCAAAAAGGAATACAGTTTCCACAGTTGGCCGTGGGACATCCACGGTCGACTGAGGCACGTCGTGGTGCGCTTCACGGCGAACTGTGGAGTCGACCAAGGTACCCAAAGTAGAACATTAAATCGAAAGGGCACAGTTGATTTCTCCAGGAAGAACCTGACCCTCTGTTTTTCCCAATTCCATGGTGGACTCACGGTCGATTGCGAGGTCCACCGTGCCCCAAGAGTAGAATGTGAGAAATAAAAGGGCTCAATCGATCAAGTTTTTGGAAGCTAAGTGATGTTTCACGGTTGCGGGACATCCTCGGTTGACCATGAACACCTGACTTTTCTATTGTCCGTCAATCAGTTAGCCAACCTGTAACATTGGGGCTACATGTCTGAAGCTTCACGGTCGACTGGGATACCTCTCATGGTCGATCATGTGGATTTAAAAACTGAAAGCGGAATTCTATTTCAAGCAGAAACAGGGGGACAATCACCCTTTCTTCCGTACACCAAATAGGCAACAATATATAGAGCTTGCTCTCTCCAAAACACAATAAACAACTCTTAAATCAGTCTAATTCAAGTGCAATCCATTCCAACCTAAACTAGCATGCGATTTCCAATTAAACATCAATCGAGCACAAGGTCTACTAGAAATGAAATCATAGATAGAATCAAACATAAAACATGTATAACACACCATAAGTATGTTTATCCACTTGCGTTGGGATGAAGAGCACTCAAACCACAAAACCCAAGCTTGAGAACCCACTGACGAAAGACAAACTCGGGAAAGCAAAGATCAAAACCCAAAATCCTATAAAATCAAAAGAGGAGAAGTATAAGAGCTAGGAAATCCCCTTTCTAAGCTATTAAACCACTAACCCTAGTTTCTACGAGAAGAAGAGCTTACCTAGGGCAAGAGGGATAGGGAAATCTATGGAAAGTTGGGTGCATGGGAATAGGAGAGCTTGAAGAAGGTGGAGAAGACGATGAATAGTCACGGCCCTTGGAATCTCACTTCAAGCAAAGGAAAATGAAAACAAAAAAGAAAGGAAGAGGGGAGGAAGAAAGATTAGAAAAAAGTGAATTGGGGTGAATGGTCAATCATACAATTAAAGGGCTAGGATGGGTTTAGTGAAATTTATAGTTTAGTCCCTAATGGACTTGGGTTGTGATTAGACTGTCTTCGAAGCGTTGGATCGAAACGAGCCATAAGAGAAAAGTTCGTAAAAAATAGGTTATCTACCCTACGAGCCTAAAACCTAGAGGATGGAAAATTACTTTCCTAAAATTGCAAACTACCGCCCTAATGTGCGCAAATGAATTTGGATATCGATGAAACTTCACACAGACGATCTTAAGAGTAAAATAGACTTGCTTAGCTATTAATCAAGCTTAATTGGTTAAAAATCAATAAAATAACACTAATTATACAATTAAGAGTCGGGGCCTTACACAAACAGTGGTGGCAAGTCTCAAAAATTTTGATCGCATGGGAAACGGTAATCAGAAATAGAAGATCTGGTGCTGCCTGCTTACTCTTCATACAGAAAGAGGGGCTTTTCATAGCCATTTCTATAAATTTTACCTCATTTAAGTTTATGAAATGTTGTTTTGTTTTATCAGCGTGTTCATTTTTGTTTTACTTTTGGGATTTTGCAGTTCTAGCACGATGCTATAGGATTTGGCGAGAAGATACTTTTTCTTGCTCTGGTCATGACAGCAAGAAATTTGAGCAACAGGCAAAAGAGTTGAAAGAAATGCAAACGAAAAATGAGGAATTGTGGGAAGAACATGAGAAAATCAAACAAGATTACAAGATCCTAAGGGAACAAATTCTAGGAGATCGTATCAAGAAAGAGTCTCTCAGTGATTCATTTCACTTGCAGTTTGAGGATATTCAAACCTGAGGAGGTTTTAATGGAGTTTTTGGCGAATGGAGTCAAGGGTCGTGATCTCTTGTGTCCTCTGGTAGTTCCCAAGGCTGCATATCGGAGGAACCCTTAGATGGTACGTTCTGTTATCTCCTGGAATGAAAAATGTCAGGTAGGATTATTGGGTTTGGCTGGTGTGATGAACACAAGTTGTTTCCAAGTAAATGCTATTTTCTTTGCTGTGGTTCTTTTTTGTGTGTTAATGTAATCTATGGTTTAAGATTCTTTTGAATTGTGGGCGTGAGTGTTTGTGTGTCAATGTAATCTATTGTATAAGATTCTTTTGAATTGTGGGTGTGGGTGTGGGTGTGGTACGGAATGCTACATGGGATCAAATGCATTATTTCATAGAATGACACCAAAACAAGGATCTTGAATGACCTACAAATTTGTTAATATTATTGACAATGTGGCCACATCTTTTAACACAAAAAGGAGAAACGTGGTTTAACTGCAAGCAGTGCCGGCTCGAGACCATTTGAGGCCTAAAGCGCCAATCCTAAATGAGGTATTTTCTATATTTTATTATTATTAGAAATATTTTATTTAAGATTTATTTTTCTTGCTTTTCTGTGATGCAAAATTATTAATTGAGTTTTTATATTCAAGTTTTGCTAACCTATCTTAAGCCCACCTCCAGAACCCACATGAAAATTCTGGGCCCATCCCCAAAACTCAAATGAAAATCTTGGGTCACAAAATCCAACTACTTGGCTCAAACCCCCACAAAATAAAATAAAAGTTTCTTGAGTCAGCACTGGTGGGGCTCTGAGCATTTTCACCTATACATAGTGCGCATATGTACCACAAGTTAGGACCATCCAAGATGGACTTCAGAGGTGTGCCCCACGTATTGGATGTTCCAGATGCACGATGCTTATATGCATTGTAGGCAAGTGAATAAATTCCAGCGAGTGCCCATTGTTTATCTTAAATTTTAAGATCTATTATTAGGGGTGAAATCCTAATTTATGGATCTATTACAACCACATCATGGATCAAATGTGAATGAGCCCTTATTGAAATAAGAAATACAAAAATAATGAGAAAGGCTTGTGAAGCAAGATCATGACTAAATGTATGGTTGAAATTTGATACACAATGACTCTTAGAAATATAATAGTGTGCTAAAGGCAATGGAGTCCTAACATTAGAAATATAAGGAGCATATTTGAAAATACAATAGGCCATAAACGACACTTTAAGGCTACATGAAAATTTTGACCGTATCTTCTTAAGAGAGGGTTATTATGGGGCCTTATATTTTGGGGAGGAAAAGAAAAGGGATGGTAGTTGGCAAGTTTTTCTTTTTGTTTTGTTTTGTTTTTTGTTTTTAATATCAATAGATGCCAGCTGTTATTATGGGGCCTTTTTTTGGGGCCTAAAGCAATGGCTTTGTTGGCTTTATGGTAAAGCTGACCCTGCCTACAAGGTTGCAACTGACAATGAAAGATGATGAACAATAAAGTTTATGGATATTTACCAAAACATAACATAGAAACCCAATAATTACTAGTTAAAGATCCCTATCTCTCTCCCTCCCCCCGCTCTCTCACTCCCTCTCCCTCCAGTGGTGCTGCGGGAGGGGGCTGTGGTGGCTCGGGTGGGGGTGAGTAGGTGTGGAAATAAGTTGGGGAGGGAGAGATGTCATTTTAGGTAATTTTATACGGGGGTATATGGGTCATAAAAAAAGTACAATGTGAGGAGGGCAAAAACTAGTGGGGCTTGCTATTGGCACACAAAAAAAACCTTTTCCCACAAAAATTCTCTCCACACACATCACAAAAATTTAAAAATTACATTATTTCTTTCCACACACATAAAAAATCCCCATTTTACCCATCTCTCCATTTCCCTCTTTCTTCCCACACACATCTCCTTCCCTTTCTCTCCACACACAGATCGATACTTCCAAAGGCCATCTCCACTTCGAACGGCACCTGTACCTCCGGCATCGTTCTCCACTTGTCTGGCGTCTCTGTCTCTCCGGCGTTCCTCTACACCATCTCCTCTTCCCTTCCAAAGGTACCATTGTCATTTCATTTTTCTTCACCATTTATTCTTTACCATTTTCTCCATCTTAGGTAACCTTTTTTTTTCATAAATTTTTTTAATGGAGGATAGATTCTCATTCAATGTAAGATTTTACAAATAATAGTAGAGTTTTTTCAAGCATTGTGGCTGGTTTTCATCCATAATCGTAAAGTTTTTTTGCCTAGAAATCGCGAACTGTTCGGATCTAAACTTCCGAACACAATGACTTTGTTCGGAATTTCAGGTCCGAACAAAGTCAGAATGTTCGGACCTTAACATCCGAACAAAGTCATTTTGTTCGGCAGTTTAGGTCCGAACATTATGACTTTGTTCGGACCTGAACTTCCGAACATAATTAATTTGTTTGGACCTAAACTTCAGTGCAAACACACATTTATGTCATACAATGTTTGTATTTCTATTTCAGCTGTGGACCGACCGAGCTCTTCTAGGGTGCGACCTGCTGCATCAAATAGAAGGCGCCGCCACCGCGTGGAAGAGGTTGTAGAAGAACCGGATCCTAGTAAGGTTAGTGAGGAGGACGTTGAAGAAGAAGTTGAGATGGAAATGCAATTAGGTCCGGGGCCACAAGATAGGTCCTTATTGACCAGCTTTGATGCACATATAGCTGGGTATATTTGGAATGGACAGGTGTGTTTCGTTTGTTTCATATCAAGATTGATTGAATGATTTTGTTATAAATTTCTTAGCTAATGTTTCAATGGTTGAATGCAGGATCGAGGATTACTTAAGTGTTTAAGTCACGGTCTGAAAGTGCCATTGTGGCAATGGTAATTAAATCGGTCTAAAAGGTTTAGGGAATGGATGTCCAGGTCCAGATTGGCTCCCTTGGTGACCGCATCGTACCTCTCCGTCAAAAAGATTATTGTATCGGGTTTTGTGGAAAGGTGGCAACCTGAGACTAACATCTTTCACATGCCATTTGGTGAGATGACCATCACTTTAGATGATGTTGCATCCATCATAGGCATCCCAGTAACGGGGCGGACTGTCTTGTATAATGATAGAATGACATATGAGGAAGCTCAAGCACTCCTTGTTGATGCACTAGGAGTAGAATCCATAGAGGCACATGATGAGCTTATCCAGGTGCGGGGCCAATTTGTTAGATTGGAGTGGTTACGGGAAAGGTTTGGCGGTATATCTGACGATGATTGGCAGGAGATGGTTGAGGTCAAAGCTTACCTTCTGTACTTATTGGGATGTACGTTGTTCACAGACAAGAGTGGGACACGGGTGCCGATCATATTTCTTACACATCTGGTGGATTTGGCTAACATATGTTCATATGCATGGGGTACTACTGCACTGGCATACTTATACAGGCAGTTGGGGTTAGCAACCCGGCATGAGGTTAAAGAAATAGCCGGTTACTTGACTCTATTGGAAGCTTGGGTGTACGAGCACTTTGAATGTTTGGCTCCAACTCCAAA
Source organism: Persea americana (assembly GCA_029852735.1). Taxonomy (NCBI): domain Eukaryota; kingdom Viridiplantae; phylum Streptophyta; class Magnoliopsida; order Laurales; family Lauraceae; genus Persea; species Persea americana. The sequence goes on along the minus strand of CM056814.1, from coordinate 52,409,117 downwards.
CATTCTCTATCAGCCCGAACATTCCCGAGTCCATCGATGGATCCCTCGTAGGTAGTTTGCTCCTTTACAAGCACTACGAGAGAGACTTGATTCTATGAGCACTGACTTGGTAATTACGCATATTTTCATACTCATTTTCTATCACATGAAATTATTATTTTGTATTGTGTATTTCCATATCTTATGTTTGGATTCACTATTTTTAGGTCACTTGGGACCCATATCGTGATGTTAGGCGCTATCACCCTTTCAATGAGGTGGCATTATACTGTGGATGCATCAAGTGCATAGATGTTGTTGAACCTTATCATCCGGATAGGGTGCTCAGACATACAGTTCCGAACAGTATCATTTTGTTCGGAACTGTGTATCCGAATAAAATGCTTATGTTCGGATACACAGTTCCGAACAATATGACTTTGTGCTTGAACAGTAGAAATGTGATTTCATGAATGCTCATAAAGAAATAAAAACAGCAGGTCAATGACTCCACGAGTAGCTATCCTGTGCAGATGGTACCAACTCGAAAGCGCTTGGATCTCATCGAGTTGAGGTGTCAACTTTCATGGTTGTTCTACCTCTTGTTCTTGTTTTGACTTCGGGTTCTATCAAATGAGTACTGTCCGGCATAGTCAGCTCTCGTATCTTCTTTAGAAGTTGGAGCTTTCTTGTGGAATCATACTCATTGAACCGTTGTTCAAGCAACTCCAAATCTACCTTACAATCTAACCCCATAAAAGAACTTTTTGGTGGGACAGTTGACAACTTATCAAGCTTACACCAATGCGGATGTATACAACTTAGAGGAATAGGCCGCCCTTGACTTATATATTCTGCAATCTCGTGCGCACGGGGTAATCCATTTGTGCGTCGAATAACGCAACCACCAACATTGGCGTCAATTCCAACTAGGTTGGCTCTCTTGGTTTCTGTTAAGATCTTTTCAAGTGCATTTTTGGAGACATTACCGCGAAGTTCCTTGTATTCAGCCGGCTTGAAATTATGTTGCACAATTGTCTTACTTTTCTCAAATGAAGTTTTGATACCGGTATGCTGCAACTCAAGCAAATTGTGGATCTTAGTCCAACAAGCTTCAAAATTTCCTTGACTTGATCCAAGTTGCCTCTTGAGCTGTGCATATGAACTCTTAGCCCTGCATAGAATTGTTAAGATGTGAGGCATAGTAATTAATATGCATAAATCAAACTATCAGTAGTCGTTAAACAATACATGTTCGATGTAGTATTACCAAAATGGATACATTTGTCTGTCCATGCAGAGACAAATCTTTCCTTGTATACATCCAACTAAGTACCTTTCACGTAATTTAGTGCACCGGAATACGTACTGAATTCTTGATTTAGCTTACAGAGTTCTTCACCAAACTCCTCTTCTATGGATGAAGACACCAACATATGCCAGCTCATAATAAACCTATCACATTTTGCTTTCGTTTTGCACAATTTCTTGCATCTCGCTAATATGTTTCTATTAATGTGCCATTTGCATAATAAATGAGTAGCACCAGGGAATACAGTGCTAATGGCTTTTATAAGTGGCAATTCTCTGTCCGTTACAATCACATCGGGGAGAATACCATCACCAATAATAGAATGCAAAACATCCAGTGCCCATGCATAATTCTCTTCACGTTCAGTCTGAAGGTATGCAAAACATACAGAAAATGTCATGTTGTGGATGTGACTCCAACAATCTCCAACAGAGGCATGCGATAACGATTGGTCTTGTAAATACAATCCATTATTAACACATGTGGAAATGCACGCAACAAATTTATGCTGCATGGGTGCGTCCAAATCAAGTCAGTTACAGTCTCGCTATTCTCACAATTCTTATGCGATTCTATGTAATTGTGCTCTGCCAACTTCCCAAGCAGTTGTTGCATCTGACTTCTTCCACCCCGCTCATTAACTTTATATCTGTAACGTGCATTGTATATTGTCTTCGTTGTGGTTACTTTTAATTCACTTCTTTGTTTCAATGTAACCAAAATTTCTTTCGGTTTAACCATGCTCTTTGACATATCAACCAACAACTTTGTTTCCTCCTCTGATAATCTGCCTACAAATGAATGCCCCTCTAAATGTTCTGCGGCCGAGTGATTATGCACGCCACATACGACCTCCAACATCCAGTCATCATTTGAGTCTAACTTTTTGCCCCTTAATGCGAAAGGGCATCCACATTTTTTGGAACCTATTTGTTTTATCCTTTTTCGCTTCTCGCCATATTCATGCTTATATTGTCCGCTTCTCTCACATGCAAGGAGCACTCTAGCTTTGACACCTACCTGAGCGGCATTTGAAACCTTTATGACAACGAAAAAATTGTTTTTCCTTCTACACCACGAGCCCAACTAATCAACGAATCCCGACTGTGAAATATCTACAATTAACAAATTTATTACGAGTTTAGTAACGAACAATTGTAATTTGAGTAATAAATTCACAATAGGTCCTACCTCTTGAGTTATTAACTCACTGGTTTAATCCATGACAAAGTCCGATGCAACCTGACTTTCCTGTCTAGATACCTGCAGAAGAAATATTCGGAGTCAAACTTATGAATTATATAATACTGTTCGAATACACAAGTCCGAACAAAGGCATTATGTTCGGATCTGTAAGTCCGAACAAAATGATTATGTTCGGATCTTTAAGTCCGAACAAAGACATTACGTTCGGACTTAAAGATCCGAACATAATCATTTTGTTTGGACTTACAGATCCGAACATAATGCCTTCGTTCGGACCTGAATCTTAGTACCATCGGGAACTCTACTCGTTCCCGGGCAAGAAAAATTTCACAAAAATGGCAAGAAAAAAAGAAAAAAATAACCTAGAAACCTACCTTTCCACTGCTGCTCTGATTGAAAGGCACCATTTCATCGTTCTTTTCTTCCTTCATTGCACTAGAGAGATCTAATGAAAGAAATTAATTACAAGAAGAAGGAAAGATGAAGGAGATGGAGGAAAATGAGTTGACTAAGAACATCAAGTGCATGGATGAGTGGCCCAAAACAACAATGAAGTGGAGAACGAGAAGTGGAATGAGAAGTGGAGAGTGAGAAGTGGAGAGTGAGATGGGTGGGAGTTGGTCTAGGTAAGAAGGCACGTTGTGTGTGAGAAAAAAAAAAATCTTGAGTTTTGGTGGGAGATTGGCTATTTTGGTCATTTCATGAAGGGGTTAAAATGTATTAAAAAAAAAAGTTAACATCCTTGTGTGGGGAAAGTTTTTTTTTTTTGTGTGCCAATAGCAGCACTCAAACTAGTATGCATTTAGCAGCTCTCTTCTGACAAATAGGGATGTTCAAAGTCATGGGGGCTGTGAAATGACATAATTGTCAATAGTTTGCCATACGACGAATTTAATATAATTTTTTTCTTCAACCAAATCTATGCCATTTTTAATAGGAGTATAGGACCTACCGCGATAAAATCATATGGAATTGGTATCAGAGATGGGTTTTTTTTTTAAAGAATGCAAAGAGGAGGGTCGGGTGTTTTGGCATACCAAGTCACTTTCACATGTCTTCATTCTGCTTGCAGCCATGGCTACTAGTTGAGAAAGGTTAGTAAATTTTAAAGTCTATCGAAGTGGTTTATGGGGTTGTGTATAGCGGCAGGTGTTATGCCTGCATTGGTGATCTTTGCTGCTTAGGATAACTAATTGAAGCTTCTGAACGGGTGAAGGAAGATGCCAATGAAAATGAATAATGTTGTTGATGTTCCACATAAATTTTAGAGTTGGCAAAAGCCAACTGAACCAACCAATCCAGCCCGACCTGACCCGCACAGCCCGACCACCATAATATATGGGTCGGTCGTGGGTCAAGCTTTTTTAACCTGCATTTAAACAGGTCACATTAGGGTGAGCTCGTTTAATCCGCATGACCCTTTGGTCGTTTTCTTATAGCTAAAACTTATACTCAATACTTAATTCTATGTATCTTTTTATTTTGATACCATGTTTTTTGTTTTTATGAAAACTTCGTTTTATTTTTAATAGTTTTGTTATTCTATTTCTATAGTCACTATTTAAAAAATTGTATGCTATACTCATTGTATAAATAATTCCTTCTCTTTCATTTTTCTAAAGTAGATCTTTTGTCAACTTACTTAAGAATATTTTTGCATGCTCTTCTCTCATAGGTGGATTTTGAATATAAAGAAAAAATACAATGGATATATTATAAATAAAATTAAATTATCAAGTAATAGTTGAGTTCATGCTAGTTTCCACACTATTTTCTCCTTGCGCAGGCACAAGCCAAAGAGAATGGTGAATTATGATATCATGACCTAGGCCTAGGTTTAAATTTTCAACTTACTATTAGTTGAGCCTAAGTCTAATTTAAGATCTTATAAGAAATAAATTAACATTAAGCTTATCATAGTCTAAATAAAGCTTGTACATATTGCCAATCATGATAGGTTTTAAATTGCACTAATAGGATTTAGAAAGTTAAGGATTGTTCATTTACATCTCATCTCATTTTTACGAATTAACTTATCGGTTTGGGTTTAATTTAAACTTTGGGCGTGGTTAAAGCCTTAGAATATTGTTAATAAATTTATTAAGTAATCCGGGTTAATGTGGGTTGGGTTTGGAGCATCTTACCCGTTTATCCCAACTCGACCCGTTTGCCACCTTAGATAATGGGTCCCTAATAAGAAAACCACGATCACTGAAATAAGTTTCCATTTGAGTTTATATGATTTAACTATTGGGAGAACCTTAGAGAAGACCTCCGTCATTGATTGCAATTCCATATGGTTTCATCACCATGGGTTCTCGTTCAGATATCTCTAATATCCGTCCCGCTGCATGAATTATTTTGGGCGTCAAACATTGTCAATTAACCAAATTCCTGTTCTTGACGAAGGATTTGAAATTCCAATAAGACGTATAGAGAGTGAGATTCCAGGAATTTCCAAAGGTCATTTGAGACCTTTTGGGTGGTTGGAATTTGAAATTCTTGTGAAAGAAACATAACATTTCGAATGCTAGGGGACAAGATATCACATCATGTCAAAAAAATCCAAACACCCCAAATTCTTGTTATAAATTTCAGCAAAGAAACAGGCTTATACGAAATTCCTAAAGCCCTAGCCATGTTCTCCATTTGGCTTTCCATCTCTATAGGTGCAACTCGGGCATATCGGATCAAGTATTGGCCCAACCCAGTCCCAGCTTACGTTGTATATTAATTCAAATTTGAACCTCATCCGATTGAAAGCCATCCAAGATTGTGGACTCTAAGTGCAAAACAAGCTAGTTTGAATCAAGTTTACGCAGCATGGTTCAAATTCTATTTAAGTTGTTTTTTTTTCTTTTATTTAAGTTTTTTTTTTTTTTCTTTTTAAGGGGAGTGTGTGTGTGGGTGGGTGGGTGGGGGTGGGAAGTGAATGTGGATATTTAATACATCTATATATATCAGTGTAATATAGGGAAATCTTCTCGAGTAGATGCCCCGGTGAAGGCCTTTAACTTAGAGTCTCTTACATACGGATGTTTCTTGGGTGAAAATCTTGCACTATGCATATCAGACACTACATACACATTTGCTCATTTGGAATAGAGGTGTAAATGGGTTGACCTGGAATTGAAACGGTTAATGAGAAGATGGAACTGGATCTGGGTCGGAAACTAGAATGGCCCCGTATATGGGACATATCTGGGTCTTGGCCCGAATCTAGGTAGAGAATGATTTGGAAAAAAAAAAAGAAGGCTTTTAAGAGGAATTCTAAAAAACTGAGGTAATATTTCAGGTTCTGGATCTATGGGCTGGAACCAAGGTGGAACCAGACCAGGACTTGTTTGCTTATAAGGATCTAAATCATGATTCAAACTTGGTTATTAACGGATTAGAACCTCTATAAAATCGGAAAATCATCAACCCATTTACATCCCTAATCTGGAAGTTAGATACTCGGGTCGAATTTGGATCCCAAAGTGTAAACCAGAACCAGGTCCAAATTCTCTTGGCTTCCAAATCCAAGCCTGAGCACAGGCCGAGCCCCAAAACAACCCTACTCAAATTATACTTTCCGTTAATAGGGCGTGTGGTCACTCCAACTAAAATATTATGAAAAGTCTAAATGCTAGTTGATAATTAATTTTACAGGATGTCCAACTCCTACTAAAATGAAATTTGGTGAAAGCCAAACGGGCACAGATTTGGATCATCATTTCATCTTTATAGGCCCCGTCGGAGCCAAATATGCTTCCCGGGAGCAGATTGCCTGTAATTGTATTTACATGGGAAATTATGAGTGCAATTACTTTCTCTTGGAATTTGGAAACGATGAGTGGGTCTGTCTTCTATTAGAGCAAATATTGGCTAAGACTTGTATACGATTTTCATCGGTTAAGGCTTTTAATATGTAGTATCACTAGGCATCCAACTTGTATATATTGTAAGTTGGGGGCATGCAGGTCAAATGTAGGTCGGGTAAGATTTTGTGGCCTTTACTATCAAACGAATCAACACTAGATGGTTCCCATAGTCATTCCTATTATTAGGCTAATTATTATGATTGCATCCATCACATGGGTCCCACAGAGGTTTTAACATTAAATGGGTCCCTAAACAATTCAAACATCATGCATCTATGTGGTAACTAATATTCTGGCATATGCCCCATTGTGATTGATCACTATTAAAGGATTTCACGATTTTTATTGTTTGATCCATTACTTTTCTCACATTAGACGGGTACCATTGTGGTTAGTTACACTCAAGGAATCCTTATAAATTGCCTACATAGTTATGGTGTATTGAAATTTGTAGAAAATACTAAACATCCCAGCGTGCTCAACATTATAATTGATAATATTTTATTTTTTGCTAATGAAGTATGACACTAATGAAATATAATACTCAAATCAGTATCAGTCACATTTATTTAACAAAGAAAAAGAAAAGTATTTAGAAGCCACAAAACGTGTGACTTTAGAATCAGATGGTACAATTATACCACTAATGAATCTTCTTTTTCTAGGAAAATAATGACCTCCACTCACACCTCATAAAATAAAGAATAAAGATAAGAGCGATGTATGTGCCTTTCTCTGTGTAAAGTGAAAGGAGGAGGATTCCGAAAGTAAAGTGAAAGCCTGTGAAGAAGAGAGATGTACGTGCCTTTCTCTACGTGTAAGGTGAAAGGAGGAGGGTTCTGAAAGTAAAGTGAGAGCCTGTGAAGAAGAGAGATGTATGTGCCTTTCTCTATGTGTAAAGTGAAAGGAGGAGGATTCTGAAAGTAAAGTGAAAGCCTGTGAAGAAGAGAGCCAGCTGCACCGGTTGTAACTCCGTGTGTTTGAGAGAGAGAGAGAGAGAGAGAGAGAGAATAGATGGGTATTTGGGATTTGTTGTATTCTGCCACGGCCAAGCTCACGCGAAACGCTCCCAATCTGACTCCAGTTACAAATGCTAAACATCCCTGCTTACTCACCATTATAATTGATAATATTTTGTTGGGGATTTGACATTTCAATGCATCTTAGATATTAAATATCTAATTTAATGACCGAAAGTCACTAAATGTCATCAGAGTCGTATGACTTTGGTACACCCTTTTTTTTTTCTTTTTTTTCCCCCTAGATCCCATGATATCATGGACCTATGCCTTCATCACCTGGGGCGACCGGCCCAGGTCATATACTGAAAGCTCCCAAAAGTCCAATGGGCCCTGTATCTTGGCCCACATGTGTTTAAACAAATGCCCTACATATGAAAATGTTTTGTTGGCTTTGAGAAATGTTCTTGTTGTATTCAATTTTTCTCATACCTATTCACCTTGAATTTGTAGTGATCTTCTATAGGCATTGATTTCGACATAAATTTTAAATGAAACAGGATAATGTTATGATGTAAGTTTGAGTTGATTTTTTACGACATAAATCAATGTTATGATGTAGTTAAGTATTTTGTGTCTATATGTTTAAATGTAATATATTCTCTCTTCTACTTTTGTTTAAGTGAAATATGTCTAGCAAAATTTTTTTTTTTTTTTTTTACTTTTTCAATCAACCATTATCTGCCCCACCTAAATGAAAATCTTGGGTCCGCCACTGAAGCCATACAAAGAAACTTGCACCATAGCAATGATTAAGACAAGATTCTAATATTTTAGAAATTTGGTTTTGAGTTTATATGTAACAGAACGCATTTTTTCCTATTATGAAAATCAAGGAACGTTTAAACAGGATTAGAACATTTTTCACATGGTTTTTTTATTAGTTCAAGGCATTGGAAAGAATTTGATAGTATAGTGAGGGAGGTGATTTGAAAGTCATTTAGAGAAAATGCATCCATGATGTATATATCTATGTTGCAGCGTTGGAAAGAATTAGTATATGATGATCATAATTTTACTATTTTCTACTAGTTTAAATCAAACTCTGTTGTGTTCTTTCCACATGTGTATTGTTTGCTGCGTGTATAACGCCATTCTTGACAATCCAAAAGCCATCTCCCTAGTGTACATAAGCTGGTTCGGGACACGGCTGTGAGTGTGAGAGTGTGCAAGTGTGAGACCTCTATGTAGGGACAAAAAAGAAAGAAGATTAATAAGATTCATGATCCAGAATCATGGGTGCCATCTGGAATTCCATATGAAGCCTAAATTCGGTAACTTGCCAATGTTTGTGTTTTCCAATTTGCATTACTGTGGAAATTTGGACTTTTCACTCGAATTTCTATTTTTCATGAACACCGTCACCCACTTGTAGGATTTCAATGCTTGGCCGCCTCTAAGTCATGAAATTGATATTAAAATTTAAAAGAAATGAGAAAACGAAAATGAATAAGCCTTCTTGTATTTGGCAGGCATGCATATTTAAGATGTAATCCGTGAGTGTCAAATTGGGTTGGGTGAAAATTCATTTTTAAGGAGGTCGAGGACCCATGTGCAAACAACAATCGGCCATTGCAGATCATGGACATCCTGGTACCCCACCTTTTAAGCTATTCAACAGTGAGTTAATTCTTTCACCAGACAAACTGTCATGCCTCCGGTGATGAGCACGGGGATTATGTGTGAGATTAGGGGCCAATAATGGTCTCACTGGATTGGAGTCCGTGGTGAGGTAAAAATATTTTCTTGGTTAACCGATAAACACAGCGGAAGGTTCATTATAAATAGATGATATAATAAAAGATATCTCAGATTAAGCACATCATATATTTAATAAAGTTGAAGTTTTATGAAGAATTTAAACTTAAGTATTTTAATTACATGGCCTCCAACGAAAGAATTAAAAAAATACTATCCAAGAGTATGCGATGGCACTCATGTGATGGTCAACACGATTCAGACATTGCCATCGGCACACAACTCGTGCTCGTCATCAGGTTGATCCGTCGAAAACAATGCTTTTGTCTCCTCCTAGAGGTAGATGGGCTTGGTACTTATGCACCAAGAACGACATCATCAGACTATAAGAAGTCGGCAGGTAGATAGACATATAAATATCATATATGCAATAACAAAGTGATTTAAAGACAATGTGATAATATAAAGTCTAATGATAGGAGTATACGCATAAATCACGAATAACAATAAACAGTGAACAATAAAATACGGTATCTAACCGCGAGATTCTAGCAATACAGGCAGTCCACATAGGCTAATACACCACGGGATATTCTCGTAGCCTTTCCGTTCTTGAACCGAGTGTGGTAGAGAATATGCAATGGGAGAATAGCCCGTCCAATCAATTAATGATGCATGGGAGTATCGCTCTGTCAATCAATGGGGTTGCACCCAAGGTGGCCATAATTAAAACATCTACTTTTGTGGCTGCCCAACGGTTTACATCAATCCAATATCGATCTAAATTCGTAATTAATCAATCTATCAGTCAATGGCCCTCCTACGGAGATGTCCCTTTATGTCAGACATTTACAACTGAGTGATGCTTGACTCAAGAATCCTAAGACAGTCAGCGAGGGATTGGGCTTATCCTGCGTGAACAAGTTCTTCAAATGAAAGAGGAACTACCTTTGATAATCATTCAATCAATCAATCACTTTGAATCCCAACAATTGTAGTCCTTCTTAAGCCTTACGATCAAAGCCGCCTAGCCTCAATACGTCGATCAATAACAATGACGATGAATGGGAATCCTATGTTCAATCAATATAATTTCTCAATGTGATCCCTCAATATAAAGACAATACCTAGCTACGGAACATGGCCTAGGCACATTGTCACCAATACCGAGGTATACAATTCAATTCGATTATTTAATATTCAAGGAAGAGAAGCAATCCAGTCCTGGGTCAATCATTGTCTTCTTCGTACGACACATCACTACTCGGTCTGATGAGGAAATGAGGTCATTGATATCCCATCGATTCATCTTGGTGCATAGTCCATTATTGGATACCTCGTTGTCTCACTTCATCCCTATCCAATGTAGATTGTACATTTTACGTTAACCAAACAATCCATTTCCAATTAAACATCAATCGAGCACAAGGTCTACTAGAAATGAAATCATAGATAGAATCAAACATAAAACATGTATACCACACCATAAGTATGTTTATCCAGTTGCGTTGGGATGAAGAGCACTCAAACCACAAAACCCTAGCTTGAGAACCCACTGACGAAAGACAAACTCGGGAAAGCAAAGATGAAAACCCAAAATCGTATAAAATCAAAAGAGGAGAATTATAACTGTAACTCCCCACCCTACACCCATGCATGATACTGTCCGCTTTGGCCCATGGGCCTCACGGTTTTGTTTCTGATGGGCCAGAACCCATCAAAAGGCCTCATGCAAGGTAAGGGTGTAAGCTCTACATATAAACCCATTCACTTTCCTCTCTATAGTCGATGTGGGACTCCAGGGCGTCACAATCCACCCCCCTTAGAGCTGCACGTCCCTGTGCAGTAGCCTGCCAGTCTCTGTAGCCTACCAGCCCTCTTGGCCCACCCACATGGTAACCCGCCCACTTGCACCAGACCACGGCAGGGGACCCACACTCGAACTAGTCGAGAGTCGGCTCTGATACCATCTGTAACGCCCCACCCTACACCCATGCATGATACTGTCCGCTTTTGCCCATGGGCCTTACGGTTTTGTTTCTGATGGGCCAGAACCCATCAAAAGGCCTCATGCAAGGTAAGGGTGTAAGCTCTACATATAAACCCATTCACTTTCCTCTCTATAGTCGATGTGGGACTCCAGGGCGTCACAATATAAGTATGAGTATGGCCCTGGAGTCCCACATCGACTATAGAGAGGAAAGTGAATGGGTTTATATGTAGAGGTTACACCCTTACCTTGCATGAGGTCTTTTGATAGGTTCTGGCCCATCAGAAACAAAACCGTGAAGCCCGTGGGCCAAAGCGAACAGTATCATGCACGGGTGTAGGGTGGGGCGTTACAATAAGAGCTAGGAAATCGCCTTTCTACGCTATTAAACCACTAACCCTAGTTTCTACGAGAAGAAGAGCTTACCTAGGGCAAGAGGGATAGGGAAATTTATGGAAAGTTGGGTGCATGGGAATAGGAGAGCTTGAAGAAGGTGGAGAAGGCGATGAATAGTCATGGCCCTTGGAATCTCACTTCAAGCAAAGGAAAATGAAAACAAAAAAGAAAGGAAGAGGGGAGGAAGAAAGATTAGAAAAAAAGTGAATTGGGGTGAATGGTCAATCATACAATTAAAGGGCTAGGATGGGTTTAGTGAAATTTACAGTTTAGTCCCTAACGGACTTGGGTTGTGATTAGACGGTCTTCGAAGTGTTGGATCGAAACACGCCATAAGAGAAAAGTTCGTAAAAAAAAGGTTATCTACCCTACGAGCCTAAAACCTAGAGGATGGAAAATTACTTTCCTAAAATTGCAAACTACCGCCCTAATGTGCGCAAATGAATTCGGACATCGATGGAACTTCACACAGACGATCTTAAGAGTAAAGTAGACTCGCTTAGCTATTAATCAAGCTTAATTGGTTAAAAATCAATAAAATAACACTAATTATACAATTAAGAGTCGGGGCCTTACACAAACAGTGGTGGCAGGACTCAAAAATCTTGATCGCATGGGAAACGGTAATCAGAAATAGAAGATCTGGTGCTGCCTCCTTACTCTTCATACAGAAAGAGGGGCTTTTCATAGCCATTTCTGTAAATTCTACCTCATTTAATGAAATGTTGTTTTATTTTATCAGCGTGTTCATTTTTCTTTTACTTTTGGGATTTTGCAGTTCTAGCACGATGCTATAGGATTTGGCGAGAAGATACTTTTTCTTGCTCTGGTCATGACAGCAAGAAATTTTGAGCAACAGGCAAAAGAGTTGAAAGAAATGCAAACGAAAAATGAGGAATTGTGGGAAGAACATGAGAAAATCAAGCAAGATTACAAGATCCTAAGAGAACAAATTCTAGGAGATCGTATCAAGAAAGAGTCTCTCAATGATTCATTTCACTTGCAGTTTGAGGAGATTCAAACCTTAGGAGGTTTTAATGGAGTTTTTGGCGAATGGATTCAAGGGTCGTGATCTCTTGTGTCCTCTGGTAGTTCCCAAGGCTGCATGTCGGAGGAACCCTTAGATGGTACGTTCTGTTATCTCCTGGAATGAAAAATGTCAGGTAGGATTATTGGGTTTGGCTGGTGTGATGAACACAAGTTGTTTCCAAGTAAATGCTATTTTCTTTGCTGTGGTTCTTTTTTGTGAGTTAATGTAATCTATGGTTTAAGATTCTTTTGAATTGTGGGTGTGAGTGTTTGTGTCTCAATGTAATCTATTGTATAAGATTCTTTTGAATTGTGGGTGTGGTACGGAATGCTACATGGGATCAAATGCATTATTTCATAGAATGACACCAAAACAAGGATCTTGAATGACCTGCAAATTTGTTAATACTATTGACTATGTGGCCACATCTTTTAACACAAAAAAGAGAAACGTGGTTTAACTGCAAGCAAGGCCGGCTCAAGACCATTTGAGGCCTAAACCGACAATCCTAAATGAGGTATTTTCTATATTTTATTATTATTAGAAATATTTTATTTAAGATTTATTTTTCTTGCTTTTCTGTGATGCAAAATTATTAATTGAGTTTTTATATTCAAGTTTTGCTAACCTATCTTAAGTCCACCTCCAGAACCCACATCAAAATTCTGGGCCCATCCCCAAAACTCAAATGAAAATCTTGGGTCACAAAATCCAACTACTTGGCTCAAACCCCCACAAAATAAAATAAAAGTTTCTTGAGTCAGCACTGGTGGGGCTCGAAGCATTTTCACCTATACATAGTGCGCATATGTACCACGAGTCAGGACCATCCAAGATGGACTTCAGAGGTGTGCCCCATGTATTGGATGTTCCAGATGCACGATGCTTATATGCATTGTGGGCAAGTGAATAAATTCTAGCGAGTGCCCATTGTTTATCTTAAATTTTAAGATCTATTATTAGGGGTGAAATCCTAAGTTATGGATCTATTACAACCACATCATGGATCAAATGTGAATGAGCCCTTATTGAAATAAGAAATACAAAAATAATGATAAAGGCTTGTGAAGCAAGATCATGACTAAATGTATGGTTGAAATTTGATACACAATGACTCTTAGAAATATAATAGTGTGCTAAAGTCAATGGACTCCTAACATTAGAAATATAAGGGGCATATTTGAAAATACAATAGGCCATAAATGACACTTTAAGGCTACATGAAAATTTTGACCGTATCTTCTTAAGAGAGGGTTATTATGGGGCCTTATATTTTGGGGAGGAAAAGAAAAGGGATGGTAGTTGGCAAGTTTTTCTATTTGTTTTGTTTTTTTTTTTTTTTTTTTTTAATATCAAAAGATGCCAGCTGTTATTATGGGGCCTTTTTTTGAGGCCTAAAGCAATGGCTTTGTTGGCTTTATGGTAAAGCTGGCCCTGCCTACAAGGTTGCAACTGACAATGAAAGATGATGAACAATAAAGTTTATGGATATTTACCAAAACATAACATAGAAACCCAATAATTACTAGTTAAAGATCCCTATCTCTCTCCCTCCCCCCGCTCTCTCACTCCCTCTCCCTCCAGTGGTGCTGTGGGAGGGGGCTGTGGTGGCTCGAGTGGGGGTGAGTAGGTGTGGAAATAAGTTGGGGAGGGAGAGATGTCATTTTAGGTAATTTTATACGGGGATATATGGGTCATAAAAAGAAGTACAATGTGAGGAGGGCAAAAACTAGTGGGGTTGCTATTGGCACACAAAAAAAACCTTTTCCCACAAAAATTCTCTCCACACACATCACAAAAATTTCAAAATTACATTATTTCTTTCCACACACATAAAAAATCCCCATTTTACCCATCTCTCCATTTCCCTCTTTCTTCCCACACACATGTCCTTCCCTTTCTCTCCACACATAGATCGATACTCCCAAAGGCCATCTCCCCTTCGAACGGCGCCTGTACCTCCGGCATCGTTCTCCACTTGTCCGGCGTCTCTGTCTCTCCGGCATAACTAATATTAGTGGATATCCAGGTCCAGATTGGCTCTCTTGGTGACTGCATCATACCGCTCCGTCAATAAGATTATTGTATCGTGTTTTGTGGAAAGGTGGCAACCTGAGACTAACACCTTTCACATGCCATTTGGTGAGATGACCATCACTTTAGATGATGTTGCATCCATCATAGGCATCCAAGTAACGGTGCGGACTGTCTTGTATAATGATAGAATGGCATATGAGGAAGCTCAAGCACTCCTTGTTGATGCACTAGGAGTAGAATCCATAGAGGCACATGATGAGCTTATCCAGGTGCGGGGCCAATCTGTTAGATTGGAGTGGTTATCGGAAAGGTTTGGCGGTATATCTGACGATGATTGGCAAGAGATGGTTGAGGTCAGAGCTTACCTTCTGTACTTATTGGGATGTACGTTGTTCACAGACAAGAGTGGGACACGGGTGCCGATCATATTTCTTACACATCTGGTGGATTTGGCTAACATATGTTCGTATGCATGGGGTACTACTGCACTGGCATACTTATACAGGCAGTTGGGGTTAGCAACCTGGCATGAGGTTAAACAAATAGCCGGTTACTTGACTCTATTGGAAGCTTGGGTGTACGAGCACTTCGAATGTTTGGCTCCAACTCCAAACATTCTCTATCAGCCCAAACATCCCCGAGTCCATCGATGGATCCCTCGTAGGTAGTCTGCCCCTTTACAAGCACTACGAGAGAGACTTGATTCCATGAGCATTGACTTGGTAATTACACATATTTTCATACTCATTTTCTATCACATGAAATTATTATTTTGTATTGTATATTTCCATATCTTATGTTTGGATTCACTATTTTTAGGTCACTTGGGACCCATATCGTGATGTTAGGCGCTATCACCCTTTCAATGAGGTGGCATAATACTGTGGATGCATCAAGTGCATAGATGTTGTTGAACCTTATCATCCGGATAGGGTGCTCAGACATACAGTTCCGAACAGTATCATTTTGTTCGGAACTGTGTATCCGAACAAAATGCTTATGTTCAGATACACAGTTTCGAACGGTATGACTTTGTGCTTGAACAATTGTGCTTGAACAGTAGAAATGTGATTTCATGAATGCTCATAAAGAAATAAAAATAGCAGGTCAATGACTCCACGAGTAGCTATCCTGTTGATAAGTCCTTAAAAATGCAATATTTTCTTATCATTTTAGAGTAATTAAGGACTTAATCATCAAATCATGGACCATTTTAGTAAAAAATTATGAATTTATGTTTTTGAGCATCAAAGTCTGAATTTGAGTCAAAATTCATCCAAAAATTGCATTTTCACATAAAATCATGAATTTCTCTATTTTTGGCATTGAAAGTAAAAAATTTCTCATAACTTTTTAATCACACATGAAATGTTGAATTTTCTTTGTACCATTGATTTAATTGAAGAAAACTTGATAAAATGGTGACATTTTATGCATCTATTTAGTGTAAATTGGGCCTGCATCTTGCATAATTCCTTACCTATATGATTAAATTGTTATTTGATCTTGCTTTTATTTTTTGTAAGGAATTTCATAAATCGGGACCCACGGAAGAGAATTGATGAATCAAATGCACCATGGACCCACCTTCCTTTGGCATGGATTCTAAGGTAGGGGCGGCCATGGTAGGGTCCGCTCTCATATGCAAGAAAAAAAAATCAGATTTAATCTCTTGAAGATAAGTTCCAAATTTGCGGGCCATGAGATGACGAGGTGTCCTATCTACTCTCCAACAAATATTGCTTACATGTCAAGATGGATGGCTAAGATTCAATTCAAGCCAAACAAAGAAGAAAAAAAATTGCAAAAGAAAATCAAGCCAAGGAGAGGACGTCCATGCATGGTGTAGAGTTCAAATGTTACATATTTTCAAGTAGGGCCTACTTCTATTCCATGTTTGAAATTAATTTCAGATTTGAAGGGATCTTTTCAAGAGAGGAAGTGGGCCCATCTAAGGATATTTTTCCAGCCATGAAGAGTTCAAAAGATTGGAGTTACATGTCCAAGCCTCTCATTTTGCAAAATCACACGTCCATGAGGGGGGCCACATGGTTTCAAGATTTGTTTCAAATCTGAAATTTCATATTTGAATTGATTTTTAACTAAAGTGGGTCCAAGTAAAGGAGTTGCAAGGGATAAGGAGAATGCAAGGATTTATGCACCAATGAATTCAAAAGAGAATTCAAATCTGAAATACCCACAAAAGTCTCCTAAACCTACCAAAATCCCATCCAAAATTGGAGATTAAGCAAAGGGCCTTATGAAACTATGCTACCTTGGACTACAAGTGAGGAAAAAGAATATAAAAAAGGGCCATAAAGGGCTGGACGTGGATGACCACTCCTCCAATCTCTCTTGGACGACCAGCACATCCTTTCCCCTTTTTTCTATCACTTTTTTCTCCATCTCTCCCCTACCATCCTCACTCACCCAAGGCTCTCTAAGGCTACCACCACTTCGGTTCCTACGCCGTCGCGCCACCGCCATTGCTATCGTCACTCCACCATCGGATCATCCTCGAAATCATCTTCCCTTGCTTGGATTTCAGATCGCGAAACGAGAGCCGGTTGGATCGCCGTTCAAGACCGCGAGTCCCTCTCCTCCGTTTAGTGTTTCTTGTGTCTATAGTAAGGTTAGATGCACTTTATTTTTTTTATTAAAATAATTCTGTAATGGTTATTTGCTTGTAATGGGTCTTTCATTAATAAATCAAGTTTATGGGGTCTTGGTCTTCACCAATGAGTCAACATCGAATTTTTGTGCGTAGTGACAGTGCGCACTGGGTGCGGTGGTCTTGATTTTTCTTGATGGCATTAAGCAAAGTAATTATTGCAAAGTTTTAGAATTAAAATCTAATTTCTTTATTCTCTAATTTTATTTTATTTTATTTTATTTTTTATTTTATGCACCTTAACAATTATTGGAATTGGTTGGGCTAATAAATCTTATGGTGATGCAGTGGTTAGATTAGGTTTCTAGATTAGGATTTTAAATTTCTTTGGTTGTAATTAATATTTCAGATTTGTATTTAATTTTTAATTCAATTAAAATTTTTGATTTGTATAGTTTTTTTTAGGCTAGAACTAGTTTTTTTATTAGGACAGGTTTTGCGATAAATAAACTCTCCGTAGATCGATCCGGTTTCACCGGTTATTACTACAATCGCGGCCTTGCACTTGGGGCTACAATCAACTTTTTGGCGCCGTTGCCGGGGAGTTTTTCTTCGCTTAAGGTATTTTTTCCAACCTATATTTTTAATTGCTTTGTGGGTGTGCATTTACTATTCCGCAATCATTCTAGATCTAAGGGTAGCATGCATGGAATGTTTGGACCAGCCCTATTGCATTAAAAAGTGGATTTTTAATCTCTGATTTTTGATAAAATTGGAACTATTTCAGATCTGAAAAATTATTTTTTCTGACTTTTCAAAAATCACATCCAATTTCTGAAAATTGCCTAGTTAACTTGTTCTAATTTGGACTAGTTTAGTTCTTTTTTTTTTTTTTTTGTTGCTGGTTAGGATTAATTAAGGTCTGTTAAAATCAGTTATTTTTCATATTTTTAGGTTTTTAAAGTTTCCAAAAAAATTCTAGAACTTTCCGTCACAAAGGCAAGTCGTAGATCGCACAAATTTGGCTTTTTGGCCACCAAACTTGCAAAAATCTGAAAATTTCAGAACTTCCATTGGAAACTCAGTTTTATTAGTTGTTTTTAAATTTAAAAGGACTCTTAAAAACTTGCTGGAATTTTTTTCTAAGAAGGTTAGTTATTTCTTTGGGAAGCCGAACAAACTGCCTTTCTTAATTGGTTCGACGTCTAGGCAAGTCTTGTCCCATTAGATAAGGGAGACAAGTCTCTTGTTCTAGAAGGTGGTTTTTAAGCGGGACCCTTGCAACGCATTGTGACCCCACCACTGATCTGGGGACTTACCTGGTCGGGCCAGTTTCATAGATTTGAGTTTGGGAACTTTCCTTAGAGATATTAAACTCTCTAAGATTAGGATTTTGCAAGAATTTGAGAATCTTCTTTTAAATCTAAGAACGGACCTTAGGTAGTTTCTCTTTCTAGGTTTCTTTATAAAAAAATAAAATAAATAATAATAATAAATAAATAAAAACTTTTCAAAATTCCAAAAAAGAAGGAAAGACCCCCATCTTCTTGGCAGAGGGACTCCTCAAATCGGTTAGAAAGGAAGGAATCACTTGTCAAGAGCTTGATTAAATTCTACGAATCTAGATCTCCTGGTTCTCTTAGGATTTCCAATATGGCTGATGAGCATAGTGATAACGAGGAGAACGGTAATGGGAATGGACCCAATAATAATGGGGAGGTGAATCAACATCTTAGGAGTTTACGTGATTACCTTCACCCTACACGACAAGCCACACCGTCGTGCATGGTTATACCCGCAGGTGCGGGTCAATTTGATATCAAACCGGGAGTAATCCAACTTCTCCCCAAATTTCATGGACTTGAATCGGAAAGTACATATTTGCACATTAAAGAGTTTGAAGAAGTGTGTGCAACACTACACTTCAATAATGTGAGGGAAGACCTTATCAAATTTCGTTTATTTCCATTTTCCCTCAAAGATAAGGCCAAGGCATGGCTTCACTCCTTACAACCCAATTCGATTGCTCTATGGTCCGATATGGTCCGGGAATTTTTAAAGAAATTTTTCCCATTACATAAGACCAACACCTTACGGAGGAATATTATGAATTTTAAACAAAAAGACAAGGAGTCTTATTATAGGTGTTGGGAACGCTTTAATGAACTACTCCTTGCATGTCCCCACCACAGATTTGAATTGCACAATACAATTGATCACTTTTATGATGGACTTAGTCCAGAAACACGTCAATTCATAGAGATGATGTGCAATGGGGAGTTCATGGCGAAAAAACCAAATCAAGCATGGACCTACCTTCAGTTTTTGGCAGACAGTGCACAAAATTGGGACACATCTGAAGGTATAGAGCAATCGAGTCAGGCCGAAGGAGGGGGGTTATATGTATTAAAAGAAAGCGATGATCTTCAAGCAAAAATTGCCTATCTTACAAGAGAAGTTGAGTCCTTGAAATTTGTGAAGAATAAGGAACCTGCTATAGTTTGTGGCATCTGCGCTAGTGATAAACACATTTCTTCGGAGTGCCCAACACTCCCTGCTTTTCAAGAAGCGTTTCACGAGCAAGCAAATGCCACTAACACATACAACCTGCAGTTTAACAATTCTTTGGGTAACACGTACAACCCTAATTGGAGGAATCACCCCAACTTTAGTTGGAGGAATGGCCCAAATGATACTCAGCCCAATTTCAACCAAATGTCAAATCAATTTGGGGGTACTCCTAGTACATATGCTCAAAACACATAGCAAATGGTACCCCCTACAACACAAACGACACCTTGGGAAGAACTTGTGGCTAAGTTTTTGGTGAATCAAGAGTCCATCAATAAAAAAACATGATCAGAACTTTAAGAATTTACAGAACACCATGCAGAACCTCTGCAAATTGATTGAATCACAAAATAAGGGGGCTTTTCCAGCCCAACCACAGCCCAATCCAAAAGGGCAAGTTGAGGTTCATCAAGGTGGTCTGTCAAATTCAAAGGAGCAGGTTCAAGCTGTTACTATTCTACGTAGTGGTAAAGAGATTGAAAAGCCAGATCTGGAAAAAGATAAACAGCCTGCATCCTCAGATCAGGAAGGGAAAGAAAATGAAGTCCCTTCTATCAAGGAAAAAAGCCCAGTTCCTCCTGGATTCAAGCCCTTACCGCCTTTTCCCAACCGATTAGCTCATGCCAAGCCATCTATACAGAACCAGGAAATCTTTGATGTACTTAAAGAGGTTAAAATTAACATCTCGTTGTTAGACGCAATTAAACAAGTCCCATCTTACGCAAAGTTTCTTAAGGACCTGTGCACGTTGAAGCGTAAGATACATGTACAAAAGAAAGCATTCCTCACTGAGCAAGCTAGTGCAATTCTAAAGCATGACGCTCCCCCTAAATTCAAAGATCCAGGATGCCCCACGATTTCGTGCATTATTGGAAATTATCAAATTGAACAAGCCCTGCTTGATCTTGGGGCGAGTGTCAACTTACTACCTTACTCGGTCTATGTAAAATTGGGGTTAGGCGAACTCAAACCCACCCAGGTTACTTTGCAGCTCGTAGACCGATCAGTCAAAAGACCGAGAGGGATAGTAGAGGATGTGCTTGTACAAGTTGACAAATTCTACTTTCCAGTAGACTTCATTGTGCTAGACACTCATCCTGTGGCAGATCCTCATGCTCAGATTCCGGTAATTTTGGGGAGACCATTCTTAGCCACATCCAATGCATTGATCAATTGCCGGAATGGAAAAATGACGCTATCTTATGGTAACATGACATTAGAGCTAAATGTTTTTGACCTTTGCAAACAACCACGGGATGATAACATTGACCTTGAAGAAGTAGATTTGATCAGTGTTCTTACAGCAGAAACTTTTGAAAAATCAATCTCCGATTCCATTGAGTCAATTGAGGACCTGACCCTCTGTGAAGAAACACTTGATAACACTGTTGAAATGGTCAACATTGTAGGCAAACCCTCTTTTGAAGAGCTATTACCAACTGGTACTCTGTCTCTTCCATCTCAGGTGAGGCCGCCCAAACCTGAGTTGAAACCCTTGCCCTCTCACCCGAAATATGCATACCTTGGAGAAAATGAAACATTTCCTGTAGTAATTTCTGCACACCTTGACAAGGACCAAGAAGTCCAACTCTTAGAAGTGCTCAAACTGCACAAAAGTGCAATTGCTTGGACCGTGGCTGACATTAAGGGAATTAATCCCCTCGTGCGTACACATCATATCGATTTGGAGGAGAATGCAAAACCCTCCCGTCAGATGCAACGCCGGTTAAACCCCACCATGTAAGAAGTGGTTAGGGCGGAAGTTTTGAAACTTCTAGATGTGGGTATCATTTATCCAATTTCGGATAGCCAATGGGTCAGCCCTACCCAAGTTGTACCTAAAAAGGCCGGCGTAACTGTAGTCCGTAATGCTAATGATGAGCTCATCCCAACCCGCGTACCCACAGGTTGGCGAGTTTGTATCGACTACAGAAAGTTAAATGCTGTCACACGAAAGGATCATTTCCCCCTACCCTTCTTGGACCAAATTTTAGAACGGGTAGCTGGCCATGAGTATTATTGTTTCTTGGATGGATATTCTGGATACAATCAAATAGAGATCGCCCCGGAAGATCAAGAGAAAACAACTTTCACATGCCCCTTTGGCACCTTTGCTTACCGACGGATGCCCTTTGGGCTATGTAATGCTCCTGCAACCTTTCAGAGGTGCATGATGAGTATTTTTAGTGATATGGTGGAATGTTTTCTCGAAGTCTTCATGGACGATTTCTCCGTTTTTGGAGATTCTTTTCAAGATTGTTTGAGCAACTTAACTAAGGTGCTCTCTAGGTGTGAAGAAAACAACTTAGTACTAAATTGGGAAAAATGTCATTTTATGGTACGACAAGGGATTGTCCTTGGCCATATTGTATTATCTAAAGGATTGGAAGTGGACAAAGCCAAAATAGATCTAATTTCCAATTTGCCCGCCCCAAAAACCGTAAGAGATGTAAGATCTTTCTAAGGGCATGCCGGATTCTACAGAAGGTTCATAAAAGATTTTAGTGTCATTTCTAGACCATTATGCAACCTTCTGCTAAAGGAAGCAGAATTTGAGTGGACGGAGGCATGTCAAGTGGTTTTTATCAAGCTAAAGGACATGTTGACGACTGCTCCAATTAGGCAACCTCTAGATTGGAGCCTGCCCTTTGAAATCATGTGCGATGCTAGCGATTATGCAGTTGGGGCAATTCTTGGGCAACATAGGGACAAAAAGCCATATGTGATTTACTATGCTAGCAGAACTTTAAACAGTGCACGGATTAATTATTCTACAACAGAGAAAGAACTATTGGCTGTGGTCTATGCACTGGATAAATTCCGTTCCTACTTAATTGAATCCAAAATTGTGATCTTTACTGACCATTCTGCGCTGAAGTACTTGCTTTCTAAGAAAGATGCCAAGCCCAGACTGATCAGATGGATCCTTTTACTCCAAGAGTTCAATATCGAAATCAAGGATAAGAAAGGAGTAGAAAATGTGGTCGCTGATCATCTTTCTAGGATTGTCCTTTCCAACGCTTTAGAACCCTTGCCAATCTAGGACACTTTCCCTGATGAGCACTTGTTTGCCACATTTTCCCATTCTCCATGGTATGCTGACATTGCTAATTATCTAGCTTCGGGTGAAATTGCAAAAGAATGGACCCAACAAGATAAAAACAAGTTTCTCACTGAGGTGAAACAGTTTTTCTGGGAGGAACCATACCTTTTCAAATACTGCCCAGACCAAATCATTAGGAGATGCATTCCAAACCATGAAATGAACAGTGTTATATCATTTTGCCATTCTCAAGCTTGTGGTAGCCATTTTTCTGCTAAAAAGACCGCTCAAAAAATTTTGCAATCTGGATTTTACTGGCCCACTATATTTAAAGATGCATATGATTTCTGTAAAGTATGTGAGCGGTGCCAAAAATTGGGTTCAATTTCCAAAAGGAACATGATGCCTTTAAACCCAATTTTGGTCGTCGAGTTATTCAATATATGGGGTATAGACTTTATGGGACCATTTCCCCCGAGCTTTGGTTTTCATTATATCCTCGTTGCAGTTGATTGTGTTTCCAAATGGATTGAAGCAATCCCATGTAGGAACAATGATGCTAAAATGGTAAAAATGTTTATCTTGGACAATATCTTTTCCCGTTTTGGAACTCCGCGTGCCATCATTAGTGATGGAGCCAGTCACTTTTGTAACCGCATTATTGAGAGTTTGTTTCAAAATTACGGTGTTACACATAAAGTGGCTACCCCCTATCATCTTCAAACAAGTGGGCAGGTAGAGGTCTCAAATAGGGAAATTAAAAGAATTTTGGAGACCACGGTAAAACCGAATCGTAAGGATTGGTCCATGCGGTTAAATGATGCTTTGTGGGCCTATCGCACTGCATATAAGACCCCAGTTGGGATGTCTCCATACCGGCCTATATATGGGAAAGCTTGTCACCTTCCAGTGGAGCTAGAACATAAAGCTTATTGGGCCATAAAACAACTGAACTTTGACTTAGACAAGGCTAGGGAGAAAAAAGCCCTTGATCTAAATGAATTAGAAGAATTGAAAAACGAGACTTATCTAAACTCAAGAATTTACAAGGACAGGACTAAGCCCTTTCATGATAAACGGTATTAAGAAAATCATTCCCTCCGTCTCAAAAAGTCCTCTTGTACAATTCTCGACTTCATCTTTTCCCTGGAAAGTTACGATCTTGTTGGACAGGCCCCTACATTGTTCAAGAAGGATTTCCATATGGGGTAGTGAGCCTCATTGATCCATCGAATGGTACCTCTTTTAAAGTCAATGGACAACGTTTAAAACCATTCTTGGAGACTATTCCTCCAGAGGAAAATGTAATTCCTTTGATCGATCCTATCTATCAGGATTGACGGGCACTGGATCTGACAGTGGCCCATACCTTTGTATATTATGCATATATTTTCTATTTTCTTTGTGTGTTCTTTGTCTTACATTGGACAGGTTTCTACGCAAAAGCTTCATTACTCCAGGTGCTTTCTACCATTTTTCCTCCTTTTACAATTTCACCTCATGTTACATTTCATTTCGCATTTCATGTATGACATCGAGGACGTTGTCTAGTTTAGGTTGGGGGGTGGGAACAAGCACACTTGTCCAATTTTAGACAAAAAAAAAAATTTTTGTTTCTGAGTAGCCGTTTCAAAAAAATAAAAAAAGTAATAATAATAAATAAAAAAAAGTTTTCAAAAGAACTTGACGATTCGAAGATGCTTAGAAATCTGGAATTTCAGAATTTTTTGGAAGGAAGTAAAATGAAGGTTCATTATTTTCTAAAAAATAAAAAGAATACCGAACTTTGTTTTTCACAGTACCACATGTACATCATTTCAAAAGTTTTGGACAAAAAGATTTAAGTGTCATTTTCAGAGTTCTTTCAAGAGAGAAAAAGAGACGACTTTCTGAAATTTGGCCATATGAGTTCTCCTGGTTCATCGGCATGGTTAGGCCAACCAAAACCAGTGAATTAATTCGGGTGAATTGAAAAGGGCTGCCTATTGTTGGGGACCGTTTAAAAAAAAAAAATTGCCAAGGGATGCACAAATAAGTGTTAAAAAAAAAAGTGTTTAGTTATAACTCTTGAAAAGAATAAAAAGTTATGTGACTAGTTTGGGTTCGTAGCCTTTTTAACCCTAGCCAGTAAGCCCGTAGGGGTATTTATATACCTAGTGCCCTAAAGACATCTGTTTTGGGAGTCATTGGCCTAATGCTCATTATATGGGTTAATTAGAAAGCTTAAGGGACCTAGGCATTGCACAGTCACATGTGTGTGTTCAAAAAAAAAAAAAAGATGTATCTTGCGGCCTTTGAAAAAACAGCAGTGCGAAAGCCATCATAGTAGCCTTGAGAGGAGACTTGTATTTTGCCCGAATCTAGGAAAGTTGGAAATTCCGAGGGAGAATTCTGTTTTCATGGCATTATCGTAGAACATTTAAAATTTTTTTTTTGATGTATACATTTGCACAAGGCACTCAACGTTTTGGTATAATTTAAAAAAAAAAAAAAGACAAAAAAAAAGTGAACTGGATTTTGAAAAGTCTGAAATCTTGATTATTCAAGGATTCGAGGTATCCGATTTGACTCAATCATCTTTTGAAAAACCTTCCATTGAATTTCTTTCACTTTTAGGTAAACGAATTTTGTGGGCATATTCACGGCAAACCCTCACGAGGCACAACTCGTCCACTAGGGGTAACCTAGGGGTTTAAGGGCTTACTGCATATGCTAAATGCAGCCAAGAGTGCCAGCGAAAGTGGCGTTTTTCTTTTTGTCTTTGCATTTAGTTTAGATTAGATTAGGCCAGAAGACCTACCATACTTTGCATATTTTGCTCGGGACTAGCAAAAAGCTGGTTGGGGGGTGTGATAAGTCCTTAAAAATGCAATATTTTCTTATCATTTTAGAGTAATTAAGGACTTAATCATCAAATCATGGACCATTTTAGTAAAAAATTATGAATTTATGTTTTTGAGCATCAAAGTCTGAATTTGAGTCAAAATTCATCCAAAAATTGCATTTTCACATAAAATCATGAATTTCTCTATTTTTGGCATTGAAAGTAAAAAATTTCTCATAACTTTTTAATCACACATGAAATGAAGAATTTTCTTTGTACCATTGATTTAATTGAAGAAGACTTGATAAAATGATGACATTTTATGCATCTATTTAGTGTAAATTGGGCCCGCATCTTGCATAATTCCTTACCTATATGATTAAATTGTTCTTTGATCTTGCTTTTATTTTTTGTAGGGAATTTCAGAAATCGGGGCCCACGGAAGAGAATTGATGAATCAAATGCGCCATGGACCCACCTTCCTTTGGCATGGATTCTAAGGTAGGGGCGGCCATGGTAGGGTCCGCTCTCATATGCAAGAAAAAAAAATCAGATTT
The DNA here is from genome assembly GCA_029852735.1 of Persea americana. Classification (NCBI taxonomy): domain Eukaryota; kingdom Viridiplantae; phylum Streptophyta; class Magnoliopsida; order Laurales; family Lauraceae; genus Persea; species Persea americana. The sequence goes on along the minus strand of CM056814.1, from coordinate 52,382,981 downwards.
AATCTCTTGAAGATAAGTTCCAAATTTGCGGGCCATGAGATGACGAGGTGTCCTATCTACTCTCCAACAAATATTGCTTACATGTCAAGATGGATGGCTAAGATTCAATTCAAGCCAAACAAAGAAGAAAAAAAATTGCAAAAGAAAATCAAGCCAAGGAGAGGACGTCCATGCATGGTGTAGAGTTCAAATGTTACATATTTTCAAGTAGGGCCTACTTCTATTCCATGTTTGAAATTAATTTCAGATTTGAAGGGATCTTTTCAAGAGAGGAAGTGGGCCCATCTAAGGATATTTTTCCAGCCATGAAGAGTTCAAAAGATTGGAGATCTTGGTTAGCAATTCAAGTTGAAAACAAATTCAAAGAGGCCAAGATTTGCACTAAGTTGTTGGATTTATCTCCAAAAAGATAGGCCTCAAAATTTGAATTTTGCAACCCAAGATTCCTCAAAAAAAGGGAGTTACATGTCCAAGCCTCTCCATTTTGCAAAATCACACGTCCATGAGGGGGGCCACATGGTTTCAAGATTTGTTTCAAATCTGAAATTTCAGATTTGAATTGATTTTTAACTAAAGTGGGTCCAAGTAAAGGAGTTGCAAGGGATAAGGAGAATGCAAGGATTTATGCACCAATGAATTCAAAAGAGAATTCAAATCTGAAATACCCACAAAAGTCTCCTAAACCTACCAAAATCCCATCCAAAATTGGAGATTAAGCAAAGAGCCTTATGAAACTATGCTACCTTGGACTACAAGTGAGGAAAAAGAATATAAAAAAGGGCCATAAAGGGCTGGATGTGGATGACCACTCCTCCAATCTCTCTTGGACGACCAGCACATCCTTTCCCCTTTTTTCCATCACTTTTTTCTCCATCTCTCCCCTACCATCCTCACTCACCCAAGGCTCTCTAAGGCTACCACCACTTCGGTTCCTACGCCGTCGCGCCACCGCCGTTGCTATCGTCACTCCACCATCGGATCATCCTCGAAATCATCTTCCCTTGCTTGGATTTCAGATCGCGAAACGAGAGTCGGTTGGATCGCCGTTCAAGACCGCGAGTCCCTCTCCTCCGTTTAGTGTTTCTTGTGTCTATGGTAAGGTTGGATGCACTTTATTTTTTTTATTAAAATAATTCTGTAATGGTTATTTGCTTGTAATGGGTCTTTCATTAATAAATCAAGTTTATGGGGTCTTGGTCTTCACCAATGAATCAACATCGAATTTTTGTGCGTAGTGACAGTGCGCACTTGGTGCGGTGGTCTTGATTTTTCTTGATGGCATTAAGCAAAGTAATTATTGCAAAGTTTTAGAATTAAAATCTAATTTCTTTATTCTCTGATTTTATTTTATTTTATTTTAGTTTTTATTCTACGCACCTTAACAATTATTGCAATTGGTTGGGCTAATAAATCTTATGGTGATGCAGTGGTTAGATTAGGTTTTTAGATTAGGATTTTAATTTTCTTTGGTTGTAATTAATATTTCAGATTTGTAATTAATTTTTAATTCAATTAGAAAATTTGCTTTGTATAGTTTTTTTTAGGCTAGAACTAGTTTTTTTTATTAGGACAGGTTTTGCGATAAATAAACTCTCCGTGGATCGATCCGGTTTCACCGGTTATTACTACAATCGCGGCCTTGCACTTGGGGCTACGATCACCTGTGTACATGGTACCAACTCGAAAGCGCTTGGATGTCGTCGAGTTGAGTTGTCAACTTTCATGGTTGGTCTACCTCTTGTTCTTGTTTTGACTTCGGGTTCTATCAAATGAGTACTGTCCGGCATAGTTAGCTCTCGTATCTTCTTTAGAAGTTGGAGCTTTCTCGTGGAATCATACTCATTGAACCGTTGTTCAAGCAACTCCAAATCTGCCTTACAATCTAACCCCATATAAGAACTTTTTGGTGGGACAGTTGACAACTTATCAAGCTTACACCAATGCGGATGTATACAACTTAGAGGAATAGGCCGCCCTCGACTTATATATTCTGCAATCTCGTGCGCACGGGGTAATCCATGTGTGCGTCGAATAACACAACCACACACATTGGCGTCAATTCCAACTAGGTTGGCTCTCTTGGTTTCTGTTAAGATCTTTTCAAGTGCATTTTTGGAGACATTACCGCGAAGCTCCTTGTATTCAGCCGGCTTAAAATTATGTTGCACAATTGTCTTACTTTTCTCAAATGAAGCTTTGATACTGGTATGCTGCAACTCAAGCAAATTGTGGATCTTAGTCCAACAAGCTTCAAAATTTCCTTGACTTGATCCAAGTTGCCTCTTGAGCTGTGCATATGAACTCTTAGCCCTGCATAGAATTGTTAAGATGTGAGGCATAGTAATTAATATGCATAAATCAAACTATCAGTAGTCGTTAAACAATACATGTTCGATGTAGTATTACCAAAATGGATACATTTGTCTGTCCATGCAGAGACAAATCTTTCCTTGTATGCATCCAACTAAGTACCTTTCACGTAATTTAGTGCACCGGGATACGTACTGAATTCTTGATTTAGCTTACAGAGTTGTTCACCAAACTCCACTTCTGTGGATGAAGACACTAGCATATTCCAGCTCATAATAAACCTATCACATTTTGCTTTCGTTTTGCACAATTTCTTGCATCTCGCCAATACGTTTCTATTAATGTGCCATTTGCATAATAAATGAGTAGCACCAGGGAATACAGTGCTAATGGCTTTCATAAGTGACAATTCTCTGTCCGTTACAATCACATCGGGGAGAATACCATCACCAATAATAGAACGCAAAACATCCAGTGCCCATGCATAATTCTCTTCACTTTCAGCCTGAAGGTATGCAAAACATACAAAAAATGCCATGTCTGTGGATGTGACTCCAACAATCTCCAACAGAGGCATGCGATAACGATTGGTCTTGTAAGTACAATCCATTAATAACACATGTGGAAATGCACGCAACAAATCTATACTGCTTGGGTGCGTCCAAATCAAGTTAGTTATAGTCTCGCTATTCTCACAATTCTTATGCGATTCTATGTAATTGTGCTCTGCCAACTTCCCAAGCAGTTGTTGCATCTGACTTCTTCCACCCCGCTCATTACTTTATATCTGTAACGTGCATTGTATATTGTCTTCATTGTGGTTACGTTTAATTCATTTCTTTGTTTCAACGTAACCAAAATTTCTTTCGGTCTAACCGTGCTCTTTGACATATCAACCAGCAACTTTGTTTCCTCCTTTGATAATCTGCCTACAAATGAATGCCCCTCTAAATGTTCCGCGGCCGAGTGAATATGCACGCCACATACGACCTCCAACATCCAATCATCATTTGAGTCTAACTTTTTGCCCCTTAATGGGAAAGGGCATCTACATTTTTTGGAACCTATCTGTTTGATCCTTTTCCGCTTCTCGCCATATTCATGCTTATATTGTCCACTTCTCTCACATGCAAGGAGCACTCTAGCTTTGACACCTACCTGAGCGGCATTTGAAACCTTTATGACAACGACAAAATCATTTTTCCTTCCTACACCACGAGCCCAACTAATCAACGAATCCCGACTGTGAAATATCTACAATTAACAAATTTATTACGAATTTAGTAACGAACAATTGTAATTTGAGTAATAAATTCACAGTAGTTCTTACTTCTTGAGTTATAAACTCACTGGTATAATCCTTGACAAAGTCCGATCCAACCTGACTTTCCTGTGTAGAAACCTGCAGAAGAAATATTCAGAGTCAAACTTACGAATTACATAATACTATTTGAATACAAAGTCCGAACAAAGGCATTATGTTCGGATATGTAAGTCCGAACAAAATGATTATGTTCAGATTTTTAAGTCCGAACAAAGACATTATGTTCAAACTTAAAGATCCGAACATAATCATTTTGTTCAGACTTACAAATCCGAACATAATGCCTTTGTTCAGACCTGAATCTCCGTACACATCGGGAACTCTACTCGTTCCCGGGAGGGAAAATTTTCACAAAAATGGAAAAAAAGAAAAAAAAGAAACAAACCTTTCCACTGCTACTCTGATTGAAAGGCACCATTTCATTGTTCTTTTCTTCCTTCATTGCACTAGAGAGATCTAATGAAAAAAATTAATTACAAAAGAAGGAAAGATGAAGGAGATGAAGGAAAATGAGTTGGCTAAGAACATCAAGTGCATGGATGAGTTGCCCAAAACAACAATGAAGTGGAGAATGAGAAGTGGAATGAGAAGTGGAGAGTGAGATGGGTGGGAGTTGGTTTAGGGAAGAAGGCACGTTGTGTGTGAGAAGAAACAAAAATTTGAGTTTTGCTGGGAGATTGGCTATTTTGGTCATTTTATGAAGGGGTTAAAATGTATTAAAAGAAAAGTTAACATCCTGATGTGGGGAAAGTTTTTTTTTGTGTGTGCCAATAGCAGCACTCAAACTAGTATGCATTTAGCAGCTCTCTTCTGACAAATAGGGATGTTCAAAGTCATGGGGGCTATGAAATGACAGAATTGTCAATAGTTTGCCATATGACGAATTTAATATAATTTTTTTCTATAACCAAATCTATGCCATTTTTAATAGGAGTATAGGACCTACCGCAATAAAATCATATGGAATTGGTATCAGAGATGAGTTTTTATTTAAAAGAATGCAAAGAGGAGGGTCGTGTGTTTTGGCAAACCAAGTCACTTTCACATGTCTTCATTCTGCTTGCAGCCATGGCTACTAGTTGAGAAAGGTTAGTAAATTTTCAAGTCTATTGAAGTGGTTTATGGGGTTGAGTAAAGTGGTAGGTGTTATGCCTGCATTGGTGATCTTTGCTGCTTAGGATAACTAATTGAAGCTTCTGAGTGGGTGAAGGAAGATGCTAATGAAAATGAATAATGTTGTTGATGTTCCACATAAATTTTAGAGTTGGCAAAAGCCAACCCCACCAACCAATCCAGCCCGACCTAACCCACACAGCCCGACCACCATAATATATGGGTCGGTCGTGGGTCAAGCTTTCTTAACCTGCATTTAAACAGGTCGCATTAGGGTGAGCTCGTTTAATCCGCATGACCCTTTGGTTGTTTTCTTATAGCTAAAACTTATACTCAATACTTAATTCTATGTATCTTTTTATTTTGATACCATGTTTTTTGTTTTTATGAAAACTTCTTTTTATTTTTAATAGTTTTGTTATTCTATTTCTATAGTCACTATTTAAAAAATTTTATGCTATACTCATTGTATAAATAATTCCTTCTCTTTCACTTTTCTAAAGTAGATATTTTGTCAACTTACTTAAGAATATTTTTGCGTGCTCTTCTCTCATACGAGGATTTTGAATATAAAGAAAAAATACAATGGATATATTATAAATTAAATTAAATTATCAAGTAATAGTTGAGTTCATGCTAGTTTCCACACTATTTTCTCCTTGCGCAGGCACAAGCCAAAGAGAATGGTGAATTATGATATCATGACCTAGGCCTAGGTTTAAATTTTCAACTTAATATTAGTTGAGCCTAAGTCTAATTTAAGATCTTATAAGAAATAAACTAACATTAAGCTTATCATAATCTAAATAAAGCTTGTCCATATTGCCAATCATGATAGGTTTTAAATTGCACTAATAGGATTTAGAAAGTTAAGTATTGTTCATTTACATCTCATCTCATTTTTACGAATTAACTTATCGGTTTGGGTTTAATTTAAACTTTGGGCGTGGTTAAAGGCTTAGAATATTGTTAATAAATTTATTAAGTAATCCGGGTTAATGTGGGTTGGGTTGGGTTGGGTTGGGTTTGGAACATCTTACCCGTTTATCCCAACTCGACCCGTTTGCCACCTTAGATAATGGGTCCCTAATAAGAAAACCATGATCACTGAAATAAGTTTCCATTTGAGTTTATATGATTTAACTATTGGGAGAACCTTAGAGAAGACCTCCGTCATTGATTGCAATTCCATATGGTTTCATCACCATGGGTTCTCGTTCAGATATCTCTAATATCCGTCCCGCTGCTTGAATTATTTTGGGCGTCAAACATTGTCAATTAACCAAATTCCTGTTCTTGACGAAGGATTTGAAATTCCATTAAGACGTATAGAGAGTGAGATTCCAGGAATTTCCAAAGGTCATTTGAGACTTTTTGGGTGGTTGGAATTTGAAATTCTTGTGAAAGAAACATAACATTTCGAATGCTAGGGGACAAGATATCACATCATGTCAAAAAAATCCAAACATCCCAAATTCTTGTTATAAATTTCAGAAAAGAAACAGGCTTATACGAAATTCCTAAAGCCCTAGCCATGTTCTCCGTTGGGCTTTCCATCTCTATAGGTGCAACTCAGGCATATCGGATCAAGTATTGGCCCAACCCAGTCCCAGCTTACGTTGTATATTAATTCAAATTTGAACCTCATCCGATTGAAAGCCATCCAAGATTGTGGACTCTAAGTGCAAAACAAGCTAGGTTGAATCAAGTTTACGTAGCTTGGGTCAAATTCTATTTAAGTTGTTTTTTTTTTTCTTTTATTTAAGTTGTTTTTTTTTTCTTTTTAAGGGGTGTGTGTGTGTGTGTGTGTTGGTGGGTGGGTGGGTGGGAAGTGAATGTGGATATTTAATATATCTATATATATATCAGTGTAATATAGGGAAATTTTCTCGAGTAGATGCCCCGGTGGAGGCCTTTAACTTATAGTCTCTTACATACGGATGTTTCTTGGGTGAAAATCTTGCACTATGCATATCAGACACTACATACACATTTGCTTATTTGGAATAGAGGTGTAAACAGGTTGACCTGGAATTGAAACGGTTGATGAGAAGATGGAACTGGATCTGGGTCGGAAACCAAAACGGCCCCGTATATGGGACAGGTCTGGGTCCCTGCCCGAATCTAGGTAGAGAATGATTTCGAAAAAAAAAAAAAAAGGCTTTTAAGAGGAATTCTAAAAAACTAAGGGATCGATGGGATGGAACCAAGGTGGAACCAGACCCGGACTTGTTTACTTATTGGGATCTAAATCATGATTCAAACTTGGTTATTAACGGATTAGGACCTCTGTAAAATCGGAAAATCATCAACCCATTTACATCCCTAATCTGGAAGTTAGATACTCGGGTCAAATTTAGATCCCGAAGTGTAAACCAGAACCAGGCCCAAATTCTCTTGGTTTCCAAATCCAAGCCTGAGCACAGGCCGAGCCCCAAAACAACCCTACTCAAATTACACTTTCCGTTAATAGGGCGTGTGGTCACTTCTACTAAAATATTATGAAAAGTCTAAATACTAGTTGATAATTAATTTTACAGGATGTCCAACTCCTACTAAAATGAAATTTGGTGAAAGCCAAACGGGCACAGATTTGGATCATCATTTCATCTTTATAGGCTCCCTCGGAGCCAAATATGCTTCCCGGGAGCAGATTGCCTGTAATTGTATTTTCATGGGAAATTATGAGGGCAATTACTTTCTCTTGGAATTTGGAAACGATGAATGGGTCTGTTTTCTATTAGAGCAAATATTGGCTAAGACTTGTATACGATTTTCATCGGTTATGGCTTTTAATATGTAGTATCACTAGGCATCCAACTTGTATATATTGTAAGTTGGGGGCATGCAGGTCAAATGTAGGTCGGGTAAGATTTTGTGGCATTTACTATCAAACGAATCAACATTTGATATAACCTATTACGTACCAACACTAGATGGTTCCCATAGTCATTCCTATTATTAGGCTAATTATTATGATTGCATCCATCACATGGGTCCCACAGAGGTTTTAACATTAAATGGATCCATAAACAATTCAAACATCATGCATCTATGTGGTAACTAATATTCTGGCTTGCCCCATTGTGATTAATCACTATTAAAGGATTTCACGATTTTTAATGTTTGGTCCATTAATTTTCTCACATTAGACGGGTACCATTGTGGTTAGTTACACTCAAGGAATCCTTATAAATTGCCAACATAGTTATGGTGTATTGAAATTTGTAGAAAATGCTAAACATCCCAGCGTGCTCAACATTATAATTGGTAATATTTTATTCTTTGCTAATGAAGTATGACACTAATGAAATATAATACTCAAATCAGTATCAGTCACATTTATTTAGCAAAGAAAAAGAAAAGCATTTAGAAAGCCACAAAACGTGTGACTTTAGAGTCAGATGCTACAATTATGACACTAATGAATCTTCTTTTTCTAGGAAAATGACCTCCATCCAACCCTCAGAAAATAAAGGAAGGAGAGATTTATGTGCCTTTCTCCGTGTAAAGTGAAAGGAGGAGGAATCTTCAAGTGAAGTGAAAGCCTTTAAAGAAGAGACCTAGCTTCACCTGTTGTAACTGTGTGTGTATGTGTTTGAGACAGAGTGAAGGCCTTTGAAGAAGAGAGTTAGCTCCACTTGTTGTAAGTCTGTGTGTGTGTTTGAGAGAGAGAGAGAGAGAGAGAGAGAGAGAGAGAGATGGGTATTTGGGATTTTTTGTGTTCTGCCATGGACAACCTCAAGCGAAATGCTCCTGATCCGACCCCAGTTGCAAATGCCTGTCAAAATTACTTACCCGTTCCTCAAACTCAAGAGAAGATCACAAGGATCGCCAAGGAAGTAGCCGTCCCTGTGTTGCTTCAATCCACAGGCATCCCAGGTGCACTCTTCTTCTTCTTCTTCTTCTTCTACTACTACCACTCATTTCACCTAATAAGGGGGTAGTGATTTTGAGCTCGATGAGTTCTAAATGTGCGCTATATTTTTCTTTTAAGGTTTTTTTATAACTTGGGGTACCCCATGTGTGTGCAGTTGATATTTTGTTAGCTACCAAAATTCTTGGGTTTCCTACAAAAACATAAAAAAATATATATATAACAATCATTTACATTCACCATCTAGTCAATGACTGCCAGGTAATACTTGTTATGGTGCTCTCCTAAGTTGCACCTTATGTTATCCTAAGCTGAAACAGTCTGCAAAATCATCTCCATCGTAAACTGCCTTAAATCAGTGTCCTCAAAACCAAGATAAGTCCAATTAAAACTAGATTTTTCAGTTCCATCATGCCAAAAACAGAGATAGTCGACTTTGATTTGTGGGACTAGCACTGTTTCATATTAGGATAACATAAGTTTCAGCTAAAGAGAGCCCCGCTCATATATATATTTCCTTCTTCTTTAATTTGGCCAAAGGGTCATTTTACATCTTTATAGATGATGTAAAATTTCATGGCAAAAGGAAGATGTTTAAATTGTGCAAATTGTAGAGCTATCAAACTACAAGCCATACAAAGAAACTTGCAGCAGAGCAATGATTATGACAAGATTCTAATATTTTAGGAAGTTTAATTTGATTTTATATGTAGCAGAAGACATTTTCCTACTATGAAAAAAGTTTAAACAGGAAACATACGGTTTTTAATTAGTTCAAATGCCTATTGATAGTTCGCCGAGGGAGGTGATTTGAAAGTCATTTTAGAGAAAATACATCCATAATCCATGATGTATATGTCTATGTTGTAGCATTGGAAAGAATATTTATATACATAAGTTTAAGTGGAAATGTAGAACTCTAGTTTCACATAAATGAATTAGTATTTGATATTGATGATCATTGATGATGATGATTTTACTATTTTCTACTTGTTTAAATCAAATTCTGTTGTGTGCCTTCCACATGTGCATTGTTTGCTGCGTGTGTGTATAAGGCCATTCCAGACAATCCAAAAGCCATCCTGTAAAGTTTTGATTTGGCTAATTCATTAGGTTTTTAACAAAACACTAGTCCATATCGAGTTGTTATTTTCTATTTTTTTAGATATGGACTGTGATTGCCTTCATGATTGAAGTATGAAGATGCAGTTTGAAGAGAATCAGGAGGCATGTTTGAAGAGAATCAAAATTCAGACAGAAACTAACAATAACCGATCTAGGCACAGAGCGAGCCTTCTGGTCGCTCGAGCGAGCATGGTTAGATTGCTAGATAGAGGTTGTACTCGCTCGACCTAAGCTTCACGGTCGCCTGCAATACCTCTCATGGTTGATCGTGGCGCTTTGAAAACTGAAACCAAAACTCTTTTTTGATTAAAAACAGGGGGTGTGGAATTTACCCTTTCTTCCATACACCTGATGGGCAACAATATATAGGGCAACTCCCTCTCCAAAACACAATAAACAACTCTCGAACCAGTCCAATTCAAGTCCAATCCATTCCAACCTAAACTAGCATGTGATTTCCAATTAAACATCAATCGAGCACAAGGTCTACTAGAAATGAAATCATAACAAGAATCAAGCATAAAACACACATACCACACCATAACTATGTTTATCCATTTCCCTTGGGATGCAGAGCATTCAAACCATAAAACCCTAGCTCGAGAACCCACTGATGAAAGTTAAACTCAGGAAAACGAAGATGAAAACCCAAAATCCTATAAAACTAAAAGTGGAGAAGTATAAGAGCTAGTAAATAACCTCTCTAAGGGATAAGGAAATCTATGGAAAGTTGGGTGGACGGGAAGAGGAGAGCTTGATGAAGGTGGAGAAGACGATGAACAATGTGACGTGGCCCTTGGAATCTCACTTCAAGCAAAGGAAAATGAAAAGAATCACGAAAGGAAGAGGCCAAAAAGAAAGAGCATGAAAAAGTGAATTGAATGAAGGGTCAATTATACACTAAAAGGGTTAGGATGAGTTTAGTGAAATTACAGTTTAGTCCCTGATGGACTTGGGTTGGGATTAGAGGGTCTTTGACACGTCGGATCAAAACAAGTCAAACGAAAACAGTTCATAAAAAATTGGTCATCTACCTAGGAACCCAAAACCTAGAAAATCGGAAATCACTTTCCTAAAATTGTAAACTACCCCCATATCATATCCAAATGAATTTGAATCTCGATGAAACTTCATACACGTGATCCTAACAGTAAACCATACTTACTTAGATTCTAATCAAGCTTAATTGGCTAAGATTCAACTAACACACACTAGTTACACTATTAAGAGTCGGGACCTTACACAAACAACGGTGACAATTCACAAAAGTCATGATCGCATGGGGAACGGTAATCAGAAATAGAAGATCCGGTGTTGCCTGCTTACTCTTCAAACAAAAAAGAGGGGCTTTTCATAACCAGTTCTGTAAGTTCTACTTCATTTAAGGTTATGAAATGTTTTTTTGTTTTATCAACGTGTTCATTTTTCTTTTTGTTATGGGATTTTGCAGGTCTAGTACGATTCTATTGGATTTTATTCGAAGATCCATGACGGCAAGAAATTTTAACATTGGGCATAAGGGATGAAAAGAAATGCAAATGAAAAATGAGGAATTGTGGGAAGCAGTTGAGAAAATCCTGTTATAGGATATCCTAAGCTGGTGTGATGGGCAAAAATTGTTTGCAAGTAAATGCTATTTTATTTGCTTTGGTTTTTTCTTTTTTGCTCAATGCAATCTATGGTTTAAGATTCTTTTGAATTGTGGGAGTGGATGCATGTGGGTGTGGTACGGAATGCTACATGGGATCAAATTCATTATTTCATAGAATGAAACCAAAACAAGGTTGTTGAGTCACCTGCAAATCTGATAATATTATTGACTATGTGGCCACATCTTTTAACACAATCGAAAGAAGTGGGTGATCTACAACTCACAATTATTTTAGTTTATATAAAAGATACTGATTTCAACCTCGAATTGGATTTTGATTTTGACCAATCCTCTCTATTTGGACCAACTCAACTACTAAAGACAGGGGTGGACCCACACGTTCGGCACATGGGGCGTCCGCCCCAAGTGGATTTGGAAAAATCCCTTGAGAGCTATGGACTAGATGCCATCTGCTCCCATGCAAGCCGATCGCTGCCCCACTTTTAAAAATCATGAAACCCTTCCCCATGGATCTATTTTTTCTCCTCTGACTTTGATAGATACCAAGCAGGCCAAGCAAGTAGTTTCCCCTCTCACATTGTCTCTTTTTTCTCTCCATCAATCTCTCTCCCTCCTCTACCTTTAAATCTGAAAAGCCTCAATCCCTAAATCTTTGAACTCCAACTATAATCCACTTTCCTTAAATCTTAATACCTAAACCCCAATCCCTAAACATCTCCCCCATGTTTAGCAACTACATTCCTATTGGCATTTTGAAATTGGCCCTATTAGAAACGCAATTGGTAGAACGAAGAGAAAGGCTTCTTGGATGTAAGCAGTATTTGCATTCACCATCAACTTGTAGGAAAATGTGGCCAAATGAACGGTGGAGCCGTCGTGTGATAAGTGTATTAAGTCTAGAAGAGACACTGTGCCTATAACAAATCCATATTATTTCAAAAACGAAAGTGAAAAAAATGGACATTGTTATCATTTTCTTTACTTCCTAAAACCTTTGAAGTACCGTGACAAGTTGTTCCACAATTCACTATACAATAAAATGTTGTCCATCTTATCCTAACTGCATTTGAGGTCTTAAGAAAAACAATAATGTGCACATCGGCCTGGTCACCTTTTTTTTCCCTCTCCTTGGGCATTGCTTCTAATGCTTTTCACCGTGATATAACAATTAATTTCTGCAGACTGTAGCAAAGTTACTCACAACATTGGTTTTCTTTCTTTCCACAATGCATCGAATTAGAAAAATTGTATTTTAGAGTTATATATGGAAACGTTGTATAGTTTCTTCTTTTCTAATTCTGAGATGAAAATTTCCAAGTAATTATATGTGAACTTTTGATTATTGATGGTTTGATTAATATTGAGCTTCTAAAATTAAATATGGTTTCTAGGTTGGTAGCAATATCTAGAGTATAGACAATTATACTTGTTCTCATTACCAGTTAAAGAAAGAATTCTTTTTTCTTTTAGGATTTTGCCTGTACATTTGCCCTAAGATTGGACATTTGCCGATCAACTGTTGAAGTTTAACAAATTCCCATAAAGTTGTTGGTGTGATATCCTAGGGTCGTGTAATAACGCACATATTGCACTATGCGATATCCTTTGGCATTTTGGGAACATTCTAATCTCTTGTTGGGAGTAGAATTCCTTTACAAAATAGGCCAAGGTGCGAGTACTTTATACTAACCCTACAAAATAACAACAGCAACAACAACAATAGACTTTTTCTAGTGACCATTGTCCGCCCCACTCAAATGAAAATCCTAGGTCTGCCACTACTAAAGACAACTTAACTTCTATAATAATATAGCTCTAAATTTTACTCTTCAGTTCTATAGAAACTGCTTTATTAAAGATTAAATTCAATAATAGTTGTCATTCATGCTAGCAAAACAGCTTAAACTCTGTAAGAGACGCGACTCTAAATTTTACTCTTAAATTCTGTAACAACAGCTTTACAAAATTGAGAGATGTCTTTCATGCTATCATTTAGTTACTTTTTTTGGATGCTACAGGCCATATGCTCGAAGACTTCATGTATACCAGTTTATTACTTTTGACTAATTTCGATCACACAATGATAAAAATTGCAGCTGCAACAACCTTAGAGAACCTTAGACACCTGTTATTCTCATTTCTTTTGCTACTCCTCAACTAGTTACTCCTGCAGATCATGCCCCCAACCTTTTTGTCTCTGGGCTAACAAAATGACCACAACAGAAGATCTTAGAGAACCTTTGTCAAGATTTGGCCAACTTATCTATGTTGGAGCGGTGATGAGCATTTTTCAAGATATTCAGAGGGGTTAGGTCATATGCCACTGTAGAAGAGGCAACAGAAAGTTATAATGGCCATAGATGGAAAGTTACTAGAGCCTGTATTGCTGGGTTATCTTCATAGAATATGAAAGGCCCAAATCGCCATTGCCGCACCGGACAAATGGGTCTCCCACTCCCCCCGTCTCCAATAGTCCTTCCATACTTCCATAGTTCAAAGAGTTTCATTACATCAACTAATATTAAAGTGTCATATAACAAGAACTGTTTTTTGAGCCTAAGATTATGTACTTTGTTTTACTTTATAAACCTTTCCTATTTTCTCTGGGCTTTTAGCTTCGGTTAGAGAATAGCTAAAAAGAGGGTAAAAACTTTTGGATGTGCAAGCTTTATATATCTCGGTTTGTGTTGAGGTAAACGTCCATCATCGCTCCTGAGCAGTTATAATTGTGGTCGAGCTCTCACCCTCACTATAAAACCATTGTTGTGCCGTTTCCCATCACCAATTGGTTTTGGGATAAGTGGTAGCTCAATGGGGTATAAGATCCTACAAGTGGTGTTGACACCAAAAATGTCACTTTGCCTCCTTAACATCAAAAGCTACAAGGAGCCGCATCTTACTACAAATAGGCAAAGCCGCTTCAAGGATCAGATCTTGTCAGAATCAAGCAAAAACTACAAGATCCTTCAAAATAGCCAAAAGAAGGGTACACATGAAGTTTCGGGCCATTTCAACACCAATTGGCCTAACTTCAATCCTCCAACAGTTGAGCAGGAACTCCCGGCGGCGATAGTGTTGGAGATATCAAATCTTCGATCAGAGCCTATGGATGGTCCCAAAATACCTCCAAAAGGCTCCATGTCAAATTTCAAGTCAAACAGACACTGTTTGATCCTCCATCAACTCTCGAATGGCGAAATCAAGCCTCTCGGAGGCGAGAACCACCGATGCCAGCACTCATCAAATAAAACACATGGGTAGCTTCTACATGCTTCCAAAGGGCTACACGTCAAGTTTTAGGTCATTTCGACGACATTTGACCCGGCTATGACGCTCAGAAACAAAATCAAGCCTACCGGCGGCGGAGCTTCCCGGGACCATGGCATCCAAATCGGAATTAATGGATCGTCTCAAAATGACTCCAATGAGCTCCCTGTCAAATTTCTGGTCAATCGGACATCGGTAGACTGTACATCAAAGCTCGATATCTTCCTCGCGGTGAAATCAAGCCTAGCATCGACGGGACCCCAAACGGCTTCAAAACTCAAATAAAAGCCCATGGTTGGTCCTATCTATTGCTCAAGAAGCTTCACATCAAATTTCAGGTCATTCCGACATCGTTCGATCTAGTTTCAACTCTTGGCGGAAAATCAGCTACAAAGTCTTCGGCTTTTCCAGAAATATGAAACTTTGTGCTCTGATTTGCACGGCTTTTCGACAAGTTTTCTTCAAAGGAATCAAGCCAATAAATGAGAACAAGAAAACTATAGGAGAAAAAAGAAGCAAAAAAGCCTAGAAAAAGGCCGAGAAAGGGCGACCTAAAAAGGGACAAAAGTCCAGTGGTCGCCGGCGACCTTGGCCCATGGTTGCGGGCGACCATGGCCCAAGGTCGCCAACCCCATGGTCGCCGGTGACCATAGGGAGCTGGGTCGCCGGATTTCGCCCGAAAACCCACTTTTCCGGGTATTTTTTACGTTTCGCGATGTTTGGCCCCCTGTGATTTTTCCATAATCTGATTTTTTGAGCATGATATCCGTCGATCTTCGTCAACATAATGGATCCACCATCGAAATCATGGGATCATCATCGGACACTCTGAAATCGCCAACCGGCCAATCAAGAAAGCATATTTTCTACCCGACAGATCGTGAAATCGATTGGACAGATGTTGTTGGCCCATTGGTACCAATCAATGTCTGAAAATTCATGGTCATCCAATGTCGATCAAAATGAAAATCCATCGATGATCATCGCCAAAAGAATTCCAAGAGGCACAGCGCGGCCCGGAACTCTTCAAGCAACTTGGCGAATAATTAATGAAGATAAATGACCCTTTTTATTGCAAGTTAATGCGGTCATTAACTCATTATTTTGGACTGTCCAATCAGATTCAAGGAAAAAAGGAGTTACAAGTCCAATTAATCATGGCAATTAACCATGTAACTTCTATCATTATGGAGTTTAATCATGGTAATTAATCATGAAACTCCCATTATCATGGAGATTAAAAGCAATTAAATGACGATTATTCTCCATCGGCCTATCAGAATCCAAGAAAAAGGAGTTACAAAATCAAGAATTAAATACTTGTAACTCCTCCCATCATGGAGCATCAATGTCATTAATGCTCATAAACCCTCCTAAATGACTACCAAAAGCCTATAAATAGGCGGTCATTCCAAAGGAAAAGGGTCCTGAAAAATTGTCCCAAAAAATCCATGCATCCTACTCTAAAGAACTCTGCTGCTAACACTACAAGGTGATTGAAGTCCCTTGGGGGGCCACCTCCCAAAGTTTCCCCCCTCCTTTTATCCAACATGGCCTAGATGTGGCTTTTCAGCCCATCTATCCGATTTTTTTATTGGATATAAGACCTTCCCTTGGTCTTTATCCTCTAAAAACACTGAGGTCCAAGCCAAGCCACGTAAATCAAGTGTTCTCATCTGAAGGACAACGGCGGAGCCCATACATGACTCGCGACCGTCGATCTGAACTAGTCCCCACAATTTCCTGAGAAGTCAGATTCCTCTTTCTTACTTTTCCATTGTATTTTTAATTTTTTTTAAGAGTAAAAAAAGTCACAATTCTTGTCTTTCATTATTGATGAGATTTGTAAATCGCCTTTCATGGCAAAATTTCCTTCTACGGCACAAAACCGCCTTTCACGGCAAACTAAAGAAAATCGCCTTTCACGGCGTTAAAAAATCTTGTCTCTTTCTTTAAAATATATGTGCAATGGAAAGCTAGAAAATAAAAAAGTTGATTTCTTTTTCTACTTGTGGAGGTGAATCTTCGGACCACCATTTCAAATTCCAAGTAGAAAAGAAAATATGGCATACCTGTACAAAAAAAATGTTGATGTTTGCCTTTTTCTACCCGGGGCGGAGGAAGGAAAGAAAGCCGGGTCCATCAAGTTGGCATACCCGGTGGGACCCGTTCATTTGAGAATAGAATGCTTAGACTCCTTGGCTCCTTTCTGGTTGGTGGGCTGTGTTGGATTTTGCATCTTAAGAAAAAAACATGAGATAGGATTATTTGGAAATTTCTGTCTTTCAATTTATTTCCATTCTTTCTCTTCTCAAACAAAAAAAAAATTTATCGTTGGGTTTAGATTTTAGAAACTTTGGTTTCTTCCCTTTCGGATTTAGTGCTCGCGGAAATCGCTGAGCCTTTGTTCAGATTGGAATACCATTTCTTCTCTTTTGTGAATCTAATCTTGACATTTAAAAAAAAAAAAAAAAAGAGAATTTTCTGATTTCTCTCTTTTGGATTCAAATTAGAGAAACTTTGGTTCTTTCCTTTTCGTACAATGGCTCGTGGAAATCACTGAGCCAGTGTTCGAATGGGAGGGGCCACTCCCTCTCTTTGATGGGTCCATTGGTGATCTTTCAAAAAAATAATAATAAAAAAAAAATGTAAAATAAAATTGTTTCCAGATTTCTCTCTTTTGGATTCAAATTGGAGAAACTTTGGTTCTTTCCTTTTCGTACAATGGCTCGCGGAAATCGTTGAGCCAACGTTCGGATTGTGAGGGGCCATTTCCTCTCTTTGATGGGTTAATTAGTACTCTTTCAAAAAAAAAAAAAACACATTAAGGTTGTACCAATTGCGCTCTTTGACCAAAGTGAATCTAAGAAAAGCTTTATCTAGAGTATGAAGGCAGCTAGACTGTTTGAGGCAAGGGTCCTTCAAACGGGTTCTTTAAGTAATCCTACCCTTACCTGGGGGCTGATCTATCCACTAAGGTTTCATAAGACTGAATTGGAAGACCTATGTGTACTCTTAAAAAAAATCTTCAAAAAAATTTTCTTTTCAAAAAAAAAAAAAAACCTCTGTCATTTTTTAGTTCAGATTTGAGAAATTTTGGTTCCTTCCTATTCAGATCTAGCGCTCGCTGAAATGTTTGAGCCTGTAATCGGATTGGAATACCACTTGCTCTCTTAGATGAACTTGATTTTGACCCTTTCAAAAAAAAAAAAACTTTCGTCATTATTG
Organism: Persea americana; assembly: GCA_029852735.1. Taxonomy (NCBI): domain Eukaryota; kingdom Viridiplantae; phylum Streptophyta; class Magnoliopsida; order Laurales; family Lauraceae; genus Persea; species Persea americana. The sequence goes on along the minus strand of CM056814.1, from coordinate 52,365,125 downwards.
GATTAAAATCTGAGAAATCCTGGTTCCTTCCTCTTTCGGATTTAGTGCTCGCAGAAATGTTTGAGCCTATATTTGGATTGGAGTACCATTTGCTCTCTTTTCTGAATTCGATCTTGAGATTTCAAAAAAAATCCCATCCCATGTCCTTCCCAAGGATGCAATTTGCAACATTTGTGCCTAGCGGTGCTACTACGCCCTTTCGGGTCTACTGTATTCGAAACCGACACATTTGTATCTCCAACCTTATATCATTTTACCTCGAGTGAGCTTCGCTTCTCGGTAACTTGAATTAAGGTTTACAATTGCTTCTAGCAGTCACTGGAATGCTCATTTTGAGCTGACCATACTTGCGTTTAGAACAATTGTACCCTCTATGGCTTTTTGCCTTCCTCATTTTGCTTAGGCTAGGCCATGCACCCTGAGCGATTTGAAAAGACAAAACCATAGTATTTTCCATTTATGATCACCATATTCTTGTGATTACTAATGGATGTGGTCTTGTTTCAGAAGTTTTCCAAAAACTAACAATGGCGGCTTCATTAACCATCACCTTTGATGAGAACAAGTACCAGCTCATGCTTCAAGAGAAGCAAAGTAAACACACTTGCAAGCGCCCTGCCAGCCGCCGAAGCGTCACCTCTCTCGGCAACTCTCAAAACACCGGGTCGACCTCCACTCCCCTAACTTATCTTCGGGTCACTGGGACCATTCCCACTCCTCGTAGATGAGACTGTGCCCGCCAAAAAGCAAAAGACCGCCCCTGAACGTGTCACTGCCATGATACCAAAGGCGGTCATCAAGAAAACTGAGGCCCGTGGAAATCTTGCAAAGCCTCAACCTGTAAGAAACCAGGTCCACCCCAGGACTTGGTCCCCGAGATCTTCACCAAAACAAAGAAGATCCCGAACATCTGCAAAGCCAGTATACCTGGCCCCTCTCAAGGGGAACCGGTTCTATCCTCTCGCTTACTTGAAAGAGGAGAAACCTACCCTTCGTCAAACTACAAAACCAACTCAGCACGAGCTGGCTTGCTCATACAAGCCCAAAATCAAGTCGTGCAACACTAGGCCTCGACAAGAACCTGCCAGGGCCTACTCTCCTGCAGCCCGACCCTTCATCTCAACGGGGGCCGAGCTTGCAAAATTTAAAGCTTCACTGCGACAGGCAAAGGACCGCGTCCAGATCCTGTCCATGCCAGTCTTCAAGGAAGACAAGCTCGGCTGCTGCGCACAAGGGACCACATCCTTCATTGCCAGAGCACAGCCCGAGCTAACTGGAGCTCAAATTGCTCGTCGTATACGTCGCCGCACGACATATCGACAAAAGAGATTAGAGAAGCAAAGAACCCAGCATTCTAAGCTTCAGGTCTCTAAAACATGGGTCGAAAAAGAAAGACCCGACCAAGTTGCTGCTGTCCATATGGTTGGAAAAACCAAAAGACACTAGAAGTCAACAACCAAAATTCATGTCAGACCGCCGGTGACTCGCAGCGTCTCCCAGACACGAAGACATCAGGAGGACTCTCCCACTCCTTCAAGTCAAGGACACCGAAGTGATCAATCCTCGGGCTCTTCATCTAGGCGAATGAGCTTTAGCTCAATCACTAAGACAATATCCTCTTTCGACTCACGAAGAGTAAATGTCCTGGTCACAAACTCTGAGCAATCTCCACCACATGATGACATGGCTCTATTCATTCAGCAGCTGGAGCAAGGACAATAGAGAAGTTTGTTGTGATCTAGGGCCTACGAGGAGAGATCAAACACGCACAGGAACACAGGAGATTTATGTGGTTCAGCTTTTGGCCTACGTCCACGGGGAAAACGGGAGAATTCACTATGATATCAAAAGAGGATTGTACATCATAGAGACCCTAAGTCTCTATTTATAATATCAGCTCAATACCCAGTTACACCCAAACACTACTTCTAATCACAGTGGACCTATGATAATAGACCTACTTCTAATCACAGTAGAACATGGGCAATACAGGGGCCTCGTTAACCAGATTTATTACTTCAATTGAGCCATACAACCTAACAAATCTCCACCTTGGCGAACATTGAAGCTGATCCTCACGCACTAAACATGTCTCACCGTCTCCACCTGCCCATTAGGGCACTCAGCTACTGAGCACACCGATCAAGTCCAAGCAATACTTGAACTTGAATTTAAACCATTCCTTCATGAGTGCACCAAATCGCTTGTACCATTGTCCAGAAGCTTGCTTCGACCCGTACAGTGATTTCATCAAACTGCATACATGATCAGGAACCTTAAACTGCACTCCACCTGTACTGGAAGCTCTTTCATCTTCCTCGTAGAACCGCTTGCATCCGATGGCCTGATTTTCCTCATTAAGAGACTCCATCTCTTCAGTCATAGTCGCTGCCTGTTGACTACTTTCTAGCCCTTCCATTAATTCAAGAGACTTAGTCGTCAATGGGTATGCAACCATATCATCACGGCCACTGTTTGATGTCGACGCGTACGTCGTCATATCCTCGAAATTGTATCTAACCAGCGGTTTCCTTTCTCTCTGCAGTCTACCCGTCTGCGGCCTATGCGGCTCTGTCTGCTGCATCTGTTGCACAGTCTGACGATCCCCTGTATCTCGGGAGGAGTCGGATGCACTCTCCTTCCTCACTAGGATGTCGGACTCCACCTGAACGGTGTCACTGCTGCTACCTACTTTTGTCCTCTCCACCTGCTTTCTCGCTTCGTGTAAAGCATCCTCATGAAATGTAACATCCCTGCTGATGATAAATCTGGGTGGATTTTGATCAGTACACCACAATCTATATCCTTTCACCCCAGATGCATATCCCACCAAGATGCACTTAACAGCCCTTGGTTCTAACTTATCGGTTTTCACATAAGCCGGACAACCGAAGATCCTGAAGTTAGAATAATCAGCTGGATTACCTGACCACATTTCTTCCGGTGTTTTACAACCAATCTTTGTGTGTAGAGACCTATTTATCAAGTAGCCTGCAGCATTTACTGCCCCAGCCCAAAAGTCCTTGGACAATCTTGCGGTAAATAACATACAACGAGCTCTTTCCAAGATCGTTCTGTTCATCCTCTTTGCAACTCCATTCTGCTGCGGATTTTCTGTAGTGGTGTAATGCCGAACTATGCTATGATCCGTGCAATAGTTCTCAAACTCTGTCGATCTGTACTCATTGCCATTACTTGTCTTCACATAGAGGTTCTGATGGAAAACCTCTTTCTCACTTTCCAACGTCCGCTAAACAATGAAGTCCCTCCAAATGATGAGGCGAATGGTGGAGAAGATGAGTCACGCTCCCTTACCAAAAAGGACGTTGACAATATCCTTGCTAAAGCAAAAGAAGAGAATACACCGAAGGATCATGGAATCAAGCCACCATATCCCTTATGGATGGACTCAGTTCTGTTCCCTGCAAAGTTCAAGCAACCTACTCTCCAAACATATACGGGGAAAGGTTCAGCTAGACAACATGTCATCCACTTCAAGATCTTGACTGGAGCTATTGCGGATCAAGATGCTCTCAAGATCCATCTCTTTGCAAGCACACTGAAAGGTACAGCCTTTGATTAGTACTCCACTTTGCCAAAGGATTCCATTCAAAACTGGACCATGCTAGAGACACGCATCCTGACCCACTTCAAAGGTGAAGATCATCCTGTTACTATGGCTCAACTCTGTAGCCTAAAATAGGGAGAGAATGAGTCAACATACAACTTCATTCACAAGTAGAAGGCGATGGCCTACAAATGCTCAGACGTACTACCACAAGCGTCGCTGGTCGACATCTGCCGAAACAACATGAGAGCAAGGATTCGCTCCATGATCATCGGCAACAAATCAAAGAATATGGGAGAACTCCTAGAAGCGTCTATGGAGGCTGAAATGGTGATCAAAGACCTCAACAGTCAAAAGTCATCAAAGAAAGAGCTTACCGCCATTCCAACCTCCAAACCAAAGAAAAAGGAGGTTCTCAATGTGCAAACCAAGTCAGCTCCTCAGCCGCCAAAGAAAGCTGAAAACAAAACTACAGGTAAGAGGCATGAACTCTCTGATGCCTTCAAAGAACGAGTATAGAAGAAACACCCGTTCAATGAAGATGTTGAAGAAATCTTCGGGGCTCTTTTAGCAAAAGGCAAACTTACTTTGCCAAACCCCAAAAGACTAAGAGATGTTGGCAAAACCAACGATATCCGGTATTGTCCATACCACCAAATGGTCTAGCATCCTCTCAACCAATGTTTCATTGTGAGAGAGAAGATCAACGAGATGTGGAAAAACGGAGTAATCACCTTTGACAAAAACTACAGGCCTGCCTCCGTTAACATGGCGTCATATGGACAAACATCAAAGCCACCAAAGGAGAATATCACTACTTCCTTCAAGGTGATAAAGATGACTCAAACATCCCAAGAGCTAGTGCCTTACCCAACACTAGATGGACAACCCATATGGGTGCATCCCGATCTCCTAGAAGATGAAAATTGGGAGATTGTCAAAACAAAGCCGATCGCTCAATAGCGAAGGCATGCCAAGAGACAACTCCTCAAGCTCAAATAGCAGGAGAAGGCTCAACCCAAGCAAGAAGTCCCTGAAAAGGTAGAAACCTCCTCTACCGCTTCACTGAGGGCAACAGAGGAGTCCCTTCCCAAGACTTCAAAAGTGGTAAGAAAATTCACCCTCAGTGATTTCATGCCACCACAGCTCAGAAATGAGACTACGCAGGGGGCATCATACTCTTGCAACTCGGTAGTTGGATTCTGCATGGATGGATACGAGTCCAGTGACACTGCCAGTGATATCGATGAGTAGGAGGAATCCCTTGAAATCGGAGAATATCTCTCCGATGAAGAATGGATCCCAGAATCTCACCTTATGCGAGTAATTTGGTATAACCCCTTCCAGCCACAAGGATCCTGGTTTGATGATGAAGAAGACTAAGAGGCTATTCAAGAAAATGCTGTCAATCCAGCACTTGCCGATGCCCCAGTGGAACCCAATGGTGTTGAACCACAAGGGGCAGATAAAGAAGAAGATTTAGCTCCTTTGCCAGATCTCGAAGAATATGCGAAGATCTTGCAGCGTCTTGCCATAGAGCAAGAGCATGATCACATCAATCAGCTTCATCAAAATCCAGAACAGGAAGTCCTGGAGAATCTACAAGCATCTCCTCTAGTAACTCCGGAAAATGAAGAAGATTACTGGGTTGATGATCCTCTTACATCGGAGGATGAGTCTGATTCCCAATAGTCCATTATGGAGGCATCTTCTATCGAAGTCACTTGCAATGTGATAGTTCAAGATGATAGTGCCTCTGAAGCTTCATCTGTTGAGGCCTCAGACTCTTAAAATGCATCTGGTAGCATATCTTCTAGAGCTACGTCTTCTCATGTGACTTCCACCGAGATAGCCCCTTCTCAAGCTTCATCTCCTGAAACGGTGACTTCGGAATTCAAGCCTCTTCCAACTGATCACCATGAAGAAGCTCTGGCCGGTGAAGTCTCCAAAGAAAACTCAGTCAATTGGTCTCGGATACCCAATCTCATAGGAGATGTCTAGACGGATGAAATACTCCATAAAGAAGAAAGGTTGCTGGAAGCTATTCAAGACTTGTTCTCGGAAAATGCTCCATGCAACGCATTCACTGAAGATGGCAATGCTGACGTAGAAAAATTCTCTAATGAGAAGGATCAACCCCTTGATCCCGAAGAAGGTCTTCCAAAAGTAGAACCGTCTCTACAAGCTTTTGAAGTTGGGAAAGGTACCCGCTCTGGCCGGGATTACCTAAAAAACTACAACCAAGCTTCTTCTTCTTCTTATGTAAATCCTTTGGGAAAGCAAGTTGTAAATGCCCCAAGCGGTAATGATAATGAAAATGCAGGCCTCAAGGAGGCTTTCAAGTATGACTTGATTGAGCACTTCAAACACATACCTGCACCACTGCACATCCTAGACTTATTAATAATGTCACCACAAACTCATGATAGTCTCATTACAAAACTGCAAAGGCTGAATGCAGATGTTGACAAACATGCCCCACAAGTCCTACAAATTGAAATGGACTATAGGGTCAAAAAATAAAAAACCTCCTCAAAGGGAGAAAAGAAGAAAAACTGAGGGATCTTGCAATGAATGCCTCTCGGTCCAAAAGGTAGCAAGTGCGACCATCGCCTTCAATAAGGAAAACCTCCTGCTAGGTGAGACAAAGCACAACCGACCCTTGTATTTCACAAGATACATCAAAGAAATGCCGATACACAGAGTTCAGATCGACCCAGGTTCTGCACTTAACCTCATCTCTACTTTGGAAGTCGAAGAGCTGGGTATCCCACCTAGCAAGTTGAGCCACACATCTATGTCCATTTATGGATATGATGGGAGCACTCAAAGGCCCATTGGCACAATCAGGTTCAGGTTACAAATCTGTGATCTTATCTCTGAAGTCACCGTGTATGCAATAAAGACCCCTTCATGCTATAACATCCTTCTCGGACGCCCTTGGATACACAAGAATGGTGTCGTCCCTTCGACTCTACATCAGTGCATCAAGTTCGTTGGCAATGAGGGCTTGATACATCGAATGTTTGCAGATAGAAAGCCCTTCAAAGGCAAAGAAGTCCATTTTGCAGACTCTCAGATGTATAAGGACGAGAAAGAAAAGGAGGAGGAAGAAACAACATCCTTTGCCGGCAATCTCCAAAAAGATAAAGGCAAGGCTCCTCAGCAATCATCGAAAGAAAACAAACCTTCCGGCAAATCTGAGGAGAGCAATATGTCTCCCATTCGTTGTCTCCTTCAAATCTTCCAAACCTTTGGTAATAACTACCAAAGCAAAGAAGACAAAGCACAAGATTAAGGGCAAGTTTGCTGTCTCTTTCGTGTCTATAATACAAGACACAGATTCGGATTCAGAGCCCGAAGACGATACATCGTAAAGCCAAGCTGACACTCAACAAGTTCAGCCCGCCCACACTCCATTTGAGACTCCTGCTGGGATAGACGATCTTGTGTCTGCTTTCTTCATTGTTCCGACAGCCTAGGCAAAAAAAAAAAAAACCAATCTTCTTCCATAGATCAGAAGCTTCGTCATCAAATTCCTCGTTTGAACCTTTCCAAAATGAACGTATGCCTCAACTATCCCTGTATAGTCTAATGGCACAAGCTATCATGAAGAAAATGGGCTATGACGCTCAAAATCCAATTGGTTTGGGAGGTGGCCGCGGTATTCTCACACCATTGGAACCCACCCTGACCAAAAGCCAGCTGGAGGATTGGAGACTCCACCGTCACATAGACAAGTCTTCATATGGGTTGGGGTATGATCCTAACACTCCCATGAGACAGTTGACACAAAGGCTGCAAAGTCGTTTTGTCGACCAGGCCTCAACATCTCGTATTGATGAAGACATCAATCTCCCTGGATATCTTTTTGAAGAGTTACCCAATAAGGATCCGGAAGACTCATCAAATTAGTACGATTTCTTTGATGATGAAGAAGAATTGTCTGATGACACAAATACACGGTATTCTGACCCAAAAGAACCATTGTCTACAAAAGAAGTGCCTTACTTCGACCCAGTTTCAGCAGGTGATTGGGATCATCTCATAGCAAGTCTTGAGAAGAGTACCGATCAAGAAGATTTATGGACAGAAGCGGAGCCATGGTCTGAAAATGCCCTTGGAAATCCAGAAGGTCTTGTTGAGTTGGAGGCCTCCAAAAATATTATAGAGGAACCAGCTTTAAACCTTTTAACGGAAGATTATGTTCAAAAGATAGACTTGGGAACACCAGATAACCCACGTCTTGTATTCATAAGTAAGAATATAAAGGATGATGAGTTACGCGAGTATATTGCTTTTCCTCATGAGTTTGTTGATTTTTTTGCATGGTCCTACGCTGAAATGCCTGGTTTAGAGCCCAAAATAGCAGTCCACAAACTCAACCTGCAAGAAACTATCAAGCCTGTCAAACAAGGTCAAAGAAGATTTTGTCTTGACATGATGGACAAAATTGAACAAGAAAAACTCAAAAACGCTGGCTTCATCCACGAAGAACAACATCCTGAATGGTTGGCCAACATCGTCCCCGTAACGAAGAAAAATGGGCAAATCAGGGTCTGTATTGACTATAGAGACCTGAATAATGCATGCCCCAAAGATGAATTCCCGTTCCCCATATCGGAGGTAATGATTGACAATACTTGCGGATTTGAGAGAATGACTTTCATGAATGGCTTCTCTTGCTACAATCAGATAACGATGCATCCTGAAGATGAGAAGCATACATCATTTCGGACCCCATTTGGAGTGTATTGCTACACTGTCATGCCATTTGGTCTGAAGAATGCCGGTACAACATATCAAAGGGCCATGATGAAAGTATTCCAAGATATGCAACACAAGATGGTCGAATGTTAATGTTGACGACCTTGCCATCAAAAGCAAAAGAAAAGAAGACCATCTCAAAGATCTTCGAGAAGTCTTCCTCCGACTTCCCAAACACAAACTGCGAATGAATCCCCTCAAATGCTTCTTCGGTGTTTCATTGGGTAAGTTCCTCGGATTCATAGTTCGGAAAGCTGGAATAAAACTTGACCCCATCAAAGTCAAGGCTATCCTAGAAATGCCATCTCCAAGAACGTTAAGAAAACTCAAAGGGCTTCAAGGAAGATTGGCAAACATCCGACGATTTATTTCCAACCTATCAGGAAAATGTCGTCCATTTTCTCGCCTAATGAAGAAAGGTGTAGACTTTGTTTGGGATGCAGAATATGAAGCTGTATTTCAAGACATCAAGTCATACCTGACCAAATCTCCGGTGTTAGCTGCCCCCACAACTTCAAAACCATTCATCTTGTACACAAGGGCTCTCCACTATTCTTTGGGCGCTCTAGTTGCACAAGAAAATGACTGAGGAAAAGTAGCTGCTCTATACTACCTCAGTCGCATGTTGGTAGGTACAGAGCATCTCTACTCTCCAGTTGAAAAAGAATGTCTTGCAGTGATGTTCGCTGTACAAAGGCTACGTCACTACCTACTGTCTAACACAGTATACCTGATATCAAGAATCAATCTCTTAAAGGTCCTTGTCACAAAAGCAGGTTCCCTCAATGCTCGACTGGCAAGATGGTCATTCCTTCTGTCACAATTTGATATTAGGTATGTATCACAGAAAGCAATAAAAGGCCAAGCTCTAGCAGACTTTCTCGCAGAGCATCCACTGCCTAAGGATTCTCCACTCAGGGATGATATCCCAGACGAGCTTGTCTACAACGTGGCGACCTCCTTATCAAATGCCTCTTGGGACATGTACTTCGATGGCGCAACCAAAACAAATGAAAAGAGGGAAGCTGATATCGGGAATTGGCATTCTCTTTGTTAGCCCTGACAAATACATGATTCCACACGCATTCTCGCTACTGGAACCATGTTCAAACAATGTAGCTGAATACCAAGCTCTGATCATAGGATTGGAACTCACCCTCGAATCCGGCATCACCATGTTGGAAGCATTTGGGGATTCTCAACTAATCATTAATCAGATGAATCAGAAATATGAAATCAGGAAGCTTGATTTGTTGCCTTAATACAACAAGGCGCAATCGCCTTGTCAAAAGTTTGACATCTGTCACATCACCCACATCCGCGAGGTGAAAACATTCGTGCAGATGCCCTGGCTGGACTTGCTGCATCTATGGCAATCCAAGAAGGGGAAAACATGCAAATTACAGTGTGTCAAAGAAGAATTCTCCCTCCTCTCGACAGACACATAGCAATTGCTGAATGACACCGAGTGGTTAGAAGTCGGATTTCCATCCTTAAACCTCCGATCGGCGACTGGAGGGATCCGTTCATTGATTATATTATGTTCGGAATCCTACTTGAAGATCCAAAAGAGTGGGTAAGCATTCAAAGACGAGCCCTAAACTTTCATTTCGATATTTCTTCAAAAATTCTTTACAGAAAGTCCTTCAATGGAGTATTTCTACGCTGCTTGTCGCAACAAGAGGCTGTAGAAACACTCAAAGAAGTGCATGCTGGTCTTTGTGGAGCCCATCAGGCTGGTCCTAAGCTCTACAATCAGATAGAAAGGTTAGGTTACTATCGGCCTACCATGGTAGCTGGCACAATGCAATTTGCTAAGCGCTACCAACAATGCCAAGTTCACGGAGACTATGTCCACATGCCTCCGGAATGGCTACACCCTACAGTTGTCTCATGGCCCTTCAAAGCATGGGGTATGGACATCATAGGTCCTATCTTTCCCTCATCAAGCAAAGGTCATCGCTTCGTCTTTGCCGCTACAGATTATTTCTCCAAGTGGTCAGAAGCATTTGCATTCAGTGAAATAAAGACATCATCAGTCCTTCAATTCTTAAGCACCAACATCATTTGTCGCTTCGGCATACCTAAAAGATTCGTCCATGATAACGGACCACAATTCCGAGATCATAGATTCTACAGGTTCTGCGATAAATACAAAATCCAAAGTTGTCCTTCCACTCCGTATAATCCAGCAGCGAATGGACTTGCAGAAGCTTTCAATAAGACACTCTGCAAAATTCTCAAGAAAATGGTCTCTAGTCATGAAAGAGACTAGAGCAACAAACTGCCTGAAGCTTTGTGGGGCTATTGGACTACCATTCTAGGACCAACCCATAGCACACCATTCTCCTTGGTCTATGGATGTGAAGCAGTTATCCCTCTAGAGGTACAAATTCCTTCCTTAAGGGTATCTCTACAAAATGAAATGACACAAGAAAGCAATGTCAAATTGAGACTCCAAGAATTGGATAATCTTGATGAAAGACGGCTCCAAGCCTTACAATGCATTGAGCTTTATCAAGCATGCATGGCAGGATTTTTCGACAAGAAGGTCAGGCAACGCACCCACAAAAAGGGCGACTTGGTTCTTGCAGTAAAAAGGCCAATGGTTTTTGCCCACAAATCCAAAGGCAAATTCGAACCAAAATGGGAGGGACCCTTCATCATCGACAGAGTCTTCTCCAACAGCGCATATGCTCTTCTAAATATGGAGGGCGACATATGTATGCTACCCATCAACGGTAAGTTCTTAAAGCGGTACTACGCTTAAAGACTTCCTTTATTGGGTTAGAGTGATGCTTGCATGGCCAAAGCCTATTCCTAGGTACTTGCTCATCAAACCCACTCCTTTTGAGAATTTTCATCTTTACGTTGAAGTTCAAAAAAAAAAAAAAACTCAAAACAATGCTTACTTTCAATGTTTCATTGTTAAAAAAAAAACTCCCAAAAATCCAAGTTTAGGAGCCTCTTCCCTAACTTAACCAAAATTTTCGATCCTTGAACCCAAAAATTCATGATTTGAAACCAAAATCAGGACCCAGGGATTTTCACCCCAGTCCACCCCGACTTTTACCACCAAAATGGTTTTGAGTGAAAATTTATGACACTCGTATCTTTAGACAAAATGCTTTTTCAAAAAAACCATGGGGAAGCGACGTTTAGTCGATACTCACACAAAACCCAAAAATCGGAAGGATGCGAACCCCATTCGATACTTCCAAAACCCCAAATCGCAAGGAAACAACACCTCGTCGATACTTGCAGATTAAAAAAAAAAAAAAACAAAATAAACGTGGAGATGCAACATTTCAGTTGATATCCACAACCCAAATTTCAAAACAAAAACAAAGGTTCGAAAAAAACCTCAAATTTCAAAAATCGTGGGAAGGCGACATTTTGTCGATACCCACAAAACAAAATTTTTGAAAAAAAGCAAGGAAACAACATTCAGTTGATACTTGCACCAAAACCTGCGAGGAGGCGACATTCCATCGATACTCGCAACCGAATGAGCAAGGAAGCGATATTCCATTGATACTTGCAATACGATTTAGCAGGGAGGCGACTCTTAGTCGATACTTGCATTTTGAAAACCAAAACCCGGCTTTCAGGCCAAAACTCGGCTTTCACACCAAAACCTGGATTTTATGCCAAAAGCCTGGCTTTCATGCCCAAAAAAAGAAAAAAAAATCCGCTTCCATGCCAACAAAAACAAAACTTGGTTTTCAAAAAACTCAGCTTCTGTGCCACAAAATCTGGCTTTCACACCAAACAAACAAAAACTCGGCTTCTATGCCATAAAATCTAGCTTTCATGCCAAACAAACAAAAAATCGGCTTTCATGCCACAAAATCTGGCTCCCATGCCACAAAATTTTGGCTCCTATGCCACCAAAACTCGGCTTCCATGCCACAAACAAAACTTGGCTTTCAAGCCACAAAAACTGGCTTTTATGCAAAAAACTGGCTTCCATGCCACAAACAAAATTTCGGCTCCCATGCCATAAAATTTTGGCTCCTATGCCACCAAAATTTGGCTTTCATGCCATTCAAAATTTGGCTCTCAAGCCATCAAATAACCAGGCTTTTTGCCACAAAATCCGGCTTTCATGCCCAAAAAAACCATTTGACAAAAGACTTTCATAAAGTGACAACCTATTGATTAAATTTTCAAACAAACATTTTCATCCAAATTTTACTTATTTTCATAAAAAAAAAAAGAGTTTAAGTGAAACAAGGGAATACAAAAAAGAAGAAAAATGTGTTTATACATGGAGGTACCAGAAGAAAAAAAGAAAAGTTTGTTACAAAATCAGGAGACTAGTCTGACATGGTCTTCAGCCAAAGACTTAACTCCTCAAGCAGACTCTCGGCCTTAGCCTCCAAAGCTTTCAGGCCACGTTTCTTCAGAATCTTCCCATAAAATACGGCAGGCTGTCGCGATCCATCTTCAGCATGAGGAAGCTTTTCCCAGAGAATTTGCCACTGTTCATATGCCTGAGTCTTCCTTCGGAGATTGCTTTCAGCCTCCTCAACTTTGTGAATAAGAGTCCTCTCTCTATCACGAGCTTTCAAAATAGCAGTCCACTTGGCAACAGCTTGTTCTTCCAATAGCTCAAAGCGATGTCTTGCCTCAATGACCTCCCTATCGAGACGTTGTTGGTCCTATGTCAGCTCAATAATAGCCAGCTCGGTGACGTTCCTCTCCCGAACGAACTGCTTCCGAGTCCGCGAGATCTCATCCAGTTCAGAAGAAGGCTTCAAAAACATCTCGTTGAAGAAGTCACCATTTGGAAAGCTCTTGGTCTCAGTCCACTTGTTGCCCAAAGCTATCACTTCATCAACAAAAGCCTTGGCATTTGCAATGTCCAGACCGGCCTCTTCACTATCAACAAGAATGTCCTGCACATGCTTAAACATGATGAAGCCAGCTTCCAAATGGCCAAAAGAGAGAGTCTCGACCCCAAGACTCTTTTCAACACTTTCTTTGCAAACTGAAGGGATGGCCTAGACGAAAATTCACCATGCTCCGTTGGTCCATTGCTCATGTCATGCACCGTTGGAAGAGTAATCAAGAAGCTCTTTCCAATCGGAGCCGCTGTAGAAGGAATATCAACACGCAGACTAGCCTCTACCTCATCAAAACTGGTGGAAGAAGCCCCTACTCCTGGATCAACCGCGGGCACCCCTTGCTTGGGCCGTGAAAAAGACAGAGGAACTTCTCCTATCGCCTCACAGCCTACCAATGAAAGATGAAAAGGAATGAATATGATCTTGTCAAAAATCAATATCAAGATTATCACTACAAAGTACTTTCTTCGACGACCGACGGAATGCTTTCTGCTTCCGTCAGCTCATCCGAAGCAGCGTCAAAAGTTGCATCCATGGATGGCTCGAAGTCATTAGAATCCTCTGGCAAGTCAGCTGATATGCATGGCATAATATAAATAACTACCCTTTTATTTGAATTTGTTAGTTGTTTATTTTGTCTTAAATGTTCTACTTATAGCCTTTTTCTTATTACGCAGGAATTGGAATGAGCTGAGAATATTTGAGCTTAATTCGGAGAGGTTTAAAGCTAAAACCCCATTTGGGAAAAGTTATACACAAAGAGCATATAGGCTTGTTGGAGGATAGTTGGAATTTCAAGTTAGAGGTCATGAGTTCAAGACTTGGCACAATCAGTTTTTATTTTTGTGAAGACCGAATTTGGTGGCCCCCACCATATCTAATGCTTGATAATGGTTGCTAAAACTTAGCAATCAACTTTGCAAGAAATGGAAGGAATCTCATGGACATCAATAAGAAAGTTATTGTTTAGCAAGTGATCAAATCATGAAGGAAAGAAGATTTTTGGAATTCTAGCCATCCTGCGCAAGCTTTACTATTTTGACCATAACTTACGACTCAAGACTCCGATTAAGCCAAGGTCAGATGCGTTGGAAAGAGGACTCAAAGGAAAGGAATATCATGTCTCACGAGGATCTCCCAATTCTAACGTTTTGGGGGTCAAAACAGGCTGTCAAGTGGAGGGATATGAGGGATGACGAATTTGAGTGATTTCTCTTTCTTTTTCTTCTTGTATTTTTCTTCTTTTTAAGGGGAGGCTCTCTTTTGCTCTAGAGTGAATCTTATTTTTCTTCAATCTTTTTTAGAAATTGAGGGTGGAGATTGAGTAGCGTAATAGACAATTTGAAGGCTTCCAATAATGACAATTTGCTTCATTGTTATTGTTAGTTCTACAATGCTTGGCTAATCCGTGGATTAGGGTGGAGGAGGAAACCAAAACCGGTGAGTTCGTTCCTTATTATTCTTCTATGTCTTTCCCTCATTATGCTTAATGATTCAATAGGTTCTCCTTCATGAATGTTATTCAACTTCTGGTTTTCTAAAGGTTATTTGGAATGTCTTTTACTTTTTATGCTTGATCTTGACATATCATGTTTAGGTTAAATTCCTTTAATGGTTTGTGCTTGATCTTGACAAATAGTTATTAGAGTTTCAACATATTGAAGTGAAGGGAGTCTTAGGTGCTATTTAGAGAATTGGATTCTTTCAAGAAAAAGGGTTTTCAAAGCTAAATCTCCCGATCCAAGGCAATTGCTTGCACATTGGATTGAGTTTTATTAGGATAAGACTATGAAGTAATTTTGGAATGATTAAATCTGTTTTGGTGAAATTCAATACCCTGATCTCTCTTTCTTTGATCAAGTTTGTGTTTAGATTTCTTTTGATATCAATTTAGTTATTATTTCCTTGATTAATTGTGGTTTTAAAATCTCTAGTGTGAAAACTGATTGAGGATTTTTGGATCTTGTTTCTACAAATCTCTGTGGATCGACCCGTATTTGCCATTATCTACTTAATAAAAATTTGTGGGATTGCGGTTACTTATTTGAGCACATCAAAATTTGGCGCCGTTGCCGGGGATTTGTTCTAGAAAATTGTTTCAAAAATCTGATTTCTGATCTTTACTCTAGTTTAGTTTAGGATTTTATTTTATTACTTTTTTTTTTTTGAATTCCTTTTAGGATTTTAACTAATTAGCATTTTTTTTTCTTTTTACACTTTGGTATTGTTGATTTTGTAGGATTGAAAAAAAGAAAAAGAAAAAAAAGAAGGAGCATTTGTAACAAGGAGTTACCAGATTTGGAGCACAAAGAATCTTCGATTAAGTTGCCAAAAACAATAAAAATAATAATAAAGGGAAGAATCTTGCAAAGAAAGCAACTCAAAGCGGGAGAGAAATTTTAGTTTTAGTAGTACTATTTTTTTTTTTAGATCCATTGTAGTAGGACTTTCAAAGTGTAATAGTTTTAATTATTTTTAAATTCTGGGAAGGCCCAGATTGTAATAGTTAGGGGCAGGGAAGAACGACAGTTGGACGATACTGTCTCTGCACCTCGGGTTGGTACACTGGGTCTAGGTATCAGTGGCCCGAGTCGGCTCAACCAGATCTTCCCCCATCTTGAGTGGGAGGTGAGTACTGAAACCTTACCCACGCCTCTTCAGTAAGTGGGTTAATTCATGGTTGTTTAATTTTGGCAAAAGTGTGATTGATTGAATGTGCACATTGATTAAATTGGAATCACACACTTAGTAAGGGCAATCATACCCCCAACAAGATAAGGATTGGATTTCATCACCATTTCCTTGCCCATAGGAATTTATTTTCCTCACTACTTAGGAATCCTTAGCCTTTAATAAAATTTGAGTAGCAACGTGACCTTAGGTCCCGAGCTCATTAGGAGAAGATCATCAAAGGTTGTACCATTTGCGCTCCTTGACGGAAATCGGTGTCTAGAATAGCCTTGTCCCTTAAGGGAGGCAGTTCATCTATTCTAGGAGTTTGGTATTTAAGCGGAACCTTTGCCACGAGCATCGTGATCCCACCAATCCCTTAGGGGGTTGCCTGGCCGACTATGTTTCATAGGACCGGTTTGGAGGCCTGGGTGTACTCTTCACAGTTAGGAGCTGTCTAGTTAACATAAGCTAACTCATTAGATTGTTGGTGTATTAACATTAAGGAGTACTTCCTTAAAAATAAAAAATAAAAAATAAAAACAAAATGAAGGAGTGCTTGGTTTATGCAAACTTGGACACGTGAGAGAGGTCGTCTAGCCCGAATTGAATTATTTGAGGTACCCATCACGTTTGTAGAAAATTTCTCAATTGATCCCAAAATGGAAAACTGAGAGAGAACTCTGAATGAGATGTTTGCACCTGCCTCTGCTACCCCACCCACTTGCATAGTTCTACCTGCAACCACTGCAACCCAGTTTGAGATTAGAGCTGCTACCATTAACATGTTTCCTAAGTTCCATGGTTTTGAGAGTGAGAAACCGTACATCCATTTGAACAAATTTCTGACAATTTGTCAAACATTTAAAAACCAGAACTTAGATGAAGAAAATGTCAAGTTAAGGCTCTTTCCCCTATCCTTAGAAGACCATGCTGCGGCATGGTTGAATTCTCTTGCTCCTAATTCCATAGCAACATGGGATGGGTTGTCAAAGAAATTCATGGAAAATTTTACCCAATGGCCAAGACAGAGAAAATGAAGGATGCCATTAGGAACTTTAGGGGACGGCCTGACGAAGAGTTTTCTCAAACTTGGGAAAGGTTTCATGACCTTCTTGTCAAATGCCCACACCACGGGTTTGACAAGGCCCATTGGTCCATTTCTTCTATAGAGGACTAACCACTGCACAACGTACCTTGATTGAGTCTATGCACAAAGGGAAATTTATGAATCAGACTCCCAATCAAGCGTACGACTTCCTCGCAGAGCTGGCTGAAAATTCCCAAAACTGGAGTAGCAATGGTGGAGGATATGAGAGAGAAGAGATAGGGTCCAGAAAGCAAGGACTTTATGAGATGAAAACAGACCCTAATCTTAAGAATGTAATGGCTAGTCTGGTCAATGAGGTGAAGAATCTAAGTAAGAAATTTGATGCATTTACAGTGATGGCCAACAGGAACCCCCACAAAGACCAGGATTCTTTGATGAATGTTGCATCTGAACCAAGTGCAATGTGTGTCCTTTGTGATAGTTTTGAGCACATGGTGGAGTGCTGCCCAAATTTGCAGGTCGTTAAAGCTGAGCAAGCAATGCCATCAATGGATATAGTACCTTTAGGAAACCTACACCAAATTCTTTTAGTCAGACTAACCATCCTAACAATAGGTTTCACCCGAATTTCTCCTATAGGCAGAGTGAACCTATTTAGCAACAAAGTGGTGGTCCTCCAGGTTTCCAAAGGAACTTTTCAAGGGAAGGCTCTTCTCAATACCCTCAGACAAACCAAGCTTTAGTTCCTCAACAGCCATATGTTGCTCCTCAACAACCCAACAACTGTAGATCTCTAGTTCCTGACCCAATGAAAAATTACTCTCCCTCTGTCCCATAACAGTCTTCATTCTTGGAAACTATGATGACTGATATGATGAAGCTGCAACAACAATTCATCCAACAACAGCAGCAAACCAACACAGCCCAAGCCCAGTTGAATCAGGCTACTGCCCAGGCCATTGCCAAAATGGAAGTCCAGCTTGGCCAGTTAGCAATATTAGTAGGAGGGAGAGAGAAAGGGCAATTTCCCAGTCAAACAATTCCTAATCCCAAGGTCCAACCCAATGCTCAGAATGCTCTTAAAGGCCAATTTGGAATAGATAGTTCCCCAGGACTACCCCATGATGAGGTACAAGCTATCCACACCTTGAGGTCTGGCAAGCAAGTGGACAACCAAGTCAGAATGCCTGAGGAAAAGAATGTAAATGTGGGGTGAACCAAACAAGGACAAGGGGCAAGATGTCCAAAAGAAAGGGGAGGTGAACCAGGCTCCTATAGAGACCCATCCAGTGACACCCTACATACCCAAGGCTCCTTATCCCCAGCGCCTGCAAGACAATAGGAAGAATAAACACTTCGAGGGGATCTTAGAGGTGTTTAAGAATGTTCAAATCAATATTCCTCTCTTGGATGCCATCAAGCAGATACCTTCCTATTCCAAATTTCTGAAAGATCTGACCACTCTTAAGAGAAAGACTTCTGTCCCTAGGGAGGCTGTGATGGCAGCTCAGGCTTCAGGGCTGATCCTGCAAACAATTGTTCCCAAATATAAAGACCCTGGATGCCTTACAATCTCTATCAGAATTGGAGACACAATGGTTGATAAATGTCTTTTGGATCTTGGGGCAAGTGTGAACCTTTTGCCTTACTCAGTATACAAACAATTAGGTTTGGGGGAGCTCAAGCCCACAGATATAACTTTGAGTCTAGCAGATCGGTCAGTCAAAGTTCCCAAGGGGATACTGGAGGATGTCATAGTAAAGGTGAATGAGTTTTATTTCCCTGCAGACTTTGTCATCCTAGATACCGAACCTGTCATGAATCCAGGCCGTCACATTCCTGTGATTTTGGGCCGCCCATTCCTTGCCACTTCTGATGCAGTTATCAGATATAGGAATGGAGTAATGACGTTGGCCTTTGGTAACATGAAGTTGAAATTGAATGTCTTCAATAATGGATTCCAGTCCCTTGAGATGGATGATGAGGAAGAAGTGAACATGATTGATGTCCTGATAGGTCAGACAATACAACAGTCCTGTTATCAGGACCCTTTGGAACAATGTTTGGCCCAATTCGACTTTGATATTGACATTGATGAACCCATTCGCGAGGTCAATGCAATGTTGGACTCAGCCCATCAAATGGATATTGGTCGTTGGAGAGAGAGAATAGAGCCCTTACCGGTTTCTACTTCGGTACCTGTGCCTTCCATTATTGAGGCTCTTAAGCTAGAGCTCAAACCATTGCCTGAGTCATTAAAGTATGCTTTCCTTGGTAATGCCGAGACATTACCTGTCATCATTGCCTCAAATTTAGAGAAAGATCAAGAGGGGAAGTTACTTGGTGTGCTTCGCGCTCATCAAGAAGCTATTGGGTGGACCATTGCTGACATCAAAAGGATTAGCCCATCTGCGGTAATGCACCAAATTTATCTTGAAGAGAATGCAAAGCCCTCAAGAGAACCACAGAGACGGCTAAACCCTATTTTGAAGGAAGTAGTTCGGGGTGAAGTGATGAAACTACTAGATGCAGGTATTATATACCCCATCTCTGATAGTAAGTGGGTTAGCCCTATCCAAGTTGTACCCAAGAAGTCTGGTGTCACCGTAGTTGCCAACCAACACAATGAATTGGTCCCCACTCGTGTCCAAACTGGTTGGTGAGTATGCATTGATTATCGAAGGTTGAATGCAATGACTAGGAAGGACCATTTTCCCTTACCTTTCATTGATCAGATGTTGGAGCGTCTAGCTAGTCATGCATACTACTGCTTCTTAGATGGTTATTCTGGATATAACCAAATCTCGATTGCCCCTGAGGACCAAGAGAAAACAACATTCACCTGTCCCTTTGGCACATTTGCCTATAGACGCATGCCTTTTGGGCTATGCAATGCACCCGCGACATTTCAATGGTGCATGTTAAGTATTTTTTCTGACATGGTGGAGAGGTTTTTGGAAGTCTTCATGGATGATTTCTCTGTCTTTGGGTCTAGCTTTGAAGAATGTTTATCTCATTTGACACTTGTGCTAAAGAGATGTGAAGAAAAGAACTTAGTACTCAATTGGGAGAAGTGTCATTTCATGGTGAAATCGGGAATTGTCTTGGGACACATAGTGTCAAAGAAGGGAATAGAAGTTGATAAGGCGAAGGTAGATTTAATTGCAACCCTACCACCTCCTAAGACTGTGAGGGAGGTGAGATCCTTCTTGGGCCATGCTGGCTTCTACCGTCGTTTTATCAAACACTTCAGTAAGATCTCAAAACCTCTCTGTGATTTGTTGTCCAAAGATGCCTCATTTGAATTTACTCCTGATTGCTTAGCTACCTTTGAAAAGCTAAGAATGGAATTGACCTCAACACCTATCATTCGGCCTCCTTATTGGACTCTACCGTTTGAGGTCATGTGTGATGCCTCCAATTATGCAATTGGTGCCATCTTAGGGCAAAGAGTTAACAAGCTACCCCATGTGATTCATTACACTATTAAGACTCTAAATGACGCTCAACTTAACTATTCCACCACGGAAAAGGAGTTGTTGGCAGTTGTATTTGCTCTAGAAAAGTTTAGACCCTACCTGATAGGTTCAAAAGTACTTGTATTCACCGATCATGCTGCCCTTAAGTACCTTCTAACAAAGAAGGATGCGAAAGCCAGGCTGATTTGGTGGATTCTCTTATTGCAAGAATTTGATCTCGACATTCGAGATAAGAAAGGGTCAGAAAATGTGGTGGCTGATCATGTGTCTCGATTACTTGTAGAGCCTCATGTTGAGTCCTTGCCTATCTTAGAAACATTTCCTGATGAGCAGCTTATGTCAGTCACACATGCAGAAATCCCATGGTATGCAGACATTGTGAATTACCTTGTTACAGAGCAAATGCCAAGTTCTTGGACTAAGCAAGAAAAGTGTCGTTTTCTATCTATGGCAAAATGGTATTTTTGGGATGAGCCGTATTTGTTCAAGTATTGCCCCGACCAAATCATTCGACGGTGCATCCCCAACTGTGACCAAAGGGAAATTCTTGCGTTTTGCCATGATCATGCTTGTGGAGGACATTTTGGGGGAAAGAAAACCTCTGCAAAAGTTTTGCAGTGTGGATTTTATTGGCCCTCCCTATTCCGTGATTCACATGATTATTGCAAAACCTGTGATCGTTGTCAACAATTAGGGAGAATCACAAAATGGAATGAGATCCCCCAACACCCAATCCTGATAATCGAAATTTTTTATGTATGGGGCATTGACTTCATGGGCCCTTTCCTAGTGTCATATGGCTACCAGTACATTCTAGTTGCTGTGGATTACGTGTCAAAATGGGTAGAGGCAATAGCTTGCAAAACAAATGACCACAAGGTGGTAGTTCAGTTTCTCAAGGAAACTATATTTGCTCGTTTTGGTATTCCTCGTGCAATCATCAGTGGTGGGGGAAAGCATTTTTGCAATCGGGTCTTTGCGGCCTTGATGGGGAAATACTTTATTACTCATAAAGTAGCCACCTCGTATCATCCCCAAACGAGCGGTCAGGTTGAAATCTCCAACAGGGAGATTAAAACCATCCTTGAGAAGACAGTCAATCCCACCAGAAAGGACTGGTCATTGCGCTTGATTGATGCTCTCTGGGCATATAGGACCGCATATAAGACTCCAATCAGAATGTCCCCTTACAGATTGGTCTTTGGGAAGGCTTGTCACCTCCCTGTCGAATTGGAACATAGAGCATATTGGGCGATCAAAAGCCTCAACTTTGCTCTCAATAAAGCAGGAGAGACCAGGAAACTTCAGCTTGATGAGTTGGAGGAGCTCCGAAATGATGCCTATGGTTGCGCCAAAAACTACAAGGACCGAGTGAAAGCCATGCATGATAGGCATATTCTCAGGAAAGAATTTTACCCTGGCCAGAAAGTCCTATTGTACAATTCCAGGTTGCACTTATTCCCTGGAAAGTTGAAGTCTCGTTGGACTGGACCTTACATTGTTCATATTATTCATCCCCATGGTGCGGTTGAGCTCCAAAGTCCCAAGGATGGTAATATTTTCAAAGTCAACGGTCAAAGGTTGAAACCATTCTTAGAGACTGTTGTTCCGAAGGCTGAATCTGCATCTCTGGAAGATCCCGCCTATCAAGACTTATTGAGCACTGGATCTGACAATGTATTTTCTGTCTATATTATATACAGTGGTTACCTGCTTTTATTTTTTATATTTTTTTATTTTGTCTAACTTTGGCATGATGTTGCAGTTCCAAGTTTTATAATTCTCAGGTGCCCTCCTGCACTTTTATTCCCCATGTTTCCTTGATCATTGCATTTCATTTATTTAAACATCAAGGACGATGTTCATGCTAGGTTGGGGGGTGAGAACAAACACACTTGTCCATCTTTAGACAAGAATTTCACTTTTTTTTTTGTTTGATTTTCTAGGATTTTTAGGAAAATTTTCAAAAAAAAAAAAAATTGCTATTTTTGTTTGAGAAAGGAAACTTCAAAGAGAATTTTTTGAAACGAGGATACCTCGAATTTTGGAATTCTCGATGCTTTGGGCAAAAGAAAACAATGGTTTACTGTTCTGTTTTAGGAAAGGATTTTTGGAAAAGTGCTGAATCTTGATCCTTCACTTTTACACAGGTGGTATACATTTGCAAGGTTTTGAATGTGAAGCTGTGATTTCCGATTTTCTTTGACGATTGGATTAAAAATATGATGAAAAACCGACCTTTAGTATACAGTTTCCTGGTTCAACTGGTGAATTAATGCGGGCACATGGAAAGGGCTGCCTATTGTTGGGGACCGCAAAAAAAAAAAAAAAGTTTAGTTAGAAGTATTAAAAAGAATAAAAAGTTTTGTGACTAGTTTGGGTTCGTAGCCTTTTTAACCCGAGCCAGTAAGCCCGTAGGGGTATTTGCATACCTAGTGCCCTAAAAACATCTGGTTTGGGAGTCATTGGCCTAATGCTCATTACATGGGTTAATTAGAAAGCTTAAGGGGCCTAGCATTGCACAGTCACATGTGTGTGTTTGAAAAAAAAAATAATAATAATAAATATATGGCCTTTGAAAAAACAATAGTGCGAAAGCCGTCGTGGTCGCCTTGAGAGGAAATTATTTTTCTTTGCTGAAGTTAGGTTGCGCAAAATTTTGAATTGAAAATCTTTTCCATGGAAGTTTCTAGCTAATCATTTGAGACTTATGTCTTTTTACGTGTACACACTTTTCACTGTGCACCATCAACTTAGCATGATTTTGAGAATTTCTGACCAAATGATAGGATTTATGAACCGAATTCCATACTTAACTTTGAAAATTCTGAGAATCGAGAATATCGGGTGTTTATAAATCTTCTTTTGGAAAAGTTTCCTTTGGTTTTTACTCTGATTGATTAAAAAAAAAAGTATTTTGTGGGTAAATTCACTGCAAACCCTCACGAGACAGCACTCGTCCACTAGAGGTAATCTAGAGGTTTAACGGCTTGTTGCATATGCTAAATGCAACCGCGATTCCTGCGAAAGTGAGTTAGGATTTCTAGTTTCAACATTTAATTTTACTTTGTTTTGCTCAAGGACTAGCAAACTTTAGGTTTATGGGTATTTGATATGCATGGCATAAATAACTACCCTTTTATTTGAATTTGTTAGCTGTTTATTTTGTCTTAAATGTTCTACTTATAGCCTTTTTCTTATTACGCAGGAATTGGAATGAGCTGAGAATATTTGAGCTTAATTCGGAGAGGTTTAAAGCTAAAACCCCATTTGGGAAAAGTTATACACAAAGAGCATATAGGCTTGTTGGAGGATAGTTGGAATTTCAAGTTAGAGGTCATGAGTTCAAGACTTGGCACAATCAGTCTCATGGACATCAATAAGAAAGTTATTGTTTAGCAAGTGATCAAATCATGAAGGAAAGAAGATTTTCGGAATTCTAGCCATCCTGCGCAAGCTTTACTATTTTGACCATAACTTACGACTCAAGACTCCGATTAAGCCAAGGTCAGATGCGTTGGAAAGAGGACTCAAAGGAGAGTAATATTGTCTCACGAGGATCTCCCAATTCTAACGTTTTGGGGGTCAAAACAGGCTGTCAAGTGGAGGGATATGAGGGATGACGAATTTGAGTGATTTCTCTTTCTTTTTCTTCTTGTATTTTTCTTCTTTTTAAGGGGAGGCTCTCTTTTGCTCTAGAGTGAATCTTATTTTTCTTCAATCTTTGTTAGAAATTGAGGGTGGAGATTGAGTAGCGTAATAGACAATTTGAAGGCTTTCAATAATGACAATTTGCTTCATTGTTATTGTTAGTTCTACAATGCTTGGCTAATCCGTGGATTAGGGTGGAGGAGGAAACCAAAACCGGTGAGTTCGTTCCTTATTATTCTTCTATGTCTTTCTCTCATTATGCTTAATGATTTAATAGGTTCTCCTTCATGAATGTTATTCAACTTCTGGTTTTGTAAAGGTTATTTGGAATGTCTTTTACTTTTTATGCTTGATCTTGACATATCATGTTTAGGTTAAATTCCTTTAATGGTTTGTGCTTGATCTTGACAAATAGTTATTAGAGTTTCAACATATTGAAGTGAAGGGAGTCTTAGGTGCTATTTAGAGAATTGGATTCTTTCAAAAAAAAAGGGTTTTCAAAGCTAAATCTTCCGATCCAAGGCAATTGCTTGCACATTGGATTGAGTTTTATTAGGATAAGACTATGAAGTAATTTTGGAATGATTAAATCTGTTTTGGTGAAATCCGATACCCTGATCTCTCTTTCTTTGATCAAGTTTGTGTTTAGATTTCTTTTGATATCAGTTTAGTTATTATTTCCTTGACTAATTGTGGTTTTAAAATCTCTAGTGTGAAAACTGATTGGGGATTTTTGGATCTTGTTTCTACAAATCTCTGTGGATCGACCCGTATTTGCCATTATCTACTTAATAGAAATTTATGCGATTACGGTTAATTATTTTAAGCACATCATCAGCTGGTAAGAAAACAAAAAAAAATATGCCAGCAAGTGGCGGCAAATAAAAACAAAAAGGTGAAAAAAAGGGGGCCAAGAAAATCATACCATGAGAAGATTCTGGGACTACTCCAGAGTCCCCGGGCTCTTCCTCAAATGCCACAACAGGATCCGTCACCGCCTCATTGGCCGGAACCTCAGGCATCACCAAATCATCATCTTTTGCCAAAAGAAAGAAAGCAGTGGATCAAAACAAAATCCTCATAAAAAATAAAGAAGCGGAAAAAGAGAGAAGAAAGGTCATACCATCATTGCTGATCTTTTCTCCTCTACTCCTCTTCTCTGGAGTCTCATCGTCATCCCCTGACGCTTCCTCAGTAATGGTGAGAGGGACTTCCAGATCAGGAGAATCTTCATGCTGTCTCTTATTTTGGCGCTATCCTCTTGCTCCTATGGGCCTATTACCCGCCCCACCATCAAAATCTAGCCTCTCACTAAAGTCCTCACTAGATGCTCTGCTCTTGCCTGTAGACTCCATGGAAGCCTTTGCCCGCTCTGCTTGTATCCAAGCAGCGACCTCAACTCCTCCTCTGTGAGCTGTTCCAAAACCTGACCAGGTATCTCTTGTGCAGCTCCCGATCTGATGACGTCCCGATCATCGAGAAAGCCTATTTTGTGCTTTTCTCTAGAAAGGAAAGCCAAGACTTCCTCTTGGCGGACGCCATCTAATTTCCCAAGGCCTTTCCCAGAAGACTGCTCTACATCGAGCTCTTTCTTGGAAAGCCCCTGATGCACTGAAAAGCTCTCCACAAACCATTTTGTGAAGCCGACAGTTCGGAAAGTGGGCAACTCAGGATAAGGAATCATGGCGGTAGTGTCTTACGCGCTATAAAAGGCCCATGCATTCCTCCCATCCTGCAGACCTCCTAAACGCTTCACCTTACTCGAAGGCGGTCCAACAACAACTTGGGAGAAGCCCAACTGCATGGCAGAACACGAGGGAACATATGGCTGGATGTCGATAAAAAGAGGCCTGCGGTACACCATCGTACCAACACGTATGTTAAAAAACCAACTCCTCTCTGCATTTGTCAAAGAATAGTGTCTCCCCAACCCAGCCTTGGTGGAATCTCGGGAGACACCAAAATCAAAAGCTTTCTTCCGTAAGCCTGGATAAAGCTTCACTGAAGATTGCCCCATCTCGACGTCCCTGAATCGTCGGATCCTCAAATGGGCAGATAAAAGAGATTCGAAAACAGGCTTCCCTCTGGCCAACCGAATCATAAACGGGTCATCATCTTGTGCAGCACCCAATCGGTGGAAACCAGGACAGTGGTATACATACCACGAATAAAGGATATGGGTTGAAAATACCCTATTCATGGGAAGCCCAAGACGAACAAGGAAAGCAATAGCCTGCAGTTCGGTACACAAATAGGAGTAAAGAGCAGGAACCAAAGCAAGCCGCTCTCCAAACGCCATCCGACAAGCTAGAAAAATGCTGTGCGGCCTTATGTGCATCCCATCTCCTCAGGTAAAAACAACCTCACCCAGCCAATAAGTGAGGTAAAGAACGAGATTCCTCCGCAGTGCAATGTCAGAATGAATGGCGTCTGTGTTTGCAAAGAGTTCCTTCAAATTTTCTCGCATGGCGTAGATCTTCTTCAAACCCAAGTTCTTAGCCCTGCCTTCCTGGGCCATACTCTCAGAAGACTCCCCGCTGTCAAAGAAGTTGGAAGACAAAGAGTTAAAACTCTTCCAACTGCTGCACCGAACTTTCAAGCCCTCCTTCTCCTTAAAAAAATCGTAGAGGGCGACGAACTGAAAGTACAATAGCCTGACCTCCTCAGACTGCTCCTCGAGGACACTGTCAATAGGCATGAATTCCTCATAGAGTTTACCGATGATAGGCAGCCCGGTGATCGTGCTCAGTTCCTTTAAAGAAAAACCAATCTCACCATTCGTAACAATGAAGTGTTGGTTTATGGAAGGAACGACTCCAACATGGCCATGAAGGCTTCATTGGAGAAAACCACGGTTTTTGGAAAAGCACGAACCACATCGAAGATCTCGGCCTCCTTCAGAATGGCACCGCCGACCTGCAAGATGTAATCAGTCCATGACTCCAAGCTCGAGTCAGCGCTGAAACGGCCACGAAGTCGAAAAGGCTTCACCCAATTGCTGCCATCACCCTTGAAAATGCCAAGGCCCACCGGTCTCAAATTGACCGACGAATGATCCGAACCTTGGTAGCCGCTGGCCGGCATCAAAATGCCCATACGGGCAGGCGACTTTTCTGCATAACCAGAAGGGCCGCCAACAAAAACCCCGGTCTTGATCACATTAGTCCTCTTCACCCAGCTTGCAAGATCTTCCCTCTTTTAGCATGTGGGAGAAAGGTTCATGATCGAGATAGTCCGATCGAAGGTCGACCGGGTAGAAACAGTTCTCTCCTCACCATCAGTTGTGTAAGAGAACTGAAAATATCTCCTTTGGTATGTTAAGTCATCAGGGGCTGCATCACCAAAGAAGAAGGTAGGCTTGGGCACAACACTCTGATCGTCCGTGACCCAAGGACGGTTGTTTACCACAATCCTGTAAAGCTCCTCATCCTTGAGGGCAATCAAACGTTTCCCCATCTCATCTTGGTTGAGCGAGTCACACTCTTCCAAGTTCCTCTCCACATACTGGACCTTCTCCTAGGCCTGCTGAACGGCCGCATTGGAAGATCTAGCAGACCGACGAGGCGCATCGGTAACAGGGGCCGTACCCTTGTTCATTTTGGAGGAACTACCTGCAAAGGATGGAAAAGATGAAATCAATCATCAAAATGACAGAATTTTGCTAACAAAAATCCTAGCGAAATTTTGGCATGGTTCCGGGGCAATTCCGAAGAAAAGGGAAACACCCCCAAAGAAATAGGAAGCTTGAAGATGAGCTCAACATTATTGCAAGCTCATAATCAATGGAGAGTTCTCAAAGAAGGCTTGAACTCAAACATTGCTACGAGATCAAGCCAAATCTTCTCAAATATCCACAAGATTGGAAAATGGCTCAACATTGCTACGAGTTTCAGACTCCAAAACTTGTAAAAGCTCCTTAGAAATCCGTGCAAGACAAAGAAAGGGCTCAACATTGCTGTGAGCTCCAAATCCCAAGATTTGCAAAATATTCCAAGTGTGCACTATCATACTTCCAATTCCATTTAAAAAAAAAGTGCATAGAAGGAAAGTTGTCATGCGTGGGCATCTCGAAATCCGGGAAAGAAAATCTCTTTCAAAAAAAAAAAAAAAAATAGCCCACAGGCCGTGGCCCAATGTCACGTGGCAGTACGCCAGGTCCGTACAGCCAAGAAAAAAAAAAGGAGGGGAAATCGTGAAAAAAAAAAAAAGAAAGAAAAAAAAGAAAGAAAAGAAAAAAAAAGAGAAGAAAAAAAACGTGTGAAAAAAAAGAGAGAGAGAGAGAGAGAAAACACGTGAAAAAGAAAAGAAAAAAAAAAAGAAAAGAAAAAAGACAAAAGACAAAAGAAAAAGAAAAAAGAAAAAGAAAAAGAAAAAGAAAAAGAAAAGAAAAGAAACCTTGTTTTCTATTTCTACATGGAGTTTCTTAAGGAAGAAGAAAACTTACTTGAAGCCGTTGATGGAGAAGAAGAAGAAAAAGCTTGAAGATCCTTGAAGAAGAAGAAAAGCTCTTGATCTTCGAGCACTCTTGAAGACTTTTGCAAAAAGAAGGCAATAGGAACAAGAGATCAACCTCTCCTTGCTTTTATAGAAGAAAGCAAACCAAAAGAGGAAAGAAGGAAAGAAATAAGAAGGTAAGTACTACAAATTAGCAACCTTCCTAAAAGAAAGGGATCTTGAGATATTCCTTCCCAAGGAGGAAATCCTCTGAGAAATTCTCTCCAAAAAGAGAGGGACCGTGAGAAACTTTCTCCCAAAGAAAGATACTTTGAGAAAATCTCTCCCAAAATCAAGGAAACTTGAGAGATTCTCTCCAAGTAAGGATATTTTTAGATATTCTCTACCCAAAAGAGATATTTTTAGATATTCTTCACAAAAATGACACCACATGAGATCTAAGCCATCTTTAAAGCTTAATGTCCTATAGGCTAGCCCACATGAGCCAGGTTTGACCACCTAGGCACTAAAAGTGGCTTTTAGTCAAAATTCCTCTTACCAAGAGCATACAAAAATGGCTCCATGCCTCCTTTGAGTTGATTGAACCATACAAAAAAACCAAGCCTCATGAGTTTCCAAAAATCCAAACCATCCCACCTTATGAACGAAATTAAGCTAAAACCTTGAAATTGACGTTCCACAAAAACCCAAACCACTCCAATGGCTCAAAATTGTCCCAAAGAATGACCAAAAACCAAACCATGGTCCCCTAACTTGCCACATACAGCTTGTTAGGTCACAAGGCCAAAACCAAAAACCAAACCATGGTCCCTAACTTGCCACATATAGCTTGTTAGGTCACAAGGCCAAAATCAATAACCAAATCCCAGTCCCCTAACTTGCCACATACAACTTGTTAGGTCACAATACCAAAATCAAAATCCAAAAACCGCCCCCCTAACCTGCCAAATACAGCTTGTTAGGTCACAAGGTTGAAAACCAAAAACCCTTCTTGACCACCTGATGCACCACATAAAGCCTTTAGGTTCACAAGGTCAAAAAGAAAAATCCAAAACCCAAAAACCCAATCCAAATGTCATTTTCAAAATTTTGCCTTGAGATGGTACGTGTTCTCTCTCACTACCATAAAATCCCATTGGAAACTCAAAAGGCTACTTTATCAAAAGAAAAATGGTCAGAGTCTCTTGGTCAAGTCATAAACTCTCCTTCAAAGTTTTCTTCGAGGCACATTGACTACAAAAGCTATGTAATTCGTCGCTGTACCTCGAGGGGGCATTCGTTGACACCAAAAATGTCACTTTGCCGCCTCAACATCAAAAGCTACATGGAACCGCATCCTACTACAAATAGGCAAAGCCGCTTCACGTATCAGATCTTGTCAGAATCAAACAAAAACTGTAAGATCCTTCAAAATAGCCAAAAGAAGGGGACACATGAAGTTTCGGGCCATTTCAACACCATTTGGCCTAACTTCAATCCTCCAACAGCTGAGCAGGAGCTCCCGGCGGCGACAGTGTTGGAGATATCAAATCTTCGATCAGAGCCTATGGATGGTCCCAAAATACCTCCAAAAGGCTCCACGTCAAATTTCAAGTCAAACCGACATAGTTTGACCCTCCATCAACTCTCGAACGGCGAAATCAAGCCTCTCGGCGTCGAGAACCACCAATGCCGCCACTCACCAAATAAAAAACATAGGTAGCTTCTACATGCTTCCAAATGGCTGCACATCAAATTTCAGGTCATTCCGACGACGTTTGACCCGACTTTGATGCTCGGAAACAAAATCAAGCCTACTGGCGGCGGAGCTTCCCGGGACCATGGCATCCAAATCGGAACTAATGGATCGTCTCAAAATGACTCCAATGGGCTCCCTGCCAAATTTCAGGTCAATTGGACATCGGTTGACCGTACATCAAAGCTTGACATCTTTCG
Organism: Persea americana; assembly: GCA_029852735.1. NCBI lineage: Eukaryota > Viridiplantae > Streptophyta > Magnoliopsida > Laurales > Lauraceae > Persea > Persea americana. The sequence continues at coordinate 52,334,699 of CM056814.1, read as the reverse complement.
CGTAGTGAAATCAAGGCTAGCATCGATGGGACCCCAAACGGCTTCAAAACTCAAATAAAAGCCCATGGTTGGTCCTATCTATTGCCCAAGAAGTTTCACATCAAATTTCACGTCATTCCGACATCGTTGGACCTAGTTTCAACTCTTGGCGGAAAATCAGCTACAAAGTCTTCGGCTTTTCCAGAAATAGGAAACTTTGTCCTCTGATTTGTACAGCTTCTCGACTTCTTTTCTTCAGAGGAATCAAGCCAATAAATGAGGAGAAATTTCAAGAAAAATGAAGGAGAAACAAGAAGCAAAAAAGCCCGAAAAACAGCGGAGAAACAACGACCGAACGGCGACAAAAAAAGGGACAAAAGTCCCATGGTCGTCTGCGACCATGGCCCAAGGTCACCGGCCCCATTGTCGCCAGCGACCATGGGGATCCAGGTCGTCTGATTTCGCCCGGAAACCCACTTTTCCGGGTATTTTTTACGTTTTGCGATGTTTGGCCCCTGTGATTTTTCCAGTATCTGATTTTTTTAGGATGATATCCATCGATCTTCGTCAACAGCACGGATCAGCCATTGAAATCATGGGATAATCATCAGACACTCCGAAATCGTCAACTGGCCAATCAAGAAAGCACACTGTCTGCTCGCCCGATCGTGAAATCGATTGGACAGATGTTGCTGGCCCATTGGTACCAATCAATGTTTGAAATTTCATGGTCATCCGATATCGATCAACATGAAAATCCATCGATGATCATCGCCAAAAGAATTCCAAGAGGCGCAGTGCGGCCCCGACTTTTTAAGCGACTTGGTGAACATCTAATGATGTTAAATGACCCTTTTTATTGCAAGTTAATGCGGTCATTAACTCATTATTTTGGACAGCCCAATCAGATTCAAGGAAAAAGGAGTTACAAGGCCAATTAATCATGGCAATTAACCATGTAATTCCTATCATTATGGAGTTTAGTCATGGTAATTAATCATGAAACTCCCATCATCATAGAGATTAAAAGCAATTAAATGCCCATTATTCTCCATCGGCTAATCAGAATTCAAGAAAAAGGATTTACAAAATCAAGAATTAAATACTTGTAACTCCTCCCATCATGGAGCATCAATGCCATTAATGCCCATAAACCCTCCTAAATGGCTACCAAAAGCCTATAAATAGGTGGTCATTCCAAAGGGAAAGGGTACTAAAAAATTGTCCCAAGAAATCTCTGCACAAAGAAGCTTTCCTACTCTGAAGAAACTCTGCTGCTAACACTACAAGGTGATTGAAGTCCCTTGGCGGGCCACCCCCCCAAGGTTTCCCCCCTCCTTTTTATCCAACATGGCCTAGATGTGGCTTTTCAACCCGTCTACCTGGTTTTTTTTTATTGGAAAGGACCTTCCCTTGGTCTTTATCCTCTAAAAAAACTGAGGTCCAAGCCAAGCCAAGTGAATCAAAAGCATCAAGTGTTCTCATCTGAAGGACGACAGCGGAACCCATACATGACTCGCGACCGTCGATCTGAACGAGTCCCCATAATTTCCTGAGAAGTCAGATTCCTCTTTCTTACTTCTCCATTGTATTTTGTATTTTTTTTAAAAGATAAAAAAATCACAATTCTTGTCTTTCATTATTGATGAGATTTGTAAATCGCCTTTCATGCCAAAACTGCCTTATACGGCACAAAACCGCCTTTCACGGCAAACTAAAGAAAATCGCCTTTCACAGCATTAAAAAATCTTGTCTCTTTCTTTAAAATATATGTGCAATGGAAAGCTAAAAAAAAAGTTGATTTCCTTTTCTACTTGTGGAGGTGAATCTCCGGATCACTATTTCAAATTCCAAGTAGAATAGAAAATCTGGCATATCCGTACAAAAAAAATGTTGATGCTCGTTTTTTCGCCCCGCCGCACCCCGGCGGACCCGGGGCGGAGGAAGGCAAGAAAGCCGGGTCCATCAAGTGGTATCAGAGCATGGTGAGTTGCGCGGCAAGAGTTGTGGCGGGAATTGGTTTTGGGACAAGTGGTATCTCAACGGGGTTGTAAGATCCTACAGTTTGCCTTTGGAAAATCCAAAACATACTAAATTTGCTAAACGTAGAAATATTTATTACTTTTTAACTATTGCAATGCCTTTGTTCTAATGCTTAAATCACATGTTAAGTTTATGTTATTGTGCACAAATTTTCCTCTTCAAGCCCCCACTGGCGCAGGGAGTTCGATATGCTCTAAGTTCCTATGCATAGGTTCTTTCTTATTGGATTTGAGTTGTTTTGTTTCGAATACTATTTGTAAATGTGTTATTTTTTCATGTGTACTCTAGAATTGGGTTCTTTTGTTCTTCTATTTTTTTTAAGCTAATTAACATCAAATGTGATTTTGTTTGGTAATGCTAGTTATAGGAAGTTGATTTATCATGGTCAATACGATAATATTGGAGATTGCTTGATCAAATTTTCTGGGATTTGGTGATATACTAAATTTTCTTATCATTTCTTGGCTCTAAGCAGGGTTCATATCTGACTTACTCAAAATCGACCTAAATGACAGTTTTTCTGCCCCCATATTAGACATGCCTAATAATTGTTACGGGTTGGGTTGGGTTGTGTTTTCTAATGTAAAAGGAAAGGTACACATTGCTTATTACCACTTGTGCTACCTTAAAATTTTATTGCAAGTTTACTAAGTAATGTCTACCAACTCATTATCAAACTTGTCCATAATAGAAAAATATTATATTGTATATCTGTTGAAATTTTTTTCACATAATAATATAATCTAGAAAGAAAATTTCACGTTTTCATTTCCTATATATTTTTCAAACTCTTATTTATTTTGCATATTATCAATTGTTTTTTCCGGGCTAAGCACGGGCATATTTTGCTAGTGAAAGATGATGAACAATAAAGTTTATGGATATTTACCAAAACATTACATAGAACCCCAATAATGACAAGTTAAAGATCTAAAATTTTGCCACATAGAGATGTTCAAAGTCATGAGGGCTGTGAAATCATAGAATTGTCAATAGTTTGCCATATGACGAACTCGTAATCCTTTTTTCTTTGACCTAACCTAATCCATTTACGACCTACCAAGAAAAAACCATATGGAATTAGAATCAGAGATGGTTTTTTTTTTTTTTTTTTAAGAATTCAAGCAAACCAAGTAACTTTCACGTGTCTTCATACTGCTTGCAGCCATTGTGAACTGGTTTTACTCATTTTGACTAAAAACAATCATTTTTTGTTATTTTGCTCATTTTTTACTAAAAATAATCAGTTCTGGTTAGTTGCTTGTTTTTTTTTACTAAAAACAGTCATTTTTTTGTTATTTAACTCTTTTTGACTAAAAACAATCAGCTTGGTTATTTAGTTCATTTTGGCAAAAAACAATCAGCTTTTTTATTTAAGTTGTTTTCACCAAACGATCCGCTTTGCTATGTAGTTTGTCCCAATGAGCTTTTATGCCTACCTTGGGAGGCCTACTCTCCACGTTCGTGTGTGTGTATTTGACTTGGCCTGTTTGAGTAGTTCCTCGCCATATTCTGTGCGTTAGTTCCCCTTTTTTATTTGTAAGTCGGTACCGCTCAACTTGTGCCACCTCGTCGGCTTGATCAACCGGCTTGGGCCCTAATCAACTTCTTAGCCAACTACAGCTTGGGTTTCCTAAGTGTGTTATTTGCCCGGTTCCGTAACCGGTGCCTACTATGATGGCTAGCTATACTGGTCTAGCTATTATATGCTTTGTGTTCTCTTGTCACCTTTGTGTGCCGGACATTATGTATCTATGTTTAGTGTGTTGTTGTCACCTCGTGTGATAAAGGCTATATATATAAGGGTCAGCTCTCCTAAGCTGAAGCTTATCTTATCCTAAGTTGAAACAGTTCTGGTCCCACAAATCAAAGTCCATTATCGATGTTTTTTGCACGATAATTGTCTCCAAAATCAAGATAAATCCAATCAGAACTGGATTTTCCAGTTCTATCATGCAAAAAACATATATAATCAACTTTTATTTGTGTGACCAACACTAGTCTAGCTTAGGATAAGCTAAGTTGCAGCTTAGGAAAGCCCTGCTCATATGTGTGTATATGTGTGCGTGCGTGCATGTGTGTGTGTGTGTGTGTGTCTGTGTGTGTGTGCGCGCGCGCTCCTATCACTTCAGTGATCGAAAATTTAGATTTGTGGTTGCCAATTTATCTGTTCAATTTGCCATTAGCTAGATTTCGTTTTCTCGCTTGTTTTATTACTTGATTTGTGTCACGCTATGTTAGCTTGATTTTTGCCTGTTTTTATAGGAAATTTGTAATCTGATACCACGTAATGTTTTATTTACACATCATGTTTTAGATGTATGTTCGATTTGCTCGCAGCCTTTATTTAATTTCCCGGATTTGACATATATTCCTGTTTTAAATTCGTTTTAAATACATTGAGCTTTTGATTGAATAACGTGTTTCTTTCATCGTTTTAATATATGTATTTTGTATAACCTGAGGAACCCCATGTGCCATGGGGTTGCCCTGCACTTTTCTTATAAGTCCTAAAACACCATCACCTAGATTCCTCTACAATATTTAATTGTTGGAAACCCTAGAAACCGTATTAAATCTTGTTTCTCTGCCCCAGGCACCTACGGTTTATGGGGTTTGAAGGGTTTGTTTTGTGATTGCGTGAGCGTCCATTCCAATTTTAAATAATGTTCTGTAAAATCAAGAAACAAGAGAACTGTTTGGTCATGAATTGACTTTTTTTGCTTTGTCCCTTTTTTCATGTATTTGTCATTTTCAGAAGAAAACCAGCAACAACTTTATTCAATTTGATAAGATGGTGTGAGTGAAAGTGAATATGCATATTGGTTTTGTTTTGGACTTATCTTACAAAGTTTTTGACTTTAAAGTCGTATTTCATATAATTAGAGTTGGTTCTCTTTATTATTTAGAATAATAGGAGAATGGGTGGAATAAAGTGAGGAATAGCACTCAGTAGCATGGTTTGAGATCATTGTTCCAAGCTTATAATTAATAAGCAATTGATCTAAATGCCTTTTCTTCCTGTTGATAGAACTATTGTCCTGAATGTTTAGTTAGTGGTAACGTTTGAAAATAGTTGCTTAATCTTTTTATTGGCATACTGTGCGGAGTTTTTATGGATGTGAAGACATTTTCTCTACTCCCGGAGACATACAAATGCTGTTAATGCAGATTTGTATTAAGTGTCATTCTGAATGTACCTAATTTCCACTGATATCTTTATTATTTTCTTCTAATTTATTGACAGCATGTCAGATAGAGAGGTATTGTTCATCTTCCACTATGACGGTGACTTTGAATTCGATATAAGTCGTCTTGTGTACAATGGAGGAAAGCAGAAAGTAAGATTTTTAGCGACAGACATAACATATGAAGCTCTGGTTAAAGAAACAATCGAAGCATCTAATGGGGACTCATCCATCCAGAATTTAAGCATGCAATACCTACATCACAACGGAGGGGCATTCTCCATGGCCAACATTGATGATGACACCGATGTTAGGAGTATGTTCAAAGCATCGGGTGATGAATCGAATGAGATATATTTATGTCTTTAATGGCCGGAATAAGGAGCAATGCATAGGAGGAGATAATTGGAGGTACACTTATAGATTGTATATGTAGACTGTACATTACCAAATACTATATTTCAGTCCTATTGCTTATTTATGTAATGATGCATTGTAGGTTTCAAAGGAGCAATGTGCGTCGCCCTTTTCCGGAAAAATTAAGAAGTTCATTAGGAATTGTCATCAAAAAACAAGTCAACTGCTCAACTAGTCTACGTTAGACGGTAGGACAAGACACTGTCGATGATAGTTTGGACTTTGGGACATTCCATGGTGATGATATCCATCTTGATGGTCCTCCCTCCATAGGCCAGATCCATTCGATTCCAATCGTCAAGACCGAAAGTGAAGTTGCAGGAGCCAATCCAATCAATGGGGCATTTCACTGTAATGAAACTCTAGTTGAAGTTGCAGTAGTCAATCCATTCAATGAGGCATTTCATTCTAATGAAACTCCACCTGTTGATCTTGAGAATAAAATGGAGCACGAGGACATGAACCCATATGTTGGCAACAACTCGGCATGGGAAATGTGTATCAACTGTGAATTCCCTAATCGACAAACGTTCTGGAATACTTTGGCTAAGTTCGCAATTTATGGCAACTTCATGCTTAGACCCTTGAAGACCAACATGACCAAAGTAACTGCGCGTCGCAGAGATTAGGAATGTCCATGGCGTATTCACGCTTTTATTGTCGATTCAGGACCACAATTTAAAGTAAGGACATACAATCCTAACCATAAATGCTCAAGGAAATGATGGGCATAGCACATCGACAAGCATCTTCGATGCTTATTACAGAGTTCATCATGGATAAAGTCAGACAGAATGCCAATTTGAAACTGAAGGAGATCATGAATGACTACGAGATGGAGTTTGGGGCGACCATTAGCTATAGGATGGCTTATATAGAAAGGGAGATGGCAATGAATATGACCCGTGGATCATATGGGGACTCCTTCTAGCAGCTACCTGTCGGCTGTAACAAACATAGACACCACAAATATAGACACCACAACAGAGGACCATTTCAGAAGATCTTTTTGAGCATTTGAACCTTGTTTAAGGTCTTTCACATCATCATTGAGACCAGCGACAGCTATAGACGATTCACATCTACAAGGTAAGTATCCAGGTGTCTTGTTTGTAGCAGTAACACATGATACCAATCAAAAGCCACTTCCAGTCGCCTTCGCATTTGTAGAAGTCGAGCATCGTGATAGCTGGGAGTAGTTCCTTGCTAATTTGTTCATATTGTTGGGAGAGCTGGCCAACTTGACTATTGTTTCAAACTGTCAGAAGGGCCTAATTCCAGCGGTGAAGAACCAAATGACATCCGCATTTCACTATTTTTGCTGTCGTCACATTGCTGAAAACATCAAGGTTGCTTTGGGATGAAGAGCACTCAAACCACAAAACCCTAGCTTAAGAACCCACTGACGAGAGTCAAACTCGGGAAAACAAAGATCAAAACCCAAAATCCTATAAAATCAAAAGAGGAGAAGTATAAGAGCTAGGAAATCACATTTCTAAGCTATTAAATCACTAACCCTAGTTTCTACAAGAAGAAGAGCTTACCTAGGGCAAGAGGGATAGGGAAATCTATGGAAAGTTGGGTGCATGGGAAGTGGAGAGCTTGAGGAAGGTGGAGAAGACGATGAACAGTCGGATGCCCTTGGAATCTCACTTCAAGTAAAGGAAAATGAAAAGAAAAAAGAAAGGAAGAGGGGATTATGAAAGATCAGGAAAAAATGAATTGGAGTGAAGGGTCAATCATACACTTAAAGGGCTGGGATGGGTTTAGTGAAAATACAATTTAGTCCCCGATGGACTTGGGTTGGGATTAGAGGGTCTTCGAATTGTTTGGATCGAAACGAGCCATAAGAGAAAAGTTCGTAAAAATTAGGTCATCTACCCTAATGAGACTAAATCCTAGAGGATCGGAAATTACTTTCCTAAAATTGCAAACTACCCCCGTAATGTATGTAAATGAATTCGAATATCGATGAAACTTCACACACATGATCTTAAGAGTAAAATAGACTTGCTTAGCTTTTAATCAAGCGTAATTGGCTTAAATTCAATAAAATAATACTAATTATACAATTAAGAGTCGGGGCCTTACACAAACAGTGGTGGCAAGTCCCAAAAATCTTGACCGCATGGGAAACGGTAACAAAAAGTAGAAGATCTGGTGCTGCCAACTTACTCTTCATACAGAAAAGTGGGGCTTTTCATAGCCATTTCTGTAAATTCTACTTCATTTAAGTTTATGAAATGTTGTTTTGTTATATCAGCGTGTTCATTTTTCTTTTTTCTTTTGGGATTTTGCAGGTCTAGCATAAAGCTATTGGATTTTGCTACGAGAAGATCCTTTTTCTTCCTCTGTTCATGACAGCAAGAAATTTGAACAACAGGCAAAAGAGTTGAAAGAAATGCAAACGAAAAATGAGGAGTTGTGGGAAGAATTTCAGAAAATTAAACAAGATAACAAGATCCTAAGAGAACATATTCTAGGAGATCGTATTAAGAAAGAGTCTCTCAATGATTCATTTCACGTGCAGTTTGACGAGATTCAAAAGCCCGAGGAGGTTATAATGGGTTTTTTGGCAAATGGATTCAAGGGTCGTGATCTCGTGTCCTCTGGTAGTTCCCAAGGCTACATGTCAGAGAACCGTTAGATGGTACGTTCTGTTATCTTCTGGAAAGAAAAATATCAGGTAGGATTATTGGGTTTGGCTGGTGTGATGAACACAGGTTGTTTCCAAGTAAATGCTATTTTCTTTGCTGTGGTTCTTTTTGGTGTGTCCATGCATTCTATGGTTTAAGATTCTTTTGAATTGTGGGTGTGGGTGTGGGTGTGGGTGTGGGTATGGGTGTGGTACGGAATGCTGCATGGGATCAAATTCATTATTTCTTAGAATGACCCCAAAACAAGGATCTTGAATGACCAGCAAATTTGATAATATTATTGACTACATGGCCACATCTTTTAACACAAAAGAGGGAGATGTGGGTTTCCTGTGAGCAGGGCTGCTCTAGACCATTTGAGGCCTAAAGCGACAATCTTAAATGAGGCATTTTCTATATTTTAATATTATTATAAATATTTTATTTAAGATTTATTTTCTTGCTTTTTTGTGATGTAAAATTACTAATTAAGTTTTTATATTTAAGTTTTGTTAACATATCTTAAGTCCACCTCCAGAACTCACATGAAAATTCTGGGCCAATCCCCAAAACTCAAATGGAAATCTCAGGTCACAAAATGCAACTACCTATTTGGCTCCAACCCCCACCCCCACACCCACCCCACCCCACCCCACCCCACCCCAAAAACAAATAATAATAATAATAATAATAATAATAATAATAATAATAATAATAAATAAATAAAAATAAAATCTTGAGCCCGAACTGGTGGGGCTCAGAGCATTTTCACCTACACACAGTGCACATATGCACCATGAGTCAGGAACATCCAAGATGGACTTCAGAGGTGCGCCCCACGTATTGGATGTTCCATATGCACGATGCTCATATGCACTATGGGCAAGTGAATAAATTCCAGCAAGAGCCCATTGTTTATTTTAACTTTTAAGATCAATTCTTAGGGCTGAAATTCTAAGCTATGGATCTATTACAACCACATCATGGATCAAATCTGAATGGGCCTTAAAATAAGAAACAGAAAAATAATGAGAAATGCTTGTGAAGCAAGATCATGACCAAATGTATGGTTGAAATCTGACACACAATGACTGCTATAAATATAATAGTGTGCTAAAATCAATTGGACTCCTAACATTAGAAATATAAGGGGTATATTTGGAAATATCATAGGCCATAAATGACACTTTAAGGCCATGTGAAAATCTTGATTGTATCTTCTTAAGAGAGTTATTTTGGGGCCTTATATTTTGGGGAGAAAAAAAAAGGGATGGAAATTGGCGAAAGTTTTTTTTTTTTTTTTTTTTTTTTTTTTTTTTTTTTTTTTGTGAGATTTCAAAAGATGCCAGCTGTTATTATGGGGCTTTTTTTTCTAGGCCTAAAGCAATGGCTTTGTTGGCTTTATGGTAAAGTAGGCCCCGCCTACAAGGTTGTAACTCACAAGGAAAGAAGATGAACAATAAAGTTTATGGATATTTACCAAAACACAATATAGAAACACAATAATTACTAGTTAAAGATCCCTGTCTCTCTCCCTCTCCCCTCTCTCGCCCCCTTTCCCTCCGTGCTGCTGGAGGGGGCCGTGGTGGCTCGGGTGGGGGTGGTGGTGGGTGGGTGTGGAAATACGTTAGGGAGGGAGAGATGTCCTTTTAGGTAATTTTATACCGGGTTATATTGCTCATAAAAAAAGTACAATGTGAGGAGGGTAAAAACCAGTGTGCATTTAGCAACTCTCTTCTGACAAACAGAGATGTTCAAAGTCATGGGGGCTGTGAAATGACAGAATTGTCAAAGTTTGCAATATGAAGAATTCGATATAATTTTTTTCTTTAACCAAATCTACGCCATTATTAATAGGAGTATAGGACCTATCGAGATAAAACCATATGGAATTAGTAGCAGAGATGGATTTCTTTTTTAAAGAATGCAAAGAGGAGGGTCGGGTGTTCTGGCAAACCAAGTCACTTTCACATGTCTTCATTTTGCTTGCAGCCAAGGCGTACTAGTTGAGAAAGGTTTGTAATTTTTCAAGTCTATCAGAGTGGTTTATGGGGTTGAGTACAGTGGCGGGCATTATGGCTGCATTGGTTTTCTTTGCTCCTTAGGATAACTCATAGAAGCTTCTAGGTGGGTGAAGGAAGATGCCAATGAAAATTAATAATGTTGTTGATGTTCCACATAAATTTTAGAGTTGGCAAAAGCCAACCCAAACCACCAATGCAGCCCGACCTGACCTGCGCAGCCCAACCAGCATAATATATGGGTCGGTCGTGGGTCAAGCTTTCTTAACCCGCATTTAATTAAGTACCATTAGGGTGAGCTCGTTTAACCCGCATGACCCTTTGGTCGTTTTCTTATAGCTAAAACTTATACTCAATACTTAATTATATGTATCTTTTTATTTTGATACCATGTTTTTTGTTTTTATGAAAACTTCGTTTTATTTTTAATAGTTTTGTTATTCAATGTCATATTAGGATTTTTAACTAATAATTACTTCTCTTATATGAGGATTTTGAATATAAAGAAAAAATACAATGGATATATTATAAATAAAATTAAATTATCAAGTAATAGTTGAGTTCATGCTAGTTTCCACACTATTTTCTCCTTATGCAGGCACAAGCCAAAGAGAATGGTGAATTATGATATCATGACCTAGGCCTAGGTTTAAATTTTCAACTTAATATTAGTTGAGCTAAGTCTAATTTAAGATCTTATAAGAAATAAATTAACATTAAGCTTATCATAATCTAAATAGAGCTTGTCCATATTGCCAATCATGATAGGTTTTAAATTGCACTAATAGGATTTAGAAAGTTAAGGACTGTTCATTTACATCTCATCTCATTTTTACGAATTAACTTATCGGTTTGGTTTAATTTAAACTTTGGGTGTGGTTAAAGCCTTAGAATATTGTTAATAAATTTATTAAGTAATCCGGGTTAATGTGGGTTGGGTTGGGTTTGGAGCATCTTGCCCGTTTATCCCAACTCGACTTGTTTGCCACCACAGATAATGGATCCCTAATAAGAAAACCACGATCACTGAAATAAGTTTCCATTTGAGTTTATATGATTTAACTATTGGGAGAACCTTAGAGAAGACCTCCGTCATTGATTGCAATTCCATATGGTTTCATCACCATGGATTCTCGTTCAGATATCTCTAATATCCATCCCACTGCTTGAATTATTTTGGGCGTCAAACATTGTCAATTAACCAAATTCTTGTTCTTGACGAAGGATTTGAAATTCCAATATGACGTATAGAGAGTGAGATTCCAGGAATTTCCAAAGGTCATTTGAGACCTTTTGGGTGGTTAGAATTTGAAATTCTTGTGAAAGAAACATAACATTTCGAATGCCAGGGGACAAGATATCACATCATGTCAAAAAAATCCAAACATCCCAAATTCTTGTTATAAATTTCAGCAAAGAAACAGGCTTATACGAAATTCCTAAAGCCCTAGCCATGTTCTCCATTTGTCTTTCCATCTCTATAGGTGCAACTCAGGCATATCAGATCAAGTATTGGCCCAACCCAGTCCCAGCTTACGTTGTATATTAATTCAAATTTTAAACTCATCCGGTTGAAAGCCATCCAAGATTGTAGACACTAAGTGCAATACATGCTAGGTTGAATCAAGTTTACGCAGCTTGGGTCAAATTCTATTTAAGTTGCTTTTTTTTTTTCTTTTATTTAAGTTGTTTTTTTTTTCTTTTTAAGGGGTGTGGGTGGGATGTGAATGTGGATATTTAATATATATATATATATATATATCAGTGTAATATAGGGAAATGTTCTCGAGTAGATGCCCCGGTGGAGGCCTTTAACTTAGAGTCTCTTACATACGGATGTTTCTTGGGTGAAAATCTTGCACTACGCATATCAGACACTAGATACACATTTGCTTATTTGGAATAGAGGTGTAAACGGGTTGACCTGGAATTGAAACGGTTAATGAGAAGATGGAACTGGATCTAGGTCAAAAACCAGAACGGCCCCGTATATGGGATAGGTCTAGCTCCCGGCCCGAATCTAGGTAGAGAATGATTTGGAAAAAACAAAAAGGCTTTTAAGAGGAATTCTAAAAAACTGAGCTAATATTTCAGGTTCCGGATCGATGGGTTGGAACCAAGATGGAATCAGACCCGGACTTGTTTACTTATCGGGATCTAAATCATGATTCAAACATGGTTATTAATGGATTAGAACCTCTGTAAAATCGGAAAATCATCAACCCATTTACATCCCTAATCTGGAAGTTAGATACTCGGGTCGAATTTGGATCCCAAAGTGTAAACCAGAACTAGGCCCAAATTCTCTTGGTTTCCAAATCCAAGCCTGAGCACAGGCCGCGCCCCAAAACAACCCTACTCAAATTATACTTTCTCCGTTAATAGGGCGTGTGGTCACTCCTACTAAAATATTATGAAAAGTCTAAATGCTAGTTGATAATTAATTTTACAAGATGTCCAACTCCTACTAAAATGAAATTTGGTGAAAGCCAAACGGGCACAGATTTCGATCATCATTTCATCTTTATAGGCCCCCTCGGAGCCAAATATGCTTCCCGGGAGCAGATTGCCTGTAATTGTATTTACATGGGAAGTTATGAGTGCAATTACTTTCTCTTGGAATTTGGAAACGATGAGTGGGTCTGTCTTCTATTAGAGCAAATATTGGCTAAGACTTGTATACGATTTTCAGCGGTTAAGGCTTTTAATAGATAGGATCACTAGGCATCCAACCTGCATAAATTGTAAGTTGGGGGCATGCAGGTCAAATGTAGGTCGGGTAAGATTTTGTGGCCTTTACTATCAAACGAATCAACATTTGATATAACCTATTACGTACCAACACTAGATGGTTCCCATAGTCATTCCTATTATTAGACTAATTATTATGATTGCAGCCATCACATGGGTTTTAACATTAAATGTGGATCCCTAAACAATTCAAACATCATGCATCTATGTGGTAACTAATATTCTGGTATGCCCCATTGTGATTAATCACTATTAAAGGATTTCATGATTTTTAACGTTTGGTCCATTAATTTCCTCACATTAGATGGGTACCATTGTGGTTAGTTACACTCTAGAAATCCTTATAAATTGCCAAAGACATAGTTAGGGTGTATTGAAATTGTAGAAAATGCTAAACATCCCAGCTTGCTCAACTTTTTTTGCCTTAGATCCCATGATATCAGGGGATTTAAATGTTAAAAGTTGAAAACCTACTTGGATCCCATGATAGCATGGGTTTTTAAAAACCCATAATATCATGGGATCTAAATGTTAAAAGTTGAAAACCTACTTGGATCCCATGATATTATGGGTTTTTAAAAACCCATGATATCGTGGGATCCAAAAAAAAAAAAGGGTGTACCAGAGTCACAGGACTCTGGTGACATTTAGTGACTTGGGTCGTGAAATTAGGGATTTAAAATCTAAGGTGCATTGAAATGTCAAAACCCCAAATGAAAACTACAATACTCAAATCAGTATCAGTCACAATTATTCAACAAAGAAAAAGAAAAGCATTTAGAAGCCACAAAAAGTGTGACTTTAGAATCAGATGTTACTATTACAACACTAGTGGATCTTCTTTTTCTAGTAAAATAATGACCTCAACCCACACCTCAGAAAATAAAGAATAAAGGTAAGAGAGATGTATGTGCCTTTCTCTGTGTGTAAAGTGAAAGGAGGAGGATTTTGAAATGAAAGTGAAAGCCTGTGAAGAAGAGAGCTAGCTGTACTTGTTGTAACTGTGTGTGTTAGAGAGAGAGAGAGAGAGAGAGAGAGAGAGAGAGAAGATGGGTATTTGGGATTTGCTGTATTCTGCCATTGACAAGCTCACGCAAAACGCTCCCTATCTGACTCCAGTTACAGATGCTAAACATCCCAGCTTGCTCACCATTATAATTGATAATATTTTATTCTCTGCAAATGAAGCATAACACTAATGAAATATAATACTCAAATCAGTATCATTGACATTTATTTAGCAAAGAAAAAGAAAAGTATTTAGAAAACCACAAAACGCGGGACTTTAGAATCAGATGCTACAATTAACGAATCTTCTTTTTCTAGGAAAATGACCTCCATCCAACGCTCCGAAAATAAAGGAACGAGAGATTTATGAGCCTTTCTTCGTGTAAAATGAAAGGAGGAATCTTCAAGTGAAGTGAAAGCCTTTAAAGAAGAGAGCTAGCTGCACCTGTTGTAACTGTGCGTGTAAGTGTTTGAGATAGAGTGAAGGCCTTTGAAGAAGAGAGTTAAGATGCACTTGTTGTAACTCTTTGTGTGTGTTTGAGAGAGAGTGAGAGAGAGAGAGAGAGAGATGGGTATAGGGGATTTGTTGTGTTCTGCCATGGACAAGCTCAAAACTCAGAAGAAGATCAAAAGGATAGTCAAGGAAGTAGTCATCCCTTGGTTGCTTCGATTCACAAGCATCCCAGGTGCACTCTTCTTCTTCTTCTACCAGTCATTTCACCTAATAAGGGGGTAGTGATTTTGAGCTAGATAAGTTCTAGATGTGCGCTATATTTTTCTTTTTCTTTTTTCTTTTAAAGATTTTTTTTTTATAACTTGTGGTACCCCATGTGTGTGCAATTGTTATTTTGTTACTTACCAAAATTCATGGGTTTCCTACAAAAACATCAAAAAATAAAACAATCATTCACATTCACCATCTAGTCGATATCTACCAGGTAATACTTGTTATGAGGCATATTTTTCATTATAGGGGGGGCGCTCTCCTAAGCTGAAATAGTCTACAAAATCATCTCTATTGTAAACTGCCTCAAATCATTGTCCCCAAAACTAAGATAAATCCAATTAAAACTAGAATTTTCAATTCCATCATGCTAAAAACAGAGATAGTCGACTTTGATTTGTAGGACCAGTACTGTTTCAGATTAGGATAACATAAGTGCAGCTTAGGAGAGCCCTGCTCATATATATATATATATATATTTCCTCATTCCTTTAATTTGGCCAAAGGGTCATTTTACATCTTTATAAATGATGTAAAATTTCGTGGCAAGGAAGATGTTTAAATTGGCAAATTGTAGAGCTATCAAACTACAAGCCATACAAAGAAACTTGCAGCAGAGCAATGATTATGAAAAGATTCTAATATTTTGGAAAGTTTAATTTGATTTTATATGTAATAGAATACATTTTCCTACTATGAAAAAAGTTTAAACAGGATACATACGGTTTTTAATTAGTTCAAACGCCTATTGATAGTATGCTGAGGGAGGTTATGTGAAAGTCATTTTAGAGAAAATACATCCATAATCCATGATGTATATGTCTATGTTGTAGCGTCAGAAAGAATATTTATATACATAAGTTTAAGCGGAAATGTAGAACACTAGTCTCACATAAATGAATTAGAATTTGATATTGATGATAATTTATGATGACGTATTTACTATTTTCAACTTGTTTAAATCAAATTTTGTTGTGTGCCTTCCTCATGTGCATTGTTTACTGCGTACATGTATAAGGCCATTCTAGACAATCCAAAAGCCACCCTGTAAAGTTTTGATTTGGCTATTTCATTAGGTTTTTAACAAAACACTAGTCCATATCGAGTTGTAATTTTCTATTTGTTTAGATGTGGACTGTGATTGCCTTCATGATTGAAGTATGAAGATGCAGTTTGAAGAGAATCAGGAGGCAAGTTTGAAGAGAATAAGAATTCAGACAGAAACTAACATTAACCGATCCAAGGCACAGACCCTTCTGGTCGCTCGAGCGAGCATAGTCAGATTGCTAAACAGAGGTTGTGCTCGCTCAACCTAAGCTTCACGGACGCCCGCGATACCTCTCATGGTCAACCGTGGGGCTTTAAAAACTGAAACCAAAATTCTTTTTTCATAAAAAACAGGGGTGTGGAATTTACCCTTTCTTCTATACACCTAATAGGCAACAATATATATATAGGGCATCACCCTCTCCAAAACACAATAAACAACTCTCAAACCAGTCCAATTCAAGTCCAATCCATTCCAACCTAAACTAGCATGTGATTCCCAATTAAACATCAATCGAACACAGGGTCTACTAGAAATGAAATCATAACAAGAATCAAACATAAAACATGCGTACCACACCATAACGATGTTTATCCATTTGCCTTGGGATGCAAAGCATTCAAACCACAAAACCCTAGCTCGAGAACCCACTGACGGAAGTAATACTTAGGAAAACCAAGACGAAGACCCAAAATCCTATAAAACTAAAAGAGGAGAAGTATAAGAGCTAGTAAATAACCTCTCTAAGCTATTGAGCCACTAATACAAGAAGAAGTGCATACCTAGGGCTAGAGGGATAGGGAAATCTATGGAAAGTTGGGCAGACGGGAAGAGGAGAGCCTGACGAAGGTGGAGAAGACGATGAATAGTGTGACGTGGCCATTGGAATCTCACTTCAACCAAAGGAAAATGAAAAGAATCAAGAAAGGAAGAGCCAGAAAGAAAGAGCATGAAAAAGTGAATTGGAATGAATGGTCAATTATACACTAAAAGGGTTGGGATGGGTTTAGTGAAATTACAGTTTAGTCCCTGATCGACTTGGGTTCGGATTAGAGGGTCTACGATGCGTTGGATCGAAAAGAATAGAAGGAAAGCAATTCATAAAAATATGGTCATCTACTTAGGAACCCAAAACCTAGAAAATCAGAAATCACTTTCCTAAAATTGTAAACTACCCCCATATAGTATCCAAATGAATTTGAATCTCAACGAAACTCCATACACGCAATCCTAACAGTAAACCATACTTACTTAGCTTCTAATCAAGCTTAATTGGCTAAAATTCAACTGACACGCAGTAGTGACACTATTAAGAGTTGGGACCTTACACAAACAACGGTGGCAATTTGCAAAAATCATGATCTCATGGGGAACGGTAATAAAAAATAGAAGATATGGTGTTGCCCACTTACTCTTCAAACAAAAAGAGGGGCTTTTCATAACCAGTTATGTTAGTTCTACTTCATTTAAGTTTATGAAATGTTGTTTAGTTTTATCAGCGTGTTCATTATTCTTTTTCTTGTGGGATTTTACAAGTCTAGTACTATGCTATTGGATTTTATTCGGAGATCCATGACGGCAAGAAATTTGAACATCGGGCAAAAGAGTTGAAAAGAAATGCAAACGAAAAATGAGGAATTGTGGGATGCAATTGAGAAAATCGAACACAATAATAAGATCCTAAGAGAACATATTATATATAGGATATCGTATGAAGAGAGAGTCTCTCAAAACTTCATTTCACTTGCTGGTGTGATGGACAAAAATCGTTTACAAGTAAATGCTATTTTCTTTGCTGTGGTTTTTTCTTTTTTGCACAATGCAATCTATGGTTTAAGATTCTTTTGAATTGTGGGTGTGGATGTGGGTGTGGTACAGAATGCAGCATGGGATCCAATTCATTATTTCATAGAATGACAACAAAACAAGGTTCTTGAATGACCTGCAAATTTGATAATATTATTGACTATGTGTCCACATATTATTGACTCTGGCCACATCTTGCAACACGGAGAGTAATAGTTATTATAAGAGATGGCACCACAACCTCCGAGACTTGTTATTCTCATTTCTTTTGCTACTCTTCAACCAGTTTCTCCTACAGATCATGCCACCAACCTTTTTGTGTCTGGGCTAGCCAAATGACCACAACAGAAGATCTTAGAGATCCTTTTTCAAAATTTGGCCACCTTATCTATGCCGGAGTGGTAATGAGCATTTTTCAAGATATTTGAAAAAATTTGGCCTTAACACAGGCTCAGGTCCCAACCAACCGATCTCTACTAGATTTCAATAACCTTGATTAAACTAGTAATTAATCTTAAATCCAATTAAGAATAATCAAACCACACAAAGAGAAGGACACAAGATTTATACATGGAAAACTCTACTCGGGAAAAAACCACGGGCCTTAGACAACCAAGCACTATAAATTGAAAGTTACAAGAAAACTCACAACCCTTTCCCAATTGCTAACTCAACCTAAGGATTGCTTTGATCTTGCCGACTGCTCGCCGTGCACCTTCACCACGCTTGAACCAACCACCTTGAATGCCTCTTCAAGATGAATCCACTTTAGAAAAGTACCAGAAAAAATCTCCAAAGACTTGAACTTCAGCACAGCAACTTGAAGCTTTGGAGAAAAAAATAATCTCTCCATAAATCTCTTGATTATTGGATGGGAGAGTGGTCCACTAGAGTTGAGAGAGGAAGGCAATATATAGGCTTTAATTTGTGCCTCAATACTTGTAAGGCAAGTAGGACTGAAAAAAGTAATTTGAACCAAATTAGAAGGCAGTTTCCTACTCAAAATGGACTTTTTGCGCACTGGTCGTTCAAGTGAATAAGCGTGCGCTCGAGCGAATGACATTCTGTCTCCGTTTGCTTGAGTGACCATAAGATGGGTCGAACGACCTCCATTCTGTGATGATATGCACAGATCGCAAGGCAGCAGCTGTGTTTCATCCTTGAAGCTTTATTTCCTTTGACTTTTATGCTAAGGAACCAATGGTTTGAGCTCTTATACAAATAATCTGAGTCATAAAAGGAGACATAGGACTTTTGTGTTTCCCATGCCTCATATGACAAGAAGTCTTCATCCATTGCAATTGCCATTCCCAAGTCTTCATAAACTTCATGCCATACCATGATGTCATCATAAACTCCAAAAATCCCATACGATGGCTTGTCAGATGATGGCCATAAAATTGGCATGGAAAAACTCAACACCACGTGTGATGTCATCAATCTAAATCCCATATGGTGGTCCACTTGTGATGGGATGGGGTCCACGTGATTCCATGTCAAGGATTTTAATGTGATGTCATGGATGTTTCATGTGATGTCATCCATGAAGCTTGAAAACTTATGTGTCTTCCAGTCATCTTCATTGGGCAGTCCCACTAAAATTACAATTATAAATAAATCCCAGGTTTTGTCCAATACCCAATGAATTTGCCAACACTAATTATAATCGGATTATAACCCTTACAATATTCAAAGGGGTTTGGTCATATGCCACTGTAGAAGAGGCAACAGAAAGTTATAATGGCCATAGATGGAAAGTTACTAGAGTCTGTATGGCTGGGTTATCTTCATAGAATATGAAAGGCCCAGATCGCCATTGCCACGTCAGACAAATGGGTCTCCCCCTCTCCCCCTCTCCAATAGTCCTTCCATACTTCCATAGTTCAAAGACTTTCATTACGACAACTAATATTAAAGTGTCATATATCAAGAACTGTTTTTTGAGCCTCAGATTATGTACTTTGTTTTACTTTATATACCTTTCCTATTTTCTCTAGGCAGTTAGCTTCTATTAGAGAATAACTAAAAAGAGGGTAACAACTTTTGGATGTGCAAGCTTTATATATCTCGGTTTGTGTTGATGTCAACGTCCATCCTCGCTCCTGAGCAGTCATAATTGTGGTCGAGCTCTCGCCCTCACCATAAAACCATTGTTGTGCCCTTTCCCATCACCAATTGGTTTTGGGATAAGTGGTAGCTCAATGGGGTGTAAGCTCCTACAAGTGGCATCAAAGCCTGGTGAGTTACGCCACAAGAGTCGTGGCGGGAGTTGGTTTTGGGACAAGTGCTATATCAATGGGGGTGTAAGATCCTACAGTTTGCCTTTGGAAAATCCAAAACATACTGAATTTGCTAAACGTATAAATATTTATTACTTTTTAACTATTACAATGCCTTTGTTCTAAAGCTTAAATCACATGTTAAGTTTATGTTATTGTGCAAAAATTTTCCTCTTCAAGCCCACATTGGTGCAGGGAGTTCGGTATGCTCTAAGTTCCTGTGCATAGTTTCTTTCTTATTGGATTTGAGGTTTTTTTGTTTGGAATACTATTTTTAAATGTGTTATTTTTTCATGTGTAGTCAGAATTAGGTTCTTTTGTTCTTCTATTTGTTTTAAGCTAATTAACATCAAATGTGATTTTGTTTGGGATGCTAGTTCTAGGAAGTTGATTTAACATCGTCAATACGATAATATTGGAGATTGCTTGATCAAATTTATTGGGCTTTGGTGATATACTAAATTTTCTTATCATTTCTTGGCCCTAAGAAGGGTTCATATCTGACTGACTCAAACTCAACCTAAATGATAGTTTTTTTGCCCCCATATTAGATATCGTAACTGTTACGGGTTGGGTTGGATTGTGTTTTCTAATGTAAAAAAAAAGGTACACATTTCTTATTACCACTTGTGCTGCCATAATATTTTATTGCAAGTTTACTAAGTAATGTCTACCAACTCATTATCAAACTTGTCCCTAATAGAAAAATATTATATTTTATATCTCTCATAATTTTTTTCACATAATAATATAATCTAGATAGAAATTTTCATGTTTTTCATTTCCTATATATTTTTCAATTTTGTATATTATGAATTATATTTTTTGTGCTGAGCACGAGCATATTTTGCTAGTGAAAGATGATGAACAATAAAGTTTATGGACATTTACCACAACATATATTACATAGAAACCCAATAATGACTAGTTAAAGATATAAGATTTTGCCAAATAGAGATGTTCAAAGTCATGGGGGCTGTGAAATGACAGAATTGTCAATAGTTTGCCATATGGCGAACTCGTAATCCTTTTTTCTTTGACCTAACCTAAGCCATGTACGACCTACCGAGATAAAACCATATGGAATTAGAATCAAAGATGGTTTTTTTTTTCTTTTTCTTTTTTTTTTTTTCTAAGAATTCAAGCAAACCAAGTAACTTTCACGTGTCTTCATTATGCTTGCAGCCATTGTGAATTGATTTTACTGGTTTTGACTAAAAATAATCATTTTTGGTTATTTTGCTCGTTTTTTTACTAAAAATAATCAGTTTTGGTTATTTGCTTGTTTTTTTTACTAAAAACTGTCATTTTTTGTTATTTAGCTCATTTTGACTAAAAACAATCAGTTTGGTTACTTTGTTCATTTTGCCAAAAAACAATCATCTTTTTTATTTAATTTTTTTTCACTGCAAACGATCAGCTTTGCTATTTAGCTTGTCCCAATGAGCTTTTACGTACGTGTAGCTTGGGAGGCCTACTCTCTACATTTGTGTGTGTATATTTGACTTGGCTGGTTTGAGTAGTTCCTCACCATATTATGTGCGTTAGTTCCCCTTTTTTATTTGTGAATCGGTACCACTCAACTTGAGCCACCTCGTCAGTTTGATCAACCGGCTTGGGCCCTAATCAACCTATTAGCAAACTATAGCTTGGGTTTCCTAAGTGTGTTATTTGCCCGGTTCCGCAGCCGGTGCCTAGTGTGATGGCCAGCTATATTGGTCTATTATATGCTTTGTGTTCTACTGTCACCATGGTGTGCCAGACACTATGTATTTATGTTTAGTATGCTCCTGTCACCTCGTGTACGTAAGACTATATATATATAGGGGTCAGCTCTCCTAAGCTGAAACTTATCTTACCCTAAGCTGAAACAGTGCTGGTCTTACAAATCAAAGTTGATTATCGTTGTTTTTCGCATGATGATTGTCTCCAAAATCAAGAAAAATCCAATTAGAACCTGATTTTCCAGTTCTATCATGCAAAAAACATATATAATCAACTTTGATTTGTGAGACCAGCACTATTCCAGCTTAGGATAAGCTAAGCTGCAGCTTAAGAGAGCCATGCTTATATATAAATATATATATATATATATGCTTAGTGTGCTCCTATCACTTTGGTGATCGAAAATTTAGTTGTGTGGTTGCTAATTTATCCGTTCACTTTGCCATCAGCCTGATTTCGTTTTCTCACTTGTTTTACTACCTGATCTGTGTCATGCTATGTTAGCTCGATTTATGCCTGTTTTTATAGGAAATTTGTAGTCTGATACCGCGTAATGTTTTATGTACACATCATGTTTTATATGTACGTTCGATTTGCTCGCAGCCTTTATTTAATTTCCCGGATTTGACATATATTCCTGTTTGATATTCGTTTTAAATTCATGTAGCTTTTGATCAAATAACGTGTTTCTTTTATCGTTTTAATATATATATATTTTTTTTTGTATAACCTGAGGAACCCCATGTGCCATGGGGTTGCCCTGCACTTTTCTTGTAAATCCTAAAACACGATCACCTAAATTCATATACAATATTTAATTGTTGGAAACCCTAGAAACTGTGTTAAATCTTGTTTCTCTACCCCAGGCACCTGCGGTTTATGGGGTTTGAAGGGTTTGTTTTGTGATTGCATGAGCGTCCATTCCAATTTTAAATAATATTCTGTAAAATCAAGCAACAAGAGAACTGTTTGGTCATGAATTGACTTTTTTTGCTTTGTCCCTTTTTTCATGTGTTTGTCACTTCTAGAAGAAAACCAGCAACAACTTTATTCAATTTGATAAGATGGTGTGAGTGAAAGTGAATCTTCATCTTGGTTTTGTTTTGAACTTATCTTACAAAGTTTTAGACTTTAAAGTCGTATTTCATATAATTAGAGTTGGTTCTCTTTATTATTTAGAATAACAGGAGAATGGGTGGAATAATGTGAGGAATAGCACTCAGTAGCATGGTTTGAGATCATTGTTCCAAGCTTATAATAAATAGGCAATTGATCTAAATGTTTTTTCTTCCTGTTGATAGACCTATTGTCCTAAATGTTTAGTCAGTGGTAAACGTTTGAAAATTGCTGCTTAATCTTTTTATTTGGCATGGTGTGCGGAGTTTTTATGATGTGAAGACATTTTCTCTACTCTTGGAGACATACGAATGCTGTTAATGCAGATCTGTATTAACCGTCATTCTGAATGTACCTAATTTCCACTGATATCTTTATTATTTTCTTCTAATTTAATGACAGCATGTCAGATAAAGAGGTATTGTTCATCTTCCACTATGACGGTCACTTTGAATTCGATATAAGTCGTCCTGTGTACAATGGAGGAAAGCAGAAAGTGAGATTTTTAGCAATAGACATAACATATGAAGCTATGGTTAAAAAAGCAATCGAAACATCTAATGGGGATTCATCCATCCAGAATTTAAGCATGCAACACCTACATCACAACGAAGGGGCATTCTCCATGGCCAACATTGATGATGACACCGATGTTAGGAGTATGTTCAAAGCAGCGGGTGATGAATCGAATAGGATATATTTATATGTCTTTAACGGTCGGAACAAGGAGCAATGAATAGGAGGAGATAATTGGCGTTACACTTAAAGATTGTATAAGTAGATTGTACATTACCAAATACTATATTCCAGCCCTACTTGCTTATTTATGTAATGATGCATTATAGGTTTCAAAGGAGCATTGTGCGTCGCTCTTTTCCAGAAAAATCAAGGAACTCATCAGGAACTGTCAACAAAAAACAAGTCAACTGCTCAACTAGTCCAAGTTAGACGGTAGGACAAGGCACTGTCAATGATAGTTTGGACTTTGGGACATTCCGTGGTGATGATATCCATCTTGATGGTCCTCCCTCCATAGGCCAGATCCATTCAATTCCAATCATCAAGACCGAAAATAAAGTTGCAGGAGCCAATCCAATTAACGAGGCATTTCACTGTAATGAAACTCTAGTTGAAGTTGCAGTAGCCAATCCATTCAATGAGGCATTTCGTTTTAATGAAACTCCAGCTGTTGATCTTGAGAATAAAATGGAGCAGGAGGACATGAACCCATATGTTGGCAACAACTCGGCACAGGAAATGTGGATCGGCCGTGAATTCCCTGATCGACAACCGTTCTGGAATGCTTTGGCTAAGTTCGCAATTTATGGCAACTTCATGCTTAGACCCTTGAAGACCAACATGACCAAAGTAACTACGTGCCACAGAGATCAGGAATGTCCATGGCGTATTCACGCTTCTATTGTCGAATCAGTACCACAATTTAAAGTAAGGATGTACAATCCTAACCATAAATGCTCAAGGAAATGATGGGCATGGCACATCGACAAGCATCTTCGGCGCTTATTACAGAGTTCATCATGGATAGAGTTGAGATTCCTGGATCGAATCCTAGAGGGGGGTGAATAGGGTGAGCTCAAAGAACTAGACCAATTTTAAAAATCTATAACCAATTATGCTTTGGTAAATGTCATTTAATTTGAATACATGTGATGACTCTAAGAAGTACATAAGCATGTGATCTAAACATCAAGCATATGAACCATAAGCATAGATTATGAGCATCAACCATACACATGTGATCATCATTCATAGACATAAACATCAACCATAACACAAGATTTTATAGTGGTTCGGCCAACGTGCCTACATCCACTCCCGGCTTTCTCTACCGGATTTTCCACTATCTCAATATGAGGTTTGGGTTCACCTCCAACCTTACAAAACACCACTATGCTTTTCTAGGCTTAGCATTAACCTTTACAGCCACTCTTTATGCTTTTAAGGCTAAGCAGTAACCTTTACAACATGAAATTTTTTTCTCTCAAATTTATGCCTAAATATGCATTTGGAAGAGAATAATTAAGTACAATTCAATGCCTCTAATTAGGCTGATTTGAAAAAGAAATCTCAACTTCTATGTAAGTGCATGATGATTGAAAATTCCTAAGAATGTTGCATATACATAAAACTTTCTATCTCTTAAAAATGAATGCACATAAATGATGCTAGGATGAAAAGTATGTAAGTGAGATAGAAGTTAATGAGCCACACATGTTTTACATGATTAACAAACTAGTTTTTGAAAGTTGTTAATTAATAACTAGCTATCTTGTTTTAGAAAACATGAAACTAAACATGTTGAACTCAAACAAATGTTGAAGACAAAAAGCTAATCATGTTTAAAGTTCTAATCATGTTATGAAGACAACATTTGAACAAGTTAAACAAACATTTGATCATGCTATTAAATGAAACAATGATTTTAAAACAAAGCATGAATTAATCTTGGGACAAAGGAAGCACACCCATTTGAGGAATCAAAGGTTGAAATAATGGATTAGCCCTCCTAATCTCCCATTAACCTAGCTTGGATTGCTCCTCCTTCCTTGGTCTTCAAAGGACTCAAAAATCTCTTTAAACAGCCAAAGGAAGCACTATATATAAAGAAAAAGAAGGCTCCAATGGCTAGTTAACGGTCATTTTTATTTTTGAAAAACAACTTTTAGTGGGGGCTGGGTTCTCCGGTAAAAGTGGTATGCTGGCCGCCGGTAAAAGACTATTTTCCCCAAAATATATTTTTCAAAGTATTTTTCTTGTGGGGACTTTGGGCCATGGAATCATGCCTGATTTCATGTTTTAAATCATTCTAAAGGAGTTTTAAAACTAGGACCCTAAAATGCTTAAGATGATTTGAAACTTTTAAAACCATTGGCTTGCATGATTCAAAAATTTTCTTTTCAAAAATTAATACAACCAAGATTAAGAACAAAACATGCATGATAAAAAAATTATGAAAGATTTAAAACAATGCATATTGCAATTTAAAACTTAAGATCATGAATGAATGAGAGATCAAGCAACGATGAAAATGAATGTGTCCAATCAAATTGCAACAAATGAAAACCCTAACAATCTCCCCCTTTGCAATTTGATGGCAACCCTTGAAGCTTGAACTCTCTTTGTCTCTCTTCAAAGATACTTGGACATCTTCTTCTTTGGACTTTAGGGAGCTTTGGATATTCAGGAGCATTTGGAAATTAGGGAGCTTTGGATTTTTCTTGTAGGAGCATTGACTCAAAACTTGAAAATTCTAATGCGTTGCTTCTCCCCCTCAACATAAGCATGACTAGAAGAGAAGCTTTCCTCCCCCTAAGCTAGATAGTCCTTGAATCTTCTCCCCCTCAATTTGAGCCACTTGTTATTTCTCTCCCCCTTTGACATCTAATTGCAAAGGAGCCTGCCCATTAACGATGAAACACAAAACCTTGTTAGTAGCACCTGTTTAAAAAAAATATGATAAAAATGAAATGTAGTAACAGGTGATCAAACAACAAGGACTTAGTAATTAGGGCATGGGCCAATGCCCAATTGATGCCTTAATTTTATGAACCGTTCATTTCCAAGGGGTTTGGTAAATAAATCAGTCAATTGAGCATCGGTTGGAACAAAAAGTAACTCAATGTTGCCTTGATCAGCATGATCACGCAGAAAATGATAACGAATGTCAATGTGCTTTGTGCGAGAGTGCTGAACAGGATTCTTAGAGATGCTTATGGCACTAGAGTTATCACACATGATAGGCATACATTGTTGTGGAACATTATAGTCTAAAAGAGTTTGTTTCATCCACAATAGTTGAGCACAACAACTACCTACAGCAATATATTCAGCCTCTGTTGTAGACAAGGATACATAATTCTGCTTTTTGCTATGCCAAGCTACTAAACAGTTTCCTATGAAATAGCAGCAGCCACTAGTGCTCTTCCTGTCATCTATAGATCCTGCCCAATCTGCATCACTATATCCAATCAATTGCAAAGTTGAGTCACAGGGATACCAGATACCATAATGAGAAGTCCCATGAATATATTTTATGATACACTTGACAGCCTTAAGATGGGACTCACGAGGATCAGATTGGTACCTAGCACATATCCAACACTAAAGGAAAGATCTGGTCTACTAGCTGTAAGGTAAAGGAGGCTTCCCATCATGCTTCTATAGAGATTTTGATCTACTTTCTTACCTTGAAGGTCACTAGAGATTTTAGTAGTAGATCCCATGGGATTGCAACTGGCCTTAGAGTCTCCTAAACCAAACTTTTTCACTATTTCTAGAGCAAACTTGGATTGACTAAGAAAAATTCCATGATTAGTTTGACTGACTTGTAATCCAAGGAACAATTGTAACGGCCCTACCAAACTCATTTCAAAAGTAGAGCTCATCAACTGAGAAAAACCTTGAGCAAGTTGTTCTGATGTGGATCTAAAAACTATGTCATTAACATATATCCGTGCAATGAGAATGTCCTGATCAACTTTCTTAATGAAGAGGGTCTTGTCCACATTTCCACAATCAAAGTCATTTTCTAATAAGTGACTTGTGAGCTTCTCATACCAAGCCCTAGGAGCTTATTTCAGGCCATAAAGAGCTTTCCTCAATTTAAACACATATTCCAGGTGATGAGGATCATCAAAACCTTTCGGTTGTGTAACAGAACACATCTTCCTCTATTTCACCATTTAAAAAAGCACTCTTCACATCCATCCGAGACAGCTTAATTCTCATGCTACTAGCATAAGCCAATAAAATTCGTATGGACTCCAAAAGGGCCACTAGAGCAAAGGTTTCTTCAAAATCAATTCCTTCAACTTGAGCATACCCTTTAGCTACAAGTCTAGCTTTGTTCCTTATCACATTTCCTTATTCATCTAACTTGTTCTTGAAAATCCATTTGGTGCCAATTTGACTTTTGCCTTTAGGTAGAGGGACAAGATTCCAAACATCATTCTTTTTAAACTGATTCAACTCTTCTTGCATTGCATCAATCCACTCAGATTTCGTTTCAGCTTCAAAAAAGTTCTTGGACTCAATTTGAGAGACAAAAGAATAGTGAGCACAAAGATTATGAACTTGTGTTCTTGTCAAAACCCCACTTTTGATGTCTCCAATGATATTATCCAAATTGCGATTTTTCAATAACTTGTTCTTGAAAATCCATTTGGTGCCAATTTGACTTTTGCCTTCAGGTAGAGGGACAAGATTCCAAACATCATTCTTTTTAAACTGATTCAACTCTTCTTGCATTGCATCAATCCACTCAGATTTCTTTTCAGCTTCAGAAAAGATCTTGGGCTCAATTTGAGAGAGAAAAGAATAGTGAGCACACAGATTATGAACTTGTGTTCTTGTCAAAACCCCACTTTTGATGTCTCCAATGCTATTATCCAAATTGTGATTTTTCAATAACCTTTTGGGTATTTTAGATGTAGGGGGTATATTATCTTCAATTTTTGCAGGGGTAAACTATTCAACAAATGTCTCACCTTCATCATCATGTAGAGCTCGCTTAACCCGATTAGTCTCATCAAAAACAACATGAGCTGATTCCATTACTGTCATGGTTCCGTGATTGAACACTCTATAAGCCTTGCTCTTATCAGAATATCCTAAGAAGATTCCTTCATCGGTTTTTATTCGAACTTTTCTAATTGTTCCCTATCTCTTAGAATATAGCACCTACTTCCAAAAACCTTCAAGTACCCCAGATTTGGTTTTCTTCCAAAGTAAAGCTCATAAGGAGTTTTGATAGTATTATTTGTCAAATAAACTTGATTAATAAGATAGCAAGCAGTATTGATCGCTTCAGCCCACAAGTTACGAGCAAGATTTTTCTCATTAAGCAATGTCCTAGCCATTTCTTGAATAACTCTATTTCTCCTTTCAGCCACTCCATTTTGTTGAGGAGTCTTTGGAGCAGAGAATTGATGGCTAATCCCATGACTATCACAAAAATCAGCAAATCTTTCATTTTCGAACTCTCCTCCATGATCACTTCTTATCTTTTGAATTTTGCAATCCTTTTCAACTTGAATTTTCTTGCAAATTCTTATAATATTATCTACCGCATCTGATTTTGCGTGAAGGAAAGCTACCCATCCAAATCTAGAGTAATCATCTACCATTACCAAAATATATTTTCTTCGACCAATACTCTGCACCGGTGCAGGTCCAATAAGGTCCATATGAATGAGCTCAAGGGGATGAGTAGAGGATATATCCTTTAATCCTTCAAAGCTTTTCTTGATTTGCTTTCCCAATTGACATGCTTTGCACAATTCAGATTTAGTATCATCTAACTTGGGAATTCCTCTAACAATTTCTTTCTTGGATAACATCTTCATCAGTTTGTAATTTATGTGACCCATCCTTTGATGCCACAACTGATTTTCTTGATCCTTTGTGATTAAACACATGGATTGATTTTCACAACATTCTTCTATGGTGTAGATGTTATCTTTAGTCCATAATCCAGTGAGTATCGCCTTGTTGGACTTCTCATTTAACACTTTGCATGAACTTCTATCAAATACAACCTTATTTCCTCTGTCACATAGTTGACTAATACTCAAGATGTTATGCTTTAAACCATCCACAAGGAAAACATCTTTTAGGGTAGGCATTTGATCACCTCCAACACAACCCTTTCCAACAATTTGAGCCTTCCTGTTGTCTCCAAATGATACATTTCCTCCATCATAGTCCTCAAGGGAGATAAATCTAGATCGGTCTCCAGTCATATGTTTGGAACATCCAATATCCAAAAACCATCTAGAGTTTTCCTTAACCTTTAGAGCTGTTTGAACAAGAAGACTTTTGACACCTTTCTCCTTTTCAATCCAAGTCGCCTTAAGGAATTTTGAGGTGGAGGTTTTGGGGACAAACTTAAAAGGCACTCTAGAGGGATTCTTGAGAGACAACCTAATCTTATATGGGCAATTAAGAACTAGAAGTCCATTATGATTGCAAAAGTGATAAGTCCACCTAGGAGTAAAAGAAATTTCATCTATAGGTTTGTGAAAAGTCCTAGTAACATGTTGAAAACTATTCTTCTTACTACTAGGGACACATTTAAAACCTACACCGGTCTTGCTACCAAAATTTTTGTTCATGCCCAACATTTGATAGAATCTGTCATTACCTAAGGTACACTTATCAACAACATATTTTCCTTTTACGAGTTACAATTGAAGAGATTTAGTTTCTTGTTGACTAGATTCTAGCAATAAATGTAAGTTATGAATTTCTTTTTCAGCATTAGCTAGATTGTCATTAAAAGAGGTCAACTTAGATTGTAAGTTTCTTATCTCATTATCTTTCAAAGTTAATTGATCTTTTAAAACACTTACATCATTCACAGACCTTTTAGATTCAACTTTTAAGGTTTTGTTTTTCTTAGTCAAGGCTTCACATAAATCATATAATTCATCATAGGCTTGTTGTATATCATCTTCATCATTTTCATCATTCACTTCCTCTTTCCCTATGTTGTCTTCTATTAATACATTATGATCTTCATTTTCTTCGCTAGATGTAAGTAGAAGCCAAGAAGTGGAGTTGTCATTATCTTCATCATTTTGAGATTCATCATTATCACTACACTCATCTTCATCATCATCCCAAGTTATATTTAAAACTTTCTTTCCTTTCTTATCTTTCTTTTCCGTCTCTCTAGGGGTGGAACAATTTTGAGCGATGTGACCAAATCCTTTACAATTGTAACACTGCACATCCTTCTTAACAAATGATCCCTTAGAGTTCCTCTGAAATTTTCCATTTCTTGATTCCTCAGAATTCTTAAAGTTCTTTTTGGTTTTGAAAAATCTTTTGAACTTCTTAGCAAGCAAAGCGGTGTCTTCATCACTTTCACACTCACTGTCATTTTCTTTATGTTGGGAGGCAAGAGCTACACTTTTCTTTTTGTTTGGAACTTCTAATTCTAGTTCAAAGGTAAGAAGGTTCCCTCTAAGTTCTTCTAGTTTCATCTTATCAACATCTTTGCTTTCCGCTATGGCTACAATCTTGGGTTTGAATCTTTTTGGGAGAGTTCTCATTATTTTTCTTACTACTTTAGATTCATCCATCTTCTCTCCTAGACCAATAAGTGAGTTGACTATCTCCATAATCTTAGTGTAGAATTCATCAAAAGTTTCTTCCTCAAGCATTTTTATATCCTCAGACTTAGTTGTCAACATTTGAATTTTAGCAATCTTAACTTGATTTGTCCCTTCATGTGTGGTCTCTAAAGTATCCCAAACTTCCGTAGCAATAGAGCAATTTACCACCCTATTGAACTCTTCGGGGGACAAAGCGTAAAATAAGGAGTTTTTGGCCTTGGCATCTAAACTAGCCCTGTCTTTTTCACCTTGGGTCCATTCTCTTTTTAGCTTCGCTTTTATGGTTATGACATATCCCTCCAGATCTTGCTCTGTAATGGTAGGTGTATGATAACCTTCTTCTATAATACTCCAAACATCAAGGCTTTGAGATTCTAGGAACACTTGCATCCTTATCTTCCAATAACGGTAGTGAGTACCATTGAAAAGGGGTGGCCTATTGGTGGCATGACCTTCTCCAAATTGAACTTGCATATTGTTCACAAATGAAGACGCACTCTAGGATTCTACTCTAGGTTGTTAGACCTAACAAGAGCACCTAAGCTCTGATACCAATTAAGAGTCCTGGATCGAACCCTAGAGGAGGGTGAATAGGGTGAGCTCAAAGAACTAGACCAATTTTAAAAATCTATAACCAATTATGCTTTGGTAAATGTCATTTAATTTGAATACATGTGATGACTCTAAGAAGTACATAAGCATGTGATCTAAACATCAAGCATATGAACCATAAGCATAGATTATGAGCATCAACCATACACATGTGATCATCATTCATAGACATAAACATCAACCATGACACAAGATTTTATAGTGGTTCGGCCAACGTGCCTACATCCACTCCCGGCTTTCTCTACCGGATTTTCCACTATCTCAATATGAGGTTTGGGTTCACCTCCAACCTTACAAAACACCACTATGCTTTTCTAGGCTTAGCATTAACCTTTACAACCACTCTTTATGCTTTTAAGGCTAAGCAGTAACCTTTACAACATGAAATTTTTTTCTCTCAAATTTATGCCTAAATATGCATTTGGAAGAGAATAATTAAGTACAATTCAATGCCTCTAATTAGGCTGATTTGAAAAAGAAATCTCAACTTCTATGTAAGTGCATGATGATTGAGAATTCCTAAGAATGATGCATATACATAAAACTTTCTATCTCTTAAAAATGAATGCACATAAATGATGCTAGGATGAAAAGTATGTATGTGAGATAGAAGTTAATGAGCCACACATGTTTTACAAGATTAACAAACTAGTTTTTGAAAGTTGTTAATTAATAACTAGCTATCTTGTTTTAGAAAACATGAAACTAAACATGTGGAACTCAAACAAATGTTGAAGACAAAAAGCTAATCATGTTTAAAGTTCTAAGCATGTTATGAAGACAACATTTGAACAAGTTAAACAAACATTTGATCATGCTATTAAATGAAACAATGATTTTAAAACAAAGCATGAATTAATCTTGGGACAAAGGAAGCACACCCATTTGAGGAATCAAAGGTTGAAATAATGGATTAGCCCTCCTAATCTCCCATTAACCTAGCTTGGATTGCTCCTCCTTCCTTGGTCTTCAAAGGACTCAAAAATCTCTTCAAACAGTCAAAGGAAGCACTATATATAAAGAAAAAGAAGGCTCCAATGGCTAGTTAACGGTCATTTTTATTTTTGAAAAACAACTTTTAGTGGGGGCTTGGGCCTCCGGTAAAACTGGTATGCTGGCCGCCGGTAAAAGACTATTTTCCCCAAAATATATTTTCCAAAGTATTTTTCTTGTGGGGACTTTGGGCCATGGAATCATGCCTGATTTCATGTTTTAAATCATTCTAAAGGAGTTTTAAAACCATGACCCTAAAATTCTTAAGATGATTTGAAACTTTTAAAACCATTGGCTTGCATGATTCAAAAATTTTCTTTTCAAAAATTAATACAACCAAGATTAAGAACAAAACATGCTTGATACAAAAATTCTAAAAGATTTAAAACAGTGCATATTGCAATTTAAAACTTAAGATCATGAATGAATGAGAGATCAAGCAACGATGAAAATGAATGTGTCCAATCAAATTGCAACAAATGAAAACCCTAACAAGAGTCAGACAGAATGCCAATCTGAAACTGAAGGAGATTATGAATGACTACCAGATGGAGTTTTGGGTGACCATTACCTACAGGAAAGCTTATATAGAAAGGGAGATGGCACTAAATATGATCCGTGGATCATATGGAGACTCCTTCCAACAGCTACCTCTCTACTGTAACAAACATTGACACCACAAACATAGACACCACAACGGAGGACCGTTTCAGAAGATTTTTTTGGGCATTCGAACCTTGTTTAAGGTCTTTCACATCTTCGTTGAGACCAGTTATAGCTGTAGATGGCTCACATCTACGAGGTAAGTATCCAGGTGTCTTGCTTGTAGCAATAACACATGATGCCAATCAAAAGCTGCTTCCAATCGCCTTCACATTTGCAGAAGCTGAGCGTCGTGATAGCTGGGAGTAGTTCCTTGCTAATTTGTTCATATCATTGGGAGAGTCGGACAACTTGACTATTGTTTCAGACCCTCAGAAGGGCCTAATTCTAGTGCTAAAGAACCAAACGCCATCCGCATTTCACTGTTATTGCTATCGTCACATTGCTGAAAACATCAAGGCTGCTTTGGGATGGAGAGCACTCAAACCACAAAACCCTAGCTTGAGAACCCACTGACGAGAGTCAAAATCGGGAAAGCAAAGATCAAAACCCAAAATCCTATAAAAATCAAAAGAGGAGAAGTATAAGAGCTAGGATATCACATTTCTAAGCTATTAAACCACTAACCCTAGTTTCTACGAGAAGAAGAGCTTACCCAGGGCAAGAGGGATAGGGAAATCTATGGAAAGTTGGGTGCATGGGAAGTGGAGAGCTTAAGGAAGGTGGAGAAGACGATGAACAGTCGGTGGCCCTTGGGATCTCACTTCAAGGAAAGGAAAATGAAAAGAAAAACGAAAGGAAGAGGGGATTAGAAAGATCAGGAAAAAGTGAATTGGAGTGAATGGTCAATCATACACTTAAAGGCTAGGATGGGTTTAGTGAAAATACAGTTTAGTCCCTGATGGACTTGGGTTGGGATTAGAGGGTCTTCGAACTGTTGGATTGAAATGAGCCATAAGAGAAAAGTTCGTAAAAATTAGGTCATATACCCTACGAGCCTAAAACCTAGAGGATCGGAAATTCCTTTCCTAAAATTGTAAACTAACCCCGTAATGTACGTAAATGAATTCGAATATAGATGAAACGTCACACTCATGATCTTAAGAGTAAAATAGACTTGCTTAGCTTTTAATCAAGCGTAATTGGCTTAAATTCAATAAAATAATACTAATTATACAATTAAGAGTTGGGGCCTTACACAAACAGTGGTGGCAAGTCTCAGAAAATAGAAGATCTGGTGCTGCCAACTTACTCTTCATACAGGAAAAAGAGGCTTTTCATAGCCATTTCTATAAATTCTACTTCATTTAAGTTTATGAAATGTTGTTTAGTTTTATCAGCGTGTTCATTTTTCTTTTTACTTTTGAGATTTTGCAGGTCTAGCAAAAAGATATAGGATTTTGTTGCGAGTAGATCCTCTTTCTTCCTCTGGTTCATGACAGCAAGAAATTTGAACAACAGGCAAAAGAGTTGAAAGAAATGCAAACTAAAAATGAGGAATTGTGGAAAGAAGTTGAGAAAATTCAACAAGATAACAAGATCCTAAGAGAAACATATTCTAGGAGATCGTTTTAAGAAAGAGTCTCTCAATGATTCATTTCAAGTACGGTTTGACGAGATTGAAAAGCCCGAGGAGGTTATAATGGGTTTTTTGGCAAATGGTGTTACACCCCGACCCAAACTAATCATGATTAAGGCTAATTAATTGAGATTAATGCTAATTAAGCATGGTTAATTGAATTAATGATGGTTAATGACCAAAGAGAGACAAATTAGTCTCAAAAGATGCATTAGGCATAATGGAATGGGCTTACATGAAACTAGGTTAATTAAAATGAGTTTAGACTCAAACAAGGTAAACTAAGGATCTTTTCGTAAATACGAGTTTTTACGTATTTTGTCAAATACGGAAATTCTTAATACCAACGCGTATATCTTGAAGAGTACGTTAACTTTCATAATAGACTCGAGTGCGTTTGACTTGAGATTGATCAAATGAGCCTTCATTTGACTCAAAATGTAATTATGAGTAATGGGAGGGGATTTTAGTGTAAGAGTCCCTTATATTAGAATGAAATGAGTCCCATTCACTCATTCTTCATTGGAGCAAACCCTAGAAAGCACGTCTTGCATCTTCTTCTTGCTTTCTTCCATTTTCCCTCATCAAGTGAGAAGATTGGGTGTGGTTTTTGAAGAGATTCTCCATCTTTATCTTCTTCCTCAAGCCATCCTCCATTCTTGAAGAGCTTGAAACTTGAAAGAGAATTGAAACCTTCTTCCCTTGGATTAAAAGTAAGTGATTGGTGTTTTTGTAGGATTTTCAAGTTCTCTTGTGTACTTGGAGTAGATTTCTAGCACGAATAGCTCATAGGAAGCCATTTGTCATGTTTTTTTTTAATAGGGTTTGGATTTGGGGGAGATTTGTGTCAAACCAGGCCAAGCAAAAAGGGCTTTTTGTTAAGAAGCTTCAATAGAGGCAAATATAAGCATTACTTGTGAGTGGTGTTAGTTATTATTAGAAGTTAATGGAAATTTCAGGGATTTGGGTTTTTGTATATTTTCCATTTCATTTTTAGAATGGATTGTTTTTGTGGATTAATGGATGATTAAAAGTGTTAATTTGTGGATGAATGATGAATGAGGAGTGGATAGGAGGTCCAATGTCTATTGTAGGTTGTGTGATTGAAATGGAGAATGAAGAGAAGAAAAAGAACAATTCAGAATTTCCGAACTGGAATTCTGATGGGTTCGCTCGAGCGAACAGTAAGTCCGCTCGAGCGAACACTCTTCTGTTTGGGTCCGCTTGAGCAAACAATAGGACCGCTCGAGTAAACTCCCTTTCTGTTTGAGTCCGCTTGAGCGAACAATAGGACCGCTTGAGCGAACCACCCCACCCCACTCTTTTTGTTTGAGTTCACTAGCTCGAGTGAGCTCAGGTATGACCGAGCTCAAGTATGACTGAGCTCAAGTATATCCGAGCTCAAGTATGACCGCGCTCCTAGTAGATTTTCGAATTTTCTTTGGGTTAGGAATATTTCCTATGAGACTAAGTGTTCCCTAAGTTAGTTTTAAGACTAATCATGGGGTGAAATGATATCGTTAAGAGTGGAGAATAATAAAATAGGAATTTTATAATGGAATCATTGTTCCAATAGTTAATTGGTTATGGAATAAACCTCCATAGGTTATGATTACGGGGACTCCAATGAACATATAACATATATAAATGTGATGTTAATCGAGAATAACACGTGCGTTGGATAACCAATGGTTACACCTAAATGGTTGTTTAGAATTGAGATAGAAATGAGTAGAATCATGGATGATTAGTGATTCTCTCGTTGTATTGTATCCCGTATTGCTTATCCCAATCTAAGGAGATTAGTGTTGTCGTTTATTCCTTTTAATCGTTAAGAATAGAATTACTGAATAGAATTGAGTCCAGAAGTGGACTGATCATTGACATGTATTGACCCTTGAGTCTGGCACAACCTAGCTGTGTATTAGAACTCTAAATGAGTTCAATGAATTAATAAATGAAACAAATGACTATTCCAACTGCAGCAGATGGATTTGGGGCGTTCCGGAGCTTCGTGGTGATGACAGTTGTCTCTGGCTAGACACTGGTAAGTCCCACAATTCCGATTGTATCTATGGGTATTGATTGATGCCTTCCGTTAGGAGGATGAATCCTTCCTTTGAGGGAAGATGGTAAATTATGCCTTCCGTTTGGAAGATGAAGCCTTTCGTTTGGAAGATGAATCCTTCCTTTAAAGGGAGATGGTAAATGAAATGAAATGAATGCTATGATAGTGGCCATCTTCTACATGTCTATTAATTGACTTTTATACTCACTTATTGTCATGGTAGATATTATCTAGACTTGTCTAGAATTTGAATTGTTTACTAACAGATTGAATGAATCTAGTATATATATATTGACATATGCTATCACAAGAATTGTTTATATATTGTTGAACGGTCGTGTTCACTGGTGTTACTGATGGCATTACAAGCCCAGTTGCCCATGCCGGTCCGGTGGCAGCCCCAGCGGCAATGGAGGAGACCGTTGCGGCTCCTCCAGGAGGACTAGTTGAATGGAACGGACAGAGTAACCCTTGAAACGGTTATTCGAGTGCGAAGTGGTCGGAAATTCTTTTTTTGAGAATTCTTTTTAAAATAGTTGAAATTCATTTTGGGATGTAAAATTTTGAGAACTTGAATAGTTATCAATCTGCATTGTATTTGAAAATGCAGGAATTGATGAAAGTAAAGGAATGATAGAAATGATACATGTATAAAGAACTTTATTTTGTATACATACAAAATCGTAGATTGATGTTGTCCAACATTTATGTGTTTCTGCAAATTTGTGTATTTGACAGGTAATTAAGAATGTTATCCCTTGTGGATTCCATTTTGACTTCGGTTAATTCGGAGTTTACGGGAGTAAGTATGGGATCACGGCTCGGGATTATCTGATTTGGGGCACGGGTCGTGACAAATGGGTTCAAGGGTCGTGATCTCTTATGTCCTCTGGTAGTTCCTAAGGCTGCATGTCGGAGGAACCCTTAGATGGTACGTTATGTTATCTTCTGGAAAGAAAAATGTCAGGTAGGATTATTGGGTCTGGCTGGTTTGATGAACACAAGTTGTTTCCAAGTAAATGTTATTTTCTTTGTTGTGGTTCTTTTTGGTGTGTCAATGCAATCTATGGTTTAAGATTCTTTTGACTTGTGGGTGTGGGTACGGTGTGGGTGTGGTACGGAATGTTGCATGGGATCAAATTCATTATTTCATAGAATGACCTCAAAACAAGGATCTTGAATGACCTGCAAATTTCATAATATTATTGACTACGTGGCCACATCTTTTAACACAAAAGAGAGAGATGTGGGTTACCTGCAAGCAGGGCAGCTCGAGACCATTTGAGGCCTAAAGCGACAATCCTAAATGAGGCATTTTCTATATTTTAATATTGTTATAAATATTTTATTTAAGATTTATTTTTCTTGCTTTTTTGTGATGCAAAATTATTAATTAAGTTTTTATATTTAAGTTTTGCTAACCTATCTTAAGTCCACCTCCAGAACCCACATGAAAATTCTGGGCCCATCCCCAAAACTCAAATCGAATTCTTGGGTCACAAAATGCAACTACCTATTTAGCTCTAAACCACACATAAATATCCACTCTCACCAACTTAAATGCAAGGACCCCAAATATTTATGTGAGGGCCCCCACCCATCTCTCACCAACTTGGTGAGAGTGTCTCTCACATGAGCATTTCCCATTTATTAATTAGTAAACTTTTGAGTCCTTCTTTTTGTTGCCAATTTGATTTTTATGTGTTTTTTCAGATGTTTTATTCTTTATGTGAGGTGTAAATGGAGTTTGATGAAGCCTGGGCAAGTGTAAAAAAATAAAATAAAGACATATTCTAACCTAAATTAGGTTGCATTCTAGCCTGATTTAGGCTTGTAATTCAGGCCTAATCTTGGCCTATTTTATTACCCATAAATCTAAACTGGTTTAGAATTATAATTTATAAGTATGGACTCATTCTGGACTTACTTTAATCTGTAATTCTTGCCTGATTTGGACTGCCATTCTGACCTAAGTTAGACCCAAAATTTTAGTCTGAATTTTTACCCAAAATCTGGCTTGAAGTATACCAAATATTTTATCTTGAATTAGACCCAAATCTGGCTAGAGTTAGACTAAAAAATCTAGCCTAGTTTAGACCCAATATTCTATCTTTAATTAAACCCAAGTTCTTGTCTAATTTACACCCAAAAATCTGGTATGGTTTAGACCCAATATGTTGTCTTAAATTAGACCCAAAATCTGGCCTTATTTAGGCCCAAAATCTAGCATGAATTAGACCCAATATCTTTGTCTTGAATGAGCTGAAACTCTAGCCAATTTCAATCCCTTTCAGGCCAATAATGAGAGAGTTTACTAAAGAAAATCTGAGCAAATTGTAACCCAATAATGAGACAGTTTGCAATTATAGTTTGAGGTGAAATCCATTCAGAGAATCCAATTTGGGCCAAGTCTTAGCCTATTTAGAGAAATCAATTTGGGTCAAGTTGTAACCCATTTGTAATTCCACCATAGACCAATGTAGACATCAAGCTAGAATCTAAATTCATTCTCTGCTTGGATAAATTCAACACATTTGTTGAAAACCGAATATATTTAATGTTATGATTGAATCGAGGTTATAGGTTCAAGGTATATGTTTAGGGAAGCCCAACCTGTATGTCTGATGTAACCCAATTTATTTTCAACCCTCATTCAAGCTAGGTCTGAAACCATTTATAGTCACCATTTGAGACCATATTTAACCTTTGTAGAGCCACCTTTGGTTATGTATTGATGCTTTACATTCACACTTAGGCCCATGATATAGATTTATAGCTCTCATTTATTGGCCCATTTAAAGCCATACTTAGGCTAATTTTAACCCCTTTCTATGGACAACCTTGGGTTGAGTTTTCAACCTCAACTCATTTTTATTTGGCCATTTTTTTTTAGCCTGCTTGGTCAAGTGTTTGGGCCTGTATTCATTAAAAAACTTTTTTTTTTTAGCCAATCCACTATCACTAAATCCGATTTGTAGCCAAACTCTAGAGTAACTTTAAGTCTGTTCACAGATCTGATTTTTAGCTTTTTCATAGTAGTTTGCTAAGCCAGTTTTCAGTCCATTTAGGACTCTCTTTTAGTCTGTGTTTCAACCCACCACATCTATCTATTTGGGGTGGTTTTTGACCCAATTATAGCTCTAGTAGAGAGATGTATATGCCTTACTCTATGTAAAGTGAAAGGAGGAGGATTCTGAAAGTAAAGTGAAAGCCTATGAAGAAGAGAGCTAGCTGCACCTATTGTAACTCTGTGTGTGTTTGAGAGAGAGAGAGAGAGAGAGAGAGAGAGAGAGATAATAGATGGGTATTTGGGATTTGTTGTATTCTGCCATGGCCAAGATCACGCGAAACGCTCCCAATCTGACTCTAGTTACAAATGCTAGACATCCCAGCTTGCTTACCATTATAATTGATAATATTTTATTCTTTGCTAATGAAGCATAACACTAATGAAATATAATACTCAAATCAGTATCATTGACAATTATTTAGCAAAGAAAAAGAAAAGCATTTAGAAAGCGACAAAACGTGTGACTTTAGAGTCAAATGCTACAATTGTGACACTAATGAATCTTCTTTTTCTAGGAAAATGACCTCCATCCAACCCTCAGAAAATGAAGGAAGGAAAGATTTATGTGCCTTTCTCCGTGTAAAGTGAAAGGAGGAGGAATCTTCAAGTGAAGTGAAAGCTTTTAAAGAAGAGATCTAGCTTCACCTATTGTAACTGTGTGTGTATGTGTTTGAGACAGAGTGAAGGCCTTTGAAGAAGAGAGTTGGCTGCACTTGTTGTAACTCTGTGTGTGTGTTTGAGAGAGAGAGAGAGAGATGGGTATTTGGGATATTTTATGTTCCGCCATGGACAACCTCAAGCGAAACGCTCCTGATCCGACCCCAGTTGCAAATGCCTGTCAAAATTACTTACCCATTCCTCAAACTCAGGAGAAGATCAAAAGGATCGCCAAGGAAGTAGCCGTCCCTGAGTTGCTTTGATTCACAGGCATCCCAGGTGCACTCTTCTTCTTCTTCTTCTTCTTCTTCTTCTACTACTACTACTACTACTACCACTCAGTTCACCTAATAAGGGGGTAGTGATTTTGAGCTCGATGAGTTCTAATTGTGCGCTATATTTTTCTTTTAAAGTTTTTTTATAACCTGAGGTACCCCATGTGTGTGCAGTTGTTATTTTGTTAGTTACCAAAGTTCTTGGGTTTCCTACAAAAACATCAAAAACTAAAAAATCATTCATATTCACCATCTAGTCGATGACTGCGAGGTAATACTTGTTATGGTGCTCTCCTAAGCTGCAGCTTATGTTATCCTAAGCTAAAATAGTCTGCAAAATCATCGATCTCCATTGTAAACTGTCTCAAATCATTGTCATCAAAACCAAGATAAATCCAATTAAAACTAGATTTTTAAGTTCCATCATGCCAAAAACAAAGATAGGATAACATAAGTTGCAGCTTAGGAGAGCCCCGCTCATATATATATATATATATCCTTCTTCCTTTAATTTGGCCAAAGGGTCATTTTACATCTTTAAAGATGATGTAAAATTTCATGGCAAGGAAGATGTTTAAATTTTGCAAATTGTAGAGCTATCAAACTACAAGCCATACAAAGAAACTTGCAACAGAGCAATGATTATGACGAGATTCTAATATTTCAAAAAGTTTAATTTGATTTTATATGTAACAGAAGACATTTTCCTACTATGAAAAAAGTTTAAAAAGGATACATACGGTTTTTAATTAGTTCAAATGCCTATTGATAGTACGTCAAGGGAGGTGATTTGAAAGTCATTTTAGAGAAAATACATCCATAATCCATGATGTATATGTCTATGTTGTAGCGTTGGATAGAATATTTATATACATAAGTTTAGGCGGAAATGTAGAACTCTAGTTTCACATAAATGAATTAGTATTTGATATTGATGATCATTGATGATGACGATTTTACTATTTTCTACTTGTTTAAATCAAATTCTATTGTGTGCCTTCCACATGTGCATTGTTGCTGCGTGTGTGTATAAGGCCATTCCAGACAATCCAAAAGCCATCCTGTAAAGTTTTGATTTGGCTAATTCATTAGGTTTTTAACAAAACACTAGTCCATATCGAGTTGTAATTTTCTATTTTTTTAGATATGGACTGTGATTGCCTTCGTGATTGAAGTATGAAGATGCAGTTTGAAGAGAATCAAGATGCATGTTTAAAGAGAATCAGAATTCAGACAAAAACTAACAATAACCGATCCAGGCATAGAGCGAGCCTTCTGATCACTGAAGCGAGCATAGTCAGATTGCTAGATAGAGGTTGTGCTCGCTTGACCTAAGCTTCATGGTCGTCCGCGATACCTCTCATGGTTGACCATGGCGCTTTGAAAACTGAAACCAAAATTCTTTTTTGATTATAAACAAGGGGTGTGGAATTTACCCTTTCTTCCATACACCTGATAGGCAACAATATATAGGGCAGCACCCTCTCCAAAACACAATAAACAACTCTCGAACCAGTCCAATTCAAGTCCAATCCATTCCAACCTAAACTAGCATGTGATTTTCAATTAAACATCAATCGAGCACAAGGTCTACTAGAAATGAAATCATAACAAGAATCAAACATAAAACACACATACCACACCATAACTATGTTTATCCATTTCCCTTGGGATGCAGAGAATTCAAACCACAAAACCCTAGTTCGAGAACCTACTGATGTAAGTCAAACTCAGGAAAACGAAGATGAAAACCCAAAATCCTATAAAACTAAAAGAGGAGAAGTATAAGAGCTAGTAAATAACCTCTCTAAGGGATAAGGAAATCTATGGAAAGTTGGGTGGATGGGAAGAGGAGAGCTTGATGAAGGTGGAGAAGACGATGAACAGTGTGGCATGGCCCTTGGAATCTCACTTCAAGCAAAGAAAAATGAAAAGAATCAAGAAAGGAAGAGGCCAGAAAGAAAGAGCATGAAAAAGTGAATTGGAATGAAGGGTCAATTATACACTAAAAGGGTTGGGATGGGTTTAGTGAAATTACAGTTTAGTCCCTGATGGACTTGGGCTGGGATTAGAGGGTCTTTGACATGTCGGATCGAAACAACTCAAATGAAAACAGTTCGTAAAAATTTGGTCATCTACCTAGGAACCCAAAACCTAGAAAATCGGAAATCACTTTCCTAAAATTGCAAACTACCCCCATATCGTATCCAAATGAATTTGAATCTCGACGAAACTTCATACACGCGATCCTAACAGTAAACTATTCTTTATTAGCTTCTAATCAAGCTTAATTGGCTAAAATTCAACTAACACACACTAGCTACACTATTAAGAGTCGGGACCTTACACAAACAACGGTGACAATTCCCAAAAATCATGATTGATGGGGAACGGTAATCAGAAATAGAAGATCCGGTGTTGCCCGGTTACTCTTCAAACAGAAAAGAGGGGCTTTTCATAACTGTTA
This sequence comes from Persea americana, assembly GCA_029852735.1. Lineage (NCBI taxonomy): Eukaryota > Viridiplantae > Streptophyta > Magnoliopsida > Laurales > Lauraceae > Persea > Persea americana. Next base: position 52,291,496 of record CM056814.1, on the reverse strand, counting down.
AGATCTAGGGCCTATGGAAAGAGATCAATCACACACAAGAACACGGAGATTTACGTGATTCGGCTTTTGACCTACGTCCACGGGGAAGACGGGAGAACTCACTATGCAATCAGAAGAAGGTGTACATCATAGAGACCCTAAGTCTCTATTTATAATATCAGCCCAATACCCAGTTACACCCAAACACTACTTCTAATCACAGTAGACCTATGATAATAGACCTACTTCTTATCTCAGTAGAACATAGGCAATACAGGGGCCCGGTTTATTTATAATTTATTCAATTGAGCCAAACAAATAACAAATCTCCACCTTGGCGAACATTGAAGCTGATCTTCATGCACTTAACACGTCTCACCGTCTCCACCTGCCCCTTAGGGCACTCAGGTACTGATCACATTAATCAAGTCCAAGCAATGCTTGAACTTGACTGTTGGAATAGTCTTAGTCATCATGTCTGCTGGATTCTCCGCCATAGCAATCTTAATTATTGCAATAGCACCCTCGGCGATGACATCTCGAATGAAATGAGCCCTTACATCTATGTGCTTGGTCTTTTCATGATACTTTGGATTATGTGTCAGATCGATCGCACTCTGACTGTCACAGAAAACAGTAACTAGCTTCCGTTCCAATCCCAGATCTTCAACCATGCCTGTCAACCAAATAGCTTCCTTCACTGCCTCTGTAGCTGCCATATATTCTGCTTCAATGGTAGACAAGACAGCTTTGGATTGCAATGCTGCCTTCCAACTAATAGCACCGCTAGCAAAAGTGAAGACATAACCTGTCAGGGACCTTCTTCTGTCTAAATCTCCAGCAAAATCTGAATCAACATATCCAATAACACTTCCAGAAGTGTTATTACTTCTGTCATAAATTATCCCAACATCGGTAGTACCTCTCAAGTAATGGAGTATCCATTTCACTGCCTGCCAATGGACCTTTCTGGGGTTATCCATGTATCTGCTAACTACACTAACCGCATGTGAAATATCTGGTCTCGTGCAAACCATGGCATACATGATACTCCCAACTGCACTAGCATAAGGAACACGAGACATGTGCTCCACCTCTTCCTCAGTTTGTGGTGACAAAGCAGCGGAAAGTTTGAAATGGGTTGCCAATGGAGTATTCACAGGTTTCGAACTTTGCATACCAAAGCGCTCCATAACCTTCTCAAGGTACCCCTTTTGTGACAAAGACAATTTGCCCGCTTTCCGGTCCCTTTGAATCTCCATTCCAAGAATTTTCTTCGCAGCACCTAAATCTTTCATCTCAAATTCACCACTCAACTGAGTTTTCAACCTGTTGATCTCAGACATGTCCTTTGCAGCAATCAACATGTCATCAACATATAGCAGCAAATAGACATACGAGCCATTGGAGTGCTTCTTGTGGTATATACAATTGTCGTATGCACTCCTGCAATAAAGGTGTCGAAACGCTTGTACCATTGCCTAGGAGACTGCTTCAGACCATACAACGATTTCTTTAGCAAACAAACGTGGTCTTCCTTTCCATGGATTTCAAACCCCTCTGGTTGATGCATATAAATCTGTTCATCTAGCTCGCCATGTAAAAACGCAGTCTTGACATCAAGCTGCTCCAACTCTAAATTGAATTTAGCAGCCATAGCAAGTAGCACCCTGATAGAACTATGCTTCACCACAGGAGAGAACACTTCATTGAAGTCAACACCCTCCCTCTGAGTATAGCCCTTTGCAACCAGCCGTGCTTTGAACCTAGTCTCTTCCACCCCTGGAGTTCCTTCCTTTTTCTTGAAGACCCATTTGCATCCAACAATCTTCTGGCCTTTCGGAGGTTTTACTAACTCCCAAGTCTGATTCTTGTGAAGAGATTCAATCTCCCCACCCATGGCTATGGCCCATTTTACTGATTCTTTGCTAGTGATAGCATCCCGATATGTAACCGGCTCAGACTCAATACTCTCAGCTGTATTAAGAGCGTAGGCAACAATATCTTCATACCCGTATCTCTGAGGTAACTTAATCTGCCTCCTCTCTCTGTCCCGAGTAAGCATGTAATCATCCGGAACTGCACTTTCCTTGTTTGAGCTTTGCATCTCCTCTACATCTTGTTGAACTGGGACATCTGTTTGCACCTTATCCTGTAATTTTTCTGGAGCTTCCTTCTCAAGCTCCACCTGTTTACTGACACCGTTTTGATCCTCCACCTTTCCAGCATCTTGACACTCCTTTGGTTTCAACATAGCAAATTCATCAAAGGTCACATCTCTGCTTATAATGCATTTGGGAGATTTCCCATCTAGGCACCACAACCTATATCCTTTAACACCATCTGCATACCCTAGAAATATGCACTTTCTTGCCCTTGGTTCAAGCTTTCCATCATTCACATGAGCATAGGCAGGACAACCAAATATCCGCAAGTTGGTGTAATCAGCAAAAGCTCTAGACCATACCTCTACAGGAGTTTTGCATTCTATAGCTATTGATGGAGACCGGTTTATCAGATAACAAGCTGTGTTAACAGCTTCTGCCCAAAACTTCCTAGGTAACCCTGCATTAGAGAGAATGCACCGGGTCTTCTCTAGAATAGTCCTGTTCATCCGTTCTGCAACTCCGTTCTGTTGCGGTGTCTTTCTGACTGTGCGATGTCTCACAATACCTTCATTCTTGCAGAACTCTTAAAAGCACTATTACAGAATTCCAAGCCATTGTCAGTTCTCAAGCGTTTGAGCTGTTTACCTGTCTGCTTCTCGACCATAGCCTTCCATTGCTTGAACTGTGCAAAAGCTTCATGTTTGTGCTTTAAGATATACACCCAGACCTTCCGAGAATAGTCATCAATAAAGGTCAACATATATAAACCACTACCAAGAGATGGAACACGAGAGGGACCCCAAAGATCAGAGTGGATATAATCCAAAGTTCCCTTTGTCCGATGAACAGCAGTCTTGAACTTGACTCTACATTGCTTTTCGAAGATACAATGCTCACAGAAGTCCAGCTTTCCTATTTTCTGACCACACAGTAAACCCTGTTTAGTCAACTCATCCATACCCCTCTCACTCATATGCCCAAGTCGCATATGCCATAACTTGGTAATTTCTGAATCTGAATCTGAGGACGACACAGCTGCAGCACCTGTAATTGTACTACCTTGAAGAAAATAAAGACCATTCTGCTTCAGTCCCTTCATCACTACAAGAGCACCCTTCGAGATTCTCATAACTCCACCTCCAGCTTTGTAGGTACAACCATTGGAGTCAAGCGTACCCAAGGAAATCAAGTTTTTCTTCAACTCTGGAATATGCCTAACATCCGACAATGTTCTCACAATACCGTCATACATCTTAATTTTGATTGCACCTATCCCAACAACCTTACACACTGTATTATTTCCCATAAGCACTTTACCACCATCAATAGATTGATAATTTGTAAACCAATCTCTGTAAGGACACATATGATAGGAACAACCTGAATCAAGAATCCACTCAGTGGCTGAGCTACCAACAGTAACCGAAAGAACTTCTGCACCATCAGAATTAGTCTCCGCAACATCGGTTGCAACTCCGGCAATTTCTCCAGAATTATATTTCTCTTTCCCTTTACGCTCTGGACAATCTTTTCTAAAATGCTCTTTCTTGTGACATTTGAAGCACTTTAATTTTCTAGTTTTTGATTTTGACCTAGATCGGCCTCTTCTATTATGCTCTTTCTTCTCTGTTCTGCCACGCGCTACCAAACCCTCACCAGAACTGTCATGGTTTTCAATTGCAACCTTTTTCTTTAACTCCTTGGAGTTCAAGGCTGACTCAACATCTTCCTTAGAAAGAGTTTCTCTACCATACATCATGGTATCAATAAAGTTCTCATACGAGGGTGGTAAAGAGCATAACAACATGATAGCTTGGTCCTCATCATCAATTTTGACATCTATATTTTCAAGATCTAAAATAGCTTTTGTAAAAGAATCAATGTGAGTTGAAACAGACCTACCTTCCTGCATTTGTAATGTGAACAATCGCTTGTTTAGATACAAGCGATTCGTGAGAGATTTTATGATGTACAAGTTCTCCAACTTTTGCCATATGCCAGCAACAGTTTTTTCCTGAACAACCTTTCGCAGTACACCATCACTCAAGAACAGCAGAATCTGACCATACGCCTTTTTCCAGCAACTCATCCTTCTCTTCATCTGACAATTTTTCAGATAGAGCATTCTTTCCCCTCAAAGCTTTATGCAACCCGTTCTGGACCAACAACGCATGCATCTTCAGACGCCAAAGACAGAAGTCATTATTACCGTCGAATTTTTCAATGTCGAATTTAGCAGCCATTCCGCTAATCTTTCACTGGAACTGTGTAGATCTGGTCACCACGAGCACGCTGGAAGAAACGGATCTCAAATCCGACTCTGGACGGCTAAGATATCGCAGAAATAAGTTTCTGCGCTCCGATCAGTCAATCTTCTTTGTTGACCGTTGAACAGCCAATCTTCTTCCACAACAGCGTAGATCTGCTCGCAATGAGTCCGTAGGTTCAAACGGATCTCAGATCGGGCTCCGGATCGTCAAGATTTCGAGAAATCAAATTTCAGCCTTTGATTTGGTCAAACTGGCTTTGACCGTACGATTGGCTGACGATAGAGATGCTAACGTCACTGCTGCTTTAATTCTGGGCTTCTAGTTTTCGGGTCAGGTCGACCTGGCCCAACTTGACCTGAACCTGGATCAAGCGAACGGGCTTCTGAAGCGAGTCAGGCTTGACCTGACCTGGAGTTAAACCCGCCCAAAAAACGACCAAAGAGAATGGGTTGTCTTCTTCCCCTTCTTTTTGTTCTGCAACTGGGCACAGAGGATAATTCCCCTCTTCTGGTCTTCTTCTTCTTCTTCCACGGCAACAGCGCAGGCGGCGCTTCTGCTTCAGTGATGCACAGCGGCGGCAGCGACTCCTTTGTCGATGACAAGCAAGGCTACACCCGCGACAAGAACCTACGGACGAGAACTGCCCTCTTCTCCGGCAGCGGTGGGCGAACCAGGAAAAAACAAAGAGTCGTTCTCCCTTCGTAACCACAATCCAGGCCAAACTTGCAGGGTTCCACGGCGAATCCTCAGGTGACGAGAAGCTGTGGCGATGGTTTCCGACGGAGAACAAGCCAAACAAAGCCCTGTTCCTGTCTGTTTCTTCTTATGTTCGACGCCTTCCAACAAAGTCTCCTTCTCCGATCTGGCGATCTGTTCCGACAATTTCGACGCTCACCGCACCAGAACCCAAACCGCCCCCTTCTGTTGTCTTCTTCCACTACGGTTCCGACGCACGTGCAGGATCCGGACGGCGACGATTCCGGCGATTAACAGTCCTCGTTCTACGATTTGTGTGGCCCACCAATTATCTTCTCCGATCAACCCTCTCAAATCCGATCCAGCGGATTTCTTCCGATCACGCAACTATGCTCTGATACCAGTTTGTTAAGATCTAGGGCCTATGGAAAGAGATCAATCACACACAAGAACACGGAGATTTACGTGGTTCGGCTTTTAGCCTACGTCCACGGGCAAGACGGGAGAACTCACTATGCAATCAGAAGAAGGTGTACATCATAGAGACCCTAAGTCTCTATTTATAATATCAGCCCAATACCCAGTTACACCCAAACACTACTTCTAATCACAGTAGACCTATGATAATAGACCTACTTCTAATCTCAGTAGAACATAGGCAATACAGGGGCCTGGTTTATTTATAATTTATTCAATTGAGCCAAACAAATAACAATAACCAGTTCTGTAAGTTCTACTTCACTTAAGGTTATGAAATGTTGTTTTGTTTTATTAGCGTGTTCATTTTTCTTTTTCTTTTGGGATTTTGCAGGTCTAGTACAATGCTATAAGATTTTATTCAAAGATCCATGACGGCAAGAAATTTGAACATCGGGCATAAGAGATGAAAAGAAATGCAAACGAAAAATGTGGAATTGTGGGAAGCAGTTGAGAAAATCCTAAGAGAACATATTATAGGATATCCTAAGCTGGTGTGATGGACAAAAATTGTTTGCAAGTAAATGTTATTTTCTTCGCTGTGGTTTTTTCTTTTTTGCTCAATGCAATCTATGGTTTAAGATTCTTTTGAATTGTGGGTGTGGATGCATGTGGGTGTGGTACAGAATGCTGCATGGGATCAAATTCATTATTTCATAGAATGACACCAAAACAAGGTTCTTGAGTCACCTGCAAATTTGATAATATTATTGACTATGTGGCCACATTTTTAACACAAAATCGAGAGATGTGGGTTACCTACAACTCATAGTTATTTTAATTAGTTTATATGAAAGATACTGATTTCACCCTTGAATTGGATTTTGATTTTAACCAATCCTCTCTATTTGGACCAACTCAACTACTAAAGACAACTTAACTTCTATAATAATATAGCTCTAAATTTTACTCTTCGGTTCTATAGAAACTGCTTTATTAAAGATTAAATTCAATAATAGTTGTCATTCATGCTAGCAAAACAACTTAAACTCTGTAATAGACGCGAATCTAAATTTTACTCTTAAATTCTGTAACAGTAGCTTTACAAAATCAAGAGATGTCATTCATGCTATCATTTAGTTACTTTTTTTGGATGCTACAGGCCATATGCTCGAAGACTTCATATATACCAGTTTATTGCTTTTGACTAATTTGGTTCACAAGGAGAGTAATAGTTATTATAAGAGATGGCACCACAACCTTAGACACCTGTTATTCTCATTTATTTTGCTACTCCTCAACTAGTTACTCCTGCAGATCATGCCACCAACATTTTTGTCATAGGGCTAACAAAATGACAACAACAGAAGATCTTAGAGAACCTTTTTCAAAATTTGGCCAACTTATCTATGCCAGAGTGGTAATGAGCATTTTTCAAGATATTCAGAGGGGTTTGGTCATATGCCACTGTAAGATCCCGGTCCCACATATAATATTTTATGATATTTTAATTAGATATTATTATAATTTTAATTGAATGTATTTTAGTTATTTAAGTGGGTAGGATTAAGTGGGGCACACAAGAGATTAGATGCGTAGATTGATGAGTTGGGTTAATGGGTAGATGGCCTGACCCGTAGTTTGACCCAATGACTTAAGCCCAGTAGTATTCTGTTTAACCTAATCCCTTTTTTTAACGAAACCCTTCTTATCTCTCCCCACTAATCTCTGCAACTCCTCCCGGTTATCTTCGTCTTCTTCCTCTTTCAACTTCCCAAGCCATACCAGCTTTAGGATCCAGTCATCAGAATCAAGATCAGAGGATACCAGCATTCTTGGTTCAACTTTCTTATCTCAGGTAACCTTCTCCTCAAATCATTAGGAGTAGATCTATATTCTTAGGTTATCTTCCTATTCTTTCCAATGTTAGGTTTTGGGTAGGAATACCATAGATCTGTTCATCTGAGCATTCCTTTCCCATATTCTTTGTCAGATCGGTGATAGGATTATTCTCAAGCACTGTGGGAATCGCGGTTCGGGTATTGGTTAGGATCTGTGTATTTTTCTTCAACCCCGGTAAAAGGCAAGTACCTAATCATGGTTTATAAATTTAATATTTGTTTTCTCTTTTATTGGCATGTCACTGCATGTAGAAACCTTTAATGCCTTCTTTTTATGATGTTAATTGTTTTAGTGATGAGATCGTGTTTTAAACTTCTATTGCCATTACAGATCCCTGTTTGGATGCCAAAACCCCCTTTTTCATCTTCTGTAGACTGTGAGACCACAATTTCAAGTGGCCTTGATATCAGGCGGACTCATATGTTACAGTGAGTGAATCTATGACGGGTTTACAGGGTTCGGGACTGTCCATATTTTTCTTCCATGGAATCCAAGTGGGGCCACTTGATGCATGATCGAGTCCGTGGATCTGATAGAGGACCTAGGGGCGACATTGATGGTGGTAGACCCGTGGAGATTGGGTCCCATCTGGCCCCTCATCTAAGGGTTTCACATAGTTTGGGCGTCAATTGCAAGGTTTCTTTTATTTTGCAAATCTGGCGGGACCCATTGAATCATTTGATCACAGATCTGACCCGAGCATCTAGTCATACATGGCTGGGCGATAATGCTTGTGATGGTAATCTAAGCTCTTGACTAGTGGGGCCCACTATCTTAGCATCCATGCTACATCTAGCGTGGAGTTTAACTTCTTACTTGGGTTCTGTCATGTATAATGGGGGACGTTTGGTTCTAGATACTCATGAAGAGGTTCTGGATAAACATGAAGAGAGAGATAGAGAGAGAGAGAGAGAGAGACCACTTGGTGATAAATATTATTATCTTGAGTGTGACCTCACATGAGTTGAAAAAGGAGTACTGTCTATGGGTGTTGACCTGGACTTGTTTTGGGAAAAGAACTTCCATATGATACAACTTTATCACTTGTCATGGCTTTCCCATACACCCCATTAGTTTTTAGAATTTGAGGAAAGGGCCTTGGTTGTTTTAAAAATACAAATTAAGTCCCTTGGCTTATTTTGAATGTGGAAAATATTTTGATAGGGTCCTCGGGTTTTCTAAAATAATAAACTAAGATTGGTATTATCATTATTATTTGCAAATTAGTGGTGAATGATATCTTTGGTTTTTAATGTGCTAAAATTATGTTTTTTGTACTTTATTATTTGGATTTTTGGACTGAGAAAATACCGTATGGGCACACGGTATCTTACTAACATGGGGTTTAGTGCTTCATATAACTTCGGGCAAATCCTAATGGATTTGAGCTCAACTCATTCTTATTCGAAAACCCTTAATTGGGTCTATGCACCATTGATTTAGAAGGGATGCATTGATCTTTTATCTATTAGAGATTCTTGTGGTTATTGGGTACGAGACCTTATGTTTGACCTTAGGATTGGCTTGTGATTATCCTTTGACATTCGGGTTTGCATATATAAATGACTATTCGAATATGATATGAAATGTGGAATGGCAAATACTTTATTTTGAATTATGATTCTTGTGTCGGAGCATTATCAATCAAGTCTATTATGAATATATGTTTATGTGTATATGTGGGTCATTTTATGGACGACTGCAGATCGATATATGGACGGTTGATCACCGATGTGACCGGATCACTTATAATCCACTTTGATTATGGACAGGTTATCCTGATTTTGTTTTGATCGGTTTATGACCACCGACGTTATGGACGGGCTTTCCCGATTTATTTAGGGCTAACCACCCACAACGGGGACACTTGTCACCGTGTGATTTTATATTGCTCCTTTGTGCCATTTGGTTTTATATCAAACATTCGTTATCGTTATTATATTTGTCATTGTTTCATTATGATCACACTTGTCTGTATTCTTTTCGTTATCGTATTAAATTTTGAATTATGATTATGCTCTTGCTATTTACTTTGTAATACTTGGTGCATAGGTACCGAGCCCTACTTTACCCAGGAGATGGAAGAGGATCAAGCATTACAAACGTTTTGGCCAACTGATAAACCCGAGTGGGATGTCGGAGATGGCTTTGGAGCCGTCTGAACCAGCACAAGAGAGAACGCCATCTTAGAATTATATTAATGAACTTTCTGTTAGTGTTGAGAGCTCTTTTAGAAATTTTATAATTATGCAATTTTAACTATTAATGTTTATTTGATTTTTGTGTTGGGTTTCATTTATGAAACATGGATTACCAATTGAATAAAGCTTTCGCTGCATTTACTGAAATTTATTTTGACTCACCACATAATAAAAAAAATTTTTGTGGGTCCACTTTTGGAAGCTTGTGTTGTATTAAACACAGGAATTTGAATTTGATTTATTTTTCACGTTTTTTCCTAATTCTTATTTTGGGGGACGTGACAGTTGGTATCAGAGCCCAGCACGATTCTCGGATATTAAAAAAAGGATAGAAACAATAGGACGTGGTGAGGATTCCGAATTCCGTTAGATAGGATTTATGTGTTAACTGTAAAGTCTATAGAATTGTTTGTTAACTTGTTTCGTAGGAACTGCGCCATTATTGTTTTATTGTAGGTCATGGCACATCGTACAACCAGATCTCCGGATAAGGAACCTGGGAATGGATCAAATAATTCATACGATCGTTTCAACAACTCTTGCAAGCTTTTATGCAAGACCAGACTACTCAAAATGAGCAGCAGAGAGCACGTGTGACTGATCAAGCTGCAGAGAAACAGCGAGAAAGGGAAGAATGAGCTACTGAGAGAGCACAATCAGACAGAGATAGAGCAGCATTCCAGGCTCAGATCTTAGCCTTGTCTGACAGAGCAGATCAGCCAGTGCAAGTGGTCATGCCTCCCCGGGAAGTAGATCCAAATGATCTTTATGAGAAATTCAGGAAGAGTGTTCCTCCTGAGTTTCACGGGTCCGAGGATCCCATGTCAGCAGATGATTTTATAGAACAGATGGAGCAAAATTTTTGCGGTCTTCCGATGCATTCAGAAGCAACGAGTTAATTTGGCAACTTACATGTTCAGAGGGATAGCTCTCCAATGGTGGAACTCAGTGAAGGCAGTAGTGCAAGCAAAGGCAGTGGCTGAAGAAAATGCATAGGACACTTTCACCAAGGAGTTTATGGATAAGTTCATCCCCAAATATGTCAAAGGCCAGTGGAAGAGATTCTCAGAACTTAGTGCAAGGTGACATGTCAGTGTAGCAGTATGAACAACAGTTCATAAGATTGGCTAAGTATGCACCCACACTAGTAGTTCCGGAGGAAGAGAAAATCAGGCATTTTCTAGATGGGTTATCAGCTGATATCTACATGATGATTGGAGATAATCAACGCCCGACGTTCCAGGGGACCATAAAAAGTGCATATTGGGCTGAGGGTGCACTAAAGAAGAAGGCAGTAGAATGGCAAGCCAAATACCAGCAACATCAGTTGAAGCAATCTTCTAGTCAGGGCAACCCAAAGAAACCGAAATTTCAAGGTCAACCCTCAGTTGGTCAGAAACAGCTATGTAGACGGTGTGGAAAGAATCACCCTACTGAGCAATGCTACAAGGAGACTGGGGCATGTTTTCATTGTGGGCAGCTTAGACATCAAGTTCGCGATTGTCCCAACGGTGGTAGTCAGTTGCAAAAATCCCAGACGATAGCCTCTCGTGCTCCTACGCAGCAGACATGTAGGACAGCACCTCCGCAAGGACTACAGCAGGCAGGTCAACAGATTCTTCGGGCACCACAGCAACAGTACCGAGCACCAGCTCCTCAGTACCAGCAATATAGGGGTGCAGCACCACAGCAGCAGAGACAAGCCCAAGGTCAGCAGAGACAATTCCAGCAACAAAGGCAGCAGCAGCCAGTTGGTCAACTAAGAGCACCTAGGCCAGTGCAAGGGCAGCAGAACCAAGCTCAGCAGATGGGCAGAGTTTATGCAGTTACTCATGAGGATGCAGATGCTTCTGCAGAAGTTGTGGAAGGTATTACTCTGATCTCAGAGGTAGAAGCTAAGGCCATATTTGACCCTGGCTTTACACATTCATTTGTTTCTCATGATTTTGCTAGACATATCCATGAGACTGTAGTGAGATTAGATGTTGCTTTAGTAGTGGGTACCCCAGTGGGCAAACAGGTTCGTTGCCACCAATATTTTTCGAGTACCCGAGTTCAAGTTGGGGATTTCATCTTACCTGCAGACCTGATTCTTTTAACGATGAAGGATTTCGATGTCATACTTGGTATGGACTGGCTAGCGACCTATAGAGCAGTGATGGACTGTTTTAATAAAACCATCAAGTTGTCATTGCATTCGGACACTATTGAATTTGTTAGACGAAGGAGACCGATTCGGACATGCCGGATTTCGGCATTGAAAGCACAAAGATTATTGAAGTCTGGATGTGAAGGATATTTGGCGTTTATCACGGAGGATAAACAGTCCAAAGGGGTGGAGGATATTCCAGTTGTCTGTGAGTTCCCGGATGTTTTTCCGGATGAAATTCCAGACTTACCTCCAGTCAGGGAGATAGATTTTTCTATTGAATTGGTGCCAAGGACAGCTGCGATTTCTAAAGCTCCATATAGAATGGCTCCAGCAAAACTCAGAGAGTTGAAAACTCAATTGCAGGATTTGTCGGACAAAGGATTTGTGAGACCAATTGTATCACCTTGGGGTGCACCAGTCCTATTTGTGAAGAAGAATGATGGTTCTATGAGAATGTGCATAGATTATCGGCAACTATATCATGTCACAATCAAGAACAAGTACCCTCTCCCAAGGATCGATGAATTGTTTGATCAGCTGCAGGGAGCTGAATATTTCTCAAAGATAGACTTGAGATCAGGATATCACCAGCTCAAAGTTCGAGATCAGGACATTCAGAAGACAACATTCAGGACGAGATATGGCCACTACGAGTTTTTGGTAATGCCATTTGGGTTAACCAATGCTCCAGGAGTATATATGGCCTTGATGAATAAGATATTTGCTCCATTTCTCGACCAGGTCATCGTTGTTTTTATAAATGACGTGTTAGTTTATTCTCGGTCTCAAGAAGACCACGAGCAGCATTTGAGGTCAGCATTGCAGACTTTAAGAGATCATCAACTTTATGCCAAGTTGAGTAAGTGCGAATTTTGGCTTGAGCAAGTAATTTTCTTGGGTCACATCATCAGCAAGGAAGGATCGGAGGTAGATCCAAGAAAAATTGAGGCAGTGATCAAGTGGCAGAGACCGATGTCGGTAACAGAGATTCGTAGTTTCTTAGGTTTAGTAGGTTACTATAGGAGATTTGTGAGAAGATTTTCATCCATTGCTGCTCCTTTGACTAGATTAACACGGAAAGATGTACCTTTCGTGTGGACTGACGAATGTGAAGCCAGATTTCAGGAGTTAAAGAATAAGTTGACTACAGCTCCAGTGCTCACATTGCCTACAGAGAATGGTAGATTTGTTCTTTACACGGATGCCTCGAAAGTTGGATTGGGGTGTGTGCTTATGCAAGATGGGAAAGTAGTGGCTTATGGCTCTAGACAATTGAAAGAGCATGAGAAAAAGTATGTCACTCATGATTTGGAACTTGCAGCAGTGGTCATGGCATTGAAGATGTGGCGTCATTACTTATACAGTGAGAAGTTTGAAATTCATTCAGACCATAGAAGTCTTCAATATTTGTTTACCCATCCTGAATTGAACATGAGACAGACCCGGTGGATGGAATACATGAAGGATTTTGATTTTCCAATCAAATATCATCCCGGGAAAGCCAATGTAGTGGCTGATGCTTTGAGTCGAAGGGTAGCAACTAATGCATGCTTGAGGGCAGAATGGTCTTAGGCAGAAATTTTTCTCGATTTGGGAGTGTCCTTGCAGCCAATTGATGACAAGATTATGTTAGCTAACATGTTCGTCTTGGAACCAGAGATCTTGAGTAGGATCAAAAGCAAGCAGTCAGAGGACCCAGAGCTAGCTCGAGTGATTGAACAGATTGACAGCAGACCAGACTTAATAATAGTGGAGGGTGTATTATACTTTCAAGACCGGTTATGTGTGCCAAATATAGAAGAACTGAAGAATGAGATCATGACAGAGGCACATCACTCCCGTTATACCATTCATCCGGGTAGTACAAAGATGTACTAGAACATGCGTAATCATTATTGGTGGAATAATATGAAGAAGGAAGTTGCAGGATTTACAGCAAGGTGCTTGGTGTGTGAACAAGTAAAGGCAGAACGGAAGCAAACCCCAGGACTTTTAAAACAGTTGGCAGTGCCCGACTGGAAATGGGAACACATAACGATGGATTTTATCTTTGGGTTGCCATTGATGCATAACAAAGATAGTATCTGGGTGATAGTGGACAGGTTGACAAAAGTAGCTCATTTCTTACCAATGAATATGAAGACACCTGGGGATGAGTTAGCTAGAATGTATATGGAGAAAGTTGTCACAATTCACGGTGTTCCCCTATCGATTGTATCAGACAAAGATCCTAGATTCTTGGGTAGATTTTGGATAGAACTGCAGGAAGCTCTGGGCACCACATTGAATTTCAGTACAGCGTATCATCCTCAGACCGACGGTCAAATTGAAAGGACGAATCAAACACTGGAAGATATGTTGCGAGCTTGCGTCCTTGATTTTAGGAAGGACTAGTAGAAAAGTCTCCCATTGTGCAAGTTTGCATACAATAATAGTTATCATTCCAGTATCGGTATGGCACCATTTGAGGCGTTGTATGGACGTCGATGCAGGACCCCAATCTGTTGGGAGGAGATAGGTGTCAGGAGTTTTCACGGTCCATCTATTGTTAGTGATACCAGTGAGAAAGTGAAGCAAATCCATGATCGGTTGAAAATTGCTAGAAGCCGACAAAAGAGTTATGCAGACCCGAAGAGGAGAGATCTTCAATTCGAGATTGGTGAGCATGTATTTCTAAAGGTTTCACCAACACGGGGCACATTGAGGTTTGGGCAGAAAGGGAAGTTATCTCAAAGATATATTGGTCTTGGAAAGGATTGTAGAAGTTGCTTACTGATTGGCCTTACTAGCAGCGTTGTCAGCGGTACATAATGTTTTTCATGTCTCGATGTTGAAGAAGTATATCGCAGACCCATCTCACGTGTTGTAGTATGAGCCATTGGAATTGCAGCCAGATGCTACCTATGTTGAGCGACCTTCTCAGATCATCGACACGAAGGAGCAAGTTCTTAAGACTAGGACAATACATTGGGTCAAAGTCCAGTGGGAGCACCACAATCCTCGAGAAGCCACTTGGGAACTCCGGGACCAAGTGAAGAAGGTTTACCCCCATATTCTTCCAGAGGTATGTTTGTATTTAGAGGACCAAATGTCCTAAGGGGGGGAGAATGTAAGATCCCGGTCCCACATATAATATTTTATTATATTTCAATTAGATATTATTATAATTTTAATTGAATGTATTTTAGTTATTTAAGTGGGTAGGATTAAGTGGGAAACACGTGAGATTAGATGCGTAGATTGATGAGTTGGGTTAATGGGTAGATGGCCTGACCCGTAGTTTGACCCAATGACTTAAGCCCAGTAGTATTCTGTTTAACCTAATCCCTTTCTTTAACGAAACCCTTCTTATCTCTCCCCACTAATCTCTGCAACTCCTCCTGGTTATCTTCGTCTTCTTCCTCTTTCAACTTTCCAAGCCATACCGGCTTTAGGATCCAGCCATCAGAATCAAGATCAGAGGATACCAGCATTCTTAGTTCAACTTTTTTATCTCAGGTAACTTTCTCCTCAAATCATTAGGAGTAGATCTATATTCTTAGGTTATCTTCCTATTCTTTCCAATGTTAGGTTTTGGATAGGAATACTATAGATCTGTTCATCTGAGCATTCCTTTCTCATATTCTTTGTCAGATCGGTAATAGGATTATTCTCAAGCACTGTGGGAATCGCAGTTCGGGTATTGGTTAGGATCTGTGTATGTTTCTTCAACCCCGGTAAAAGGCAAGTACCTAATCATGGTTTATAAATTTAATACTTGTTTTCTCTTTGATTGGCATGTCACTGCATGTAGGAACCTTTAATGCCTTCTTTTTATGATGTTAATTGTTTTAGTGATGAGATCATGTTTTAAACTTCTGTTGCCATTACCAATCCTTGTTTGGATGCCAAAAACCCCTTTTTCATCTTCTGTAGACTGTGAGACCACAATTTCAAGTGGCCTTGATATCAAGCGGACTCATGTTACAGTGAGTGAATCTATGACGGGTTTACAGGGTTTGGGATTGTCCATATTTTTCTTCCATGGAATCCAAGTGGGGCCACTTGATGCATGATTGGGTCCATGGATCTGATAGGGGACCCAGGGGCGACATTGATGGTGGTGGCCCCGTGGAGATTGGGTCCCATCTGGCCCGTCATCTAAGGGTTTCACATAGTTTGGGCGTCAATTGCAAGGTTTCTTTTATTTTGCAAATCAGGTGGTGGCGGGACCCACTGGATCATTTGATCACAGATCTGACCCGCGCATCTAGTCATACATGGCTGGGCGATAATGCTTGTGATGGTAATCTGAGCTCTTGACTAGTGGGGCCCACTGTCTTAGCATCCATGCTACATCTGGCGTGGAGTTTAACTTCTTACTTGGGTTCTGTCATGTATAGTGGGGGACGTTTGGTTCTAGATAGACATGAAGAGGTTCTGGAAAGACATGAAGAGAGAGAGAGAGAGAGAGAGAGAGAGAGAGAGAGAGAGAGAGAGAGACCACTTGGTGATAAAGATTATTATCTTGAGTGTGACCTCACATGAGTTGAAAAAGGAGTACTGTCTATGGGTGTTGACCTGGACTTGTTTTGGGAAAAGAACTTCCATATTATACAACTTTATCACTTGTCATGGCTTTCCCATACACCCCATTAGTTTTTAGAACTTGAAGAAAAGGCCTTGGTTGTTTTAAAAATACAAATTAAGTCCCTTGGCTTATCTTGAATGTGGAAAATATTTTGATAGGGTCCTCGGGTTTTCTAAAATTATAAACTAAGATTGGTATTATCATTATTATTTGCAAATTAGTGGTGAATGATATCTTTGGTTTTTAATGTGCTAAAATTATGTTTTTTATACTTTATTATTCGGATTTTTGGACCGAGAAAATACCGTATGGGTACACGGTATCTTACTAACATGGGGTTTAGTGCTTCATATAACTTCGGGCAAATCCTAATGGATTCGAGCTCAACTCAATCCTATTCGAAAACCCTTAATTGGGTCTATACACCATTGATTTAGAAGGGATGCGTTGATCTTTTATCTATTAGAGATTCTTGTGGTTATTGGGTACGAGACCTTATGTTTGACCTTAGGATTGGCTTGTGATTATCCTTTGACATTCGGGTTTGCATATATAAATGCCTATTCGAATATGATATGAAATGTGGAATGGCAAATACTTTATTTTGAATTATGATTCTTGTGTCGGAGCATTATCAATCAAGTCTATTATGAATATATGTTTATGTGTATATGTGGGTCATTTTATGGACGACTGCAGATCGATATATGGACGGTTGATCACCGATGTGACCGGATCACTTATAATCCACTTTGATTATGGACAGGTTATCCTGATTTTGTTTTGATCGGTTTATGACCACCGACGTTATGGACGGGCTTTCCCGATTTATTTAGGGCTAACCACCCACAATGGGGACACTTACCACCGTGTGATTTTATATTGCTCCTTTGTGCCATTTGGTTTTATCTCAAACATTCGTTATCGTTATTATATTTGTCATTGTTTCATTATGATCACACTTGTCTGTATTCTTTTCGTTATCGTATTAAATTTTGAATTATGATTATGTTCTTGCTATTTACTTTGTAATACTTGGTGCATAGGTACCGAGCCCTACTTTACCCAGGAGACGGAAGAGGATCAAGCGTTACAAACGTTTGAACCAACTGATGAACCCGAGTGGGATGCCGGAGATGGCTTTGGAGCCGTCTAAACCAGCACAAGAGAGAACGTCATCTTAGAATTATATTAATGAACTTTCTTTTAGTGTTGAGACCTCTTTTAGAAATTTTATAATTATGCAATTTTAACTATTAATGTTTATTTGATTTTTGTGTTGGGTTTCATTTATGAAACATGGATTACCAATTGAATAAAGCTTTCGCTGCATTTACTGAAATTTATTTTGACTCACCACATAATGAAAATTTTTTTTGTGGGTCCACTTTTGGAAGCTTGTGTTGTATTAAACACAGGAATTTGAATTTGATTTATTTTTCACGTTTTTCCCTAATTCTTATTTTGGAGGACGTGACAGCCACTGTAGAAGTGGCAGCAGAAAGTTATAATGGCCATAGATGGAAAGTTACTAGAGTTTGTATGGCTGGGTTATCTTCATAGAATTACATGAAAGGCCCTGATCGCCATTGCCGCGTCAGACAATTGGGTCTCCCACTCCCCCTCTCCAATAGTCCTTCCATACTTCCATAGTTCAAAGAGTTTCATTACATCAACTAATATTAAAGTGTCGTATATCAAGAACTGTTTTTTGAGCCTAAGATTAAGTTCTTTGTTTTACTTTAGGATGTGCAAGCTTTATATATCTCGGTTTGTGTTGAGGTCAACGTTCATCATCGCTCCTGAGCAGTCATAATTGTGGTCGAGCTCTCACCATCACCATAAAACCATTGTTGTGTCGTTTGCCATCACCAATTGGTTTTGGGATGAGTGGTAGCTCAATGGGGTATAAGATTCTACAAGTGGTATCAGACCCTGATGAGTTGCGCAGCTTGAGTCGCGGCGGGAGTTGGTTTTGGGACAAGTGGTATCTCAATGGGGGTATAAGATCCTACAGTTTGCCTTTGAAAAATCCAAAACATACTAAATTTGCTAAACGTAGAAATATTTATTACTTTTTAGCTATTGCAATTCCTTTGTTCTAAAGCTTAAATCACAAGTTAAGTTTATGTCATTGTGCAAAAATTTTCCTCTTCAAGCCCCCATTGGTGGTGCAGGGAGTTCGATATGCTCTAAGTTCCTATGCATAGGTTCTTTTTTCATGTGTACTCCAGAATTGCATAGGTTTTTTTGTTTGGAATACTATTTTTAAATGTGTTCTTTTTCATGCGTACTCCAGAATTGGGCTCTTTTGTTCTTCTATTTGTTTTAAGCTAATTAACATCAAATGTGATTTTGTTTGGGAATGCTGGTTCTAGGAAGTTGATTTATCATGGTCAATAGGATAATATTGGAGATTGCTTGATCAAATTTACTGGGGTTTGATATACTAAATTTTCTTATCATTTCTTGGCCCTAAGCAGGGCTCATAGCTGACTGACTCAAACTCGACCTAAATGACAGTTTTTCTGCCCCCATATTAGACATGCCTCGTAACTGTTACCGGTTGGGTTGGGTTGTGTTTTCTAATGTAAAAGCAAAGGTACACATTCCTTATTACCACTTGTGCTACCTTAAATTTTTATTGCAAGTTTACTAAGTAATGTCTACCAACTCATTATCAAACTTGACCCTAATAGAAAAATATTATATTGTATATCTCTTGAAATTTTTTTCACATAATAATATAATCTAGATAGAAAATTTCATGTTTTTCATTTCCTATATATTTTTCAAATTCTTATATATTTTGCATATTATGAATTATTTTTTTCGTGCTAAGCATGAGCATATTTTTCTAGTGAAAGATGATGAACAATAAAGTTCATGGATATTTACCAAAACATTACATAGAACCCCAATAATGACTAGTTAAAGATCTAAAATTTTGCCACATAGACATGTTCAAAGTCATGGGGGCTGTGAAATGACAGAATTGTCAATAGTTTGCCATATGACGAACTCGTAATCCTTTTTTCTTTGACCTAACCTAAGCCATTTACCACCTACCAAGATAAAACCATAAGGAATTAGAGTCAGAGATGGTTTTTTTTTTCTTTTTAAGAATTCAAGCAAACCAAGTAACTTTCACGTGTCTTCATTCTGCTTGCAGCCATTGTGAACTGATTTTACTCGTGTTCACTAAAAACAATCATTTTTGGTTATTTTGTTTGTTTTTTACTAAGAATAATCAGTTTTGGTTATTTGCTTGTTTTTTTTTTACTAAAAACAGTCATTTTTGTTATTTAACTCGTTTTGACTAAAAACAATCAGTTTGGTTATTTAGTTCATTTTGGCAAAAGACAATCAGCTTTTTTATTTAATTTGTTTTCACCACAAACGATCCGCTTTGCTATTTAGTTTGTCCCAATGAGCTTTTACGTATACCTTGGGAGGCCTACTCTCCACGTTCGTGTGTGTATAGTTGACTTGGTCTGTTTGAGTAATTCCTCGCCATATTATGTGCGTTAGTTCCCCTTTTTTATTTGTGAGTCGGTACCGCTCAACTTGAGCCACCTCGTCGGCTTGATCAACTGGCTTGGGCCCTAATCAACTTATTAGCCAACTACAGCTTGGGTTTCCTAAGTGTGTTATTTGCCCGGTTCCGCAGTCGATGCCTAGTGTGATGGCCAGCTATGCTGGTCTAGCTATTATATGCTTTGTGTTCTCCTGTCACCTTTGTGTGCCGGACATTATGTATCTATGTTTAGTGTGCTCTTGTCACCTCATGTGCTGAAGACTATATATATATATATAAGGTTCAACTCTTCTAAGCTGAAGCTTATTTTACCCTAAGTTGAAACAGTGCCGGTCCCACAAATCGAAGTCAATTATCGTTGTTTTTTTGCATGATGATTGTCTCCAAAATCAAGATAAATCCAATCAGAATTGGATTTTCCAGTTCTATCATGCAAAAAACAGATAAATCAACTTTGATTTGTGGAACCAGCACTATTCTAGCTTAGGATAAGCTAAGTTGCAGCTTAGGAAAGCCCTGCTCATATGTGTATATATATGTGTGTGTGCGCGCGCGCGCGCTTATTGTGCTCCAATTACTTCGGTGGGCGAAAATTTAGCTGTGCGATTGCCAATTTATCCGCTCACTTTGCCATCAGCTTGATTTCGTTTTCTCGCTTGTTTCATTACCTGATTTGTGTCACGCTATGTGAGCTCGATTTATGCCTGTTTTTCTAGGAAATTTGTAGTCTGATACCACGTAATGTTTTATGTACACATCATGTTTTATATGTACGTTCGATTTGCTGGCAGCCTTAATTTAATTTCCCGGATTTGACATATATTCCTGTTTTATATTTGTTTTAAAAACATGTAGCTTTTGATCAAATAACGTGTTTCTTTTATCGTTTTAATAAATATATATATATATATATATATTTTGTATAACCTGAGGAACCCCATGCATGTGCCATGGGGTTCCCCTGCACGTTTCTTGTAAATCTAATTTCATAAAAAAATATCAATAAATAATATAAAGGGATCATTGAAGATAGAATTTAAATTATTCTAGCTAAAGAAACTGGGTTAAGGCGGGTAGATGGGGAACATATTATGTTGACTGTGGAACATGCTGAGTGAAGTAGATTATTAGGCAAAACCAATTAAAAGGTTGAACAACAAAATATCTGAAAACTTATAATAAAAAAAACTAGAAGTATGGGTATTAGGATGAATGATCAAAATAATGGTTGCGCCGATGTAGTTGCAGCCTGTGTTTAAAACAGTAGGTAAGGGTGTACATAGCTATTGCGGCGATACGTAATAAGGTAGCGGTGTGAATTTTGTAAGTGGTTAAAAAAATTCAAAACTTGTGTGTAGCAGCCAATATTGTGTTTTATTAAATAATTTTGAACCATATAAAAGTAGAGACATATTTAAAACAAGACTATTGAGGAGAAGAAATAATAAAAGGGGTGTTTTAAGTTAAAACTTCTTGGCTTTATTAAGTTTTAGAATGTCGCACCCCTATTTTCAAAATAGCATAATGGTCTCAAGTGATATGGTGTATTGAATGCTATTTTCAATCATGATTAGGATGAGATGAGGTATCTTTAAACATTATGTAGATTTTAATGTGCTAAATTGAGCTGGTTAATTAACTACATTGTTAAACAAGCGCGCGCTTACATTGACCATCTAGTTGTTATGATGCTTGTTTTTCCCTCCTTCCCAACAATTAATTTACTTTTACCATAGGGTCTTTTTACATTCTTTATAGATGAAGTAAATTTTCATGGAAACGGAGATGTTTAAATTGTGCAAGTTGTCGACCTATCAAACTACATGCCATGCAAAGAAACTTGCAGCAGAGCGATGACATAGACAAGATTCTACTATTTTAGAAAATTGGTTTTCAGTTGATATGCAACAGAGGACATTTTCCAAATGAGAAAATCAGAAAAAAGTTTAAACAGGATAAGAACATTTCTCACACGATTTCTTAGTAATTCAAAGGCCAATTGATAGCATGCTGTGGGAGGTGACATGAAATAATGAGTATTCATACATCCATGATGTATTGTTAGAAGGAGCAATTTTATTTTATTTTTGGTAAGGTAAGTACTCACACACTCACACATATACTCACACGAGTCCTTTATCATCAGTGCTATCGTTGGGGATTGATCCCCAAGTTCTTTTTGTTAGAAAGTCTTTAATTTCTTTAATTAGCTAACTATCATTACCAAAATCTCGAGGCGTTATAAGAGACAACATAAATACTCTTCAATACACCCCAACGAGTGGAGCCCACTCCTCAACACTCCCCAGTCGGCGCACTTTTGGTTGCACGCATGTTTTTCGTACCGATTCATTCCTCTTGGGATTCGAATTCACAACAGGTTAGCTCTGATACCATCTTAAATTTCTTTATCTAACCATTATTATCAAAACCTCGAGGCGTTAATAGAGGCAGCATAAATACTCTTCAGCACTCTCCCTCGGGTGGAGCCCACTCCTAAAAAAGAAGAATTTTTATTTACTTAAGTGGAAAAGTAGCACTTTAGTTTCACATAAATGAATTAGTCTTTGATGGTGATAATTTATGATCACTAGTTGTTTAAATAGAGTTCTGAATTATCTCGACTGCTTTCCACATGGGTAACGTTTGCTCCTTTTTTTTTTTCTTTTTTTTTTTTTTTCGTAAAAGGAATTCATTAAACGAAAGGATAACAGGGCATATATATATATATATATATATATATAAAGACACTAACCCAAAAGGATTATAGCAGCCGTCTCTCGACGTACATCTTGACGGGATAAGAAACAAAATTTAGCCAGTATATGGGTTGCTCATTTAAAGAGATAGGGATATAATCAACATCTACAAAATAAAAAGAAGAGGCCAAAGTTTTAATATAAGAAACTACGGGATTAATGGTTCAATCAATATTTCCCGCTTGCACCACTTCCCTAGCTAGAGTTCGTCAAAATATAAGCTTTTACAAAGCCATTGCTCATTTCCTTTTCCAAAGCTGCTAAGACCACCCTCATTTCAACATCTTTTGCAATGGCAACTTCGGATCCTTGGATAGCAACAGCATTTATAATAACATCATTTAACTTCGTAACAAAACCAAAGAAGACCTTATACCTTCCTTAGCCGTATAGTCAACATCTGAGAATATGACTGAAGAAATTATGAGAAACTCTATTTGTTTGAACTTGGCGATCACACTTGATACTTGTGATGTGTCGCTGGTCCTATATTTATAGGAGATCTTGTGTTAGGTGTACACCTCGAGCAATTTTCTCTTTTATTATTTTGTTGGCTTTGCTCCCACTTTCATTTAATGCTTGCACCTCCTTGTATATTATTTTATTGATTTTGCTCACTCTTTCCTTTAATGCTTGCAGGGCTTGGACAATCTTATACTTGCTGTGTGATCTCATAGGCCGGCTGATGTGAGTGGGCAGGTCTTGCATCACAAGGACGATCTTCTACTTGCTGTGTGATCTCATAGGTCGGCTGCTGTGATTCTGGCTTTCATCACTCCCCCTCAAGCTGGAGTGAGGTGGAGATGATACTCCAAGCTTGTTTCTCAATGATACAAAACTTGTATTTGGCAGAGGCTTTGTGAATATGTCAGCAATTTAGGCATAGGAAGGAACAAATTTTGGTGAACAAACTTTGTCACCAAAGTTACTAAAGCCACTTTTTCTCAGACAAAATGGTAGTCAATTTCTACGTGCTTGGTACGTGCATGGAATATAGGATTAATTGTCATATAAAGTGCACTCAAGTTGTCACATAGTAAAATCGGTGGTTGATGTAAGAACAACCCTATATCACGCAGAATATATGTGATCCAGATCATTTCTGCTGTTGTAGAGGCAAGTGCGCGATACTCTGCTTCGGCACTAGATCGTGCAACGGTTGGTTGTTTCTTCACAGCCCAACAAGAAATGCAATTTGCTCTGAGATAAACACAGTAGCCCGTCGTCGAACGCCGAGTATTTGGACATCCGACCCAATCTGCATATGAGAAAGCATATAAGTTGAGAGAAGACTGAGATGGGATCCGCATGCCATACGTCATGGTGTTTTTTATATATCCAAGTATACGCTTGACACCTTGAAAGTGAGAATCACATGGCTGATGCATAAATTGACACACCAAGTTGACTGCATATGTTAAATCTGGACGAGTAAGAGTGAGGTATTGTAGTGCGCCAACGATACTCTGATAGAATGTAGCATTAATTGAATTTCCAGATGATTGATATAAATCATGTTTTTGTGCTAATGGAGTGTTTGCCGGCTTACTTCTTTGCATTTCAGCTTTTGTCAAGATTTCCGAGGCATATTTTGACTGAGACAGAAAAATTCCTCCAGTGAAGGGAATTACTTCAACTCCTACTAAGTAGTGTAGAGGGCCCAAATCCTTCATCTAAAATTCTTTGCTTAGTTTAAAAGTAAGCCGAGATAAGAGACCAAAGTTATTGCTGGTCAAAATGATATCATTCACCTACAAAAGTAGTAAGATTGTGCCTTGAGCACAATGGAGGATGAACAGTGAAGAATCGGCCCCACTGCAAGAGAAGCCGATTTGCAAAAGAAACAAACTGAACCGTTCAAACCAAGCTCGGGGAGATCGTTTCAATCCAGATAGAGCCCTCTTTAGATGGCGAACATGGTTTGGAAAAGATGGATTGACAAATCCAGAGGCTGTTCCATATATACTGTTTCCTTAGATACCCATGTAGAAATGCATTTTTTTACATCTAATTGATGTATTGGCCATTTATGCACTACTGCAATTGTGAGAATAGTCCTGGTAGTTGTTGGTTTAATAACCAGGCTGAACGTCTCATCAAAATAAATGCCTTCCATCTGGCTGTACCTTTTTGCAACAAGACGGGCTTTATACCTTTCAACATTGCCATCAGGTTTTAATTTTGTTTTAAAAACCCATTTGGATCCAACAACGATCATGTTTGGATTTCTTGGCACCAGTACCCATGTATCATTGTTGTGTAGAGCTGAAAGCTCTTCTTTCATAGCAGCAACCCATTTGGGTTATTTTAATGCAGCGTTTAGAGAGGTGGGTTCTGCTGTGGATCCATCTCTGATTGACAAAAGGAGAAATTGACCTTTTGATTTTTAACGGGTGAGCATGGGATGTTTTTGTGGCTGAGATGTATGCCCACTAATTTGTTCATTCTTTTCATTGGGTTGGCTTTCATGCTGAACTTCTGTAATGGGCAAATCGATTGCAAGTGACCCAGGCAAGCCATCATTCCACACAAGGGCCGGCTGAGTGGTAGGAACCAATTGGTTTGATATATTCTTAGCTTGGATTGAGGACTCGTTCCCCGGTATATGAGTGGTACTAGTGGGACCAAGTGGATCTGTTGTTGATTCACTGTGTAGCTGATCATCAATGGGCACAGCATTCAACGGTGTTGGGCCATGCAACTCGTGCACTGGTAGCAGCTTGATGGCTTCGGATGACCCTTCTTGCATTTGTGGATAACATATCTCGGTCTGCAGTGGCTGGATAGCAGAGGCAGCACGTTGTCCATGATCAATAGTAGAGTTCATATGGGCTGGCTGGGTTGATATATCATTCATCAATTGGTCAAAGTCATCAACAGCTGGTTGAGCATTGAAATCAGCAACATATGGCTGTAAGAAAATTACCTTTAGGTCCGTTACTTGGACCACACATCCTTCCCTTTCCCGAATTGTAGTCGTTATAGGAATTCTGTTTTCATAGGATATAAGCTATTAATTACTCAAAACAGTTTCTTAATAAGATGTATCTCATAATATTATCTACCTTGATGGACGGTTGAGATTAAATCTAAGGAAACCTTAATTGAAAATTCGGTCCTCTCTTCACCTATAAAATAGAGTATTTCGTCCATCACAAATACTCTCTCACGAAACTAGACACATTAGGGTTTATAGGCAAGGAGAGAGAAACTGAAATCATTCACCTAGCCTCTTCTTCGACGGATCACTGCATCAATCAGTATCAGCACCAAACTGCAGGATCGGAAAGCTCTCTGCGTCAGGATGTCTGGAGGTACTCTTTAACTTATTTAAGATTAAGTCCTACATGTGATTATCATGCTGTTCACGATCTTAGGGTTCATGTTAATAATAGTATAACATGTGGTATCAGAGACAGGTTTTAAAATACATGATCGTCCATTAATTAGGGTAACTTTACATTGCCATAATCGACAAATATAGATTCGTTCTTACTCTGTTTTGCAGCAATATATCAATCCAACTATTATGGCCTGCATGAATGGTTTATATTTATGTTATTCCTCAATTTTAATTTGGGCACGACTATTTGATCGTGATTCATTTAAGTTTTTTTTTTAATTTTCAATTATGTATAAACTCATGCGTTAGTACAAATTCAATGTAATAGTTAAATAGATATGTAACTAGAACGTCGTGTCTGGAGTGGTGGCTGTTTCGAGACTGAAGATGGCGTTTTGAAGCAGTCGAAGATAAAGACAGATGATCGAAAAGGAGGACAAAAAATAGGCCATATAGTTGGATCATAATTTCATAATCATTCTATATTATGCTGGTTATCATTAATATGTTTCTTCATAATCGATGATATAATGCTTCAAAAAAAAATTTTCGGGGCTGCCGCCCTGAACCCTGCCTTTATAGTGGGCAGCCCAAAAGGGCCAACTTGCGTCGAGCAGTCCTCCGGGGCTCGACCTTCTTTCTCAGTACTTCTCATATAACAAATGATCTATCATGAATGAATGCGATATATAATATTTCTATTCATATTAAGCACCAAAGTTGTATGCTTAGGGTTAGGTCTCACCACAGTGACCCTAAAAATTTAACACTAAATTTTGGCCCTAATCGTACCGTCATGATGGTTATATTACATATTGTTCACGCGCATGAAGCATTTAGTTGCCCACAGGCAGATTATATTCATGCGATTGAATAATAATTAAGGAGTGTTTGTTCATATGTAGACAAAAGATATCCATAGATATCTTACCTGTCCTAATTAAGAGTAACATCACTCATTTACACCACCTTGAATATAACGACCTTCGATGGTATAATGTGTAGAAATTATGGTGACTACCCACAGGAGCACCTCAATTTTATGTCATATATTATGCATGTGTTGTCTTATTTTAATTGAAATCTTATTGTTATATCTCTATTGCAGTTATTGCACCCACTAATCTGACTTCACATGCTACCTTTGCCACTAAGCTCAATGAAACCAACTTCTCAAAATGGAAAGAGCAAGTTGAGTTCATATTGGGGGTACTTGAACTGGATATGACTCTTCTTAAAGATAAGCCAGCTTCGCTCACTGAAACAAGTACCCCTGAGGAAAAGACCCTCTTTAATGCTTGGGAGAGGTCTGACAAACTAAGCACTATGTTTTTGCGAATGACTATTGCCGCCAACATTAAAACATCCCTTCCTACACCTGATAATGCTAAGGACTATATGAAGGTCATTATAGATAGGTTTAAGACTGCAGACAAATCCCTTGCTGTGAAAATAATGGCAGATCTTACAACCATGAAGTTTGATGGCACTCGCTCAATGCATGAGCATGTCATTGAGATGACCAACCTTGCAGCTAAACTAAAGAATTTGGAACTATCAGTGGATGAGGCCTTTCTCGTCCAATTTATCCTAAATAGTTTACCTCATCAGTACGGGCCTTTCCAAATTCACTACAACACTATTACGGACAAGTGGACAGTGAATGAATTGGCTAACAAACTGGTTCAAGAGGAGGCCCGGCTGAATCAACAAGGTATTAAAGTAGCTCATCTCGTTCAAGGAGCTGGACACAAAGCTGGGAGAAAGCAAAATTCAGGCCAGAGAAGGGCACCACCCAGATCTAATGGGTTAGTCAGAACCCCAAGAAGAAAAAGAAGAAAAACGTATGCAAATTTTGTAAGAAACCTGGACATTTTCAGGCAAACTGTATTAAACGTAAAGAATGGTTCGAAAAGAAAGGTAACCCTATGGGTTTCGTAAGTTATTTCGAATCAAATCTTACTTATGTTTCTTCTGATACTTGGTGGATTGACACTGGTGCTAATGTTCATGTTTTCAATTCAATGCAGGGATTCCTTACGATCCAAACCATAAACCCAAGTGAGAACTTCCTTTTCATGGGAAACAAAGACAAATCTCTATTGAAGCTATTGGCACTTTTCGTCTTGCTTTAGATAGCGGTTATTAGTTAGACTTATGTCAAACTCTTTATGTTCCATCTATTTCCCATAATTTGGTTTCTGTAAGCGCACTTGATAAAGTTGGTTACTCGTTTGAAGTAGGAATTGGTAATTTCAGTTTATTAAAAAATTCTAGTCGTATTGGTTCTGGAATTTTGATTGATGGGCTATACAAGTTTCATCTTGATAGTCAACTTGCTGATACCCAACATACCCTGCATTCTAAGGAAACAAAACGAAAGTCATCTAAAAACGACTCTTATTTCTTATGGCATAAAGGGCTGGGTCACATATCCAATGAAAGAATCAAAAGATTAGTAAAAGATGGTGTCCTTTCGGATCTAGATTTTACTAATATTAATGAATGTGTGGATTGTATTAAAGGCAAAACAACAAAACACACAAATTAAGGAGCCACAAGAAGTACTCAGCTTCTTGAAATAATTCATACAGACATTTGCGGACCCTTTGATGTTCCAACCTTTGGAGGAGAAAAGTACTTCATTACCTTTATTGATGATTACTTATGTTACTGTTATTTATACTTGTTACATGACAAATCTCAGTCTGTGGATGTTGTCCAAGTGTTCATTACTGAAGTCGAAAGGCAACTAGACAGAAGAGTGAAAATCATAAGGTCAGATATAGGTGGTGAGTTTTATGGAAGGTATGACGAAACAAGACAACACCCTGGACCTTTTGCAAAACTTCTCCAAAAGCTTGGAATTGTTGCCTAATACACAACGCCTAGTTCTTCATGGCAGAATGGTCTAGCTGAAAGGTGAAATCGTACATACATGGAAATGGTTAGATCCAGATGAGTCATGCTCACTTACCTATATCCTTGTGGATGGATGCTCTATGCACAGCTTTTTATATATTGAACAGAGTTCCTAGTAAGGCAGTTCCAAAGACACCTTTTGAACTATGGAAAGAATGGAAACCTAGTTTACAACATCTCCAAATTTGGGGTTGCGCAGCTGAGGCTAGAGTCTACAATCCACATGAAAAGAAATTGGACCTTAAAAAGATCAGTGGTTACTTTATAGGTTACCCAGAAAAGTCCAAAGCATTTAGGTTTTACTGCCCTAATCATAGTACGAGAATTGTTGAAACCGGTAATGCTAGATTCTTTGAGAAAGGCGAAATTAGTGGGAGTAATAAACCTCAAGATGTGATCATTCAGGAAATCAAAGTACCTGTCCCATTACCCTCTATTCCGAAAGATGTTGGAAATCCTCATGTTGTTGAACTATTTAACAATGAGGAAAACCCAATAAATGATCAACAACTCCATTATGAGATTATCGCCAATGAACATATGGATAATGCAGTAGAGGAACTAGCATTAAGAATGTCTCAAAGACAAAGGAGATCAGCTATTTCAGATGATTACATGCTTTACCAAGTAGAATATGAAGAATGGACAATTAAAGACCCGGTTTCTTATTCACAAGCCGTTAAGGATGTTAATTCTAATACATGGATTGATGTCATGAAGGATGAATTGAAATCTACGGATGAAAATCAAGTATGGGAAGTTGTTCAATTGCCACTAGGATACAAACTAGTTGGCTGTAAATGGTTCTTCAAGACCAAACGCAACTGGAAAGGCAATATTGAATGACATAAAGCCCGACTTGTTGCCAAAGGTTTTAATCAGAAAGAAGGCATTGATTATACTGAGACTTTTTGCCCTGTGTCCAGGAAGAATTCTCTTAGAATTATCATGGCATTAGTAGCTCACTATGACCTCGAGTTACATCAAATGGATGTGAAAACTGCCTTTCTTAATGGAGACTTGGAAGAAGAAGTTTACATGCGTCAACCTGAAGGCTTCATAATTGAAGGTCAGGCAGACATGGTCTGCAAAGTTAAGAAATCCATATATGGACTGAAACAAGCTTTGAGGCAATGGTACCTAAAGTTTCATGAAATCATTACTAACTTCGATTTCAACCCTTGCATATACCTCAAGATCAGTGGGAGTAAGTTCATATTTTTGGTTCCGTATATTGATGACATTACTGGCTAGTAGTGACCTTAGTTTATTACATGCAACAAAGGATTATCTCTTTAAGAACTTTGAAATGAAAGATATGGGTGAGGCTTCCTATGTGATAAGAATAGAAATATTCCGTGACCGGTCACTTGGTGTTTTGGGATTGTCTCAAAAAGCATATATTGACAAAGTTCTAAAGAGATTTGCCATGATGACATGTTCCTCTAGTCCTATTCCACTGCATAAAGAAGACAAGCTTGATCTTACGCAGTGTCCACATAACGAATTGGAACGTAACGAAATGAAAAAATATCCTTATGCTTCTCTTGTAGGGAGTTTGATGTATGCACAGGTCTGTACGAGACCTGACATTAGTCATGCTATTAGCATACTGGATAGATTTCAAAGTAACCCAGGAATCGCTCATTTGAAAGCTGCAAAGAAAGTATTGCGATACCTCAAGGGAACAAGGAATTATATGCTCACATACAGAAAATCAAGTCACCTACAAGTGACTGGTTATTCAAATTCAAATTTTGCTGAATGTCCTGACACCAGACTTTGCACTCTTGGCTATGTGTATCTCCTTTGTGGAGGTGCCATATCATGGAAAAGTTAGAAATCCGAGTTGCTTTACGATTCCACCATGATGGCTGAATATGTGGCATGTTATGAGGCTGCAATTCAGGGCACATGGTTGCATAATTTTATCTCTCAGTTTGGAGCTTTGAGTTTCATCTCTAAGCTATTAACTTTTTACTGTGACAATGACGCTGCAACCTTCTTCTCCAAGCATGACAAGATATTTAAAAGAGCCAAACACATGGACCTTAAATATCTATCACTGAAGCAATATGTTAGATTACAGAAATTTTTCATTGAGTCTATACGTACAAATTTCATGGTCGCAGACATATTCACGAAAGGACTACCTCCAAAGACCTTTCAGGGACATACTGAAAGCATGAGTTTTAACGATAGTTCTTAATTCTCATTTTCTGCCTTTTATTTCTGTACTTGTATTTGATATTTATTGAGCTCTTAATGCAACTCTACATCTGCTATTTCTGTTTTTCTATTGTATACATATTTATGTTTGGATGAATGATAAACAGAAACAGTCTTTAAACAACAACATTATGAGATCATTACGTAAATCTCCTATTATGGTCTAGTTATGAAGGTTGTCAATGACGTAGTACATGGAAGTAAGCATGTTGCAAAATAATGTGTGCACGCCATGACTCCTCTTGGCCATCGAAATAGCCAAGACACTTATGATAACCGACTAACGAAGTGTTTAGCATATAATGCGCGCCTTATGATTCCTAACATGAAAAACACTAAAGGATCTTTCTATCGACCAAGTGGGAGACTATAAGAAAATTACCTTTAGGTCCCTTACTTGGACCACACGTCCTTCCCTTTCCCGAATTGTGGTCGTTATAGGAATTTCGATTTCATAGGATATATGCTATTAATTACTCAAAACAGTTTCTTAATGAGATGTATTCCATAATATTCTCTACCTTGATGGACGGTTGAAATTAAATCTAAGTAAACCCTAATTGGAAATTCGGTCCTCTCTTCACCTATAAAATAGAGTATTTCGTCCATCACAAATACTCTCTCACGAAACTCGACACATTAGGGTTTATAGGCAAGGAGAGAGAAACCGAAACCATTCACCTTGCCTCTTCCTCGACGGATCACAGCATCAATCAGTATCAGCACTAGACTGCAGGATCGGAAAGCTCTCTGTGTCAGAATGTCTGGAGGTACTCTTTAATTTATTTAAGATTAAGTCCTACATGTGATTATCATGCTGTTCACGATCTTAGGGTTCATGTTAATAATAGTATAACAATGGCTGGGTAGTTGGGTCCTCAATATTTGGCTAAGCAATGTTGACAGGTTGTCGCCATGTCATAGGACCTGCACCTTCTTGGATCGTTTCTATTTCCTGTGGATTATAAAATTCATTATATGAAGAAAGAAAGAGTGATTCTTGTGATGGAGAAACCAAGGGAGGAGAATTAGTGTAAGGAAGTATATTTTCATCAAACAAGACATGTCGTGAAATATATACTTTCTTAGAAGATGGATAGAAGCACCTATACCCCTTGTGTTCGCTGATATATCCAATGAAGATGCAAGGATATGACTTTGGTGAAAACTTGTTTTCTCCTCTATCTCTTAAATTTGGAAAGCAACGATATCCAAATACTTTCAAAGAGGAATAGTCAGGATATTTACCATATAATTTGTGAAAGGGAGTGTTCATGGCAAGTGTTGATGAAGGTAATCAATTGATTAAGTAAGCTGTTGTTGAAAAAGATTCTACCCAAACCGCCTTAGGCAAGTTGGCATGAAATAAAAGAGTCAGCCCAGTTTCCACAATATGCCTATGTTTCCTTTCTACAACTCCATTCTGTGCAGGAGTGTAAGGACATGAGATTTGTCTCAAAATGCCGCATTTCTCTAGATGTGAGATAAATTCATGAGACTGAAACTCTCCCCCTCCATCACATTGAAATATATCAGTTTTTGCTGAAAATTGAGTTGCAATCATTCTTTGAAATTTCAAGAAAGTATGGAAAAAATATGATTTCCGCCTTAAGGGAAAAATCCATGTGTACCTTGAGCAATCATCGACGAAGCTAACATAATACTTCATGTTTCAAAATGAAGCAACAGGGGCAGGTCCCCAAAGATCACAATGGACCTTACTAAAAGGCAAATTTCAATTTTGTCACTAAGATGAAAAGGAAGTTAGCAACTTTTTCCCATCTGGCAACTACTATACAAACTATGAGACTTATTCCAATCACTAACTTCAACTTTGTACTTAGAACACAAAATTTTAAGAAGTCTGGAATGAGGGTGACCAAGTCTCTGATGCCAAATGTCTTTCACGGCCTTTCCAGTTTTTACTGCAACCAACACTGTTGCTAACGCACCATTCATAGCATATAGATTGCCTATTCTACTCCCCATTGTCAAGAATCTGCCCGTCTTCCGGTCCTTAATAACAAACCCGGAGTCAGTGAATTCAAATTAATAAGCATGACTCATCTCTGGTCAACTGACTTGCAGATAATAAATTTTTTTGAAGAGAAGGCACAACCAACACATCACGAAGTTTTACAGATCCATGTGTGGATTTTAAAGAAGCTTCACCAATATGTGAAACAATCAACTTATTTCCATCTCCAATGATAACCTTATCTGATCCGGTGTAAGGAACTAAATTAGTTAGCATACCTGGATTGTTTGTCATTTGAGCATTTGCTCCTGTGTCCACATAGATATTTGGATCATTAGCATCTTGCAAAGAAACTGCTGCAAGAGCTCAAGGAAGATTTTCCTGTGCTTGATAGGAAAAATCCCAACGATACCAGCATCTAAGTGCGGCGTGGCCTCTTTTTCCACATATTTGACATTCAGGTCTATTTCCTGCATTCTGATGTTGGTCTACTGAATTGTTAGGAAAGGGAGAATTTTGGAACATAGGAGTGAGATTACCAGAAAGGTTAGGAGAACCATTAAGCTGTTGTTTTGGTGCAAGCATTAATTGTTGTGCAGTTGCATTGTAATTTTGCATCCCAGAACCCGTGGGTTGCTGATTAAACGATTGCAGATTTCCTCCTTTATATGGTTGTCCAGTAGGTGCAAAACCACGGTGTTAGATTTTAAGTTGGCTAATTCATTGGGTTATAGGCAAAACCAGATTTTTTTACAATATATTTTTTTATTAGAAAAGGACTGCTCAAATCGTGTGTACAGAAGTCTACTTCCTTCAGGGACTGTAAGTGGTCGCTCAAGCGATCATCTATTCGCTCGAGCGAACCCCTCACAGAACTTCTTTCGCTCAAGCTCCCATTCTGTTCGCTCAACCCAACATTTGACACCAAAGACAGAATGCAGTTCGCTCGAGCGAACAGCTCACAGAACGTTGTACGCTCAAGCCACAGTTACTCTTCGCTCGATCCATTCCTGTAACTAAAGACAACAAGCAGTTCGCTTGAGCAAACCCTCCTGATCGCTCGTGCGAACACAGGACAGAGCTATCATCGCTCGACCCAAGCTACTTACTCGCTCGAGCCATCATCTGAAGCTGCAAATTTCTAAGGCAGAAGCATGATCGCTCGAGCGAACCTCATGATCGCTCGAGCGAACATTGGCGCAAATTTAGTAACTTGCCTAGAATTCCTCTCCTTTTTTTGTTTCAAAGTGCCAAACTGATTCCTAATGAGATTACAACCCTTAGGCACGAACCTAGGCCTATTTAAAGGTTTTTTCTCTCTATTCAACCTCACCTCTCTATCAAGATAAAACCCGGCTTTTTCTCTCTATTCAACCTCACCTCTCTATCAAGATAAAACCCTAGAGAGAACTTGAGAGATCCATCTTCCCCCAAGGCTATTTTTCTGAAGTACTGAAGATCTGAAGCTTTGGTTATGCTCAATTCTTCTCCCTTGAAATAGAGACTCTTTGAATAAGGCTTCGAGGCGTTTGGTTCAAGTACGGTGAAGGTGCACGACGAGTAGTCGACAAGATCACGCAGTCCCTAGGTTGAGTTTCAATTGGGAAAGGTTGTGAGTCTCTTGTAACTTTCTTTACATAGTGCTTGGTTGTCTGTTGGCCTAAATGATAAGACTCGTGATTTTTTCCCGAGTAGGATTTTCCACGTAAAAATCCTTTATCCTTCTCTTTGTGCGGATTGCTTGCTTTTAATTGGATCTAGAATTAATTACTAGTTTAATCACACTTATTGAAATCTAGTAGAGATCGGTTGGTTGTGACCTGAGCCTGTGTTAAGGCTAAATTTTCACACGGCCTCTTGAGTTGAACTGAGTGTTTGATCCACTGCAACTTCTTCCATTTCCTCGACCTCGTCCTCCATTAAATCGTTGAGAGAAGAAGGCCATATTTGAAGACGCAAGTCATAGCTTTGGAGAGCTGTGACAAATTGCGTGTAGGTGGGGAATGGAGGCTTAGACACCATAGATGTGACTAGGATCTCATGTTTGGGTCCAAGTCCTTGTGACAAGTATACAACTTTGTCATCTTCTGCAACTGGTTTTTGTATGGCAGCTAGACCATCAAAGATGGTTTTAAAGGCCTTGAAATAGTCAGCAAGGGATTGATCTCCTTTCTTGGTGTGTTGCATTTGTCTTTTTAATTGTACTTTTCTTTCTTTGGTTGCTTGAAGGTAATTTTCTTCAAGGCATTCCCAGACATCTCTGGATGTCTTACAACCAACAACAAGATAGAGGGATTCTTCAGGCAGAATACCGGTTATCCAACTTCGGAGGAGAAGGTCTTGTTCCTTCCATTGTTCAAGAGCAGGGTTTGGAACGGCCTCACCTTTGTCTGATGTAGACAGTTCGGCCGGCGGTTCCTGATGCAAATATTTTGCTACCTTGAGACTTTCAATCAAAGGTAATATTTGAGTTTTCCAAACCAAATAATTGGCAGGATTCAGTTTGATTGAAACAATATTGATAAGATGATGAAGACCTTGGGCAGAAAGTGACACATTGGATGATGCTGACAAAGAGGCCATGACCAAACTCTTTCTCTAGTGTTGTTAATCAGAAAGTAAATGATACCTGGGATGCTTTCCTTGATTGTGACTGCTATAGAAACAATTTGTGCGATTTGTTTGAAGTATTAGAGACGCAACAAGACTTGGGCTCTGATACCATGAAGAAATTATGAGAATGAAGAAATTATGAGAAACTCTATTTGTTTGAATTTGGCGATCACACTTGATACTTGTGATGTGTCGCTGGTCCTATATTTACAGGAGATCTTGTGTTACAACTAATTTTCAACATTCCAGCTTGTGTACACCACGAGCCCAATCTTCTCTTTTACTATTTTGTTGGCTTAGCTCCCACTTTCATTTAATGCTTGCACCTCCTTGTATATTATATTATTGACTTTGCTCACTTTTTACTTTAATGCTTGCAGGGCTTGGACAATCTTGTACTTGATGTGTGATCTCATAGGCCGGCTGATATGAGTGGGTAGGTCTTGCATCCATGGAATAAAAAATCGGCCGATACCGGTTCATATCGGCCGATATGAACCGGTATCGGCCGAGACCGATACGATATATTGCCTGCGATACCAGTTTCGGTATCGCAGGCAATATATCGCCAAAATATCAGCGATATCTGCCGATATTTTGCAAAATATCAGCAGGTTCGGCCGATATTTTGCAAAATATCGGCCAAGATGATATATAATGGGAAAAACCCTACTTTTTTGTTAAAAAATCCTCAATCTTCCTCTTCTTCTCCTCTCCTCTCATCTCCTTACTCCTTAGGGGCTGCAACTACTCTCCATCTTGCATCTTTTCAAATCTCAAATTTATTTCTTAAAGAAATATTATTCAAGCCTCAAGGTAAGAGAAAATCAATTTATACCATTTTATTATGTGTTTTTTGTTTTTTATTTTTAGATGAAGTATAGAAATCATTTGGTTTGTTACTTTGGTTGTGTTCTCCACTTAGAAGTTAGATCTACATACTTTCATGCTAGATCTACTCATACACATGATTTTAGAATTTTTATTTTAATTATTTTATTTTCGGATTTTTCAATATTTGAATTATAATATATCATTTTTTGGGGATTTCATCATAAATATGTTGTTTCAATGATTCATGATCATTGTGTGGTTTTATAAATGATTGATTTACACACATTTATGCTAGATCTATATATTTAGTATTTTGAAAATGATTTTATTAAATTTTGATTTTTCTAAAAATAATTGTTTTCACTTGTTAGAGTACTTATGATACCAAAAGCTTATTAATAGTGTATAGATGATAGATCTACATCTACTCATAGTTATAAACATGATTTCGATTTTTATTTTAATTATTTTATTTTCGGATTTTTCAATATTTGAATTATAATATATCATTTTTTGGGGATTTCATCCTAAATATGTTGTTTTAATGATTCATGATCATTGTGTGGTTTATAAAATGATTGATTTACACACTTTTATGCTAGATCTATATATAGTATTTTGAAAATGATTTTATTAAATTTTGATTTTTCTAAAAATAATTGTTTTTACTTGTTAGAGCATTTATGATACCAAAGGCTTATTAATAGTGTGTAGATGATAGATCTACATCTACTCATAGTCATAAACATGATTTAGATTTTTATTTTAATTATTTTATTTTCGGATTTTTCAATATTTGAATTATAATATATCATTTTTTGGGGATTTCATCATAAATATGTTGTTTTAATTATTCATGATCATTGTGTGGTTTATAAATGATTGATTTACTTACTTTTATGATAGATCTATATATTAACTATTTTGAAAATGATTTTATTAAATTTTGATTTTTCTAAAAATAATTGTTGTTACTTGTTAGAGCATTTATGATACTAGTGTGTAGATGATAAATCTACATCTACTCATACTCATAAACATGATTTAGATTTTTATTCTAATTATTTTATTTTCGGATTTTTCAATATTTGAATTATAATATATCATTTTTTGGGGATTTCATCATAAATATGTTGTTTTAATGATTAATGATCATTGTGTGGTGTATAAATGAATAATTTACATACTTTTATGCTAGATCTAAATATTTAGGAATTTCAAAATGATTTTATTAAATCTTCTACTTTTTCTAAAAATAATTGTTGTTAGAGTATTACTATTACATGAATTTCTTATTTTATAGGAAGTTAGGAACAATGGTGCGTGACTTAGATCCAGCTTGGAGCCATGGTGAAGCAGTCGGAAGCAAAAACAAAGTAAAATGTAATTATTGTGGACGAGTGCTCAATGGGAGGATTACCCGATTGAAACAACATTTGGCACATGTATCAGGACAGGTGACAAAATGTCATAAAGTGCCACCAAATGTGAGGGCTGAAATGCATGAGCTCCTTGACGCATCTGCAAAAAAAAAAAAACACAAGTACAAGCAAGAAGAATAACTGAGGAACTTGATGCATGCAAAGAAGAAATATTTGGTTCCTCCAATGATGACGATGAAGACCCAGAAATGAGGAGGGCTAGGAGAGAAAGTGTGAGGTCACTTCAAGAGGAGGAAGAGAGGAGAAGAATGCAATATGAAGCAGCTGCTAGAGGTAGCCAATATAAGCATGGTGGTGGGTCATCTGGACTAGGGGCAGTGAGTTTGCGTCGGGCAGTTAGTCAAAAACAACCCCGTGTCCGTGAAGATCCAGACATTGAGGAGGTTGAACCTCCTACACATGCACCCCGTAGGCCAGATGTGGTGGGGCCAACAGACCCATTTGCTTATAGAAAACCAACTTCAAAGCAGCCCGGCATTATGAAAGCTCTAAAGGGCAAGTTTGGTAAAGCAAGAGAACATCTAGTAAGGGCTACCGGGAAGTTTTTTTTGCATGGAGGCATCCCACCCAACAAGGCATCTTCTCCTTATTTCAACACCATGTTAGATGTGGCTGCAGAACATGGTACAGGTATAAAGGCACCCACCCCTTATGAGATTGGGCATGTCTGTGCTGAGAAAGAGTATGAGGAATTGCAGGCTTGGGTGCAAACTTTCAAATGGGCATGGAGGGAAAGAGGTTGCACACTAATTTGCGATGGGTGGACGACCATCACACATCGTCGTCTCTTGAATTTTCTAGTCTATTCATCTATGGGCACAGTGTTTGTCAAATCATTTGATGCAACTGATTACATCCAAGATGCAAAATATATTAATAGGTTATTGAATGAGGTGATTGAAGAAATTGGGGCAGATTGTGTAGTTCAGGTTGTTACTGACAATGCTGCAAACATGAAGGCTGCAAGAATGTTGCTTATGAAACAAAGGCCAAGGATTTTCTGGTCTCCATGTGCAGCACATTGCCTGGATTTAATGCTTGAAGATATTGCAAAAGGAAAAGTCATGGTGCAAGTGATTGGTAAGATAAAGAAGATCACAAATTTTTTTTATCAGTCATATAGACTCATTTCTATGATGAAAACGTATACAGACAACCATGAACTACTGCGGCCTGGCATCACTAGATTTGCCACCCACTTCATTGCTATCAAATGTGTTTACAAGGATAGAGATGGACTTCTCCAATTGATAAAATCACAAGAGTTCATAAATTCAAAATGGGGAAAGAGGCCAAGTCCCATTACAAAAGAAGTATGTAAAACAATTGAGTTCAACAAATTTTGGCCTCATGTGAAGGGTGTTTTGAATGTTTTTGATCCCCTAATAAAGGTTCTTCGATTGGTTGATGGCGATGATAAGTCAACAATGGGCTTCTTACATGAGGCCATGGAGAGATCAAAGTTGGTTATTCAAGCAGATTGTAGATATTATAAAAATTATTGGAAGACCATTGACGATTGATGGGGACGACAATTGAAACATGATTTACACTCTGCTGGTAAGTGAAAGCTATTTCCTTTAATGCTTGAATTATTGTATTCAATTCTTCTCATTATATTAATTTATCATTGACTAAAATTCATTGCTTTTACACTTTTATAGGATACTTCTTTAATCCACAATTTACGAATGGGCACATATCTGATGAAATCCGTTTGAGACTAAAAAATGTGATTGAAAGACTAGCAGAGAATACAGATGAAGCAATTTCGGCTACAAATCAGGTAGGCAGTAGGCTAATTAAGGGAAAAACCGAAAAAGTATAACATTGTAAGAATGTAAGTTCTCTAATTTATTTCTCTACTTCAACGTCTTCAGATTGACATATACAATCTACGTGCCGGAAGCTTTGGAACGACGACTGCGCGAAGGGCCATCACACAGACCAATCCCGGTATTAATTGTAAATTGTAATATCATCTCTATATTATTATTCAAGGACTCTAATTATTATTTTATTGACTCTAATATCATTTCTATTTTTATTTTCAACTGAATGGTGGTTGAATTATGGAGAGAGTGCTCCTGCACTAAGGACGATTGCTATTAAAGTCCTTAATCAAACTACATTGTCTTCTAATTGTGAAAGAAATTGGAGCACCTTCTCATTTATCCACACAGAACCAAGAAATAGATTAACAATGCAGAAGCTAAATAAATTGGTCTACATCCATAATAACCTCAAGCTCCGGAGTAGAAATAAACAGAGAAGACAGTTTGAGGATCAACAGGATTATTTTTGTCCAATTAATTTGGACTGCATCTTTTCAGAAGAGGATACAGTGTTAGGTGAATGGTTGGAGGAACAAGAAGAACTAATGTTAGATAAAGACCCAGAGTTTGAGGAGTTGATGGAGGAATTGACTGGGGATAGGCCTGAGCCAGTAAGGGCCTCAGAAAGGATGGAAGAAATAAACTTGACAATGCAACAGGGGCGCGCATCTGATACAAGTCAACCAAGGGGAAAGGAGGTGGACGAGGAGAGTGGGTCAAGTATTTCTACTTCCTCATCATCAGCAGGAATTCCACCTGACTCTCCTAGGGATGAGGGTCATTATAGAGATGATGAGCCTCTCGCTTATGAGACAGTTGAGCATTTTCCTGGTGCTACTGAGTTAGATCCTCATCGTGGCTATGTCAGGCATGTTGGAGGGACCGAGGCAGGGAGTAGTAGTGGGACGGGCCTTGCTGGACAAGGAGTGGGGGAAGGTACTCATGGTCATTATTGGGGTTATGTTGGCCAACAAGGTGCTATGTATGGACAATATGAGGATTATTCATGTGACCCTAATTGGGTACCCCCTTCACCAACACCGATACTTTCTATCGAACAAATATTAATTGAGCAAGGAAGACTTCCCCCACGACTTCCCCAACGACCTATTCATGCCCCTCATTTTTATTTCATGCCATTGGATTACAACCAGCCATCTCAATCTACAGAGGATCAACATAGTTCATTATCTTATCAGGAACAATCTGAATATCGTCATGGGTATAACAGTGCTGCACAACAGTATGGAGCTTATCTTTTTAACCAATACCGGAGAAATGATGATGATAATGATGATATCGAGCCTGGGCGACACTCCACTTGGAATTAGGCTATCAATCTGTCAATCTGTCATACACTCATGGTATTGAATTTCTTAACTTATTTGTTGATTGAGTTAGTGTTAAATGATGATTGGTATGTTATCTTTATTTTCTTATATTTTACACTAATAAATTGATCATGAGCATCAATAATGGTTGCATTATATGAAATACTGGAGAAGACAACGAACTGCGATACAGACATGACTCATAACTTAAAGTGACCGAGATTTTGATTTATTGTTGTTACTAATGGAAAAAAAATATTGTTTTTCAGCATTTTCTAATATTCTGGATTTTTTGGATATTTTTGCGAATTTTTTTGGATTAAAAAAAAAATTCA
This sequence comes from Persea americana, assembly GCA_029852735.1. Classification (NCBI taxonomy): domain Eukaryota; kingdom Viridiplantae; phylum Streptophyta; class Magnoliopsida; order Laurales; family Lauraceae; genus Persea; species Persea americana. The sequence continues at coordinate 52,250,042 of CM056814.1, read as the reverse complement.
CACCGCGACGACCGCGACGGACTGATATCTGCGACCGATACCAATATCATATCGGTTTTTCGGCCCGGCCGAGACTGCGACCGAAACCGAGATTTTAAACCATGCTTGCATCACAAGGGGGATCCTCTCCTTGCTGTGTGATCTCATAGGCCGGCTAATGTGAGTGGGCAGGTCTTACATCACAAGGACGATCTTCTACTTGCTATGTGATCTCATAGGTCGGCTGCTGTGATTCTAATCTTTCATCAATGACAAGATAACCTTTCTTAGGGATCACTTTAGAGGTCACGCTTAAGTCACCTTCCTTTCGAGTGTGAAGGTTCCCATAATCTATAGTGGCACCATCAAGCATCTTGCAATCTAATCCCATTATTTTATATTGGCCTTTGTGAATGAACTCGTTCCAGGCTTTCCACATACTCCACCACATGGGAATCACCCAAGACTTGGATTGAGCATCTCCATCTCCAGGAAGAGGACTTGAGTTTCCATTCTCAAAAGTATTCCTCCATCGGTCTGCTAATTCGACAAGATTCAAGGAGTCCAGTCGGAGGCCCCGCTGTGATCCAAACTAAGTTGCTCAAGTATAATCACAAACCACTAGAGCATGCACTACAGAACCTTCCTCTTTTCTTTAAGAAATCGTGTGGCCCACATGCCATGGGTCCCACATCAGATCAAGCAGGGCTGATGACAACAGAAAATACAGTCCCACTTAATGTAAGCCTTGATCTGGTCCCACTAATAAGACTCCCATTAGAATAAGTGGATGTGGGTTTCTTAGCAAAGAAATCTCTAGTAAGTGTGACTCTTTGGGACTTATCTATATAAGATAAGAGAGCCCTAGGGTTGTATGCTATTCCATTCCATAGGAAAGACAAGAGGCGAAGAGATCTGCAGAGCTTCCCAATCGCCGGAACGCAGATAGATCTCCGGCCACATGTAAGAGTCTCCGCATCCAAATCCATCATTTTCCACATATGGGACAAAGCTGATCAATTAAATTAAGCTTCGATTTAATAATAGTTCTTACTGACAGGGGCGAACCCTGGAATTCTTCCTTGAGGGGGTCATTATATAGAAAAACTTTTTGGGAGGGCCATACATAAAAAAATAATAATAATAAAATGTATTTTTTTAAAATATATAGGGGCCTTGTATGAAATTGGAGGGGGGTTGGGGGGGCTGGTGGTTTGAAATTTGGGTGGCGCCATGCCCCAGCCAGTCCCCCTCTCATTCCGCCGATGCTTTCCAAGATAGCATTTTTGAGACATTTCCAACCAAACATAAGAACTCTTTGTGGAAGGGAAAGCCTCCAAAGATTTATTCAATTGATTGGATTAAATTTGGTTTCATGATCATTATTACTATGGATAATTCTATAAGCCGGTTTACTAGTGAGATGTCCATTTTATGAAAAAGGCCAAACTTTATCATCCTTAGCTGTGCACTTAAGGATATAAATTTTACAAATGTCCTCCACATCCACTTAAGTCAGTTAGGAAAACAAGAAGGAAAAACAAGATTCAAGATCCAAATTCATGAATGCCAACTGAGAGTCCATATGCAACCGAACTCCATGTTTTTAGCTTGAAATAACATATATTCTCCAAATTTGGGTAGCTTGCCAAAATTGGGATCAAATTCATTATTTTCATAGAATGACACCAAAACAAGGTTCTTTATTGCCCTGCAAATTTGATAATATTATTGACTACGTGGCCACATCTTTTAACACAAAATTAATGAGAGAAGTGGGTTACCTATAACTCACGATTATTTTAGTTTATATGAAAGAGACACTGATTACAGCCGCGAATTGGATTTTGAGTTTGACCAATCCTCTCTATTTGGACCGACTCAGCTACTCATGAATACAACTTACTTCTATAACGAATATAGCTCTAAATCTTACGCTCGAGTTCTGTTGCAACTGCTTTACTAAGGATTAAATTCTATAATAGTTGTCATTCATGCCATCATTTTGCTGCACTTGTTGGATGCTGTAGACCATATGCTCGTTGACTTCATATATACTAATTTATTACTTTTAACAGATTTGGGTCACTCAAGGTTAGAAATTGTAGCTCCAGCAAGGAGAATGATAGTTATAAGAGATGGCACCGCAACCTCAGACACCTGTTATTCTGATTTCTTTTGCTACTCTTCAACCAGTTACTCTTACGGATCATTCCACGAACCTTTTTGTCTCAGGGCTAACAAAATGACCACAACAGAAGATCTTAGAGAACTTTTTCCAAAATTTGGCCAACTTATCTATGCCGAGTGGTAATAGAGCGTTTTTCAAGAAATTCAAAGGGGTTTGGTCATATGCTACTGTATAAGAGGCAGCAGAAAGTTACAATGGCCATAAATGGAAAGTTACTAGAGTCTAGATGGCTGGGTTATCTTCATAGAATATGAAAGGCTCAGATCGCCATTGCTGCCTCAGACAAATAAATGGGTCTCCCACTCTCGCCTCCATTGCATGGGCGGATGGGGGTCCAAAAACCCCTTTAGCTAAATGATTTTTAAAATCTATTTTGCTAGTGAAAGATGATGAACAATAAAGCTTATGGATATTTACCAAAACATTACATAGAAAGCCAATAATGACTAGTTAAAGATCTAAAATTTTTGAAACCTAAGCCATTTACGACCTACCGAGATAGAACCGTATGAAATTAGAATCCTATGTCTAAGAATTCAAGGAAACCAAGTAACTATCACATGTCTTCATTCTGCTTACAGGCATTAAGAACTGGTGGACAAAGGTTTGAAAATTATCGAGTCTATCGAAGAGGTTTATGGGGTCGAGTACAACTGCGAACATTACGCCTGCGCTGCATTGGTGATCTTTGCTGCTTTGGATAACTCCTCGACGTTTCTGAGCTGGTGAAGGAAGATGCTAAGGAAAATTAATAATGTTGTTGTTGGTTTTTTGTTTTAATGTTGTTTATGTTCCACAAAATGGATCCTAATAGAAAAAACCTCGATCATTGATTTAAGTTTCCATTTGAGTTTATATGGTTTAAACTCCCATTTCAGATTGGGAGATCCTTAGAGAAGACCTCCATCATTAATTACAATTTCATATGGTTTCATCACCATGGGTTCTAGTTCAAATATCTCTCATATCTGTCCTGTTGCGTGAATTATTTTGGGTGTCAAACATTGTCACAATTAATCTAATTTTTGGTAAGGGATAGTATCTATGTGTCAAGAATCTACAATCCAAATTTGGTGTAATAAATGAGCCTTAGAATACATAAAGCCTATCACACTTTTTTTTTTTGCTACTAAGGAATAAAGCCTATCACTTTACTCTCACTCACTTTTGTGTTTTATTCGTGTGTGCCCTGCACATGATCAATTTGATAGTGAATTCATCTTCTGTTAAAATGCAATTTGCATCAATGATTAAGGGCCAAACTAGGGGCAGGAGGTTGCCATGCTCCTCCAAACATGTTGTATACTAAGACCATGTTTGGCATCTCTACTCTTTTTCTGACAGACCATTTAAAATAGAGTCATTAAAAAAAGAACTATAAAAAAAAAAAGGGCATTTCAATTTTAGAGTATTTGCCTCTATGTTTTTTAGAGCCTATGCCTCTATTTTTTACATACCTAGAAAGTGGGTATTTCAATTTTAAAGGATTTGCCTCTACTCCTTTAAAATAGGAAGAGGAAAAAGTCATCTACCAAACGCTCTAATTTTTCTAACCTCTGTCCAATTTAGACAAATAGAGGTGAAAAATAGAGATATCAAACATGCACTAAGGTAGGCCCCTAAATTGATAAACCTGACACTTGAATGCACTACCTATACGAATTTCCTACTGTTTGGTAATTTTACTTTTAAAATCAAGTGAAAATAGTGAAGCAAAGAGAGGAAATAAAATAAGAAGGTGCTCCTATAAGAGCATCTCTCACCTTGCTATGAGAGATATGGTAGGGGGCCTCACATTTAAGTTGTTAGCATTAGATATGGATGTGAGGGCCCCCACCTTGTCTCTCATAGTAAGGTGAGGGATGCTATCATAGGAGCATCTCCCAATAAAATATAATTGTTTTATGATAGTTTTTTATTTTTAGGTATTTGATATGGAAATTTTTTTACTTTTTGCATAGGAAAGTAGAGTTTTTTTATTTTTTAGTGGATAAATGTTGTTGCTTTTTTACATTTTTTAAAAAAGATGGACGAAATTTTGAATTAAAGTGTTTTTTATGTGACCTCTTCTCTGGAGGCTTTACTTAATTTTTACTTTAAGGTAAAATTACCAAATGGGTTCGGAATTTCACTTTCTATCTCTATAGGGGCATCTCAGGCAGGTCAAATATTGTATTGGCCCGACCCGATCCCGACGTATGTTGTATATTAATTCAAATTTGAACTCGATCCGATTGAAACCCATCCAAGATTGTAGATTCTAAGTGCAATTCAAGCTGAGTCAAGTTTACTCTGCTTGGGTCAAATTCCATTCAAGTTGTTTTTTTCATTTTAAAGTGGGGCAAGATGTAGGGAATGTATATATTTAATATATGTATCAGTGTAATATAGGGAAATTTTCTCAAGTAGATGCCCCGGTGGACACCTTTAATTAGAGTTTCCTGGCTTATTACATACGTATGTTTCTTGGGAGGAAATTTTGAACTGTACATATACATTTGCTCATCCGGAAGTTAGATACTCGCGTCGAATTTGGATTCAAAGTGTAAACCAGAACCAGACCTAAATTCTCTGGTTTCCAAATCCAAGCCTGAGCACAGGCCGAGCCCCAGAACAACCCAACTCAAATTACACTTTCTTGTTAGTTGGGCCAGTGGTCACCATGAAACTCACAAAATATTATGAAAAGTATAAATACTACTTGATAATTAATTTTATGGCATGTCCAACTCCTACTAAAATAAAATTTCACGAAAGCCAAACGGGGACAGATTCCGATCTGCTTTCATCTTTGTAGGGGGCCTTTGGAGCCCAATATACTTCTCGGGAGCAGATTGCATGTATTTGTATTTACATGGGAAATGATGCATGCAATTACTTTCTCTTGGAAATGATGAATATAATTACTCACCTAAGAGGGAAAAAGAAAAAAAAAGGAATAAGAGGGATCATTGTCTTTCACTGCAGAAAGAAACGGTAGTGGGTGAAGCCTCCAATTTTAAAAAAAGAAAAAAGTCACATCAAAATACACATTTTAAAAATTCCATCCTTTTTAAAAAAATGGGCATTCGGCGGCGACAGGTCATAAAACATTTCACTTTTTGTCTTAGATCTACAATCTTTTTTCATAGTGTAATAGGTCGTTTTTCTAAATTTGAAGACCTAAAATGTCCAAGCTACCATTTCTGTATAAGTTCTTATTTATTTAAAGATAAATCATATCCTATGATTAGTGGGATATGCCATTAATAATGGTCGACTACCATTTAATCGGCCACGATTAATGAAAATCCCATCAATGAGATTTTCAAATAAATTAAAAAAAAAAAAGAAAAGAAAATAAATTCCAAAAGAATGAAAATAAATTTCAAAAAACGCAAATAAATTTCAAAAGAACGCAAATAAATTTAAAAAGATGCAAATAATTTTAAAAGATTCAAATAAATTTAAAAAATGCAAATAAATTTCAAAAGATGCAAATAAATTTCAAAAGATGTAAATAAAAATTAAAAAACGCAAATAAATCTCAAAAAGCACAAATACATTTGCCAAAATTAAGATAAACCAATTTTTCACCTGGATCCTCTAAGCTTCTCCTACGTTTCTCTGGCAACATTTTGCGACAGAACCCAGACCCTCTTCCATTTCTCTGAACTGAAACAGAAACAAAAGAAACCAAATCGCCCTTCCCTGCTTTCCTTTTCCTTCACTTTTGCAGCAACAACCGAAACCCCAAACCGACTGAGTCGGACAAAACTTGGTTTCGGCGATCCCGTAATCCTCTGAAGCAGTTTGATCCTTCTGATCTAGGTTTTATGTATTAGGGATGATGGGATCCTCTTTTACGTTGTTGATGGCGTGCAACCGTCCTTGCCTTGTTTCAGCAATTTGCAACAAATTTGGTCCTTGAGATTTGATCGATCCAACGAATCTCCCTTATGTGCGATCGGGCGACGGTTTGATGCAGGAAGAAGAAGAAGGAGAAGGGGTTGTTTGGATAGTGGAGATTGAGAGAACTTAAGAATGAGGGAGAATAGAAGATTTGGAATTTTAAAATTCAAAATTTTATGCCTAAACAGCTGAAAGGGCAAATTAGTCATGAAAATGTCTGACGTGACATATCTAGGGACCTCTCACCAAAATCTGTCCAGTTGTATGGACTACAGGTTTTAGAAAAAAAGTTGTTGGACTGGAGGCCTTCCAAGACCGTGCCGAGGAACTTTTGGCTAATTATACCTTTAAAAAAAAGGTCAAAAAAACATTATCCTCTCCCACTAAAATACAAAAAAACACACATTTTTTAACAAAAATTCAAAAAATTTACGTATTAAACAACTAAAGGCAAAATATCATCATAACCCACTTATATTTTATTCTTTAACTATTTCCTCCTTTACTTCACTTCATTCTACATGTAAAGTTCCCAAACAGTGAGAGCCTAGCTCTTGTATGTAATTCTGGAATATTTATAAAATTCCATTCGTAGAAACAAGGGATCCAAACTAGTTGGGCCAGTGGGTAGGACACGTGTCTAACTTTCTGCCTGATAATTAGATGGGCCGGTCTTAATCATATAAGCTTAAAGGTTGGCCCGGCCCAGCCCGGTATATTTAGCAGAAAAGACCATATATTTTGCAAAGAAGCTGGGTACTAGCAAGAATTTCAGGCTATCATCTGGTCTGGCCATGAATATTAAATCTGAGAAGCAAAATGGATGGGCTTGTCATTCTTTGGCCCGTAGAGGCCCAACTCATGCACACCAATGGGAGGGGTGCTTATGGGTGGGGCCAGACTGAACCTGACTCATTTCGGGCTGGTTTCAGTCTCCAGTTTAAGGCCCTTACGCAGTACCCAAGCCTAGATTTCTGGCTAAATAGCTAAATGGGCTAGGACTGGGCCTATAAGGTCTAGCCAGGCCTGTCCTGACATCTTAACTTAGAATGTGTTATGAATGAGAAACTGTCAACAATGGCAGACCGTTCCGAACCTCTCAAAGAGAGGATGGGCCTGGCCCATGGTGCCCACCTGGTCTCCCAATGATGAGTCCAACCACTTATTATATATAGGCCTCCTAATTGATCATGGAAGAGGGTTGATTTTAATTCAAATGGATTGGACCATTTGATCTAGCGTAATTTTTTAAATTAAAACCTTTGAACTTACCGGCCACAAATAAAGGGTTAAGATCATTGGATTGAAATGGGTGATTCCACCTATATCTTTTGATCATCACCTATTCTAGGGTTTGTGTGGCCCTAGGTGGGCCCCAGTGGTGTTCGCATGGGAGTGTCTTGTAAAAAGCATTCCTAACTCTACTTTTATCATCTTATCTCTCATTATTCCTAGAGGATTTTACTGAAAAAATAGATAAAGTGACCACCACATTGAAAATGTAATTTTCAATGCCCATGTACCAAATCAGTCAATTTTCCCGAAAACGTAATTTTTTTAACATTCTCTACTAGGGTCCCTATCAATCTTTTTTTTATTTTTTTAATGTTAAGGGTCCCTAGCGACCCTGCGTTCGTCCTGTTTATGCATTTTAGGGCTTAGAAGCCCGGTTTTCTCTCTTGTTCATTTCCTTGTTCTTCCTCAGCATTGACTGCGACTTCCCAACAGTTGCTAGGCATGCATATTCATAGTGGTTCCAAGCGGTCCTCCATTGAGCCATAGTGACATGGAACCAAGAATTATGAATAGGATTTCTAAAAGGTAGAATATCATGTTTTAGGGCATAGCACAAACTTTGTATTTCCATTGGTCTGCCCCAAACAATAGCATATGCACTTTAATATTCTCTACAAAACCAAGAATAGGGAATGAATGATGAGTTTCGTGCATTTATAAGCGTATACCGCAGGGTCGCCAAATATTACAATTAAAGGTGGATTGAGACCCTACAAACAAAGTAAATGGGCATTTTGTGACGATTATGATAGACCGCAGGGTATCAATCGAACCTTAACACTACAAATGAAGGTCCATAGGGACTCTAGTAGAGAATGTTAAGAAGAAATACGTTTTCGGGCAAAATGATTAATTTAGTGCAATGGCACTTAAAATTATTTTTTCGGTATGGTGGTCACCTAATCTGGTTATTTTTTCCAATCAAATCCCCTTATTTCTAATAAGTGAGATTATAAGGAAACTTTCATTTAAAAAAGTGCTAATATTTATGGCATAGGATCGGGTGATAAACTTGATATAACCCACGAACTCAACTCATATCCAATCCATGAAACTTATTGTTGTTTGTTGGGTCAGGTGATCCTAACCTGCTTTAATGGCCATTTGGCCAAGTTGTCCAATCCAATAAATGACTAGGGTGCAAACAAGTTGGCATTGTTGAGCAGACCCACTTCAAGCCAAACGTGATTGCCATTAAGTTAAAGTAAAGTGAATCCAGACAAAAAATAACAAGAGGTTATATCAAAAACACACAATTTCAAAATTTCCTCCCTCTATTTCAAAAAAAGTAAAAAAACAAACAACTTACTTATTCCACTAAAACACAAAAAAAAAAAAAAAAAAAAAAAAAAATCCTCAACTTTTTTATACAAAAAGTAAAAAAGATTCCATACCAAATAACTAAAAACAAAACATTATCGCAACCCCTTATATTTTATCCTATCTTGATTTGATGCTTCACCTCACCATACTTCAATTCACCGTACATCCAAACACACTAGGATGGAAACCTATCAATGTAAAGTGCATTTGATCCGTGTTACCTTAGTCAAAGCTTATATGAGTTGCATTTGGTTTTTTAAAAAAATCCTAAGCGGGACTTATGTGGCTCTAGTTGGGGCTCAATTTGTAGGTTCATGTATTGGATCTAATCTAGACCCAATCCATTAATTAATCAAGTGGAAAATGTCAACCTGAATTCTTAAATTCTAGATAACATTTATTTTCCAAATGGTAAAGTAAGACATGTGGTAAAACAATCTTATCCACTATAAGTTGTACTTTACCGTATATGGTTGGTGACAACTGACAACATGTGAAAAAGTAAAGCTTCAACCACACATACCAAGAAAAAAAAAAAAAGAAAATATTATATTTTTACTTTACTGGGCCCCAAAAATCTTTACCTTACAAAACACAACTAATTACTTTACCGCGTTTGACTTCTCATCTCACTTCATTTTACGTTAACTCATGAAATAAAAAATGTGTTTACTTTATATAAGTATACCCCACATTTACCTAACCATTACCATTTCCCACTAATTTGAAACACCTTTTCATACTTTAGTTGTAATAAACAAACTTAGGGTCAAGTCAACAAATTGATTAGTAGACACTGAGTCTGAATCCTCTATCACCTTGGTTGCATGGTGATCGTGAGTGGGCCAGCCGTGGCTCGCCACGTCAACCCCAAGCAATAGCTTTTAAAATTTGAATTGAAGGGGGAACATATGCACATGATTTATGTCTGGGCCGTAGACCGTGAATGGCCCACTCAAAATCACCGTACAACCAAAGCGATGGAGGATCCGGACTCTGCAGACACCTAAAGCCTAACCTTCCCCTCACAGCTAGCTTCAGACGAAGACTGAATAATTCTCTACTCTAAAATTGCTAGACAGCCGATGTGACAACAAGACGTGTATTAAAACAAAAAAAAAAAAAGTTGACTCAACTCTCAGTTTTATTTGCCGAATTTGGTTGGGTTGAGCAATTTCTATTTTGGCCAAAGGGCAATACCGAAAGAACACCAGCAATTTTTATTTTGATAATTGGCCGATAGGGCTATCAATAGTGTCATGCTAAGGAATTTGAGTTGTAGGCTTAACAAATTTTTATTAGAATCACCTCAATCCGTATACGACTCATTAAATAAACGGGTCCAAAAATCAAACATGAACACGAACCCATTTATTTAACGGGTTACACTATACGACCCGTAAACCTGTTAAATAATTTTATCTATTTCGGATCATGTCAATTAACACACACTCTTTTGCTAATGAAAAGAGAGTGAAGGAGTTAGAAAATGATATTTTATATGTGGGTTTTACGGTTTCACTTCAACATTTTCAAACTTACGAAAGTACCCTCATGAATTTTATAATTTATATCATTTATCATTTAGCAAGTTGTATCGGGTTGTTAATAAGTTACTGGTTTTATTTATTAACGACCCGTTAATTTAACGGGTTAACCGGTAACCCATTAACGACCCAAACCCTTTAATTTTGTGTAGATTTGTATCGTGTTAATAGGTCGTATGTAATTTTGACAACCCAACCCTATCGGCTAATACAGAACAATTTCTATTTGGTTTGGTCAGGTGGGAATGGTTCCAGTTTATTTTGGCCAACATCCAACATTTTGGAGCCAATTCCTAGATTTCAGCACAAATGACCGAAATCTAGAATTTCAGCCGAATTTCTTTTATCATTAAAGAAACCCAGAGAGAGAGAGAGAGAGGGGTGTGGGTTCCATGCAATATTGAGGGAGAGGACAGATATAACCTTCCTGAGTCCGGATCACCTGTTTCAGGGGAGCCCTGTTTGGACGAATCAGGAGATGACACCTGCGGGGGCAAGGGGGGCGGAGGAAAGAGGAAAAGGACTTTTTCTTTCATCCGCCCCCCTTCGCCCCCGCAGGTGCCATCCCCTGATTCTTCCAAACAGGGCTCCCCTGTTTGGACGAAACAAGGGATCCGGTTCCAACCTTCTTAGAGCAGCAAGCAATGAAGGAATCCGCTGATTAGAGTGTTACAAGGGAAATGATGAGTGTGTCTACTTTTTTGGAAGTGGATCCCCTGTTTGGACCAGACAGGGAAATCCTGTTTGGTCCAATGAGGGGGTGCTACATGGGGAGAAAAAAAAATTCATTGAAGAGATGGGATGTGTTGATGGGATTTTTTTTCCCCCATGTGGCACCCCCTCATTGGACCAAACAGGTTTCCCAGTTTGGTCCAAACAGGGGATCCACTTCCCTACTTTTTCTAGGAAAATGACTCCCAGGCCCCACCCACCTCGGAGAAAAACAATAGGAAAGAGAGATGCATGATTGCATGTGCTTTTTCTGTCTGCAAGGTTAAAGGAGGAGTCGTCTTCTCAATTGAAAGCAGTGAAAGCCTTTGAAGAAGGGGGCTACCTGCACCTGTTGTAAGTTGTAACTCTTACTCTTAGTGCGTGTTTTTGAGAGAGAGAGAGAGAGAGAGAGAGAGAGAGAGAGGAGATGGGTGTTCGGGATTTGTTGTATTCTGCCACGGACAAGCTCAAGCAAAACGTTCCGGCTCTGACCCCAGTTACAAATGCTTGCCAAAGCTCATACCGTGCGAGTTGTACCATCGCTAGCAGCGTCTACAAAGCCGTTACAGTTGATGGAGCAGAGAAGGTGAAGGATTACTTACCCGATTCTCAAGCTCAGGAGAAGATCAAAAGGATCGCCAAGGAGGTAGCCGTCCCTGAGTTGCTTAGATTCACACGTATCCGAGGTTCAGTCTTCTTCTTCTTCTATTATACTTACCACTCATTGCACTCTTCACACACATTCAACCCTCTCCGAGTCTCTTTAGTCATAAAATAATAGCTCTAGTACAATTCGAATCTATTTACTACTTGCATCTGCCTTGTTATTGATCATATATACACACAAGAATGCATTTTGACTTCCCTTGTTTTTTATTTTCTAATTATCATGTTTTCAAAGCCTGATCGATCGGAATCAGGGATAGCCCTATATCAACATGTATGCTTTTGGGGGCAGTCACCCTGGTTGGATCTGGGTCCATTTCCAACACCCATATGGAAATTCTGGGTCCCCTTCTAAAACCCAAATGAAAATTCTGGGTTTGCTCCCAAAAACCCACTATCTGTTTGTGTCCCGCACTCCCGCCCCTTCCAATTAATATTTGTCTCCCACTAATTGGAATTGAATTGGGCCAAACGCTAATAAGGGGCAGTGATTTTTAGTTGGATGAATTCTTGTTGTGGACTATCTTCTACTACTTTTTTTTCTTTATTTTTTGTTTAACCTGAGTTAACCCCTCGTGCAATGCATGCAGTTGTTACTTTGTTAGTTCTCGAAATTAGTTGCTCTGCACTTAATTTTTCATGTAAATCTAATTTCTCGCAAAAACATCAATAAATAAAATAAAGGGATCATTGAAGATGGGAATCAAATGATCCTGGCTAAAGAAACTGGATTAAGGGTAGATGGGTAACATATTATGTTAAATGTGGAATGTACGTACCGAGTGAAGTAGATTATTAGGAAAATTCTTTAAAATAATATGGGTATTATAATCAAGAATCAAAATAGCAGTTGCGCCACGTAGCAGGCAATACGTAGCAGCGTATCGGTGTGAAATTTTAAGTGGTAAAAAAAATTCGAATTTATGTAAGCAACGAATATTGTGGTTTTTTTTATTTAAATAATTTGGAAGCATATAAGAGTAGATACGACTTTAGAAAAGGCTAAAGAGGTGAACAAATAGGGAAAATAGTATTTTTTTAAAGTTAAAATCTCTTGGCTCTACTAAGTTATGAGTTGTGGCACTACTAATTTTCAAAATAGCATAGCGGTCTCAACCGCTACAGTGTAACCACTGTTATTTTGAGCCATAATTAGAATGTATGTTACCCTTAAACATAGAGTTTTTGATGTGCTAAACTGAGTTATAACTAGACCACCCAGTCGATAACCACTGGGTAATTGTTGTTATGAGGCATGTTTTCCGGGTTTTTTTTTTTAACAAAGGGCCATTTTGCATTACTTTATAGATGAAAGTAAATTTTCATTAAAAAAAAAAAAACCTCAATGAGATAGAGAGGGGTGTGAGTTCCACCCAATATTGAGAGAGAGTGAAGATGGACCACATTACAGCGAATGTCAGACGTATGAACCATGATGGACTTTGTCTTGACCTCTTGAGGGGAATAATGCTTTTTCCTCCGCTGACCTCTTAAATACTTTTTCAGTTTATTACACTGTGGTCAAATGTGCCCTTTAAACTGACAAAAGTGACAAATGGGAATGAATCTGGGCTTTGGCCCAAAGAAACTGGATTAAGGGTAGTAAATGGGGAACATATTATGTTGAATGTGGAATGTGCTGAGTGAAGTAGATTATTAGGCAAAACCACTTAAAAGGTTGATTAACAAAATCTCTAAAAATTAATTAGTATTAGGATGAGATGGGGTGCCTTTAATGATATAGGTTTGGATGTGCTAAATTGAGTCAGTTAATTAACTAGATTGCTAAGCAAACGTTCACATTGACCATCTAGTCGATGACTACCAGGTAATACTTGTTATGAGGCTTACTTTCCTTTATTTATTTCCTTCTTTCTTTAATTTGTCCAAAGGGTCATTTTACATCTTTATAGATTATGCAAAATCTCGTGGCAACGGAGATGTTTAAATTGTGCAAATTGTGGAGCTATCAAACTACAAGCCATAAGAAGAAACTTGCAGCAGAGCAATGTCTCAGACAAGATTCTAATATTTTAGAAAATTGATTTCAAGCTGATATGCAACAAAGGACATTTTCCTAATGAGAAAATCAAGGAAAGTTTAAACAGAATAAGAACATTTTTCATACGGTTTTTAATTAGTTCAAAGGCCTATTGATAGTATGCTGAGGGAGGTGATTTGCAAGTCATTTTACAAAAAATTCATCCATGATGTATATATCTATGTTGTAGCGTTGGAAAGAATATTTATTTACGTAAGTTTAAGCAGAAATGTAGAACTCTAGTTTCATATAAATGAATTAGTATTTGATGATGATAATTAGTATTTCAGACAATCCAAAAGCCATCCCCACAATGTACGTAACCCGGTCAGGGACACGGCTGTGAGTGAGAAAGTGTGTAAGCTTGAGTCTTCCATGTAAGAACAAAAAAGAAAGAAAAAATAAAACTCAAGATCCAGAATCATGGGTGCCAACTGAGAGTCCATATGAAACCTAAAGTGGGTAGCTTCCGAATGTTTGTGTTTTCCAATTTGCCTACTGTAGAAATTTTGACTTCTCATTGCAATTTCTATTTTCCATGCACACTGTTACCTCCATGTAGGATTTCAATGTTTGGCCTCCTCTAGCAAAGAGATGAAACTGATATTAAAATTCAAAAATAAAGGAGAAAAAATGAAAATGAATAAGCGTTCTTGTATTTGGTAGGCATGCTTATTGCAGATATAATGAATGAGTGTGAGTTGAGTGCAAATTAATTTTTAACGAGGCGGAGGACGCATGTGCACCCTAGTTTCTAACACATGCAAACAACAATCATCCATTGCAGATCATGGACACCCTGGTACACCATCTTTTATCCTCTTTGGCAGTGAGTTAATTCTTTCATTCGGCAAACTGTCACTCCTCCACTAATGAGCATGGGGATTACACGTGAGATTAGGGGTCAATCATGGTACCTGCGGCGAGGTATAAATATTTTCTCGATTAACCGATAAATATAGCGGAAGTTTCATTATAAACAGATGGTATAATAAAAGACATCTCAGATTAAGCACATCATATATTTAATAAAGTTGAAGTTTTACAAAAGAACATAAACTAAAGCGGTTTAATTACATGGCCACTACAAGAACCTGGGCCAACAGAAGAATAAACAAAACTCAATCCAAGAGTATGTGATGGCACTCGTGTGCTGGTTAAGACGGCACAGACAATGTTGTCGGCACACCATTGGTAATCGTCATCTGGTTGATCCGCCCAAAACAACGCCTTCGTCTCCTCTTAGAGGTAGATGGGCTCAGTACCTATGCACAATGAACATCATCACCAAACTACAAGTAGTTGGCAAGTAGATAGACATAAATAACAAATATGCAATAACAAAGCGATATAAAGAAAATGTGATAATGTGAAGTATAATGATAAGAGTCTAGGCATAAAACTCGAATGACTATAAACAATGAACAATAAAAGATGATATCTTATCACAAGACTCTAACAATAGAAGCAGTCCATATAAGCTAATACACCACGAGATATTCTCAATGTCCTCCTATTCTTGAACCGAGCAAGGTAGAGACTATGCAACAGGGGAATAACCCAACCAATCAATTAATGATGCATGGGAGTATCGCTCAACCAATCAATGGGGTTTACCTAAGGTAGCCACAATCAGAACCTCTACTTTTGCGGGTGCCCAACGATGCACATCCATCCAATATTGATCTAAAGTAATAGGCAATCAATCTATCAATCAATCAATGGTCCTCCCACATAGGTGTCCCTCTATGCCAGGCGCTTACAACTGAGTGATGCTTCACTCAAGAATCCTAAGACAATTAGTGAGAGGTAGGGCTTATCCTGTGTGAACAAGTTCATCAAACGAAGGAGGTACTACCTTCGATAATCATTCAATCTATCAATCACTTCCGATCCCAACAATAGTAGTCCTCCCTCAGCCTAACAATCAAAGTTGCCTAGCCTCAACACATCAATCAATAACAATGTCAATCAATGAGAATCCTAAGTTCAATCTATCTAAATTCTTAATGTGATACCTCAACATAAAGACAATAATACCAAGCTATGGAACATGCCCTAGGCTCATGGTCATCGATACCAAGGTATACAATTCAATTCGATTGTTCAATAGCCAAGGATGAGAAGCAATCCAATCCTAGGTCAATCATTGTCTTTTTTGTATGGCACATCGCTACTCGGTCTAAGTAGGAAATGAGGTCATTGGTATCCCATCGATTCCTCCCCGTCCGATGTAAATCGTACATCATACGTTAACCGAACAATCCATATGGGTATGTTAGCTCGAACATCCTTCACTCTTAGTCTCCCAATTGGTCTTCATTAGAGGGTACCAAGGGTGACAATACTAAGCCCAAAATGCCTGAGGAATAATCCCTTTGAAAAAGGAATACCATTTCCACAGTTGATCATGGGACATCCACGGTTGACTGTGGCACACTGCGGTGGACTTCATGGTGAACCGTGGAGTCAATCGAGGTACCCAAAGTAGAACATTAAATTGAAAGGGCTTAGTCGATTTCTCCAGACAGAACCTCACCCTTTATTTCATTGAATTCCACGGTGGACTCACGGTCCACCGCGAGGTTCACCGAGACCTAAGAGTAGAATGTGAGAAATAGAAGGGCTAAGTTGATCATGTTTCCAGAACCTAAGTGGTGTTTCATGGTTGATTGCGGGACATCCACGGTCGACCGTGAACATATGACTTTGCTACTGTTTGCTAGTCAGTTAGCCAACCTGTAACATTGGGTTTACATGTCCGAAGCTTCACGGTCAACCGCATTACCTCTCATGTTCAACCGTGGGGCTTTAGAACCCAAAATCAGAATTATGTTTCATTCAGAAACGGGGGGGAATTCACCGATTCTTCCATAGACCTGATAGACAACAATATATGGGGCCCTACCCTCTCTAAAACACAATAAGCAACTCTCAGATCAGTCCAATTCGAGTGCAATCCATTCCAACCTAAACTAGCATGTGATTTCCAATTAAACATCAATCAAGCACAAGGTCTACTGGAACTGAAATCATAGCTAGAATCAAACTTAAAACATGCATACCACACCGTACAAATTTTCATCCATTTGCCTTGGGATGCAGAGCACTAAAACCACAAACCCCAGCTCGAGAACCCATTGACGAAGCTCTAACTTGGGAAAACCAAGATCAAAACCCAAAATCCTATGATATCAAAGGGAAAGAAGTATAAGAGCTAGGAAATCACCTTTCTAAGCTATTAAACCACTAGCCCTAGTTTCTATGAGAATAAGAGCTTATATAGGGCAAGAGGGATGGGAAAATCTATGGAAAGTTGGGTGGATGGGAAGAAGAGAGCTTGATGAAGGTGGAGAAGACGATGAATAGTGCTGTGGCCCTTGGAATCTCACTTCAAGGAAAGGAAAATGAAAAGAAACAAGAAAGGAAGAGGGAGAAAGAAAGAGTAGGAAAAAGTGAATTGGAGTGAATGGTCAATCATACACTAAAAGGGTTAGGATGGGTTTGGTGAAATTACAGTTTAGTCCCTGGTGGACTTGGGTTGGAATTAGAGGGTCTTCGGCTCGTCAGATCGAAATGAACCAGAAAAGAAAAGTTCAGAAACATTAGGTCATCTACCCAATGAGCCCAAAACCTAGAAAATCGAAAATTATGAAAAAGACTTCCAAACTTTCCTAAAATTGCAAACTACCCCCTATTGTACCAAAATGAACTTGGATCTCGACAAAACTTCGTGCACGCAATCCCAGTGGCGAACCTACGTGTTTGGTATCTAGGGCGACCACCCTAGATTGAATTTGGAATACCCCTTAAAATCAAGTTCTATATAAATAAAGGCTCATGCCCCATATGTATAAAATCACCGCCCCATCTAAAAAACGATGCATGAGAAAAACAAAAAAACATACGACGTCTTCACTCCTCCTTTCAACCACATTCCTCAGCCCCTTCTTGGCTTCATTCTTCTAGTGCTTCACTTCTCATCAGATTCCTGTGAGGCTATGACAATCGTTATTCTTCAGGTAAATCTCTCTCCTTCTCTCTCCGTTGCCTCTTTCTCTCCCTCACTCTCCCTCTGGTCTCTGCATTTCTTTGTTGACTCTCTCTCTCTATTGGTACTTCTATGTCATTGTCGCCTATCTTTGCCTCTCCCCACTCTCTCCCTATCTTCTATGATCTCATTCAGTACTTTAGGCATTGCACAAAGAAGTTAGGGTTCTTTTCTTTTTTTTTTCAAATTTATGTTTGACGGTTAGGGTTAGGGTTTGGGTTATGTTGCTTTAGGGCTTTTTATTTATGGTTCTTTTTGTTACATTACTTGATTTTGGGTTTTTTTCTTTTTTTTATCTTGTGTTCTTATTTAATCTATGAATGAGTGAGATTTGTCAATCATGGATAAGGGTTGGGCAATAAATTATGATCATCCTCCGATTATAACACTTAATTTAATTGCATCAAAGAATGCGGTAGTTAATTATATAATCTACATGAGTTCTGAATTAGGTTGGTGCTAATTCAAGGGAGATAGTAGATGTTTTAAAGTCCGTGACCCTAACCCGAGGTTGGGGGGGGGCGCTACAACTTAGAGACCAATTATTAACAATTTTAAATTTACTTAAAACAATTAGTCACTTGTGAAGATAATAAAACTAAATGCGGAAGCCAATAAGAAAAAACACCACAAGAATCACCACTACACAAAGATTTATAGTGGTTTGGCCTCAATGCCTACATCCACTATCGGCTTGTGATTCAACACCCCACAGGACTTCCACTATTTATGCTTTTCAATAGGCTAAGCAATAACCTCTACAACCACGAATGCTTTTTCATTAGGCTAAGCAATAACCTTTAACAATATGCTTTTCTTAGGCTTAGCAATAACCTTTACACTATGCTTTTCTAAGGCTAAGCAATAGCCTCTTGGGTTTTTATGGTTCACCCCTAACCTTTACAAGAGATTAGATGTCTCAAATAAGTGTCCACACAAACACTTTAAGAGATGCAATTAAAGTTCAATACATTTGCCTCTAATATAGGCTAATATGATAGTTTAAAATAAGATACAAACATACACTAATAAGTAGCAAAGGTGAGTGTTCAAAGTGTATGAATATTTACTTCAACCATTTTCTAAAATGAAGCTCTTAAATGAATGCTTGATACATTTGATGCATTTAAAAATCTAAGCACAAAAATCTATGATTGAAGTGATAAACTAATCACATGAGTTAATCAAAATAACTTGGAAAGACATTCCTATCAAACTACACAAGTTGTATGAAAGTTTAAAGGTCAAAACACATGTGATTGAAACATGAATGTTTACAAAACAATCTAATATGCTTATGTGATTTGATATTTACAAAACAACTCAGTCTAAGCGAGAAATCATGCTGAAGTAAAGTTTCAAAGATTTTGAACAAGCATGGATTTCAAAAGGATGGAAATCAAAGCTTAACTTGGAAAGACATACATTTATATCAAGTCTTTTGGATTTCCATTTCCCTCTGGCCTCTTCAGTTCATTCCCCTTCCTTAGATTTCAAAATAGTTCTAAAGATTCAACCAAAAAGCCTCTTGGAAAAGAGAAATGAATTGGACTTAAAATGCAAAAATCTATCCAACGGCTAGTTGACCTGGTCGACATTCGGAGCATCCGGTCGACAGGGTCCAACGGTCATATTTTGCAACAGCTAGTTTGCCCGGTCGACTGGGTACACTGGCCTGGCTGAGGTTCCAGTGAGATTTGAAAAATTCCGAAACATGAACTTGGCAACTCAGGGCTAATGTGATTTAATCATAACTTAGGATTCTAAAAATGAAAGTTGTATGCAAATCATGAACCATGATGCCTCACTTGATTTTACAAAAATATGCATGAAGAACTAATCTTTTGAAAATGCAATTTAAGATCTAAAACATGCAGGATGAAGTCTTTGAAAATCAAATGCAGATGCAAGTCTAAAGTCCATATTTCAAGGTCCAAATTATGATGCATGAGTGTGTGATCAGATGTTGGTAAAAGTGATCGCATCCATCAAATTAGCAACATACAAAAATCCTAACAATGTTACCTATAGGTAGATGAAGGAAATTATAGGTGGGCTCTACATGAGTTATAACTCAACATTATGGAGATTTATGCAGCAATTCATTTTTGCCATATGTGAAGAATATCAACTAAAAATCATCCGCAAGCTCTGGGTTCACAAGTTTAATACTTGCAAACATTTCTTATCCAATAATTTTATACAATATAACACCTACACTGAGAAATATATCCAAGTTTTGTAGGAAATAAGTGGTTTGTAAGTGGAAAGAAGCTACAATTGCCAAAGATTTAACTTTACCGTGTTTGGTTTGTTAAAAAAAAAAAACTGAAAGGGTAAAGTTTCAACAATAGAAAAGTTAATTTTTATTTTAGTAAATTCTAAAAGATTTTTACCTTATAAAAGATAAGTAAAGTGGTTACTTTACCACTTGTAATTTATCTCATTAAAAAAATGCATCTACCAGTAGCCATACTTCACCTTTACCTTATAAAAGATCCTGTGCCTTTTTTTTTAAAGGAGAGTAGCAAGGGACAATGGTCATATATATTGACTTGTTGAATCTCATTACAAAAAAACATGTTAGTTGATGTAGTTAAATATTTTGCGTCTATTTAAAATGGAATGCATTTTCTCTTTTCCTATTGTTAATGTGAAAAAATTCTAGTAAAAATTTAGCCACACCTAAACGAAAATCTTGGGTCCACCACTGCGGAATTCTACCAATAAACCGAACTTGCTTAGCTTCTAATCAAGGTTCGTTGGCTAAAATCCAATTAACTAATACTAATTACACTATTAAGAGTCAGGACCTTACACAAACAATGGTGACAAGTCGCAAAAGTCTTGATCGCATGGGGAATGGTAATCAGAAATAGAAGATCCGGTGCGGCCCACTTACTCTTAAAACAGAAAAGAGGGGCTTAATTTTCGTAGCCATTTCTGTAAATTCTACATAGCCATTTAAGTTTATGTAATGTTGTTTTGTTTTATCAACATGTTCATTTTTCTTTATCTTTTGGGATTTTGCAGGTCTAGTACAAAGCTATAGGATTTTGCGAGATCCCCTTTCTTCCTCTGTTCATGCCATCAAGAAATTTGAACATCAGGCAGAGGAGTTGAAACTAATACAAAAGGAATATGGGGAATTGCGGAAATTGCGTGAAGAAGTTGAGAAAATCAAACATGATAACAAGATTTTAAAAGAACGTATTAAAAGACTAGAGTCTCTTTTTCTAATTTATTTTATTTTTATCTTTTTTATTTTTATTTTTAAAAAACTCAACCATCTTGCAGCAGTAATGGATCACAATATTTCACTTGAAACCGGAGGAGATGCAAAAGCCTAAGGAGGTCATAATGGATTTTTTGAAGAATGGATTCGAGGGAGTGATCTCTTGTGTCATCTGGTTGTTCCCATGGCTGCATGTGACATGTCTAAGGAAGCCTTAGATGCAGTTTCTGTCATCTTTTGAATGAAATGTCTGGTAATGGATATGGCTATTGCTGGGGACAGAAGTTTTTTCTATAAGTAAATGCTATTTTGTTCTCCATTCTCCCTTTTTTTTTGGTCTATGCAATCAAACTATGGCTTAAAGGTATTTTTGAATTTGGCTGTGGGTGTGGTATTGAATCCTACTGAGGATCAAATTCATTGTTCCATAGATGACACCAAAATAAGGATCTTGAATGGATGCAGCACGGATGCATTGTAGTATGATGTGGTGCCTCGTTTAAGCACATGGGTGTGGCCCAACTGGAAAAACCCCAAACCGTTGTCAGATCTAACACTCATTATCTTTTTTGCAAATAAAAAGTTGAAGTCAATTTCAATGGGAGAACCGTTAGATTCATGTGCCCCTCTTCTCTTTCTATCCAAGAAAGGGAGGAAAGTAGAGGAAGTTGAATCACAAGTTTAGGATTTAGTCAATCATGTTGTATCTATTTTATTTGTTTGAATGTTAATTTATAGTTGATCACTATAGTGAGTGTTAGGGCTAATAAACGGTTTGAATTTCTTTAAGATGGGCCTCACTCATGTGCCTAACCTAGGCACTACTGACTACACCACACTGATGGATGAAAATGACTTCTACTAGGTTTGCCTTTAAATAGTTTTTTTTTTTTTTTTTTTTTGTTGCTATGTTTGGCTACTTGTCAAGGATCGGTTCTTTCATGTCAGGATTCAGAGATCGATCCCTGTACATGTGTGTGAGACTACGGTGCCAGCACCTCTCAACCAGAGCCTTATTATAAGGTTCCTAGAGAGAGAAAAAATGAAAAAAGAAAAGACATTATAGGGCCATAAAGAGAGAAGATGACATGCGCGCCAAATTTCTCGATTTCATTTGCTGATCATGTAAGTCTCTGAGGACAAAATATATACCCTTCAAATCATCCCGGGTGCCTTTTCTCAATTTCATTGACTGAGACGCGAAGAGCTTCCATGTATGAGCCGTGGAATAACCAATGAACTCAACTGGCATCGAACCCAGTATAAAGAGAACAAATTTCATTAAAAGTGAAAGAAGGTACGAAGAGAGAAAAAACAAAAGAAATATGCAAAGAGAAAAAACAAAAACAAAAGTGCGAGAAGGTCCAAGAGAGATGTACCTCCATTCAAGCCACGGTTACAAAACAATCCCCTCCCATGGTATAGTCATCTCAACCACCTGTTTGGCAAGAGCGTCCACCATAAATTTGATTGATCTGGACTCACGCCGAAAGTCGACATTAATGGAAGAAGATAAAGCACAAATTTCATATGAAAATGAATTGAGATCTCCAAGGATTCACCTTCTGATTAGACACTCATGAAATCGCATTAGAAGAGTCACTCTCCACAATAAGGCTTACATGAAAAAATTTTGATCAACACCGAAGAGCTTCCAAAATAGCTAGCACTACCCCTTGACTAGAGTCAGACACACAACTACATGCCCAGAGAACATGAACAAGTTGGTCCTTTGTTATTACAAAGCACGCCTCTAATACCCGCAGGCCCCTAGCTACATCAACATTGAATTTGAGCACGCCACAAGTAGGGGAAGGCCAAAGAGAAAATCTCCTAACCTTTAAGTAGGGCCACACATCATACAAGCTTCCCAATTAACAATAATGTTATTAAAGGGAAGGCAAAAGAATAAATCTCCTAACCTTAAGTAAGGCCACACACCATATAAGCTTCCCAATTAACAATAATGTCATTAAGAGAAAAACTATGATGCCCTCGGCCCGAGATCCCATAATCCCGCACGGTTCATGAGACGCCACACCGCACAGGGACTCGAGTCAGCCGGATCACAGCAATTCTCACAAGATTTCACTTGCGTGGTCTTACAATGCCATCACAAATGGGTACATTTAATTTTGCGGAAGCCTATGTTACTAAATGAACCTGTATAACATGTATGAAGCATGGTATCTAAATCCCCCAACCATGCATGGCATATTTGAAACAATAATAAAGAGCATACACTAGTTCATAGATGGCAGTTTGAGTTCAAGTTCAAGTTAGGAGTAAAAAGAGAGAGAATTACTGGCAGCATTAGGTTAAAGTTTACAATCCTTTGGTTAAATAAAGTCTAACAATAACACAATGGTCATCGAGACCAATAGTCAAGGGCCAACGTGACGATGAGTACTCAGTGCACATAGATGTCTAGAAGATATCGTCTGGAGTCCACTCAGCTAGTTGTTGAGGAGTCTCATCGACATCCTCAATCTTCAGGGCAATGATGTCTGGGTCCTCACCTATAACGCCGAGTATAGCATCATTAGACACAACAATCAAGCAAGATAAACACATATAAAAGCATAGCATATGGTAACAAATGAATATAAAGTGCAAGAGATCATATGAGTTCAAATAGAAGTCATCTAGGCTTAAGTATGGATGAATAAGCGTGACACATATAGGATTGTGCAAGACAATGTCTAATAGCATACGCTAACAAAATTGGCATATCCACGTAAGCTATATTCTCTATTCAACCATTTAACATGAGTAAATAAAGAGCATGAAACATAACAAAACAAAATGGTACCACTAGAAGGCATAGGGCCTACAAAACTTCATCGTTGAATTGGAGCACCGGTAAGCCCCCATAACACAACCTAGACTGCAACTAGTCCATAAAAATACTAAATCCACACTCAATTGGGTCCGACTGTATGAGATCCTGATTTATAGAAGTGTTCTTAGCCCTAATTAATCATGTTTAGTGATTTTTTTCACTACGTCAAAAGGGGCAAAAAACAAGTGTTCAGAGATGTCGTTTAATTGAAGAAATGACCGTCCAAATCGCTGTTTGGGCAGTCATTAATATTGGTGTAGCTTATGGGAAAAAGTGCCCACAGTTGTCGCAGAATTGTGGGAATAAACAAGTCCTTTGAGGTGTCCTTTTTTCAAGTGTCATTAGCTCTCGTTATTTATTATGAAAACTGTCATTTTTTAATTAATTATTAAAAAAAAATATTTTTCCATAAATTATCAAATTTTAAAGACAGTCATTTAATTTAGCATATGGAGCATTCTTCGAATAATCAAGTGTCAGTAGTTGTCGTTTTGTTCCCTTTTTTTTATAATGAAAATCACCTATTTATAGAATTCATATAATCATTCATTCAATAAATATAAATAACCATCCATCCATTAAATGCAAACAATAGCACATAAGATACGAACAATCATCAATTAGCATAATTAGAATTACTACATTTAAAATTAAATCCAACAAATAGAAAACCAAAAGCTTCAATTGAAGTCATTCCAAGACAATCTTTTAAACTAAAATCGAAAGTGCAACAAAGTGAAATGAAACTAATCTAAAGTCTTATACATGGGCCAATCAATCATAATGCCCAAAGTAAGATCTCCAAAAGTTTTATCTCTGTTGACTAATTGGGTAGAAGAATTACGAATCTCTTCCACAACAACCCTATAGCATCCTAGATACTCAAGCGATGAACAAATCATTGTCCCACAAGCAATACAAACATCTTTCTCTACCAAATGCATCAACCGACGCATCGTCAATCCTGTCTGTTCACTTGCTCGGTTGGTACATGTGTCTTGATGCGATGAATCATTATGAGCCTACAAAATTATTAGGAATAAATGGTGAGTACTACATCAGTCCTAATATTTATTTAATCTTAGGAATCTGGAATACATGGAAAATAAATATTGTACCTGAGAGTAATGGAGATGATGGGTGGATGGCCACATCAGCGTCCCACCTTGGGATAGACTGTGTTTAAGCTCATCAATTTCCTTCCGAAGGTCACCTGTCTCCTCCATCAACTGTACCATTTTATTCTCAATCTTTTCATGTGATAATCTCTCATCTGCTAAAGCTTTCATATAAGGAGCACCATAACTTATACTAGTCTTAGAAACACCCATGCCTAAGCCACGAACATGTCCTCGAGAATCATGGCCAATGAGCTAAGCGGAAGGAAAAGGAAATAATGTCAATACTTAGACAAATTCAAAATTGACGCATGTAAATCTTTATGATCAACAAGAAAACTCAATGAATAATACCTTTGCAACAGGGTCATTGTTTAGATCTTGTTGTGCATGAGATTTATTAGCTTCATGAAGACTGCTAACAGTATCCTACAATACGAATAATAAATATTAAGAATAAAGAAAATCCCAATTCAGAAATTTTTTAAAAATTTTTAGCAAAATCTCCCCTTCATAGGAGGGCATTTAAATTTTATCTACAACCTGTTGGATACAAATACATAAAAAAGTGCATTATGAGTGCACATTGTTAAATTTTCATCTCTTTTGAGTGTAATGGTGCATTAATATGTTTTTTTGTTTCTTTCTAGCTCAAGATGAAATACTGACACCATTCAAAAAAAAAAAAAAAAATGAAAAATGAAAAAAGAGATGAAATGCTCGTGATGTTTTGGGCAGCCATTTGGGTTTTGTAACATGGCCGATCACTTTAGTTTGTTGTTTCTGAGTTTGATATCTAAGGAAAACCTTTGTTGAGTTGCCCAATCTATTTGACCCAATGTATTCTGCAGTGTAGTTTTTGGACTGGATGGATGGTTAGGCTCATGCTCAAGCATTATAGACGCTCTCTAAATTAGTTACATTTATAGTTCTTTTGTCTAGTTTGGAATTCTTAAGTATTCAGAACTTGATAGATGTTTGCAATTAATGGGCTACGATGGCCTTGTAGTCTAAGGAAGGACTTCTCAGGCTGATCAGCCTCAACTGGTAAGTGGCGGTTTTATTCATAGGGTTTTTTTTTTAAATGCCGTGTCCCCCAAAATACAACCAAGGGATAATGTGAAAAATGAGAATAATCATTCATTTTTCTGTGTTTAATGCAACACAAGCTCCCAAATATGGACCAACAAAATTTCGAAACATGATGAGTCACGATAAAATATTTGCGGAAGCATTAAATCAATTGATATCAATATTTAAAATCAAGCCAACACATAACTAGCTGAATATTTAAGATTAAAATTTCTAAATAAACTACAACAACTAAATAAAATTAGGTTCATTATGAATAATTTGCTTCTAAAGTGGTCTCTATGATGAAAGTCACACCCGTGCGGACTCAGACGGCTCTATAGCCATCATCGGCACTCCACTCGGGTTCATTAACTGGTTCAAACGTATGAAACGTTTGACCATCCTCCGTCTTCTCGGTAGGGTAGGGGTCGGTACCTATGCACTAATAAACAAGGTAAACAACAAGCGCGAAAACATAATTTATAAATAAAAACAACATCAATGAGAGTAATGATAGGTAGTGATCATAAGAGAATAACACTTGGACAATGATGAAAAGAACATATAACCTAAATCCAACACACACAATTGAGCAATACAATAATCACACAGAACCAAGGCTACTGTTATGGGTGGTGAGCCCTAACTATCTCAATCAAGCCGGCAGTCATAAACCGATCAATAATCCGGAATACCGGTCAAACAATCAATTTGGATATTACAGTGTTCACACACATCGGTGATCAACCGTCGAGTTACAACTGCAATCGTTCAATTATGACCCCAATCAATGTACATATATATACATATCATAATAGAATAAACCTAGTGACTTGTAATGCTCTGACACCGAAACCTAAATCAAAGTAAAGGGCTGGCTGCACAATAATCCACAATCAATACCGATAAATCAATTCGAACAGATCTTTATAATATCTCAATTGATTGCCAAGCCACATCACGGTCCATAGCCAAATAACATAGAGTATGCCACTAATAGACTAACATCAATCTCAATCATGTATGCAAACCTGAAGGTCAAGGAATAATCACAAGTTAATCCTAAGGTCAAACATAAGGTCCCGTACTCAACAACCGCAAGAATCTCTAAATAGATTAAATATCAACATATCCCTTCTCAATCAATGGTGCATAAACCCAATTAAGGGTTTTCCAATAGAGATGGGTTGAACTCGAATCCACTAGGATTTCTCCAAGGTCATATGAAGCACTAAACCCCATATTAGTAAGATACTGTGTGCCCATACGATATTTACTCGGTCCAATGACCAAAATATAAGGTATAAACATATAATTTTAACCCATCAAAATCAGAGATACCATTCAAAATTTAATTTGAAAATAATAGCCTTAAGTTATAATTTTAGAAAACCTAAGGGTTCCATCTATAACATTTTCCAAATTCAATTCTTTATAAAATAGGCCAAAGGTTCCAATTTAGTTTATAAAATAACCAGGGTCTCTTTCCTAATTTCCAGAAACTCAAGGGGCAAGGTAAGTGATTTAACAGAACTCTAAGTTCTAAAACATAAGTGGTGTCCACACTTTCCCATACACCCCCAGGTCAAAACGAGGTCCATATTTTCCCATACACCCCCAGGTCATCCAATTCTCACATTCACCTCTTCCTGACGGTGAGTTCCTTGCCTTATATAGCAAGGGTGCTAGGATAGTGGACCCCACTGATCAAGACCCAAGATCAGTCCCACCAATAAGATCGCCCAGGGCTACACGGTCGGATGCGCTGACCAGATTTGTGATAAAATCAACTAGTGGGCCCCGCCACCACTGCCTGATTTCCAAAATAAAACCCCCTTGCAATTGAAGCTGCCGAAACTATGTAAAACCCTTAGATGAGGGGCCAAATGGGATCCAATCCCTACGGCTCTACCACCATCAGATTCAACCCAGGGTCCCCTATTAGATGTGGGGACCCAATCCCAGATCGGTAGGGCCTGGTAGTCCGACAAAGACTTGCTGCCCAAACTGGTTTTCTCCCTAAACACGCCTCCATCTGATCAAGGTGCTGGATGGTAGGCCAACTAGGGCCCACCTCGAACAGGTTTGCCGCCATCTATTGGTTAGCCCGTGGGTCATCCTTCGAATTCACAAATCAGATCGGTCAGTGGGTGGCCCACCTGGGTCCTATGGTCAAAATCACAGAACAGATCTAGACGATCTGTATCATGATTCCTGTTTATCGTCAAGTTTGCACAGTGCCTGGGGAATTTGAGTTGCATCCAACTCCCATGTTTTTCTTGTCTATAATAAGAGTTTGGTTTGGAAGGGAACAAGAATTTTAATTAGAAAAGAATTATACTCACTAAATTGGGCTCGGGTTAATTGTGGATCAAGCCACCTATCCAACAAACCTAACGTGGTCCCCACTTAGACTAATTACATATTTAACAAAATACAATTAATTACATAATAATAATAAAATAAATGATTTATTTAAATAAAATAATTAAAACGTCACAAAAAATGCTAATGTAAGGCTAACCTTGCATTTGGTGGAAAGTTGGGTACTTAACTTGGAAGTATTTATATCATCTCCTGGCAGATGGATCAGGTTTTTTTTTTTCTTACTATTTGGTTTTTATGCCATTAATTTTCTAATGTGTTATTTACAGGCTTGTTCTTAAACATGTTACATTTTTTGAAGAACGAGAAATTGAAATCTATTGGAACATTTGCAAAAATGTGGAATTGCTTTTTTGATTGGTCAAAAACCTATCAGCTCGCTCACAGGTGTTTTTCGTGACACTGCAAGATTAAAGAATATGGTGACTGAAGATAAAACTAGAATATAGTTTCTTCACAGATTATCATTTAATGGAGGCTAATGGTCATCTAGGGTTACTTCATATAGACTCCTCGTTATCACTCCAAACTAAAATTGGATTTTACTCTCAACCATAGCCCTTCTATAACTCAATTTTATACATGAAAAGAAATATTGAGAAGTGAAAGTACATGTTACTAGATGTACACTGTAATTTCTAGGAGGGACGTGTGGAGTTTTTAGAAATGATAGAATTAGAAATGAGCATGTAAGAGTAAGCTTTCAAACACCTCCAATAAAAGCAAGAGTTAAAAGAAGATAGTTTAGGTTTTGGGTTGCATACAGAAATTTGGAAATTGCTTCAGTAAGATGTATTGAAGAGTTAAATGAAATGGTGAGTAAAGACTTAATGTATTGTGGAATTATTGAATGTATGGCTGTATATAGGGTTAAGTTTAAATGAGAATTCACAAAACATGATGATGAAACTAGCAATCTCTTGTTTTTCCAGAGCAGTAAGGCTGCATTGATTTTCTTTAGTTTTTTGGTCCATACAGATTGGTGTTTAGTATTTGAATGTATATAAAATGACCTTTTGTCACGACCCGGGCCCGAGATTAGGGTTACCACGGCCAAACCCCGAGTCACGACGCCATACTTACTCCCGTAAACCTTGCATCGCCGAAGCCAATACGAGATTCACAAGGGATCTTACATATACCTATCAAATGTATATTTTTGCGGAAATATATACATACATTAACATTTAACGTTAACATGTACAAGTCCTTTACAGAAAGTAAAGTTTACTTACACATCCCATTTCCTATTTAAATCAACCATGCATATTCAAATACAATGCATGTGATCACTATTTACAACCAAAATAAATCTATTCAAAATGTTCCCAAAAATCGCTAAACCGGTCGCCACCGATTTACATCCATTCATTCAATCCTCCTGGAGGAACCGGATTGGTCTCCTCCATTGGCGGCGCGGTCTCGGAACCACTGGAACGAGCAACTGGGCCTGTAATATCATCAATAACACTGTGAACACGACGGTTCAACAATGTATACACAATTCTATGATATCATATGTTTAGCATTGTGGTTCCAATGTATAACAATGCTATTCAAGTCAATTCAATTCAATTCAATTCAATTCATATAGTTCTTCCCTGAAGGAAGCATTTAATTCATGTAATTATTCAATTCATGTAGTTCTCCCCTGTAGAGAGCATTCAATTCATTATATACACTTCATCAAGTGTCTTTTCGTTGTCCTCTAGCATAGGCGGAAGGCGCACCATTCACAGCCCAGCCTTTCAAGGACTCATTTCATTTCAATATTTCTCACTTTATTAAGTGGCTTTTCAAATGTGTGGGATTTACCAGTGTCTTGATCAGAGATCACCGGCATCACCACGGAGCTCCGGAACGCTCCATCTACTGCAGCAGACTTAATATTTCATACATTACAGTGTTTGTTCATTTCAGTTCTTTTCTTTTCAATTCATTGCATTTCATTGTATTAATTCAATACATTATTCAATGATAGCTCAACAAGGAGCACAACAGTAGTAAACGAGAAAGGACAAGCCAACTCAAGTCAGAAACAAGTAATTTCCTAAAACAACATTCGAGTGAAACGTTCATTATGCAATGCAGGTGTTATTTTAGATGACATCACTTTTTAGTGAAATTTACATTCACATAAGTTTAGCTAACTCCCATGAAGGTTTAGGAAAATATCAGAAATCAATTCTGATATCCCCTCAATTTCGGTCACCTCGTCGGTTACCTAGCGGTTAGCCGCATTAGGGACTTCGGCTGACCGAACCACATTCGGTCAGCTTTCCAGAATTTCTCCATTTACAGGATAATTTGCTCAATTCGGTCACCTATTCGGTCACCTACTCGGCTAACCGAAATCGGCTGACCGAAATTCAAATTTCGGTTAGCCGAATTTCTTCGGTCAGCTTACGGTTCGTTTTCCAGAAGCTAAACTTCTGATGGAAAAACCCTGACAAGATTTTCGATCACCTTGCGGTCAACCCTCGGCTAGCCGCACTCACAATTATGGGTCGGCTAGCTCTCGGTCAGGTGTCGGTCAGCCTGGCGGCTGACCGAATTGTGCCCAGAAGTTCAGAAAATTCTGAACCGAATTTTCTGTAACTGAACTCCTTGAGTTCTAATAAGTCCCTTAACATTTGAAATCAATATAATTGAGTATACTTGCCTTGTTCGGAAACTAATCAGCAAGAATTCCCTTGTCTAGCTTGAATCCAAGATGAAATCCTCAAGCCAAACCTTCTTTTGAACCTAAGGACCAATCAATCCATTCAAGAAAAGTCTAATGAGTTTCTTATGTAAGAAACCATTCCAGATCACCAAAGTGAACTCAGAAATCCTAAAACCAACACAATTCACTTACTTGTAACCTCTTTGGTGGAAATCTTGAGATCTTCTCAAGTTTAAACTCCAAGAAAGTAAGAAAAGAGGTGAAGAAGATGATGATAAAGATGGAGTCCCTCTTCACACACTTGTCAATTCTCTAAATCACCACTCAATGAAGAGAAATTGGAAGAAAGAAGAAGAAGAGAAAGAAAGAGAAGAAGAGAGATCGGCTGGGATGAAGGAATGAATTCAAATGAGCTCATCCACATCTTGTAAGCCCTCAATTGCATTAAACCCCCCTCCTATTTCTCTAATTACAATTTAAGTCAATGAATGGTCATTTGAACCAATTCACGTCGAATGGAATCACTATATTCACGGAAGTTAACGTACTCCTCGAGATATACGTGTGAGTATCAAGAGTTTCCGTATGCGACGAAATACGTGTAATTTCGTATTTGCGAAAAAGTCCTTACATTGCATGGTTTAGCCTAAAACCATTTCAAGTCACCCATAACCTTCACTATTCTTTTCATTAAGTTCAATTTGACCACTTGAGCCAAATTCTATATCGATTTAGCCATTAATCAACATTAATTCAATAAAACATGTTGAGTTAGCATTAATCCCGATTAATTAAAGTTAATCTTAATTAACTCGGGACAGGGTATTACATTTCCCCTAAACTTTAGAACCATTCGGTCCTCCGAATGCAATACAAATCAATTAAGCAATTCAAAACGAAAATTACCTGAATGAATAGCTCTGGATACTTTCGAGCCATTTGCGCTTCAAGCTCCCAGGTAGCTTCGTTTGGTCCATCATGTGCCCAAAGCACTTTGACCCATTTGATAGTCTTGATACGCAGAACTACCTCCTTGGCATCAATTATCTGAATTGGCTTTTCAATGTATGCAGTGTCTGGCAACACTTGGATCTCTTCATGACGAATCACATGTGAAGGATCTGACACATACTTCCGAAGCATTGACACATGAAAAACATTATGGATACCAGAGAGTTCTGCTGGAAGATCTAGGCGATAAGCCACATTTCCAATTCTACTTTGGATCTTTAAAGGTCCGATAAATCTCGGAGAAAGCTTACCCTTTTGTCCAAATCTAACGGTGCCCTTCATTGGAGAAGTCTTCAAAAAGACTAAATCACCAACGACGAATTCCAGATCACGCCGACGATTGTCCGCATAGCTTTTCTGCCTTGATCTAGCAATTTTCAACCGTTCTTGCACCTTCTGCACTTTATCTGCTGTTTCAGCAATGATCGTAGGACCGTGGAAACTTCGAGTTCCAACTTCTTCCCAGCTAATTGGAGTCCTACATCTTCTATCATATAATGCTTCAAAGGGTGCCATCTCTATGCTGGAGTAATAGCTATTGTTGTACGCAAATTCGCACAAAGCTAGGTGATCATCCCAATCACTCCCAAAATCTGCAACACTAGCCCGAAGCAAATCTTCAAGAGTTTGAATTGTTCTCTCTGACTGCCCATCTGTCTGTGGATGATATGCAGTACTAAACCGCAGTCTCGTACCCATGGCATTCTGATATGTTTGCCAAAATATGGAGACAAAGCGACTATCTCGATCAGAAATGATCCAGACCGGTACTCCATCCAGTCTAACAATCTCTTTAACAAACAATTTGGACATCTCACTGAATCCCATATCCTTTCTAAATGGGAGGAAGTGCGCGGACTTCGTAAGACGATCCACAATAACCCAAATGGCATCATGTTGTCTCCGCGTCCTTGGTAATCGGGACACAAAGTCCATCGTGAGATGTTCCCACTTCCATTTAGGGATATACAATGGATGAAGCAAGCCGGGTGGCTTCTTGTGCTCAAATTTCACACTCTAGCAAGTCAAGCAGGAAGATACATAACTGGCTATCTCCCGCTTCATGTTATTCCACCAGAATCTGCCCTTAAGATTTCTATACCTCTTCGTACTTCCTAGATGCACAGAATATCTACTGTGATGAGCTTCAAACATGACTGCTTGCTTCAAATCTTCCTGTGCTGGTACACACAGTCTGTCTCTGAAATAGAGAACTCCTGTTACCAACACGAAATCTGGCCTTGCTGCAATGTTATCCCGAATTCTCACTAATTCTGGGTCGTCGAACTGCCTATCTTTAATTTGCTGGATGAGTAGCGGTTCGAACACTGACATCGCTGCAATCATGACTTGATTGTCCACGAATTCAATAGATACATCCCAATCCCTGAATTCTTCAATCATAATTCATTCACCCACCAATGATGCCAAGTCAGCGGACTTGCGACTCAAAGCATCAGCTACCACGTTACCCTTTCCAGGTACATATGTGAATGGAAAATCATAATCCTTGATGAGCTCTAACCAACGGCGTTGCCTCAAATTAATATCTTTCTGAGTGAACAAGTATTGGAGACTTCTGTGATCGCAATGGACTTCAAAAGTCTCTCCATACAGATAGTGTCTCCATTGCTTCAATGCGAATACAACAGCCGTTAGCTCTAAATCATGTGTAGTATAGTTCTTCTCATGCTCTTTTAATTGACGCGAACCGTAGGCAATCACCCTACCTCGTTGCATCAACACACATCCCAATCCAACGCCTGAGGCATCTGAGTAAATCTCAAACCCTCCTCTTCCTTCAGGTAAAGCCAAGATTAGGGCTGTTATCAACCTCTGCTTCAGAGTTTGGAAACTGCACTCGCATACATCATTCCATTGAAAGGGAACGTCATTCCGAGTCAGTTTCGTCAACGGAGCTGCTATCTTGGAGAAGTCCTTTACGAACCTTCTATAATAGCCCACCAACCCTAAGAAACTCCGAACCTCTGGCACATTCTTCGGACTCTGCCAATTGTTAACCGCGTCAACCTTAGCCGAATCAACAGCTAATCCATCTTTGGTAATGACGTGACCCAAAAATGCAACCTGCTGCAACCAAAAGTCGCACTTCGAGAATTTTGCATACAACTGATTCTCTCTCAGTGTCTGCAAGGCTATTCTCAGATGATGTGAATGCTCTCTCTCTGACCTTGAGTATACCAGGATGTCATCAATAAAGATCACAACAAACTGGTCTAGGTACGAGGCAAACACTCTGTTCATTAGAGCCATAAAAACTACAGGTGCATTGGTTAGACCAAAGGGCATCACTAAAAATTCATAGTGTCCATAACGAGTCCTGAATGCAGTCTTCTGTACATCTTGATCCTTAACTCGTATCTGGTGATATCCAGATCGAAGATCAATCTTAGAAAAGTAAGCTGCACCTTGGAGTTGATTAAACAACTCATCGATTCTAGGCAGTGGATATTTATTTTTAATTGTTACTTGATTGATCTGCCTATAATCAATACACATTCGAAAGGTGCCATCTTTCTTCTTCACAAACAGTACAGGTGCTCCCCATGGTGAGACACTCGGTCTGATAAAACCTTTGTCTAGCAATTCCTGTATCTATTTCTTTAATTCATACAACTCTGATGGTGCCATTCGATACGGTGCCTTGGATATCGGTGCAGTACCGGGCACAAGTTCAATAGTGAAGTCCACTTCCCTTGCTGGAGGTAGACCTGGCACTTCATCAGGAAACACGTCTGGAAATTCACAGACTATCGGGATGTTTTCTAATTTCTGTTCAGGCGTCTGTTCAGAAATGAATGCAATGTAGCCTTCACAACCACTATGCATCATTCGTTCAGCCTTAAGTGCGGAAATAAGCCTGGTGTCAAATCTCTTTAGAGTGCCTTCAAAAAGTACACTGGTATTGGCCTCATCAACCCTAAAGGTGATGATTTTGCGGAAACAGTCTAAACAAGCTCTTTACTTCGCAAGCCAATCCATGCCAAAGATTACATCAAAATCATTCATGGCTAATATAAGCAGATCAACTGGCATTGCCACTTCCCCGATTTTCACATCACATTGGGGAACGTACAATTCACATACTACCCTTCTCCCTAAAGGAGTAGACACTGTAAAGTCATACGGCAATTGCATTATCCAGTCTCGCATATTACACACAAATACAGGTGCTACAAATGAATGCGTGGAGCCGGGATCAAATAATGCAACCGCAGGTTTATCACTTATAAGAATTGTACCTTCAACCATATTGATTGCAACATCCGCTTGCTCTCGGTTAAGAGCATAAGCCCTTCCAGCTATCTGTGGCCTCTGCTGTTGCTGTCCAGGCTGTTGCCTCTGCCATTGACGCTGCTGGCCTTGTTGTTGCTGTTGCCTAGGAGGCGCTAGCAAAGCTAATCGCTGTGGACGAGCAGGGAGTGCTGCTTGTCCTTGAGCAGTCTACTGATTAGGAGCTCTGTCATCTCTCCTTGCCTTTGGACATTGTGCCATTTTGTGTTCCAAAGAACCATAAACAAGGCATGCTCCAGTAGTCCTCCAACACAACTCAGTCTTGTGAGCCTTTCCACATGTCTCACAAACTGGCTTATTCTCAGTCCTAGCAGTAAATTTCTATTTCTTATTTTTTTCCTTGAATCGTCCTCCCTTTTTGAACCAGGAGCCTGTAGATTTTTCACCACTACTCCTCTTGGTACTCTCATTCTCAGCCATTTCCTCTCTGTGGACCTCTTCTGCTGTGTAGGCTCTATTAACGGCATCATCGAAGGTAGTAGGCTTATTTGCCAATACCATCTTCTTATATGTGGCATTCAGGCCATTGAGAAACCTCTTCACCTTCTTGTCTTCCGTATCTACCAAATCGGTAGCATACTTAGACAACTGCAGAAAGGTATGGACATACACAGATACAGTCATTTGACCTTGCTTCAATTACAGAAATTCGAATTCTTTCTTCTGCCTCACATGCTCTGGGACGAACTTCCTTTGAAATTGTTGTTTGAAAGTCTCCCACATTACCGCGTCTGGCAATTTAGTGATTGCCCCACTCACACTCTTCCACCATGTCTTTGCTACTTCTCGTAGCATGGAGGAAATGAGGGCAACCTTTTGTTTCTGCGTGCACGTGACTGTACCAAACACATCCTCAATGTGTTCTAGCCACTCATCAGCTTTCAGCACGTCTTCAGTACCCCAGAACTCAGTAGCTCCTCTTTTCTTGAATTGTTCATACAGGACATCAGGGTCTTTCTCCTTGGATTGAATTAACACTTGTGTTCCAACCTGAGTAGGTGGTTGAACTGGTGGCACTACTGGTGCTGCTTGCATCTGAGCCTGCAATTGGCTCTGCACTTGCAATAAAGAAGTGATCTGGGCTTGCATACCCATCTGTGCTTCATGACTCTTGGCCATTTGCTCATTACTCTTCACCAACTGCTCTAGAATGGCAGTCATCCTGGTGTCCATATCGGAGATAGGAGACGGTGTGACAACCTCGATAAAGTCATCACTTCCTGGATTCGATCCAGATGCAGCCATGCTGTAAACAATACGGAAGGTAAGATACATAGATCTCAACACTTCCATCACATATATCACATAAAGTGAAAGCATTTAAATCACAAATCCAAGATTGGATTTGGCACGAAACGTAACGTTCCTCACTTCGTTCCTATAAATGGCTAAGTCATTTAACTTAGTTAACTTAGCTCTGATACCATACAATAAGTATGTCATGACTCGGGCCCGAGATTAGGGCTACCACGGCCAAACCCCGAGTCGCGACGCCATACTTACTCTCGTAAACCTTGCATCGCCGAAGCCAATACGAGATTCACAAGGGATCTTACATATACCTATCAAATGTACATTTTACAAGGGATCTTACATATACCTATCAAATGTACATTTTTGCGGAAATATATACATACATTGACATTTAACGTTAACATGTACAAGTCCTTTACAGAAAGTAAAGTTTACTTACACATCCCATTTCCTATTTAAATCAACCATGCATATTCAAATACAATGCATGTGATCACTATTTACAACCAAAATAAATCTATTCAAAATGTTCCCAAAAATCGCTAAACCGGTCGCCACCGATTTACATCCATTCATTCAATCCTCCTGGAGGAACCGGATTGGTCTCCTCCATTGGCGGCGCGGTCTCGGAACCACTGGAACGGGCAACTGGGCCTGTAATATCATCAATAACACTGTGAACACGACGGTTCAACAATGTATACACAATTCTATGATATCATATGTTTAGCATTGTGGTTCCAATGTATAACAATGCTATTCAAGTCAATTCAATTCAATTCAATTCAATTCATATAGTTCTTCCCTGAAGGAAGCATTTAATTCATGTAATTATTCAATTCATGTAGTTCTCCCCTGTAGAGAGCATTCAATTCATTATATACACTTCATCAAGTGTCTTTTCGTTGTCCTCTAGCATAGGCGGAAGGCGCACCATTCACAGCCCAGCCTTTCAAGGACTCATTTCATTTCAATATTTCTCACTTTATTAAGTGGCTTTTCAAATGTGTGGGATTTACCAGTGTCTTGATCAGAGATCACCGGCATCACCACGGAGCTCCGGAACGCTCCATCTACTGCAGCAGACTTAATATTTCATACATTACAGTGTTTGTTCATTTCAGTTCTTTTCTTTTCAATTCATTGCATTTCATTGTATTAATTCAATACATTATTCAATGATAGCTCAACAAGGAGCACAACAGTAGTAAACGAGAAAGGACAAGCCAACTCAAGTCAGAAACAAGTAATTTCCTAAAACAACATTCGAGTGAAACGTTCATTATGCAATGCAGGTGTTATTTTAGATGACATCACTTTTTAGTGAAATTTACATTCACATAAGTTTAGCTAACTCCCATGAAGGTTTAGGAAAATATTAGAAATCAATTCTGATATCCCCTCAATTTCGGTCACCTCGTCGGTTACCTAGCGGTTAGCCGCATTAGGGACTTCGGCTGACCGAACCACATTCGGTCAGCTTTCCAGAATTTCTCCATTTACAGGATAATTTGCTCAATTCGGTCACCTATTCGGTCACCTACTCGGCTAACCGAAATCGGCTGACCGAAATTCAAATTTCGGTTAGCCGAATTTCTTCGGTCAGCTTACGGTTCGTTTTCCAGAAGCTAAACTTCTGATGGAAAAACCCTGACAAGATTTTCGATCACCTTGCGGTCAACCCTCGGCTAGCCGCACTCACAATTTCGGCTAGCCGACCCATGTCGGTCAGCTCTCGGTCAGGTGTCGGTCAGCCTGGCGGCTGACCGAATTGTGCCCAGAAGTTCAG
This sequence comes from Persea americana, assembly GCA_029852735.1. Classification (NCBI taxonomy): domain Eukaryota; kingdom Viridiplantae; phylum Streptophyta; class Magnoliopsida; order Laurales; family Lauraceae; genus Persea; species Persea americana. Next base: position 52,211,658 of record CM056814.1, on the reverse strand, counting down.
AAAATTCTGAACCGAATTTTCTGTAACTGAACTCCTTGAGTTCTAATAAGTCCCTTTACATTTGAAATCAATATAATTGAGTATACTTGCCTTGTTCGGAAACTAATCAGCAAGAATTCCCTTGTCTAGCTTGAATCCAAGATGAAATCCTCAAGCCAAACCTTCTTTTGAACCTAAGGACCAATCAATCCATTCAAGAAAAGTCTAATGAGTTTCTTATGTAAGAAACCATTCCAGATCACCAAAGTGAACTCAGAAATCCTAAAACCAACACAATTCACTTACTTGTAACCTCTTTGGTGGAAATCTTGAGATCTTCTCAAGTTTAAACTCCAAGAAAGTAAGAAAAGAGGTGAAGAAGATGATGATGAAGATGGAGTCCCTCTTCACACACTTGTTAATTCTCTAAATCACCACTCAATGAAGAGAAATTGGAAGAAAGAAGAAGAAGAGAAAGAAAGAGAAGAAGAGAGATCGGCTGGGATGAAGGAATGAACTCAAATGAGCTCATCCACATCTTGTAAGCCCTCAATTGCATTAAACCCCCCTCCTATTTCTCCAATTACAATTTTAAGTCAAATGAATGGTCATTTGAACCAATTCACGTCGAATGGAATCACTATATTCACGGAAGTTAACGTACTCCTCGAGATATACGTGTGAGTATCAAGAGTTTCCGTATTCGACGAAATACGTGTAATTTCGTATTTACGAAAAAGTCCTTACATTGCATGGTTTAGCCTAAAACCATTTCAAGTCACCCATAACCTTCACTATTCTTTTCATTAAGTTCAATTTGACCACTTGAGCCAAATTCTATATCGATTTAGCCATTAATCAACATTAATTCAATAAAACATGTTGAATTAGCATTAATCCCGATTAATTAGAGTTAATCTTAATTAACTCGGGATAGGGTGTTACACCTTTTGAAATTTATCATATTTTCAGTATGATTCTGGAGGGTGTCAAGCCAAAACATGCAGTCCCCAGTCTCATCATGAGATCAGGAAGCAAGCTTGCTAAGATTGCGAGGTGATTTCGCATCTAAAGTAAGTTTCCTACTAATCTAGTTGAGGGCTGAAACTGATGTCCTATTCAATGTCTTTGATGGAAACCGACGTTGGAAGCGACTGTTGCACTTGTTGAAGACAAACCTAAGCAGCCCAAATGAGTGTAACACTAAGACATCCATACCCATAAAAATAGAAATTGTTCACAACATACCGAATCATATAAAATGCATTTGCATGAAAAAAAAGTTTTCACCTCTTTCGGGCATGTAACTGATCCATCCTTCTTAGTATGAGTTCTTAAAAATACGTCTGTACGAGTGATCTTCACACCCGGATTTTCTTGTCACTGCAAATAATTAAAGCTATAAACTTTAGTTCATTCATAAAAATCATGAGAAAATTAAAAATTATTTAAAAATTGCACTTACCATATTTTTTGCCACCCTAGCCTGCCCCTTTCTTCCGGACGTGTGAGGGCAAATCATCTTGGATCTAGCAATCCTATCCTTTTGTAAAAGCTTGGACCAGCACTGTCGAGTTAATGACCACAAATGACTCACAATCTTCCTGTCTGACGTGCGAGGGGACATGCGCATTCCTTTCTGTGCTTGTGTCGTATTTATCATAAACAGTGTGACGAAGAAATGATTTCCAGCCCCTCCAACTATCATTGGCTTTCTTTAAGGAGGAATGTTTATAAGCATCTTTCCCTCACCATAGGGTAAGGGGCGCTTCCCTTTTTAGGTCTTTTCAAGTACAAAAGAGCTCATCCCATGTACTTGAAAAGACCCAAAAAGGGAAGTATCCCTCTACCTCACCTATGGTGAGGGAAAGATGCATATGATCATTCCCCTTCTTTAAGACCCACCGTTTTGTGGCATACTGGAACTAAGTATGAGAACTGTGTAATATCTCATAAGTTAATTCTTACATTTACCATATCAAATTACTATCTATAAGTAATAGTGACAATTGCCCAAAACACTCACGCAGGCGTTATCCCAAACTTGATCTTTAAAAGCATCCGGCACTTTTTTCCAATTGGTATAATTGGGTGGGACATTAGTCCTTGTTACATTCCCTATAAGTGAGCAGAACGTCGTTGAATTAGATCCTATAGGTTGGCCATCTGCGCTAAAAGCAACGTGGGTAAGAGTATTTGTTGCAAATATATGTTAATTTTAGTAAAACTATAATGAGAAATACTGAATAAGTAAAAGAATAAATGAAATAAAGCAACACGTATGCACTCGCATGGGAACCACTTATCGGAGCCATAGATGCTGATGCGGAGAAGGAAGCTCCATGTGACATATTTCTTGTAACCACATATACTAAAATGTACTTTATGCAAGCAAATAGTATGCATTTAAAAAATTAGTGACATGCTACATGAACAATAAATGATATGCACAAGGGTTGGTTTTTACATGAAAATAAAATTATTGTTGACATGACATGATCACCTGCAACCATATTGGTTAGGTAAATGTGGGGTATATTTTTAGATTAAGTAAACACATATTTGATTCCATGAGTTAAAGTAATCTGAAATGAGATGAGAAGTCAGAAGTGGTAAGGTAACTACTTGGGTTTCGTAAGGTAAAGAAAAAGGTAAGTCATTTTCAATCCATGGTACGGTAATGCTCTAACTAAAGTTAGATCAGGTTGTCGGAACAAGGAATTTGTATCTGAAGTCACTCAAGTATTCTACTGTAAAGATCAAAGTCGCCCTATGGATGAGTGGCATATTGTATTGGCTGTTCCAAAAAGATTGAATCAGAACATGGATTGTTATGAATATCCATTAGTCTTTGGTGGGAAGAATGAATGAAAATGATCGAATGACAGCATTACAAGATGATATCCTAGAGGCCGATATCATTGGTGATGCTGAAGATTAGTTCTCACTAATTTGAAATACTTTTTCATACTTTAGTCGTAATAAACGAACTTAGAGTCAAGTCATTTAGACGACACCTAAAGCCTAACCATCTGCTCACAACTAGCTTAGGGCAAAGACTAAATAATTCTCCACTCTAGAATGGCTAGATAGTCGATATGACTAAAGATATCTGCATTTTTAGAACAATAAAAGTTGACTTAGCTCTTATTTCTAGTTGCCAAATTTGGTTTGGTTGAGCAATTTATAGTTTGACCATTGGCCAATACCAAACAAACCCCAACAATTACTATTTTGACCATTGGCCAATACCAAACAATTTCTATTTGGTTTGGTTAGATGGAAATGGGTTCCAGTTTATTTTGGCCAATATCCAACATTTGAGTTCGGATCACCTATCGCAATTGTTATACTTTTACCATGACTGGACCAATAATAGTCCACCACGTCATCCAGAAATTTAAATCATTTTAGAGTTTAAAAAGGTTTTAAAAAATTTAAATTAGATGAAAGGAATCACCTAAATTTTTGGATGACGTGGCGGATTATTATTGGTCCACTCATAGTGAAGGTATAACAATTGCAATGGGTGATCCAGACTCCCAATATTTTGGCCAAAACTCTAGATTTCAGCCCAAATTGCTGAAATCTAGAATTTCAGCCGATTTTTTTTTTCACTAAAGAAACCGAAAGAGGGAGAAATGTGGTTCCATGCAATATTGAGACTTGAGAGAGAGAAGAGAGATAATCTTCTTGGAGCAGCAAGCAATCAAGAAAGAAATGGGCAAATTCCCTCCTATGGCCCTTTCTTTAGGAACATTGCTTTTTCTTTAATTTAAAAAAAAAAAAGGAAAAAAAATGCCCCAATGAGTAGGGGCAAATTACAAATGCCCTTTGTTTAATAGGGAAAAACATTCATGGCCCTTTTTCTCTCACATACCATTTGCAATCCCTTTAACTCACATGAGATTTGTGAGCTCTACATTGGGGCCATCAAATTAAAAAACTCTAAATCATTTAAAATAAATATCCGTTTCACTTAATTATAAGACCATGCCAATTTTTCTTTGATAGAGGATCGATTACCATCAGATTGATCGGATACTTATTGTAAGTATGTTTAATCAATTTGATAGTGGGCCTATCTTCTAATAGAAAAACTATATATTGACCAAGACCCATATACAATGGAGGCATTTATTTTCAGTGGTTAAGATTTTTAATAGGTGAGATTCACTAGGTACTCACATATGTGAATTAGGTTTTCCTAACCCTTGGCCATGACCGACCTGTATACGTTGTAAATTGGGGTAAGTAGGTCAAATGCGGGTAAGGTCAGATTTTGCGGCCTTTACTGTGAAAAGAATCCACATTTGACATGTCATATTATTTACCAAAACTAGATGGCTCTCTATGGGTTTGTAGGAAAAAGGAAAGGGCATGGACTTAAATACTAGGGCATGGACTTAAATACTTTGGCATCTTTATGGGTCTGCAATAACGTTTAGTGATAACTGTCAAAGGCGATCACCTGTCTTGTAAATACCAAAAAAAACTACAAATTTAATAGGTATTCCATCCATTGGTTATGTGCCGTCTCCACATAGCCTGTATGCGGGTTGAAGCCTATACCAGTTTGACTTGTTAAGTGCAACTAGGCATTGTTTAGTTTTTTAGGATGATCCAATTGATTATTTAGTTTCTTTTGGTTGAAATTGTGTCATGTCTTCTGAGTAAAATTTTCTATTATCATCTTCTATGCTTTTGAGCTAAATTGCATCCCTAGGTGACCACCAGATCTCACTTGCTTGAAACAAACGTTAATGAGACACTTTCTCATTCTATTTGACCAATGCGCACGATCTATCTCATCTTGTCTCCTTGGACTTTCCTTTATTTGACTAATGCGCACTTTCATTTCAAAAGGCTTTGCCTCTACTTCTCTAAAGTGGACAGATGGCGCAAATGTGTGCCAAATGTCTCTATTTTCAAAAATTCTACCTGCTTTAGAGATTGAAAGAATTAGAGACTAAAAATAGAGATGCCAAGGAGGGGCTTAGTAGTGCCTATTATTAGGCTAATTATTATAATTGCAAACATCACATGGGTCCCACAATGGTTTTGACATTAAAGGGTTCCCTAAACAATTCAAAATCATGCAAGACTGTGGTAACTAATTTTTCGGCGTGCCCTGTCATGATTAATCACTATTAAAGGATTTCATAATTTTTAATGTTTGATTCATTAATTTTCTCACATTGATAGGTTATCATTTTTGGTTAATAACACTCTATGAGTCCTCACAAACTGCCAAACACTTAGTAAGGGCTTACTGAAATTTGTAGAAAATGCTAAACATTGCAGCTTGCTCAACATTATAAATATTGATAATATTTTATTTTTTGCAATGAAATACAATACCCAAATCGGCATGTTTCACAATTCTTTAACATAGAATAAGAAAAGCATTTAAAAGCCACAAACACCTGACTTATTATAAAGAGGATTTTACAGGTAAAAGTCCCATAGGACCCCAAACTACTTAAGAGGTCTCAGAATCACCGTATAGATGGGAGGGGTCCTCTTGGGGTGTTTTTATCTTTTTTTTCTATCATTTACCGATATGGTCAATATCAACCATCATATCGACCATTCTGGTTTTCTTTAACATGTAACTCTCTTATTTGCTAAATACATTAGAATGATCGATATCGACCATATCGCGAAAAATAAATAAAAAAGATAAATCTGCAGGTCCACCTATAGATCCTCCGCCCTTGCATCCTCTCACTTCCCTTAGGTCGTGTTAGACAAACTGAATTCCTAGTTTTTCCATTTTCTCCCTGTCCCTCCTCTACCTGTTTCCCTCTGTCTCCTTTTCTTCTCCCTTGCCTCCCTTTCTCTCAATGGCATTTCATCAAACATGTTGTCTTCGACCTTCACCTTCTCTCATTGTGTCTGCACAGACGAAGAAATCCAAACCCTCTGGACCTTCAACAACATCCTCTAATGCTAGAAATCGAGTGACTTCCTCATCTCCCTCACCTACTTCTCCATCCCTCTTGAGCCCTTCTACTTCGTCTCCTGCTACTCTATCTTCCCCTTTCGATGGATCTTCCTCCAATTTAGCGCCTTCATCGTCCTTTACAGCCTCATTTACTTCCTCAACGTCTTCGCTTACGCACTCACTCATTCCATCTCATGCTCTCTCGCACAATCTTGGCCCCATCCACCCATCGGGAGCAGCACTAGCAACAAAGAAAGAAAAAACCCAATTTATATTTGGGTTCTACAAATCGAGAGCAACTACGACAGGATGGTCAATATTGACCATATCGCTAAATAACCATAAAAAAAAAAAAAAAAAAAAAAAAAAAAAAAAAAAAAAAAAGAAGAAGAAAAAGAAGATAAAACCGCACAAAGACGACCCCTCATATCTATATAGTGATTCTTGAACCTCATGAGTGGTAGGAGGTCCCGTGTAGCTTTTACCAGTAAAATCCTTTATTACCAAATGCTGCCATTTATAGTATTCCACTTATATTCAATCAATTCCTAATTGAATGCAGTAGTTTTCACCTACGAAATGATGAAATTTGACCCTGACCCACCTCGGAGAAGAAAAATGTAAATAAAAAATAGGAAGGAGAGATGCATATGCTTTTCCCAGTTTGTAACGGGGGAGGAATCTCAAAAGAAAGGCTTTGAGGAAGAGAGCTAGCTGCACCTGTTGTAACTCTGTCTGTGTATTTGGGATTTATTGTGTTCTGCCATGGACAAGCTCAAGCAAAACGCTCCGGATCTGACCTCATTTACAAAAGCCTGCCAAAGCTCATACCGTGCGACTTGTACCGTCGCTAGCAACGTCTACAAAGCCGTTACAGTTGACGGAGGGGAGAAGGTGAAGGAATACGTACCCGATTCTCAAACTCAGGAGAAGATCAAAAGGATAGTCAAGGAGGTAGCCTTCCCTGAGTTGCTTAGATTCACAGGCATCCCAGGTCCACTCTTCTTCTTCTTCTTCTTCTTCTTCTGCTATTTCTACCAATCATCGCACTCTTCTCACACACATTCAATCCTCTGACTCTCTTTAGTCATAATAGCTCTAGTACAATCCGACTCCAATCACTACTTGCATCTGCCTTGTGATTTATCATACGCACAAAAATGCAATTTCACTTGCCTTGTTTTTAATTTTCTAATTATCAGGAATCAGGGATAGCCCTACATCAACATGTATGCTTTTGGGGGCAGTCACCCTGGTTGGATCTGGGTCCGTTTCCAACACCCATATGAAAATTTTGGGCCCTCTTCCAAAATCCAATTGAAAAATCTGGGTTTGCCCCAAAAACCCACTGCCTGTTTGGGTTCTGCCCCCTCCAATTAATATTTGCTCGCCAATTACTGGAATTGAATTGGGCCAAAAGCTAATGAGGGGCAGTGATTTTGAGTTGGATGAATTCTAGATGTGAACTATCTTTTGCTACTTTGTTCTTAATCTTTTGTTACCCCCTGTGCGATGCAGTTGTTATTTTGTTAGTCCTCGAAATTCAGTTGCCTTACAGTTAAGTTTTCTTGTAAATCTAATTTCCCGCAAAAACATCAATAAATAAAATAAAGGGATCATTGAAGATGGGAATCAGATGATTTTGGCTAAAGAAACTGGATTAAGGGTAGATGGGGAACATATTATGTTAAATGTGAAATGTACTGAGTGAAGTAGATTATTAGGCAAAATTTGAAAATATGGGTATTAGGATCAAGGATAAAAAATAGCAGTTGCAGCGAGCGCAACGCATGTGGCCAAAACACTATGTAGCGGGCGGTGTGTAATGGTATAAGAGCATTTCTGTAGAGTAGTATTAGATTATGTTTTTTACAATCAAACTACAAGCCATGCAAAGAAACTTGCAGCAGAGCAATGAATCAAACAATAGTCTAATATTTTAGAAAATTGATTTTAAGTTGATAGGCAGCAGAGGATATTTTCCTAATGATAAAATCAGTAAAAAGTTTAAACAGGATAAGAACATTTTTTACTCTGTTTTTTAGTAATCCAAATGCCTATTGATAGCATGCTGAGGGAGGTGATTTGAAATGATGAATAGTCATACATCCATGTTATAGTGTTAGAATGAACAATTTTATTTTATTTTTTTTGATAAGGTAAGTACTTACACACGCATAATCAGTGCTATAGTCGGGGATGATCTCTGGTTATTTTTATTAGAAAAAAGTTTTATTTACATAAGCGGAAAAGTAGAACTCTAGTTTCACATAAATGAACCAGTCTTTGATGGTGATAATTCATGATCACTAGTTGTTTAAATGGAGTTTTTAATTATCTTGACTGCTTTCCATATGGGTAGAGTTTGCTCTGTGTATAAAGTCATTCCAGACAATCCAAAAGCTGTGCCCTGCACATAAGCCAGTAAAGATAAAAAAAAAGGTAAAACAAAATTCAAGATCCAAAATCACGAGTGACAACTGAGAGTCCATATGCAGCCGAACAACATTTCTAGATACTAACAATAAAAAAATCAGAAAATGAAAATGAATAAGCCTTCTTGTGTTTGGTAATCATGCATATTTAATATATAATCAATGAGTGTCAAATTGGGTTGATTCCAAATTCTTTTGAAAGGAGGGGGAGTATTGAAAAGCATTTTGTTGCCTCCACTAACCTCTCAGGTTTTGATAAGAATGCTTAGCTAAGGAAACTTGATTTGGTATCATAGCCAACCACTCGCGAGTTCAAATTGCAAGAAGAATGACTCGCCGTTGAAATGCACATATAGAGAATATTTAAGTTAATCAAACGTCGTTTTGTTTGATCAGCATGTTCATTTTTTTTTTTTTTCCTTTTGGGATTTTACAGCTCTAGCACAAAGCTATAGGATTTTGCGAGAAGATCCTCCTACTTCTTCTGTTCATGACAGCAAGAAATTTGAACATCAGGCTGAGGAGCTGAAAAAAATGCAAATGAAAAATGAGGAATTGTGGGAAGAAGTTGAGAAAATCAAACAGGATAACAAGAGTCTAAGAGGACAGATTGTAGAAGAACGTACTAAGAGAACCGGGTCTCACAATGATTCATTTAATTTTCTACTTAAGGAGAAGCAAAAGTCAAGGTTATAATAGATTTTTTGGTGAATGGGTTTAAGGTCGTGATTTCTTGTGTCCTCTGGTAGCTCCCAAGGCTGCATGTCTTAGGAAGCATGTCCTTGAAAGCAAGTTAGATGGCAGGCTGTGTCATCTTTTGGAATGAAAAATGTCAGGTTGGAGTGAACAATACTATTGG